>OU612044.1:165702614-166962614 GCA_914767935.1 Coremacera marginata
AGAATTGCCGCATTTGAGCGAATGATAATCCAAGAGTGATTGTCGAAAAACCAATGCACCCACACAGAGTGACTGTATGGTGCGGTTTATGCGCTGGCGGCATCATCGGGCCGTATTTTTTCCAAAATGAGGACGGTCAGACAGTTACTGTGAATGGTGTTCGCTATCGTGAGATGATAACGAACTTTTTATGGCCCGACTTGGAAGATATCAATGTGGACGATATGCGGTTTCAACAGGACGGTGCCACTTGCCACACAGCTAACGAAACAATGGCTCTTTTGCGCGACAAATTCAATTGCCGTGGTGGTTATCTCACGTGGTGGCGATGTCAATTGGGTGCCAAGATCATGTGATTTGACACCGTTGAACTTCTTTCTTTGGGGTTATTTGAAAGAAAAGGTGTACGTCGATAAGCCAGCAACAATTCAAGAGCTAAAGGATGAGATAATTCGGCACATTAACGGCATAGAACCTCACTTAAGCCTCAGCGTCATTGAAAATTTGGACCATCGGATAGAGATGTGCCGCCGAGGTCGCGGCGGCCATTTGGCCTATATTTTGTTCCATACATAATTGAACCATACCAATATTATCATAATAAAAAGAAATGACAATAATTTCCTAAATAATTTGTGATTTATCCAAAATCAACATCGGCCCTTAAAATTTAACCACCCTTTTTAGAAAATGAATTTGAAATGTAGTTATTAAAATTTTGTACCGAATGAGACTTAACCGAATGACCGAATGAGATTTGTTGACAAATTTTGATTTGAAATTTTGATCAGAAAAGGCATTGGTTATGTTTTCAGTTTCAACGAATTCTAAATTTTTATCATCATTTTCAAAAATTACATCAAAAACTTGAGACCTTTTTTTGTAGCCGCTGTAAAATTTTAACGGTAGAAAAAGCTTTTCTAGTGGTACAAGTGTTTATCAAAACATTTGTATCATAGTTGTTCAGATCTGATTCTCAGTTTGGGAGACAAACTTAAACTAAGAAAGGGGGGGCCAACTCTTAATATAGTTTATAATGACTTTAGTGCAATTTTCAAATTTTCCTAGATTTTGGTATATTTTTCTTTTAGTGTAGTAAAACAAAATTTCTGGAGCAAATTTATTTGAATTTAGTTTTTATTTACAAAAGTTATGGTTATTTATAAATTATTTTTTATATTGTTTCCTTTACATATCATTTTATATATATATATGATATATATATATTACAGACGCTATAAAATATGTTAATGTATTTAGTTTTTTATATGTGTTTAATTTTACAACAAAAAAAAAAATATAATAATAATAGTTCCAAAAACACTTAAAGCTAGAATAGTTAAAATTGTTGTTCTTTTTTTTTGCCATATTTTAAGCTTTATTAGCAAAATCAAAAAAATTATAGGAATACAAACATTTTCAGTATGGCGTTAATAAAGAAAACTGCAGTAACGATATGGAAATAAAATATATTATGTAAGCATAGTTTTAATAAAGAATCGTTAAAGTATCGGTTAAGTATCGTTGAAGTCAATGTACACGGTCTTAAATTGATTTCTAGTTTTTTTAATTTTATTAAAATAATTTATGTTGAAAACTGTTAAAGATTCTTTTCTAATTTTCGGTTGAGCTTTCAGACTTTTAGAAGATGCTTTCATCAAACTTTCATCTCAAGTTGACATAACTCATGCATACAAAGTAAATAATAAAAGTTGATATTAACTGAAAATTAGTGTAAAAAATCATCGCAATATTGGCGTTTATAAATCAGCACTTATTTGATTTTCAAAGTTGAGATTATCTACTTTTCATTTGAAATTTTCACTTTTATAATTTGAAACTTTAAACTTTTTGATTGAATTGTGCATGGAATATATTGACGACGCCAACGACGTTACGCCATGTGTGTGCATATTTTTTTACATGTTTTTCTTATGGAGGCGAGTTTGGTGAATCTGTCTCAACGAGATTGTTGCTCTTGTTGTTGTCGTTGTTATAGAATTATTTTAATTTTGGCAGGCGACAAAGATTGCTCTTTTTTCATTGCTTAGGACTATGTTATGGTGGCGGTCACATGATCCTCGGTCACGTCAGTCACTACGCTCTTTTTTGATTTGATTCACTCTATGGCCAAAGTGTGTTATGGTGGCGGTCATTTGATCCCTGATCACTACTACACTTTTTGCTACTTTTAGTACTTTATTCAAAAAAGTATCATTTATGTTAATAAAAAATTGTTAATCTACCACTTTTTCGCGCGCATTGTACGTATTCAACAAGTTTTAACGAATTTTTAGAAATCGAAATGGAAAATATTGATTACGGACTGCAGGCGTTAAAATTTCGCATCGCCTATTCCAAAAACATATTTTGGCAAGATAGGCACAGGAACATCATTAAGAAATGTTTGAAAATATATTTATTGACGCAAAATAAAAAACGCAACCGCAAAAGCAGATCATGTTAATTAATTTATTATGATAAAATTATGCATTCTAAATAAATTCATTACTTACGCTATCCTTTTTTTTTTCGCCACGTTCGATAAATGCAGTCAAACAAAAATTACATAAATTGCACAAATAAACATGGCTAGCGTAGTGTTGCTTTGCGCAAGTTTTATTCATGATTTCCTACATTTCTCACAAAAAGTGTACTATTTTCATACAAATCAAGGAATGTCATGAATAATTTACCAACGAAACACTGCTGAGATCCCGTGATTTAGCAAAGACAGCCGAATCATTTGGTGACCATTGTGGTCAAAATTTATTCCCTCACTCACCCTCTCAAATTTCCCATTTACATTCAAACAACAACAATGTGTGACCGTGACGTGCCTATGACCGCCATCATAACATAGCCCTTAGTGAGCATGTCAAAAGCTTTGTTCATGGTAGAATAAGACAAGGTAGTGTTAGTCATGATACAATGAGTGCTCTCACGCGTCAACCAAGAGTGGATAATGAGAAGGAACATATATGTCAAAACGACGAATTTCGTAGAAATTGCAAATGAAGAAAATATTTTATGTTTTCAAGTTGCAAACAGTGCGGTCGCGGGTGTTAAATTTGTGCTAATTTGATATTATAAAAAAAAATGTAATAAAAACTATAAAATGTGAAAGAAGTCTTAAAATTGCAAAAAAAAAACCTGTAACAGTTTTAACCTAAAAACAACTGCGAAACGTGAGCATAAAGAAATTCGCGATGAACAGCTGATTTTGATACCAATCTCGCTTTATTCTGCTTTCTACTCCATTCCTCTCCGAGTCGATCCTACCTTATAATTCTGCCATGGTGTTAGTAGTTAAAATGCTCTCTTGTGCTGGGTACCGCACCTGTAAAAACCAGGTTTTTACGAATCCAAGCAAAACAAATAACAAAATTTGCAAATTTAAAATATTCTATGTATTTGACAGCTGCGGTACCCACCGCTCCGAGACGACACTACCTTGTTAAATATATAACTTGGCTTTGTTTATTTAATAATTTGGCTTTGCGTGTGGGAAAGCTTTTTGTTGCGTCGTTTTCAAAATAATCAAGTAGCCGTCGATATGACAACATTTCTCTCTTTTGTCGTGTCGTAAAGTAGTTGTCGTCATTGATGTGTTCCATGCATTATTCAATTTTTTCAGAAATTTTCCAACTTTCGAAAACAAAATGCAGTAATTTTTTAAGTAAAAAATTAAGGATAAATATATCAGTCGTTAAAGTTGAAACCATGGGGGAAAATCTAGTTTAATGCAGATGCTTGAATTTCAAAAAATTGTTTGGTAGTAGATTTAAGTTTGGTTTAGATTTAGATTTAAAAATGTGTAAAATTTTCTACCGTGTATAAAAAATAAACCGGGTCGATGGAAAGTGTTATATAAACTCGGTTTAAAATATACTTGGTTCATTATAGTACCTTCCCCAAAGCAATTTCGCTATGTGTCCCTACCATGGAACCTTAGGATCCATGGATTTTTTTGGAAAATGCATTTTTTTTTTTAAAACAAGTATCCTTGTACGTCTTTAAAGGTTTAAATTTGTTCGAAAACGTCAAAGTTAGCTTCAAATATTATCCAAGATATGTTTTATACATTTCCAATGCGTAGTTAGGTCGATTGAAGACGAATTCGCATCAAAATGTATAAAAAAAAATATACAATAAAATCCAAAAATCATCGGACAAGTTTTCCAACCTGTTTTTTATTATTTAGATATAAATCGTTTTCAGAGTTTTATTGCTTTCAAAAATTGATATATTCTTTTTTTTTATAATTCTGAGGAACAAAAAAATTGCCCACACAAAAATTGTTTTTTTCCCGAAAAAAAGCCAATTTCGGAAAAATTGCATCGAGTGAAATGTTCGACACATCGCGAAATCTCTTCATGGAGATTGTTAGAATGATCCAAGCAATATCGTAGACCGATTTTATTAAACAACTTTTTATCTTGTATAGAGACAAGAGCCCTGCATGAATATATTCACCAAGCCAATATAACCATTGATATAACCTGCTTCTCTGCTGTAGCATTCACTCCAAGCGAATAAATGTAAACAACAGGTCGTGTAGCACAGGTTAAATCTGCGCAAGAGAATAACTATTTATTTGTTCTTGTTCTTTTTTCATATACTCTTGCACTGAGCTGAGCTTGCGAGCTACGCGTTGTTTCAGTTTTTTCTCTGAGCACTTAATAAACTGCAGTAATACTCAGGAATCTGCTGCAGTGACCTGTACAAGTGTTAATATGTTGATTTTACCCTGCAATAAGCTTTATGTTATTCGTATATGCATAGTCAATTTGATGTTGGACAGAGGTGCAATCAAACGTATTTATTTATATTCAGGGTATGAACACTGGCCCAAAATACACTGTAGTGCTCAGTCTGCTTGAAACCGGTTTTCTTTGGCAAGGGAGGTGAGGCAGGCGACGTGAGGTGCGCGATATTTAACGCACATGATACAATAATTTACAAGGTAGCCTTGACAACTACCTTTTTTCTCACGGGCGGCGATCGGGAGTTGTCAAATCAATAAAAAGCTTAATTTTTCATGTGTTTTGCTCTTTCTTCGTTTTCTCTTTTTCAATGTGTTTTTGACAACTCCAAATCGCCAAAAGAACTGTCACTCCTACCTTGTAAATTATTATACCATGTTTAACGCTCCGAAAAAACTGTAGTGACGACCCTATAGGAACAAACTAAATTGTTTTTAAAAACAACTAATTAAAAAACTAATTTAAAATAAACTTGTATATGAACTACTTTGAATTATATTAAGGCGGCATCCACTGCAATTCTAAATAGTTTTTATTGCATTATATATGAAGTAATTAAAATACTACTTAAAAACAAGTGATTGATAAACTACTTTCAATTATATTAAGGCGGCAACTACTCTGATTTTGACATCTTTTAATTGCAAATTTTTATTAGATTACGAGTTTATATATTTAACCATGTAATTTCATCAAATATTATTAACTTTAGACCATCAGTAATAGTTTTCAATTGGTTATTTTAAAGTAATTAAAAAAATAATTTATATATAACTAATTTAACAAGTAGTTGAAAATATATGCAGACGAAAGTCAATTGATTTATTTAGCGGACATCACCATACAAAATATGTTAGTTCGTTCTATGGAAAAAAATCAGAATTTCAACTAGTTGTGGTTGACAAAAAACTACTTTATCAATTACTTTTTAATTAGTTGATTTTCCTACAGTGACTTTTCTGCTTTACTCATACCTGCTTACCTGCTCTTACACTCTCTTGTTTTATTCAGATATAAGAAACGAAGAGAATAAGAGTACGATGCTTTACTAACACCAGCAGGTAGCAAATAAAGCAAAAAAAAAAAATAAATAAAATTAGTGTGAATATTTGCGAATATTTTTATTACTCGTTCGTTCGTAGAAAATAGATGTTTTTGTATGGGGACTCAAAGAAGGGTTGTAGATGGGGGGTAGGTGCGTCCGGAAGAAATGTTGAGGGGCAAATAATAATAGGAGCAACTCATATATTTAACCCCTCTAAGAGTCCAGTTGCGGCCGATATAAACTATTTTCGACAGTTTTTGTGGTTTTTGTATGGAAGGAAGCGAATAAAGCAACAAAAAATAACACAAATATGAGTGGCCCAAAATACACTGTAGTGCTCAATCTGCGTGAGCATTCAGTTATTCAAAAATACACTGAGTGGTCAGTCCAAGGTTCATTAATATAGGTTAAGTCACTTGAGAGAAAAGCACTCTTTTTCCGTCTTTGCTCGAACTGTCAAAGTAGCTGTTAGCTAAATATTGTACAGATTCATGTTTTTTTTTTTCTTGATTTCCTTTTATCCATTCTGACAGTTCGACCGAGCTCCTCTCAAGTGACAACCTACAATGTAGGAAAATCAACTAATTTAAAAGTAGTTGAAAAAGTTGTTTTTTGTCAACCACAACTAGTTGAAATTCTGACTTTTTTCCATAGAACGAACTTACATATTTTGTATGGTGATGTCCGCTAAATAAGTCAATTGACCTTCGTCTGCATATATTTGCAACTACTTTTTAAGTTAGTTAAATTTTAACTATTTTTTAACTACTTTAAAATAAATCAATCGACAACTAGTTAATTTAACACAAGCCAGCTTTTTGATGCTTTATTTAAAAAAATGAGGTAAACAAGCGTGTTGGCGGGATTTTCCACGCTTTGCAACCGTCAATCATGGTCGATGGACACACCGATATTTTGCTTAGTGCCTATTTTAAGTGTCAATCGCAATGAATTGATGGAGCAGACTCGACGCTACGTAGGGAAAGGCGTGCGTCTTTACTACTGAAGTGATGAGATGTTTGCTGAATGGTTAAGCAATGCATCAATTTCCGTACACAGTCCAAATTTTCCAATGTTTGCTAAACACTACCAGTTTGTAATTTGAATATCTTAAATAATAAAGAATTTTTAATCGTTTCACAGGGTTTTGAGGCAGTCTATCAGTTTTAAAATATGTTTACCAGGTCTGTCTTGCGGCTCAATGTCGTAAATAAAAAAATATGTCTTTTTGAAACAAAATGTTAGTGAAGCCTATAGTTATTAATATTTGATGAAATAACATGGTTAAATATATATATATATATATACAGTGGAATTCGGTTATAATGACCATGAAAGGGCCGTCGTCACAACCGAATGTCATTCTATCCGCACATAAAACATAAGCAACTAGAACATTTCGACTTCGAGAATTCGTCGTTATAACCGAAATGTTGTTATAACCGAGGTCGTTATAATTGAATTCCACTGTATATATAAACTTGAGTAGTTGCCGCCTTAATACAATTCAAAGTAGTTCATATACTAGTTTATTTTCAACTAGTTTTTTAATTAGTTGTTTTTAAAAACAAGTTAGTTTGTTGCTATAGGGGGGATAGAGGAAACTTTTTATTCTATAGCAAGCGAATATATACAGTTAGGGAAAAAAGCACTCATGTAGGGCTCTAATAGAGACCGATACGGATTAATAAAGAACAGTTAAAGCAGTTAAAAAAATGGCGTATTAACAAAGTATGCAGAGTTGAGTCTTGATTTAAGAAATAACTTAAAATTTAAGAAAAAACTTATCGTATAATTTTGGTAAAAACAAATTTTTAGTGAATTTTTTATTTGTTATATATGAATTAATAAAAAATTTTTAGTGATAATTATATAAGAGCTCGGTATAAAACTATTGAAAAAATTTGAATTTTTCTCTAAAATGTTTTACTTTAAAAAAGCCAAAACTTATTTATTTGATTAAATTTTTATCAACTACTGACCTATGTCTTAAAATGATGTGTCAAGCTATATGTTTTTTTTTCTGTTATATTAAAGCAATTTTAATGATATTCTTTTAAGTCTAAGCAATTTCTTTCAATTTTGGTCCTATATAAAAAAAAAATTCTTTTTTTTTACCAAGTACTCGCATTTATCTTACAATGTATTTTCAAAGCTTTTGATTAAAATAGATGTTTGGAGTTTCGTAGTTATATTGTTTTTACTATTCTGTAATTAAAAAAAACGAAGCATATAGCACATGGGCGTAGCCAGAATATCAGAGAGAGGGATAAACGTTTTATTTAAAAATTTGAAGTTTGATTTCTAAAAATTTTCTTTAACTAGAAAATGTGGATTTTCAATTTAAAAACGTGTAAAGTTATAGTTTTCATTGAAATTTTTTTTTACCAAACACATGTGTTATAAAATTGCAGCATTTTAAGAATTTTTTATAATATTCGAGGTTGTTGTAGAAACCGAGTGCTCTTCAAGTCAGAATTGAAACTGACAAAGATTTCCTTTAAGTATTAAGGAATTTAATTTTGTAGTTTTATGTTTGAATTGGTTTTGATGTCTGTTTTAGGTGTCGTAGAATGACACCTGTACTGTACATTGACTGTTTAGGTGTCTATTTCAATTCTTATTCCAAGAGCACCTAGTTTCTGCAACAAACCTGATTATCTTATTTCTCTCTGCCACCCCCCTCTCGTCCCCTCTCGCTACGACCATGGTATAGCATATGGTTAATTGCATATTTCACACCAACTTAAAGAGATATGTTCAATTTTTAAAAACTATAATACAAAATTTTAGAGGAAGACTTTGCTTACGATGTTGGTGAGAATTTGTTAATTTTGTTTGATATTATTCAGCATTGCTTTCTGATAAAATTTATAGAAAAAGGTTTAACCATTTATTTCCGGCAAAAACTAAAATATTTTCAAAACAAATTTTTTGATGTTGCAAATTTCGTAATGAAATAAATTATTTTATAAAAATTCAAGTTGTTTTAAAAGAAAATTTGGATAAATCATTAAAGTTTGAGCTTCAATTTAAAATTCGTCATAGAATGCAATTATGGGTCTGTTTCCGCAACCGTCATTTTAAGTTTGTCATATTTTATTCGCTTTTCGAACTCGAGAAATTAGTAAAAAATTATAAGAGTAAAAGCGAGAGTTTAAAATTTCCCTACCTGTCAGCAGTTATATTTTTAGTCTAAGAAATTTTTATTGACAAAAATGGTAAGTGTCAAATTTATATCAATCAGCTGTTTTTAAATTAACAAAGAAATAAGAAATGACTTCAGGTTTTGATTGAAATCTTTATATAATTTTTAATTGCAATGACTTCAACACAAGAAGTTCTAAAATCATTTTGAGTTATTGAATGCATTCAAAAAACTTGAAGTCATTGCTGACTTCATTCAATTTTAAATCGCAATCATGATTAAAAAACTAAATTGATTGTATCATTCATTAATTTTTTTGAAAAGATTACAATCACTGCATTAATTATTGAAGTCATATGATTGCAATCTTTCAAAATAAATGAAATCATGACCGAGAAAAATCATTAAAGCCACGATATTTATATATATTTTCTTAGCTTAATATCTAACATAAACAATTTCAAAAGCTAATATGTAACAAAGAACAATTCAATCCAAAAACATAACGAAATTAGCGAAAAATTGCAAAGAAAAGGTTTCTTCTGACTTTTTTTTTATATAAAAAAATCTTTTTTAAATAATTAGGTTTTTTTTTCATTTAAGTAAAAATGTAAGTAGTTTTGTATAACTTGAATTTTGAAATTTTTTTTCATTTTTTCAAAATGACTTAAAAAAAATTTTCAATGCAATCGAAAGACTTCAATTGACTTAAAATTATTTCAACATTTCAGTGATATAAAATTCGATTGTAACTGACTTCAAATACTTTTAAAGACTTCAAATTGATTTCGATAGAATGCAATCAATGACTCTTAAGGACCGCGACTTCAATCATAGTGAATGAATCAAAAGACTTCAACAAAAAATTTTACGAATTGATTTCGAGATCAGGACTTAAAAATAATTGCTGATTTTAAAACCTGAAGTCATGAAATCAAAAAAATGATTGAATAACTTAAATCTTTCTTTTTTGGCTTTCAGTGCCAGTTTTTGATTGCATGAATGCAATCAACTTTTACAACTCTGATGCAAAAGTCACTACATTTTTCCAATGTATTTCAAACTGCTAATTTCAAAAATCATATTAAAAGGTTTTCGGAACAGAGCTGATGACTTGCAAGTCATTTGTACAGTGCTGTACAATTCATTCGTGTCGTTCTGAAGCCTTTCTAAATATCAGGCCTTTGCACATTTTTTTCTTAGCAAATGTTTAACAAAGGCTTACATTTAAAAAGTTTAGTGCTACAAAACGTCGAATTAGATAAATTACTTCGATTTTGTTTTGGCTACAGTACAAAATTTGTATCGAAATTAAAAATAAAAAAAAAAATTTGTTAAAATTATTTTATTTAGATTTTAAAATTCCACCAAATTTTTAAGCATATCATTTAGAATCATACTTTTCTTTTAAGCAATTTCGCAGGTTTTTAACTTTTGAAATATTAAGTAGTATACAAATTTTTATAATTATATTAGTTGTATTGAAAACAAAAGAAAAAGTTGTAAGTTTGTTAGTTTAAAGCTGATTGCTTGATGCTTACTTAATTGTTTAAATATTTTAACTATCATAGTTCAAAAGCTTTCAAAATTTTTGTATAAAATTTACAATAATATATATTTTTTTTTTTTATATAATAAATACGCTTTTTATAACAACAGCAGCAGCTAATTTACTAAGTTTCGTACTCTTGCGAGCATAAGAAAAACTTTGTTTTCTCAAGCTCAGCCAGCAATTGTTTTGCCATAATTTTAGCGCCAAATAAACGCATATTTTTTTAATATTTTAATAAAGATTTTTCAAAACAAAGTCAATAATTATTGCTGTTTTATTTTTTTTTTTTATTTACAACATTTTTTTGTAGAAAATCTGCACAAGTTCTCATTACTGCGCATGAGAAGTGCGAATTTCTAAAGCAAAATTTCACTATAAAAGCTTCAAAAGCTGAGCGTTTAATTTTTTGCAAAAAATTTTTGAAATATTTATTAAACTTTTTGCTTACTTTATATGAGTTACATTTCGGCTTTACAATAATTTTTTGTGGTAAATTTTTTTTTTGTATATATTTTTTATGAAATAAAAAGAGCAAAAAAACAAATTAGCGTATAAATCTTTAAATGGAAACATTTAAAATTAGTAATAATAAAAATAATAATAATAAAATATAAACGTTTGTTTGTATAATTTAAGCAATTGGTAGTAAATAATGTTTTATTACAAATTACTATAAATGGGAGCTAGAAAATGTTCAACATTTAGGCACAAATATATGTATATATTGCTTTTTCCTATATGTTAAAGTTCGTAAATTTTTGCTATATAGTTGCTGTTATGCTAACAATTAAAGTAGTTTTTACGTTTTAATGTTTGTTAAACTAGGAATCATTGCTTTAGTTTTGTGTTATTTCAATAATAATAATAATTATAATAATAATAATTATAATAATAATAATGATAAAAATAAAAGTTGCGAAATTTCATCGACCGCTTGAATTTATGATGTTATGCCACGCCTTGGTGATGAGGTCAGCACTTTTTCTTTGGCTTTTTCCTGCTCATCTTGAAAGAATATCTTTGTTATGACTATATCGCCAGTGCTGAGGGTCTGTGTTGCTGCCTCAGCCATTTTAAGCGTGGAGCTCTTATCGCCGCCTATATTATTGCGTGGTGTAGTGGGCGTGTCTTTGCGTTCGCCATGGCAATTACAGTTCTTCAAGCTGTTGATTACAAATAAAAAAATAGTACAATTTTATTTTCATTGGTAGGTATATTTGACGCACTTTTTCGATTTTTCGCGTATAATTTGTAGATTTTCCGTTGTGGCAATAGTTGAGCCCAAATGTTCTTGCATCGAATTGGAAGTTATAATCTGGAGAAAAAGAAAAAAAAAAACATACAATAAACATGAAAAATCAAAGACTACAACTTCGAGCAACTTACTTGATCACTTGGCAGCAGCGTTGCTGCTGATAATATGGCTTCTAATTTATCAATTTTCGAGAGACGATCCATCGATTGATCGGATAGAATTTCATCCATCATTTGCATTGATTCAGTCAGACTAGGTGGCTCCGAGCTAAGACGTGGTGAGAACGTGCCGCCAGTCAACGAATTGTCCGATGGCACTGAATCGAGACTCGGAAAATTGTCGTTTTCGTTTGTTTCTTGTTCGTCTTCGGAATCGCTTTGATCTCTGTAAATGAAAATAAAGAAGGCAAAAAATACTCTAATCAGGCATTTGAAAAATTTTGAACAAAGAATCAAACTTAATACAAAAATAAAACAACAGCTCAAATATTGATTTTAACTATGGTCTTTGTTAAGATGAAAGAGTGTTTCTCAGATAGATATAAAATTAATCAAAAAATAGTAACAAACGTTACTAGTAGTCTGTATAATAGGTTCTACAGGTAGGCTTCCACTACCGTGACATTTTCTATTTTGGATCCGTTAGATTCCCTTTGGAGAAGGAGAAGGAGGAGAAGGCGGAATTCTATTATCGGAGTTATGTTATCATAGTGGTAGCGAGATTCACATGACTTTACTTTATTGACATATAATCGGGCCCAAGTGGCTATCTACGCTCATAGAAAAATTTATGATAGTCATTAGAGCCATGCATGAATATATTCATCAACTGAATATACCCTGATTCTCTGCTGTAGCAGTCACTGCAAGCAAAGCTGCAAGCGAATACATGTAAGCAACAGGTCGTGTAGCTAAAGAGAATAACTTTTTATTTGTTCTCTGTTCTCTTTTCATACACTCTTGTTGAGTTTTTTCAGTTTTTTCTCTTAGCACTTAATAAACTACACGAATACTCAGGTACTGCTACTGCTACAGTGACCTGAATAAGAGTTAATATGTTGGGTTTTCCCCGCAATAAGCTTTTTGTTATTCTTAATGCATATTTGTGTTATTTTTTGTTGCTTTATTCACTACCTTCCATACAAAAAACACAAACACTGTCGAAAATAGCTTATATCGGCAGTAACTGAACTCCTAGAGGCGTCAAATATATGAGTTGGTCCTATTATTTTTTGCCTCTCAACATTTCTTCCCAACACACCTACAACCTATCTGCCACCCTTCTTTGGGTCCCCATAGAAAAAACAGAAAAACCTGTCGAAAATAGTTTATATCGGCCGTAGCTGAACTCCTAGAGCGGTTAAATATATGAGTTGGTCCTATTATTTTTTGCCCCTCAACATTTCTTCAGAACACACCTACCCCCTATCTGCACTCTTCTTTGGATCCTCATACAAAAACACACAAAAGCTGTCGAAAATAGTTTATATTGGCCGTAGCTGAACTCCTAGAGAGGTCAAATATATGAGTTGGTCCTATTATGTTTTTCCCTCAACATTTCTTGCGAACACACCCACCCCCTGCCACCCTTCTTTGGGTCCCCATACAAAAAATACAAAAGCTCAACATTTCTTCCGAACACACCTACCCCTACCCCCTATCTACCACCCTTCTTTGTGTCCCAATACAAAAAACATCTATTTTCTACGAACGAACGAATACAAAAATATTCGCTAAATATTCAGGATATAAACACTGATAGTTTTGTTATTTTTTATTGCGTTATTTGCTACCTGCATGTGTAAGTAAAGCATCGTGATCTTATTCCTTTCGTTTCTGATATCTGAATAAAACAAAGAGAGTGTATGAACAGGTATGAGCAAAGCAAAAAATGGATAGAGGAAATTTTTAATTCTTTAGCAAGAGAATATATTCAGGGAGGCGAAAAGCATACTAATTTAAAACCTACGTCAAAATTATTTAAAAAAAAAAATTTTTATTTTTTAAAATTACCCTATTTCACCCCTGAAAATAATAATAATATTAATAAAAGCAGGTTTTACTTTGGGCTCAGTAGGCCCAATTTAGAAGCAGAAAGCTTTTTCGGCGAAAAAAGTTACGCTCGAGAGAGCACGTCACTAATCATGCCCATCCAGTTATACGCAGCACGAACCTGGAGTCTTCGAAAGAAAGATCCTTCGCATGATCTACGGATTGCTCTGGGTTAATGGCAAATGCAAAATACGATGGAACGAGGAGCTGTATGAGCTCTTAACCTACATCGAGATCGTCAAGCCCATATAAATCGAGCGGTATGGTTGGCTAGGTCATTTTGAGCAGATGAAATATGACGCTCCAGCGAAAAAAATATTCGATTCGCAACCTAACGGCGGTCTAGGCAGTAGAGAACTACCGAATCTTCGTTGAAGCAACCAAGTGGAGGATAACCTGTCTAAACTTGCAGCTTCCCACTGGCACCAATAAGCGCAGAATAGAAATAGCTGGCGCACATTCTTAAACGAGGCCAATACCGACTTAGGGCGCCTTTATATTGAACGCTTATGCCGAAGCTTATTGGCGCTTTGGATTAAAGCAGTTAATTTTAGCTTATTGTGTCAATAGAGGACGCTTCTAGTTTAAAGCTTAAAGTAGCTTATTGAGCTTATTGGTGTCGATAGTGCACGCTTATTGCTTGCAAATTAAAGTAGTTTATTGATCTTAAGGGTGGAAATTTAAAGTGGGAAAAGTGTGGAGAAGGAAAAAAAGAAGCAAAGAATATGCATTGATAAAAAAAAAGCATTGCATTGTTGGTAGATCATACGATTCTAGGTATGTTTGCAAGCTACTAGAATATATTCCCGTACTTTTCTAGCTCAAAAGAGAGAAGAAGAACAAGCATAAAATTGCTCTCTCGTGCTCTAGAAGAGTGTTCGGAAAATTTCTTCCAGCCAAGGTTGATTTATAAGGTTGTCGCAAGGGAGAGAGCGATTACCCATAATTGTCAAATCGAAGTTGACAGCTCATAGAAAACTGCAAGTGCTCTCTATTATCATCCGTTTTTCTTTCGTAGTCATTCGCAAAATTGGCTGCTTTTGACAATTATGGGTACTGAGAAGAGAGTGTGATCAGCCCTGCGACAACCTTATAAATCAACCTTGCTTCCAGCATCATAAGAACAAGCGAATGTCAAATTAAAACAAATTGCCACATGTCTCACATCGGATACTTGTCTGTTAAATTTTGGAAGTTTCACCTTTTTTTCCTATCGCTCATTGATTTGTCCACGGTATGTTACACATAGTTTTCTATTTGGCAAGACTACAGGCAACATTCTTTCTTCTCTTTTCTGTTCAAAACCTGTTTTCTGCCTGTTTAAATTATTTTCAGCTTCAGACCGTGAACATAATTTGTCGATTGCTTCGAATTTTTGGATAAAAGAGAAGCTCTCTCAAATTCCAGTTGTTTCTTTTACCCGCGAAAAAAACCACAAATTTTGTTGGTGTCGTTAAGTGAAGCATGCACCATTGCAGCACGCAAGAACAACGAAAACTATGTAAGCAAGAGAGATAGAAGACACTAGTGTAGAAAACTATTTCCAGAAGCACCACAAAACGAAACTTCGGTTGAAAATTCAGCACAAAAATATCAAACAAGTAAAACAAAAACATGAAACAAGCGAAATTGAAGAAATAAGCGCCGAAAATCGTCTTAAAAACTGCAGAACAGCAAAACATAAACAATGAAATGAAACAAGAATACAAACTGATGAGCGAGCGAGAGAGAGAGAGAGATACAAGCGCCGAAGGCCATTTAATAAGTCGCTTGAAGTTCAAAATAAGCTTGCTGCGCTATGTTCACTTTCAGCTTTTTCCATATGATTATACATCAGACCCGTAGCCAGGATTTTCCTAAGGGGGGATTTTGATAAAAAAAAAATCTATAAATAGATATCAGTAAAAAATTTAAGGCTATGGAAATTTTTCCAAGCAAAACTGCTTTATTTTAAGAATATTCTTGAGTCTGCCTTTTTTTGAATAACCAAAAGAATAACCATTGATAACCAGATGATAAAAGTTTATTGAATTATTTTATCAAATTAATTTGAGAGAACTTTTAATTGTTCTTTAAAAAGTTTATTGTGAAAATGGGCACAATAAGTAAAAATTTCACTAATACAATAATATTAGTTTTAAATGTAACATTAAAAGCTTTATTGCAGTTTAAAAAAATCAAAATTTGCGAGGGCCGTTTGATAATTTAGTAAAAAATTAAACAAGGAATGATTTTTACGGCAAAAACGTTTTATTTCTCAATATAGTCTCCTCTTAGTTTGATACACTTTGTCCAACGTTCTTCCAATTTGTGATCCCATTCGAAAAATACGTTTTTGAAAGGTCTTCAAAATAGGCCTCCGTTTCAGTGATGAGCTCCTCTCTGGTGGGCAATCCCTTTCCGCCGAGTCATTTCTTCAGGATTGGAAACAGAAAATAATCGCTGGGAGTCAAATCTAGAGAATATACTGGATGAGGAAGCAATTCGTACTTCAATTCATGGAATTTTGTAAACGCGCGCATTGTTTTGATGGAAGAACACTTTGAAAGTAATCGATGTAGATTATACCGCGTTCAGCCCAAAATACTGTCGCCACAAACTTTCCGGCCGATAGCACCGTCTTCGCTTTCTTCGGAGCACGTTCGGTCGGTGAAGTCGACTGTTTCGACTGTTATTTTGTCTCTGGTGTGTAGTGATGGATCCATGTTTTGGATCCATCCACGGTTACTAATCGACGGAAAAAATCCTTCATATCTTTGTTGAGAGTGAACAATCGCGGATATTTTTTCATATCCAAATGATTTCGCAAAATGTTCCGCACCCGTTCGTCTGAGATGTCTACGGCCTCAACAATCTCGTACACTTAAACTCTGAGATCGGCCAACACGATATCTTGAATTTTAGTGACCATTTCTGGTGTGTTCACCTCACTTGGACGTCCAGAACGTTCGGCGTCACTTGTGCTTGTACGACCGCATCGGATTTCAGTAAACCTCTTCTTAACCATTGAAATTGATGGTGCAATGTCCCTAAAGTATTTATCAAGCCTATCCTTGGTTTGACATGGTTTTTTTGCACAAAAAATAATAAATACGAAATTCCCTTTTTTCCATTTTCGCGAAAATTAACGAGATCGTCTGCTGTTAATGGCTGCCAAACACAAACTAAGCGTCGCAACCAGCTGACATTTTGACAGTAGTCCATTAATAGATGTTAGTTGACAGAATCAGTGTTGCATTAATAGTTACTACGTGGGAAATTTAAATTTTCAGTGAATTATCAAACGGCCCTCGCAAATGAACTACGCAAAATTTAAATTTTTTTAATAAGTTCACCGGTTAAAGCTTGATTCACAACTTTTATTGGGCATTTAATTTATACGGGACAACCAAAAATGTATCGTCTTCAGATTTGGTTTCTTTTTGTCTATCTAACACCTCTTTGGACCTGTTTGAAGCCTAGTTCGATTTATCGTAAAAAACCAAAATATTCATTTTTTCGAAAACCATTTCAACGATTTTTTCGAAAACCATTTCAAAAAGAAATATTTTTAAATGTTTAAAAATGAATTTTTTTAACTTCGACATTTTAAAATTTTTCGTAATAATAAAAAAATCCTTTTAAAAATGCCGAAGTTTAAAAATTCAACTGGTCCATTTTCTGTTAAAAATTTGATATCTGTCTGAAAAAATCGTCCAAATCCCAACCACAATCACTGTATAATTTTTTTTTTTTTGTTATACAATTTTTCAAGCAGAGACGATGGTAAAAGTCATATATAAATTTTAGATGATTTAAAAACCCTGTTATTCGAAAATAAGTCGTTGTAGAAAACTAATATTTTATGCACAAGTTTGTGAGTTATCATTTCAAAATATGACTGTTTAAAAACCATTACTCAGCTGTATACATTTTTTCTCAAGATATCACGCCGCACTAAACTGAGATTGTTCGAGTCAAACGTCAAATCTGTGCTTTTGTATGCATGCGAAACTTGGAAAGTTACTGCGGCTATCACGAAAAAGTTGCAAGCATACGTAAACCGCTGTCTGCGTCAAATATTGAGAATCCGTTGGCCGATGACCATTTCAAATGAAGATCTCTGGCTAAATACAGGACAAAAACCGATAAATATTGAAATAAGACAGCGGAAATGGCGTTGGATCGGGCATACTCTTAGAAAGCCAAATGACAACTTGGCTAAGCAGTCGTTCGAGTGGAACCCGCAAGGTTCGCGGAGAATTGGTAGGCCATCCTGTACATGGAGGGCGTCAACGACGGCAGAAGCTGCCAAAATGAATAAAACGTGGCCACAGCTGAAGTTTCTTGCAGCAGATAGAAGGAAGTGGAAAGAATTTGTCGTCGCCCTATGCCCCACAAGGGGTTAAAGGAAAAGATAGAGATACATTTTTTCTAAAAAGAATTGAACAGTAAATTTTTTTGGATATTTAAGAATTTTTTCAGTTGTGAAATCAAACATAAAATTTACACAGTAAAAATTTTAAAACAAAATTTTTGAACTTCGAAATCTTTAATTTTTTACCATAATAAAAAATAATTTTAAAAATGCCGAACTTTAAAAAAATTTCATTTATAATTTTTGTTATGAGAGTTTGGTAACATGATTAAAAAAATCATCAAGCCTCCTAGAATTGGATTGAAGAAAATGTCATTTTTTTTTTTAAATTAAATTTAAAATTAATTTTTTTTTTCGAAAAAAAGCATATTTAGATTTTTATGTGATTTTCCGAACCCTATAATTTGGAAAGGACATCGCACAGAGCAAAATGTTGGAAAGCTTAGTGCTTAGTTAGTTAGTGCTTAGCTTAGTGCCAAGTTGGAAAGATTAGATTTCTAACATACCAAGGATCATGAATTTTTTACATTCTACAGCTTTTCTAAATTAAAAAAAAAATCTATTCAAACGAAAACTTTCTCAAAAGTTTTAGGTCCAATAAGCTTAGAAATTGCAAAAAATGTGAACGTAATTTTTTACAATATATAAAAATATATTCGTTCATAATTTCATAATGAATTTTTTTTTTTATCTAAAAATATAGGTATTATTTCAAATATATATTTTTTTCGTTTATCAGGGACTTTTTGAGCATCTGAATCTATAATTGAAAATGGTTATTTAATATACAAACATCCTGTAGTTATTTCAAATATAATGATTGTAACTTCTTTAAGTCAATCTTTCATTTGGCCAACAAAGTTTTCATTGATGAAGCGAAGTTTCCTAAATTTGTGCTGAACATCTTATTAAAACTTTCGCATCTTCAAGTAAATTTACATCATTATCTCAGTTTTTCTTAAACAAAAAAAAAAAAGATCATGTTTTGATTCTAATAGTCTATTTGTATTATTTGTTCATACTTTCTGGACCCTTAGGGAATGGCGTTCCAACCCCTCAAATTTCCCCCTTGACTACGGGCCTGTAGCCTGTTGGGCTGAAACGTTTTTCAGCTTCAACAATATTCTTCGGCACAAGCTTCCACTATAAACGCGCTCTAATGATTTTAGCGCCACCTAAGTAAGTATGTAAGTAAAGTGCAAGGATAGCTGATATAAAGAACTCAATATTTAAGACTATATATTCGAAACTATTCGCAACTGTTATCGGAGTAGCCATTAAAAAGAGTCAGGAACTCAATAAAATGTGTTCAACATATGAAGATGTTAGAAAAATTAACGTGTTGTTTAATAACTTCACATTAAATTTTGTTAACAACAAAAGCAACCAACAAATAAACGTGTACCTGTTCTGATTGCCGACTGATTCCATTTTCTCCAGTTTCTTGGCAACCTTATAGAAACCTTTCAAGCGTTCCTTCTCATCCTCAGTCAAGTCCATGTATCTGCAAAGAAGAATAACAAAGATTTCCATTATTGCTATTGCCAGCAACGGGAAGCAACAATTGCAATGCACCTTAAAAGGCGTATCTCACGATTCGAGAGCACAATGCTTTTGTTTGTTTGCGCTAGTTTTTGCTTGAGGTCAGCTACTTCGGTGCTAATTTTGCGCTGTTTTTTGCGTATTTTAACTTCTTGCGGTTTGATTTGCATGAGAATTTGTTCGGTACATAGCTCAGAGAAAAGCTGACGGTTTTCGGGCTTAATTTGTCTAAAGAATAGAAAGAAAAATGAAAGAAAGAACAGAGAAAAAAGTGTGTTTCATTCACCTGGACAAATTGCCATAAAGTTGATCGTTGATGAGCACCAAAACATCGCCTGCAGCATAGAGCAGCATTTCTCGATTGAGCGGTCGATTAGCCCAGTATTTTTGATCACGACGATAGATATGCTTTAGTTGTTCCTTGATGGGGTTTAGTGGAGCATTGTATTGCTCACACAGCGAATTTAACGATATATACTTGGCCTTGTAGACCTGCTTGCCGCTCTCCTGAAACTGCACGATAGCGTGCGCTGACTGGTAATTGAGAAAAATTAGGTTATCATAACGAAAAATAACGAAGACAAATGAGGCTCACCTGTGTATCGAAGACGTTGCGCAGCAGTATACCAAATTGCAAATACAAATTCGCAGCATCGTTGCGACAATCATGAATGACCTTGATGACATTTTCATGTTCCAGCAAAGTTTTCAAACCGCCATCGGTGACCATTTCGGGACAACTAAGTACATCAAAGATAAAAGCCTCACCGCGTGTGGTGCCAATTTCAATCAAGGTGATCTCACCCTTCATGCCCAAATTAATGCCCTCGCAATCGAGCGAAATGACGATGCATTGATCGCGCTGTTGGGCAAACTTAAGCATTGCTTCGGTAACGAACAGACTCTGTTTGATATTGGCAATGACGCTAGTGTTTTGCAGCACCTTAATCTTCCAGGTGTCGCCCACAAAGTAGTTGTGGCTAGGCGATGAGCCAGAGTTGGCATTGGCTGTGATCAAAGACGAGTTTGCAGTATGCACGGGACTCGAGTGCGACGAATTTTGTGGATTATAACCAGCTGAATTGGAGCCAGCACCCTGCTGTTGATTGGCCAGTGTCTGCTTGTCCTTCTCATAGTTCTCAGCCAGAGTGCGTATCACAAGATTATTTATGCGCTGCTTAAGCGTTTGATTGGCGCTGTTTATAGGTCGCTCTACGGATGCTGCAGCAACATGATTGTTGACACCATGCTGCTGCTGCTGTTGTTGGGGCGGGTGATTGCTTTGTGACTGTTGATTAGAACCGTAAGATGAGCAGGTACTTGGACTCGGGCAGTTGCGTTCACAAAGATTCTCCAGTTTCAGCTCAGACATTGGCACGTAGCTATCGAAGCCCGAGTTGGGCTCTGATGTGCGCTCAGCTGGCGACATGCCAGCCATGTTGGACACCGGCGCATTCAACTTAAAGTTAAGCGGCGTAACAATATTATTGTTATTGTTCAAATTGCTATAGTTATTGTTGATATTTGCACCGCCGTTGTTGTTGCGAAATACCGGCGAATGTAAACGCTGCTGCACAGCACTCAGCGGTGGCTGCAGTGCATTAGCACTGTAGTTGTTGTTATTGTTATGCATCGTCACGTTATACTGTTCACGTGACTTTGCCTGCGCCTGTTGGATGTGCGAGTCGCTGAGCTTAGGCTTTTGCAGCAGCGTGACTAGATTTGCTTGTATGTGAAAGCAGTCGGAAAAGAGACGCAAAAACGTCATTAAATCGCTTGGCGTCTTAAACATGCGCAGCCACTGTTCCTGCGGGAACTTTGTGGTCACAAGATGAAAGAGCTGATCCACTAGTATGGGACCCTTGATCTCTATGCACTGCGCAAAAAAGTCGAGCATTTGTTGTGTGCCCTTCGTGTCGATGTTTGTTTGCGGCAAATGCAGTCGCTCCGAAGCCGGCAAATCGGTCATATTTTCACAGCCGACCAGCGTTACATGATCATCAACCACACAAAAGGTATCCGTATGCTTTGTGAGGAAGTTGATGAATTCCTGAATGTGCTGACCTAAATGACGAACAAAGAAATGAATGAGCGCGCGCATCAGTATTATATTGATTGCCGTAAAAGATTGCGTAAAATAAAATCACTCACCTGAAATGTGGCGCACCTGTGGCGATGCCTGACTGCGATGCCCCAGCAAACTCTTGACTGGCACCTCGACACCGATGCCATACTGCAGCATCTTATTCTTGAAATAGTCTTTAGCCTCTTTTATGTAGTCGCGCCTGCCGCCGTAGCTGCCGTCATCGGTCGATGTGTTCTGATAAGAATTAACCTGCACGTAATCGCCATCGACAAGAAAAATTGATGGATATTGAGCGAGAAACTTTTTCAAGCCTAGAAAGTGTTGGGGTAGAAGAAAATATAAAAAAAGGTGTTGCTTAGTAAATGATTTCATTCAAGGCATAAAAATCAAAGAAATGCATTAAAAAATTAATTAACAGCTGGATATTAATTGATGATGAATGACAGAGTACTCAAGAGTTAATTGAAGATTTGGAGTTGAGAGTCGAGTGTAGGTCAATTAGAAGAAGTGAAATATTTTTTTTTTTCACTAATGAGCATTTTAGTGTACATTTTATGGCTAATGGCCAAAAGTTGTTGAAATTTAGTAAACATTTTGTTATCATTTGAAAAAAAAAAATGTGTGGAAAAACTACAACAATTACATTTATAATAAAAGAACTAGACACGTTTAGGGCAATTAAGCATTTTTTTTTTTTTTTTTTTTTTTGCAGTCACTGCTACAATTAGCCACGGGCAGTCCCTTGATGCCTGTTAAGTGTCAATGTTAGAGAGAATTCTACTAACAAAATGGTAGAATTTTTGTTTTTGTTAAATATCGTTCACAATTTATAGAATTCAAATCTAGCAACTAACATTCAGCAAAAAGTTTGAAAATTTCATCAAAATCTGCCAAATCATCATCATTCTTGTTATCTCCGAACCCCAAAAAAAATTTTTGTTAGGTATTTATACCAAATTTCATCAAGATCTGCGAACTTAAATTAATGTGGCCTTGAAAGCTAAGAAGTTTCCAATGAGTAATTACGTTAAAAAATATTGATACTTCTTTAACCTCCCCACCCCCAAAACCCTCCATTTTGCGATCGAATTTTGAGTTTTCAAAAATGGTTTCGAAGACTAACTATATGGATAAAAATCAAAAAATATGGATAAGACAGACATTTTTAAATTTTTTCAGCTTTAATATCGTCCAACAACTACTACAACTACCGCAGTTGTGAAAATTACTGTAGAATTCAAAATAATTGTTATGCTCTCTAAAAAATTCTTTTAAATTTATTTTTTTTTATGTTTTGCAGAAGTGCATACGATTTTTGTCTTGAGTGTTATACCTCTAAAAAGTTTTTAATTCTACTAAAAATTCCCAAATTTTAGCATTTGATAGTTTACTTGCCTTAAGCTGAAAATTAAAAAAAAAAAAACAAGAAAAAAGTTTAGCTATTCGGCGGCATAGACGTTGGTATTGAAACAACACTCGGGACTTTTAACGATTTTTTTTATATTTTTGTTAAAAAAAAAATTGCACTAAAAACATAAAAAACAGTTACAAAACAAAGCAATCAAATACAAACACTTTTTTATTTTAAAAACTTTAAAACTGCAAAATCTTAGATAACACTCTTGACATATTAGGGGCTGTACTTAAATTACGTAACATGTTTCGGCCAATTTTAGACCCTCTATGTTACACTTCGTCACAAAGTTTTTAACCCTCCCCCCCCCCACCCCTTCCTCCGACGTAACGGCACACTTTTGTTTTTTAAAATTTATTAGGTTTTTTTGTTATGAAGAAGTTTGTTATGAAAAAATCATAGAACAAGTTATAAGTTTAGTTCTATGCTTTTAGATTATAGTTATAGTATAGATTATAAGTTAAATTATTGTGCAAATTTCACGTTGTTCTGTTGTGACTGACCAACAATTTGATAAAAAATTTGACCATGTGAACAGAGCGCAATATAAATGAGAGCTTTTCTGACGTTGACAAGAACACCAACTAGTGGCGATATGTTTAAACTTCAATGTTCAACAATTGTGAAAATTGTTATGTTTATCTTAGTTTTTCTAAAACACTTTGATGTGCGCTCTGAAGGTGAAGTTATAACAGCTCTTTTTGATGATTGCTTTAGAGTAAGAATTCTCACTTCAGTTCAGCAAAAAAAACGTTACTTTAGCTCCGCTTGCTGCTCTTACTTGCTCTTGATCTTTGGTTTTTGATGCTGCTACACTTGTTGAAGGTGTTTCAAATGTCTTTTATAAATTTGCTCGGCTTAAACATAGTTTTAGCTGTCTTTTTCAGTTTGTGATCGTTCGTTGAACGATGAAAGCAAAATTTACAATAAAATTACATTTTATTAAAATTTAAAATTTTTAAAACTGTATTAAAAAATGTTGTGAAGTAATCCACGACCGACTTATCCCCCACCCCCCATGTCACACTTCATCACAGATGCTCGACGCCTTCCTCCTCCTAAACGTGTTACGTAATTTATGAACAGCCCTTAATCTATACCATAGTCTTCTGATTAAATTTTAAGAAACATTTTAAAATTCCATTTAATTGGTAAGACTAAAATCGATAAATCATGTGTTTTCTTACACTTGATGGCATATCAGTAACTAAAATAAAGACTACAACAAATAAAGTAAAACATAACACTCCTGGCACGAAGCGGTGACAACACAAATGCTGCAAAAAAATTACTGTTATGTAAACTTTACATATTAAAAATACCATAAACTCCTTGGAATTTATACTGGCGGCATAGGAAATCAATGCATATTCTTTTTATTTTTCTTTCTTTTCGTTTTCTTTTTCTATATTGAATAACTGCAGGAAAGAGTGGAGGGTCAAATGCTTTTCTATGAAATAGGTACGTGAGAGGCGAAAATAATCGCTTGTAAATATAAAAATATGAAATTTGCCTTAAGTCCAAATGCCTTCAATTTCTTATATCGGTGATTCTATACCAAAACGCCCACGTTCTGACATCACTATTTTGAAAATTTTTAAACTCTCTGGGTTGATAGTTCTCCTGAAACGTATTATATCTGCACACTTCTTTTTTTATTTTTGTTTCTTTTTAAAAGATATACCCTGTAAAAAATTGGAAAGTATCTCAAAAAATGCAATTAGTGCATGTATTTAAACAGCTGTAACTTCGAAACTGTAAGATGTACAGGAAAAAAACTGGGTTATATTTTAGAGACCTTGAATGTGTCTTTCTTGTGGTGTCCTTTTTTTGGACGGTTTTTGTAAAAAATTTTTAATTTTTTTTAGATCAAAGTTATTTGTCAAGTTTTTTGTAAAGTTCTCAATTCGTTTGTGAGTTATACTTTCAAATGCTCCTTTGAACACTGCCACAGCAATAACAACGTCACCTACCGGATCAAACTTTAGACCTTAACCATCTAAAGACCCAGCCGCACACGCACACACAATTTCATCAAAATCGGTTCAGCCGTTTAGGAGGAGTTCAGTGCCAAAGCCATGTACAGAAGAGTTTTATATTTAAAGAAGATGTGAAATTTTCGGTATAAAAGTAAGAAATCTTTTGTAAGCATTTTTTTAAAAATTCGTTAAAAATAGCAATCGTTGGTATCCCAAGTTAAAATTTTGTGTGAGCTTTAAAAATTAATGTATTATAACGATACTATGTTCAAAAAGTGGAAAATTTACTGCGAACATTACAAAAAAGTTGACAAATAACTATAGTCTAAAAAAAATTTAAAAAATTTCATAAAAACAGTCCAAAAAAAGGCCACCACAAGAAAAACCCATTCAAGGTCTCAAAAATGGATCCCAGTTTTTTTCTGTACAACTTACGGTTTTGAAGTTACAGCTGTTTGAATACACGCACTAATTGTATTTTTGAAGATATTTTCCAATTTTTTACAGTGTATAACTTAAAAAAGAAACTTTTTTCGCAAAAACAAAAAAAAAACACAGTTTAATTTATTTTCACGAGCACTACTAACCTACAAAGTTTAAAAAAAACTCGGAACCACAAAGGTCAGATTTTGCTCAAAAATAGTTGAATTGATATGGATTTTATGGATATGGATATTGTTTATATTTTACAGCAGTATTTTTTAAGTGTATTTTTGTGCTTATTCTTTGAGAAAAAAGACTGAAAAGAGCGGGTCGGGGAAAAGCCGTTTATTTTGAAATTAACTTATATGCAGTAAACTATTGATAAATTTAGTATACTCGCCTGTATAATTTTTAAATAATGTCTAATTTTAATTTTTAAAATAGAAAAAACAAAATAAATTTTATAGGCCTATTTTCAGAATATATTGGAATTTCTCACGGGTGCAACAAAAAAGTTAATTTTGTCGTACCGTGTTATTGTTGCTAAAAACAACAAATTCACTCAGAATCCAGTACCTACTGATTGAAAAATTAAGGTGCCAAATTCGTGATAAGAAGCTTTGTTTTATCTAAAAACTGTGTTGTTTCGTTAATACTCATATTTAAACTGTTGCACTGTGTAATAAAGATAAATAATGAGATAAAGAATTTAAAATTGCGGTAAAATTAACTTAAATTATCAGGAATTTGTATGAAAAACACAGTTTGGAAGAATAGGAGTTTATATTATTTGAGAAATTCAGGTTAATTTTTGCTATAGCACCGTTTTTTCATATCTGATTTTGTTGAATTTGACCTTAAGTAGGTAAATTTTTTTCTTAAATATTTTTTAGGCATTATTTTTTTTTTTTTGATTTCCCGAGAACGAAAATAAATTTTGGATTATAATCTCTATTATCAACAAAAAAAAAACATTCGATTTAGCTAAAAAAAAAATTGCATTGATTATCAATAATAACAACAACAAAACACATTCTATTTGTCAAATTCATCAATTAATTGATTTTAGTGATTAGCAGCGCAAATGGCTATCGAAAAACAGTTGTTGTTGTTGCTGTTTATATCGTTCAATTATCTTTATTAAGCTTTGTACGTCAAATTAGTTCAGCACATAGAAACGAAAAATAGAAATAAAATTAAAACAAAAACAACAACAATTTAAGCTGCCGCCACCTTATAAAGACAGGCAGGCAGGCAACTAATATTAAGTAGCAACGCAAAAGCTTGAAACAAATTAAATGTGGCTGCGCCCACCATTCATGTCCGGCCTCTAAAAGGCGACCCACTCTGCAGCGACTGTGCAAAATATGACTTTGCTGCAGCACAGACGCACACGTATGAATGCAATCAATAAATTTTCGAATGCTTGAAGAAATCGTAGCGAAACAAACGACTTATTGTTGTTTTGGTTGACGATTTTTTTTTTTTTTTTTTGTCATCAGCATTCATTTAGCTTAAATATTATTAACTAATTTATAAAATTTTAAATAGTTAATAAAAGAAAAAATAATGCGAAAAAACTGTGTCGCGAGAGTGATGCATTTTGACGCATGTTTTATTAAACAACGCGTTGGTTTAAAAATTATAGATTTAATTTATTTTTAAATGCATTTAAAAAAAACAACAGTTATTGTATAGCTGCGTGCTATGAGTTCAATAAGTTGAACTGTCTCAGCTTGATAACAAGTAATTTAATGAAAATAATCAATCATCAGCATTACCCATTCATTCTTGATTATTTCAAGAAGCTTTAAAGTAGTGTTGAATACTACGGTTCTTAGTCACGATAACCCCGATTCAAAAATGCTAGAAGCTTTATTTCAATTGATCACATAAGTGATTTAAAAAACTCATAGCTGCCCGACTCTGGTGTAGAATTCAAGTGGTGTATAATGTATGGAACGTGATACACCCAACAATACACAACGATCAATGGGTGAAATCTCAACCACAAACTTTTTTGTAATTTATTCCCGTAATAAAATTTCCAATTTTAGGATAAAAGTCTTTATAAAAAGTGATTCTTATACTATGGGCGAGTGTCAAAAGGAAACTTTTCACTCATGGTAGGAAAGAAAATAGCAAGTTGAATAAAATTTGTGTGTGTTGAAATAAATTTGTCTTTTTTGGTGTGTCAAATGGACGATGAAATTTTGACAATTACAAATTTTGACGTTCAACATTTCGGCCGTGTTTTAGAGCATTTTTAATGGCAATATGCAAAAAAACCATTTTTAATTTAAATTTATATGTCGCTCACAACGTTATTCGCGTCTACGCTGCATTTGCTGCTAGCTTAGCTTATGCTATGCGGCTGCAGCAACCTAGTAAAGGGTATCAATAAATTAAATTATGAATCAGGGGTAATTCGAGTGCCATGGCCGATTGGATTGGAAGAAACATATACGACGGTTTCAAAGGCAGCTTTGAACAATCACGTGGAAATTGCGGACCGGCGGAATGTTTACCTGCTAGCGGCATTGCATTTGGCAGCGGAGCGGATGTATGCTGTAGCCGTGCATCATTGCAATAGCCTTTTCCCATTTGCATGCACAAGCAGTTCCGCGATATCCACGTGAGTGTGCCATCATTCTTTGTTATCTTCCATTTGCAATATTTTCACAGCACTCGGATTGCCCTTAGTTGGTACTCGCTTAAAACAAAAGGAACAACACTTTTAAAGCACAATTTACTTTAAAATATATTTAACTGGAAATAAAAGGAACAACTAAAGCATCTCGCGTTAAAAGTCACAATTTATCATCAACTTTACCGCACAGAACTAAACACATAAAAATGCAGCTTTCACAAAAACTCACACTTAAAAATTATATTAGTTTTTATTTATTCCGGTTTTATTCTTACGTTAAAAGAACGACAGTTTAATTACGAAATTCACAAATTAAAATAGCTAATCAAATCGAAATACAGCGCGGAAATGAATGTAATGTTTTTTTTCTCACTTTTTGGATGTGTCAAAAATTCACTTTTCACCAATCAATTATATTCACCTCACAATTGCCAAAAAATTGCTCTACCAACTGTCAAAATTTGATCATCAGAGTGAAAAGTTTCCGATTGACACACACTCTATGTTCACACTGAGAGCTAAATGCGCATTTAATGAAATACATTTAACGAAATGCGCATTAATTCAGAATGCGTAGCCGTATGCTCCTTGTAGGAGTAAAAGAGACAAATACATACATTAGATTTCGTAAATGCGCATTTAGCCTTTGGTGTGAACTTAGTATTAACCTAGGTAAAATTATCAAAAAACCGTTTTTGTCACTTGCCACTAACAAGGAAAGGCTCCCAGGTGTCACTTGCCTATTTGAATAATTTTTCAGAGACATATGTGATAGAGGGCAAAAAGGTAAGGTTGACATATTTTTTTTTTATGCGTACTCAATTGATGGTTTGCAACAGGTAGGTCGCGGCTCGTTCTTAAAACTATCAGAAACCATTGAATAAACCATCAGAAAAGATAAGAAAAGTAAAAGAAGATTTGAGTATGTAGACCCCTTTGTGCAAAATTATTGTATGTGCCAAAAACCAAATTGTACAGTAAAGCGTTTTTTCTACTTTTTATACACTTTAATACTGTTTTGTGAAGTAACCGTTGTGTAGTAACGGTGAAGCGAATAGAGTCATGGTACGAAAGGGCTACATAAAATTGAGCAATTCCCTTCACATTCTACTTCTAAAATTTAAATAAAAATAATGTAATAAAAATTACTATGCACACTATATTTGTGTATGGCACATACGATAATTTTGCCCAAGAGAAAAAAAATCCATTTAGCATACGTTAAAATATGCATTAAATTTTTGGCGTAACTATAGGAATATCCGCTATAATATTTTACTAGGTGATGCGTTGTTGTATGTAGAACAAATTTGCAATTTCGCGCAAAGGTGTCGATATATTATCTATCTATATATATATATTAAATTGTAAAAAAAAAAAACCGGACATGAAATATTTTTGTGAAATTCCTTTTGCGATGGACATTCTGAATGACGCTGAGTCCGAAAATCGCATTTTTAAAATTTTTGTCTGTCTGTCTGTCTGTCTGTTACTGGATGGATTTAAATGAAACTTTACATCTAGGTTCCTTATATCCTCGGTCAACATATTGGCTACTTTTTATCCAGGAAAAAAGATTGGACCCGGTAGGGGGCGCTACGATCGGGTTCCAGGCATTCTTTTTTTAGCTTATCTCCGAAACCGTTCATCCGATTTGTATGTAGAGATTTGTATGTATGTAGAGGTTCTCAGACACGCTGAGTTTTTTGACTTATCTACTCTGTTCTATCTCCAACACTAGAGGGCGCTGTAGTACAAAGATTTTGAAATACCTTGAAAAACTCCTAAGCCGTGCATCCGATTTATATGAAAATTGGTATATAGAGGTTTTTGGATAGGGTGAATTTTCATGACGTATCTACTCTGTTCTATCTTGAACACCAGAGGGCGCTGTAGTACAAATATTAAGTTTTTTGTTAAAAAACGTCAAAAAACTTCTAAGTCGCTTATACGATTTGCATGAAAGTTCGCATATAGAGGTTTTCGGAAACGGTGAGTTTTTATGACTTATAAACTAGGTTCTATCTTGAACACCAGAGGGCGCTGTAGTACAAATATTTTATTTGCATGAAATTTTGTATGTAGAGGTTCTCGGACACGCTGAGTTTTTTCACTTATCTACTCTTTTCTCTCTCGAACACCAGAGGGTGCTGTAGTACAAATATTTTGAAAAACCTTGAAAAACTCCTAAGCCGTGCATACAAATAGCATGAAAATTGGAAAATAGTGGTTTCCAAATACGGTGTGTGTTTTGGACTTATCTTTTTTGTGCTATCTTCAAAACCAGAGGGCGCTTTAGTACAAATATTAGGAAATCGTGAAAAACTCCAAAACTGTTCATCTTGGTTCAAATCAACTGATTTGGATGAAAATTTGTAAATAGCGATGTCTGGAAAAAATTATATTTTATAGAGCTTCCATACAAACTATCTGGTTTTAACTTGTTTGTTTGAATGAATGAGAAAAAACCATCAGAATTTTAAAGATTTACATTACTTTCGATGCAATTATCTCTGTTGTTTTTTTTTTAACAAATTTCACTTTAATTCATAACGAGTTTGAAATTTCTTAACTCTTTAGTAAACAAAAATTCAAGCTTTTTTTCCATATTTTAATTTGGCAAAAATGTCCGATTTTTTTCGGCCCTAAGTTCCAAGCTTATATTCGGGCCTCTCTTTTCAAATAATTTATTCCCCAAAAAATTACAGAATCGCCCAAAATTTCGGGCATTTTTTCCTAGCAATTTTTTTCTAGTTTCCGATTTTGTTTCGGGCTTTTTTGCCATTTTTTTCGGGCGTAAGTTCTGGGAGCCTCTTAAAGAATTTGTTACTAAATTTCGTGGCGCTAATAAAAATCGCAAAAAAAAAATCACCCAAATGAAAAATGGTTTTATTAATGAAAAATGGCCCAATGAAATTTCACCCAACAAAACGACAAAAAGCCTAAAAATATTTGGAAAAATGGCTAACAAAAAAAAAAAAAAGAAAAATTCACCCAAAGAAAAAAAAATTGTTCCATTTTTTACATTGTTCCCAGGAGATAAGTATGCCTTGTACGAAATGAGCAGAGTATTCAGGCAAATTTTTCAAATTTTTTCAAGACCAATTTTAATTCTATGAATCATGCTTGAAAATCTATAAAAAACATTGCGTAGAAGCAATTTACTTTTGGCTAAAATGGACTTTTTTTAATTTTTTTTTCTTCAAAATGTGCATTTGGAGTTAAAAAAACTAATGGTCAAAAAAATTTTAGGCCGCTCTCATATAGTTTAGAAATTATAGATTTTTCGTTATAGTTGGTGAAATGGACCTAAAAACTTGTGATTTTTGAAAACTTGTGAAAAATTTTTATTTTTATAAAAATTAAAAAAACCAAAACTTTTCTAAGAACTAGTTCACGTTTTTTGCCAAATATTGAAAACGAAAAATCACCCAGATGTAATTTCGCCCAAAATATTTGGGTGATTTTTCATATGAGAAAAACAAAAAAGAAATTTGACTTAGCAAAAATGCAAAATCGCCCAAATCTTTTTGGCTGATATTTCATATGAAAAATTATTGGGTGATTTTTCTTTTTTTTTTTTTTTTTTTTAGGCGATTTTTTATAGTGCCCTATTTCGTGCCCATTCATTTACGATTTTGCAACTATCTTTCGTTATAACTTCGAAATGACATTTCGTTCGGATTTCGTTCGGATTTCGTAACTATGTATATTTCTTTACGATAGCTCGTTACGAAGTCTAGGCAACCCCTTCAAATGAATTTCTTTACAATTTCTCAACGAAACTGGAAATCGTAACGATTTCAGAATCTTTCATTTGTTGGAATATAATTAATAAATCTTAAACTTTTAAATGTTTTAAGAAATCGAAATTTGCATAAGTTTATTGGGTAAATTTACGGTTATGACCAAAATTAACTACATTCTCTTTATTAAAAAATTGCCAAAGTAACGGAGTGAATTTTCAACAAGTTATAATAAATTGCCAAAACACATAATTTTAGGCGCTGCAAAAAGCTTTGATTCCATATAATTCACTGTAAAAGTCTACTTTTAGGTGTTTTATAAAATTGCCTTCAGCTGTTCTACACAAGTTAATCAATTAAAAATTAGGGAGTAGCAAAAGAAATCAATGCAGAGTTTAACTTTAACTTAACAAGAAAGAGATCGCAAAAAAAGTTTTCCAACAAATTTCATATATGAAACAAGGCACAAAATTTAGTTAAACACGCACACAGTTAAACACGCAATAATAAAAGAAAAGGATTTTTTTTTTTGGTTTTTTTTAAGCTATTAAAGGCTTATCAGCATTTTGTTTGTTCATATCTTCAGGTTAACTCTTTTCTGTGTTTCTGTGTGAGCCATAGAGCGCATAAAGAATTGGCATTATGTTAAATCGTTTTGCGTCTAAAAGTATGCAACAACGTTTTGCTATAACATGCTAACTTTATGCTACGTGGGTACGGTAAGGTTCGATTTGCAGGCTGATAGAGCGTAAAGGTGAAGTTCTCACCATTAAACAGTTCTTTGTCATGAAAGTTAAATGTTGAAAGCTACATAATTTAGTCGTTTGCTGATATTGTTATTCATGGACGAAACATGTGACTGGGTGAGGGTTCACTTCTTTACACGTGAATTTATGGCATTATTTGGAAAATTTGACTATGTTTATAAATTTTCGTAGGTTGTTTGGAAAGAGAAGCGCATGTTTTAATACTAAGTTGGGAATATTAGTTTGTTTTGTCGTTCTGGAAAAAGTATTGATTGTTAACGATATTATGATATGAAGAATAAAAATAAGAGGCAGGGAAATTTGATATTTACTGAAAAGAAATTGTAAAAATATTTTTTTGTGTTATGTCGTATTTCATGGGCGTAGAAAATTTTTATTTAAACATGCGTTCGGACGTTACACGAAACGGAAGTCATTTTGGGACTAAGTTCATACTATGCCTAGATCTGCGAATTTATCAGCCGTATAAAAAAAGTCAGAAGACAGTATTTTTTATAAATTTAACAAGCCTTCAGAAAAGCCTTACGTTGTCTTTATTAAGAGCATAGTGAGTTCACAGTAAATTATTTAATTTTTTCGTACGTTTCGTGTCGGACGTTTCAGATTTTTTTGATTGTGATAATATTGGGTAATTAAGTAACTAAGTAACTAAATAATTAAGTAATTGAGTAATTAAGAAACGAATTCCATATTTTGTCATTTCCTTGGCGCAAACATTTAATTTTTATCTTCAGCCAATACCTTCCATTTTTAATAAAACAAAAACATTTACGAAACACTTACTAAACATTTACTAAAACGAAAAACTACATTTGTGAAACTCTGCGTGCGATTTGATCATCTTGGTAAATGAATTAATGTATAAATTGCTTGAATAAATAAAATCTAAGTGTTTTTCCAAGATATTATCCTAAAATTATAAGATTTTAATAACTTTTCATTTTTCACATGGGGTTGACCATTTTTGGGATTTGCCCATATGTTGGAAAAGCACTGTAATAATGAAAAAAAATACAGTTTGAGCGATATTAGGTGCGGAGCAGCATGCTTGCCTTTAATGTATTAAGATTTTTCTGGTGTCTAGGGGAGAGCTTCCCCCAATCAATTTTAGACCATATTTCGAAATGATATGTCACAAAGAATCGGTAAAATTCGGTGAATTTTTTTTTTCCGACTCTAAAAGATAATAAACTATTCTTACGATATTTGTCGGCCCCAAAGCTGACGAATTACAATATTTTTATTTTCAATGAAAATTAAAATAAATTTAATATTTAAAACATGAGTAAAAAAAATTGACTAATTGCTCAAAAGCAAGAATTACACAATAAAAAAAAACTATTAAGGATGGAGCTTTGGCAGGGTACCTAAGCTAAAATATCCCCCGCGGCCATATTGAAGTATATTCGAAGTCTTTAGCCACGACATACACGATGACATTCAGTTTTATATATTAACGAAAGTTTTCCTATTTTGATGACGTTACTTTGTATGGGAGGTAGGCGTGGTTTTGATCCGATTTTGCGAAATATCATAGAGATGGTTCATATTATATATCAAATGAATGTGCAAAATTTCAAGACATTTCTTTGATTTTTGTGGATTTTTAAGAGATTTTACTTTTAAAATAAAGCCACTTTGTGTGGAAAGTGGGCGTGGTTTTCATCCGATTTTGCCATATATCATAGAGACGGTTTATATTAAATATCAGCCTTATGCGCAAAATTTTAAGACATTTGTGACATTTTAATTTTTAAAGATTTTTAAGAGATTTTACGTTTAAAATAAAGCCAATTTGTTTGGGAGGTAGGCGTGGTTTTCATTTGATTTTTTCCAAATTTCATAGACAGGATTTGAATTGAAAATCAAAGCTTACGTGCCAAATTTCAAGCATTTCTTAAATTTTTGTGGATTTTAAAGACATTTTATGGTTAAAATAAAGTCACTTTGTATGGGAGGTAGGCGTGATTTTCATCCGATATGGCCCATTTTAAACTTGATCTTCCTTTTTTAAAAATAAACCTAAATTTTGAATTTCATTGCAATAGCTTTAAAATTACGGCTGTAATTGTGTCCACAGACGGACACACGGAAATCGACTCAGAAAGTGATGCTGATCAAAAATATATATATTTTTCTATACCTGCCACGCCTCCTTCTTGGCGTTACAAACGGAATAACAAAGTTAATATACCCCTTACGCAGTACGTGTTGGGGTATAAAAATGTAAAAAGTATCGAATTTAAACACGTGAAGGAAGTGTCTCCAAAAATTGTTTTATTTAACTGAAAATTTAAATTCTTATTTGGGGTGTATTTACTTGACAATGATACAGATTTTACATGATTTTTTGACAACAAAATTTTTGATTTTTGTCAACTAGAAAAACAACTGTGCGTCTGAAGTAATCACCCAGAAGCGGCCAGTTTCGGCAAATAGGAAAGAAATTTTATTCCATCAGTGCACCAGGCCACACAAATCGATAGTGACTCGCCAGAAGCTCCGGGAGCTGGGTTGGAAGGTTCTTATGCAGCCAACTTATAGTCCGGGCTTGGCACCAAGTGATTTCCACAGGCTGCTTTCTATGGCGAAAGATTTTGCTAGTAAAACATTATGCATAGTAAACAGATTTCACAAGAGAAGCTTGTGAAAATTGTATGTTTCAGTTCGAACAAAACGGACAATAGAAACGCATTTGTCCCCACTCTTGCCTGTAGTTATTCAATATAGAAAAAGAAAACAAAAGGTTAGAAAAATAAAAAGAAAATGCATTGATTTGCAATGCCAGCATAAATTCTAAGGAGATTGGTGTTTTTAATTTGTAGCGTTTAAATAACAGTCATTTTTTTTTGCAGTATTTGTGTTGGAACCACTTCGTGTCAGAAGTGTTATGTTTTTTTTATTTGCCCTAATCTTTATTTTAGTTACTGATATGCCGTCAAATGCATAACTGCAAGAAACACAATGATTTATCGATTTAAGTTTTACTAAAAAAGTGACATTTTATAGTGTTTATTAAAATTTAATCAGCAGATTTTTTGATATTTCCTAATAGGTATAATTTTTTTTAGAACAGCCAACTTTTTTATTTTTCAAGACAAATTTATGTTTTTGGTGTCATTGAAAAGAAAATTAAATAAATTACAAAATTGATTATAAAAAATAAATTTATTTATTACGCGAAATTCTGAGAAATTTGCATTCAAAGTTGAAATTTGGTAGTTTCAACCGATTGATATCATCTTTGAACGAGCACAGCTTGGTAACGGTTATGTCGGTGCTGTTTGTTGATGTACCGTTGAAAATGTGATTTTATTGCCTTTCAATGAGTTATCAAAAAAAGTTTTCCTTAACTTATTTTTTGTGCTAGAAACAATAACGTGAATCAAAGTCGTGAAATATAAATTAACCCTGTAGCTTCTAAGAATGCGAAAATACAAATATAAAAAATTCAACTTATATGAAAGCAACCATTTTTAAAGGTATATTTCGAGTATTTATAACTTCATAATACACAACATTACTGACATTAGATAAATCGGTAGAATTCTCACTTGCCGCAAAGCCAGTGAGAAAAGTGACACATTTTTATCGATTCACTTTTCGTACAGAAACACTTTTTTAAAAGGTTCCATTGAAATGAAATCGGAACAGGTGCCAGCTTATCGATTTGAAACGAACGAATTGAACAGAAATCGATACAGATTCGTACAGAAACATTGCAGGTGAGAGTGACGTCAGAGTGACGTCAAATAGGTAACATGAGTCGGTAACTCTGATCGGGATGAGTTACAGGAACGAGCTACTGAGAGTAATTTTGCTTGTTTATCGTCATACGTTCATCGTTCTTTTTGTTTTTGATTGCTAAACCGTAATGCTAACGGTAATTCAATGTGTCTGCATGAAGTGTGATGAAATAAGAACTCGTTTGTGAATCATTTAACAAAGTTATTTTCAAAAGAATGCAACTGTGTCGGTGAAAATGTGCTTGTAAATTTATGAAGACGTCATTAATAAGTAATTTTTTTACGTGTGGACACTGGGGTCCACTAAGCCCCAACAACATTTTCTTTATCGTTTTTTTTTCATTATTGCAATAAATAAATAGTATAAAATTATAAAAAAAAAAATTCGACGTTCTTGTTGTTTGCATTTTTTGATTATATAAAGTCCAAAAAATGGAGTTCTGTTGGTGAAATTGAATTTGAACCACTGAAAGCTTTCCGAAATCAGCTTAAAGCTATTGGGGTGCACTGGACCCCAGTGTGACTTGCTCGTAATAAAAACTATGTGTGCGCACGGAGGGTTAATTATAATAATAAAAATAATAAATGTTAAATGAAATAGTTTTTAGGAAATGTTAAATTAAATATTTTTCAAAGTTACATTTTAAAAGTTAAATTTCTCAAAATTTTTAATAGTAGATTATTCCAGCGTCCATAGCGATGGGTGTGGCAGCTTCAAATATTGCTAATACACTAGCTGAACAAATACAATATGTTTAAAAGTAAACAAAAAAATGTTTCTGCCACAGGAAAAAAAATGGGGTCGAAAAGGTTAAGTATTTCGAATAAAAAATAAAACGTGTTTGTTTTTGATTGCTTAATTTTTAACTATTATGAGTTTTTAGTGCAAAATATGTTATTTTTCAACAAAACTATTCAAAAAACATTAAAACTGATGAGTGTTGTCTCAACACCACCATCTATGCCGCCGAATTACTAAATTTGTTTTTTATTAATTTTTTTTTATTTTTCAGCTTAAGACAAATAAACTATCAATTGCTTAAATTCGGAAATTTTTAGTAGACTTAAACAGTTTTTAGAGGTATAACACTCAAGACAAAAATCGTATGCACTTCTGCAAAAACTTAACAAAATATAAATATTAGAATTTTTAAAGAGCGATTTTGAATTTGGATTCTACATAAATTTTCACAACAGCAGCTATGTTTAAAGTTGAACGAAATTGAATTCACCCTTTACCTCTTTTAAGTTTCCAATCAGTATATTTGGCCAAATTTATTAACATATCTCTCCATCAAATATTCGGAAACTTGGTTTTTCAAACAAAATCGCAATTTTCAGATCATTAAAGAAACCGGTATTTACATTTGTTGAATATTTCACAACACTAGTACTTATATATAATTGTAATTTAATAAAAATTTAATTACAATTGCTTAAAATCATTAATATTAAAAGTAGTAAAAATGATGAATGTTCACTTTTCTGCAATTTTTAATAATGGTATCCATTCTGATAATGGTATCACACTTTGTCATAGGAGAAAAAATTTTGTCCCCGCTTTGTTGATGTTATCCATTAACCCTAGTTTCATTTCTCTTTCAAACAATTTCAATTTAACTAAAAGGGTTCACGAAGTTATTATGCGTTAAGTTTTCTTGAACGAATATTCAGGCACCCCCAACTTCTTCAATTTGATCTATGAATCGTATGGAAATGAAATGAAAATCAATTTCTTTTTAAAAGCAACTTCTTTTTGTAAAAAAAAAACAAACAACCAAATAAACTTTACTCAACAAAAAACGTATTTAATGTCTTTCAACGATGACAACAACTACTACTTCATCAAGTTGCTATTGTTTTGGGCACAAAGTTTTTCTTTACTATAGGAAAATAAAGCAAAACTTCATTTTCAGTTTCATTGGAATTTTTGTGCTCAACAATTTTGTACTTTTTTTTTTTTTTGTTTTTTGTTTGGATTTCACTTTTGCTACGTATATTCTCATAATTATCATCATAATCGTTGAGCGCGACAGTGCAGCAGGGATTGGGATTTCCTATGTGTGCCATAAGTTTCGTTGGTGGGTTCGTTTAAAATCAGGTCAACTAACGTGGCTGTATGTCGCTGATGTCGGCGTTATTAATATGACTTGTCAGCCAACATAATGTAACGTCATGTAACGTTAATTCTAACGTAACGTAATTCAAACATAAAATGCTGATGCATTGCGTGCTTTTCAAACAATAGCTTCGGGTATCGTTAATGTTTGTTGTCAGCTTGCTTGGTTGGTGGATTTGTTGGTTGTTGTTGTTATTGCTTTTTGCTTTTATATTGTTTGTTGTGCCCTAACATTTATCAACAGCCAGTTCCTATGATATAACAAAAGTTCATTCAATTGCATTGTCGTGTAGTTAAATGAACTTTGATTAATTGAATTGTTGTATAGTGTTAATAATATAATAAAGCAAGACAACAGAAAATTTCATTATGTAAGCTTTTTTATAATTGTTGGCATTTTCAACATAGTCAATTACTATGTTGAAATTAATTTTTGGACATGCGAAGAAAAAGATTTTTACTATGTATATGAAACATAACGCCGATCTCAAACATCCGGTATTCATATCCGGTTTAATGCAGGTATTTGCATTTTGAAGTCACTTGTACGAAAGTACGATGGTTAAAGTAAGGTAACCAGCTGTACCAAAATAGCCGGTAAATTAATGAAATTTCGATTATTGTACCAAGAAAAGCTTCGGGTACACTCAAAGTGCAATTCAGTGCAACATTTTATTTAAAGTCAGAAAATCTTAATATAATTTCCGAAATTAATTTTTAATTAGAATGGTTATCACTTCGGTAAACAGTAATGGGTTGGTAATCGCTTCGGTAATCGGTTGGTAATCGCTTTGGTAGTCGGTAATGGGTTGGTAATCGCTTCGGTAATTGGTTGGTAATCGCTTTGGTAATCGCTTCGGTAATTGGATCGGTAATCGGTTGGTAATGGGTTGGTAATCGATTCGGTAATCGGTTGGTTATCGGTAATTGGTTCGGTAATCGGTAATTGGTTGAAAATTGGTTCAGCAATTGGTTGTTAATCGCTTCGGTAATCGGTAGGTAATCGATTGGTAATAGCTTCGGTACTCAGTGATTGGTTTGGTAATCGGTTGGTAATCGCTTCGGTAATCTGTAATTGGTTCAGTAATCGGTTGGTAATCGTTTCGGTAATCGTTAATTGGCTCGGTAGTGGGTTGGTAATCGCTTCGGTAATCAGTAATTGGTTTGGTAATCGGTTGGTAATCGCTTCGGTAATCGCTAATTGGTTCGGTAACTGGCTGATTATCGCTTCGATAATCGGTAATTGGTTCGCTAATCGATTGAAAATCGCCTCAATAATCATTAATTGGTTTGGTAATAGGTTGGTAATCGCTTCGGTAATCGGCCTGGTAATCGATAATCTTTTCGGTTTTCGGCTTGGTCGATGCTAAGTCATTCCTAAGAAGTAATGATGTACAGCAATAACTTTTGTTACTCTAACAGCGTAATGATATCGCGAATCTATAGTTTTTACTCTCTACCTAAAAGTGCTCAACGCGCCTAAAGAAGTTTTCACTTCAAAAATAACTTTTATTTCCTATTAAAAAATAACGATCACAAAATTATTTTTATATCGCATTAAAAAAAATAACGATCAAAAAATAACTTTCATTTCTGGTCGAAAAAATAACTACAAAAAAAATATCTTTTATTTCTGATCGGAAAAATAATGATCAAAAAATTATTTAGTTATTTATTTCATTCAGTCTACTGATTTTACAATCTTACCGACTATATATATATAATAATATTACAACTAATTAAAAAGAATAAATAAGTTTCATTTGAATTGATTTAAAGAAACATTGAAATTTACAATTTTAGAAAAACTATTACACAGTTGTACGTATATACATCTAACTATAGGCTCATTATAAGCATAGTTAGTCCTATGAAAACTTACTTCCAACATCCGATTTTTTCTCAAACTCCTTGGGGCTGTGTATAATTGAAAAAGATCTGAAAGATGTTTGCAATTGATTTTACCACATAGAATATTAAAGACAAATAATAGATAACTTTGCAATCTCCTACCTTTTAAAGATTGTAACCCAAGTAATTTACGGCGGGCAACGTATGTTTTGCCAGTATAGTTTTTTTTTAGACCATATTTACTCAATATCTTTGGGACTCTTTCGATGTGGTTAGAATAATCCATATAATAGGGATTCCATACAATAGAGCAGTACTCAATAAAACTACGAATCAATGAAACACATAAAGATTTGATAGTTAAAGGATCTTTGAAATTTTCTGAGTTTTTTTTGATAAATCCAAGCATGGAATGTGATTTGAATATAATGTAGTCATAGTGACTTTTAAAATTCAATTGAGAGTCAAAAATTTCCTCCAAATCTTTAACCTCGTGTACTCGAGTTAGAACGGAATCATTTAAAGTATAATCAACCAGAAAAGTGTTTAAACATTTTGTGTAAGAAATAATGCAACATTTATTTATATTTAAACGCAAATTATTAGACTCACACCAGTCAAGTAAATTGGACAAGTCATACTGTAGATTTGTGCAATCGGAAAGTCTAGAAATTTTTAAAAAGAGTTTAACATCATCAACAAACACTAAACATTTAAAGAATATTAATTGCTGTGGCAAATCGTTAATAATGATTAAAAATAATAGGGGTCTACAATGGGTTCCTTGAGAAATACCTGAAGTTGCATTGATTGCTATATAAGAAACAGTAGAACCAATTTTTACGTATAGTTTTCTATTATTCAAAACGCTATTAAAAACAAGGTTAACACGTTGGACAGCTCAAATTGTTTTAACTTAGATAACAGGATAGTATGATCAACTTTGTCAAACGCTTTGGAGAAGTCTGTATGGATGGCATCTAATAGACTCGCATTTTCCATTGCGCCTACAATATTGTTAGAAATGAGTAGTACAAGTCGATCGACCTAGCAAAAATCCATGTTTGAAGTCTGACATAACTTCTTTCACATGTTCATATAATAATTTATTCTTAAGTATATGATCAAATAATTTTGCCAATGTGCATTGTTTAACAATTGCCTTGTAATTATTTACATCACATCGATTTCCTGATTTGAAGATTGAAATGACAAAACATATTTTCCAACAATCCAAGAAAACTCCTTTATTTAAGCACAAGTTAAAGAGAAAAGTTATTGGTATTGAAATATTATCAATCAACACATTGCTTGAAAAATATAGGCGGAAAGTCACTATGTTCAAACTTAAAACTTGATTTTAGCTGTGAAATAGCCATTGCCACCTCCTGAACTGCAATGTTTATAGATTCGAAAGGCTTTAGAAGCAAATTACCGATGCTTGAGTGATTTGTGATTAAAGAAGTATTATATCTTTCATAAACGGTTTGGAAAAATTTAGCAAAGACATTACACGATTCAACACTTTTATTAGATTTGACGCCTTCAAATTCCATGCTTGTTGGATAACCGTTAGTTTTTCGCTTAGTATTAAGATACTCCCAGAAATATTTTGGGTTTGATTTTACATTAGTTTTGATTTGAGTTATAGCGATTGATATAGTTATAGCGATAATCCTGTTAAATATTGCATTTAATAGACTAAACTCATTTAGGTACACCGAAAAAAATCGACATGTTTTAAAATTGAGCACAATGTTTTATGGATCACAAAGTTTTCAAATTAAAAACAATTTTTGATCAAAAAATAGCTTACAACAAATTTCATCAAAATAACAACATCATGTTATCAATTTATATGTGAATAAATAAAAAATTAAAAAATTTTATATGAAAAAATACATTTTTAAAATGATAACATTATGTTAAATTTTAAAACATGTCGATGTTTTTCGGTGTTAATTAAAGAAAGAATAAAAACAACTGTTTTCAATAGATTCATCTGCATTTAAAAAATATAATCTTTCATTTGGTTTATATTTCAGTGTTAATGGAATTTTTTTCCTGTATATAAATAATACGAAAAACGAGTGGCCACCTTAGGCTTAGGGTCTTCAAGATAAAGTCATTAAAGGTTCATGCGAGTTCATTTGAGGGAATGAAAATAAAAATATGAATTAACAATCAAATAACAATTTGCTGAGCGGAAGTAACAATAATATCAAAGGTCTTTGTTTGATTTATAAAACCCTAATTTAATTTGATTACTTATGTAAAATAATTATAACAAATATATAAATATCTATTTCTTTTGCCCTCATTTTGCTTTTAAAAATAAAGCCATTAGCAGAACCATCTCAAATTACACAACGTGGTAAGCTTTGTACCTATTCAAAAATAACTACCTATATGTTTGTAACCAATACTCGTAAATAACTCACGACAAATGAGCTACTTTGCCATATTTATTTGACACCATTTGGCATTTTTATGGCCTTTGCGCCCTCAAGTCTTTCAGTCAGCTTTACAATTGAAGTCATAAATAAAACGAAAGCCTAAGAAACGCTCTTAAATCAATGAATATCCAACCTTAAGACCAACACCGGCAGCAGCTCTCTTGGGGGTTTTATACACCTGCAACCACCCTATTAAGAAAGGCAAAAAAAAAAAAAAACCCCCTCACAACAGTTGAGTGCATAATTCAATTTAATGCTTTAAATTCGTTTAAGTACTGTAAGCGAAAAAAAAATTAAAACAATTCCTTTAAAGTCTATCACAGTTGTTGTGTCGGTCATTGATGTCGGTAGCCTGTTGTTCCCGGTAGGCGGTTGGACGTTGTCATAAACTATGTAAGCACGTTTGTTAGCGGTTGAGGTCGAGTACACTTCATAAAATAAATGCCACACAAAGTAGTGTGAGCAAAAATATGAAGAAGTGTCTGCCTAAAATTGGCCTCAGGTAAATATTTACAATCGGTAAACATTGACTTTTGGCTGATGTTCTTTTCGGTCTTGCCCATTTATTGTGGTTTTTATGTCTTCTTGTTTTTTTATCGGTGCTTCGGTTTGTTTTGGAAATGTTTCAATTTTGTTAATGTTGCCATTTGGAGCGCGCTTCGATTCATATATTTTTACTGGCAACATAGCAATAAATTTATAAATTTAATAAATGTCGATATGTTGCAAAAAATTTTAAAATTTTACTTTATGGATGAAAGAGTTGGAGCTTCTTGGTTTTCTGCTAAATTATGTAGAATATTTTGGTTGTAAATTTCGTTAGATGATACCCAATAACATAGAAAGCTATACCGCTGCTTTATATATTAAAATGGTTCTTTGCATCGGTGCACAGCAAATCGAATAGAGTATGTTAGGTGAACAAAATTTATTGTTAAATTTTTAGATTTTTGCATTCCTTGTTAATGTAAGATGACATACATTGAGTTAAAAATCATAAAGTTCAGAAATTTTTAGAAAAGGACCATGGAGACTTGTAGCCAGATTTCAAAAATTTTCAAAGAAATTTTTAAAGAAGTTTTCTTAAAAAAAATCTGTAAGTGCCAGTAAAAAATAAAAAAAATACATATGTGAATTTTTCTAAACAAACCATTTACTTTTAAAATTATTTTTGAATGTCTTTTTTTAAATAACCAGAAGAGAAATCAACAGGAATTAATTTAAAAACTAAATTTTTTAATTTTCCATATAATTAGTTTTTTTATAAATGGTCCAAATTTTGTTTTTTTTTTTTTGTCTTACAAAATATTATTGTAAAAATTAACAGAAAAATAAAAATTTCTCTCACAAAATAACACTAAAACGACAATATATGTTTAAAAAAAAAAAACATTCAAATGCTAAAAGTTAAACAAAATTTATTTATTTTTTATGTAATATTTAAGATGTTTGTTCGGAGAACATATAACCACGCCACTGGCATGCAAAATTATTATATTTCAATGTCAACGTTAGTCGCTCAAATGATCATGAGTAGGGCTTTCGAAGATGATTAGCTTTTAAATCTCTCATACGAATACGCTCATTTATGTTATTTAAGTTATCTCAATGCTTACTGTATTAAAAGCTATAACTTGTGCATACCAAGCCTATGAAATACTTATGTTCTTTTCTTAACTTTACTTGTTTATCAACAGTCAATAAAGAACAACAATGTTCAATTTAAATTTTTTAGCCTACTAAAAATATATAATAAAAATAAAAATATATAATAAAAATTAAAATACATATAAAAAAAATTATTTTCTGCAGTTTATTACAATCAAAATTAAAATGAACAATGGAACAATGAAATATTCTTGAATTTAACATGAAGAGAACAACACAAAAATTGTATTCTTTAGATTTTGTTTCTCTAGTAATTAGCTTGATACTCCGCTTGTAACAAGATTTTGAATTTGTGAAAAGCCTAGTTCGATTTCTGAAAATCATAAAAATTCGAAAGTCAAAATATGATTTTTTCGAAAACGATTTTTTCGATTTTCGAAATGACTCAATTTATATTCAAAAGAAAAAATTTTAAATAATTAAATATTAAACTTTTAAACTACGACATTTTTTAAATTTTCCGAAATAATAAACAATAGTTTAAAAAATTGTCGAAGATCACGAAAGTTTACTGATAAAGTCATCAAATTATCCATAATTTGAAATAACTGTACATTTTTTAAAAAATTTATATTTTAAAAAAACGAATATATAGTTTTTACTTTAAAAGTCTCATTTCGATCCAAAAGTCTATGGGAGGGGGGTTTGAACACCGAAATCCTACGGCCCTGCTTGTCAATGCTATTAACTTCAAAAAAAATGAGTCTGTACTAAAAAAAAAAATAAATGGCCATTTCAGCCCTTGAAAGGACTTTGACCGAGGTTTTTTAGATCAATTGTGTTGTGAAATGTTTGAACACAAATGTTCGAGAACTGCACCCACAAGTTTTATGCCGACTCTGAACGGTTTATGTTCTCGAGAAGCTTTTTATGGCAATTTTTAATCTCTGAGGTTTGCCATTGTCTGTAGAGAGGTGGGGGCCGAACAGAAAAATTATTCGAATTGAAAAAACATACTGTGTCAGATGGGATTCGAGCCAGGGTTCACTCGCATATCTGCGACGCACCTTAACCAGTATGCCACGGTCGCCACACAATCTGGGTATTACTAATGCTTTAAAATAATTAACATAATTATAATTAAATAAGTAACTAAAACCTAGGAACCCTGTTTCCGGACTTCCTCCATGGAACCACCATTGAGTATTTCTTCATGAAGGCGGAATGGCAGCGGGGGCCTCATCTAGTGCGGGGCTCATCTAGCCCATCTAGTCTTTCTACGCGACGCAGTTCTTTGATTATAGATTGAGGTATCTACTGGAAGCGAATCGCAGAGCAAGCTCTCACTTGCAAGAACGTCTATAGGGGGAGTACCCGCCACCACTAGCGCTGCATCCGTTGATACTGTTCGAAATGCGCAGCACACTCTGAGAGCGCATACGCGATACTCTGATTCTGTGCTCCGAAGATATGAACTGTATTTTTTAGCCTTAACACCCATATTGATCGGACCACCCTGACTAAGAGCTTTCTGCATGTTGTGTCGAGGGCCTCTCTTATTAGACAATATTCTAGTGAGCGCTGTAGCTGCCCTACTTTTTTTGTCGCTTGCAAAAGTAAGGTGTATAGTATAACGCCGAGGTACTTCACGGTTGGTTTGGATACTATGACATGATTTCCTACTGATATTGTCGCTGTTTCAACAATCTTTCTACTGCTTATGAGCACTGTCTCTGTTTTGTGCTCTGCCAGACTAAGCCCTGCTGCTTTCAGCCAATGCTGTGATAAGAGAAGCGCCCGATTGCAGTTCTCCCCTGCTTCGTGCAGGTGTTTCGCAACGACTACTAACGCAATATCATCCGCTAAACCTATTATATGCGTCCGTTCCGGTAGATCAAGTCGCAAGACTCCATCATGCATTATGTTCCCGAGAGCGGGGCCCAAAACTGAGCCTTGCGGGACTCCAGCGGTAACTTTGTTTCTTTCGGTACCTACTCCTGTGTCATAACAGAGTGCTCTATCTCTGAAATAGTCTCGTATTATTCTACGGAGGTACACGGGGTCGTTGAATTGAACAAGAGCTTCTAATACTCTGATACAGTTTGCAGAATTAAATGCGTTTTTAACGTCGAGCGTCGTGACGAGGCAATACTCTTTATCACCGTACATCCAACGTTTGCCTGAAATTGCTTCAAGCGCAACCTTCTTCACTGCTTCAATTGCGTAAATTGCCGAACGGGCTTTGCGAAAGCCAAACTGTTGGGTGGAAAGATCTCCAGCGTCTATGATTGACGCCTCCAATCTGTTGCTTATAAGCCTTTCAAGAATTTTGTCAGCAGAGTCAAGCATGCAGAGAGGACGGTAAGCCGATGGATCCTCTGAGGAGCAGGTATTCTTTGGGATCAGCACCAGCCTTTGCCGTTTCCATCTTGTTAGGAAGATACCTTTCTTAAGACAAGAGTTATACAGGTCTGTGAACACCTTCGTCTTCTGCTCTACCGAGATTTTGAGCACCTTATTTGGGACACTATCAGGTCCGGGGGCTTTTTTGCCATCGAGTTCTTTAGCTGTTTTTAGGAGTTTTTCATCATTTCCTGCGCTTATTTCTGGCGTGTCAGGTTCTTCTGGAAATAGAGTGTGAACTATATTTCGCATCAGTGTGGGACACGAAGGAGTCGGTTGTCTAAACGCATTAAGTTTCTTCATGACAAACTAGTACACAAAGCCCCAGGGCTGTTGGTCCGCATCGTCGCAGATTTGATTAAAGCACCGGGATTTGCTCTTTTTAATAGCTTTTTTAAGAAGGGTTCTAGCGGCCTTGTAACGCAATTGGTTCGGTAGGAATTCCGAACCATATGTAATAATATGTAAGCCTTGCTCTGATACAGCGCCTTCGAAGACTGGATATGTCGTCGGTCGGTTAGCAGAGCAACATCTATCGTGAGCTCTCGGATCGTTTGTCCGAGAAGGTCTTGTGCCGCCTCACAATGGTTTAAGTTAAACTGTAGCAATTTCATGTTCACCCCAACTTTTGCATCTTAACTTTATTTTAACTTTATTTTTACGTTATCTTAATATATAACTTTATCTTTTTTTTTTTCTATCTATTCTATCTATTGCTCAGATACTCAAAAACATTTTCCCAAAAGGATTTTTCAAAATTCGAAATAGTTTAGGAGATACAGGCATTTTTGTGTAGGTATGTTTTCGTCAAAATAACGCATCAACAAAGTTGTTTATTTGCCTGCAGTCATTAGTCGAAAATTCTGTGGAATTCTTCCAAAATATGTATTGATATTACAAAATATACACACACAGTATGTATACATGCAGTATGTATACATGCATGTTTTGATTTAGGGGTTGAAATGATTTTGAGCCCAGGTGTTCACATGAAAGAAGCAAACGAACGAGATTCAGTTTATTTTCGAACGCTGAAAGCTACGCGTGCGCGATAACTGCTGTTGTAAAATAAAAGAAAAATCGTTTTGTGTTTTTTTTTTTGCTATACCTTGATCCGTATAACGGCGACCCCGTTGTCACAAAAAAGGAGTGCATCGCTCACGTGCAAAAACGCATGGGCACACGGCTGCGCAAGGCCAAAAAAGAAAACAAAGGCATCGGTGGAAAAGGCACTGGCAAACTGACAGACAAAGTCATAAGCGAGCTGACTACTTACTATGGACTTGGATTGGTGACCAGTCCAGAGCTGTGATGGGCTAAAACTGGGAGTAGCTGGGGTGTAAGCTACGAGGTCTGACCAAGGACTTTAAAACTGGTACCACGGGCAGTCAGCGGCCCCCGGTGTATGTCTGGCTTCTGCTGGCATATACTGGGCTGACTGGATTGGGCTGGCCCTTCGGGGAGTCTTCGTGGTGGCTGTGGTTTAATACCCATATCGCGGGCAGAGCTATCTAGCTCGGTGTGGTTTGCACTCTCAAACCGGGCGCCATACCCGTTAGTATGGAAGAGGTTTTAGATAGGCCTCCACCCTCACCAAGGGTTGCGAAGTGTCATCACAACATGGAGCTAATTTGGTACCTTTGAATCCTCAAAGGGGCGCTGACCGACGCTTTGTATCGGTCCCAATTGTTATGGAACAACGTTGAATTAAGCCTTCACGGCAGGTGTCAACGTAAAACACAACAAATCTATTACTATGGACTTGCTATTCGACGTAATAAGGACTCTGTGGAAAACATGAGAAAAGAAATATGGTCAACATATTATCACAAAAGTTCAAGTGATAGTAATCCACAACATATGTATTGCCCACCTGGTGAGTCCAGCTGGTGCGCCTATCAAAAGTCAGCAGGAGAAGGCTCATTAGCCTCATTTCACCACACGTATGCCCCACTTGATGGAAAGGTTCTGCAAGTAATGAAGCCCATATACGAAGCGTTATCATCCGACGATCTACTCAACCGATGCACTGGAGGTGAAACGCAAAATTGTAACGAATCGTTCAACTCGCTTTTGTGGACCTTTGCGCCGAAACATATCCACTGTGGTGCTACCACAGTCGAAATCGCAAATTTTCTGGCAACCTGCATTTTCAACGAAGGCTTCACAAGTATTTTAAAAATAATGTCAACAATGGGTATTGTCATCGGCCCACAAGCCGAGATGTATGCTGAATCTCGCGACGGAAAACGACTTCAACGCTCAGAGCTAAAAACGTACGCATCATCGAAAGAGGGTCGCACAGCCCGCAGAGCCCAAAAAGCCATGGAAAACTCGTTTTATGAGATGGAGGAAGGCACACTTTATGGGGCTGGAATTGCCGATTAATATTCGTAAGTATTGTATTAAAAAAATATGTGTTAATGTCATTTGTGTGCCTCAAAATTGAAGTCAAAACTTTAAACGCGTTTTTCTCGAAACCATGTTTTTCAAAACTTTGCGCACGATAACTCAAACAGTTTTTGACCGATTTTGATATATGAGGCATGAAACGACGCAGAATTTACGCCGCTATAGCCCCTACCTCAAACTTGCCGAAAAAATAATGTTTACTATTTTTTTTCTACACTAGACTACAAAAAAAAAGGTCGAAATTCGATTTTTCATTTTCAAAGTGGCGGCTCCCCCCCTAAAAAAATTTCGATTTTTGTTTCCGAGGTAGGGGCTATAGGGACATTCATTCTAAGTAACTGAATATTTTTTTTTTTTCAGACGATGTTTACACTTGGAATCGTGCGCAATTTGGACCCACCTTTTTTCCGGAGAACCTCGTTACCAGGCCGAGAACTTTCTGAACGGTCCATAAATTCACTTTTTCAAAATTTTGTATTTTTTTCAATAAATTAAGCTACCCAAATCAAAAAACGGAACTAAAATATCTTTACTCGTTCTCTTTCCACAATATTTTGAAAAAAGGCTAAAATTTGGCATAGATTACCAGAGGACCTCCTTAATAATTTCTAAAAACTATCAAAAGTCACCCCTAAAATTAAATGTTTATAACCCTTTATGTCCTTAAAACTAAAATTTTTCAATTCTATCATTTAATTTTACCAAAACATTATTATTCTTAAAAGTTATATGTTCATTTAATTGCCAGATTTGACGTTTTTTACCTACAAAAACTGTTACTCCATCTTTAAATCTTCTAAGCATTTGCTTCAAATGCCCAGAGAAATGTCTTCACCATTTTCGCAAGCATTAATGACTACAAAATCCATCTTTATACTATGTAAAAGTTTTGCATGATATTCAATTGTAAAATTTTGTCACGTAATAAGTTTGCTTTTTTTTTTTGGCTTACTTGGGCACAAACATCACCCTTCAACTGCATGAACAACAAGCCGGAGATAAAATAACACAGGCAAAATAACAATTTTAGGTAGATAGTTTTAGATATGTTATGGAAAATATCAAGGGACTGCAAATGTGTGTTCTGCTAAAGTTATTTTTTTATTATCATTTTTTTTTCGTTTGGCTGCAGAGCGATTTCATAGTAGTGTTGGTCAAGCTGCAAGTAATCTTCATAAATTTTACAGAAGATTTAACCTCATTACAAGGGGTAAGTTGACTATGCATATATGTGTGAATACCCTTATATAAGCGTGTGTGTTTTTTTTTCTGTTTTTATGACATTGCAACACCTTAATAACATACTTATTTTGCTTTTTTTTTACTATCGATTCTATGCTGAAGTCTTAAAAATACACTTTACACCTTTTTCTTAACCCTCACATAACGACCTGCTCGCCGCCTTCTACTTAAGCTGCTCAGAATATTTATGTACTATTATAATTTGTTATTATTTGGGGACTTCAGGTTAATTCTACCAGTTTTTTGCTTTTGCGAAAGTTCATATTATTGCGTTATTAATTTGGTTCCTCATGACCCAGCCGTAAATTATGTCATTGAAATGACATAAAATTAAAGTTTTCTTATTAGAAAATAAATGCGAACAACGTGGGAGAGTGTTATGGAAGAATGTTTGCATAATTTATTGCAAACAGAGCTGACTTAATTTTTTTTTTTCTTTTCTGTGGAACTTTTACTTTTATTCAACTTACTGTTTATATGTGTGTTTTTCTCACACGACCCTGACATTTTTTATGTTCATTCATTAAATTATTTTCCCCCTTTTTTTTAATGAGGAAACCAAGTGTTTCAGGCGTTTTTTATCGTTTCTACACGCATGCTTAACTATGTGAATCGCGTGTTAGTTGCTTTTTTCACGCTTTAAAAAAAGGGTTTACTTTGATTCAGAGATTAAAGATAGTAGCTATACACGAATTTGTTAACATAAGAATAAACATTACTACGTTATAGCATACATTTTAAGTAAGCAATAAAGTTTAAAATTTGATTCTGGAAATAAGTTCTATAAAAAAAGTATTTATTGGCCAGTATACACATGATTTTGCTTGGAATTTATTGGTAAAAAGCTGAAAATCGTCATGATCGCTTTAACAATATCAAGGTGGAATAAGTGAAATTTTGCTCTTTGTTTGTAGAACCAAGATATCCTTAAGTGACACGCCTACTTTCAGTTTACTTTTAAATTTTTTTTAAATAATTAAATAAGACTAAAATGCACTGCTCGTGTAATTTAAAGCAAACCACATTTTCTGAGCTAATTTGGGATTGTAATTTTTTTTTTTGTGAAAAAAACCGCGAATTTGGATTTTTCCCAATATAGTTTAACTTATAGGAGAATATTTCGGGTGTAGTACATGTTCGATTAAAAACAGTTTTTATGAGATTTTATACAAAAATTAACAACGCTTTTTACAACATACCAACTATTATAAATTCATTAAAACTGGCTGAGTTATGACATTGAAAAGTTCCATAGAGACTATTTTATACAAAAATTAATAACGCTTTTTACAACATACCAACTATTATAAATTCATTAAAACTGGCTGAGTTATGACATTGAAAAGTTCCATAGAGACTAGTGGAACAGTTTACTCCCAGAATCCCTAATGTTTAGACCTGTAACTTTGTATTTTAATCTAATATTATGATCAAATAGATACTTTACAATGGATTATAAACCGACTTTTAAAATTTTTACCGAAAAAAATAGATCATATAAATATTTTGGTGATATTTCATTGGTTAAGGGGGGACATGACATTGGCAGTTTTTTTAAATCGATTTTTTTTTAATAATTTTGTATTTTAGTAAATATTCTTAAGATTCTAAGAAAAAAAATTTCATGGAAAAAGTTACCGCCGGATTAGTGAGAGCGCATTTTTAATTTTTGCGCTACCTACGTACGGCAGCTGGTATATACTTGTTTTACTTGCTACCTGACTTTTGGTGGTTGTTATTTCGTACCTACTTGAAGGGTGGGCTTTTTTTGTGTTTTTGAATTTCTTTATATTTCTTTATATTTATAACTCATATTGTGGAATTTTTATTTTATATGCTCAGTTATTTGGCATCTTTTGCAGCGTGATGTCGTGGTTTTTTTGTGAAAAATATTGAAAAATTGAAAAATGAAGCGTCGTTCTTTAGATCGAAAAGGCAAAAGAGGTTTTTTACACAAAATCATTACACCAAGAAAACCTATTTTGCCATTTGGGAAACATTTTATCACAAGATATCCACAGATGAAAATCCTCAGCATATGTTTTGCCCTACAGGTAGTGACAGTTGGTGTTATTGGCAGAAGGCAAAGGCAGAAGGATCAACTGTTCTCCATAAACCACCACTTCATGAAATAGTGCCAAATCAAACCAGTTTACACGGCGTTGAGTAACGATGAATTGCTAAGTGCTTGGGTGGATTCACGCAAAACTCCAATGAAAGTTTGAATGCAAAAATTTGGCTCATTGCACCTAAGTGTATGCCAGGCAGCAACAGAATTGTTAATATTGCAAGCTGCATGACAGTGTCTACTTACAATGACGGCGCTTATAGTTATTTGTAAATGTTTCAACTACTTGGTATCACCATAGGAGCTACAGCATTGAATTTTTCCAAAAGAAATGATGCAAATCGTTTGAAATGCGCCAGAGTGAAGGCATATGAAGCTTCAAAAGAAGCCCGAATTGCTAAACGATTGCAAAAAACTATAAGAAACAGCACAACACAAGATAACGAAGGCATACAGTACGAAGCAGGCATGGCAGATTGAAGGTAACCTTTTTTTTCTTTGTTCACAAACTTTGAACGCGTTTATCTCGAAACCATGTTTTTCGTACTGGTTGCGGCACTGCAGGTTCATTTTTTGACGAAATTTTTTTTTTTTTTTATTTTTTTAAACTGGATTCGCTATCGTATGACACGAGCTTTTTTAAAAAATTTTTTTTCGATTTTTTATGAATTTTTAAAGTCAATATTTTTTTCGAAAAAACACTTTCAAATTTGGAACATCATAAAAGATTGAAAAAAAAGCTCGTGTCATACGATAACCAATTTTGTTAAGATTTAAAAAAGTATTTTTTTTTCTAGATCGGACTATTTTTGCAACTCCCAGCGCTGCAACCACGAGGCCCCGTTTTTTTCTCTGTCGCCAGTTTGGAGCTCTATAAAACCATGTTGGAGTGAAAAATATATTTTTTTGAATTTTTTTTTTTTGTAATTTGTACAATTCTCAACAATAATACAAAATTTTGGAAAAATGTTTGTTTTTGACTGAGTTATGAATTTTTAAAAAAAGGTCTGTTTTCTCTGCCGAGAATGTCATGTCCTGCCTTAAAGGAGTGTGACTAATGGGACAATCAAAAATAGCTCACCTTCGCCTTCAGCACTGTTAATCGAGATTTTAGCCCAAATACTTTACATAGCCAGATGTCTTTTACTATGCTATGAAATGATTAAATAGGCTTCCAAGAGAAATTAAAAATTAGCACCAAGTTTAGTTTCTAAAAGAAAATATAGAAAGTAGAAATTGTGACTGGTGGAACATCGTGTTGTGACTGGTGGGACAAGTACAAAATTGGCCAAAAAGTTTACTCGTTTTTATGTCTATTCAGAATTGTTTATTAATTATTGGTTAATATTATTACGAATTTACAAGTATTATTTAAATATTTCATAAAATCAACACAGTACTTTCTTATACTAAATCAAAGCAATAGTTTTCAGTAATTTTTTTAAATTAAAAATGTAGTCAATGTTTTCACACGTATGGAAATCAATGGCCTGTGGAAAATGGTAATAAATTCTATTACCACACATCTTTATTGATGCATTTCAAGAATTGATGAATCAATAATGCATCACTTGATAAATAGAAATGTGGTACGGTTCGTTTGATTCATCCATGACAAATTTGGTGCCGTCTCCTGCGGATGATTTCAAATGAGTGACTTGGATTGCTTGTTTTTTTGTATCTATTGCTTGGCAGACCGCTATATACAATTTGTTTTTATCTTTCTTTCCTTCTACCTTCAATCTGACAAGAATGAACTCTCCGTTTCATATGTCACTTAAACTTACTTCTTAGGTTTAATTTATTTTGTGAACTGCTGGGTTGGAACTAGCCATTGTTTCAATATTTTGGGTTTCATCTAGTTCGGGAGCTGCTGGGATGTTGTAGTCACATTCACTGTCAGATGAGTATACCTTAGAATAGTTTATTTTCCCATCTTGGATCAATAGCACCTTCTTTACATCTTGCGGAGATGTTGCGGTGAGAGCATATTTAATGGTTTTGTTACCATGGGATTTGAAGTGATGATGCTTCTGAATTAGAGGATTGGTTGCAAATTTTGCACACACATATTATTTGGCATAAGGATCAGTCCGTAGTTTATAAAATTAGGCGGTACTAGTCAGGGGGTGTGACACTTTATTTTTAATCTATTTCCATCTATACCGTTTCTCCGATTTCAACCAAATTTCGCGCATATATTCTTTAGTATAATGAGAACTATTAAGCCTACAAAAGTGAGCGAGATGGGAGAAGGAGCGTGGCAACTTTTCCGATTATATTCTTTGGACTAATGAGCAGTCAGTAGTCGAAATTCTTTTACACCGTTGGTATTCTTTTACACATACCAACCAAATTTTGCAAACTACTCTATGTGGCAGCTAAGGGTAAAATTAAGTTAAGCGTACGACACAAATATTTTTGCAGATTATACATAAACAATATGGCCTCAGGGGGGGTATTTTAGCTTCGATGCACTGCCGAAGCTCCATTCCTTACTAGTTTTTTAACCGACTTCAAAAAGGAGGAGGTTCTCAAGTTCGTCGGTTTCTCTGTTTTTTATAATATCGTAACCACAGAATGAGAAAAAACTATCAGAAATTCCAAGTTTAAAATAATATGAATCTTTTTTAATTTTTTTTTTTTACGGCCGAACGACAAAAACTATTTATATAAACTGCCGAATAACACTCCCGGATATTTCAGTTAGTTAATGATAAATTCTATTATCTTTTTATGCGATGATTATTTTGTTTTGTTATTAAGAAACTTAAGGTAATATTTATATTTTTAAATAATTTTCAATCTATGACTAAGTTGTTAGATAACAAAAATTTACTTTATAGAAGATAAAGGAAAATACAAATTATCATAGTATGGATTATCTTATCAAGTAAGTGATAAATTCTTTTCAAATAAACTACATCTTACTTTTTTAACATTCCTTAAACATTTTTAAAATACAGTGAATCAAAAAAATTTAGGCACAGAGCTATTCTCAAAGTTTGCATCTATCTAAATAACTTGTACTACCTAACGAAAAAAAAAATATTATGGCATCATTTGAAAATTGAAAGTTTTTTTATTATTCACTGCAAAATATTTCATTTTTCATTTTTGTTTTATGTTATTAAAACAAAAATTTGTTATTTAAATTATGTTATTAAAAAACAAAAAAGTCACAATTTTACATAAAAAAAAGTTTAGGCACATATGTATGTAAAAAATTTTAATTTATTTTTGGTTTTCATACATTTAATATTTTGTTAGGCCTCCTTTGGCCTGAATAACTGCCTGTAAGCGCCTTTGCATACTCCCAACTAGGTTTGATATCTGTTCGGGTGTTATATTTTCCCATTCTTGGCGAAGGGCCTCTTTTAGTGAATCTTTTGATGATATGCGATGGCTCCGAATTTTTTTCTCCAATAATTGCCAGATATGTTCAATAGCATTCATATCTGGCGACTGTGGAGGTATTTTGAGCTGTTGGCAATGGTAAATAAGCAAAAGGTACGACGCATGTTTCGGGTCGTTATCTTGCTGGAACAAAAATAGGTTCCCATTCATGCCAAACTTCTCAACACTAGGAAACAAATTGTCTTTCAAACTATTCAAATAAGAGCACTTATTCATTTTTTTATTTATCATCTATATAACTCCGCCAGGTTAGTTACTTATTTGAGCCTGCCTGTCCAAAGCCAGGATAAAGGAGGATGGTTGTTTGTAGGATACGTCCTGCAAACGTAAAAACTGAGCTCGGGGTGGCGCCCATATTGGTAGCAGGTCAAATTCGGTATATCAATATGAAACAAGCCTGCGAAGGTATAGCAATTGACCTTAAAACTTGTTAGTAAGGGGACAGTCTTACCCGTCAAATGGGGTAGACCCTATCTATCCACCGCATGGAGACCTTAATTCGGCTGGATCGAAAATTGGTTGTGAAGTGTTGGCATGCGTGCATAAAAGTGTCAACTCTTCGGCTTTCCGAAGTGTTGCTTGTCAAGAGTTTGACTCGCACCCTCAAACTGGCACGGCAGTCACTGAGGGAAGTGTTGACATGGTTGTATAACTAAGGGTTCTCATACTGAGCACGGCAGTCCCTGAGAACAATGGCCAACACTCTATGTCTGGATGTTGAAATCCGAACGGCCAGAGTAAGAGTGGCAATTGCAAAGGTTCTCCAAAGTAGGTACCGGTCATACGCAATAATTTCCAGCTGAGTGGGCAACTGCAAATTGTTAGACTAGTCTTTAAGTGCACATTGAGCACAGTCATGTATAAGAATGGACTTTTTCGTAATTGCATTTGTGTATTCTTGGTCTTTTTGCGGGGATGTTGTGGATTCTCATTTGACGGGATCGAGTTGCCCAGATGACTATCGTGGGCTGGCCCTTCTGGGAGACTCGTACTGGTTGTGGTTGTGTGAACGCTACACAGGTCGAGATTGACCGGCGGGGTCACGCAATGGTACGACCGGGCTGGCATATCTGTCTTAATATGCAAGAGATTGGGTAGGTCTCGTCTCCACCAGTAGATGGATGGAAGTACGTCGCTACGGAAGTCTAAACTGGTACTGCTATTACATAATGCTCCTAATCAGCAGGGCACTGGGTGATGCTTTGTGAAGCAGCTTCCATGTTCGTGTTGCCACACCGGATGCCCCGTATGTTTTACTTGTTTTAAAACATAAACGGGTCCGTGTTGTGGTACAACACAAAGTTCATGGTTGTCTGTTTCATGAACTATTACCCTTGGTTTTAGATAACCCAACTTGCTTAAGCCTTACGGCAGGTGCAGCTTGATAATCTTTAACTCGTCTGTCTGTCTGTCATCATCTATAAATACAAGATTTCCCACTTCAGAAGCCGCCATACACCTCCACACCATGACATTAACACCGCCGTGTTTGACTGTTTTAATTACTTTGCTTCTTGGAGCTCATTGTTTGGCTTACGCCAAACTTTTTGTGCACCATCTGATTCAAAAAGTTTGAACTTCGATTTAAAACTAAATATTACACTGTTCCAGAATGACTTCCGACACGAAGTTTTGCAAACTCCAGTCTTAACAGCCAGTTATTAACAGCCGAAATAAATTTGCGCCGAGGAACTCTTCCATGAAAACCAGCTCTGTGTAGAGTATTGCGTATTATTTGGGGATCGAAGTTTATATTGAAACTTTGCTGCATTTCATTGCATAATTTTACGGCCGAAATCTTAGGATTTTGGGCCACTGCAGCTACTACAGTGCGCTCCTGGCGTGGTGTTAATATTTTTGGGCGTCCAGATCTGCTTTCATGGTCTAATTTTCCTGTATTTATGTAATGTTTTATAATGTTTCGCACACTTGTATAGGGCCTCTGCACTATATCACAAATTTCGCGATAAGATTTTTGCTGCACATGAAGGTTTATAATAACTTTTCCAACATCTACCGAAATGTCTGTACGACTGCTCATTTTGCTCATTCAATCACGACATCAAGATCAACACTAACTTGAATCAATTGACAATTGAATGGCTGCGCAATAATTATGTGCAGAAAATGGAATAGATCAAAGAGAAGTTATAGATTACCGTTATATTTGCAAAAACAAGGTACACATACAAGGTGTGTTTCCGTACTCACACTGTGTAACTTGTGGGACACTATTTTCTGTTTCCGTACTTTCTGTGCTTAAAATTGGAGAAGAAGCAAGCATAAAACCGCTCTCTCGAGCACACAAAGTGCACAGAGTGCTAGAACTCAAGACTCCGAGTAAAGTAAGAACAAGCATCAAGAAGAACAAGCATCAACTTCATAAACAAATTGACGATAATATTAATTGGCGCAATTTACGTCTGACATGTCTGCAGTCAAAATCAGCTGTTTTGTGCTTGAAACTTACTAGAAGCTGTTTCCGTACTTTTGCAACTATTCTCACATTTCACTTTTACTCTCTGTTTGAACTTACACAAATCTTACACAGTGTAGAGTACGGAAACACACCTACAGTCTGTGTCTAAATTTTTTCATATGAATTTTTTTTCTTCTTCCGCTTATATTTCGAGTAGTGTATAAAGTAAAGGAATTTATTTGTGTATTTCAATTAAAATTCATCTGATGATACTAACTGCAGCAAAAAGTTGGCCAAATTAGTTTCTTTTAAATATTAAAGCAAAGTTCTATTCAGAAAAATTGACTGTGCCTAAACTTTTTTGATTCACTGTATGTATCTGCTACCACATTGCAAACCATTAAGAGCACTTTATAATAATTGCTGCGTTTTGTTGTCAGTTAACTAGTTAACAGTGCTAATATTATGACAAGAAAAAAATTGTACAAAATTTGCAGACAGCAACTAGTCACAGGTGGAAAAAGTTAAAAAAAAAAATTAAAAATAAAAAACATGTTAAACGTTTATGTGCGCTTCGCTGACTCAGTGAATGGTTGTTGTCTATGCGTGCGACTGATTCATTGTCTATTTGTCTGTCTGTATGTCTGCCTGTCGGCTGGTCTGTCTGATAGTGCGCCTTAATACACGCCCTCACAAGTGAAACAACTTAAAACATGCAATTACCAAATGCAATATAAGTGAAGCTATTAACCGACTTTTAGCGCGTTTTAATTGCATTACCGTTAAATCCAAATGTTTTTAATGTAACCGTGCAAAATTATATTGTAAGTAGTTCAAGCCAACAAACAAACACATGTTTAAAGTAGATGTTAAAACGAATTTGCAATTTTTTAATTAATTCGTGATTCGAGGCAAGGAAATGAAGATTTCGAAATTTAAGTTGGAAAAAACAATGAATAATTTTAAAAACTTAACAAAAACTTTAAATTATTGCAAAATAGTTTTAAGAAAAAATTCTCAAATTAATGGTGTGAACCAGTTCAAAAACAAGATGAAATGAAATTCAAAATCCAACCGACCTGAAGTAAAAAATTTTATTTATTTTTAATTCAATTTCCTAGTTATGCTGACAGCTTTGAAGACTCTTTGGTTGCCACTGATTTAGGAATTTTAAACATTGAAAACAAACGTTGGCACTGATTGTTTTTTTTTGTTTTTTTTTTTACTAATGGTACTGTTCGGTGGAAAACACCACCACGTTGATCTTTAAGGGGGTCTTCTCATTGAGCAACTTTTTTTTCCACTTTTTTTTTTGCATTTATTTATAGCTTGGGTAGTTGTGAATATGCCCCTAAAAGGATTTTTAGAAATTCGAAATACTTTAGAAGATACAGCCTTTTTTGTGAAGCAAGGTCTGATGGACAAGAAGGTGATGGAGGTAATAAAACCAGCTTACGAAGCGCTGTCGGCAAATAATTTGATTGAAAGATGCCTTGGATCTGAAACTCAGAATTCCAATGAGTCCTACAATTCTGTTCTTTGGTCACTTTCGCCGAAACACATCAACTCAGGCGCACGCACCATCGAAGTGGCCAATTTCATTGCAACGTGCCTCTTCAACGACGGTTTTATACCCATACTTAAAATTATGGGTTTGATGGGTATTGCGATTAGCAAAAACGCATACGAATACGCACTATCTCGCAATGAAGACAGATTGAACCGATCAGAGACTCGAGCTGCGGCATCATCAAAAGCTGGCAGAACGGCTCGCAGAGCAGAGAGGGCAGCAGAAAGCAGTTTCTACGAAAAAGAGGAAGGTGGCCTGTATGGAGCTGGCATCGCCGACTAATATTTGTAAGTAAAAATTGTCAGCTCTTTAAAACTGCATTTAAACATTTTTGATTTTTTTTTTTTTTTCCCCAAAAAAATTACTTCAAACTTTAAACGCGTTTATCTCGAACCCACGTTTTTCGAACTGGCGGCCATGATATCTCCAGTTCAACTGAACCGATTTTCATGAAACAGAATGGAATCGACGCAGAATTGTCACCATTCTCGGGTGAACCTCGACCATAATTTTAAAAAATTTTTTACTATTTTTTTTTACACTAAACTAAAAAAAAAAACCCGAAATTGAAATTTTTTTTTGAATGGCCGCCATTTTGTCAAAAAAAATCACAAAATTAAGCTTGAGGTTCACCCGAGAATTACATCTATACTGATTATAACCCCGTTTTTTTTTTTCATTTCAGATGCTCCGGAGACCCGGAATCGTGGCCGCCGTGACAACACCTTTTTTTCACCACTAACTTTGAAGTCTCATTACTTTTTGAACAGCCCACGTATCGAGGCAAAAAAAATTTTTTTATTTACTTTGAACCTTTTGTAATACAATAAATAAAAAAGTTTTCAATTATTCTTTGCGTTTTCAAATAAGAATTTTTTTAAAAAGGGTCCAAAAAACGGGTTTTGAATGAGAAGACCGCCTTAAACGATTGCTTATTGACAACAAACTCAACAGTGTTGATGTTGTTGTTTTCACTGCTGGAGTTATTCGTATGTTATTATTGTTGTTGTTGTTGTTGTTGTTGTTGTTGTTGAAATGCTGCATGCCCAAATGCAAGACACCTGAGCCTGCAGTTGGCTCATGTGTCTGTGCATGGCTTTGATGTTGTTGTTGTTGTAGTTGCTTCGCTTTGAAAAAAAATCTGTTTACATTGCATTTTCATGTTTTTCTTTCTTTGATATTGTCCATGCTGCTGGCTGTCCATTGTTGTTGTTTGTGGTTTTTACTTGTGCGGCATTGACAGTGGTAAAGACACATTGCATTTAGTTTTGTGGCTCACCGCTGGAACGCACAAAAGTACCAGACCAAAGCGGAAATACAACAACATAAGAGTTGAGTGAAAAGCTCCAACAGGTTCAGTAAAAATGGTTTTGAATTACAACACAAGTGGTGGAAAATTGTTTAGGATTAATCATTCAATAGAGAGATCGAATTATCGCTTTAGTTAACAGCTAAACATGATATCGTAGCAGTAGCGCCAACAATCTATGCATACCTTGTTTTATAAATAGGCATCTTTTATTTAGAAAAATCTCTAGTTTATATTAATTTAAATGAAAAATAATTTAAAAAAAAAAAAAAACTTACTTTTTTTACAGAAATATGTGGTAGAGAAAATTAAGAAGCACAACTTTGTAATTTTTGTGATCGAAACAATAATAATAATAAATCGGGGATTGGTCGAAGCGGACCACAGGGGGCCCCTTTTCGTACCCATAGGACAAGGATGCTACCGCTCAGAGCCTTCATACGTGAGCATGCTCCTTACATAAGCATCCTTTGTCACCTCAAGCATATCCTTGTAGGTCAGTTGACCAATCTCGACTTCGCCAATAAATGGACGTCCCAGAATGGTCAATCTTATGCTTGCCAACGCCGGGCACTGGCACAGAATGTGTGCTGCCGATTCCGGCTCCTCTAGGCATAACCTACACGCATCGTCCTCGGTCAGAGTCATCATCCTGAGATGGTACATGTAGGGACCGTGTCCTGTGACCAGTGCAGATTGTAACGAATAACTTTCGCAGCCTCATTACGAGACCACTTCATGGCCGCATTCGATTGCCTACAATTAACAGCTTCTTCACACCTTGTACGGTGTTCCGAGTCCGTCCATTGCTTGATAAGACCTTCCACCATGTTGCTCATTTGTCTGACCGCGCCTATTGAGTTTGGTAAGACACTCTATGGCCAGCCTAGAAGTGACGCCTGTACGCTGCATGCACCTAATCACCGACTAATTGTCAAGGGCAATGACAATTTTCTTGCCATTGACCCGGTCATCTATCAGGTGGTCCAGTCCATGCACGACACCAAGCATTTCCGCCTGGTACACAGACACAAACCTCCCTAACCTAACCAGAGAGCCGTCTGTGTATATACTGATATCTTTACCAGCGTTTTCTTCACAGACGTCTCCATCTGTTATAAGAGTTTCGACACTAACGCAAAACACTTTGGGAATTGTGTTGATTCAGCAGACGGGTGATAGTAAGAGTTGAAGGATGGATAAATGGAGTAGTGTCTGTTAACATTTGTTTTAACAAATTAACACAGTTCAAAACTGTCACAGAACACATAGCAAGGTTATGTTATGGATATGCAGTATTGTGCAAAGCCTCAGCAACTTTCCCTAACCATAAAGAAAATAAAATATGAAAAGGTGTAAGGCAATATTCTAGCATAGAATTAAAAAAAAAACTACTTTTTTCATATATTTGAAGTTTTAACCATTTAGAATATATCCTCCAAAGGAATTTTAAAATGCAATTATTTACGGAGTTATAGCTATTTAAGTGTCGTTTGACTCTGACTGCCTGTAACTTTGCTCAAATCTTAAAACGCGTTTTCTTTGAAAATACTTTTTCCAACACTGATATTTAATATGCACTTTGAGTTTTTACTTGGAAAAATATAATGAAAACTCCGCCTTCCATATAAAGTGACGTCATCCAAATAGAAAAACCTTCATAAACTTCAAAAAAGTAAGAGTATGTTGTGGACAAGCGGTGAATGTTTTTTTTTAATTTCAAATTTTTTATTTTTTCATTTTTTATTCAGAAAGAATTTTACATGTATGGGATTTAGAAATTTCGACTGTAAGAATAAAATTTGCAGTGTCTGCGCGTCGTAGGTGACCGGGTTTCGAGATTTGAAAGGGCAAAACTCTAGCTCCTTGTCCTCCCTCCTGCAATAAAACCTAGAGCATCAATTTTTGACAGGGAGATCGAAACCCGCGAGATACAACGATCATGGCAACGTTTTATCCACTGGCGTGGTTCTATGATTGTCCCGGTCGAGATTTAGGACACCATTCCAATGTTTGGAAGGTATTCAAGACCTAAACAGCTACCCTTCCACTCAACAGGTCGATTGAGATTGAGATGGGGCTCAAATGACCCCGGAATTAGATTCAAGACGCAAAAATACCTCGGAATACCATGGTCCGGTCTAATAGTCCAGACATTTTTTTTTTTTTTTGTAATTTTTACTTTTGTCTTAAAAAAAACTATCTTAATTTTTGTTTTGAATATTTTCATTTATTGATTTAGTATTATTTATTTAATTGCAAGGATGTAGTGGTGAAAAAAGAGGAAAAAGAAACAGCAGCAGCAAAAGCAATAACGAAAACTTAAAATACTTGGAAATTTTACTGTCAAGAAAGTGTTTTTACATTAAAGTCTAGTTTTATTAAAAGTGTGCTTAAACTACAATTAAAAGAATAGATATTTGGTATGATTCCCTCTGGAGTTAGTTACAGCTTGGAACTTATTTCTCATAGAATATATTAACTTTTTTTCATCATATCCCATAGGAATTTTATTTCATTCTTCTTCAATAGCCGTTTTAAGCTCTGAACGACGTCGTTTTAGCCGCCGTTTGGCAAACTTTTTCCTTAAATACGCCCATAAATTTTCAGTGGAGTTAAGATCCGGCCTCTGGGCTGATGTATCTAATACTTTTTCACAATTGAAATGCAGTCACATCTTCACTGTATGTTTCGGATAATTTTCCTGGAATTTTTCGAGCGCTGTTAGTTCAATTTATCTCCAAAACCTTTAAATGTTGTTGCCCTGTCATTGTGCCTTCAATGAACACAATATCGCCAAACCGTCTGCTTGATATATACCCCCATACATACCATAACAAATAGTTGGCCGAATTTCACTGTAGAAATAACATTTCGCTTTGCCAATGCTTTTAAGGGGCGACGCCATACTTTATTGGGCCTGTTATTTTAAAATAACAACATTTTTGACTCATCACAGAATATGACATTATCCCAATAGGATTCTGGCATATCAATGTACCTTATCGCGAACGATAATATGCTGTATCGTTAGATTCGGTTTCTTACGTGGTACTCTTGAAGGCATGCATTTCTTTCTGGGTATTGTCTCACATACTCATGCGAAATAACATCACCGAACTCTTCCTTAAACATAATAGCAAGAGCTTTTGTCAATATTTTAGGGTTGTCATTCACTGCTCTTGTCAAGAACCATTCCCTTCTTTGCGAAAAAATGCGTGGTCTACCTATTGATGGATGGTGATGCAGTCTTTTCTCATTTTCAGCACGATTTATAATGTTATAAATTGTTTGTCTTGTACCAGAAAACATTTCAAATAACTCTTTAACTGTTCTCCCAATGGAATGGTTATAATAAATTAACTGAATTATATCAAAAGATGTCTTTTTACCGGGCGTTTTTATTTCCGTTTGTATTTAGTTTTATTCGTATTAATATACACTGTATAGCACGATATCTAAAGCTCTACAAAAGACAAAACAAATACTAATTTGCTCTATTTGTTTTACAACATGAGCCCATCTCTGGAAAAAATAAAACCAATAACGGTAAATCCTTTCAACAGCTTCAATATACACAGAGAGCGATATGTAAAAATACTTTCTTGACAGTAAAATTTCAAAGTGATCTAAGTTTTTGTTGTTGTTAATCAGCTGCTGCTGATTTTTTTTTTTTTCTCTTTTTCACAACTACATCTTTGTCATTGAATAAATAATACTAAATCAATAAACAAAAATAATCAAAACAAATATTATGATAGGATTTTTTAAGACAAAAGTTAAAATGTAAAAACACGTTATTGACAAACTGTATATAGTTGGAAAAGTCCTGGAATAGGTGGTTCTATAGGTGGAAAAAACTGTCCAGTGATATGTCTGGAGGTGTTCATTAGTCAGTCAAATGATTGAACCAATCAAAATTTGTTGTTGCTTTCCTACGTAAAAAAAATGAACTTTATCTCAGAGCGAAAATGAACTCAAAAATCTTCTCTCGCCAGTCAAAATTTTGATTGAGCTCCAGACCTGCATCAGTCAGTCAAAGGGTTGTATTATTTTACTTGTCTGCTTTTTAGTAGGCAATTATATCAAGAAAAGTAGTTAACTGGACACAAAGGTAATTTTTTGAAGAGAAAAGGAGGTGTAGTTTCTTCAGTTCCTGCCATAATTTCACTAATTTATTGTTTTGTTTATGACTTGCATCCGATGGTCATTCAAATAGGTATAATTTCAGACGTATTAATTTCTGAATGTGATCAATTTTATAATCCTAAAAGATCAACTATATTTCCGCTATTGTTTTCCATTTTGTAAAATTTTAATGCACACAAAACAATTTAATAAAAGAAACACCCAAATAAAGTGATGCAGACAGCACGATATGAATTCACAAAAAAATAGTAGGTAGCAGAAAAGAACAAATGCCTGCGTCGGAGTTTCAATCAGAAAATCGTGTGTGAGCAAGCTACAATCAAAATTTTCAGAGAGTTAAAGAGAGTAAAAAATCGCGATATACTTCCATCATTTGACTCATGTGTGAACACCTACTATAACATACCAACATTGTATTCTTTTTTTAAAGTAAAGATTTTTTAACCGACTTCAAAAAGGAGGAGGTTCTGAAGCTCGACGGTTTCTCCGTTTTTTTTTTTTTTTTTTTTTTTTTTGTAAATGTATGTACATCGATAACTCCTAAACCATATGCCTGATTGCCATAATTTTTGGGGAACAGATAGATATGATAAGCATGGAGGTGCCCGTAAAAAAGTGGGCGGTATTCGATAACTGGGCGTGGCAATAATAGATCTCGCAATAATAAATACTAGTGTATCTCGAATAATATTGATACTAGGGTATTGCAATTTAGTGTAGGGGTAGACACAATTATTACAAATAACGGGCAAGAAAATGGGTGTAATTCGACAAATGGGCATGGCAATATTATAAAAACAGTGTATCTTGAATAATTTTGAGACTAGAGTACTGCAATTTAGTATAGGGGTAGGCATTATTATTACAAATTATGGTCAATAAAGTGGGCGTTATTCGACAAATGGGCGTGTCAATATTATAAAAACACAGTATCTCAAATAATATGGACACTAGGGTACTGAAATTGAGTGTAGTGGTAGACACAGTTAATACAAATTACGGGCAAGAAAATGGGCGTTATTTGGCAAATGGGCGTGGCAATATTAGAAAAAGAGTATACCTCGAATAATATTGATACTATGGTACTGCAATTTAGTATAAGGGTAGGCAATACTATTAAAAATTATGGCCAATTAAGTGGGCGTTATTCGACAAATGGGCGTGGCAATATTAGAAAAACACTGTATCTCGAATAATATGGACACTAGGGTACTGAAATTTAGTGTAGTGGTATGCACAATTATTACAAATTTCCGTCCAGAAAATGGGAGTTATTTGAGAAATTGGCGTGGCAATATTAGAAAAAGAGTATATCTCGAATAATATTAATACTATGGTACTGCAATTTGGTATAGGGGTAGGCATTATTAGTAAAAATTACGGTGAAGCAAGTGGGCGGCTTTCGACTACTGGGCGTGGCAATATTAGAAAAACAGTGTATCTTGAATAATATTGACACTAGGGCACTGAAATTTATTGTAGTACAGGGGTGGGCAGAATTATTAAAAATTATGGTCAATAAAGTATGAGTTATTGGATAAATGGGCGTGGCAATACTAGATAAACACTATCGCAGTTAATATTGACGCTGGGGTACTGAAATAAAATACAGGGGTAGGCACAATTAATGGAAATAATGCTCAAGAAAGTGGGCGCTTATATAACAAAGGGGCGTGGAAATATTAGAAAAACACTATATCTCGAAAAATATTGACACTAGGGCAATAAAACTCGTTACAAGAATGGGTATGATAATTTCAAAACATGTGACATCTAATTTAAATTTAAGAGGCAGATATTTGAAATAACCAACAAACTTTCAGAATTTAATAGAACAAATTTTTTCGGAACAATTGTACTAATGTTATTTATACTCTTTTCTCGAAAATTTATCATATTCTCTGAAAAGGAAGAAATAAAAATTAAAAAAAAAAAAAAACAACCGACTACAAAATCACTACAAAGTAAGAAATAATTTTAAAAATACTTTTCCTTTTAATTTCTTGGTCATATTTTAAAATTTAATTAAAAAAATTATGTTTAATTAAAAAAATTAATGCTTTGAAGTTGGCGCTTCTGATTAACAGTCTGATTATATTAGCGTCGACCTTAAAAGCATTTGTATTCAGCAAGAAATTAATATATTTATGATAATAAAACAAATAAGAAAAAATTAAGATAATAAGATTTCATATATAAATATGACCAAGAAATTAAAAGGAAAAGTATTTTTAAAATTATTTTTTACTTTGTAGTGATTTTGTAGTCGGTTGATTTTTTTTTAAAAAATTTTTATTTATTTATCTATATTTTATACTTATATTTTTGTTTACTTAATTTTTCGATTATATTTTTATTTATTTCTTAGTTTTCTTTATTTATTTATTATGTATTTTTTATTTATTTTATTTTTTTGTTATTTATTTATTTTTTATTTATTTATTATTTATTTGTTATTTATTTATTATTTATTTATTATTTATTTGTTACTTATTTATTATTTATTTATTTATAATTTAGTTATTAATTATTTATTATTTATTTACTATTTATTTATTATTTATATATTATTTATTTATTATTTATTTATTATTTATTTATTATTTATTTATTATTTATTTATTATTTATTTATTATTTATTTATTATTTATATATTATTTATTTATTATTTATTTATTATTTATTTATTATTAATTTATTATGTATTTATTATTTATTTATTATTTATTTATTATTTATTTATTATTTATTTATTATTAATTTATTATATATTTATTATTTATTTATTATTTATTTATTATTTATTTATTATTTATTTATTATTTATTTATTATTTATTTATTATTTATTTATTATTTATTTAATATTTATTTATTATTTATTTATTATTTATTTATTATTTATTTATTATTTATTTATTATTTATTTATTATTTATTTATTATTTATTTATTATTTATTTATTATTTATTTATTATTTATTTATTATTTATTTATTATTTATTTATTATTTATTTATTATAAATTTATTATTTATTCATTGTTTATTTTATTTATTTATTTGGAAGTAATGTCGGCATTTAAGACTAATCTTTTACAATATTTTCAAGTTATGTATTGCATCATATTTTTAAAGCAGATGCAAGAAATATAAAATACAGTAGAAAATTATTTCATATATTTTCAAACTTACCCGATTGACTACCGCCAGCGATTTGTCGCATTTCCTTGGTGAAATCTTTAGAGCCGAACTGGCAGGACAGATCGTGCACAGTACGTGGCTCGCCCTTGTCCAGCAAGCGTTCCAAAAAGAAGAGCAACGTCATGTTGCGTACCATCTCATACTCCATGGATTCCATGTTGAGATTACTTTGTGTGATTGGCTCTATGTGAGGTTTTATTCGATTTTGTGTTGAGAATATAGAAAATAATTTATTGCAATTTTTTATTTACAACAATTATTTGGTACTTGCTGCAATTTGTTGGAAGCGCGCGTTTAACAGGCAGTTATTTTGGGAAACGCTGAGATAATTGCGAAAATAGACACACTCACTCACTTGCGGGCAGTGTATGACAAAGATGGGCTAGTGTGTAGGTGTGGGTGTGTAAATTAGATATGGTGATCAAATTAATATTTTTTTTTTGTCTTCTTTTTTCACTTAATTTTTTTTTAATTTATATGTTTGTTAATTTATTGAATGCCGTTATTGATTTTGGATTTTGATGCTGTTGCTTGTTTATCTGCAAATTAGAAAAAAGAAAATAAAAATAAATAAATCGTCAAACCAAGCAGTAAACATATAATTTTGCAAACAGAGCTTTTTTAAAAATGTGTTAGTTTTTTTTTATCTGTGCACACTATTTACAGGTTTTAGTTTTTCTTTTATTTTCCTTGCAACTTATTCCTGTGTAATTTATGTTGTTTGTGCCTTCCGAAATTGATTAATTATTCAAGCCGGTAAAACGACTGAAAATGCGGTAAAAATCCTTACGACGGAAACGGAAGTTGAGTACAGACTGAATGCTATCTATGCGTTGCCAGGCAACATTACTGTTGCGTGTGTGTGTGCTTTTGTGCAAAAACAAAAGCAACAACAAATACATACGCGCAGTTCCAAAAACAACACAAACATTTTCCTGTCAAAATCAGCTGTTTTCTGAGTGTTTCTTTTATTTTTATATGCGGCGAATTTTGCCAATTTTTGTTCTGCTTCGCTTTGTACCCATTTTCCTCTTAACATTGTGCATGAAATCTTATGAGAGCTGCCAGGTGACGGAATTTTCTCAGTTTTTCTGGATTTTTCGACTAAGGTTGCGAACATAGTGAATGCTTATTGCTGAGCCGAACGGAAAAACACATTAGAGCAATAAAAAACCAATTCATGCATCTCTTTTGCTCCAATGTGTTTTTCGGCTCGGCTCGGCTCGGCTTAGCAACAAGCGTTCACTATGTTCGCTATGTATGGGAATTTTTGAGGCTTATTTCATTTGGATGTTATTACGTGCAGCCAGAGTTTTTACAGTTTGTCAAGAAAGTGTGTTGACATAGTGAAATTATTGTAAGTTTTACTTTTGTCTTAAAAAAAATTTATCTTAATATTTGTTTTGATTATTTTTATTTATTGATTTAGTATTATTTATTTAATTACAAAGATGTAGTGGTGAAAAAGTGAAAAAAGGAACAACATCAAAGGCAACAACGAAAACTTAAAATACTTGGAAATTTCACTGACAAGAAAGTGTTTTTACATTAAAGTTTATTTTTATTTAAGCTGTAATGAAACTATAATTAAAAGAATAGATATTTGGTATGATCCCCTCAGAAGTTAGTTACAGCTGGTAGCCTATTTCTAATAGAATATATTAACTTTGTTTTGTTATTCCATTTCCATTCTTCTTCGATAGCAGTTTTTAGCTTTACACGTATTTTTGGCTGCCGTTTGGCAAACTTTTTGTTTAAATACGCTCGTAAATTTTCTATGGGGTCAAGATCCGGCCTCTGGGCTGATTTATTTAGTACCTTTTCACAATTGAAAAGCAGTCACATCTTCACTGTGTGCTTCTTATGTTTTGGATAACTAGAATTTAAATTTTTTATTAAATCATTTTTATTATTCAAGCGCTGTTAGTTAAATTTATCTCCAAAGCCTTCAAATATTGTTTCGCTGTCATTTTGCTTTCAATGAACACAATATCGCTAGACCCTCTACTTAATATACAGAGTGTCCCGCAATTGAGTGCAACTATTTATGGAGCTGAAAGGTTATGTAGAGCTGAGCAAAAAATCATATGGAAGGGGGAGGGGGGGAGGGTCTAATTTCACGACTTTGATTCATGTTATTGTTTCTAGCAAAAAAAAACTAACTTACATAAAACTTATTTTGATGGCTCATTTTGAAGCAATGAAATCACCTTTCTAACGTTATATCAATAAGTAATAAGTATAATTTTTATAGTACAGCCAACTTTTTTTATTTTTAAAGACATGTTTATGTTGTTGGCGCCATTGAAGAAAGAAAAAGAAAATTGAATAAATTACAAAATTGATATAAAAAAAAAATTAAATTTATTACGCAAAATTCTGAGAAATTTGCACTCAAAGTTGAAATTTGGTAATTTCAACCGATTGATTTCTTCTTCACACGATCACAGCTCGGTTAAGTTGGTGGGATTTGTTGATATACCGTTAGAAAGGTGATTTCATTGTCTTTAAAATGAGCTATCAAAATAAGTTTTATGCGAGTTAGTTTTTCTGCTACAAACAATAACGTGAATCAAAGCCGTGAACTATTAATTAACCCTGTAGCTCCTAAGAATGTGAAAATAGGCCCCCCCCCCCTCCCCCACCCATACGATTGTTTTCTCAGCTCGACATAACCTTTCAGATCCGTAAATAGTTGCACTCAATTTCGGGACACCGAAAAATAGTTGGCCAAATTTCACTGTAGGAATAGTATATCGTTTTGTCAATGCTGTTATGGGCTAACGCCACTATTTTATTGGGCCTGTAATTTTAAAATAACAACATATTTAACTCGTCACAGCATATAACATTATCCCAATAGGATTCTGGCATATCAATGTACCTCATCGCGAACGATTATATGCTGTGTCGTTAGCTTCGGTTTCTTATGTGCTACTCTTGAAGGATGTGCATTTCTTTCTGGGTATTGTCTCACATACTCATGCGGAATAGCATCACCAAACTCTTCCTTAAACATAATAGCAAGAGCTCTTGTAGATATTTCAGGGTTGTCATTCGCTGCTCTTGTCAAGAACAGTTCCGTTCCTACCGAAAAATGCATGGCCGACCGATTGATGGATGGTAATGCAGTCTTTTCTCATTTTCAGGACGATTTCTAATGTTATAAACTGTATGTCTTGTACCAGAAAACATTTCAAATAACTCATAAGCTGTTCTCCCAATAGAATGATTATAATAAATTAACTGAATTATAACAAAAGATGTCCTTTTACCGGGCGTTTTTATTTCCGTTTGTATTTACTTTTATTCGTATTAATATTCACTGTATAGCACGATATCTAAAGCGCTACAAAAGACAAAACAAATAATAATTTGCTCTATGTTATTTGCTTTAAATCATGAGCCCATCTCTAAAAAAAAATAAAACCGATATCGGTAAATCCTTTCAATAGCTTTAATATAAAGGGTCCGCCATTTAACGTTTTTTTTTTTGAACTAGTGCTTATTTCGTGAATGGTAACACTTAGCACTTAGTTTTATCCTTCCGCTGAACGAATATGGTTGTGTATACGCTTGAACAACGCTGGGAAATATTGCGACATTACTTTGAAAATCATGGTAATGTTGCAGAATGTGTGCGAAACTTGCGTACGGATTTTGGAAGAACAGAAGCACCGTCAGCTCCGTATGTTCGTTATCTTGTGAAAAAAGTGAAAGAAACTGGCATCCTCATCGATAAACCAAATGGTGAAAAGCCAAAAACAGTGCGTACACCCGAGAATATTGCTGCTGTGGAAGAAAGTGTGCGTGAAGCGGCATCAACTTCAATTCACCGTCGTTCTCAACAATTGAACATTTCGGAGACATCATTGAGACGAATTTTGCATAAAGACCTTTGTATGACGCCATACAAAGTCCAATTGGTTTAGGAGTTGAAGCCAACTGACCATCCAATGCGTTTTCGCTTCGCTGAGTGGGCCTGCGATCCACTTACAGAAGATGCCGATTTTGCCAACAAAATCATCTTTTCAGATGAAGCTCATTTTGATCTTGGCGGGTATGTAAACAAGCAAAATTGTCGCATTTGGGGCACAGAAAACCCGCACGCATACATTGAAAAGCCGATACACCCAAAACGAGTCACTGTTTGGTGCGGATTTTGGTCCAAAAGCATAATTGGGCCATTTTTCTTCGAAAATGAGCAAGGAATGGCCGTTACAGTCAATGGCAATCGTTATCGGGCCATGTTGAACGAATTTTTGTTCACAAAAATTGAAGAGGAGGATATTGGCAACATTTGGTTTCAACAGGACGGCGCTACGTGCCACACAGCCGAAGCTACACTCGATGTTTTGCGCCCTGTTTTTGAAGATCGCATTATCAGCCGCAGAGCTGATGTCGTTTGGCCACCTCGGAGCTGCGATTTGACACCGTTGGAGGACCGTTGTGGGGTGCCCTCAAAGATAAGTGTTACGCCGACAAGCCAGAGACAATTGACGCTTTAAAGGACAATATTCGTGAAGCCATTGGTGAAATACAGCTGCACACAATTGATAATGTGCTTAAAAATTGGACCGATCGTGTAGGCTACTGCATGGCCAGCCGAGGCAACTATTTGAATGAAATTATTTTCCATTATTAACCGGAAGGATTGTACATTCAAATAAAAAAAGGAATTTGAGAAAATTTTCAGTAGTTTTTTTTTTTTTTGGCATTTTCAAAAAAAAAAGTTATTTGGCGGACCCTTTAGAAAGAGAGCAAAATGTAAAAACACTTTCTTGACAGTGAAATTTTGAAGTGATCTCAGTTTTTGTTGTTGCTTTTGCTACTACTGATTTTTGTTCCCACTACATTTTTGTCATTGAATAAATAATACTAAATCAATAAACAACCGAAATCAAAACAAAAATTATGACGGTTTTTTTAAGACAAAAATAAAAATTACAATTATTTCACTATGTGAAAACACTGTATGCAATAAAATAAAAAGTTGTGTGAAAAATACCATGGGAATTCCCTTTTCCCACAGCAATTAAAAAATACCACTAAAGGTATTTTTCCCACAAATTTGGCAACTATGGGCAGAGCTACAGAAAACGTAAAAATATACAAAGTTGTTGTTGCTTTTTGTTGTATTGGCGCGCCGTAAAAAGTACCAACAACAAAGAGCACAAGTAGCGCGAGAGTATTAAAAACTGAACCAATAACAAAAGCAAAGCAAAAACAGGTGAGTTGGTGGTCAAAGAATGATTGGCACAAAGTAGAAAATGCAGTGGTGTAGCTTAGAAACAGGGTGCACAAGACATATTAAAAAAACTTTTTATTAATATTTTTTTGTTTCTTTTTTTTTGCCAAAAAACTGCAAATGAAATAAACAAGCATTTTGCAACATCGTCAATTTAATATTCATGACAATCCGAGTATTACCTAAAGACAGTTAAAAACCAGTTAAAGCCATGCAAAACGTAGACAAAGGTTGTAAGACTTATTTAAATTTTTATTTTACTTTCTTTTTTTAGTGCTGTCATAAGTGTTTTGTGTAATTTACTATATTAAAAGTATTTTAATTCAATCCTCTAATCTTTCTGTTGAGATATATTTAAATACAAGCTTTTGCGGATGTAACGATAACGTTTGATATATAATCACTGATACTGATTTGAGTGTTTGATTCTGAAAAATCAAGAGTTCAAAATCAAGAAAACGCATAAATTATAAATTCGAGAGATTAACGTTTGCAGTGAAAGATTTAATAAAGATTAAAAAAAAAAACTGCTCAACATTTAGATACTCAGCGTTAAGAGTACTAAAAATATTTCAGTCAATATTATTTGCAGCAAAAACTGAACAATCGCTAGATACTAATTATTCGAAAACGATAGGTGTTTGAACTTTGGTGGTTGAACAAATTTCTTGCTGTTGTTTTGTTATTCGTGCTTTTGGTACGTTGAAGTTGTACTTTTGCCGCGTATTATGTTAATGGATTGTAATTCTTGTAGTTAGAGCCATATTTATTTTGAGTAATTTGTTTTTGTTTTTTAAATGTATGTTTTTTACATTTTTTTTGCTTGGTAAATTTTTATTCAATAGTACCCTTAGTGATTTGTTTATCAATCTGTCTTTCAATCTGTTCGACTTGAAATTTAATGCACTGACTCCAGCTGCATATCGTCATATGAAATCAAAAAAGCCGCAAGTTACCAAAAATTCAAAATCGAGTTTTTCATAGATTATGATGCACCGTATCAAAATACATGTTCCCGCAAAATTTTACACTCCTACAGCAAAAAACGGCGTTTTTATTAACAAAATTCTAAAAGCCCTAAGTGCACCTTTTATTTTATTTAATGTAATTTGTCGTATTATTTGCCCTTATTTAAACCAAGGAATGCTATGTGTAGCACTTGTGTACCATACGAAGCAAAAAACATAACTGAGGATCAATAACAGTCATAGGTCCGAAATTGATGATTTGATACTTGAAAAGTTTTTTGCTTCTCCTGTAAAATTTTTGAAATGTAACTTATGGCTTTTTTGATTTCATATGACGATATATTATAACTTATTTTTGAGAGTATATGTCCCGTATATATCAGTTTCGCTGCTTTTTCTTGTATGATTCCAATTCTTCTGATTGCTTGTATTATTGGAATTATGGAATTTTTTATTGCGGTGATGTGGTTTTCGTAATCGAGAAAGGCCAAAATTGAAATTTGGATTTTAGTTCAATTTAATTTAATTGATAAAAGGTGGATTTTCCATTAAATGCTGATTTCAGAACAAAGCATTTCCTCCATTCCAAAATCCATTCAATAGTTTAAAAGAAAGCAGTTTTCCTGCACTCATGTAGAATTTAACTATAACCGAGTGAGTGTATGTGCAAGTGGCAGTTCATTATGCTATTTACACTCACGGAACTGTCGATGCTATCAAAACACCGCTTCTTCTAGCCGTAATAATACGGCTCTCAAAAATTTAGTAGATGAGGCTGTGCCAACCTCAACCGAAGTGTGTATAATATTCAATGCTGAGAGGAATTCGGTTTTGATAGCCGAATTGTGGAGGCTTGACAACCTTACACAGAGTTTTTTAAACTTTCAATTGTGAGAAGAATTCGGTTTTGATAGCCCAATTTTGGCGGCTGTGAAAACTCTTTTTAGGGCTGCCATTTCGTTTGGTGAATAAAACTATTAATTTCTTAATATTTATTTTCTAATTTTTTTAAATGAAATTTAAATTAACATGTAACAAATTACCAAAAGTTAAATTATTCAAATAAGTAAACATACTAAGTTACTAGTACTTATAAATACTTTGTTAACATTTTGTTTTCTTATTTTCTGACATACATGGTACACTCGAGAGTGGATTCTTTAACCTTAATGTCTCCCGATTAAATATTGTTTATCAAATTTTATGTTAAATTAATTTCAGATTTTTTCACTTTTTTCAACAATGTCAAAACTTAATCGGAGCTATTTCTCTCTTTGTAGTTTTAGTTACCGCAGCGAAAGCGAAAAAAACGTATTGTGGGTATTGTAGCCGAATTGAAGTTATTCTAGACGCAACAATGGAAGAGAAGTTGTAGTAGCGACAATACTGAATACCACCTTGTTCAAAAAGAAAGGTTCATTCACACTGTGAACCGAACTTAACTGTCCGGTTAACGATTCGAAAATGTTTTAGTAGGTTGCCACATGTGTCTATGACAAGGCTGCCAAATATCAGCGACTCTCGTTGACATTTGGTAAAATGACAGTGTTTTGTTTACAACTTTTGTCTTCGATTCGTGTATTCGATTTTTACGATGGAAGAAAAAATTGAGCAACGAGTTTGTATTAAATTTTGTGTGAAAAATGGTTTCAACTGCGCCGATACGCGTAAAATGTTGGTGAAATGTTACGGTGACTCTGCTCGATACTATCGTATCAGAAGGCAAACAAGTGGTTTAACCGATTTGTGAGTGGCCAAGACGAAGTAGAAGACGACCCTCGTACCGGGCGGCCATCGTGTTCGACTACCGAAGAAAACGTTGAAAAAATCAAAGAAATGTTGGTCAAAAATCGCAAATTGACGATTAGAGAGATAGCAGAGGACATCGGCATTTCAATTGGATCCGTTGAATGAATATTGGATCAATTGGATTGGATCGTTTCAATTGGATCCGTCAAAACATATTGAAGAATGAATTGGGCTTGAGACGTGTCGCTGCGAAGTTGGTACCGAAAGATCTGAATTTCATGCAAAAAAGAGACCGAGTTGCTATCGCGAAAGACATGCTGGAAATAATCGAATCCATCATTACTGGTGATGAGACATGGGTATACGAGTACGACACTCAAACTAGGCATCAAGCGAGTGAATCAGGCTCAATTTTTTTCTTCCTTCGTAAAAATCGAAGACACGAAAAAAGTTGTTGTAAACAAAACACTGTCACTTTACTGACGCTGATATTTGGCAGCCTTGTCATAGACACATGTAGCAACCTACTAAAAAAAAAACGCTTTTTCTGTGATCATTACAGCTTCAATTACGGTTATAAGAGCTCCTACATGGTTCTCGCAATTAACTTTCGGCCAGCACAATTTTTGTTCGTATATAATATGGCTATTATAGCTTCAACTTTTCCATGGCAGCCGTATACGAAATTCAATAATTCCCTAAGTGTATGTATAATAACATCTTGGCCCGAAAATCGACTCCTGACCTGACCTGACTCCTGACTCCAACTTTGCTTATCAGTTCGCAACTGCGTTCGCCATCTATTTTTACAACATGAGGCCTGTTTCTTAAATGTTTTTATAATTTTGTTTGCCACGCCCCGTATACATACACATTTATTTTCTTAATATTTCTAAAAGCAATAGTAGCAAGTGGTTAATAAGACAGGGTCAGCGTTTTTAAAACCATTTAATTATTATTTTTGTTATTCAAATAGACATGAGAGTATTGTTTTTATTAATTTGAGTTAATTATTTTGATTATTGACAAAAAACCTATTAGGTCGTTCAAATATGGGCCGTGTTAAGCATTCTATGAAAGAAGATCACGATACCATTATTAAATTGAGAAATGTAGTAAAAAGCCAACGAGAAATAGCTCAAACGATTGTACGTCCGCAAAACTTTGTATACAATGCTCTTAAGCTAATAAAAAAAAACGAAATGACAATTTCAGCTCTAGAAATTACTTTCACCGAGCTTCTTATGATCAATTGTGTTGTGCGTGTTTTGAAATGTTTGCACACAAATGGCCAAGAACTGGACATACACGTTTTATGCCAACTCCGAACGGCTTATGTTCTCAAGAAGCTTTTCATGGCAGTTTTTTACTCCAAGGTTTGCCATTGCCTGCAGAGAGGTGATGGCCGAACAGAAAAATTAATTCAATTGAAAAAACTTTCTGTCAGTTGAGAACTGAACCAGAGTTCTCTGGCGTATGGGTCACACACTCTACCCACTGCTCCACGGCCTCCACAATAAAAAGCCAATAAAAACACAATTTATAAAATGCAGACCAAGTAAAACGACAAAAAAGCAGATGACGATCTTATTAGATTAGTGTCAACCCGTGACCCATTTAACCCTGTATTCGTAATATACGTAAATTTTACGTGTACTCCGCATAAAAAGTATACGTAGGCTAAAACTGTCTTGCGATTCTAGAGTTAAAGGCTCTGCTGCAATTACAATTGAGCTGGAGCTGCAAGTGTCCTCTCGTACTGTTAGGCGATATTAGTAGAAAAACATAGTTTTTGGAAGAATATCGCGAAAGGCACCGATGCTGACTAATAAACATAGAAAAACCAGTATGCTGTTCGCAAAACACCATATTGATTGGGCAAGTACGGAGGATGTCAAAAAGTGGCAGAATGTGCTTTGGTCCGACGACACCAAAATAAATTTTGTAGGAAAAGATGGAAGAGCATTCGTTAGACGCCAAAAAAAATCAGCATACAACCATCGCTATACCATTTAAACATGAAAGCATGGAGGTGGTTGTATCAGGGTGTTGGGTTCGTTTTCATGGCATGCCGTTGAGCCCATATTTTGGAGTAAGGAAAATATTCAAAAGCATCTTTACGTCCTAATACTCCAAGAAGTAATGCTCCCGTGTGCTGAATGGGAAATGACGCTGAAGTGGCAATATCAACAGGACAATGACCCAAAACACACTTCAGGTTTTGCAAAACAATGGTTTTCGGACAATGGAGTCAAAGTAATGGTTTGGTCTGCGCATTCGCCGTATCAGGGTGTTGGGTTCGTTTTTCATGGCATGCCGTTGAGCCCATATTTTGGAGTAAGGAAAATATTCAAAAGCATCTTTACGTCCAAATACTCCAAGAAGTAATGCTCTCGTGTGCTGAATGGGAAATGCCGCTGAAGTGGCAATATCAACAGGACAATGACCCAAAACACACTTCAGGTTTTGCAAAACAATGGTTTTCGGACAATGGAGTCAAAGTAATGGTTTGGTCTGCGCATTCGCCGGACCTTAACCCGATAGATAATTTATAGAAAATGGTTAAGGAACGTATTGGAGCAATAAAGCTTAAAAATAAGTCTGAAATATGGGAGCTGGTGAAGAATGCTTGGCACTCCATTCCACAAAAGACGTGTCAGGATTTTGTGGATTAGATGCCAAAACGGTGCCAGGCCGTAATATATAATTTTGGAAATTCAACAAAATATTAACTTAAGAATGTATTTAATGCCGTTTGATATTTCAGTGAAAAATAAAATTTCCGCGTTGTAACTTTAAATGTCAACTACCATCTGTTAATAGACTAATGGGAAAATTTTAGCTCGCTGCGACGCTTAGTTTGTGTTTGGCAGCTATTGACAGCAGACGATCTTGTGAATTTTGGCAAAAATGGAAAAAAGTGAATTTCGTATGCTCATCAAGCATTATTTTTTCAAGGAAAGGATTAATAAATACTTTGGAGACTCCGGCACCATCATTTTCAATGGTTAAGAAGCGGTTTACTGAATTCCGATGCGGTCGTACAAGCACAAGTGACGCGAAACGTTCTGGATGACCAAATGAGATCACCACATCAGAAATTATCACTAAGATTCACAATATCGTGTTGGCCGATCGCAGAGTTAAAGTGCGCGAGATTGTTGAGGCCGTAGGCATCTCAGACAAATGGGTGTGCCGCGTTTGCTCACTCTCGATCATGTGACTGATTCAAATGCGTGTTTGGAGATGTTGAACAAATATAAGAAGAATTTTTCCGTCGATTAGTCACCGTGGACGAAACATAGATCCATCACTACACACCAGAGACAAAGAAACAGTCGAAACAGTGGACTTCTCCGACGAAACGTGCTCCAAAGAAGGTAAAGACGGTGCTATCGGCCGGAAAGGTTATTGCGAAAGTATTTGGGATGAACGCGGTATAATCTACATCTGTTACCTTCCACCGAAAAGAACGATCAATGGCGAATACTATGCAGCTGAATTGGACCGTTTCAACGACGCTTTGAAAGAGAAACGTGCCCATTTGTCGAGGACACGCCCACGCCCATTGTGTGTTCTTCCATCAAGACAATGCGCGCGTTCACACATGCCCAGCTCCATGGCAAAAATTTCATGAATTGAATTATGAAATGCTTCCAGATCCCAAATTTGGCAACCAGCGACTATTTTCTGTTGCTGAAGAAATGGCTCGGCTGAAAGAGATTCACCACCAGAGAGGAGCTCATCACCGAAACAGAGGCCTATTTTGAGGACCTTCCGAAAACGTATTATTCGCATGGTATCAAAAAATTGGAGGAACGTTGAACGAAGTGTATCGAGCTAAGAGGAGTCTATTTTGAGAAATAAAACTTTGTGTGCCGTAAAAATTATTCCTTGTTTCATTTTTCACTGAATTATCAAACGGCCCTCGTATCTTGGTTTTTGAGTTTTACAATTTTTTTGAAATTTTCGCTTCTGTAAGCCCGTCAAACATTTTCAAGAAATGTGGCCAAAAATTTACCGGAAGTTTACCGCATGTAAACAATTTGGTAACAAAGGGTAACAATTAGGTCACAAATGCGGTAAATGCGGTACATGTGTGCCCATGGTAGAATTATAAGATAAGGCCGACTCGGAGAGGAATGGAGTGGAAAGCAGAATAAAACGAGATAGATGTCAAAATCAGCTGTTCATCGCGAATTTCTTTATGTTCACGTTACGCAGTTGTTTTTAGGTTAAAACTGTTACAGGTTTTTTTTTGCAATTTGGAGACTTCTTTCACATTTTATAGTTTTTATTACATTTTTTTTTTATAATATCAAATTAGCACAAATTTAACACCCGCGACCGCACTGTTTGCAACTTGGAAACATAAAATATTTTCTTCATTTGCAATTTCTACGAAATTCGTCGTTTTGACATATATCTTCCTTCTCATTATCCACTCTTCGTTGACGCGTGAGAGCACTCAGCGAAGTGGCCCTACCTTATCATTGTATCATGTGTGTGCCTAGTGAAAATTTAGACACGGCGAATATAACTCACATGTACACATGCACGTGTTCATATGTTGCTTCTTTTTATATTTTCTTTTGCATGCATCAGATTACTTTTTAAAATGATATTATGTTCTCAAGTGGTAATGTTCACATTATGGTAACAATTTTGTGATGGTAAAAAAATGTTTGACGGAAAATATAATATTTCTTATAACAATTAAATAGAATTTTTTAAACTTTTGTTTTTTAGATTTCCTTAAGGTATTGTTGAAGGAAGAAAACGAAATAAAAATTTTCATTTAATTATTAACAAAATTTTTTTTTCTAAGACAAAAAAAAATTTATATGAGTGACCCTATTATATTGTTCTTAACTGTATATCCAAATGAATATTCTTATATTTTGTTTTCTTTCGCAAAACAGCTGATTTTGACAGTATTGATGGTTAAGAGAGAGAGCATGATCAGCCATCATGCTACTTTCTTTCCTCTACTAATTCTATTTAACGACACCGACAATTGCCGTTAAGGCATTTAGGAACACTAATAGTGATAAATATCCACTACTAATATATATCGCTAGAAAAATCGTTAGGACCTTTTGAAGCATTTTAATTGCTAAAACAAAGTATATACCGCTCAATTGGCGATCAATCTGACCCTCACTAAAAATTAAAATGTTACTCTTTAAATGAGAAAAACTTTTCTCAAAAAAATATATAGGTTATTCTTCAATAAATAATAAATCGAAAAAGTCAAAAAAAAAATGTTTTAAACCTGTACTAGTACGTTAAATTAGAACAACAAATTAACGAAGTTGGTGATCCAAAAGAGTCGCAGTCACGAGAGAAGAAACAAAAGAATAACTAAAAAGAGCTGAAGGCAGCATAATAACAACAACAAACAAATAAAATTGGAATTTAAGAAAAAACAGAACGTAGCAAGAGGTGAAAATTTCAACAATATAGTAAAAAAATAAGAGGTAAAAATTATATAAAAAAAAAATGTTAAAAATAATGACTGGATGGCGGATTAAAACTAATATCAAGACACTAGAATGGAAGAAAGAGATAACAAAGAGACAAGACTATTTCATAAAGAAAAGGTTAATAATTGAATAAGAACAGCAAAAGGTAATCAAAGTTGAATAAGCGGAGGCAGAAGCGGAGATGAAACCTAACAAAATTCTGCAATAAAAGCATTGCAAAGACGTACAAAGTTAAAGAATAAATGCATGAGTATTTCAAAAATTTTATTCTTACCTTTACTATTGAATATGTTGAATACGATTGAAGTTATTTTTTAAGAATTATATAAGGAGCACTTTGGTAGCTTTTAAACTTGCTTATGCTTAAACTTATTTTTATTACTTTTTCTGAATTTTTTTTTTACCACGATACAGATCCTCGTGCTGGGGATTTCATTTATTTTTTAATAAACTTTCATTCTTAGTCTTAAATTTTTATAATTTTTTTTTTTAATAATTTTATTATATCCACTTTTGATTCACTCACTTAAATTGTTATTCAAGGCAAAAACTAACAAAGTGCAAAACTAGCTATAAACGTTGATGAATATTAAGCGCAACGTAGAAACACAGCAGAAAAAAGTTTCTTCTTTTGGTGATGATGACAAATCAAGAAAATTTCTCTTTCTGCACTTTGTTAACGCATATAAATAGCTAAATATTTGCGTATTTTATTGATTTTTATTTATTTCCCCTTTATTTAATAAGTATTTAAATTATTTTTTCCATCGAAAACTCTACACAAAACATTTTCTTTTTTAGAATTGTGAAAACGCACAACGACCGCAGCGACAAACGCACCGAGAGTGACAGAGATAACGAGATAACCCAGCAGCAAACACAGCAATAATGATGATGACAACGCAACGAAAGCAAATCAACAACTGACATCCACAATTTGCCTCGCCTTCGTTTGACAGCTTTACAAAAACAACGAGACGTCTTTCCAGTAACGGCGAATTGAAAGCGTGGGAAAATAATTGACAGACAAAATTTTGCAAAAATCTATTTTATTACCTGTAAAATAGTTGCCACCTGTGCTTGGAATACCTTGAAAACTTTAGAGCTGTAACGGAATTCCCAAACGTCTAGTGTTGCCACTTTATGAGGAATTCCTCAAAACGTGAGGAATTTATAGTGACTGAATAATTTTAGAGGAATTTTAATTTGAGGAAATGTTGAGGAATTTGACAATTGTAACCATTTCTTATATTTTACTCGTTAACGACCAGGATGACAATTTTTGTTTAAAACTTTGTGCGGGAAAATAACGATATGCCCGGAAAATATTTTATAAAATTAGTGCTATTGTGAATAAAATTTTGCCCGGAATTAAAAAATGGAATTTCCGTATTTTAACAAGTTAACGGAGTTTTTGAAAAATGTTAACGCAAATATTTGCATTAATCGTCAAATTTTAAGATAACGAAGTAAAACACCTTTAAAAGCATATCCCCTGAGTAAGAAAGCCCCTTTTCAATTCCGTGCAAAATTTTGTGCATAATAGGGCTGAATAAATATTCCTACTATTTTTGAGGTACTACTGAAACAAAAAACTATGCAATAGTTGAAAAATCTCAAAAATTTGATTTTCAATTATAAATTGACAATTCAAAAAAAAAACAAGACTTTTGAACAGTTTTAGCTAGTTTCAGCTAGTATAGTTTTCCAAAACTAGCTAACATTTTGACTACGATTTTTTTTCTCTCACAATGGCGTCCCAAAATGAAAGACACACAATTTCGAATTTTTTCCATTCCGACCCTGAATAAAATATTAAGCAATTACTTATCAGAAAGCCAAAATATATAAATTACTATTTTTATTGCATAATTTACTTAATCAAAAATATTATTCTGCTTAGTCAACTCCATAATTAAATTTTTATCTCATAAAAACAATTGGGCCTATTCGGCACAATCTGTTATGAAAAATTCTGTTAAGATTTCCCATACAAATTTTTGAGCTGTCAAAATATCTGTTACGAGACCAAAATTGCAAGACAATCTTTTATGAAATCTGTTATAAATCATAGCAGATTTTTCGAACTGTCAAAAAATCTTTTACAAAATCTAAAATTGGTATTCGGCATGACAAAATCTGCTATGAAATCTGTTATGAATGATATGACAGAATAACAGATACATTTTTCTGTCTTTTATCGTAACAAATTTTTAGAAAGTGAACATTTTAGTGTAAGAAATTTATGTTTATTTAAGAATATCAATAAGAATGGCTCAAAAAAGGAGGAATATGTTAGATATAATTAGTAAATATGTGTATTTATTTTAAAAACCAGTTTTAAATAGAAGAAACCATCGGACCACTTTGCTGGAGCTACGGCTAAGCCGTTCAATCACCTGAAATTAAAGTGTATTAAATTGAATTGTAGCAAATATGTACAATATAAACAAAAGCCTTACCGTCTTCCACCTGTCGCATGAATGCTGCGCACCACCTGTTGAGTTAAGGCTGCCAGCCAACTCTTGCTCAGCCCTTGCACTGATGTGTCGCAGTATTTTCTCCTCACCAGCACTGGGTTCTCTTCCAAGTACGTGCAATAAACCTATTTTTGCTCCACCTTCTTGTCGCGTTTTCCTATAAAAAATGTTAATTGATAAAATACCATTGCTTATTTAAATGATTAACTTACTTTTTTCGCTATGCATTTTGATTTATGTTTTTTTTTTCTGTGCACTTTAAGAATTTATTGACAGCAATCATCTGTTTCATAACAGAAGTTACCGAAATTGTAATAGATTTTTGTTTTCGAAGATTGATAACAGGATACCATTGAAGTTCGAAATGCTGAATACCAATTTTAACAGATCTTTTATGGCCGGTATCTTTTATGATTGATAACAGAAAATGCGTAACATAATAACAGATTTCGCCGAATAGATCCAAATGTCTCTGATTTTAAAATTTTCTAGGGTCCGTTGTGAAAAAATAAAACATATTAAGTCTTACTTTTTGATCCGTGATTTTGAGAGAAAAATCAAAGTAAAGAAAATCAACCACATTTGGAAAATTTAAATGCCCTCCACTTTGTATTTATGTTTCCGACTGTAAAAAAATTTCTTTTCCACTATAAAATTTGATTGTATAATTGATGTATGTCAATTAACAATTAACACACTCGAAAATAGAAATAGGTATTTTCTAAAATATTTTCGGCTATCCTTCTGGGCGTTAGCGGGTTAAAAAAACTATTGCAAGAAACATGCAATACTGCAGTGCTTATGCCTATAACTAAATTTTTAAAAACTAATGCGTATCTTCACTTTTTATTAAATTAAAATAATGTTGCAAAATTTCTTTTGAGGACCCCCCAACCGAGACTTCATGTCGGAAGGAAAAATAAAGGCACTTTTTTCGTTGTGCATTGTCATTATTTTATAGTTTTCAAAGAGGGAACATCGAGTTCACTAGATACTTTGTTGCGTAAAAAAGGCGAATTCAGTGATTGTAGCAATCATTTTTGTACTCTTCACTATTCATTTTGTAAGTCTCTGGGAGACTTTTATATATATCGAAAAATTCTTTCCGAAATTCAACATTTTTTATGCTATACTACGTTTACATTGCTCTCAAATACTAGTTCCAAAATCAGACTCAGCTGTCCAAAAGAGTCAGTCAGTAATCAATAGTAAGTCTAAGATAGTTTTTAATAGAATCATTAAACGTTAAAATTACATGTCATCTTTACAATTTAATCTAATTAAATGACAGAACACAGAAAATACAGAAAAAACGTTAAGACACCTTAAAATTATTTTACTAAGTACGTTTTTATTTTTCTCCAATGCAGCCCTGCTGTCATGTCTTCTTTTCACTTTGGTGAGCTTATATCAGCGAATTTGCCGTAAATATGGCCAGATGCGATGGTTTTGTTCTGTTTATGTTGGTGTACGTTGGAAGAAAATTAATAAAATTTACAAATTATATTCAATGGTTATAATAAAAGTCGTTTGATTTTGAGATATTGTAATGTGTTTTTAAAACATTAAATGAAGAATTTAATTTCCAATGACGATGGAGGCATTAATTAAAAAAAGTGTAATGTTTGCGTATGCATATTTAATATATACACATATATACCTGTGGGCAAAAAGTACCAGGAAATTTGAATATTTTTGGGGATTCAGATAGGAAGAAATGTTTCCATTTTTAAGTTGGCACTACTGTTTCTAACATCTCTGCCAAATTACACGTCTCTTGTGTAAAAAGTTAAAAGTGAATTTTCCGTTTTTTTATAAATGTCTGAAAGTATTCAGTAACGCAGTTGCATTAAATTTTTTGTGCGGAATGAAATTTCTGCAGCCGAAATGTTGCAGAAGGCCTTCGGTTTTTGAGTGGTAAAAAATGTTCAAAGAGGGTCGAGAAAGCGTTGAAGTCGAGGCACGGCTAGGACAACCATCAACTGATGATCTACACGTCAACAAAATCAAAGAATTGGTACTCCAAAATCGTCGATTAACAGTCTGTAACCTTACTGGCCTTGTTGGAATATCGGAAGGTGATCATTTCGCCAAAAACTCGGCCCATATCGTTCCGCAACTACCGTATTCGTCTGACTCAGCACCATGTGACTTCTGGCTATTCGCTAAATTCTAGAGACCGCTCCGTGGACACCGTTTTGAATCGATAAAAACCGAAGCGAAGAAGGAATTGAAGGCTTTACCGGAAGAGGGCTTTGCAGCATGTTTTGAAAATTGGAAAAACGTCGGGTCAGTGTATAGCATCTGTGAGGAGACTACATTGAAAGGGATGATCTGAATTTAGAGAAATAAATAAAGATTTTTGATTTATAAGCAAATTCCCGATATTTTTTGTCCTCAGTAGTATATATTTTTTTTTAAATAATTTTTATACAAAATTGTAATGAACCTAACATTTGTATTTTTGTTATATTTTGCGACAATTTCTGGAAGCAAACTTTTTGCTTTTTGGGAAAAAATGCAAATTATTTGAAAATGATTTTTACACTTGAAATTAATGCTTTTTCTAATTTACACATAAATATAAAATAACCATTACATTTCGCTCAATCTGCATAAAAAGTTAGAAAAAATATGTTAAGATATGTTTATATCTATAGCTTTATTTATACTGAAACATTTTCTTTTCTAAATTGAAAGCTTAAAAGTTAAAATCAAATTTTAACTATATTTAAGTGTGTCTGGAGTTGGAACTTAAATAGTCAGTTTCAGTGTAATTGAAAAAATCATACTTTTGAAAAAAGCTTTAGATATTTTTTTTTAAATTTAAAAAAAGATAAAATTTACAACTCTGTTTTGACATTCAGCCTCGTCCATTTCTCGCTCACGGCCCAAAGCCATTTGGCCATTTGTTCATCTTTAGCGGCAGGTGCAGCTTCTTTAATGTCACAATCGCTGAAATACATGCCAGTTACCTTTTCCAAATCTGGATCCAGGGCAGCATAGAGCGTAGTTTGAGCACCGTTTCTAGCAGTCTTTATGAAGGGCCAGAAGAGAGGCTTGAGCAGAATGCTTAAATATGAAATAATTTTAGAAATATAGAGAGATGAAAATATAAGAAAATTTTTTTCAAACCTGGAGAAGGTATTGGCAACGAAGCCCATGTGGCGGAAGAGCTCTGTATCAACTATGCCGGGATGTAAGGCGTTCACTGTGACACCGGTACCTTGAAGGAAAAAAAAAATTTTAAATTATTACTTAAAAAAAAAATGTATATTTTGCTTATACCTTCCAAGCGTTTGGCCAGCTCTTTAGTGAAGAGCACATTAGCCAGCTTGCTTTGGTTGTAAGCATCACCCTCGTTATACGATTTGTCACTATTTAAATCAGTGATATTTATTTGGCCACGAGTGTGAGCCATACTAGAGACCACAACCACGCGACTGGGAGCAGCTTTCTTCAAGATGTTAGAACAAATTAAAACTAAGATAGAGTTAATATAAAAATGTTAATGAAAATGGTACTTTTAGTGAATCCAGCAACAAATTTGTCAACAAAAAATGTCCCATATGATTAACGCCTAGCTGCATTTCGAAACCATCCTTTGTGGAGCTGTGAGGACAGCGCATAACACCGGCATTATTAATGAGTATATCGAGCTTAGGTTGTTCTTTCTTGAAACTGAGATTAGAAAAGAATATAAATAAATATGCAATAGATTAAAAAATGCTGATCTTTTTCTTATAATATTTAGATCTTAGTTTTTAAAAAGAATTTATAAAATTCTTCCTATTACTTACGCTTCAGCAAATTTTCTTATTGAATCCATTGAAGATAAATCACATTCACGGCAGTAGATGTGTTTGTTGTAGGTTTCCAAAACAATCTCCTGACGTGCCTGAGCAAGAACAAATATTTTGTTTATAATTAAGGTAGGTCTTTAGTTTTTCCGGAGTAAAAACGGAAATTTTTAAAAATTTATTTTCAAGCAATTTTTATTGCATATTTTATTGCATATCAAAGCCGTTTTTTATTTGAAAACATTTAGTTCTTTGGCAATACAAAAACAAAAAAACAAAATTTCAGCTTTTTGTATTTAAACAAAAGACGGTTTATTTCAAAATTAACTTTTTTCACGGATGCGTTACTGTCAGGATTGGCTGGGCCGATTTTCAGAAAGTTAAGTGCATTTTTTTTCATTAACATCTTGGCCACAGAAATCGACATTTTGACCAAAAAAGAAAAGTTTCCATAATACAGGCATTTTCACCATTTTTTGAAAGTCCGTTATTTTTTGAATTTTTAAACAAATGTGGAAGATTCCCGTGGAGAGAAGCTTCATATAAAAGAAGCTTCTTTTTTTTTTTTGTTTTAGATTTACGATTCGGAGATTAACTGTAAGTTATGAGGGTCGGTTCTTTAACGGACTCGACTTTGGCGCCACTTATTATTTAAATACAAGTATAAACATTTTTGTTTTATTAAAGAACAAAGGTTTGTTATAAAAAATCCAGCTTTGCAACAGATAAATATAAAAATTACTTGGAAAATTCTTAATAATTGTTATTTTTTCCCCGCATGAGTAATTATCCTGACCTATCTTCAATTCCTCACAATAAAAGAAGCTTTATTGTTAGGAAATATTTAGAAAAGGAGATTGTGTATTAAAACGTGTAATATTTCGTATGAACTGTTTCGGGATGATGAAAGAATTATTATCTAAAGCAAATGCTATAGAAGATATTTGTTTTATCGCAATATTTTTATATTACATAATTTACTCTAAGCTATAAAATTTATTTTTGACTTTTTTCCATCATTTCCATTAGTACCATTTAGTAAAAGCTACTTTTTTAGAATTTAAAGATGCGTTACAAAGACGCATTAGTTCCGACTCAAAATAGAATATATTCACTCTTTAAGATATGTACCGCTATTCATACAGAATGAATCTTTAAGAGGAAATATACGACAGCGTCAGTCATGTCCCTTTTATGGTTCAAAGGTTGTAATTAAGCTTCTTCTACGTAAAGTAAAACTCTTGGTAACGCTCATCTTACAATACACGGAGATGCCAGCTTACTTCTTCACACTTTTCCATATTGCGACATGCCATGTACACCGTTGCACCACGCTTAGCCAACTCACGGACAGTCTCCTTGCCAATGCCGGTATTCGAGCCGGTAACAATCACAATTTTATCCTTCGCAGAGGTAGGCTTCTTGAATTTTTCACCCTGCATTATGTCTCTAAAGAGATTAAGTGAGTCTTTTTCATTAGATTAATTGATAAAATTGCACTGACTTGATTAAGCAGGTCAATCCTACTGTGGTGGCGACCACACTGCTCCAAAAGATGGGCCGAATTTTCATAAATGCAAATAAATCCTTCATTCTTGTCTTCTGTTATTTGCTCGTCGTCACACACTTTTAGACTTACTTATTTGTTGTTAAATAAATACTAGATTATAAATCGAATTTAGTAAAATTAAGTTTCCATTAAGTTAAAATTAATTTTTTCTTGTTCTTAAAGCTCCAAATGTCAAAATCATCTGTTTCATATTTTGGAAGTTCTTGTAGCATCCAGCACTCAACTATGTTGAGATAATCGTTCAGTGTTGCTGAAGCGCTTTTTTGTTAACGTAGAAGCCAAGGTATATTTAACAAGGTGGTGTCGTCTCGAACCGGTTTGCTTTTATTTGTTTGGCTTATTTTCGTAAAAAACTGGTTTTGACAGGTGCGGTACCCACGATAAGAGAGAATTTTGGCTACTATCACTACCTTGTCTTATTATATCATGGTATAAACAAGTGCTCGGCAATTATAAGCATTTCTTATGCTAATTCTGATAAGAAATTATATAATTATAATTTCAAATTAAATTTTTAGAATTTTAATGTTGACTATGACTTTATGATTTGTGTTTGATTGAAATAACTAAATATTTACATTTTTGCATGAAATTTAAATTATGGAATTTTTATTTTATATATAGTTTTTAGCTTGAACTTGAATATTAATAGTAATGAAAAAATATTTAATTTTAAATTTCGAAATATGTTAAAAACTAGACCGAAATTGTTCATCTCTGTTGATAGATTCTCTTACTGCATAAATTGAAGTGTACATGAAATTTTAAAAATAGTTTCAGTTTATGATTCTGTAGCAGCGTATAAAATGAGTTTGTACGTCAAAAAAGTGTGCACGACTTATAACTTTTATTCAATGGCAGTTTTTGAATGAAATTTTTAATTTTATTTAAAAAGATGAAAAATAAATTAAAAACAGCAAGTAATGTGCAAAAACAATTTATTATAAATTTGCAAGTGCCCATAGCAGGCACTGTAAATAATAAATATTTTTAGATCTTAACATCAAAAAAGCAGTCTGAAATCCATTAGACTGCTCTCACAGTGTAGAAAATATTTTCTATTAGCTTTTAAAATTTTTACTTTAAAAGTGTTGACCAATATATAATTATTATTCTTGCTTTTTATTTTTTTAAGCCAAAAATAAAAAGCAAAATTTGCCCGATACTTTTTTGAGCACAAAATAACTGATAGATTTTGATTTTTATTTCTTAAGGCAAAAATAGAAAGCCAAATGTGGATCTAAGCTTACGGTTGTACCAAAGTTACAAAGTTGACATACAAAAGAGTTCTTGTTGATGTAGAGACTAATTTGCTAGAGTACTGGAACCTGGCTTAGACGACTAGTTAACACACGCTGTTCCTGCTACTCAAGTAAGCGTGGCGCGTTCATTTTCTGCCTTAAAATTAGGCATGGATTATCAGATATACAACCTTAGCGAGGAACATTTATACTCCATCTTAATGGTTAAATTAAATCCTAACTTAATTTGATAACGAGTTTATGCAATTTAGTTATAATTTGAATTATAATAAAAATGTTGCTGGATTCCATATGCACTTCACAGACTTTTTATACGGTGAGAGCTTACGATGCACTTACGATATGATATCATTAGTCAAGATATTAAAAAGTTGGATCTTTTATGAGTGTCAGAAGTGAAAAACATAGAAACATAAAAATTAAGAAAAGCAAAGAAAAATTCAAACATTTCTTGTCTCGTTTTGATTTTTAGATAACACTTAAGTAGCGCTATAGTAACTGTAAGAGATGAAATCGACCGAAACTATGGTCCAAAATTATAAGCAAACAAAAATGAAAGCGTTACGTAACAAAAAATAGAAATTGTTTTCTATTGTTTTCTAAGAGGTTTTGTATAAAAAATTTTTTTTAGAAGGATTTGAAATAATATAAGTTTCTTTTCCAAGTAGTCAAATTTAAAAATCTTTTCTTGGTTCTGAAGTGAAGACTTCTCTAGGCCCATTGAGCACTTTTTGGTAGAGAGCAAAACTATAGATTCGCGATATCATCACTCTGCTAGCGTAACAGAAATTATTGCTGTACAGTATTCCTTTTTAGGTATTACCTAGCATCGATCAAGCCGAAGACCGAAGCGATTACCGAACCGATTACCTGGCCGGTTACTGATTACCAACCGGTTATCAAATACCGAAGCGGTTACCAATCGAAGCGACTACCAACCGGTTAGCGAAGTGATAATCAACCGATAATCAAACGTTTATCAACCGATCACCGAAGCGATTACCAACCAATTACCGAAGCAATTACCAACCTATTACCAATTACCGAAGTGATTACCGATTTCCCATTCAAAGTAATTGTTTTACATACATCTAATAACGCATAAATTCATAAAAAGAGTTTAAAAGTAGAACGCGTCTGATTCTAGCTTCTTCGGAAATTCATAAAAGCTATATTATTTCACAGCTTCACTGTCTGACCAGTTGCTAAGGGTGATGTTATGCTGGGGGTCAAATGATCCCTGGTCACATCACTTTCTGCGCTCTTTTTTCGTTTGATGAGCTCTGTTCCCAAAGTATGTTATGCTGACGGTCATATGATCCCCAAACATTAGTAAACTTTTCTACTACTTTTAGTACTTTATCTGAAAAAAGTATAATCGTTGAACATGGTTGAGTATTGTTGTTACTGTTTTCATACATTTCGCACTGAAATTGTACTATTTTAATGCGAAAATACAAATGTTGTGAATATTTCCACAACGCAACACTGTTTTGATCACGTTATTTCATATTTTAATCGAATCATTTGGTGACCGTGGTGGGCAAAATTTATTCTCTCTCTCTCGCTCTCAATTTTTCAATTTACATTGAAACAACAACAATGTGTGTCCATGACGTGCCCATGACCGCCAGCATAATATAGCCCTAAGAGTTCGCCCAGAATTATGGCTTTGGCGTTGTCGCCACCATGATACAATTATTTACAAGGTAGCCTTGACAACTACCTTTTTTCTCGCGAACTTTTCATCTGTTTTGCTGCTTCTTCGTTTTCTCTTTGTGTTGACAACTCCAAATTGCCAACAGAACTGTCACTCCTACCTTGTAAATCATTATACCATGGTCGCCACTAAGGTTGATTTATAAGATTGTCGCAAGGGAGAGAGCGAGTACCCATAATTGTCAAATCGAAGTTGACAGCTCAGAGAAAATCTGCAAGCGCTCTCTATCATCATGCGTTTTTCTTTCGAAGTCATTCGCAAAATTGCCTGATTTTGACAATTATGGGAGCTGAGAAGAGAGTGCGATCAGCCCTGCGACCTTATCAATCAACCTTGGTCGTCACATTGACTTGTATCAGTGTTCTCGTCATGCTCTGATTGAAGTAGATCTAGTGCTTTAACATCGATTCTACTCCTCTTTTCAGTTTTCAACGAAATGTAGTGAATTTTATGCAGATTTCTACTGCTATTAGAATAAAAAGAAAATCAAACACTGGTTTTCTGTTATAAAGCTTCAAATGTGTGTAACTTTAATAAAAATACGGCAACATTTTTAGAGAGCGGCGAGAGAGAGGGAGCTTTCCATCTTGTGTATCTTTCGGACTAAGATTACAAATTGCCCCACCTTAATAAGAAAAAATGTAAAAAATATGCCATTCACCAATTGTCAAACAACAGTTATTCGAAATTAACAAAAAAAAAAATTCTATCCTAATGATTATAAATTTAAAACATTGTCAATTAGTAAACTTTTAAGCTTTTTTTAGCATGCAAAATTTTGCACAAAACTTGATAAAATTGATTTGCTAATTGAATTCAGCAAAAGTGGGTTTTTTTAAAATTTTAAGAAATTTTTTATGAACCAGAACTGAAAGCAAAACTTGTTGAAGATTTTTTGATAATTATCATAACTAGATTGATTGCAATAAATTTATATCACACGTATGTATGTATATATTTTGAAATCTTGCAGAACAAACAAGATTTCTAATGCACTGACGTGGAATGGTGACTGATACGGTGAATTCGCCTTGAAGTCAGGGAACTTTAAGATAGACAAATTAATTATTTATACCTATGGTAACAACTTTGTGTGGTAAAAACTTGATTAAAGTAAAGTTTTATTTTTTTTTTTATATATTTTGTTTTATGTCTTTATAATAGTTTGGATTAATTAATATAAGTTTAAATCAAATGTGTGTGAAATGCATACAAAAAACTTAAATGTATCTTACATACTATATATAAATGATTCTTATCACATAGCTACATATTTATATACATATGTATTTTAATAAAAATAAATAGTTGATATGGTTTTCATATAAAAAATATGTTGTTTTAAAATTAAATTTTAAATATTCGAATTGAAATGCAATAATAAATATTTTGTTAATATCGAGAGTAGGCTATGAAAATTTTAAATTTATAAAGTTAAAAAAAAAACTTACAACGGTTTTTGTTTATTTTTGTAAAATAAAACATTTTAAAATGTTCACTCAAGTTGAAACAAAGTGTTTTGTTGAACTTAAAAGCTATGATGCATATTAAAGCTATCGAGAAAGAACAAACATTATAAAAATAATATAGCACACAATTACATACAAACAAAAGAAGCACACATTGAAACATAAATAGTAGTAGATAAACATAATAGTTATGTTAACAAATAAATTCATGAACTTAACTTTAACAATTGCATTAAAAACTAAGTGATATAAGCTCCAGCGAATGAAGTTCAAAGGAGCTTTTGAGAAAAGTTGCTGCACTCAGGCGCGCTAATGTGAATTTACGCCTGTCTTCTGGCATAGAAATAACCGTTAATTGGTGACAGCAACTGTTGACTAACTGGATACTGATATTGACGTCGCAGACGTAGTTGTTGTTGTTGTTGCTGATATTGTTGTTGTTGCTGCAATGGCGGCTGCAATTGCTGTTGCCGTGCTAACGCTGCCAGTTGTTGCTGTTTCAATGCACTGATTGTGGCAATTCTGCGATGTTTGTTTTGCTGTACATTGACGTTGTTGTTGTTGTTATTACTGCCACTATTGTTGTTCTTTTTATTGCTGCTGTTACCCTCACTGCCTGTCCTCACGTGATAATCTTCAAGATCATCGTCACGTGGCAATGGCTTGTGTTGGTCCTCTTCGACTGGTGTGCCATCGGGCCGCACACGAAACACCAATGGACCGGTTAAGTAGGTTTGTTGTTGTTGTTGCGTAGTAGCTGTTTTACCACCATGTTGCTGCTGCTGCTGCTGCTGCTGTGGATTGTAGTTAAACGTGTCCACTTGTGGATTTGCTGACTGTGCTGGATAGCCATGCCCGTAGGCCATGTCCATGTCCATTGCATATTGATGCTTATGCTCTGCTTCAGTTTCAAAAATGGGATTCTTTTTAAATTGATGCTGTTCTGATGAAGATGTTGTGGCAGTTGCAGCCACTGTTGGTGCTGAGGCGGATGTATGTTGTTCTTGTTGTTGTTGTTGTGATGATGATGTTACAGAAGGCCTATTAACGGCCTGTTGGTGCGTTAATATAACGATCGAAGAGGCGGGTGGTATTGGAAATGGTTTACGTGTAGTTATCAACATGGAACTGGGATGATCACGCATAATGTTGGACCAAACTGCATAAATAGAAAAAAAAACAGATAAATTAGTTTGATTAGATTATACATATGTAGCATTAATAAAGAATGGAATGTATAAATAATCTAAAAATAACGATTAATTTTGAATACCTCTCTAAATGATTAATGACCATATGAGTAGGGGCAAATAAATTGTTTCTATTGCTATTTATAAAATAATCTTGTTGAACGAGAAGAAGCTAAAAGTCCAAACTGAGAACTATATTGATAGTTTTCTAAAATCTTACATTTCAGTTTCAGTTTCAGTTTATTTTAGTTTTTATTTGAATCTTTAGATAAATATATTTTTATAGATTAAAAGAATATAAAATACATATTAAATAGAACAAAAAAAAGTAACTTTTTATTTAAACTAATTTTAAATACAGATTCTTAGAGTGTGGTCCCATTAGTACCCTACCTCACAAAGAAAACACAATAAATTCTGAGAACAAATATTTTTATTTTACAACATAGTCTATTTTCAGCATAACACACTTTTCCCAGCGATGTTCAATAGCTTTTTGATACACTGTTTAAAGTGAGCACCGTCGACGCCTCAAAACAGCCATCAACCGCAGATTCCACCTCTTCACTGTTGGCAAATCTTTTACCCTACTTACTTAGGTGGCCGGTACAACCCGTGTCCGGGTTTCGGCTGACCTCACCAGCTCTCGCCAGGCGCCTCTGCTTTGCGCACGCCTTCTCCAATCGGATATACCAAATGCGGTTAGGGTTTCCTCGGCCTGGTCCATCCATCGCAGGCATGGTCTCCCTCGTCGTCGTTGACCAACGACCCTCGCCTCGAGCACCTTTCTCGCTGGAGCTTCGTCGTCCATACTATGGACATGGCCCAGCCAACGTAGTCGCTGCACAGTTATACGCCGAACTACGTCAATGTCATCGTAGAGCTCATACAGCTCGTGGTTCATTCGGATGCGATAGTCATCGCCGACTCGAACAGGACCGAAGATTTTGCGAAGAACTTTTCTCTCGAACACCCCCAGAGCGGCTGCGTCAGTTTGCGAAACTACTCATGCCTTGTAGAGTGTTAGTTTAGTCGATCGAGAGAGGGCTCTGGAACTTAGTATTAGCAATTATTGTTCTTCGCTTTATCTCCAAGCTGACTTCGTTGTTGTTATTAATGGCGGTGCCAAGGTATACAAACTCCTTGACTACATCAAAGTTATAGCTGCTGGATGAAACGTGGGAGTCTAGAAGCCGCGCTCCCTTGTTTGTACACAGCATACACTTTGTTTTACCCCCTCATTTATCGTCAAACCCACTTTGGCTGATTCCTTTTCGATAGCGGTGAAAGCAGCGGTAACATCTCTTTTGGGTCTGCCAACAATACCAATATCATCAGCGTACGCAAGGAGCTGGACAGCTTTGTAGAAAATGGTGCCATTACGATGCACACTGGCCTTTCGTACGATCCCCTCCATGATGATGTTGAAGAGATCGCAAGACAGTGGATCGCCTTGTCTGGAACCTCTTTCGGTATTAAAGGTTTCGGAGAGGTCATTTCCTACCTTGACGGAGCTGCGTGTGTTGCTCAACGTCATTCTACAAAGTCTAATCAACTTTGCAGGTATACCGAACTTAGACATTATTGCGTATATGCAATCCCTTCTCGGGCTATCGAAACCCGGGCAGCTTTAAAATCGACAAAGAGATGGTGTGTGTCAATTTGATTTTCGTGGGTTTTCTCCAGGATTTGTCGTAGCGTGAAAATCTGGTCTGTGGTGGACTTTCCAGGTTGAAAGCCAAGGTGCAATCAGTGTTTTTGTAATCGACTTTAATCTTCCACACAGTACGCTTGAGAGAACCTTATATGCGATGGCAATAAGACTGATACCTCGATAGTTGGCGCAGATTGTTGGGTCTCCTTTCTTATGTATAGGGCAAAGTACGCTGAGAATCCAATTGTTGGGCACGCTTTCTGCTAGCCACATTTTGCTGATGAGCTGATGCATGCGCCTTATCAATTCATCGCTGCCGGTTTTAAACAATTCAACTGACAGGCCGTCAGCACCCGCTGCTTTATTGTTTTTGAGTCGTTGGAGAGTTGGTGGTACTTCCACTCCGTCATCGTTGATTGGTGGCACTGAACTGCGCTCTCCATGGGCAGCATTGGTGGAATCGTCGCCTGTAAGTAAATTGGAGAAGTGTTGTCTCCACAATCTCAGCACACACTGTGTATCCGTATTCAGATCTCCATTTTCGTCTCTACAAGTGGATGCTCCGGGCTTGAATCCTTGGGTTAGACGCTTAACCTATTGATAGAATTTTCGTGCATCCTTCTTGCCCTGGTATACCTCTAGTTCCTCACGCTCACGCTTTTCCTGCTCTCTTTTCTTGCGTTTGAAAAGGCGCTTCTCTTCCGTCCTCTTTTTGCAGTAGTTTTCTCGCACGTCTCGCGTTGCAGCTGTTTCGTTCAGCTTCGTTAAATTAAGTTTGTTCATTTTGGGCAACAACAATGGATTGCATTAAAGCGAACATTTTCGTCTCTACTCGTTATGGAGCAACTCGTCTATTTTGGTTGGGCCTTACGTTCGATATAGTCGAGCGTCCCGGAACAAAACCATGTTGACAAGGTGAAATAATACTTTTAGTAGCAAAAATTAATTTCTCTTTAACAACTATTTCAGAGAGTTTTGAAATACATGACAGTTTTGAAATTGGTCTATAGTTAGTAACATCATGTTTTGATCCAGATTTATGAACTGGTGTTATAAACGATACTTTCCAGCAATCCAGAAATTAATAAAAATGAATTAATTCTTCCGTTCCGCTTTCGTGAACGTATAACTCGTCGAACGTAAAATTGTGTTAATTGAATGCAATTCAATGACGAGTTGAAGACGATTCCGTGACGAGTTGTACGTTCACGGAAGCAGCGATTTGGCCCCAGGTTGTTCAATAATCACATATAGATGGTGGTAGTACGTCCGTGTGCATAAGAATAATGGTACTACTTCTTACGCTACGTTTCTTGCTTTTTAAAAAGAATAAAAAGAATTTTTTTATCCGTTGATTCATCACTATGGATGAGACTGAATAAAAACAAGAAGCTAAAGAGTGGTACTTTGGCTCTTAAGTGAGTCCGTGTTAAAAAATCTGCAAAGAAGGTTATGGTTTTTGTTTTGATGGATTATCTCCAAACTGGAAAAACGATTAATTCTGAATATTATTGCAACATTTTGGATCAGATTGATGCAAAGATTTGTCGATGCATGCGTGGAAAACGATTTTAATTAAACGAAGAGGTGAAAGCAGCGATAGAAGAATATTTTGAGTACCTTTCGAAAGGCCACTACAGCGATGGGATCCATAAATTAGAGCACCGTTGGAACAAGTGTATTGAGCTTCTGGAGGAATAAACTGAATAATAAAAAGCATTTAAAGCCATTTGAAGAGAAAAAAAAGAGCTTATGTTAAATTAAAAAAAACCTAGTATAACTTATAAGCTCGCTTTTGCAGTTTTCAGCCTCCCAAGCACTTCATTAACCCTTTGATTGTAGACCCTTTCCTGTAGAGCAGTTTGACGAATTTAGATGCGGCAAGTATGTTCGTGTATAGCAGTTAATAATAATTTAAAAATAAATAAATTAAAATAATAATAATAATTTTAATAAAATTAAAATAATAGAAGAAACACAGATTATGTTTATTTCAAAAATTTGTTCGACGAACATATGCGTCCAGAGTAGTTAAAGGGTTAAAACGCCTTAGTTTTACATGTTAACTTGCCAATTTTTATTTGGGCGATAAATTAACAAAGTATTTGGTAATTTATACATTATTTAAAAAAAGTTAAGTTTCAAAAATGTGACTTTTTTTCGAGTTTTTCTATTTATTTATTTTTTTTTTTTATTTGAAGCTTTTTATGCCTCTCGTTCTGTGATATGCTTAACTGAAATCGACACTACAAAACTTTTCTTTCTTTTTTTGAAACCGTTTTTTTTTTTAGAAATTTAAGGCTTCTTTGCTGCTTGCGTTTATTATAACAAGAACATTAAATTAAATATCAAATATAAAAATCTTTCCTTCGCCCGCCGTGGGGATTTGAACCCACACCCACCGATTAATAGTTCACTACACTACGCAGCGAGCCAATTTCTTTTCTTTCCTTTTTTCTTTTCTTTTTGTTGAGGAAATGTAATAAAATTTGCTAGTGTGAATATTAACGTGTGTTTTTTAAACTACTTCATGTTATTTTAAATTTTTGATTGTAAAAGTTATTTTATTACAAAAAAAACCATAATATTATCAAATCTAGCGCTTCTCTTGTGTGTCCAACGACGCACATGTGTTTTTTTTTTGCAGAAAATATCTCAAAACTATGCTTAATCCATGCCAGTTTTTTTTTTTTTAATTTTGTATTTTTGGACTTTGTGCTAAGGTGAATCAAATATTTCGGCAGAGCTTCGATACCCTGCATTCAAAGCAATGCATTAAACAATAAATTGCTTGGATAAATAAGCATAAGTTTATAATTACCATAAAATTTGCTTTACCCGAGACGACTTAGGTGATTTAACTAACTATTGCTTTTTTCCTCGGTGTACAGTCTTGCTAAATGTTGCAATATTGACGTGTTTGTTTTTTTTTTTAAATTCAATTAACCAACCCATGAACAAAAGTCCAAATATAGAATCAATATTTCGCTGAATTGTGAAAAATTAAATAGGATATTTACGATAAAAAAGCAAGTGATATTTTTGTATGAGATTATAAAGCATTTAAAAAATGCAGAGTAGTCAAAGAGTGCAATAGAGAAGAGATATGATACTATACTATGTTCAGGATTTTGTTTTTTTTTGGGGGGGGGGAGGGGGGGGTTTATAATATGTTGCACTTGCATATAAAAAAAAACTTAACTATAGCGGCTACTGTGCAGTGGTCAGTGAGTCCGATTTTTGCACTAATTGTTCCTAGTAGTAAACTTCAGCCAAGGCTAACAACATCTTACCATTCAACTGCTTCACCTTACATTAGTAAATTGCAACTTTTGGGAGTAATATTTAAGTGAATGAAAGTATGGTAAAGTTAACAAACAAACCCTTCACCAAAATTAAAAATAAATTTTTATAAAAATTGTTTTATTTGTATGAAAAAATTATTAAAAATTTAGAAAAATTGCGATCAATTGTTTGCTTTTAACAGAAAAAAAAACGTTAGTTACAGGATTATTGTGATTAAGATTAACAAAACAAACCTAAACTATATTTTCAAATTTAGTTCACGCTTACTTTCATCAGCGAGTTTATCTAAAATAAAATAAAATCCACTGATGGCATCATATCTCTGTACAGATAAAGCAATGTGAGACTGTTTAATCTATCTTGCAACATCGTGCTTCTCAAATAAGTTTTGAGTCGGCGAAGTACTAAAAATGTTCGCTCATTTTCACACGAAGTGACTGGAAGAATTTCAAGAACGATTGGTAAATTAAATATATTAGAGAATATTTCTTTATTGCACTGTTCTAAGGCTTCAAACACAGTCTTTCTTCGTTTTATTATTACTAACTTTATACCAATCATTCAGTTAATCATTAATTTTTTAAATCATTAAAATCTCCTTTCAAACCATCCCGATAAAATCTAATTAGTTTTTCAAAAGCTTCTAAAGCACCATATCCAGCGATTTTGCAGCGTCAGGAAGTAGTAGGTCTGTTCCCGTACTCTAAAGTTTTAGTCCAATTTACTAGTTTTGATGGTTTTATTCCGAGAGGCGTTCCCGTTTTTGAAAAAATGGTAAAAAAGAGTACAATTGAGAGAGTTAAAAATGTCCCCTTCCTGTCAAAAGTTGCAAGATTTAGTCCGAGAAATTTCTTCTGGCAAAAATGGTAAATGCGTCAAACTGCTTAAATCAGCTGTTTACAAATAAGCAAAGAAATTGCAATATATCAAAAGTTCTTCCAAAAAATTTTGGATGGAAGAATGATAAATTTTGCAAAAACTTAATATAAATGTAAATTTTCGACATTGTTAAAAATTGCTACTTTTTGTCTCTACTTTTGAGAAATTTTTTCTTACTCTCACGTTTTTGACAAAATCTAACTCTTAGGCTTGAGATAAATCAAACGCTTGTCAAAAAATTCTGGCAGAGATAGAGTCAACTGTTGATTAGTGCCAAATCAATTTTTATTTTGTTCACTTTTTGTTTAGAGTATAATAAATAAATTCTATACAATATTATATTGTGAGGTAACAAATTGAATGTGTGATAATTTAATAATAAAGTATTACTACTTCAACCACAGCGACGTGTTATGACGAACTTATTGGAAAGCTCTATCTAGGGAACTAAACGCCTTTTCACCCCAGTTGGTCATTCAGTGGATGGCGTTATTGCAGTGTTATTTTACCATAGTTTATGCACTTTTATATTAAATACTCGTATATTATTAAAAAATTAACAAGAAACACAAATTTCACAAACTTCGTTTTGCTAATGGCTTTTGCTTAAAATTAAACATCACCTGTTTTTGACAGATCTAGAGACATTTCTGTGGTGCGTTCATGTAACTTAGTTGAGAAATTCTCTACTGGTAGTAACGTCATGCTCAATCACTCTGCTAAACTCTACCGATAGAAAACAAGTGTTTATGTATACCATGAAGCACACCAATTGAGATATTCATGGTGGATTGACAATTTGACATTTGTGATTGAGAATTGTATTCTTGTTTGAGAAAAATTTGTGCCAATCAAGTAAATATAAAAAGAAATTTTTAATCTCAACTGCATCTAGATCAATATATAAGGTAAAAACTGTATAATTTTAATTTGAAAATTGTTTGTAATGATTGTTTTTTTTTGCGTGAATTTCAGCCTTGAAAACTTGACTTTAATTTTTTGTATTGAAATGCTTGATCGCGCTGTACTGTCGCTTATGTAGTTGATGCAGTCCAGCGGGATTCGGAATGGTGCGCACCCAAAAGCCCCAGCACCGGAGCTCTACACAGACTCTGCTGCACTCTCAACAGCAAACACACGTAAAAAGTTCAAACAGAAATCGCCGAGCACCCACATGCTAGCACCGAGCACCAGCACACTGCAATCGGGGCTGGAGATAAATAAAATAGTACTTTCACCGAGATCTGACGTTAGGAAATTTCCGATACAGGGACAATTTTACTGTTTTTTTTTTTTAAATTTAATGTGACAACCATTCAAAGCATGATTAACTTTCTCTCTTCTTCGAGATATGGCGCTTAAAATATGGCTCCCCAAACAAAAAATTAAGAAATTACTTCATATCTCAATATCCCCTTCGAGATATGTAGCATTTTATATTTTTTCGAAGATTTTTCGAACTTTTATCGATAAATATCGAAAACGAAAAATACTCGAAAAAAACTCGAAAAAATAGAAAAAGCGAATAAAAGCAAAAAAGTTTAAATTTATATTAAAAATTAAATGTAAAAAAAATTAAAATAAATATCAAACTAGTAACGAATGGAGCTTCGGCAGGGTACCGAAGCTAAAATACCCCCCCCCCCCTCCCCGCGGCCGTACTGAAGTTTATCCGAAGTCTTTAGACGTCTATAAAATTTTTATGTTTAATCTGCAAAAATATTTGTGTCATACGCATAATTTAATTTTATCCTCAGCTGCCACATAGAGTAATTTGTAAACAAAGTAAAATGCCGCACCCACTTTTCTAGTATAAAGACTCCACATTTTACCGAAGAATATATGTATGGGCTGAATAAACGACGTGGGCGGAACTTGGGTACATACAGACACGATGTCATTCAGTTTTATATATTTACGAAAGATTTAAAATTTTGATGACGTTATTTTGTATTGAAGGTAGGCGTGGTTTTCATCCGATTTTTCTAAATTTCATAGCTTCATAGATTTCAAATTTCAGATCCAAATTTCAAATTTCATAGATTAAGATTGAAGATCAAAGCTTACGTGCCAAATTTTAAGGCATTTCTTTAATTTTTGTGAATTTTAAAAACATTTTACGGTTAAAACAAAGTCACTTTGTATGGGAGGTAGGCGTGGTTTTCATCCGATTTGGCCCATTTTCGAACTTAATCTTTCTTTTTTAAAAATAAACTTATATTTTGAATTTCATCGCGATAGCTTTAAAATTACGGCTGTAATCGTGTCGACAGTCGGACACACGGAAATCGACTGAGGAGGTGATGCTGATCAAAAATATATATATTTTTTTTTATACCTTCTGTTTTTCTACGCCTCCTTCTCGGTGTTACAACCGGAATGACAAAGTTAATATACCCCTTACGCAGTACGCGTTGTGGTGAGAAAAATCAAATTGAAGAAAAATTAATTCTTAAAACCAGTACAAAATTTTAGCAATGCAGTTGATGATTTTATTAGCAATCGTTATTGTTGAATTTCAACCATAATTTTGAGAGAATGTTTTAATTTTTGTTTTTGGATTTCAGTCACCCAAAATAAATAAAAAATTTTAACAAATTTAAACGGAATAAAAATCATACTTACATCACCATCCATTCTCAATCTCAAATTGACAGACTCTACAAGTATACAGCTGACGAGAACTTTTCAACGAGTAGAAAACAGGGATGATATTTGGGGGCTTTTAGGGCTTTTTTGGGCCCTTTTTCATTTCAAAAGCCCCGAGGCCCTTCTTATTCATTTTAGGCCCTTTTGAAAAAATCTACCGAAAAAAAATCGGAAAGAAAGAAATAATGCGCGAATGGTTTGGAAATAAGACCCGAAAGAAAATGGAAATTACGACCGAAGTTTTCAGCACTTTTTCGGTCTTTATTTCCAAATAAGATAATCAAAGTATAAAAGAACAGATTTGAGTAGTAAATTAATATTCCCCTGTAAAAATTGTTTTTTGATGTAATTCATGAACAAGGGGTCCATGGACATTATGTACTGATAAGGTTCAGATGGTGTTTTTTTTTTTATGATAAAATGATTTGCTCTTTTACGGAACAATATTCTTTTACGTTTCGTAAAAGGGCGAACCATTTTATCGTAATGAATGTGAAATTTCTTAACTTTTCGGTAAACAAATATTCGGGCGTTTGTTTATTTTTAATTTGGCGAAAATGCCCGATTTTTTTCGGCCCTAAATTACAAGCTTATTTTTCCGGCCTTTCTTCCTTTTCAAGTATTTGCAAAAAAGATACTAATTTTATTGGTACAAACATCCGAAAAAATAACATAAACGGTAGAAATTTCGATAATTGTTTTTCGACGAATTAAGCCCGATTTTGTATGGAAAATTTCGAGTTTTTTGTAATTTTTTTCGTTCGTAATTTCTGGAAGCCAATTGTAAGCTATCTTTGATTTATTTCGTAAATAGAAATATCTGGAGAAAGAAAAAAGTTATCTTTTAGTGATCATGTAAAGGTAAGACAACCCAGGGGGGGGGGGGAGGGGGAGAGAGGTGACGGGTAGCCCTCGACCGATTTAAGTTAATTATTTAAAATTTTTAAAAAACATAAGGATCAAGTGATCAAACTAAAAAAAGAGTTATAATTACCATTTCACTAGTAGTCAATGTGAACTATCAGTTAAAAACAGAAAGTGAAACTGCATCCAAAAAAGTAGGTGATTTTTGTTTAAAAAAAAACCCTCAGCAGAAAGCGAAATTTCGTTAAAAAGTGTGCAAAATTGTCCAATTTTTTCGGTGATTTTTCTTTTGAATTTCCCAATCATTTTTTATTTCATTCACCCCAATTTCGTATGAAAAATGTTGGGTGATTTTTCATTTCATTCTTATGTTATTTTTTATTGTTTGTATTTTATGTAAAGGCGAGATTTCCTACGCCTTTAAAATTGTTCTAAGTAAAACAAGTTTTGTTAAATACAGTCATTGTCCCATTAAGAGCTTACTTTTTAGTAATTTCAACAAGCTTAGTTTATTTCCCAAGTTGAGTATAGATGAAAAGAGTGAACCCTAGTCCCGCTTTATTAATTAGACTTCTTGCTAGACTTAACGGAGAGTCTTCATTAAATTGCTTATTCATTTCTGACGAAAGATGGAAATATCTGGTGTATGGTTTTTGTGGAAAAGCTTTACAATTTTTATTTTTCTTTATCAAATTTAGGATTGACTTATCAGAATAATGTTTTTGTTAAAAATTTTCTTTTAGAAACACTTTATCTATAGATTATTTTTGGCGACTTTTTAGCTTTTACAAACAAAGCATGAAATAAAATATTTTGAAAGAATAACCTGAAACTATATCACTTTCACTCAGAATTTTTGATTTAAGATGGAAGTGATTTCATTTAAGCATTTAAATTACAGTTCTAAATGAGTCATCATCATCATCGTCATCATGCGTGGAGCGTGCATTTCCTGCCTTAAAATTAGTAAAACTTTGGTTCAACCTTAACCTTAGATCCACATTTTGCTTTTTATTTTTGTCTTAAAAAAAAAAAATCAAAACTTACCAGTTATTTAGTGCTCAACAAAATATCGGTTAGATTTTGCTTTTCATTTTTGTCTTACAAAATAAAAATCAAAACTTACCAGTTATTTAGTGATCAAAAAATTATCGGTTAGATTTTGGTTTTTATTTTTGCCCTAACAAATAAAAACTAGAAATAATTATTGCTTTTTGCTCAAAATTTTAAAAGTCAAAATATAATTATTATTTTTTGCTTTTTATTATAAAATGCATAATTGGTACGGTCTCTGATATTGAGTTACAATTTTTAAATCTTTAAGCTCTATTAATGTCAAATTGGCCCTATTTTTATATGACTTTTTGGCCCTTTTACAGTAAAGCCAATATCATCCCTGGTAGAAAATACAATACTCAACTCACCACAGTTCTATGAACACTCTAGTTAAGAATGTCGTCATTATGACGTCACAATCTCAACCAGTTGAGATTAAACTAGTAGAGAAGAGTTACATAAACGCACCACTGGTGAGAGAGATACGCTACCAAATAGATTGAGAAAGTACGGTGCCACCTTGTTTCTCACACGATGATCAAATCGAAGAATTGTCAACAATACTACCCCAAGTGATCCGAATTACAACTAAAATTTTAAACACATATATTCTGAATGAATAAAACTCGGAAAGTTTAAAAGATAACGGTTCAACGACAATAGATTTGAAATTTAGATATTGGGTTTTCATTCTTTTGATAAAAATTTGTGATTACTTTTCATGTGAGTCACTTTAATTGTATTCTATTTTTATTTTGCAACGATAATTTTGGGGGAGGGGTTTACACCCTAAAATTTCCCCTTTGGTTGCACTACTGAACACGTTACCCGCCTATACTGCAATAGCCGAACTTTTTCTATTCTAAAACGAGTACTAATTTTTTTTTTTTATTTTGTTAGTTTTTTTTTTATTTTTAAAATTTTTTTAAACTGGAGACTGATGTGAAATTTTTTTGAGTGGCAGCCTTGGTTATGATTTTGTAGCTAAGTATAACTTAAAATGCATAAAAAATATAAAACTATGTGCAGGGTTGAAATCATTGAGAAACTTTTGTTTATAAACTCTTGAAAATTTTCGTCGTATTTCGCAGGCCTGAGTAGTTCATAAAATCTCTTGACCTTAATTATTTTTTTTTAAATTTAAGCCACTTAACAGGTTTTTTACTTAAAACTATAACTGTAAATCTTGGTTATAGAATCCCTACTAAACTCAAATTTAAAAATACGACTATTTTTTTACGTTTATTTTAGAATTCTGGTGTCAACAATAAATAATATATAGCGCATAATTAGTACGAAAAAAATTTACCAAATTTAAATGAACAAATAAAAATTTGATAAAAACATTAAGTAAAGCTGTATTAAGTCGCTATATTGCTGCTTTACTGTTCCACCAAATTTAAGTTCAGCTTTAACGCTTCACTGCACTGATGTTCTATTGTATTTTAAAATATTGAAGTATAGAAATATTTCGGAAACATGTTTGTTTATTGTTATACATTTCACATAGATTCAACTTATTTTGAGTATAATATTAAAGCATCATCTTCAATTTATTATATAATCAAAATACAAGTTTTTTTTTCCATAAACTTTTTTTAACAAGATATAAAAACTTCTTTGTTATAAGACCTGATAGCGCGATATTCGCTGTATTCAGTGTTGGATGGTGCTCTGCTATTACGTCATATGAAGTGGCATCAAAACAATTTGTTTTTTTTTTCTCCATTAAAATGCCAAACAACACTAAACCAGCGAGCAATACATACTAACCTTAAACTAACTTTTAACTGTATATGACGAACCCAAGTCGAGCCTTGTATCACAAATTTATTTACTATTATAGCAACGACTTCCGATTTGAACTTTTGCTTTTTATCCGATAAAAAAAAAGCAAATAGCAAACGTTTATCTATGAATGTGACTGCCATGCAAAGTTATTTTTTTTTTATCAAAACGTGACCATATTAAAAAAATTTCATTGATTTTTTTCAGTTTTCTTTTTCACTGGGTGAAAATTCGCTATCGCCTATTAACAATTTTAGTGTGGATGAGTGAGTGAGTCTATGTATGTGACGCTTCCGGAATGTGTTCGTTTAACATACCTACTTTTATTATTCATTAGATATCATTTATATGTTTTGATGGAAATAACTGGTTATTTTTCGTTTTTTTAATTTAAGCTAATTTTGTAAAAATTTGCAAATCCGTGAAAATGTATTTTTATTTAAATTTTTATAGTTTCCCTATCTTGGCTTCACTGTACGAAAGCCTGATTTGGGAATTTTTTCTACAATTTTGTTGTCTTTGGGGAATTTTAAAATTCTATGAGGAGTGCAACTTGATTTTGATAAAATTGAAACTATGTACTTACTTATTTCACTAGCGCCTCTTTGATAAGGATCAAACGTATCCAGCTGTGCGTCAGAAAATGTCTGTAGCTTGTCATAGCCATAGGCTAGAAGGCTATGTTTACACTGGTTGACCGGTAGTGATGAGGTTGTCGCAGTTGCCTTGCAATGAACACTTACAAGCTGAGCAAATGTGGAGTACAAATACGACATCTGAAATAAAAAGAAAAAACAAAACAAAATTAAAAATAATATTTAAAAAAAAAAAATTTCAACTACATATAAAGCAGTATTGGCAAGCTAATGGTTCAATTTTTAATAACAACCCAAGAAACACACAAGCCTTTATAAGGCTTTCGACAAGCTTTAAAGAAGCTGGTTACTTGTGAATATTACTTTATAGGTTGCAATGTTGAAGCTTAAGGTTGCGAACATACTGAACGCCAGTTCTAAAACATTAGAGCAAAAAACTTTAAAAAAAAGTCTACTGCAAAATTACTACAAAGTAAAACAATAATTTTAAAATAACTTTTCCTTTTAATTTCTTGGTCATATTTGATAATTTATTTAAACATATTATTACATTGGAAATCTTATTATTTTAATTTTTTTCTAATTTGTTTTATTACCACAAATATATTAAGTTGTGTATGAATATAAAGCTTTTAAAGCCGGCGTAACTTAATCAGACTTTTAATCAGAAGCGCCAACTTCAAAGCTTTTTTAATCATAAAGAAACTAGTATTTAGTAATTTTAATTAGAAAAAAATTAAAATAATAAGATTTCCAATGTAATAATATGTATAAATAAATTATCAAATATGACCAAAAAATTAAGAGGAAAAGTTATATTCAAATTATTTTTTAATTTGTAGTGATTTTGTAGTCGGTTTTTTTTTTAAAACTTTTTATTTCTTCCTTTTTAGAGAATATGATAAATTTTCAAAAAAAGTGTATAAAATACATAAATACAATTGTTCTTAAAAAATTTGTTCTATTACATCCTGAAAGTTTTTTGGTTATTTGAAATAAATAATTTGTCTCTTACATTTAAATTAGATGTCACGTGTTTTGTAATAATTATACCCATTCTTGTAACGAATTTTATCAAACTAGTGTCAATAACCTTCGAGATATAGTGTTTTTCTAATATTGCTACGCCCCTTTGTTGAAAAAGCTCCCACTTTTTTGGACGTTTTTTGTAATAATTGTGCCTACCCCTGTTCTTCATTTCAGTACCCCAGTGTCAATATTAACTGAGATGCAGTGTTTTTCTAGTATTGCCACGCCCATTTATCGAATAACGCCTACTTACTTGACAGAAATTTTTAATAATTCTGCCTACACCTGTACTAAATTTCAGTACCCTAGTGACTATATTATTCGAGTTGCCACACCCAATTGTCGAATACTGCCCACTTTCTTAGTCGTAATTTGTAATAATAATGCCTACGCCTATACTTTGCAGTAATATTGCAGTACCATAGTATTAATATTATTCGAGACACACTTTGTTCTAATATTGCCACGCCCATTTGTCAAATAACTACCATTTTATTGACTGTAATTTGTAATAATTGTGTCTACCCCTACACTAAACTGCAGTATCCTAGTGTCAATATTATATGAGATACAGTGTTTTTCTAATATTGCCACGCCCATTTTTCGGATAACGCCCACTTTTTTACCGTAATTTTTAATAATAGTGCCTACCCCAATACTAAATTGCAGTACTCTAGTCTCAAAATTATTCAAGATACACTGCTTTTCTAATATTGCCACGCCCATTTGTCAAACAACGCCCATTTTATTGACCGTAATTCTTAATAATTGTGCCTACTCCTACACTAAATTGCAGTACCCTAGTGTCAGTATTATTCGAGATACAGTGTTTTTCTAGTATTTCCACGCCCATTTCTCGAATACCGCCCATCTGTTCACCAAAAATGATGGCAATCAGGCATATGGCTTAGGAGTTATCGATGTGCATACATTTAAAAAAAAAAAAATAACAGAGAAACCGACGAACTTGAGAACCTCCTCCTTTTTGAAGTCGGTTAAAGAGATGGATGACTTGGTTTCTTTATTGCTCCAATGTGCAAATCTGACCTGATCTGCCTGGCTGTCTGAACAGGTGTTCACTAGGTTCACTCAACCTAAGAGTGATTGCGAAGTAACACACTTCGATTGTAATTTTTTTAACAAATTCCATTTTTGAGATTTTAAGAGGTTTTGACCTATATGTGATTTCTTAAAAACTTGTACGCACAGATTTAAAATTTTCTATCTCGATAATAGGTACTTCGAAAGTATTTGTGAGGATTTGTGTGATGAAGTTAGCATTCGGCGAAAAAACTTAACAGAGCTATGTTAGTAACATTTAAAAATATTAACAGAGTATATTTTTAAAACTCGCTTATTTGCAGACTTTAACCACTGCAAAGATTATAGAAAGTTCTTAAACATTTTCTGCAAGGATCTTTTTCCATGACACAAATTTCAAGAACCACTTTGGAAATTTTTTGGAACAACTCTCAGTTTAGCCTCAGAGAGTTCTTAGTATCTGTTAGTACAGATTCTTAGCAAATAAATTCTTTGCGATCAGACCTTATAACTATACTATGTACATACCTGTTTGAGCTTACTTAGGTGACCATAACAACCCGTGTTCGGGTTTTGTCCGAATGAAAACCAAACCAGCCTCCGGTATCGTTTGAGCTTTGACCTCAAAAGGTTATATTAAAATATGACTCAGTTTTTATTTTTTTAATTGGGTTGCAAAAATTGACCTTTTGTCAATGTTCAAATATATGTCAAACAGTACCACAGATTCTAAACAAAAAATTTCTTGGTATCTTAGATAAAAGTTCAATTCTTGCAACTGGTCTTAAGCAATTCTGAACAGTTATATTTCTAAAAAAAATTTTTGAGGTCAAAGCTCAAACAGATATGGAGAATATTTATAAGATCTGATCGCAATTGATAAAAAGAGTTGTCTATTTTTGCAAATTGACAAAAATTTAATTATTGCAGTTCTTTAAAAAAAGAACAATGATGTTTCAATACGACTCACTGAGGTCGAACTGACAAGGAAAGGTCCCAGGTGTCACTCACCGATTTGAATAATTTCTGGATATGTGATAGATGACAAAAATCTAAGGTCGACGTATTTTTTTATACGTGCTCAATCGATAGTTTACGGTTTCAAAATGACGTTTTAAAATCAGCGAAAATTTCGTTTTTTTGCCACAATTTCACTATTTTCCATAGAAATATATACAAATTTGGTATCAAACGAAATTTATTTTAAAGCCACACATGATGGCATCCATTTTGGAGAAATAAATTCCATTGTAATTTTGTTGTTGTAATTTTTAACAGTATTTAGTCGATATCATAAGGAGCGCATTTTCGAAATTGTTTCATTTTCATTTATATTTGACTTAAAAGAATTCTAAAAGTTACCTTTTTTTTTGTTTTTTTAAATTTTTAAGTTTTTATATTAAAATTTTCTTTATTCAAATATGCATTTATTTTCTTAAAAAAATTTTTTTTTTAGAGATGAAGACCACAAAATATGGGTATCAAAAATTTAGTTTTTTTCTCCAAATTTCCATGTGTGTAAATATTTGATCGGAAAAGTTTATATTTAACAGGGATTCTATACAACTTTGTGCCTTTAACTTGTTTGTCCGAAGGAATGAGAAAAAATCATCGGAAATTTAAAAATATGACTTTCTATATAAATAACTCCATTAGTTTTTAGCATATTTCACAAAATTTTTTTTTTGTTATAAAGTTTAATAAAAGTATTTGCCAAAAAATATTTTAACAATACCAATTACTGAACATTTGTATTTTTAATATTTTTTCAAAAAAAGCCCATAATATTCAATGTATCCTCAAAAAATTACGTTAAATTTGTTTTTGTTGTAAAAATAATTTAAATTAAAAATTGCATTTTAAACTCCCTTTCACATGGCATGACATTTATTAGCAAAAATTGATTCAGTTTTAAGCAAAAATTTATTTACTATTTCTATCATAAAAAAACAAGAGTTTCCTTTCGATTTTTATGATGAAATTAATTTTTTTAAAAATGTTCTTTTTGTAATTTTTATAAAAGAGTTCAGCGTCAAAAATAATTTATTTGAAAAAAATATCCCAATATTCTTTTCCAATCAAAAATTATTACTAAAAACCTATTTTTATACCATGTGGATCTGTATTAACAAAACTCCTTTTCTGTTAATTATTAAGTTTCTATATCCTTCCCATGCTCATTTTACGAATAATCATGCTCATTTTGAAAATTTTAAAAGAAACAAACATACTTTTCAGTTATTAACCCTTGGCTGCCACACCTCGCTCCAGTAATATAGCTTCCACCCTATGGTAACTCATTACCCCAACTAACCAAGGGTTAATAACTGAAAACTATAAAAAATATAAAAAACTATAAAAACTATAAAAAATGGATGCCATCATGTGTGGCTTTAAAATATCTTTCGTTTGATACCAAATTTGTATATATTTTTATGGAAAATAGTGAAATTGTGGCAAAAAAACGAATTTTTTGCTGATTTTAAAACGTCATTTTGAAACCGTAAACTATCGATTGTGCACGTATAAAAAAATACGCCGACCTGAGATTTTTGTCCTCTACCACATATCCAAAAATTATTCAAATCGGTGAGTGACACCTGGGGACCTTTCCTTATGAGAATTCTTCCATATTTTTAAAGTGATCCTTGAAATTCATTTCATGTAAAAAATCCATGCGGAAGATGGGCGTTTACAGATAATTAATCTTTTATTTGTTTTCGATACGTTTGAAATATGCTTTTTTATAATATTTTCAGTGGTAATACTCAGTTAATAATAGTTTAGGAATGTTTCTTTGTTAAAGTTTTTAAACGTTGCTAGCAGAGCTCTGTTAATTGTTTTCGCAATATGGAACCGATCTAACGGTAGAAAGCTTTTACAATACGCTAATTTATTTTAAAGCTCATTAACTTAGCAGCATTCTGTTGTCAACATATGTGATTACAGAGCACGGACATTTAATATTCGCCAAATGCTGTGAAAAGGTGGCAACAAGAAAACAGCTTGAGTGCATTCAAATAGCGTGTTGAATGCCTTCTGCATTAAAATGAATGAATAAATGAAAAGTGGATATGAATGCCATAGGGTACGAGCGCTAGCGATTACGAATGCCTACGACACAAGAATGGCCAACGAAACAATACATCATAGTAGAATAATCTAGGTAGAAGCAATAAGGGAGAATCGCTGATCGCTAGTGCCAAATACATGGTTCACAGTACATGGTTCACAAAATACTATAAACACCAAAACTTAATGTGTTTGCTTTGGAATTTGACAAACATGGTCAGAGCAAAGAAAGCACTGTCAAAATTGCAACTACCTAGATTATTCTACCATGCAAGACATGAGCAACATTCGTTAAAAGCAAGGAAACTTCAGGCTTTTGTGTGCATTCGCACAATTTTTATTGAAAACAGAACGTCGATGTTCTTTTACCGACAAACATTCATTAATAATTATTTTACCAATACGCTGATAGGAAACGGCAGGGAAGTACGAAAACAACAAAAATTCATGCAGCAGCACACTCGAGCTTTAAGCGAATGATCCGAATGTCTGCATTGTCTGCTTTTCCATTGGTGCTTTTGTATCTATTCGCAATCGTGACAAATTATCGCAATCGTTGTTTACTAACTCGAACGGCATGCATGCATTACTTTTTATGTGCGATTGTGATTGACAATGAATGTTATTCGAGTGACAAAAACTGACGAATGGTCTTATGCAGATCTCAGGTTACAACTTTACACTGGTCTTGTGAGGGCAAGCCAATATTATTCTAACTCGATTATACTTCGAAGTTTCTTGTGAACACAAGTTTGTAGGTGTTCATACGTCAGTCAAATGATTGAATCAATCAAAATTTGTTGTTGCTTTCCTATGTAAAAAAAACTGAACTTTATCTCAGAGCGAAAATGAACTCCAAAATCTTCTCTCGTCAGTCAAAATTTTGATTGAGCTCCAGACCTGCATCAATCAGTCAAAGGGATGCATTATTTTACTTGTCTGCTTTTTAGTAGGCAATTATATCAAGAAATGTAGTTAACTGGAAACAAAGGTAGTTTTTTAAAGAGAAAAAGAGGTGTAGTTTCTTCAGTTCCTGAGATTATTTCATTAATTCTATTGTTTTTTTATGACTTGCATCCGATGGTAAAACAAATAGGTATAATTTCCGGCGTATTGATTTCCTAATGTGATCAATTTAATCCTAAAAGATCAACTATATTTCCGCTATTGTTTTCCATTTTGTAAAATTTTTATGCACACAAAACCACTTAATAAAAGAAATACCCAAATAAAGTGATGCACACAGCACGATATGAATCCACAAAATAGTAGGTAGCAGAAAAGTAAGAAATGCCTGCGTCGGAGCTTCAATCAAAAAATCGTGTGTGAGCAAGCGTCAATCAAAATTTTCAGAGAGAGTTAAAGAGAGTAAAAAATCGCGATATACTTCAATCATTTGACTGACGTATGAACACCTACTTTGCCATTTTAGTGAGCGAGTTTTTGTATTGTTCTTTTGTAGCTGTGTTTATGCTAGGTAAACATGTTTGGTGAGATTTTTTTGGTGTCTCTGCTCACTCTTCTCTCTTCTGCTCAAAAGTTTGCTTAGTGGTTATGCTAGATACCAAAAAAGTAACAAAATCAAATGTAACAAATTTTTAGTTGGCCTTTTACGTGAAATATATTAACATTTTTTTAATTTCGTGTAATACAACTGGATAAAAACCTATTCAAACGAATATTTTTTTAATGCATCGAGGTTCTATAAGCTTGTAAATTGCATAAAAAAATGTCATATTCAAGGACTTGTAAAATTATTTTCATTCGAGATAAATTCAATATCATATCAAAGATATCAAAGACTTTTTGAGCACTAAAAGCCATAGTCGAAAATTTTGTTTAAATATACAAGCTTCTTATGGTTAATTCAAATATAATGAACTAGTATAAAAGCTTGTCTTACGATGGGTTAGAAGCATTAACACTAAACTGTTATTATTTTTTGCCATTATTACAGTGCTTTTACAACATATTTTTCTGAACAATGTTCAGCCCGAAGATTTGCATACACAGTGAATCAAAAAAGTTTAGGCACAGTCAATTTTTCTGAGAAGAACTTTGCTTTAATATTTAAAAGCAACTAATTTGGCCAACTTTTTGATGCAGTTATTATCATTTATATCATTTAATTTATACACTACTCGAAATATAAGTGGAAGAAGAAAAAATGCATATGAAAAACGTTTAGGCACAGACTGAATGTATACCTTGTTTTTACAAATATAACAAAGTTGTAATCTGTAATCTATAAGTTCTTTTTGATCTATTCCGTTTTCTGCACATAATTATTGCGCAGCCATCCAATTGTCAATTGATTTAAGTTAGTGTTGATCTTGATGTCGTGATTGAATGAGCAAAATTAGCAGTCGTACAGAAATTTCGGTAGATGTTCGAAAAGTTATTTTAAACCTTCATGTACAGCAAAAATCTTATCGCGAAATTGGTGATATAGTGCAGAGGCCCTATACAAGTGTGCGAAACATTATAAAATATTACATAAATACGTTAAAATTAGACCGTGAAAGCAGATCTGGACGAACAACAATATTAACACCACGCCAGTAGCGCACTGTGGTAGCTGCAGTGGCCCAAAATTCTAAGATTTCGGCTGTAAAATTATGCAATGAAATGCAGCAAAGTTTCAATGAAAACTTCGATCCCCAAACAATACGCAATACTCTACATAGAGCTGGTTTTCATGAAAAAGTTCCTCGGCGCAAACCATTTATTTCGGCTATTAAAAAGAAAAAGAGGCTGGAGTTTGCAAAACTTCATGTGCATCAATCGGAATCTGGATTCTGGAACTGTGTAATATTTAGTGATGAATCGAAGTTCAACCTTTTTGCATCAGATGGTGCACAAAAAGTTTTGCGGAAACCAAGCAATGAGCTCCAAGAAAAAAAACAAAATTAAAACAGTCAATCACGGCGCTGGTTATGTCATGGTGTGAGGGTGTATGGCGGCTTCTGGAGTGGGAAATCTTGTCTTTTTAGATGAAAAAATAAATAAGTGCTCTAATTTGATTTTGTTTCCTCGTGTTGAAAAGTTGGACATGAATGGGAAGCCATTTTTGTTCCATTTTGTTCCATTTTTGTTGAAAAGTTGGACATGAATGGGAAGCCATTTTTGTTCCAGCAATGTAACGATCCGAAACATGCGTCGTACCTTGTGCAGGAATGGCTTATTTACCATTGCCAAATTTTTACAGAATCGCCACAAATGAATGCTATTGAACATATTTGGCAATTATTGGAGAAAAAAATTCGTAGTCATCGCATATCATCAAAAGATTCACTAAAGGAGGCCCTTCGCTAAGAATGGGAAAATATAACACCCGAACATACATCAAACCTAGTTGGGAGTATGCAAAGGCGCTTACAGGCAGTTAATCAAGGCAAAGGAGGCCTAACAAAATATTAAATGTATGAAAACCCAAAATAAATTAAAATTTTTTACACATGTGCCTAAACTTTTTTTATGTAAAATTGCGACTATTTTGTTTTTTAATAACATAATAAATACATAAAACAAAAATGAAATATTTTTGCAGTGAATAATAAAAAAAAATTTAAAATTTCCAAATAATGCAATATTTTTTTTTTCATTAGGTGGAAAAAGTTATTTAGATACAAACTTTGAGAACAGCTCTGTGCCTAAACTTTTTTGATTTACTGTTTACATAAAAGGCAAGCATGCCACTGATAAGTATCAAATGCATGTTTAGTGCATACTTTTAGGCTGATCGAAAAATAATTACTTAAAATATTAATTAAATTAATTATTATATGTATTAATTATTATACGTATTAATTATTATATGTATTAATTAATTATTAATCGGGTGCAGCGCATTGTGCTTGCTTTTTATATATTAGGATGTGATCTTTATAAGATAATTTAAGCTTTCCTTTGACCAAACCAATTCAAGCGATTTTTTTAAAATTTGTATTAAAATTTATAACTTTTGCTTCTTGAAGTAAATTAACATTATTACGTATATCTCAATTATTTTTAAATACGAAAATATAAAATTTAGTTTTAATAATCTCATTGGGCATTATTTTTTTTTAATTCTTTCTGGACCCTCAACGGAACCCTTGGCGACGAGCCAAGTTACTGAAAATTAAGTAAAAGTATTATTCACGCAGTTCATTATAAACGTGATACTCATAGGAATCTGATATGCACTGGTTTTTAAATATGTCTGCGGAACTTCTAGCCTCTCTACCCAATTATCTATCTATCTATCTATTTATCCATCTATCTATCTATTATCTATCTATCTATCTTTCTATCTATCTACTTAGAACTATCTTGAAGTATCAAATACTTTTTTAAATATATTTTTTTTTTTAATAATTTCTGACTTATTTTTTTTTTTAAATTTGTAAGCACGACTGTTATACATTTTTACACTCATCATACAAAAATCACAAATATGGAGAGAAATTAGTTACAAATTAATTTAAACAGAAAGATAAGTCGGACAGATTTTAAACACTGACATCAAATTTCGACTTAATTGGAAGCAGTTCATAAAAATAACCCGTCTCGTAAGTTGCCAGCTGTCACGTTCTTAGCTTCTGCGAATGAGCACTATTTTATAGTATTTCTTCTAACTTGCTGCCGAAGTTTCTGGCCTGATTTCAAAGCGTGTGTGAAATCTTAGCAAGTATTTCTTTATGGCTTGGCTTGTTTTTCTTACATTTTTTTTTTGTCATGTTGAACTAATTCTTCTATGTTTGACTTCTTTGTAAAGCATGTTTTTAAGTTTTTTTTTTTATTGTGAATAGCGTCAATTATCATTATTTACAGTTATATTTTTCACACATGTATTGCTCTTTGATTTTGGTCAGCTTTTAGCTTTGCTTATTTTGTATATATTAACGTAAAGATTTTTATTTTATATTCGTCTATCAAGTTTTTGAACTTCTTCAAGAGTTCTTAAAATTATCGTGAAACACTTTTCATCTTCGATTCTAAATCTGGCAATGAAGTCAGCTAGAAGTCTTAGAAAAGTTTGTATAGTGGTTTTTTGTTCATTTATAATCCTCATCTAAATAACAGTACTGCAAACTAAATCAACGACTAACTTACAGCACAAGTAGAAATGGTGCTATTCAAGGTTATGGGTAGGGTTCAAGGTCAAACTAGATCTTCAGAAGAAGAATGACGCTATTAGAACCCACTTTAAGTAGAAGACAAACATTAAAAAAAAAAAAAAACAAAAACATTAGAAAATTGTTGTGCTCAAACGTTAATTCTAAGTAATTTTAAACATTCTTTCAAGCAACGTCATCTATAGCACCAAATTCCGAAAAACATACAAAAATGTGTCACAATTTAAAAATATAACCAAAAAACAGCTAAATTTTATTTGCAAAATCTTTTCGCGCTGCCAATCTTCTTCTTTTTTCAAGCTCAACAGTATAAAAAAAAAAAAACTTTACTAGAATTAACGTAAATAACACGCTCTGTTGCGCACGAGAATACGTAATTAGGTTGAAAAACGTAAGCTACTGAACCGTCATTTTTAGACAATGAAAGATTCTGTTGGCGCAACTGGATCAGATCGGAATCTTTTACAACTGCGTTGTAGCAGATGGGGCTCATCATCGAGGGCGGTTGGTTAATTCTACAATTTGTAGCTAAATCATGCCTGATTGCCTGACTGTCTGTCTGTCCATTTGATGAGTTGCGGAGTTGCTGAGATTGTTGCATGGTAAATTGTTGGGGAATCTTGTTTTTTTGCAACATTTTTTTGCGCAGGCGTATATGGAGCGTTAAAAAATTCTTTTATTACACATGGACCAGTTAATTACTGTGGGTGTTTTTGTTGCTTGTTTAGTGTTATTTTTATGTCTGTTGATTTATCTTCTTTGATCTACATGCGTAGAATTTGCTACAGTAGCCCGGCTCTGTCTGACGACTTACATTCTGTCCGGGAAGTTAAAGTTAAGCATTAAAGTACCGGAAAGTGATCATTTGTCTTTGAGTTGGCACACTTTCCTATCTAACAGGTCATACAATAAGTCCGTAGTATAAGTAAGAAAAAAACAAAATTTTGATAAAACTCGATTATTCAACATAGTTGCCTTTGAGAGCGATACAACGAGTATAGCGATTTTCCAACTTTTCGCTACCACTTTTATTGTACGATTTCTCTTTCTCGTCAAAATAGGCCACAGTTTCAGGAAAAACTGAAAGATCTGAAAACAGGAAAAAGTCGCTGGGGGCTAAATCTGGAGAATACGGTGGGTGGGTAAGCAATTCGAAGCCCAATTCATTCAATTTTGCCATCGTTTTCATCGATTTGGGACACGATGAAACAACACTTTTTTGTGTGGCCGTTTCTTGATGATTTCAGCCTTCAATCGATCCAAAAGTGCACAGTAATAGTCGCTGTTGATGGTGGTTCCTTTTTGGAGATAGTCGATGACTATTATTACTTTCGCATCCCAAATACAGACACCATTACCTTTGCTCGGTCTTTGCTCGCTTTGGATTCGGTTCGTCGACTGCTGTCCACTCAGCTGACTGTCTTTTGGATTCTGGTGTGTAAAAGTGAAGCCATGTTTCATCCATTGTCGACGATAGAATTCGATTTTATTGCAGTTTAACAGTGCCAAACACTCCTCTGAAGCATCAATTCGTTGTTGTTTTTGGTCGACTGTGAGCACACGCGGCACCCACTTTGCACAGAGCTTTCGAATACCCAAATGTGCGTGTAAAATGGTAAAAACACTACCATCTGATATCTTTACAATGTCAGCTAGCTCGTGCATCTTCAATTTGCGATCGTTCATAACCAATTTGTGGATTTTTTTGATGTTTTGTGGAATAGCAGTCTGATTTGGGCGTCCACTGGTACTGGTACGACCACGTTTAAATTCAGCAATCCACTTTTCTAAGACTTGTCTCGATGAAGCAGAGTACGGATAATGTTTATCAAGCCATTGTTTGGTTTCCACTGTATTTTTTTTCATCAAAAAGCAATGCTTTATCAAAACTCGAAATTCAGTTTTTTTCCATTTTTTTTTTTTCAATAACAATAGTTGCACACAAAATGCTATAACTCACGAATCAATAGTCAGATTGTTGTCAAATTTTTGTACGTATCGTTTGAAGGTTGGTACTAAATAAAAATCATATGTAAAAAAATCTAGTAACGCCATCTATGTGTCATCCTATGGACTTTTTGAACGTACTGTTACTGACGTGAAATTTGAACGTGATTATTTTTAGTTGTTTTTATATTAAGTAAAATAAGATAGTTGTTTAAAATAAGATTTTGTAAAAGAACTTAGCTTTATCTTATAGAGAGACTTTAAATTCTTAAAAACTAGCAAAGACAAAAAAAAAAAGAGTGGTCTCTTGGATATGCATAAACTTTTAGTATTTTCTTTGACAAAATCGTCGAAAACTGGGAGGTGTCACAAAAGGAGTCGTTTTCCTAACACTTTGGGATTCTCTTTACTATTGACTACGATCCTCACTGAAAAAAAAAACAGTTTAGGAACCCATTAAAAACTAACTGGGAATGGTATTCAGTCTGTATAAACAGAAATATTGCAGACCTAGACACAGAATATCTCCCAAACGATGCATCCATTGACAATGCAGTCGAGTTTATAACAGGAAAAATGAACCAGGCTTTCAAGAAGTTCTGCCTAAAGTCTCGAAGTCCTACAAACCTACAAATGCGAGTTGGTGGAGCAGCGACCTCAAAAAGAGGCGATCACAGGTTAAAAAACTTCACCGGAAGGTCATTTCAAGCAACTTAGATCAGGACTGGAGAATCTACAGGTCCATGTTAAATGCTTACACTAGGGAAGTAAGAATAGCTAAGCGAACATCTTGGCTAAAATTCTGCGAGTCCGTTGAGGATCCCAGTGAAACCGCCAGACTTCGAAAGACGCTATCCAAAGACCCATCGGTCTCGGGATACCTTAAGAGGTCCGACTACTACTCATGGAAACTCATTTTCCAGGTTTGTAAAGAACCGGATCAAAACGGAGCTAACAAAAAATTCTTACAAGAACTCCCCAACATTATTACAAGGTCAACTGAAGAATGGTCAATCTGGTCTTTCAAGCCCTACAAATCTGCGGGCCCAGTTGAAATTCTACCGGCCGTAATGCAACGTGCCCTTCCCAGCATCATACCCTGGCTTATAGCAATCTTCACCGGTTGCCTCAAGACACGATATGTTCTAAAAATTTGGAGAGAAGTGCGAGTTGTATTCATTCCTAAAGCTGGGAAACTGATACACTCAGCACCAAATGATTATAGGCCCATTAGTAGTCTCTCATCGTTCTTGATGAAAACGCTAGAGAGAATAATAATCTTCACATAAGAGAATTTTTGAACGATAATAATCTTTGTACTGTGCAACACGCCTACCTTAAGGGCAAACCGATGGAAACGGCACTGCATGAGGTGATTTCGGTCATAGAAGAACCCTTCATCACAAAGAATATACTCTAGGCACGTTTTTAGATAACGAAGGCGCTTTCAACAATGTCAATACAGATTCTATAAGAAATGCTCTAGTAGACAAGGGAGTTAACAGTAAAATAATCCAGTGGATTTATAAAATGATCAATAGCAGACGTTTAAGCTCACAAATGGGACTAAGCGAGGTGAGGAAAGAAGTCACAAGAGGCACACCGCAAGCAGGAGTCATATCCCCCCTTCTCTGGCTGATTGTGGCTGACAAAATTCTCACTACACTTAAAACTGGCAGATCAAAAGTGGTAGCCTATGCCGATGACGTTGCCATTATACTATGCGGGAAATACCTGCAAACAGTTAGCGAACTAATGTCTGGGGCATTGAGCTGGGCTATAGCGGTGGGCAGAATTGAATCGACTTAGTGTAAATCCAATAAAAACTGAACTCGTTCTGTTCAAAAAAAGACGAAAAATAGAAAGTTTCACATTACCGAAACTCAACGAAGAAACTCTGAAGCTTTCCACCGAAACCAAATACCTTCGAATTATCCTTGTAGCATTTTTCTTTAAAAATTCGTTGGTGCTTCCTCCTACTCTAATTCATTAAAAAAAAAAAATCATCAAAATCGGTTGAGAGCACAAGAGAAAATGGTACTGAACTGTTTTGCTTTCGACTATTTATATAGCAGTAGCATGTATTAGCATTCCAAATTCGCAGAGTATATTGTATGGTAAAAGAGCTATAATTTGCACGTTCGAACAACTCGGGACTCTGCGGGACTCAAAAGTTCTGCTCTATCGAAGTTCGTGAAAATCCGCTGTGCATTTTATATGGGATTAAACAAAAAATATTATTTTGCATTTTTATCGGGTTTGCTGAAAGTGTATCGATAATAAAAAATGTTTTGAGGCTTCAAGGTAGGTTAGTCATATATCTAGGTAACCCAAAATGCTAAAAAATGTACAAAAAAACGACTTAAAATTTTTTGGCTATGCGCGCTTTTTGCTTGGTTCTGGCCCATTGTGCGACGCAGCGGATGAACTGGCGAGGTGTGGAGTAACCGGAAGTACAAACAGAGCTGATACAGATGTGCACATGCCAATAGGCGTCGTCAAAAGGAGTATAGACCTTAAAGCCGGAGATATTACTAACACAAATTGGGCTTCTAGAGGTGACAGCTACATATCTCGAAGTCTTTGGCCGGAGCTAAATATGAGAAGAGAACCAAAAGTCTTCTGCTTTTGGTCAAACAGGAAATCTAACAGGTCATTGCCTCATTGGGGTACTGGCCAATAGAATGGACATAACAGCGCCAAACTTCTGTCGGAGCTTCGAATGTCGAAATCTGCAGAATCGTCGACTCCGATATATGGGGAACAGATTTTGTAAAGGCTTTAAAGAGTCAGTGAGCACACCACTGCTAGACATCTGGAGGTTCATAAAAAGCACAGAAAGGCTTGAAGGATAAATTGGAACAATGGTTTAACATGGTACCACAAATATAAAAAGGGATTAACAATGGACCTATAGGCCCCCGCGGAAGCGCCGGTAACGGTGCACGACTCTACTTACCTAGCCTAACCTAATGCAGGTGGCAACTATCAATACTTAGACTTATTGGTAATACTTATTATTTGATGTAATTAGTTTGCCTCTGACTTGTAAATAATACTGGATGTAAGCACCACACATTATCGCCTGTGGCAATCCAATGTTGAAATAATGGCTTATTTTAGTGTGTTGTAATCCAGCAGGGAACTACTTGTCATTACCAAGGAATCATTATGTAACTAGTTCAGTAATGATTATTTTCCCTACTGGTCTGTTATACTAATGTTAACACTTAATGAAAAACTGTTCTTTAATAGAATCCTAGTCATACATAGCCAGATGTTTTTTATAAAAACCTTTATTCAACTTATATTTTGAATGGAATTAACACTTTTGAAACTTCAATTTCAGGTAGGGATTTCATTATATTGACTCGAAGGCACAGAGTTGGTTGTATCCTAGACTCCTATGCAGCACTTCTGCGTATGGGTCATATTAGTTATGTTTGAGAAGCGTGTTTGCATACTTTTTTAAGCTGCTTCTTTAAAAATTGTACTATTTGGTTCCATTCAAATTTCAGCCTTGCTTAAAATGAGACACTTCACAAACGTGTCTGCAATATTGCGTTATTTTCTTAATTCTTTTCTAAATTAACTCCACCAACGACTTCAAACCAAGTCAAAGAAAGTCCTTGATTAAAAAGCAGTTTATTGCTAAACCGTAATTTTTGTACTTTGGCCAAAAAAAAAACAATGTATAGCTAGCTGTAAATTGAACAATTTTCCGCATGTTGCATAGTAATGAGCCAAAAAACATTAACAAGATTCACTTAAGTTATACGAGTACATAAACAACAACAGCCAAAAAATGCAGCTAACAGCAAGCGTAAAAAAAAAAAAAAAAAAAAAAAAAAATGCAAACGGAATTTATATGGAAGCCATCAATTTTTAGTTTAGGCAGAAAACAAAGAAAAACGTGACTGAGTTACGAAAATATGCTTTAAAACTGAATTTGGATTTAAGCAGTAAATGTTTATAGTCGCAGGTTATGTTATAAACGGTTTATTGAGCTGCCACGCCTTTCATATACTACGCCATACTATTAATTTGTTGTAACAAATAATTTCAACTTATAAAATATAACAAGTGTGGCCCAAACTACTTACGACTTAGTCGCATATGAAGTGCGACTTTAACACGCCAATGCATACATTTTTTGTTCAATATGATTTTTAACTGCCCACAGTAAATATTTTGTTTGGTTTTGTTGCAATATTTAAATAGCAACTTAGGGTATTTTGTTTATTTGTGATTAAAAAGAAATAAATAAAAAAAACTATGAGCACGTTTTATTGTTTTGGGGTGAGGTTTGCTTAAGTAATAAGTAAGTAATTTTTTCTGAAAAATATGCAATGATAAGTCGGATGTTGGAATTCGGCATATATATAGCTATGGGATGCAATGACAAAGTTGACCTTGACCAAATTTACAAAATGTCAACATATACGATTTAATAATTGCGTCATATTTACAGATGTTATAAATTATGTGTTTTTTGTTTTATTACAAGTTGAGTCAGAATTTTTTTAATATTTTTTAAAAAATTTTTATATAGGCGTGATAATTGTCCAAATTGTCATAAATTTAAATGTGTTTTTTTTTTGTGGTAACAACTTTTTTAAATGATAAAAATATATTTATTGTGAATAATTGAACTTAAGTGCCTTGATATTTTATTTTGAAGAAAATGAAAAAATTTCGACATGGAGGTCACTAAGAACCAAGGACACGCAACAATGTGTAGTCATAATATGAACTGTTTTGTTAAACTCCTAACAATTTAAAAGCTCTGAGTTAATAATGAAATTTATAGCAAGTTATTATAAAAGATCTGTGAACTTTCAAATCAAGCGATATGTTCTGACTGGTATAGGCGACTGTTTAGTTTTTATATTTCAAAAACAAATTTGTTTAGTTTGATTACAAGTTATTTAATAAAAGCACGTTTATTCGCGCAATTTAATCTGATTCCATCATAAGCTCTACTGACATATTTATTTAATCAGTAAATTTCAAAATTCTTTAAGTCTCACTGTTCACAAACAAGAGATTATTATGTTTAAATTTGCCAAATTCTTTATCGATTTTGCGTGACCTTTAGCTAAACTACTGGTTAGGAGGAAGTTCCGTTTAAAATGTTAATTAGCTATTGTTTGTTGTTTTTTTTTTTTAACCACCTTCATCTATATCTATCTTAATATATTTGTAACTGTCGTGGCATGAAGACGTTTTCGGCTGAACAAATTTGCATATTATTTGAGATAAGCGCCAGACTAAATCTGATTGATGACGTTAAAGTAGATCGCTTCAAAACGTTTTCTCTTAGAGAATATATAATTTACAAGTGAGCATATAAAATTTAGTATAAAATTCTATATGGGTGAATTTCAAAAAATATGGTTATGACAGAGAAATTATTAAATTTTTTAACTTAAATATCGTTAAAATTAAAACATGGCCGCTGTTGTGAAAAGTAATGTACAGAGCTGGGTCGAAAAGTATTCATTACTTTTCAATTCCAATTCCTTGGAATTAGGAATTGGTAATTAGTAATTAAATTGAACATCTCAATTCCTTTGGAATGGAATTGGAAAAAATCCTCAATTCCATTTCAAAAATTGTAATTGGTAATTGAACATCTCAATTCCCCAGGAATTGGTAATTGAGATTTTCAATTCCATTACAGGAATTCTAATTGAGGCTATTGTAATCCAATTACAGTTGTAATTGAGGTTACTGTAATCCAATTCCATTAACAGTAACCTCCTATTACAATTCCTGTAATGGAATTGAAAATTTCAATTCCTGAGGAATTGAGATGTTCAATTACCAATTACAATTCCGAAATGGAATTGACCATTTTTTCCAATTCCATTTCTGAGGAATGGAAAAATTCAATTATCAATTACAATTCCTGTAATGGAATTGACAAATTTTTTCCAAATCCATTCCTGAGGTATTGAGATTAATTACCTATTACAATTCCTGTAATGGAATTGACGAATTCTGAGGAATTGTGATGTTCAATTACCAATTACAATTCCTGGAGTGGAATTGACGAATTCTTTCCAATTCCATTCTTGAGGAATTGAGATGACCAATTACCAATTCCTAATTTCAATAAATTGGAATTGAGGCGGAATTAATTCCAAAAGAAATCATTACAATCCAGGTCTGGTAATGTAGAGTTCCAAATCATTATTAGCTCTTTAATAAAATTCTGTTAAATAAATTTTTTTTTCAGTTTTTGCAGAAGTGCATACGATTTTTGTCTTGAGTGTTATATCTCTAAAAAGTGTTTAAGTCTGCTTAAAATTTCTGTATTTTATTTAGCATTTAATAATTTAGTTGTCTTAAGCTAAAAATTTTTAAAAAAATAAAAAAAAGTATAGTAATTTGGCGGCATTGACGTTGGTGTTGAAACAACACTCAGGACTTTTAAAGATTTTTTAAATATTTTTGTAGAAAAAAATTCTGCAGTAAACCTCAAAATATAGGAAACAATTAAAAAACTTAGCAATCAAATACCAACCCCTTTTTTTTTGTTTTCATTACCTAAAATCGCAAAATCATAGATAATACTCTTGACACATTAATCTATACTTACCATACTCTGCTAAATAAATTTTAATAAACACTTTAAACTGCAACTTAAATCGATAAATCGTGTATTTGCTTTCAGTTATGCACTTGACGGCATATCAGTAACTTAAATTAAGATTTGGGCAAATAAAGTAAAAACATAACACTCCTGACACAAAGCTGTGAAAACACAAATCCTGCGAAAAAGTTACTGTTATGTAAACTTTACAAATTAAAAACACCAAAAACTAGCATTGCAACTATATAAATCCATTTATTTTGAAATTCAACAATACATTAGTAGGCGTAGGCGAAACAGTTGGGAACCAATTTGTTCCTAATTTCTCAACCGAATTTGATAATTTTGTTTTTTTAAATGAATTAGAGTAGTGAGAAAGAGTGCAGCGAATATTTTGTATAGAAATCTACTAGCTTTCAACAGGTGAAATAATGTATGATGTATTGCATCTATTATGAATTCATATGCACGTAGAAGATCCGCACAAATAGAAAAGAAAGAAAAAAATATGAAGAATTTTTTTTTTTACACTACGGAATGAGTTCTGTTTGCACATGAGTGTAGAAAGAGAGAGAAAAAAATGAAGAATATAATATCAGTTTGCCACTCACATTGTGCTCTCTTCTGAGCGAGTGAACTGGTGGCGAATTCATTAGAAAAGTAAAAATGATGCCAAATTTTTATGGGGAAATTTATTTTTTTGATATTATTTTTGTATTGCATTTAATTTCAATGCAATTAAAATTTAAAATTTTATTTCAATAGAATGCGTTGAAAATTTATTGTTACCAATCCAGAAGAGTATGAAACCTAAACATAAACAACAGTTCACTAAGCATGCATGCCAATTTTTCAATTGGCATTATTTTAGAAATAAATCAAACTAATACTTGATTCACTTCAATAACAATTCATGTTAATTCCACTCATTGTATTACCCAGAAGAATTTTTTAATTTTATGATTTTTTTTAAATTTGTCAAGCGTTTTTTTATAAAAATAAAAAAAAGATTAAAATAAAAATCGATTTTTAAAAGGTCGAATTTCGATTACAGGCGATACTAGTTTGTAGAACTCATAATATTACCAAAATATTTTTAAGTTATTCTTTGTACCACTTTACATCTACCCTACCTTTTATTTAATCTTTTCTCAACCAAAATTCATTTAATTTTTAAGTCGTTGTAAATTTTTTGTTTTTGTCAAAATCTGACATCATTGTTTATTTGTATGATATCTGCAACAATCATTAATTATGGACTCAACTAAGATAAAATTTCAAAAATTTCAATAAAATATTTTCAACTTGATGACTTTGCTGAAATTTTTGCTTATCTGCTTAATTGACATTTTGACAGCTTCACGCTTTAGTTTTTTTTTTTTTTGCCATATTTAGTGCGTGTTAAAAATTTTGTAGTCTGTTCATCATTACTTTGAGCGTTTTTTAAACTATGACGTCTAAGTTTTTGCATTTTAAATAGGCAGACATGAAGTTATTTAAGCGGTATTTTTTTACCAGTCTACTAAGTTACTTCATGAGTTTTGCTGTTAATTAGTTGTGACAGTTTTAATATGCTGCAAGATCTGTTTAAAAGCTGTAAAAATTGGTAATAAAAGTGAAAGTTTGACAAACTGTAAGCTTTAAAGAGCTACAAGCTTTGTTGTACCAAGCCAAAAAGAGATTTTTTCAACAACACAGTCAAACTCATAGAAGGGTAATATGTGAATAGTGTGTGAGAGAGAGAGAGAAACAAATGGCAGAACGAAACAATCCACACATTGATACTTTAATATGCAAAAGTTCAACTAAACAAAATTGATGGATTTTTTTAGCTTTCCCCTGCTTAACGGAACTTTTTCTATTTTTTCAAGCAATTTCAATTTAAACATATTCAGCGTATTGAAAAGATGGGCGTGACAGTTACTATTTTGTTGTCACTTTTAATATGGCATTTGAATAATATCTGGTCTGAAATAATCACTCACAATGACATCAAACACAACATAAGCCTATTTTTAACCCAAAGAAGGCGGTTCTGTACACTGAACCGAAAAATCAAAGAATTAATCTAAGGAATCATTCTTTGATTCAAAGAATCTCTATTCATTGGTTTAAAGAAAAAGTTCTTTGATTTAATTAACATTTTGCTTACCCCCAAAGAACACACTGTTTGAATGAATGTACGACTTCATTGAGGTTTTTACATTCAAATGAATCTTTTCTTTGGAAGTAAGAACTATTTCCTTGATTTAAAGAATCTATGCTTTGGCTGTAAGAAAAAAGTTCATAAAACTAAAGAACATTCTTAAGGCTTTTCGCCGTTTTATATGAAAAATTTAGGTTTTTTTTTATACAAAGACACCTGACTTTTGTTAAGAAAAACAAAAAAAAAAATGTACTGAATTGAAGATCATACATTTAAGAAAAACATTCTTTGTGCCAGCTAAGCATAGTTTTAAAACTACACAAAAAAAAAAAAAAAAACAAAAAGAAAGGTAAATGCTTAAATTATAGAAAACTAAAATTGAAATTATTAATATAATTATTGTATAAAGCATACAAAGGCTTATGTAACAAAAACTATTTAAGACTATTTTATTCATAACTTGTTTAAACACGCTGTCTGCATTTTTTTTATTATCAAACAAAGTTAAATAACATAAGCAGCTGCTGTGGCGCAATGGATAGCACGTTCTCCCTCAAATATCGCAAGGACTTGAGTTCAAGTACGGGATTGGGCAAGTTCCAAGTGAGCATTTATTTATAATGTAAAGTGTTGATGTTTTTTAGTGGAATTTTAATGTTGGATGGTCAGAATTCATTTTGATGTGGAAAAAAATCTGTAATTTTTTCCTTGCGGCACGTGATTCCCTTTGTACATTAGAAATTATAATTAAATGAAGTTTATAAGTTGCACAATACTCGTTAACGAAATTTTTATTGCAATGATAGTAATTAATTGGCCACAACTTTAACCTGCTTAGTGCTGTTGTTGTTAGTTGTTAATGTTTACTTCCTTGCTCGCTCTCTCGACGTGGGAATGTTGCATGCTCCATTATCGAAGCCTTCAAAATTTGTTGTTGTTTTCGCGTGTAAGAAAAAACAGCTGGAATTTGGCAGAGCTTCTTTTCCATCCAAAAAAATTCCAAGCCACCGACAAATCGTGTTTGCGGTACGAAGCTGAAAACAATTTGGACAGAAAACAGGTTTTGAACATGGCAGAATTATAAGGTAGGGCCGACTCAGAGAAGAATGAAGTAGACAGCAGAGAAAATGCCGGCTAGTTGTCAAAATCAGCTGTTCATCTCGAGTTTCTTTGTGTTCACGTTCCGCAGTTCGCAGTTTTCTTGCAAATTTAAGGCTTTTTTCACATTTTATAGTTTTTATTGCATTGTTTTTATAATATTTTCACTCAATTTACTACAAATTTAACACTAGCGACAGTACAGTTTACAAGTTGGAAACATTGTATATTTACTTTGTTTGCAATTTCAACGCAATTTGTCGTTTTGGCAACTAGCCGGCATTCTCATTTTAAACTATTCGTTGACGCATGATTATAATAATTGCCTAATTGCTTAGACAAATCGGCCGTACCTTATTATTCTGCCCTGGTTTTGAACAGAAAACAAAAGAAACAAGAAGAACAGAAAATTGCGTTCAGCCTTGTCAAACAGAAAACTAAGTGTTATGCTACACTGCATATCGTGGACAAAACAATAAGCGAGAAAAAAGATGGCCAAACTTCCAAAATTTGACAGACAAGTGTCCTCTATAGGGCATACAGCAATTATAACAATTATTAATATACAAGTAATTGACTGTAAATACAATAATTGCCAGTAATTGAGCACCGCTGCTTGATTTAAAAAACAAATATCCATGATAAAACAAGGAATATTTTAATTTGTATGCGAAAAAAATTATACAATTACTTGTGTGAATCTGTTAATATATCGCTAAATTCATCGAAGCAAAATATTAACTATTAAAACATTGTTGCCTTGATCAGGAACTGAATAGGCTCAAAACCGTCGAAGTCAGTGGATAGGTTAGTATAAGATTATTGTTAATTTTCCTCGGTATATCAATAGCATTTTTTAAGACAAGAGAAGTTGGCTTGTTAGTTTGTTTCAACCACTTGTTCTTTAAGTAGTTATAATTCAATTGACAAAATGTTCAATGAAGAAAAAAAAAAATAATAAAAAGAAGACTGTGATAGACACAAATCATAAAATAATAGCAGAAAAACAAAACAAATCTTCAAGTATAATTTCATATTTCCTGATGCTTCGGAATATTCCTAATGTTCGTATTATTCCTGATATTCCTAATGTTCGTATTATTTCTGATATTACAGATATTCATATTATTCCTAATATTTTTAATATTCTTCCTGATATTCTGATATTCCTGATATTCTCTTAACATCTGATATTCCTGTTATACTTAATATTTCTGATATTGATAATATACCTTAATCATAAAATAATACTAGAAAAATTAAAAAAATCTCATAGTCGAATTTTAAATTTCTGATAATACTGACATTTTTGATATTCCTAATATTCATGTAATTTCTCATGTTATATTCCTAATACTCTTGATATTTCTGATCTTTTCGTTCTTCCTAAAACTTCCTATGTTCCTGACAAGCAAATATCAAAATCAAATTTCATATTCTTGACAATACTGATACTCCTGATCATGGTAAAATAATCTAGGTAGGAGCAAAAAGGAGAACCGCTGACCGCTAATGCCAAATGAAAAGTCAGTTCATGGTTTACAAAATATGATAAACACCAAATATACCTACATAAAATTCCTGATATTACTGATATTCCTTTTAGTACCGATATTGCTGATACTTCTGATATTCCTAATATTGTTATTATTCTTAATATTTCCGTTATTCGTAATAATTTTGATATTCACATGATATTCTGATATTCTTGATATTACCGTTAGACCTTATATTCCTAATTCATGGAATTCATGATATTTCTGATACTCTCGATAATTCTGATATGTCTGTTATTACTGATATTCCTGATATGCATGTTATTTCCGATATTCCTGTTATTCCTGATACACCTGATATTTCTGATATTCTTGATACTGATTCCGATAATAATACTGTTACTAATTCTAATACAGAATGAAAATTTCAATATTTCTATTGATTATCTATTGATATATTTTTGATCGACAGGCAATGACAAACCTAAGAGAAAAAAAGAGGCCATGCAAAGCTTCCCGAAAACATGATCCGTTGGGACTCAGTATAAACATTTAATAACATGCACAACACAATTGATTTTAAGATGGAATTCTATTGTCGTTTTTTTTTTTAATGTGCGATTCTTTGTTTTTTTTTTTTTGCTGAAGACCTGTGTGAGTTATAATGATTTATATGAAATTTCTGGCATTTAAGTTCTTAAGTATTTGTTCGTAATAAAATGTTCTAAGAACAAAAAAAGACATTATATCACAAATCAAAAATAATACGATATTTAATAATAAGAATAACAATTATGAAACTCAAATATAAGAGGCTGTTTCGGATTTTGACAAGAAGAAGACAAGAAAAGCTTTATAACATAAATCTAGATCGATCGATTCATAGACATGAATGTCTCTGGAATTTTCTGAGACGTCCTTTTTTAATTTTCCTTAATTTTCTTATGGTCCTTGTTAAATTTATACTCAAACATTACAATGGAAGCCATTTCTAGTCAGATTTTAAAACGATTCTTCAAATAATTTTAGACATCATAAACCATTTTCAGCGGTTAACCTTTTTATGTGTGTAATATTTAATATTTTTATATTTTAATTAACTTTGAACATTTTTGGCTTTGAAAAAAAGTCATTAATCTATAGAAATTTTAAAACCTAAACTTCCCATTTAGTTTCAAAGAAAACATTTGTTTTCTTGGCATAAATTCACTTAGTGTGAGTCAAATCAATATTTAACAATTAATTTGCGTCTTGTATCCGTTTCATTTCTAAAGTATTTTGTTTGGAATTAAATTAACTCTTTGTTTAAAAATAAAAAAATTTAGTAAAATAAAAATTAATTATTTTGCAAAATTTTTAGGAACTAAGATTTGCATAAATACAAATCAAACAACAAAGCATTTATTTTAACAGAACAAATACAAAAAGTAAAACCCCGAGCAAAAGATTTCTGCCGCTATCCTAATATAGATTATTTCATGCATTATTTATAAGTTTAATATTAGAAATAAATTTAGTCATTTATTTAATGTTGGTTTTTAGATAAGTTGAGAGCTTAGGATGGAGAGAAGAGAAAAATTCTGTGGCTTAACATTTGATTTATAAATTGCTTAATAAAGTAGTTAAAAGACCAAAATGAGAACTACTTAATTAAGATGAAAAATAATGCACTAAAAAAGCAAGCTCGTATTTAATCAAGATATGTTTTTAATTTAAAAACGCTATTAAAATTTTAACATAAATTAATTGTATAACTTTTTTCCAAAAGTGGAACTTTTTTACGTGAGCAGCATACAAGAAGAGAGAAAATTAACACTAACGCATTGCTTACATATCGATCAACTAATGGAGAGATGAGAAAGAATGTGGTTGTTGCTGGACTCTTTATAAGAAATACTGTCTATACGCCAGTATGTTACCCATACGGTCATTAACCCGTAAGCGAACATGGTAAATACCAAAATTGAGAAAAGTAATTTCACCCAAAAATGCGCTTTTAAGTTAGCGAAAGTGGGCTTGGTTATGCTACGTTTGAGTACATTTTTTTGTTTTTTCTTCAACACTTCAAAAAAAAAAAAAAAGAAAAAAACTCTTACTTAAGTAGAGAAAAAAAATATAAAAATAAAAGTTGTTTTACTTTAACACAATAACCTAAAGCAAGAAAACAGCGCGTTTGTCGCTTTACGAATTCGAAGATTAGCTCGAAAATTTTATAGTGATTAAAATAATAACGTAAATTTTTACAATATCTTCGTTATAGTTAAATGGTAGGATTATGCAACCCAAAACCAGCCGGCTTCGCATAGTTGATTAAGTAGCAGTATTAATACTTTTAGAGTAGATGCTTAAACTAAGCTCTAATAGGTTGCTTCCATGGTAGAAGAAAGAAGTTAGCATCGTGGCTGACCATGCTCTCTTTGTCAGCTACCGATTACCGATCATGCTCTCTTTGTCAAAATCAATGCATTAATTTTCTGCTACTTAGCAAACTGAGTCTCACAAGGAAAGGTCCCCAGGTGTCACTTACCGATTTGAATAATTTTTGGATATGTGATAGAGGACAAAAATCTAAGGTCGACGTATTTTTTTATATGTGCTCAATCGATAGTTTACGGTTTCAAAATGACGTTTTAAAATCAGCGAAAATGTCGTTTTTTGCCACAATATCACTATTTTCCATAAAAATATATACAAATTTGGTATCAAACGAAAGGTATTTTAAAGCCACACAAGATGGCATCCTTTTTGGAGAAATAAATTTCATTGTAATTTTGTTATTGTAATTTTTAACAGTATTTCGTCGATATCATAAGGAGCGCATTTTCGAAATTGTTTCATTTTCATTTATATTTAATTAAAAAGAATTCTAAAAGTTACCTTTTTTTTTGTTTTTTTAAATTTTTAAGTTTTTATATTAAAATTTTCTTTATTAAAATATGCATTTATTTTCTAAAAAAAAATTTTTTTTTTAGAGATGAAGACCACAATATGGGTATCAAAAATGTTGTTTTTTCTCAAAATGTCCGTATGTGTAAATATTTGATCGGAAAATTTATATTTAACAGGGCTTCTATACAACTTTGTGCTTTTAACTTGTTTGCCTGAAGGAATGAGTAAAAAACCATTGGAAATTTAAAAATATGACTTTCTATATAAATAACTCCGTTGTTTTCATTATATTTCACAAAATTTTTTTTTTGTTATAAAGTTTAATAAAAGTACTTGCCAAAAAATATTTTAACAATACCAATTACTGTACATTTGTATTTTTAATATTTTTTCAAAAAAAGCCCAAAATGTTTAATGTTTCCTCAAAAAATTACGTAAAATTTGTTTTTGTTGTAAAAATCATTTAAATTAAAAATTGCATTTTAAACTCCCTTTCACATGGCATGACAGTTATTAGCAAAAATTGATTCAGTTTTAAATAAAAATTTATTTACTATTTCTATCATAAAAAAACCCCTTTCGACTTTTTTGATGAAATTAATTTTTTTAAAAATGTTCTTTTTATAATTTTTATAAAAGAGTTCAGCGTCAAAAATAATTTATTTGAAAAAAATATCCCAATATTCTTTTCCAATCAAAAATTATTACTAAAAACCTATTTTTATACCATGTGGATCTGTATTAACAAAACTCCTTTTCTGTAAATTATTAAGTTTCTATATCCTTCCCATGCTCATTTTAAGAATAATCATGCTCATTTTGAAAATTTTAAGAGAAACAAATATTTTTTATACTTTTCAGTTATTAACCCTTGGCTGCCACACCTAGCTCCAGTAATATAGCTTCCACCCTAGTGTAACTCATTACCCCAACTAACTTTTTTAAGCACGGTAAATGCTGAGAGTTCAGTTTGTCTACAACTTAAAACGCTTGCATGTAAAGCTTCCTGAAGCTTTAGTTACAAAAAGGCACAATAAATTTACAAGAACTAAATACAAGTAATTTATTATTTTATTTAATATTTATGGAACTATTTATAAATTTCATTAAATTTTTTTCGCTTTCAGCCTATTACATACAAAATTTACCTAAAAAAACAAAGTATATGTACCTATATAAAATCGGATTATTATTGTCTTGCAAACTACGACAACAATGATTATTTATATGAAGTAGCGCAACGTTTTTGAGATACCAAATGTAAACTAATAACAAGAACTACTTATCGTTTCTTCGTATTGCAACGTCTTATTTTGTGTGTGTATCAAGCGGACAAAGCGACGTTACCCTAACTGATTCAAGTCTGTCTGCAGACTTAAAGCTTTTTAGCAACGCAAGCAATTATATACGTATACATTGCTTGTAAAGCTCTTTGCTCACGAGCCAGATATGGTCGATACTGGTCTAGATACTAAAAATCGTGGATGATACCATCGGCCATTGGCCGAACTATTTCGACGATGAGCTCGTATACCATGGTTGGTACAAGCACGATATAATTAGGCAGGTGGCCTTGACAACTGGCTTTTTTCTCCGAGCGCCGACCATTAATTGTCAAAATCAATACAAAGTTTAACTAATTATGTCTTTTCTGCTAATTCATTTTCTCTTTTTCGTTAAGTTTGTGTCACTGTCACTCTCCTATCTATAGATTATTATATTATGGGTTCAAGTTGAAAGCAAATCATTTCAAAGAGGCATTTTTGGCATTCAAAATGAGCTTTGTGAATTTTGTGATAAGGAGAAATGTGTAAACTTGAGATTAGTTAAGACTAAAATATGTAATCAATTGAAAGTTTTAGAATAATGTGAAGAACGCGGTGTTTCAGAATTTTTTTTTTAAAAAAATTAATGTCTATTTTATAAAAAATCCTCTATTGAAATTAGAAAAATTAAAACAATAAAAAATTAAAGTAATATAAAAAACATATAAGAAAATATTCTAAAAAAATTATGTAAAAAAAAAGTTAATTGCATTTAACTGCGATTTTATAACAACACATTTGTCTGGTAAAAAAAAAAATTTCATTGACAACTATAATTTTACAGGTTTTTAAATTCAAATTCAAGTTTTTCCACTTCCAATTCAACTTTTTCAGTTAAGATATCTTTTAACGAATCAAACTTAATAATTATGAAAACATGCACTCCTTGCTGACTACGCCCATGGTAACATTAATTTCAAGTTTACTAATATGCAAAAACAATTCGAACAAAATTATAATCAACAATTTTTACACAAAAATGCATTATAAAATAACAATATTTTTAAAAAAAAAAACATAAATTATCGTACTACCTTACTCCTAAAATTTCAATGAGTAAATGGTCATCAGAGTCTGTAGACGGAGTTGACAGAATGACAGTAACAAATAACATACACTGAAGGACGGGGCATATGAATACTTATCGAATTTTTGATTTCTGCAAAATTTAGGAATGTTAATGAAAACTTAAGTATGCAGTTAAATTACAGATGACTGTTACGTAAGAAAAAAATCAACAAAAGCTTTGTTCTTTGTCAACACAATAAAACATTTACAATAATACGAAAAATTTAACGTGACACAAGACACACAAGCACAAGGGCATTGTGCTGAACTTTTCGAAGCAAACTCGACAAAAACAAGCGATACATTTTAATTTCTTTTGCTTCTAATTAGAATAAGGATTATGAACTCTCATTAACTTTTTTTTTTTTTAACTTTTGTTGTGTTAAGTTTTTCATAGTATTGTTTTTATTCTTTATATCTTTTTTAATACTTATCTCTAATTAAACTGGATACTTAACTATTCATCAATATTCTTAAGTTTTGCAGAAATCAAAAATTCTATGCTGTTTATAGACTTTTGTTCTTCACTGTATAAAAAGTAAGAAGTACGGAGTAAGAAATCTATATATAAAAAATCATAGGTAAAACAGTTGGGAAGCATTTTCTCCCGTTTTTCAACCGGTTTTGATAATTTTTTTAATTAATTAGAGGAGGAGAAGAAGTGCACCGAATATTTTTTATAGAAACCTACCTGCTTTCAACAGGTGACATATGATGTACTTCACCCATAGTGGATTCATATGCACCTAGATTCGCACAAAAAAAAAATATTAAGAAGAAAATTAAAAAAAACTTTCCGCAATGGTTCGTTAGATTTTTAGATAAGTGCGGTTACTTTCGCACATGAGAAAAGAAGGAGAAAAAACGAAGAATATAAACAGAGACGAACGATTGTCTGTGCATAGTTGTCTGCCGAACGTACACACAAAGAAAGTTCCATACAAACGTTGAAGATCAGCACAAAGTGAAGACAAAGAAAGCTCGCCACTTGACGCCAAAACAGATTCTTTTTAATAGGTAAAGGGTATAATAACTTTGTCATTCCGTTTGTAACGCCAATAAGGAGGCGTGGCAGATAAAGAAAAGTATATATATTTTTGATCAGCATCACCTCCTGAGTAGATTTCCGAGTGTCCGTCTTTCTGTCCATCTGTCTGTCCGTCTGTCTGTCTGTCTGTCGACCAGAGCTGTTAAAGAATGCAATCATTTGTGATTTTAAATCATGTGATTTATATTCAAAATTAATGCATTCATTTTTTTGAAATCATTGATTGGGATTTGAAATTTCAAATCAATGATTTCAAATCAAGACCAAATCAATGATTTGAAATTTCAAATCACAATCAATGATTTGAAAAATTGATTTCATTTATTTTTTGCATTGATTGAATTGTATAAATGAATGCAATGATTGCATTCATTTTATCAGATCATTGGTTGGGATTTGAATGATTTTAAATCACAAATGATTGCATTCTTTTACAGCTCTGCTGTCGACACGATTACAGCCGTAATTTTAAAGCTATCGCGATGAAATTCAAAATACAAGCTTTTTTTAAAAAAATTAAGATCAAGTTCGGAAATGAGCCAACTCGGATGAAAACCACGCCTACCTCCCACACAGAGTGACTTTATTTTTACAGTAAAATCTCTTAAAATCCACAAAAATTAAGGAAATTCCTTCAAATTTTGCACATAAGCTTTGATCTTCAACGTCAATCCTGACTATGAAATTTGAGAAAATCGTATCAAACCACGCCTTCTTCTGATACAAAGTGGCTTTATTTTAAACTAAAATCTCTTAGAAATCCACAAAAGTTAAAGAAATGTCTTGAAATTTTGCGCATGAGCTTTGGTATATAATGTGAACCATATCTATGATATTCGAAATCGGATGAAAACCACGCCTACCTCCCATACAGTCAGAAAAATAGGAAAACTTTCGTTAATATATAAAACTGAATGCCATCATGTCTGTCGTGGCTAAAGACTTCGAATATATTTGAATTCGGCCGCGGAAGGATATTTTAGCTTCAGTACCGTGCCGAAGCTCCATTCCTTACTAGTTCTATTTTCAGTTTGCCGCTCACATTGTGGCCTCTTCTGAGCGAGAGATCTGGTGGCAAATTCATTAGGAAAGTTGGTGCGTTCAACAAGAAAAACAAAAGAAAAATCGATTTTGATATTATCAAATTTCGGTCACAGATAATACTGGGAAGAAATAAGAAGAAGAAGAAGAAGAAGAGGAAGAAGAAGAAGAAGAAAAAGAAGAAGAGGAAGAAGAAGAAGGCAAAAACAAGTAACATGTAACAATTAAGTTACAAGTAACAAGTAACCGAGTAACAACTACCAAGAAACAAGTACGAAGTAGCAAGTAATAAGAAGCAAGTAATAAAACAAGTTCTGAGTAATAAGTACATATATCCAAATACCAAGAACTAACTATTAATAGTTAGTTATATATAAATATAGTTTTTGTCTCCTTGAATGACTTTTGTCTAAAAATTTTCACGTTATGGCTAAAATAGGGTGCAAAAAAATGATACACTAAATTCCTTTTTGTAAAATGGGTAATTTTTTTTAGAAAAATATTACTGACAATTTGTATATATTAATTTCTGCGTAAGGCTTAAAAGTTAAACGTACAACTTACGCCATACCCGTACTACTCCGCACAGTGCGGTGTCCCTACGACAAAAATAAAAATTTTGTCGGAGTGAGAAAAAAATCTATGTGATTTAAAAGTAAATATTTCAGGTAGAAGAAATATAGAAAATATTTAATATAGATCGCGCGAGCTTGCCAAATTGAACTAAATTTTAAAGTATTTCATAGGTTTTAATGTTTAATATATCAGAATAAAAATTCACTAAAAATCATTTTTCTTATTTGTTTGATTTCAAAAGATTTTTTCCAATAATCATTTCATAGTTAATAAAGTGTTGATGCTCTATTGAAATTTTCGTGCCTTTTCTGAGTTTTAACAACTTGACCTTGAAATGTCATATTCCCATAAAATGATCAAAAATATTTAAACTAATAGCAGGAAAAGTTTTTGAAAATCGCGTGAATAGCTGTTATTGCTTCTTAAATGCTGTTAAGATAAGTTCTAAGATAATAAATAATATTCTTGAAATTGTGTTAGCACGCAAGTCTAAAAGCTCAAAATTGAAAACAATTATTTTTAATACACCATAATCATATTAGTAAAGTTATTTTTAAAAAAGCTAATAAAATTATTTAAAAAAGATAATTTAAACACTGCAAAATTATAACAAAAGATATTATTAGATGAACATCACACATTATCAAATAAACACAGCAGAGATTAAAAAATTTTTCAAAATCAGTATTTAGAAATGTGAGTTACTTGCTTAATTAAGACAAAACTTTGAGTCATCATTATCTTTGTTTTCATAATCAGCAAAAAACAAAAAACAAAAAATCTGCAGCTTTTGGCGAAGTCAAAAAAAAAAAAAAAAATGCCAAAACAAAAAAAATAAAAATAATACAGCAAAATACGTCGTTAGTAAATTAATCAGGTAAGAGACGCGTAAGAGTTACAGAAAACACATAAAAATACTACCTGTTGTATTAATGACAAAGCTAAATTAAATAATGAATAAACAAAGTACAGAAAAAAACTAACTTCAGGATCCTGCTTTTAATTAAGACTGTATTGAATAAAATTCGATTTTAATTACATTTGGCCTAAGATAACAAACATTAAAGAATATACCATAGTAAGTAATTCACGATTATGAGTTTCTACTTGGAAGCTTAAGCTTTGATGGTAAGGCAAGGAGATACCCGGAAATTAAGAACAAAAATAGCATTTATGGCAAAAAACAAACACCATGAATTGGCTAGAATCAAATCAATAGAACCAGATTATAAGCCAACAAGAGAAACTGCTTATTTTACTTATAAATAGATAGTAAAACTATAGTTAAAAAATTCCAAAAAATTTACACGCGTTTAAAGTTCATTAACTGCTTGAATTGACAACGTGACATGCAATTGTGCACTTAAAAACGAATTAACAACACTTGATATATCTTGAACTCGAGTTTAAATAAGCACCGCTAGAGTGACTTTTAAGTCAAGAGTGCAGAAAACGATGAATGATGAGTGTAGCACTAAGAATTACAATGCAATGAAAATATTTGTTTATTTTTTAGTTTTTCTTTCGTTATGCGTCCAAAGTGCGTTTTAACAGTGCAGATAACAATAAACAAAGAGTTGCATTTTTAACGCAGACAAAAAAAAGTTAGTACAGATACATTTGCCAAAAAATAACGTTGTATTTTTCATCTTCTGCAATAACAAATAATGTGTGAATTTTGTTATTTAACTACACTGGCAACATATGCAGCTAAAAAAGTCCGAAGTAATAAATCCAATTTAATAAAATCAATTTGAACGCCAAAAACACACAACTAAAGGAAACTATTTGAAATAAATTTAATTTACATCATTATCATCATTTACATCATCTTCCAATTGGTGCAGTACAACTATTTTGTGGAGCAAAGTTGTCATTGAAAATTGATTTAAAATGGTAACAGAAGCAAGCAAAATGTACCAAAAATCATTAATTTTTTTGCAATACACCAAATTTTTAATAGTATACCGAATTTTAATGCTGTTTAAGGCGCTGTAATAGGCGGAAGATAGGGGTGGATGTGTTCAGAAGATATGTTGAGTGGGCGAAAAAAGAGTACCAGCTCATATGTTTGACGCCTTTTTGGGGCCATTTCGGGAGATATATGAACCTGAAGTTTTCTTCAGTTTTCGTATTCTTTTTAGGGGGACCCCCAGAAAGGTGGTATATATGAGGTACGTGTACTATTAGAACCATCTTATACATTTGACCCCTTAAGTGTTCAATTATAGAAAGATATAAGCTATAATCGACAATTTTCAGCAGTTTTATTTGGGGAACTCCAGAAGAATCACAGATAGGGGGTTAATGTGTTCTCAGAAGAAATGTTGAAGGGGTAAATAATTATAGCAGCTCAGAAGGGTGACAGATACGGGGTGGGTGTCTTCAATAGAAATGTTGAGATAAAAAGTAAAAGAATCTTGTTATACATTTCACTCCTGAAGGGCTACTCCGGGTTCATTTAGTAAAATTTGGAATTGGAAATTAACGTAAAATTGGGAACTACTAGGGTGATCCAATACGAGGTTCCTTTTTCAACTGGGTTGTTTTGACAGCTGTTATGTGTCAAATGGCTTGTCGAATGGCCGAATTTGTGCTCAGTATTCAATACGACTCAATCATAAATAGACTTACTCCTTAATACAATGTTTATTAATTGTAGAAACTTACTACCAAAATCATTCATCAGTTAGAGAATGTTACAGAATTCTTCACCATCATTTGGGTCGTAACACCATCACCAAATTTCGAACCAATTTTACTCTATTGGACATTCATCATTACGGTGCCATAGAGCCCGTAATTTTGAGAATATTGCTGCAGTAGCAGAGAGTGTTCGTGAAAACCGAATCGAACAATCGATTCGTTGCCGATCTCAGGCTTTGGGCATCTTTTATGGATCATTGTGGCGTATCTTAAGACGTGATCTTAGTCTGAAGGCCTATAAAATACAGCTCGTACAAGAATTGAAGCCGGCTGTACGTTTTAATTTCGGTTTTTGAGCCTTACAACAACTTCAAATTGATCCATTCTTTTATCGAAAAATGGTGTTTAGCTACGAAGCTCATTTCTGGTTGAACGGTTACGTTAACAAGCCAAATTACCGTATTTAGGCCGATGAACAAGAGCTTCCAATGTATCCCATAAATGTACTGTTTGGTGTGATTTATGTGCAGGAGGCATCGTCGGACCGTATTTCTTTAAAAATGTGGATGGAGCCCATGTTACGGGCAATGATCAATGAATTTTTGTTGTCAAAAATTCAGGATATTGGTGAAGCCGACCTTTGGTTTCAACAGGATGGCGCAACATGTCATACAGCTGGATAAACAATCGCTTTATTGAGGGAAACGTTCGATGAAAACATCACCTCAAGATATGGTGCTATTTATTGGCCACCAAGATCATGTGATTTGACGCCATTGGATTACTTTGTTTCGGGATATGTTAAATCACTGGTTTTATCGACAAACCCTAAACTATTGACGCTTTGGAAACCAGCATAACTCGTGTTATTCAAGGAATACCGGCCGATATGCTTGAAAGAGTTGTCGAAAATTGGACCCACAGAATGGACCATTTAAGGGTAAGTCGTGGGCAGTATTGGAAGGAAATAATTTTTAAACATTGAGTTTTAGGAACTGAACTATCATTCCAAATAAAGATTTGTATCAATATATTGGTTTTTATGTATTTTATTTATAAAACAAAGTAAAAAGTTCTTATTGAATCACCCTTTACTAGGTTGGTCTGAAAAGTTTCCAACCTTAACGTGGCAGATGGCAGCACTCGTCAATAAAAGCTTAGAAATGAAGTTGTACATCTTTTGACAGGTGCTTACCAAAATTTCAGCCATTTTGGACGCGTAGTTGTCATTTGACAATAATTTGAGTGAGTCGGTGTGAGTGTTTTTCTGAAAATGGAAAAAATCGAGTATCGAGCTATCATTAAATAATTGCTTTTGAAAGACAATACACCTATGCAAATCAAAAATTGGTTGGACTTTGTGTACGGGGCATCTGCGCCATCATTTGCCGCAGTGATATTTTGATCAGCTGAACTTAAACGTGGCAGTACCAGCTTGGTAGACGATAAACGTTCGGGGCGTTCAAAAACTGCAAGCACTGACGATAAAGTTCCAATAACACCAAATGGTGTTAAAGAAAGGACCGTCGAATTAAATTAAGAGAGATAGCAGAGTCAGATAGCATATTGAATCAAGATTTAGGCATGAGAAAGCTGCGTGCGTGTTGGGTGCTGCGTTTGTTTACGTTGGCACAATTTAGGCGCAATAAATCCGAGTTTTGGCACCAATTAATTACTGTAGATGAAACACCATTATACTCCCGAAATAAGAATACAGTCGAAAATATGGACTGCAAAGGGAGAATCGGCTTCAAAAAAAAAAAAAAAAACTATTTTTTCGCTGGGAAAGTGATTTGACCATCAATAACAACAAAAAAAAAACGAAATGTCCATTTCAGCCCTTGAAAGGACTTTGACAGAGCTTCTTATGATGAATTGATCAATTGTTTTGTGCATGTTGTGAAATCTGTGAACACAAATGATCGTGAACTGGACTGGATGCACAAAGTCAAAAGATGCACAACTACACTGCCTAGCTTTTATTGACGAGTGCTGCCATCTTCACGTTAAGGTCGGAAACTTTTCAGACCACCCTCGTAGTTTCCAATTTAACTTTAATCCTCCCTCTCCCCCCTACCTATCCTAAATTGGTAACGTAGTTTATGAACGATAGTTTTACAGATTAAACAATATTAAAGTGTATAAAAAGTAGAAAAAACGCTTTCCTGTAAAATTTGCTTTTTGACACATACGATAATTTCGCGCAAAGTGGTCGATATATACTCTTAAGATAACTTTAAGCTTCTTCAAGATTTTGTTTAAACTACTTTATAAGATTTTTTCACATTTTTTCAAAGTTTTTTGAAAGTGTGTTCGTGGTTATACAAATATCTGCGGAACTAAACGGTTAGAAATCCTGGCATATATTTTAATACAAGCGAAGTATTACGACGATTTTTAATTCAAAAAGATTTATATTTAATAAAATTCAATAGATTGCAAAATTTTTAAAGAAATTTTGTATTAAATTTGAATATGCAATTCAAATTACAATATTTTATACCCTTTGGAATAAATTTGATATTATAGTGAATGTTATTTATTCCAAAATTTCTAGCCGTGTACTTAACCGAAAGATTTTATATATTTTAATTTTGTTAGTGACTAGAACAAGAAAGAATATGTTTTGTGACTTATGGCTCTTGTTTTATGACCATCATATTTATTTATGAGCACGATAAATATTTGAAGTTGTTCATACTCAACTTGAGAAGGCCTTGTATAAAAGTAATTATTCATGCTTTTCTTGAAAGAGCCTTGTAACAGTCTTGAAAATGAAATTTTCTTGTATAATATTTTATATAAAGCTTTATGCAATGATACATTTTAGGAAGTATTTAAGAAGATTTTTACTCAAGCTTAGATTTTTTTTTAGATAAACTAAGTTTCAACTTGTGAAAACAAGAACGTTACAAATTCCAGAATTTAATAAAAACATAAAAAATTTAATATCATAAAAAAAAAAACTAAAAAAAATTATTTCAATAATAAAAAAAATTTTTTTTGTATGAACCCGGGATTGAACCGTGGATCTATCTTTTGACAAAGTGTCTTCTTAAACTGCGGGGCTACCCAACCAATTTATTGCCTTTAAATTAAGTGCATATATGAAATGATTGAAATGGAAACCTTTATAAAATTTTACTTAAGGAAATTCAAAGAAAATACTAATGAAGTTTCAACATCGCGCGAGCAAGGTACTGAATAGACGAGTGGATAGAGCGTGCGGCTGTCGATACAAACGATCCTAGTTTAATCCGAGCTACTTGGGCAATGGTAAATATACCAAGATATACAAAGATTTTTCAAATTACAAGTTTTCTGTTCTAAATAAAATGAAATGATGAAACGTAGTAGAAGAGATTACTATAATTCATTTTTTTTCAGATTTCGAGTTCTTGAATAAGCCTTGAATAAAAAACTTATATCAAACTTTATATAAGTTCTTGTATAAAGGCAATAATTTCATACGCCTTTTTTACTTGCATAGACCTTTTATAAAACTTGTTCCAAGGATTGTTCAAAGAAGTTTAAATTCCTGCTTTCTACATAAACTACTTATACAAAGCTTTACTCAAAGCATATTTAGGTGAAATTGTTACCTTTGGGTAGTCTTTAAGTGCATATAAAATGCAACAAAAATTATCATTATTATTACAATTTTTGTAACAAAATTTCTTCTAAAACTAAAGTCAATTAAAAAAAAAAATTGTTTATTCTATTCAAAGTTTTATGCTAATTTTCTATTTGAAGCTCAGATCTGTTAAAGTATCTATGCCAATTTTTTTATTTTGTGTGCTTTTATAATGTTTTTTCTTTTTTCTTTTTTGTGACTTTGTTATTTTTTATGCCCAAACAATGGAAGAATTATTGTACTCTATTTGTTTTGGTTTTGCTTTTATGCACCGAGATCTAGAAAACTGCAGTGCTTGTGTCATGCATGGTTGCTCAAAATTGCATGGATCGGCGTTTATGTTGGATTATGTTGATTGATGCTATTTGTTTGCTTCAGTTGTTGTTGGGAATATTTTATTTAATTTTTGTTGGGCAGTCAAATGGAACAAAGTACTTGTTTGTTGAAAAGGTTTTTCTTTAAACGCAAACTATTTTCATTTAATCTCATCTCTAATTCCTTTTCCTCATACTAATTGTAAAGTGGACAAAGCAACTTATTTTATACTGTGATTTTATAAGTGAACAAAGCAACTTATCTTATGCTCTAAAAAAATTGTTGCTGGTCAATAATATAATAATAAGCTTTTTTGAAAATAAAGAAAACATTTTATTAAAATTTTATTTAAATTTTAAATAAAAAAAAGGAAGTACCTAAAATAAGCAGCTAACATTTTTTTATCGATTTCGATCGACTAATATTAATATTCTTTAAGCATTTTAATAAAAATTTTATTCAGCTTTTTATTAAAAAAAATTGCTGTTTTACTTGGAATCGAACCCAGAATTCACCAATTCATATACAATGAACAGTTCACATGCGCTAATGCGTTTAGCCACAAAATGTTCTTTTCTGACAAGTATGAATACTCTGTAACATACAAACAATTCTCAATTAATGCGTTAAATTCATTAAAATTCAATGACAAGATTTATACTAAAAAACATCCAGCTATTAATAGTTATGCATATTTGCTATTATAAAAAAACAAATAAAAATACCTATTAAGCGCTGCTAAATGAAGTTGCAAGCAATTCTTGTCATTTTTTTTTCCTTTGTTATCGTGTTAAATTCAATGAGTTGTTTTATTCAATGAATTAAGCTGTGAGTTATAAATATTTTTTTTTTGTAATGTGTTTGCTATATTTGTAAAATGCAAGCAAACAAATATATCGTATAGTACAAATATTCCATTCGAATGATTGTTAAGCGAAAAGATACAAAGTACAAAAAGCAACTCTGTCAGATTAAGAGTTGTCAAAACCGGTTTTCGGTTATTCGAAAAATCGGTTTTTTAGTCATTTTTCTGGTTCTCCGGTTCCATTTTCTGGAAATCAATCATTTTTTTTGGTATTCGAAAAACCGTGTTTATTGAGTCGCGATACTTTGTTTTAAATTTTTATCAGGCCCATAGTCAGAATTTTCCATAAAGGGGGTTTTATTAAAAATATGTACAAATTATAGTAAAAAATTAAGGACAAGGATATGGATATTTTTCCAAACAAAAACGTTTACTTTTAAAAATATTTTTGATTTTGAGTTTTTTGAAATAATAACCCGAGGGGAAATCAGTTAAGGGAAACCTTATTTATGTATTGATATGATCCGGATAGCCTTTTTGAAGAAACCTTATTAGTATCTAATCAGGTGGATATTAGTTTTTCCTGAGGCTATTCCTACTTTAGGAGTCTTTATCAAATTCTGATCCGTTTATTACTAGGATCAGGGGACCTGATCAGGAGAGTAAAAAGTGCGGCACATTTGAAATTAGTCCCTTATCATAATAAGAATTTTCTGAAAATGTCCACTCGGGAACGTGATAAAGAGAGATCACAAGGATTTTTTAATTTTTCATCAAATAAATTTTGAGAGCTAAGTTTTTGCCTATTATTTTTGAGAAATGTTTCAAATTGTGAGAATTTGAAATTGTCTTTTAAATTATAAATTTACACAAAAAGTAAAAATTTCCCTCAAAAAATTCCACTAATACAAAAACTTAAGTGAACAAAAATAATTAAAAATAAAATAAAAATTTATTTCTTAATAAATAAATAAATAAATAAATCAATAAATAAAAAGGAACGTATTCAAAAATAAGTATGATAAAAACTATGTAATAATTTCTTGCAGCTTATTAAAATCACAATTAAAATTAAAATAATTAGTTAAAATTTTTTAATTAGTTCACCGGCTGAAGTTATGAATCAATAATATACATTTTATAGTGTTTTTTACAAGAAGAGGATAATCAAAAAATTTAATCTTTTGGACTGTTCCTTTTTGACTATCTTACACCTTCTTTGATCTTTAGTTTGTGCAGAAGATTTCGGCTCTGTGCAAAGCCTATTTCGGGTTTCGTTTAATCGGGTTTCGTTTAGTCATAATATGGCTCTTTTTTTTTAAAATTTACATACATAAAAATATATATTTTTAAAAATTTATCAGTTCAAATAATGTTCAATAGGTCGAATTTTAGAAAAACTAAATATTCAATTTAAAATTTTTGTGAATAGTTAAAAATAATTTGAAAAATATTGAACTCTAAAAATAATTTAATTATTCAATTTTCTTATGAAACTATGACTCAGAAAAATTTTTCAATTTTCCAAATTTTTTTTTTTTTTTGGCATATTTGTAAAATTGCCTTTATAACACTATTAATTTGGCAACTTGTCTTTGCACAGGACCAATATTTTATAAACAAGCTTGAGAGTTATAGGGGTACAATCGCCTAAATCTAATATATGTCTTCTTAAAAACGATTTATCAACCGAATAAATCGTTATTAAAAGAATTAAACCGTAATTTTTTTAGAGAAAACTTAACAATTTGTTCAGTCGTGGACCGAAATTTGAAATTATTTAAAAAACACTTAAAAAAAATTAAAAAAAATTTCATTTAATTTTTTTCTAAATTCAAAAATTTGCTATTTAATTTTAACAATAACGCAGTTTAAGAAAATTTAATTGTTAATTTTTCTTAAGAAAACTTGATGCCAAGATTTAAAAAATTATCCAATTCCTCATAGAAATCACTGAATAATATGTTTTAAAAAAATTTTTTGAAAAGAGAAGCGCGAAAAAAGTCATATCGTAATTTTAGCTGATTTACGAAGCTCCTAAGTCGGAAACTATTTTTGTAACCAAATTGAAGAAGTTGAAGAAGTGTTAAATACCAGAAAAGTAATAAAATCGAATGGTCAAAATTTGAGTTGTTCGCTTCACTTGAAATTGTTTTTATTTCATGTAAATACATATTGTAAGCTAATATTATACAGATAATATTTTCAAAATTAAAAAAAAAAATTAAACGAATATTTTATCGAAGGGTTGGAGTGTTATAGGCTTAGAAATTGAATAAGAAAAATTAACCTCATTTAGTTTTAATCATAAAAAAACTACAATTTAGTAATTTTGTTCAGATGGCTATTGTCGGCGACTTTATAAAAAATGGGCGTGATAGCACTATATCCACGCCCGCTTTTCAGAAATCATTTTAATTCCTGAGATGTTCACGTTCTTATAGTGAAACTTTGTATACAGGTGCTATAGGTCCAAGTGGCAGTCACTTTGTATAAAAAAATGTTGTTACGCCCACTTTTACCGCTCACAAAACAGTAAAAATGCTTTATATCAGGCAGTTTTTACCGTAGAAGACTAAGGTTTTGTAATTTAGTTCGTATGCTTACTAACGGCAACTGTACAAAAGGGGAGTGGTTGTACTATATATACGCCTACTTTTTCGAAATCATACTTATTCCTGAGTTGTACACGTTTTGTTAGTGAAACTTGGCATGCCGGTGCTCCAAGTGGCGGTCAATATACAGGGTGTCCCGCAATTGAGTGCAACTATTTTCGGTGCTGAATGGTTATGTGGAGCTGAGCAAAAAATCGTATGGGAGAGGGGATCTATTTTCGCATTCTTAGGAGCTACAGAGCTAATTAATATTTCACGACTTTGATTCACGTTATTGTTTCTAGCAGAAAAACTAACTTTCATAAAACTTATTTTGATAGATTTTAAAGGCAATGAAATCACCTTTCCAACGGTATATCAGTAAACCCCACCAACTTAACCGTTACTGAGCTGTGATCGTGTGAAGATGAAATCAATCGGTTGAAATTACCAAATTTCAACTTTGATTGGACATTTCTCAGAATTTTGCGTAATAAATGAAACCTCTTTTTCGATCAATTTTGTAACTTTTTCAATTTTCTTTTCAATGACACCAAAAACATATCTTTAAAAATAAAAAAGTTGGCTGTACTAAAAAAATTATACTTATTAGAAAATAATGATAAATAATGACATTACAATTAGTTATGCAGTAGATAATATCATTGTTTTCTAATAAGTATAATTTTTTTAGTACAGCCAACTTTTTTATTTTTTAAGATATGTGTATGTTTTTGGTGTCATTGAAAAGAAAATTGAATAAATTATAAAATTGATTAAAAAAAAATTTCATTTATTACGCGAAATTGTGAGAAATTTGCACTCAAAATTGAAATTTGGTGGTTTCCATCGATTGATTTCGTCTTCACACGAGCACAACTCGGCAACGGTTAAGCTGGTGGGGCTTGTTGATATGCCGTTAGAAAGGTATTTTTATTGCGCATTAATGAGCTATCAAAATAAGTTTTATGTAAGTTAGTTTTTCTGCTAGAAACAATAACGTAAACCAAAGTCGTGAAATAATAATCAACCCTGTAGCTGCTGAGAATGTGAAAATAGATCCCCCCGTACGATTTTTTGCTCAGCTCGACATAACGTAAATAGTTGCACTCAATTGCGGGACACCCTGTGTATATATCTAAATTTGGCCACGCCTACTTTTATCACCCACGAACCACATAGAAGTTCTAAAATCAAAAGATTTTCATCATTCAATACTAAATTTTGGTAATTAAGTTCATATGCTTACTTCCGATAGCTTTGCAAAAATGGGCGTGGCAGCACTATATCTGCTCCCACTTTTCAGAAACAATTTCAATTCTTTAGATGTGAACGTTTTGAAAGTCAAATTCGGTATGCAGGTGCTATGGTCAAAGTGGCAGTCATTTCATATATTAATGTTGCTACTATCACTTTTACCGCCCACAAATCAGTAAAAATTATACGCCCACTTATCAGAAATCATTATAATTTCTGAGTTGTACACATTTTGCCAGTGAAACTTGGTATGTAGGTGCAATGGAACCAATTCGCGGTTACTATATATACATAAATGTTGCTACGCCCACTTTTTCCATCCATCTTTCTATGCATAAGAAATGGATGTATGTATATATGTATGTGGGTATATCACGTAAAGATTCCAAACAGCAAAGCTAATTTTTATGAATCTTCAGGGAAACGGTAGCAGTCTTTAGAGTATTCCTGTAAAGTCTGGTGGCGAAGAAAGTCACACATCAATGAAAAACGGTGTGAACTTACTGTCAAGGCGTGGTCTCACTATAGCTACGCCCACTTTTTAGGAAATAAGCGCTGAATAAAATCTAGTATAGTATAAAATAAAAAGTGTAGAAGCAAAAAAACAAAAAGGAAGAAAATGGAAAAGAAACAGATTCCCATGCAAAATGTATGATGAATAGAGAGGGGCGCTGTACGCCCAATAGTCCTAATGGTACACATGTGTGTTCTGAGTCAATATTTCGCATATTCATGTGCATATTAATATGAAGATTCACTAGTGTGTAGCTAAAGGTTCGATCTTTCAAATGGTATTGGTCATAATGAGTTTGTTTCATTTTTTAGTATCTTTTTTTACATTTACAGACTAAAGGTTAAGGGGTTAAATACACCTCAAATTTTCGATATCGAATAGTTTTAGAATTATAGGTCGTACAGCATAGGAATTCAGTATTCGACCTCAATTTACACTGGTAACATTTTATGGGCGTTGAACGAGGCGTGTGGTACTTTTTAGCACCTCATATTTTCGGAATAGCTTTCGTAATAAGTCACACATGAATGAAACTCGGTACAAGCTTACGATATAAAAGCATTGCCTCACTGTAGCTACGCCAACTTTTAAGGTATAAGCTAGTTTCATATAATAAACATTTTTTTTTCAGACGTTAGACTTTCAGAACTTGGAAGCTATAGTTGAAAATGATTCCTTAATATACAAACTTCTCATAGATTATTCAAATACAATGATTGTGAACTTTGTCAGAACAGTTTAAGAACTTTTCCAAAAAATGTTTTATTGTTCAAGAGAAATTTTTGAAATTTGTATTGAAAATTATAGCTTTTACTTTTTCAAATAAATAAATTTTCGAATTTCAATTTTTTCTTAAAAAGGAATATATGGTATTACATTTTGATTATAATACTCACTTTGTATTATTTTTCTATACTTTCTATACTTTCTTGACCCTGCTGGGAGGAGGAGGGGGTTGAACCCCTAAAACACCCCCTTGGCTACGGAGCTGATTTTTATTCCTAATCATTGGCTGATTTATGTATAAATTTCTTCTATTTAGGTTAATCTTTGGGTCAACTAATAAATTTTATTTGTATAGTTTTTCTTTGCTCAACCCCTTGATTTGACATTTCTAATTTATTTGTCATAACATAAAACTTAATGATTACATTATTTTTAACTTGCTTTTTTCTGTTTTATTGTTGGTTATATGGACTCTTATAATTCTTTAATTCTTTCGCTTTTTTTTTTTTTGCTGACTTTATGCATTGGGAAACCCATTCATTTAATTTTATGCCTTTAGGCTTTATTTGTTTAAATTTTGAATTTTTTAATTGTCATTTTTTAATCATATCATTTTTTTTCATTCCTTTTTTAAATGTATTTTGCCTCATGTATCTTTTTTAACATTTTATGTCAATTCTTCTGTCTATTCAATTAATCAATCATAATTAATTTGTTTACAATTTTGATCCCATCAATCGTTTTGACTCTTCAGGTTTGTTTGTACTTCAATCATAGATTTGACAATTATGTCTTTATTTTAATCATTCCATATATTTCGACTTTTTTTTTTGTGTTATTAGCTTTTTGTAAAAATTCTGATTTTATTTCATTTATTTATTTGTATTTTTATGATTCTATTTCTATTCATTATTTCATTAATCAATATCATATTAAGTATGTGAATTAAAATGTAAATTTATATTTTTGAAGTATTTTTATTTGTAAAAAATTTTCTAATTAGAATAATATATTAGTTAATTTAAGCAATGCTTATATTTAGCATGAGTTTTGTATGCGTTTCAGTTTTATGTAAATTTTCCTTATTTTCATAAATTCAATGTTAGACATATTTTTAATTCCTAGGATGCAGTATTTGTGTGTATATACGTATATTTGAAGTTAAATAATAATTAATAAGCGCATTAATTTTGTTCAAAGCTGAAAGACAGCTCATGTGATTTTGACCTTTTGATATAGTGTCAATATCAATACTGTCATAATTTACAGTGTCTGATTTTTTTTTTTTGCACCCAACACTAACTAGTGCTATTTGTTGCAAGCAAAAAAACTATTTATATCATAGCGTTATAAATTTATGCATCACAGTTTTGTGAAACCGGCCTAGCCGGTAGCAGGTAGCAGGAATTGGCAATGATGTCGTGCGAGTTTTACCGTTACATGTTTTTTTTTTTCCTTTTTTAATCAGTTTTTAACATTTATTCGACTGCGACTCGTTAGCAAATTGCAGTCATTAGTCAAAATATTTGTAATTATAATTTTATCATAACATAGAAATTATATACAAAAATCAACTTTTAGATAATTGAGATTATAAGGATTTTTTTGTTTTACAAATTCATCAATTTTAAAATACTGTGAATCATCATTTTAGTTAACTTTGTCTTAACTGAAATAAAAACCTATGCACAAGATATTCAAGTCCATGAACAATGTCAAGAACTCCAAAATTGTTGAACCTACCTATATGAAAAAACGATCGTTTTGAAAAAATTTAATAAATATGCAATACACACTAATTTATACAGTCAATTATGCGCTAGATCAACTGTCGATCAACCTATGATTTTGTTTATAGCACATTGTTAATAATTCAAAAGCGATCAGGGTAAAATGCAAATTCAATGCTCGAAAGAAAACATCATAAAATATGCTAACTCCATGATTTATATCCGCTAAAAATTTCATAAAAAAAACCCGTCTTTTGAGATAAGTAAAAAATTAACACCTCTTTTAAGCTTCAAAGACGTAATATTATTTGAACCACCGAAAAAAAAATATAAAATAAAAAGATCCGCTAGAAACCTTACCACTTCGACATTGAAAAATTGACAATAAAAGCAAAAAATACTGTTAATATCAAGTGGTATATGTTTCAATAGCGTCAGGAAAAATTAAAACAATAAAAAATACACACACATTTAAGGAAATTAATGAAAGAAAACATACAAAAAACCGACAAGCTAACCAATGCCAAGGTTTTGATGTTTAACGCCCTCTTAATAAAATATGCCACAAAATAGCCGAAATCATGAACAAGTGTTAAGCACTTGTGTAAAAAATATTTATTTTTATAAAAACAAAAACAAAAAAAAAAAAAAAATAAGATTTATGCTTACACAAATTGTATGAAAAAAAAATCCAAAAGAACCTCATCAACGCACAACTTAAGCTGTCTTCATTTTATTATTCACATAAAGACGTAATTACGAAAGCCTGTTTTTTTTTTTAGCTTTAAGCTTAAGCTGATTTTATAAGATATAAATAAATATATTAATTAATAAAATATGTTTGTAGTAAGAACAAGTTATTTGATTCATTAGCTTAAGATAAATTTTGACTTTTTGGATGTGGCAATAACTTGATAGATTTATTCTATACTAGCAATACCCGATGTGCGTTGTTACAACCGGCAACTATTTTGGAAAATAATAAATACTCGTATATTCACAATTTTTATTAGACCCTTTACTCGACATCACTCAATGCCCATTCCAGTTTCCCAGTAGCAGAGCATCACCAAATAGTAACTTCATTCTAAGTTTCAATGTCTTGTGAGTTTTACATCCAAAACTATTTGATATCAAAAAGTTGGCTTGTATGGGCGAAACCATAGCCCTTGTCTAATGCCCGTCCCAGTTTTCTAGTAGAAGAACATCACCAAGTGGTAACTCAATTCTGAGTTTCAATTTTCTGTAACTTGTATAGCTTCTTTATAGCTATTCTTTATCGAAATTCAGCTTTTATGGGCGTAGCCATTGGAAAGTTGAAAGACACGACTAAATAGCAAGTTCGAACTGAGTTTTAGAGATGTATGACTTAAAGTTCAAAAGTTATACCGCCAAATTTGGGATGCTGAAAATGTTCCAATCGAGATCGAATTCTAAAGCTGCTGGACCTATAACTTCAAAGCTAGTCGGTATCGAACATTTATATGTGAGGTGGCACGCACGCCCCCTGGTCCAATGACTGCACCACTGGTCCGACCAATCCTTACAGCAACACTCTCGATGACTGCATTCATTTTTTCAAATCATTGATTGTGATTTAATTTATTCATTCATTTTTGAAATCATTGATTGGGACTTTCAAATCGTAATCAATGATTTGAAAAAATTATTGAATACATTGATTGGGACTTGAAATTTCAAATCTTCAAATTTGAAAATTTCAATGATTGCATTCATTTTTTTCAAATCATTGATTGTGAATTAAGTGATTATAAATCACAAATGATTGCATTCTTTTACAGCTCTGCTAAATAGCAACACCAACTTAGACCTTTGTTCCCAAAAAACGACATTTTTCGCAACAAAATTTCATAATCGACTAGAACAAATGCTTTCGTGAAGTTAAAGCTAAATTCTTCTTCAAGGCCTTTGCATATAAATCGCACAACATTTAACACTGCATTCTCATTCCAAATTGGAAATCATACAGAAGATTGTATCTTTCAAGCTAAAGCAAAAGTTCATCAAATATTATTTTCTCAAAAATTTTGTCAATCGTAGAGAGTATTGAAATTGGTCTATATTTATCCAGAGTCGCGACACATTGCCCTGCCTTGGTATAGGCACTACCTTGTAAATCTCAAGAACATCAGGATACACAGACGAATTTACAATTTTATTAAAAATCTCCACCAGTTTAGGTGCAATCTCATTAACACATTCTCTGATAAACTTAGGAGAAATGTTGTCACTGCAAAAACTCTTATCAGTTTTCAAATTCATTATAACATCTTTGATTGTCTGTAATTCAATATTATCGATCTTAAATTGATGCCTTGACTGAGAAAGTGTGCGCAAAAACTTGAATGTGTCATCCGATTGAACACCCATTTGACGTTTTAAATCTTCTACCGAGGAAATGAAGTAATTATTAAACGAATCTGCTTTTTTCTGCTCAGAATTTATGAGTTCACGCTGAGAACATCTCTATGTTTGACTATATCAGTCTTTATTTTTCCTAGCGTTATATTAATGATGAATTCCACGATTTTTTTGAATCATGCCCCACTTTACGCAGTCTATCTTTATAATAGCTACTCCTACAAACTTTGACAGCAAATCAAATAACTTTACTAATTCTTTTCAGACTTTATAGGTTAAAGACTAACAGCCTTATTTAAAAACTTATTTTAGAGGTTGCGCAACTTTAAACCGGCTTTAAACAACACACTGTTATTTATAAAGGATTTTCCGGCTTGTTTAAGATCTGCGTAACAAAAACCTATAATTTTTTGTCATCTTCTCGATTAAGCTTAATGTTTATGATAATTTATGATAGACATGCTCTATATCCGGCCTTTTTAGTATTTTTTTTTTTCAGTAACAGATTGGCAAATGTATAAGAACTCTTATTTTTTGTACAAGATTTTCGATTGTTTAGACACAAACCTTACAAAATTAAGCAATGAATAAAAAAATGCTTATAAATAAGAATTTCAGCCTTAAACAGTGCGTACCTAAACAAGTTTTTCTTATTATAATATATGAAAAAAAGGACCTCGCAAGTTTTGTGTATTTTGGGCATCTAGCCCTCAAATGATGCTATATTTCTAATCAGAACGGACACAAAAGTTTTTATAATTTTTTTCCATATTATTAATAAAATAGTAAATAAATAATTTTAGTTAATTGGTTGTTTGTGATACATTTTGAAGCAATCTTTATCATTAAGTGAATTTTGCATTTTTGATATCTGGCTATAGTTCGACTGACACACTCCTATTTGCAATGTCTTTTGGCTGTTTCATCTACCATTTCGGGCCAATGATCGTATCTGTCGGAGCATCAGGAGGCCGATAGTGACATGATAAGCCTCAGATAATTGGAGTTCTTGTAGTTCTCATGATGGGGGATCCTCTGATTTTGCCAACACTGTGCCAATTTCTAAATTAAAATCTAAAACATACTTTATATTATTTTTTGCGTCTTCATTTTTACTCGGTAGTACTCCATCATTTGATCACCCATATCTACACCACCCATAATTAAGTTCAAGTCCTCAATAACGGCCGGTATTGGGATTGGTAAGCGGCGTTTTACATTTCAGGACCAAGGATCTATTTCTTTAACCTTCAAGGATCCTTTCCACATTTTGTTGATGTTATTGTAACACACTTAGAGACGCACCATTTCACCGCCACCACTTCGTCATTCTTCACATACTGGCTTATTTCACCTCGTGCCATATTTTTGTCCAGTGGCAAATTAATTTGGTTTCCCATTATAGTACCTGTGGCTTAGAAACCAATGTTATTCAATTTTTCCAGAAGTGGAATGGTCGTAAAAAATCGGTTGAAATAAAGCTGGCTGCCGACTGGTAAAAACTGGGTTAACCGTAAGACTATTGAAGGTCCATGTCCTAGCCCACAGTCTGGAAACATTCCAGCACTTTGAAATAGCTCAAAATCAACGATCATTTCATTGGAAGTTGCACAAACTAGATTTTTAGTCCAACAGGACGAGGTTTTGATCTTATTACTTGCCGTGCTGGACATCTTCCTGTAAATGGCACCATCTGCTTGTCGATGGAATATGAGGTAATTTCAGTAGCCAGTTCATTACAACGTCGTCTTACCATTTCTACAACCGGCTGCACTCTCCAGAGTTTATTAGTTGTACTTGGTTTGCTGAAGTCCACAAAATGTATATGAATTTCTCAATTTCATAAATGCATTTCTGGACATTGAGTTTGAAATTATATCGTTCCAAAAATGTGTGCTCCAATACATTATAATTTTAGGGTAGCCTAAGCAGCCCATTATAATGGAACAGCCATAACATTTTTTCAATTCTATTTTTGTGGTATTAAATTCAGTTCCAATCGTTGAAAGTGCATACATTTTGGTGTATTTCACAGCTTCTTTAAAATTATGATCTGGGAAGTAACTAGAAAAAATTTGCATAGGTGTGCGGCATTGTACCAAATTATGACAGCCAAAAGCAATAGATAAATTAGTATCCGGAAACTCTTAACTGTTCCACACATCCTTTCTTGGCTTTGCATTTTGCATTAGTGCTTCTTCAAGATTACTAGAACTTGGCTCAGAATCTTAAAAAATTAATTTTGAAAAACCACAAACATCAAAAATATAGCACAGTTCTTTAACTAATTCATCGTCAGATTCTTCATCATTACCAAGAGCCCTGGGCTTCCAAGTAATATCAACTTGTTCGTCATCATCAGAAAAGTCATCCTCTGAGTTTTCAAGGATATCAAGAATCCGTTGTTGAATATCTGTTAAATATGAGATAACACAAATATGAGCTTGATTTGAAAACTCAATTTGTGCCCAAAAAACACAATTGTCTTATCTGTTTTTAACTTGTCGTGAAATCACAAAAGTCATGACTATCCCGAAATCAAACGATCGCAAGCGCAAATAAGTACCTTTATAAACATTAACCCCGCTACAAAAAGGGAACAAAACTAAACATGATATGATATGTGCAAACTCACCCGCAGACATGCTTCCAATCTATTCGAGGTATGCTACGACACTGAATTTTTAATTTTTTGTCGAATATTTTGTAACACTTCAGTCATTACAGCGGAAAAAACAATACCTACCATAATCGATGCTTTTAGGTTTTTATTTCAAATTTTATATAAATCACTCAAAAATTAACTTAGAAATTACATCTTACAATCGCTTATCTTGGGTCTCAAAGGTTTAAGGCAGTATTCTAGTGTAGAATTTTGAAAAAAATCTATTTTTTTACATATTTTAGAAGATTCGCGCCTTAAGAATATATCCTCCAAAGGAATTTTTAAAATTTAAATTATTTACGGAGTTGTAGCTAATTAAGTGACATTACCAGACTAGATGAAACTCAGATACGTCGCTCAGAAGTACGAGCTTCTGATGTTTCTAAGGAAGCTAGAATTGATCGTTAAGCTAAAAGAACTGCGGAAAATATTTACTTTGAGGAAGAAGAAGACCGAATGTAAGGAGCAGAAATCGTCGATTAACGAAATGTAAGTTCAGCGCCCGTTTATATGACTTTGACTGCTTGTAACTGTATTCAAATGTTTAAACACTTTTTTCTTAAAACTACTTTTTTCAACATATTTGACATCATATCTCAAGTTCCTAGACCGATTAACTTAAAATTTGGTGTGGGCCTTTTTTATATATCCCTCTATGACCCGGACTAGAATTATGTAAAAATTTTATTTTAATATATTTAAAAAAAAAACGTCAAAAAGTTACTTCTATTTTGCAAACAGTCGCCAGTTCGTGAAAAAAATTTCTTTCCCTAGTCCGAGATATAGCGATATTCTTACTCCGATTACGCTTCATTAACTCATAATTGAGTCAATATAGCAAAATACAAAGTGCCATTCGGTAAAACTCACAGTCTTAGGTTGCGAACATAGTGAACGCCGGTTCAGACAGGTAGGCAGATCAGATCAGATCTTCACATTGGAGCAATAAAGGAACTAAGCCTAATCTGCTCTAATCTGTTTTCTGATCTGATCTGCCTCTCTGTCTGAACCAGCTTTCACTATGTTCGCAACCTAAGAAACTAAAAACTAAAAACTTTTTTTTTGTGAAGAAACGAGTGTTTATTAAGCTTATTTACAATGAGTCGCCTAAGCAACAGCTGCAGCACAAGGGTTAAAGAATTTCAGCTCCGTTATGGATACAAAAGAAAAGATGAACTTGATTAAATATTTCAACACCTCAACATATGTCGCTGCGGTAGCCGCTTTTCCAACGTTAAACAACAGTTTTAAACAAGTTCATTACATAAAATATTATTTTTGATTAATAATTACAATAATTAATTTTTTTTTTTCCTCAATCAAAGAAGATAAAAGGTAAGACCTAAAATTAAAACAGAAAAAGGCAAATAAAGACTCACCTTTTCGTTACGCGTCAAAAATTCCCAAATCGGTATCGCTGAGCCGCAGCAGAGCTGCATGGAGACAGCTAAGATCAGGCATGTTGCAAATACTTTCGCTGTATAAGCCATGCTGCTGGACGCTGGGATGGGCTAAGATGCACAGATATATGGAAAACCAACAGAGAGAGGGGAAAAAAAATAAATGATGTAGCCAAAACTCGCTGTTTTAACGCGGTTTAAATTTATGAGTTTTAGTTAAAGGTGTAAAACGCGCAGCTATGACAAGACGAAAAAAAATTAAAAACAACAACAGATAAGTAGCGACGCAGTTGTTGTAAATGTTGTTGTTGTATAACAACAAGTTAATTTAATGCTTGAATGTTATGTTAAATATGTTTTTTGTTGTATTTTTTATTACTTTTCTGTTTTACTTAACAGAAATTTCACTTTGCTTATAACTTTCTATTAATGTTATTTGTTTTTTTTTTGTGAATGTTTCACTTTAAGTGAGATTTTAAGTATCTCCGGATTGTTTTATGATATTACAAATGTTGAGGTTAAAATGATTAACTACAGTTGTTTAAGTTTTACTCAAAGCTGCAGAAAGGCATCTACAAGTTTTTTGTTTTTATTTTTATTTTGTAAAAAGTTAATACAAGTATTTTAAAAATGCTTACAATTTATTTGCTTCGTTGCCTCACTTTAGTTTATTGATTATCAGTGTCTTTCATTTGTTTTCAACTTGTTTTTGCTTTTTAATAAATTGTTTATTTATGAGTTTGTTTTGTTATTTTCATTTAAGTCACGCACACACACCTTTGTTGTTTCCAGAAAAAAAAAGAGAAAATCTTTTTTTTATACTTTTCTTTTTTCATTTAAAGAATCAACTCAATAGCTTTGCTCATCTACACTCTACGAAGACTTGTCTTACAATGAAGCGCCGCCTGAGCTACTCATCGTTTTTATACGTTTCAGCATTCTCCCTCGCATTTTTCCCCATACTATTATGTCTCAGCTCATCTGCTCTCAAAAGAGTGAATTTACAGAAGCCGGTATAGGTTTTTTTTTTTTTCTTTGATTTCCCTATTTCGTTTTATTTTAGCTTAGTTAGAAAAAAATCTCTGTTGGAGCGCGTTGAGTTTTTTGGAGCTTTAAAACTTGCGCAGAGCTTAGAGTTTAGAAATCTCTATTTTACTCAGTTTGCACAAATAAATAATATGTAAACTTGATTTACAACAACTAGCAGAAAATGGTGCTCCTAGTTTTAGAAAAAAAAAAAAAAAATAAACAAAATCAACTCAAAGTCAAGTTTAGGTGAATCTATTCAAAAAGCGGTTCTACTTCAGATAGACCTTAAAAAAGTTTGACGTTTGCTTATTTGTGTGCCTCTCGCATAAAAGTTCTATCTGACCATATTGCTTTTAGCGACTATTTAAAGTAGTGGAATGTTTATATTTTTGGCATATTTTGTAGCACAGTGTCTGCAGTATCTATGTGCACACTTCAAGTTCAAATATTAACAGTGATCTGCAGAAATTTACGTCCATTCCCCATTTAAATTTTCAAGAATTTTTTTGCTATTTAATATTTTTTTGTGCACGAATTATAAGTGAAGGTAAATTTCTCTGTTTGTTGGTTAATTTTTCCAACTTTGAAATATTCCACCTCGATTGTTGTTAATAAGAAAGGGAATGAAGCCATGAGTAGGACATCGCCATGAATGGGACAGTTATAAAAAATGTATTTCATAGTATCTACAGTAGCATTGATCTATGTGCACGCTTCAAGTACAAGTATTGACAGTGATTTGAAAAATTGATGTCCATTTCCTTTTTAAATTTTCAATAAATTTTTTACTATTTAATTTTTTATATCAAAAAATCTATGTACGTCTTATACAAAAAATCTGTTGTGAACAGATAATTTGGATTCAGAATAATTAACGACATCGCTTAAAGTTAATTTAGTAATTTTTAAAGGGATATTGTATAATTTTATCCAAGTCGATTAGTATATGTCTAATATTTTCGGGAAATTTATAGTGTTCAAACGGAAAGTTAAAAACTCCAATATTTACATGGAGAAGACAATATGAACACTTTTATTTTATTCTTCGCTATGCAAAAATGAAAATAACCTTTTTGAAGCGAAGAATTTTTAAGTAGCATTTCAAAAGATAAAACTTGCTCATTGTTACTGTGCCAAGCATACTAAAAATAGCAGTGATTTTTGTTGTCAGGTAGCTTTTTTGTTGTTAAAAAAAAGTGGCTATAAAAATTACATTTTTTTTCAAAGAAACTGATTTTTCAGGCGAATCAATGTCAGCAAAAAATTTTAAATTTGATTTCAATTCTTCTTAATTTAGTTATTCAAAGAAATAAACCAAATTCATGCAAAGATGAACCATAGAGCAATATATTCTTGATAATATAATGTTATGAAATGCTTAATGTTTTATTAAAATGCGTATTGATATTTTTCGTTAAATTTGTATGGGTTTTCACTTATTCAGTACTTTTGAACTGATTTTCGGATCTGCTAGAGGAAAAAACGTGAATCTTCTGAACTTATCTTATCACATGCTCGGATCTTCTGAAAATTCCTTATTTCCCCCCTCTGGTATGCAGTCTCGGAGAAACAGTTAAGTAAAAAATTGCTTAATTTGTTTGGGGATTAAGCAAATTTCCGCATATTCCTAGCTAATCAAAATTTTGCTTATTTTTACAAGAATAAAGCAACATTTTGCTATTTTAATTTTAAATAACTAAAGCAATAATTGCTTAAATTTAATCAAATTTTGATTTTTCCTTAATATATGAGGAAAGATTTTAATTTAGGAAACTTTTTCCAAAATCACACTGTGATTGAGCCAAATTGCTGATTTGCGTTTAAGCAAAATAATTGTTTAATTTTAGCAAAATAATTTTCCCCATTGTACATCTAGAATTGATTGTATTTTAAGATTTAGAGTGTAAAATGATTTCCAAAATAAAAGCGTGTGAAAAAATATGTAAGCCGAAAATATGCCGTGCTTTTGTCATGAATGGGACAGTTTTTCGTCATGAATGGGACACTTTTAAAAGTTGATTTTTTTCATATGCACGACATTTTTATCGTATAATAACATGTTTTGTGTATATTTCTTGTGGTTGCATGTTAACAAAAACACAAATGTGGTTTTTTTTATGGCTCAGTGTTTTTATTGTTTTCAATTGCCTTTTATGTAATTTTTCAATTACATTAGAAATAGATTATAAATTTTTAATGATTCTTTTTTTTTAAATAAAATGCCACAAAGCAAGCAAAATGGCTCCAAGCATAGAATCCATAATTATGAAACTGCGCATGAAACAATCAAAGAGGTGATAATTGACAAAAATACACAGAAAAAAATGATTGGTTGATAATCTGAGGTCGGTTGATAGGAAATTTAATGAATTGTCTTGTATTTTTATTGTAAATATGTCCTATATTTGCGAATTTGTATTTAAAGATTCAACAAAAAGTTACTTTGTAGAATTTCACTGAGACTTAAATATGTAGTATTAATCAAGGGAATTATATGAAGCGTTCTTATAAAATACAATTCACCTCATACGATTATAATTTTAGTATTTTCAAATAGTTTTATTGATTGAAACAGAAACACACATATCTCGGGAACTGCTAACCGTAGTGAAAGCTTAAAGAGGTAAACAACTTAAAGCTATGAAATAACAATTTTTTTTTTAATTTTTGTCAAATAAATTGTAGTTTCAAATCATTCATATTTCAATCCTTTTATTATATTCCAATAAAAAAAATTAAATAAAAAAAAAAATTGTGGAAACTAAAGTCAAAACCAAAAACTTTTGATTGGAATTTCTGTAAGTATTATTGGACATATAAAAACCGAATGCATCACTCAAAAATACAATTTGTGGTAGATTTTTATCATCTGCAAAGGAAATAAATCTTTTTTTTCGAGTATTTCAAAACCTTCCTTTGAATAAATCATCAAATTTAAAAAAAAAATCTGTCCCAAATTGACCCCTAGAAGGGTTAAATTATTGGAATGGTGCTATAATTTTTTACCCTGTTACATTTCTTCTAAGCACACCTAACCCCTATCTACCATCCTTCTGTGGGTCCCCATACAAAAAGCACAAAAACTGCCGATTATAGCACATATCTTTCCCTACTCGACCTTAATTAAATAGAGTGGTCAAATATATGGGCTGGTCCTATTATTTTTTACCTTTTGAAATTTCTTCTGAACACACCTAACCCCTAGCTGCCATCCTTCTGTGGGTCCCCACACAAAAACACAACAACTGTCAATTATAGTTCATATCTCTCTCGAATTAACTCCTAAAGGAGTCAGCTATATGAACTGGTCCTATTATTTTTTAACGTTCAACATTTCTTCTAAGCACACCTAGTCTCTACCTGCCACCCTTCTAGAGGTCCCCATACAAAAAACACAAAAATGTTTCTGTTTTCTGCTTGACTGGTAGCTGAATCAAAAATGCAGGCATTAACAGTACAAGCCTTAACAGTGCTAACGTTAACAGTGATGAAAGTAACAGTGGTGACGATATAATATTGCTGGCATTAACATTGCTCACGTAAACATTGCTGACGTTGACATTGCTGACGTGAGCAATGCTGACGCAAATCCATAACTTTCATTTCTATCAAAAAAAATGCTCAACGCGTCTCACTTAAAAAAAAATTGCCTATTAGCATAATATGTGTTATGTCAAAAAGGATGGCAAAAATGAACCGCTTAAAACGTAATTTATAGTTCTTTGTTCTAAAAAAAAAAACCGTTAAAAAACAAAATTAATGTTAAATAGTCTCTTAAGCTGGCCAACCGGATTTGAAGACTTGGTCACTTAAAAAATTTCTAAAACAAACTAGGAATAAATGGCGCCATTCCAGCAAAGTTAAACTAATGATTAATTTGTTGTTGTTGATATTATTTAAAAAAAAAAACAAGGAATTTCCCAACGAAAGACAATAAAATAGAAGCAAAACAAAATGTTCTAGTCTAGCGCCATACACAAAATCATGTAAACTATGTTAATTAGCCCAAAAAATCCCAAAAAAACCATACGAAACAGAAATTAAAACATTTTGTGAAGATGAGCGCCAAATTAATACAAAAACAGAGTGCAAAAAAAATCAGTTTTATAATTTATAGCTATAGCAATAAACTTCATTGTTTTTCGTTTAGAAAAGATATGTTTTTTTTTTTAAAAACAAGCAAAGACGAATTCGTGACGCTGATTAAAGCAGGTTTCAGTAACAAAAAAAAAAAGAAACAGGCAGGCCAGAAAAAAAAGAACAAAAAAATTATTTTGTAAAAAGTTGTTTTGCTGACTGGGATAATAATTTTAATTGCGACGCATATTTGTTAACACATTAATTAGTATGCACATTTTTAAAAACTTTGAGCAATTTTTTATTTAAAAAAATATAAATTTTTAAAAAAAATGTATTAATTTCTAAGAGTTATCCATATTTTAACAGATAAAGTCACGGCCGGCCAATGTTCTAAATAAGTGCGCCTTATAGTATATTTTTCCAACAGTTTTTGAAAATAGCTTCAAAAATTAATTTTCATCATATTTATATTTTTTAACCGCTGTATTTGTTTCTTCAAACAACTAAATTTTGCTTGTTAAAAAAATCATCATAATTTTCCAAACAGTTCTTTCAACCTGTTCTTTCATTTGAATTACATAAGCAGCTTTGTTTGCACTCTGGTCAAGCCAAGTTTTTAATCCATTGATTTTTAATGACTGGATTCTTTTAGTGAAATCAATAACGCACCACACCCAGATCAGATGCATTTCTTTTTAGGCGTATTTCGCATTCTTAAGTGCCGCCAAAGCTAAAGAGTTCATTGCACTTGGCTAATAACAAAAAAAACGAGTTAATTTTATAAAAATTGGCAAAAACTTGGAGATGCCGGGGATCGAACCCGGGGCCTTTCACATGCAAAGCGAACGCTCTACCACTGAGCTACATCCCCATACAAAAGTGCTGTGACAAACGCTGTATTTAATATCAGGATGCATAAAGTCAAACGTAAGAACAGCAGAGAATGCGCTGAAGCGGTATGAATCTATTACATTTTTACAGGGCTGCTCAATTTACATTTTTGGCGTACAGCTTAGAAGCATTTGGTTATAATCAGACTTGCTTTGAAAAAAAAAATCAAGGGTATTCACTTCACTGCTGAAAGTTCAGAAATCGGAAATTTCCGACGAGTTGAAGTGAGCAACCGTTTGTAATGTCTCGTTTTTTTCACATGCATCTGTCAACCTTAAAATCGCCATCGCTTCATTTTGTTAGTCATGCGATGCATGTCAGCAGACAAAGAGTCTCTTTGTCGCATGTACATATACCATATATGTACTTTATACTTTAATAATTTTTATAAGCGGCTAGTAATAGATAGAATAGATAAATTCGACCAAATGTGTATTAATACATCAACGACACGATCAATCGAAGCATTCACAGCAGTTTTTTTCACAAAATGTAAATGTAATAGCCGGCTCAGCACTTCCTCGTAAGTTGGCAATGATATTTTAGAAAAATAACGCCGAGTTCTTTCTGCAATCAGAGTTGAATATTGAAAAAAATGTTTAAAATTTTTAATTATTGAATTTTATTTTAAAATTTATCGAAAAATTACATTCATTTAGTTAACCATATTTTGCTTAAATATTGTTTGATTTGCAAAATTTTTTCTTTAAATATTATTTACATTAAGCAGGCTTCACAACTGAAATGTTTAATTTTGAGAAGAACATCATTATCTACCAGATTGAGAGATTTGAAATAATAACTGAGTGGAAAATATCATCGATATTCGCGTTTATTTGCTCCTGGTGACCGCAAATTTAATTGTATGCCAAATCTGAGTACAAAATCTTTTTAGTAATTTTCGTGTAGCTTTAATGTCAGTACGAAAGTTAATAAATTCACATTAACCCTGAGGGCCCGAAAAACACGTTTTTAACTGTAGTTCATCCAGTTTATCAAAATGTTTGTCTTTTTTTGGCGTTTTACTATTTTTATGCAAGCACCTTTCATATGAGGGGGGGGGGGGGGGGGGGTAATGTATACATCAATATTTAATTATTTTCATGTTATTAATGTTATTTCATGTATTGATGTAAAATTAAATAAATAAATTAATAAGGTTAAAATATACAAAAAATCAATTAAAGCTTGAAATTCAAACAAAACTTCGACTAGAATTTGATTTTAAGGTACTATTTTACCTTTGATTTTGATAAAAGAAATTCTTAATTAAGGGTATAATAGGAAATTCTACTTTTATTTCTTTAGTATAAGTTTGGTCAGTCTTAAATAATCTTTGGTATATAATATATAGTCACACAGAAAACTATAAATACCCCTCACAAATACCGCGTGTAAATGAAATTTAAAATTTTTTTTTTGAAAAAAAGTGAATACACCAAAAATTCCCAAAAATTCCCGTTAGGCTTACATACAGTAGGCATGTGGTTTCCTTTTTTAAAGAACTTTATATGTATTTTAAAATTGCCTAAGTCTGCATTTTGCATTTGGAATGTGAAAAACTGTTTAACAGTGAGCTTTAAAAATATTAAATAAGCCTAAAGCACGTAAGCGTCTTAATTTCGGAGAAAAATTAAAAGTTTTGAAAAATGCTAAAAATGGGCTGAAGAAAAAAATATAGAACACACCAATAAATTTTTGTATAGAAGTACAAGTCAAAAGCAGCAAAGTTTGTGAATTCAATGCTCATTGCCCACAAAAACAAATGCATATTCGAGCTTTTTTTGATAAAAAAATAAACAAATTCATATGTTTTGTTCTTTTTTAATTCTATTCTTTGAAACATATAAGCATATATAAAATATTACAATAAATTTTGTAATATGATAACAAAAGTGTTACCGATTTAATGATCTTTTCGATATACGGAACGACTCTGGACATTATATCTTTCCTTATATTGGAGCACCACTGTATTTGTGTTGTTTGTTAGGCATTAAGTCAGACCTCCTTTTGCTTCTACTACTGCCATTAATCGCTAGTTCATGAAAGTACGAGTTTTTTTGTTGTTTCAGTCGTTATTTGGTTCCACTCATGCTCCAAAGCATATTTTAGTTCCTGTATGTTGCTAAATGTTTTTTTTACGTATGCGCCGTTCTAATTCATCCCACAAATGCGAAATGGGGTTGATTTCGGGGGACTGTTATGGCGAATGGAGCTGTTTTAGCATTTTTCAAAGGAACTATTCCTTGATAATATGGATTGTTTGCTTTGGGTTATTGTCCTGTTAGAAATACTAGGCCAGTGATGGGCGACGTAGACTTTACGATGTCGAAAATACTATATTCAACGTTATCGACAATGTCGTGCTGACAATTACTATAAGCGACGTGTCGACAATACAATCATGTGTAGATAATAAAATATTTTAATGCAATCATATAAATTAATGCAATATTTTAATGCAATATGCAACAATTTTTTAGCAAGCCGTGCGAATGTTGGATATTTCATGTTTATTTTGAAAATGAATAAGCTTGTATTAAAGTTCGTCGTTTTCTTTCTTTTATGCCTTCTAGCTATACTTTGCTATTGCTTAATTTTACTTTTGAACAAATAATTTTTTTGACAACGGCAGTGTGGCTAATTAATTTTTTATAGTCTCATTTTGTGATGTGACATTGTCTACACTATTTTCGACATTGTCTACACTGTTGTCGACATTGTCTACACCATTCTCTACATTTTCGGCCCCAAAAAATCGACAATTTAAGTTGACGTGTCGAGGAACATCACTGCTCAGAACCTACTTGCTTGCTGATTCTTTTAAACTACTTTTCAAGATTTTTAAAAAAATAAACCGGTCCACATTTGTTTGCACAAACTGTAGTTTTCCGACTTTATTCGACGAAATACAGCCCTATACTGTGGTTGAACCTCCGGCTTGCGTTACAGTTGCGACAGTTCTTCGGTTGCAGTTCTTCGTTCGGTTTGCGCCATATGTTTTGTTTGCCATTGGAACCGAATAAATTGTACTTACTCTCATCGCTGAACAACACTTTTGTCCAGAAATCTATTGATATGTCGGTATACACTAATGCTAAGTCGAGTTTTTGTTAATTTAACTGGATGAATGGTTTTTTTTCTCGGCACTCGGAAACATATAAAATCCGTTTTTTCTCACACAATTTGTTTTGGAATGCACATTAATAAGGTGGTTGGTTTCAGAGACGTTTCGAACTTCTACATCTGTTGTTTTTGGATTTTTAACCGCAACACTTTTAATATATCGATAAACTCTGAAAAATTTTAGGTGGACGACCACTTCTAGCTTTGCTAGCTATCGATTTTGATTAAGAATTGTTTTTTATAATCTTTGTACTGTTGACTTACACTTTTTGCAATGAAGTTCAAAGCATTTCCCTCTTTTTTTAATGTTATAATTTGCTCTCGTACTTAAAGACAAACTTCCTTTATTTTTGGATTCATTATTACTACGCATACTTCTTTTCTACTTCTTCTTCTACGTTCAGTCGAAACACAAATGAAGACTGAAGAAGATTCAAATTCGTATTTGTTTTTTTTTTAATAACACGAAATTTGAAAAAATGCCGCTACTGTGCTTGCATCGTACATATACTTATCTGTGTTGGAATGTGCGTTTCATTTGTTTGTGCAAAACAAACGCGATAATAACAAGCCAATTCTTTGTTTGTTTGAACTGATGTGTCTTTGCCCTTGTAAATGCGTAGTTTGATTAGATTAGAAATGTATAGTTTTTTTAAAATTGCATCTTAAGGGGGGAAGGTGGGAGGGGGGATACGTATACTTTTCTGTGTGACTGTATGTTACTTATGCAAATATGTTATTTTATGTTATTTTATGCAAAATTGTATACGACTGGATCGGTAAAAAAGCTTTGGTCGCTGGAAGCAGACATACGACTGGAATAGTAAAAAAAGCTTTGGTGGCTGAGAGCAGATATACATACGACTGGAACGATAAGAAAACTTTGGTGTCTGAGAGCAGACGTACGTTCGCAGAGTTATTATACATGTCAGGAATGTTTGTCTTTTTAGAGTTGCACACTTAAGTCTCTGCGCCTTATATCTTTAGGTTCTTGCTTTACCTGAACATTCTAGAATATTCCAATCACACAAATAAAATCTTAAAAAAAATCGAGCATCCACTGGTAAATAGCGAAAACTGAGTTCATTAAAGTAGGTGCTCCACGAGATCGTTTAAGATGAGCTTAAACAGGGACGAACTCCTTATTATATGTTTCAAATCATAAAATATAGTGATATTTGTTTTTGTTAAAAATTATTAAAACGCATTATATAGCAAAACATCAAAATGATATTTAAAAATTTTTCTGAACAGATAGAAGAAAACTGGGATACTCCTAGCTGTAAATATTATGAATTTTTAATGCCTGCAAGCATGTGTCGAGAGGACAGTGTAAGATTTTCTCAATCAAGCGGGTTAAAATAAAAAATTGTAAAAACAGAAATATTTTTTTTTTCTAAAATATAGCATATGAACATTCAAAGCCTTATCAAAACTTCAGACTGACTGATAGATCCATAATATTTAGAACGGCAGTCGAAAAACTTTTTTCAAAAAATTTACAAAATTATATTGAACCAAATTTATATTGAAATTATGAATTAGCTGTAAAGCAGAAACTAAAAAAATAGGTTACATTTTGTCAGACGCTGTTTTAAGATTTTACTTACAGCCATTATTATGTTATAAGTCTTTATTATAAAAATTAACATTTCCGTTTCGATGATATCGTTAAAAATGAAAAAAAATGCAGAATTTTTTCAATAATTTTGTGTCGTATATCATAGAAAATATAAGATTTTGCATGATATTTTTAACATCCTATAGTCAGGCAATCCTATAGCCTTCGGCATTAACAGATTTTTATGATCTTTTCAGGAATAGAATACTTTCATCCCAGATTTTAATACGATTTTTAAAACGATACTGCACATAAACAAAAACCAGTTTTAACAAATTTTTAATTGTTCATTTATAAATAGTTAACAAATTTTTAAAGCTTGTTTCCTCCCACAACTCGACGAATATTGCCTCCATGAAGGTCACTCCTCTTCACGCGCTGGAAAATGAAGAAAAATAAATACAAGTATTTTTCTCCATTTTAATTAAATTTTCCAATTGGGAAGAAAGTTTGTTCACAAATCAAAACAAAAACAGACAGACGAAATGTCAAATATCAGTGACAACTTCAATTTTTGTAATATATTTTGATTTTACTCCAAAAAAAAGACTTCACAATCAGGGTTGTTTTTTTACTTTTCAGAGTTTTTCGCAGAAAAGCAAACAAACATCAGCTTTTCATTTGGCAGTTCTTCTATAGCGAAAAACTTAATATCATGTAGCTTTTCAGCTGAAAAGCCATTATTGTCCGAAAAGCGGCTTTTCGGCCTTAGTGTGAACGTACTATAACTAACCAAGCGTTGAACGATTGTTTAAGAAATTCTGTTCAATTAAGCTGTTTAAATCCACGATAGACAATAATTTATAATGTTTTGGCGTTTAAAGTTCTTATTTATAATCTAATCACTTTTTACTCGGCAAATTTATCTTGTAAGACTCTAGTGACTTTTGTCACTAATTTGAATTGATTTGCTCTCTCATTATCATTATGTTTTACTATTATTTCGAGTACGGGAACGCGTTTGAGTAAAAAATAGTAAAATTATCACATTTATGCGTGAGTGGCAACTAATATATTAAACACACATTAGCACAGATCTCGGAATATATTACAATTTGCAGATGATTTCGAAAATTTGGCAGCACTTACAATATGGTGGCGCGAAAAATGACAGCTTCCATGGACAAAAACAGTTTGTAAACAAAAGCCTAGTTCGAGTTATTAAAGAAAATAATTGTATATATTCGAGCTCATGCCTGAAGATATTCCCGAAATTGTGCAAGTGCGCCGCTTTCTGAAGGAGCGTCTGCGCCGTGACTACACAACATTCCATGGACACGAGGCGGAGCGTAGTAATGTGCATGATTTGCTGCAGCGCACGGCAGAGCTGGGTGAATCCAACTCTTTGCTGCTTATAGGACCGCGCGGATCCGGTAAAACCACGGTGAGCAATAAAACCCAAAAAAACTTCAAGCTTCTTTTCAAAAATTACCTTTCTTCCTTTAGCTGGTAAACTCGGTGCTTGCAGAACTATTGTCCAGCGCTGACTTTCATAAGAATGCATTGATTGTCCACCTCGATGGCAATCTACACACGGACGATCGTTTGGCATTAAAAGCAGCTACTGTGCAGATGCAATTGGAGAATGCAACTGATGGCAAGGTCTTCGGTTCATTTGCTGAAAACCTGGCTTTTTTGTTAGCTTGCTTGAAAGCTGGTGGAAAGCGTTCCAAGAGCGTCATATTTGTGTTAGGAGAATTCGATATGTTCTGTTCGCATCATAATCAAACTCTGCTCTATAACTTGTTTGATGTCTCACAATCTGCACAAGCGCCCATATGTGTGGTTGGTGTAACGTGTCGGCTGGATGTTATCGAGCTGCTGGAGAAGCGTGTCAAGTCGCGTTTTTCTCATAGGTGCGTGATTTTTTTCTTAATTTTAACTCGTTATACATAATATTGAATTACTGTTTCAGGCAGGTTTTTCTCTTCCCCACTGCGGATAATTTTGAGCAACGCTTGGAGTTATTTCGCGAGCTTCTGAGTCTGCCCAGTGACAAACAGTTGAAAGAAATAGCTGCACGTATTGCGAGCTTTAAGTCAGTCAACAGCTGCGCGCTGCCTTTCCAGCGTAATCATTTTAATCCATCCAAGTACAAATTCATTAAAAAATCGGTGGATGCTTGGAATAAACGTATTGCAGCCTTGGTCACAGAAAAGTCTGTGCAATCAGCGCTGCAAATGCTGTATGATTTCGATGTCGGTGAGGCCTCTTTAAAAATCTTTCTTTTTCGCCTTGTTTCTGCATTAAATGAAGACTCTTGCAAGCAGCTTACCAGTGAACAAATCTCGCAGCTCGCCTCCACGCACGAAATAGATGATAAAGTGGAGCTACTCATCGGACTCTCCGTGCTGGAACTTTGTTTGGTCATTGCCATTAAACACCATACAGAAATCTACGATCGAGATCCCTTTAATTTCGAAATAATCTTCTCACGTTTCTCCAAGTTTGCGAAAGTTTCATCAACCATGCAAGGCATTGAGCGCGCCGTTGTTCTTAAAGCTTTCGAGCATCTGCGTAATATTGAGTTTATTCTACCGCTTACAGCCACCGTATGTAAGGTGCAGAAGGAATTCGAGATGCACAAATTGGCTTTGATTCTAAGCCAAATTAATCAGGCTGTGCAGAAGTATCAGGCTCTACCCACCGAAGTGTCGCAGTGGGCTCAGAGCTCATTAATTTAGTTGTAGTTGCAGTTTATTTTTAAACTTTATTAAAATTCCAAAAATTAGTTTTAAAACTTCATAAACAATATAGTCAAGTTTAACAATATATAAAAACTTATAATTTTTTTATTATTATAAGAAACAAGTAAATTCTTTGCTTTCTTCTTTTTAATCAGATCTTGACCACACTAGTGGATGCTTACGATCCACACGACAGAAAGGTGAGCATTTGTTGGAGCCGCACGTCTCGCATGGATACCAGCATCCTGGGCAGCTTTTGCGTTGGCAGTCACAATAATCATTTGAAGCTTGTTCAAGTTTTCTTTTACGTTCGGATCGCGCAGCTTTTTTTAATTTCAAAACGCTGTTTTTAAATTGTAGAAAATCCATTTTTACAAATATTTTTTACAAATTATTGTTTGAATTTAGATTTTAAGTTTCGCTCATGGTGAAATCAAGCAAGGTGAGGTTTTATCATGGATTCGGTTTATAAAAAGTACTGCCAGTTTAAAATTTTCGCTGACAAGTGAAAATGTACTAGATTGGACAGCATTTTTGTTCCGAATGTTGAAGAAAAATTTAAACTTTTTCATTTCCCAAAAAATTCTTCATTCTATTTCTGTTCCTATTTCTCTATTACCGCAATATGATTTAATAAAATTTTCACAAATTATGGTGGGACAAAATTTAAGTTTCCCAAAAATAAGTATTATAATTTCTGCGCCGTACTCTAAGGGCCAGTGTTTATTTTTTTATTACTATATAAGGCAGATTTTATTCTTTTGGAAAAAATGGTGAAAGTGTCAACTGCTTCAAGTCAGCTGTTTACAAATTAGCAAAAATGCAATATATCAAAAGTTCTTTGAATTAAATAAAAACTGTTGGAATGGAAACCAGAAACATGGTAAATTGTGTAAAAACTAAATAGTATATATGTTAATTTGAGAATTAATTTCAATATTCTAAAAACCTTCACCATGTCGTCTGCACTACGGATGTTCCACATCAAGTCAACACTGGAGGTGAACAAAATAAACCTGTTTGATGCAAGCAATTTGCTGAGCTTTTAGAATCATCAAGCGATTTTAAAGATGACAAGCTTATAGAAAAAGTCCCTGGGGAATATTTAATGCTGACTTTATTATCTTCTTAATTTTTTTTTTTTGTTTAAAAATAAATTCAATGCACTGATGACGTTTTGTTTTGAACTTTGAAAAACGATATTATTTGATAGTTTATACAATTTTATTGCGGATAGTGTGCTTAGTATTTTTTTGTGTATATTTTCTATTTTTGAGAGATTTTATTTTACTCTCACTTTTTTGACAGTTTTATCATTTTTAATTCAAAAAGTACAGAAACAGATCTATTATTAATACCTGTTATTTTTTCAGCTACTGAATTGCAATAAAGCTCGAAGCCCTTTTTAATAGAAATATGTGAATATATCAAGAAAAATTAAATATTTTATCCCATAAGATTTATACCAGAGCCCCCATATTCACGTGAACACGTTTAGTACGAATATACGTACTTTTAAAAATATTTCAAAAAATCCCGTACTCGAACTACATGTTAATGTTAAACACGTACTTCACATGTAGTTGCAAAAGTACGTGTTCACGTATTACCGTGTTCACGTATTCACGTGTACACGAATTCAAGCGTTCACGTTTGTAAGTATTCACGTTTTTACAACTTTCACTCATCTAAGTTAACTCCAATAGATTTTAGGTGTCATTGAAACGGTTTTTGACCTATTAACACTCCTAAAACATAAATAAAGAAACTTTTCGACATGGATTTTGATAGGTTTGTTTGGCTCCAAATTGTTTTATTGAGACTTTTTTGGACTTGGCCCATGATACAATAATAATTCACCACACCGGCCTTGAATGTCAAAATAAGAAATAAGAAAGGAAATTATTTGTAGGATAAATGGGATAAATTCGGGCAAATGTATTTACAATGAAATAAATAGTTGCTTTGTGATTTTAAAGCTTTGTTTTCAGTAAATTATAATTACTTTTAGTTTAGCTTTTTGTGTTCTATATTTCTTATTTAAAATTCTTCTTCTAATGTCCACTATGAATGTAATATATAATTTTTTATTGCCGTTTGACGGAAAAACTGTTGAACATAAATCAAAATCTAGTTTTTGAAAATTGACACATTGCTTTTATTTCATCTTTTGTCTTTTTATTTAATCGGATGGTACTTGATAGAAAAAAACTTAAGTTTTCTTTTTTACACAGTATATGACAGATGGCCGAACTTCTTTTTGACTTTATTAAAAATTTTTAAATGAACTATGAATGTATATTTACTTAATATATTCACAAATTACAAGAACTGAAGTGCACTTCTGTATCAGAGAACGTTTTTATAGGGAATGGCCTATGGGCAAATGCCGAATGGAAAAATCCCAAAAAAACTTCAAAACTTTTCTAATAGTAGAATAATGTACATCCCCGTTTGCCAGTGGCTACATTTAATAATTTTACTTTCGAAGCAAACGTCAAAGCGAAATATCCATATTAAAGTATAAAGTGCGTTAAGAAAAAATTTAATTTAATTTAAAAAAAATTGTCTGAAAAAAGGAAACAAAGCGATATTTTATCAAACTAATCGCCTGTCGAATGTGTTAAACAATCCAATTTTTGACGAATTGCCGAATATCGAAGGTAACGAAGTTATAACATGTCGCCACAGCTGAGCAATTCATTAAAAATGCAAAGAACAATCATGGATTTTTGTCGAATATTTTATAAGATACGGCAGCACAGTATTTATAATTTTGACATTCCAGGTCGGTGTGGTGAATCTCCTTACCCTACCTTATTATTGTATCATGGCCATCTTTGACCTCAGAAGTCCCAGAACATCCGATTGGCTATAATTTCATCTACTTATGAATATCATATAAAAGATTCCATAGAAGCCACAAAAGCCTTGTAACGAGAATAACCTCACCTTATAGCCAGCCATTGAAGCCTATGAAGGGCCAACAAGTCCCAATAAAGCTATATGGAGCTGGTCAAATCTATTCTACTATAATCTCTTCCCAATGGCAATAAGAACCTATGGGAATTGGCTTGGATGAGTCTAAATCGTGAAAACGTAAATACCTTAAAACGTGAACGAGTGAACCCGTGTAATCGTGTACTGGTGAACACGTACATTTGACACTACACGTGTAGTACGTGTTTAACATTCACGTGTAGTTCGAGTACGTGTTTTCAAAAACGAACTTCACGGAGCTTGAACTTCCATTTATACACAAGAAAATATGTGGGAATTCACATCGAATGGTCAAACAAAAAGAAAAAAAAAAAATAAAAAAAATTAAATTTTCATCCAACAATTTAAAGTTTGAAAAGTGTTAACATCGCCCAATTGCCTTCATGTAGCTTACACATCAGCAAGCCTATGGTGGCCTGTGTGGCACACGGACGTCATGCTCACAAGGCATGTTCACACATGTTCGACAATTTGTAGGCATGCTTGCGAGTATCTCACACATGTTTGCCTGATGGCAAACATTTTTGATTTTCTCCGGCACATAAGCTTTTATGTGTCACACTCGTGTGCAGACATGCAAGTAAGCTTTATACCAGCTAAGATTTTGTAGTAGCAACATCTAATGGAAAGTGTGCTGCGACCATTTTATACATTAGAAAATTGAAAAATCGACAAAAAAATTTAGCTTAAAGTTTTATTGCATGCATATTGAAAGTGCTGATATAATAAACACCCAAGCTTTTTCTCTATCACCCATGTTGTGCTTCGAATATCTCAAATAGTATAATGGCGATAACTCGAATGTTCGCTGCTTCACACAGGCTTGTGCCGCCATGTTGCTTCGCACATGTTGTGTTTGATGACTTGTTTAATCACCGCAAATTGTTATTTTTCTAAGACGTGCTGGGGAAAGCTCTGTCACCGGCTTGTTTTTCAATATTTCCGCATTAAAAAATTACAGAATATTGTTAAAAGTATACAATATAATGTACAAAAGATTTCAAATAATTTGCTCTACCTATATTCTTAACAAAAATTCTAAAAACAGTGTTTTTTTTACTATGAAATCCTTACCCCCTTAAAAAATTTTTTATAAATTTAAAATCTATCACAAATACGCTTTGCAGGAAATATTCTTAACAAAAATTTAAAATAAATCTCTTTTGCGAACGTTATATATAAAGAAGACGATATCTATAACTAAAGAATAAAGTTAAAAAAAAAGGAAATCATCGGGCTCTCGAACTAGAATTAAAACAGATCTATCTTAAACATTTTTTTTTTGCAAATAAGGGAACTTTTTCAGAATGTTAAATCTAGCAAACAATAATAATTTAGAGCTTTGGCTCTACATCAAAGTTATATAGTTTTTTTAACAGTACTTAAAAAAAATTGTCATTTATTTTTGCACATGCTCAAGAATGAATACTCAAAACAGAATTGAGGTCAATTCAATTTAAATTCGTTCGAATGATCGATCAATAATGCAAATTTTGCTTTAAAAGTCAACACAAATGCTCAGCCCGCATTGTTTGCCAAATTGTGCCTTATCTTTGTCAAAAAATAAAAAAATCGATTAAAAGTGGATACAAAATGCCGGTACAACACTTTTAAGCTCAATCCGATGGAACAACTATAAAAGGCATATTTTTCAAAAGTCTAGTTAGTGATCTCCAGGACACAGAACCATGCATACATGTATTAATTGAGACTACAAAATAGTGAAAAAACCTAGTGAAAAATTTACTTGCTATAACATCCTGTGGAACTGAGGAGTGCAGTAGTGATGCAGCTAAAATCGTTAGCAACTTTAGCTTTTTTGCTGCTGTCGTCCATACTTAATGTAAGTTGCAAAACAGATGAAAGCCCAGGATTTTTCTTGAAACTAGCCAAAAATGTACCGCGTATTGGACGTAGAACAGACAAAGAATTTGAAACTTATTTTTCAAAGAATTCAAAGCTAATACCACGCATGGGACGTGCCACTGAAAGCGTAAGTTTGATAATTTAAAAACATTAATACACATTTTTTAATACTTATTATGCTGCATATAATAGTCCTTGGTCACCAATCAGCTTATCACTTGGCTCAATGAGCTACCACAGCCAAGCAAACGCAAGCTGATGCATCCACCCGCTGCCTATGGTGGTGCCGAGCGCGAATACAGCGTCGTACAGCCGGTTAATTCAAATACATTGATGGAACTTATGGAAAAGGATGCCATTAAAAGTGACAGTGTGAAATTTGTACATTGGAAGGATTTTGATCGTGCTCTACAGCTAGACGTGGATTTGTATGATAAGGTTATTTCCTTGGGTCGGAAACCTGATTTAAGTTTGCGTCATGATTTGGGTTTCTCGAGTTATGCTCCTTTCTTTGCAAACTCTCTGGATGGCGGTACAGATGTTAAATTCTTTAATAGAGCCAGCAATGAAATGTATCCGTATCAATATGATCGTGACTTATTGCATTATGAAGCTTTAGATAAATAACTTATAATAAACAAATACAATTTAGATTTGAAATTTTTTGAATGGGTTCATCTAGTCGTTTGTAGTTTAAGGATACAAAAATTAAATAAATATTGATGTGCAACTTAAAATATATGGTTGTTTTTTTTATAAAAAGCTTTTTGTTAATGCCGTGGTTATGCTAGCCAAACATGATTGCCGAACATTTTTCGTTGTTATTGTTTCTCGTGTAAAGTGAGAAATTAACTTTTTTTCAAATTCATTCTCTCACTCTCAGACCGAACATTTTTGATTGCTGATTGAAACAGCAAACATGCCGAACTTTCCAGTGTTGCCTGCAGTGATTTTCCATAAAAGCATCAAAAAATTAGCAAAAAGTAGTAAACATTTAAATAAGTTATGAAGGAACTTATAAATAACAAGCAACCTTAAAAACAAAGAACAGATATTACGAAAAAGTCGAACAACATGTGTTGAGCAAAAATGTTCAGTATTTATTGTCGCTTCAAATAAACATTGAGAATTTTGTGCCTTCACAAGTTAACTACAAAAAATTGTCTTAAATCAAATTGCAGATTAATTTCCATCAATTCGTATTGTTGTGTAGTATATAATTTAATATATTGTATGTAGGAATGGCATTTACTAGAAGTCGCTGTTTGACCGAAGTGTAAAAAAAGTGTATTAAAAAGTGTATACATAGAAATTAGGATTGTTTAATTTGTGTTTTGGAATATTGCAACATTGATGCAACTGTGCAGCAAACAAAAGCATAACCACCAAACAAACATTTCAGCGAAGAGAATAAATAAACAAAAATGAACGCAAAATGTTCGGCAATCTTGTTTGGCAAGCATAACCACGGCATAAGAGATATTTGGATGAGAGATAAGAACTCAACAATAATAAAAAAAACAAAAGTAGGCAGTGGGGGCGGGGGGGGGGGGGGGCGGACCGCCAACCGAAGTGAAAACTTAAAGCTATGAAAAACTTAAGGCCATGAAATCAAGTCATGAAAGTGTTTTTCTTTAATTTTCCAATAAATTGTATAGATAGAATATCTGTTGGTATTGTGAAAAAACTGCATCGATTGCCGTTTTCTATTTAATTGGACATAATCGAATATAATGCTTCATTCAAAAATTCCATAATTGGTAGATTTTTATCATTTGCAAAGTTAATATTGAAGTCTCCACTTACAAGAAAAGGTCCCCATGGGCCACTTGCCGATTATATAAGGTTGACGTATTTTTTATACGTTTAAAAATGGCGCACAGTGTAACAAGGTTAGACAAAAATCTAGACAAAGGCAAAAAAAAACTAGTAAGAAATGGGGCTTCGGCAAGGTACCGAAGCCAAAATACCCCCCGTGGCCGTACTGAAGTATATCCGAAGCCTTTAGACGTCTATAAAATGTTTATGTATAATCTGCAAAAATATTTGTGTCATACGCTTAATATAATTTTACCCTTAGCTGCCACTAATTACTCTAAATTTGTAAACAAAGTAAAATGCCACACCCACTTTTCTAGTATAAAGACTTCACATTTTACCGAAGAATATATGCATGGGTTGGATAAACGACGTGTGCGAAACTTGGGTACATACATACACGATGTCATTCAGTTTTATATATTTACGAAAGTTTTTCAATTTTGATGACGTCACTTTGTATTGAAGGTAGGCGTGATTTTCATCCGATTTTGCCAAATATAATGTTAAATAATCAAAGTTTGTCTGCAAAATTACAAGACATTTCTGTAATTTTTGCAGATTTTTAAGTGATTTAACGTTTTAAATAAAGCCAAGACATTTCTGCAATTTGAGCAGATTTTTAAGGAGTATTATGGTTAATATAAAGCTACTTTGTGTGGGAGGTGCGCGTGGCTTTTAACCGATTTTTCCAAATTTCATTGTCAGGATTTATATTGAAGACCAAAGCTTATATGCAAAATTTCAAGGCATTTCATTAATGTTTGTGAATTTTGAAGAGATGTTACGGTTAAAATAAAGTCACTTTGTATGGGAGGTAGGCGTGTTTTGCATCCGATTTTTCCAAATTTCATTGCTATGATTTCTATTGAAGACCAAACTTTACATGCAAAATTGCAAGGCATTTCATTAATTTTTGTTGATTTTGAAGAGATTTTACTGTTAAAATAAAGTCACTTTGTATGGGAGGTAGGCGTGGTTTTCATCCAATTTGGCTCATTCTCGAACTTGATCTTCCTTTTTTAAAGAGAAGCTTATATTTTGAATTTCATTGCGATAGCTTTAAAATTACGGCTGTAATCGTGTCGACAGGCGGACAGACGGACAGACACACGGAAATCGACTCAGGAGGTGATGCTGATCAAAAATATATATATTTTTCTATACCTGCCACACCTCCTTATTGACGTTACAAACGGAATGACAAAGTTAATATACCCCTTACGCAGTACGCGTTGGGGTATAATTCAATGGAAGCTTTCTTAACATTATCTCGAAAAGTTTGGCTGAGGCAGCTAAAACATGAAGATGTTATAGGCAATTTTCTGGAACATTTTTTGGCTAAAATGCAAAACAAATTCATAGAGAAAAATAAGGGGTTTTTTCAAAGCCGTCAAACTGGTGGTCATGTTTTTTTTTTCACTTATGAAACTATTTCTTGCTATATGTATATAATTATGCATACCAAATTTTATTGATCTGGGGTAATTTTTTGTGGAAATATACCAGATTACCTATTTCGATTGCATGGGATCTGTGAGTGTAATTCATCCGATTTGAACAAAATTTTTTTATCGTAAAATTCATTCTCACACAATTTCATGATTCTAGTGCAGCTCCTTTTACTTTTGTTCCATCGCTGTGTGCGTTTGTCACATTGTATGGAGTTTCAAAACCAGTAAAAATTTAATTTTTCGTCACACTATTTACTATACTATTTTTCATCGAAACATATACAAATTTGGTAACAAACGAAAGCTATTTTAGAGCCACACATGAATTTCATTTAGTCGATATCATAAAGAGTTCGTAATATAGCTTTATTTTCACTGATATTTAATTTAGAAGAATTTAAAAAGCTAAGCTTTTTTTAAATTTTTAGCTTTTTATATTAAATTTTTTTATATAAGAATCCGCCTTTTCCCACCCAGCACAAAATCCGACTTAGATATCGAAAATTGAAAAATTTACGAATAATTCGCGATGATAACTATCGAATTAAATATTGATTACGATTCGAAAAATATACGTTTGACAGACGCAACGGTTTTTCATAAGAGAAGGCTTAATAATGTTATAAAAAAATTATTATTACGATTCCAGAGCGATAAATACTACAAAGCAAACGCAAAGAAAATTGTATTTTCTACTTTTTAACTTAAATGTGGATACTTTTGGATATCTTGCTTTTTGCACTTTCAGGCTTATTGGTATGAAATAACTGTAGTTTTTTTATTACCATTAATGAAAAAATACTATATTATTCTTTGATTAAAGTTCGTTACTAATGAACTTTCGCTATAAATAAGATAAGTGCCGGTGGGTTTTTTTAAAAATAAATGTTTATTATACATAAAGTGTCCACAATATAGGTACAGTAGAGACTCACAAAAGTTAAGACTCTCAAAACTTAATTCTACGAAAAAGTTAAGCAGGCTTCTGCAACCACAGGATTCTCTAAAAAGTTAACTTTTGCGTTAACTTCTCCGAGCCCTTTTTTTCACCATTTTGTTTATTTTTTTTTTTAACTAGCATCAATTGATATTGTGTCAATTCTCACTCTCTGGATGTTCGTGAGAAACAGTAAAACGCAAAAAACAATCGGGATTGACCGCCATGAAGAAGAACATAGTTGCAATTCAGATGATGACAATGGGCGCATTCAGCGTAGTCAACAGTTGGCAACAGTTGTGTAAAAATTCGCTGAATGATGCAATTATTTGAGCGCTCACTAAAACTGATCAGGTAGCGGACGCCATTTAATCGAGCGAAAAAATTCTATGCTACCTGAACTCAACTGTTGAGTGCTTTAACCTTTAACTGGCACACCTCAAAAAATGTAATTACAAGTTTATGTTTTTTTCAACGAACGCCTTGAATAACAACACGACTAATCAATGCGAAAGCATGCACTCACCTGAAAGCTTGAAATGTACTGAGCGTTAGAGAATGAATGGTGAAATAATGAAATAAATATAATATATTCTTTTTTTAAGGAAAATTAGGGTTAAACTTTGACTCTAAATTCTAAACTTTGACAGCTTTTCTGACGCTTATGCCGTGGTAATGCTAGCCAAACATGATTGCCGAACATTTGGTGTTCATTTTCGTTTATTTATTCTCTTCGCTGAAATGTTTGTTTGGTGGTTATGCTTCTGTTTGCTGCACAGTTGCATCAATGTTATAATATTCCAAAACACAAATTGAACAACAACCCTAATTTTTATGTATACACTTTTTAATACACTTTTTACACTTCGGTCAAACTGCGACTCCAAGTAAATACCATTCCTACATAAAATATATGAAATTAAATACAACACAACAATAAGAATTAATGAAAATTAATCTGCAATTTGATTTAAGACTATTTTTTGTAGTAAACTTGTGAAGGCACAAAATTGTTAGTGTTTATTTGGAGCGACAATAAATACTGAAAATTTTTGCTCAACACATGTTGTTCGACTTTTTCTCAATGTCTGTTCTTTGTTTTTAAGGTTGCTTGTTATTTAAAATAAGTTGCTTTATAACTTATTTAAAAGTTTACTACTTTTTGTTACTTTTTTGATGCTTTTATAGAAAATGACTGCAGGCAACACCGGAAAGTTCGGCATGTTTGCTGTTTCAATCAGCAATCAAAAATGTTCGGTCTGAGAGCAAGAGAATGAATTTGAGAAACAGTTCATTTCTCACTTTACACAAGAAACAATAACAACAAAAAATGTTCGGCAATCTTATTTGGCTAGCATAACCACGGCATTAGAGCAGTGGTCGGCAAAATTAAAAGTGAGACTGTATTAGTGAGAGAAGAAAAGTTGCACTGAAAGAATTTGTATACTTAAAACTGATTGCGGAAAAGAACTAGCAGAAAATGGAGAAGTATTTCATAATAAATATTAAAAATTATAAATATTTAAATAAATAAATATTTAATAATTTGGCAATAATATAAAAAAAATTAATGTATTTTGTAGGTATGACTTTACTTAAGCTCGTATGATACTTCATGCATTGTTATTAACGTTTCTCTCAATTTGTTGCTCGTTAAGATTCGATCAAAAAAGTAGTCTTTTGAAATTTTAGTTTACGTCTGAAGAAAATAATAGAAGAAAAAAAATATGCTGTTCCTTGTTTAATAAGAACGAGAGCGATGTTTTTTTTACTATTATAAAAACCAAAAGTTCAGCTGATTTTGTTATTCAAGATCACTGTTTGCTATATATTCGTCGAGATCGAAAATTTCGGAGCATTTTCTTATAAGCATAATACTTTTCAAATGATTTTTGTTTATTCTATTACGCTTTGAAGAACATATGAAATTTAAATCAGAAAAAATTTGTTCACATAAATAAGAAGAAGGGAAAAACGAAAGCAATTTCTGATATATTTTTGTTAATTCAGGATAAAATGACTGGTCTAAGTTTTTCCAGAACTCGGAAATGTTAATTTTATCTTGAGTGTTTACTTCGCTTCGAAGTATTATGAATTCGGATTGAATGTGAAACTCATGCAAGCTCACATTACATTTAAAAGGATTTTCAACGACATCAATCAATGATTTAATTTTCTCAAAATCCTTAAACCTGTCTTCAAAATTATTTAATAAAGTTAATATTATATTAGCATATTCAGCTTTTTTAGCAGCTTTATCATTTGTATATATGAGTGCAGTATTTGCAAAATTTGAAAAATCGTTGGATTGAAGTTCGCATGAGAGTAGAAATAATGTTGTCTTAAAATTCATTATTTTATTAAAAGAATCATAAATATTTCGGTTTTTTCCTTGAAGTTCAAGGTTAATGTCATTGATATATTTGGTTATATCTGTTAGAAAGGCTAAATCTAAAAGAAATTCATTATCCTGTAAGGCCTGCACTAAAAACGCAAATTCTTTTGAATTCTCATTATTTAAAAACTGAAGAATTTCTACACGAAGGTCAAATAATCTCTTAAGAGAATCACCACGGCTTAGCCATCGAACTTCAGTATACATTTTAAGATCGGAATAATCAGCGTTATTGATTTTTAAAAAATTAACCAGTTTTCTGTGGGTTAGTGAGTTATGGCCCCCTCTTATTTTATTTATTATGTACTCTGCAGTTTTCATAGCTGAATGATAATTTAAGCATTTCGACGCAAGAGCAAGTTGGTGAATAACACAATGGAAATTGAAAACACGAATTCCATTACTTTCGAGCTGTCCTACAAATCCATTTTTTTTCCCAGTCATAACGAGTGCTCCATCTGTGCATACCCCAGTTAACTTATTCATGTCCACAATTGAGAATAACTTTTCATTTAGAACATCGAAAATTGCTTTTCCTGTTACATTTGCTTGTAAGGGCTCTATAGTAAACATAGACTCAGAAGCTTCACAGGTCGAGTAGACACATCGAATACAAACGACTAATTGGCAAACATCATTTATATCCGTGCTTTCGTCTAAACATATTGAAAAAAATTGGCATTTGTTTAGTTTTTTCTTAATTGCAGATTCAATAAATAAGCCTATTTCTTCAGTACGGCGAGCTATGGTTCTAGGTGAACAGGGGATCGACTCCATAACTGTACTGGATTCAAAATTAATTCTTCGCAAAATTTGAATAAAAAGATTTTTAATGAATATCCCGTCTGAAAATGGTCTTCCCTGCTTTGATAGTTCTACACTTATTAGTGTTGATAATGATAATTTAAGCTGATTCTGATGTTCTTCAGTATATTTTTTTTCTTCTTCTAAAGAATCATCCATCCACAACTTAAGTCTATCAAAAAAATATTTTTTTTTCTCTAGAAAAAGTTTTTCCCTGTCAAAGTCATCAATTTCCTCATATTCATTATGAAAAGATTGGTAATGCCTTTTCATAGCTTGTTCTGTTTTTATTTTCAATGACAAGTAGCACAATAAACACTGCATGCCATCAAAAGCGTTTGGCAGCATAAAATATTTTTTGCTTGTTGCATGGCCTGACATATTTGCACGAAAAAATCTCTATGTGTACGGTCAAAATAATTGAGTATCAAGAGAAACGATGCTGTTTCGCCATTGGTTGTTTGTGAAATGAGCGAAAGAGCATAAGAATATGTGTGACTCTCCCAAAGCATCTGCTTCATGGCAGGGATGATATTTGGGGGCTTTTAGGGCTTTTTTGAGCCCTTTTTAATTGTAAAAGCCCTGAGGCCCTTTTTAGTCGTTTTAGGCCCTTTTGAAAAAATTTAACCCAAAAAAAATAATCGCACTTTTTAACAAGAATAGTTTAATGGTTGATGTCTGTTGACAACATTTATGTACTATGCAATCGTTCTACAAAATTTTAAATTTGGAGGTAGAAAATGGAGGTACGAAATATCGTCCACAGAAAAATCGCACAAAAAATAAAATGAAAGATCACTAAAACAAAAAAATTCCCCAAAAATTTAAATTAATTAAAGAAAAATGCAAAAAAATCAACCAATATAAACGAAAAATGGCTAAAATTTTTGAAAAATTGTCTAAAATGCAATCTTGCGGTGTCGGAGTGCTTGACAAGAATAAGCTCTCTTTATTAAATAAATGAAAATATCTGGAGAAAGAAATAAATATTATTCATAAGTAGTAAGGTATGACTATCGCGGGACGGGGACTGATTTTAACTAAAAACTTTTAATTTTTTTTTAAAACATGATGATCAAGTGATAGTAATAGTTATAACCATTTCACTAGTAGTCAATGTAAACTATCACTCGAAAACAAAAAGTGAAATAGTCCTAAACAATTAGGTGATTTTTGTATAACTAAATAGCCAAACCAAAAAACTAAATTTCGCCCAAAAACGTGCAAAACCGCATCATTTTTTTGGCGGTTTCAAAACGAAAATGAACCGAATTTTGTATGGAGAAATTTTGGGTGATTCTTATTTAAAGTCTATATTTCCTTTAGCCTTTTTAAATGTTCTCATTAAAATAAGTTCCGTTATATTCAGCAATGATCACATAAATGCATACTTTTTAGTAATTTCAACTACAAATTTAGTTTGTTTTCCAAGTTATATGAAAAGAGCGAGCTCTAAAGGCTCCATCGTAGTCCTGACAATGCCTTAATATACGTACAAATTAATCCATTTTGTTATCAATTCAATATCAACGCTAAGAAAATCAGGCCAGTACCATCTCTCTACACCCTGATAAAGTTTTGGTGGCAAATTTCAAACTTATTTCTTGGCGATTGTTTTGTCATCTTATCAGATGTAATTTGACTTAATTTTCTCCTTGCAAAATTCTTTATTCTAAAATTGTGGTCATTCAGCCATGCCTCAATATATTTTTTGACAGGAGTGCATTTTTTTCTACTCAATTAATCAATGAGAAGAGTCTACATTAAATTTCTCATCCATTTCTGACATTCTACGACTATTTAAAGGTGGATATAACCGATTTGCGGTTATATGTTGCTTTGCAATTTTTGCTAAAAATTTTTTTACAGAAATACTCTATATCTAAAGACTGTTTTTGCCATTTTTTTAATTAAAAAAAATTTTGAAATAATCATTTTAAACACTATTAAGATGGAGAGTGATATAATTTAATCACTTAAAATAGAGCTTGCAAGATCTTTGTGATCAACCAAGAACTTCCTTCCATGTTCGGCTTAAGCGGTACAAACGAAATAAAACACGAAAAAGTTAAAGTTTTTTTGATTTCCCAAAACTGTTAATTCGAGATTTCGACTATTTTCACCAAAAATAAACTGGACTTGTTGAGATTATTAAAAAGTGTGCTATTTGTGAGAAGACCGTGTGACCATAAAGAAGGTCTTCAATATTGAATTGCCACTTTTTAAAACTAAAAGCCCTATTAACGTCAAATTGGCCCAATTTTTGTTTGAATTCTGGCCCTTTTCCAACTAAGCCAATATCATCCCTGCTTCATGGGCGCCGATCACTGCATTAGAGTAACAACACATCAGAGAATCAGAGAAAAACATCGCTCACTAAAGTATCGCTACCATAATAATTCACAACAGTTGACTACGATGAATGATGAATGCGCCCAATGTTACTGAAAATCCAGGAGTGAAATAGGCTAAGGTGATAGTTGACAGTCACTGCTTTCATTGGCGTTGTTGAAAACGACACCTAAAAAGCTGTCACATGCAAAGCTGTCAATGAAGGAAAAAAGTTATTGTCAAGTTGATAATCACCTTACATGAAGCAAAAGCGATGATTTCGATTGTCAACTATCAATTATCACCTACGCCAATTCCACCCCAGAGTTTGTTTCATATAAAGATGCAATATTTGCGTTAAATACATTGATGTTTCACAGCTTCTCGAACTACAATCGGATATAGTAAAATAAATCCGATATAATAAAATCGCAAAGGTTACAGATTGTTTCACTGGTACAGAGGCCAATTAAGTGTTATCCGAATAAATTTTTTATAACTGTTTGTTGTATATAATAAGCTATTATATGAAATTCATATCAAAAAGGTCTGAAATATCAATAAAATGTGCATATATATATGTCTGTAAATTTACTGCTATTTCCTTATTTCAAGTAAGGAAAACTTGACTCACAGGTTAACTTTTGTGAGTCTCTTTTGTATCAAAAATGCTGTTTTTGTCGAACTTTCCATAGGTGCAGATATTTCATTTAAAAAAATTTATATTTTATTGGGCTTCTATCAGGGAATCAGAAAAAACCATCAGGATATCAGATTTGACTTTAAATTTAATCTATTTTTTTTTTGTTTAATGAAATTTCTTTAATTCAACAGCAAAAATGATTTCAACAGTACCGAAAGATGAACATTTATATTTTTTTAATTAAAAATTGCATTTTTGGCTGCCATTCATATGACATAACGGACATTAGTAAAAGTTGTTTAAGTTTTACACAAAAATAAGAAAGCTGTTTTTTCAAAGAAATGAGCATTTGAAATTAAGAATATTCATTGAATACTCCTATTAACTTGCCTCATTTAAATGGTTGTAGGAAGTCATTATATCCTCGGTATAGAAGAACAATGACGTAACTGCAAAAATCGTGTATGTGCAGGAGAGACAAAAAACCAATTTAAATTAAGTAAAATTTTTATTAAAAACAAAGTATTTGACCGATAATAATTGCACGATGGATATTGGTAGAACTTTTACTTATAGTTTAGACCCAGGTAGCTTGGATTTCATTGCCTTAATTTTGCCCTTTAATTTCACCTCATACGCAATTACGTCATTGTTTCCCTCAAATTATTTCATTGTCCTAAAGGAAAAAAATGTAGAAAATTAGAAGCGTTGATTTAGAAAAACTTGTTTTTTATTAAAAATATGAATGAATATTTAATATTCAATTCTAAATACAGACAATTAAAGATTGTATATGAATAAAAATTAATACTGAATTAAAAATGCAATTAATAGAAAGCAGTTACATGAATAAAGGAACATTAATATTAATAAATGAATTATAAATGAAAACAAAGCGATTGCATAAATGAAAGAAATGTAAGTAAATATGAATATTGAATTATTAACTTTAAAGAGTGAAGTGATGAATGTAAAATGAGTGAATAATATTGTATGAATACAAGCAAAACAAAATCGTTGAATAAATGATAGAAAATGAATGAATTTTATGAATGCAAATAATGGAAAGTGGAATAAGCTGAATTAAAGTATAATTTAAATAATCAGTTTAGAGTTTCGTAAAAACCTTTATAATATTGTGGAATCATGTGGCTGTCAAGCAGGCTATTTAAATACCTAAATTTATTTTCAGAAATGGTCAATTTCCTGGTGTAGGCAGGTTTCAGCGTACATTGGTTTGCATCTATCGGCTCTGCAGTTCGTGTTATTCTTTTCTTAAAAGCAACTTCACTCCATTTTGCCTGTTTGTAGCTATTCTTATAAAAAAACACTTCGCTATTCTTTCCAAATCGTTATTGTTTTACGTCATTAATTTTGAACACATTTCCACTGGTGTCCTTTGTAATATTTGGAACCATATCAGCATGCAGTGCCTTCCAATCAATAAAGTCTGAGTAACCCATTTCACTGAGATGGAGAGGTTCTCCCTTCTTTTTTGCATTTCTGATTACTGAAGTGTATTGGTCTGGTACATAAATGGCCCCTGAACGCTTTGCTCTCTTTAACGATCTCTCGATGATACTATGAATGGTATCACCTTCATTTTGTGTGTGACCACGGATTAAGTACTTATGTGTGATAAATTGAATGTGAGGCAGATTTTGAACTGCATATAAATACATTGAGATCATGAACCTGTTTTTCTGTTGACCTCCACAGTTATCTGAGTAAAAAACAACTTTTTCCCCCCCCCGAAATACTATTGTTTGATAATTCCAACAGGTATTTGTATACTCCAGTGGCTATTTCATTTACCCCTCTGCCTGCGAGTCCTTCATGCCAAAAAAAAACAAAAGCTGTTTAAATCCTCTTTTTGTATTATTTGTGTTATGGTAAAATTGATGCAGTTTAGCTTTGATTTATAAAAAAATTATGATGAATTCCCCATTGGCACGGGAAGTACTGCTTGTAAATCATAAGCTGCTAAATGTATTCCCCCTTTTTTGCTCAATTCTTAGTCCATTTCTTTTTCTATTCTACTTAGTTGTTTTTCTTCCAGATGTTCTGTATATTTTTGTTCGAGTTTAGGCTGTTCTTCAACCGGTGCATTTTTAAATGCTTCACATTCATCGCATTGATCCTTTTTTGGTAAAAAAAATGATATACAGGGTTGTCCATATTCGAAGCGCTCATTTCAAAAAATCGATTGTAGTGTGGCTTGTGTGTGGTGGCGCGCCGTCTTGTTGAAACCAGTAGTGCCTGATAAGCTTTCGACGAACGATTGGCATGAAAAAATTGTTTATCATATCGCGATAACGCTCCTGATTGACAGTAACTCTGTGGCCATTATCATCTTCGAAAAAGAACGGCCCAATGAGCATTTTAGCACAAACGCCGCACCAAACAATGACTTTTGCATCGTGAAGAGGTACCTCTTGAATCTCTTGTGGATTTTCAGTTTCATACAAACGATAAATTGTTTTCTTGGAAGGCGCACTTTTCACTTTATTTGTTTTTTTGAAAGCACGTTGAGTTTTCACTATTGACTTGTTTTGTTGAATGTAAATTTCAACAATTTTAGAGCGTTCGCGTGGCGTGTACTGTTCCATTGTAAACATTTGCTTGGAATGACGCTTCAAACGCGGTATGTCATTAGTCGATTTGGCATCACTGCGGAAAGTTACAGTGTTGCCAGATGGGCGCTTCGAATATTGACAACCCTGTATTAAACTGTGTGTTAAATACGTCTATATATGTTTTATAAGTTGCAGCCGGCTTATTTTCTAAAGCTCTTATAGAAGAATAGTTTCTATGCATCTCTGCTACAGTCAAACCACCGTCAATGTATTTTTTTGAAGTATACTTTCGAACGTAATGGCTTTCTGTACAAGGTAGGGAATTAATATGAGCTCTAACTGAATTCAAAATTTCTTCTCCTATCTTCTTTCGATTATCATGTTTTCCTCTTTTGTCAACAGTGTCCATTCCTGTTCCTGTTAATTTGGCTGCAATTACTGTACGAATCGTTCTTTCGGTTATTCCCAAAGTCTGAATTAAAAAACTTTCTGTTTATCATTCATAACGAAGAAAGCGCAGTTAGGATTCCTGGCGATATTTGACATTAAGCTTAAAAATGGAAGCACTAAGAAAATCCCTTTGCCTTTGTAAAGTACCCAACTTCCAGTACTTTGAAAATATCTCAGTTCTCAATTCTTCTGACAATTTTGCTAAACAAGATAAATTACACTTATCATTGCATGGGGGGCCCATCTTTCGAGCCTCAATGGTTTTTCCAGGTCGAGACTTATAAGACTGACACGAATTTTTCAATGCTTTTGAGGTTGAGGATTCAAACTTGTATTAGGTGAAAAATCAGTTAGCACATCCTCACTATCAGAATCTGAACCAAAGTCAGCAGGAAGAACACAGGGTTTCATTTTTCGAAGTGTCATCTTTGTGGTACTTAAAAGTTCAGCCTTCCAATTACTACTTACCTGATGTGTTGCTTGATCAAAGTTTTATCGTAAAGTTAAGGGCTGAGTTTCAGCAATATTCATATTCTCGGTCTGCATTTTTGCAGTAAGACGCATATTTTCTTTTGTACTCATTCACTCATTTCGACCCTGCAATAACAATGAATAAAAAAAATTACACTCGACATGTCACATTTCGTGGAAAAACATAACCTATGTATATATTATGCATACCTTTAAGTTATATTGTAACCTAAATAACAAAAATTATATGTACAATAGCTGGGTAAATACACTTATGGTGACAAATTAACGGAAAATTCTATGAAAATTGACACAAAGTACACTTACGTCGTTATTGCACTGAAATTGCTGTCTCTCTGTCCGAGTTCAATGCGCAACTCACTTTTGCGTCGTTGTTCTTTTGAAACAAGTCGTCAATAAGCTGATATTTCAATAACGGCACAACTGCACTGTGGCGGCTCTGAGCAAACTACAGTTCTGTTGTTTTTCTCCCATCTAGCAGTGATATTGGGGATATCAATAACCCAATAAACCGTATTTGACAAAATTTGCATTTACGTCATTGTTCTTCTATACCGACGATATGGCGCCGAGTGCGACATTTGAGTTCGCATCCGTTTCCGGCTGTGATATTTTAATAATGTTAACTAATGAAAGTGAGTCAAAATCACATTCACTATATCCCTGATAAGCTACAGTTGGTACAGCTATTCACTAACAGACTGCGCTGCTTGCATTAGTAAGGACGCAAACCTTTGTGTTTCGAAGCTTTTATATCGGTATCACAGATAAAAACAAGTTGAATGTGCACCATGTTGGCGACAATTCAAGTTATAATTGTATTATTACAATGTCGATAAATAAAATATGTGTTTATGCAATCTGTGGCGCACGCAAAATTTTCTATAGGGGATCAATTGTCTATATGGAAAGTTCACGTATTTGAGAGTAGTTCAGTAGTGGTAATAAAAAAATTGTCTTTTGAATTTAGTTTTCGACATTTGTTAAATTCCTCGAAAATTTGTTATTTTATAATGTTTAAAACTAGCACTTTACTTATGTTAGCTTAGATCCATTGTCCAATGGCAATGGTCATGGTACAATAAATTAAATTTGTTTTTTTTTTAAGCCAAAAGATACATCAATAGTTGCGCAATCGAAAAATTCAAAGAAGAAAAAATCGATTTTTTTCAGGCTCCATGTTAGGATTTTCCACGGGTGAGGAGGGGGGTTTCGATAAAATCTGCTGTAAGTACTTTTACCCTAGAACCGAACACAGGTTGCTGTATCAGCCTGGGACAACTTATTTTTTTTTGTTTATGCTACCTAACAATAGTATTCAAATATATATTACTAAAAATGTTATAAATCTCTTTTTAGTAAAATATCTCGATAATAACCGGATGCTTTGCCACTTAGGGTAGGATAAGTCAACTCCGATCATGGGTAGTGTTCCAGAGTTAAGTACCAAAATGAAAAACAAGGATATGGGGTCTTTCCAATCAAAATCGTTTACTTTTAAAATTATTCTTGAATGTGCCTTTTTTTTTTTAAATCAGAAAAAGATCAACAGGGTGTATTGCATTTTTTTTATCAAATAATTTTGTGAACTAAATGTGTGACTTTTGCATATAGCACATTGAGTAATGGTCAAATTTAAGAAATTTGAACTGTCTTTGACGAAATACAATGGAACCGTAACAAGCTGCTCTGATGCCCAAGTTGATTTCAAATATTTGCGCCGCCTTCAAAAAAAAGGTAAAAGTTTTAAAAAATTTCATTCATCAATTTCAGATAAATAGAAATTTTCCGAATAAGGTTGTTTGTATCTATAACAAAATCCACAGATACATAGTCAAACATATTGCACAATATGTCTGGTAACAAGCAGTATAATCGTGTAGAACACAAATTTTTTGTCAGGATAGTAATTCATCGATGACACCATCATAACTAAAGTTATTCTTAACTTCATACTCAATCGAGATAAAACTTTTAAATTTGTCAATAGGTATTCCTAACCCATAGTCGATCTGAAATAATTTTTAATAAGTTTGAATTTGCCAAAACTGCGTTCACACGTTGCTATAGCGACGTGCATTATCAAACAGATTCGGAATGCAATATCTACGTTTGGGCTCGATTCTCTCAAATAATAAACATGAATCAGCTATAGCAATTCTTAAACCGTTGCGGATTTAATGTGATCAGAGACAATATTAACAACACAATAAGCCTTAAATCGGAAATCTCATCAGCTAACTTAACCATATTCATATTTTTTACATATTTCATTTCCAACTCCATTGATTTGCTAAGACCTACCAGACAAAAATTTAAAATATTCATCAACTTCTTCCATTGATTTTTTATTGAGACTAAGTTTTTAGATTACTAAAAGACTTGCATCATTCTCCTTTACTTCGTTCAACTTCTACTATTTTCTTTCTTGTTCGTTTGCACTTATTTATTTAAATTAAGAGTATCAGTGCAGATGCTTGTATGAAATTTTCTTTTAACCACGTATTACACAGTTTTTAATTTGAATACTTTAGTCTACGAATCAAATGTGCAGTTTTTTACAGTCTACAGTTACGCGATCACTTTGACCTATTTCACGCATCGAGTAAAAAAACTTTCGGCCAATATTTTTCAACAGTCTTTCAACGGGCGATTTTGCGTCAGAATTGATGGGATTGGTGATCATATCTTGAAGTACCTCATATAATTCTTTAACTTTAGTATTCATTGGCTTTATTGCATTGGCCTTTGATGTCCACCTTATATCTGTGTGCCCATATTGCATTGAGTTGTAGAACATGAAAAAAACTTGAAAAAGCTTTTAATGTTTTCGAAAAATTGTCTTATTTCTATACCCCAATGTACTTCTTCCAAATACAAGTTATGGCTTGTACAAGGGTATGTAAGCCGCGAGATAATATTTTTCCTAGATATGTGCTTGTACCCCTCGATATCGTTCTGACATATTGGCTCCATTATCGTAACCTTGGCCTCTTGCCTCTTGGATATTGAGTTCATCCTTTCTAATTACAAATTAAGTTAACAGTACCAATGAAGTCAATAAAACTTTCTTGAATTGTCAGTTTTTCATTATCTATTTGAATATAACTAATGATTTCTACAATTTGTTCATTATGAGAAACAGCAGGCATCCGATCCAACTGAAAACTATAGTATTTGCATTTTCGAATTCTTGGTAAAATCTCATTGCGCAACTGTATATCCTTATTAATTAAAATTATTAAAAATAAAAGCGAACTGTTCAGTGAAAACATTTTAAAATCGGCCATGCAATTGCTGAAAACTGATCATAGGAACATACTTAAAATGAATTGCTTTGCTCCAATACATACCAATAATCCAAAATTGAAAATTTTTGAAAACCAAGATTAAATTTTTTCAATTCTATAAGACTAAAATTAAAAATTATTTTTGTAAAATATGCGAATTGTTACATGAAAAAAATATAATGTTAAAAAAATATGGACCGGAAAAAATCTTAGAAATAAAAGTTCAGCAAGTTTTGACGTCTCCCTCTCTGCGATTGCGCCCGAGGCAATCGCACCCTCTGCTCCCAATATCGCTCCAGCAGTAATAATTTTTTGCGATCAGCCTGAAAGTATGCACAGAAAATTCATTTGATACTAATCAGTGACATGCACGCCTCACAATAAAATGGCAATATTTTATGAAATAATTGTAAATATTTTATTCATCAGAAAAGGGAAGCCCAGAACAATATAAAATATAAGGTTATTTTAAAGAATTAACCAATCATTCAAAAACTGTGTCATAAAACACTGTACTTGCCGCTTTTTTCTTGTTTGTTCTAAGATTTTATTGAATTAAAAACAATGAGAAAAACCACATCTGCATCATTTTTCGCATCTATAAAAAAAAAGAATTTGCTTTGTAAATTTGAAATATCATCACAACCATCTAACCGATATATATGATCTATATTATTAGGATTAAAGCGAAGATATAATAAATATGTACAACATGTAATGAAAAAAATTCATTTGCCTCAAATTCTATTTTGTTATGACAATTAAAACAGCAAACAAAAAGTGCAGCATCTACATGTAGATAGGACATTTTTTACTCTGTTTATGTAGATGCTGCATTTTATCCTGGAATGATACCTAAATTTTGTGTAGATACGATCATTTAGTTTAAAATATTTAGGTTTGGGGCCAAAAAGATTTTTATTTTACAATCTTATTTATATATCCTATGAATAATAAGGAAAATACAATAAAATGAATTTTGATTTTCATGCTAGATGCCGCAGTCTTGCTCATGACGGCAGTAAGTATGTGCATACCTCTAGGCTGAACATTTTTCAGAACAGTATGTTGTAAAAGCACTGTAATAATGGCAAAAAATAATTACAGTTTAGCGTTAATGCTTCCAATTTGTCGTAGGATGGGCTTTTATACTAGTTTTATATAAAGAGCACAATAAAAAAAAAATGTTTAATTAATTGAATAAAGTTTTTTAAAAGCAGCTAAGCCGTTATTTTGTATGGAGACTTTTAAAATTTGTTAAGTGTGGATTCAAACTTGAAATTATTTTTTAAAGAATATATTACAAAAAAAAAAAAATTTTTTTTAAAAATTCAAGTGCTCTAATCTTTAACATTTTGAAATCTTTTGACACAATAAACAATAATTTCATAAATGTCTAATGAAAATTTGTTTTCTTATGAAAATTTGATATCATGACTAATAAATCCACAAATTACTCATTGTCACTGTATAAAGTATTCTTGAAAATATTTTTTCAAGTGAGAATTTTATTTTCTAAAAATGTCATATTTAGACTTAAGTTAATCCTACGAAGCCCATAATTTGGAAATAAGACTGCATGCAGGACTAAATTTGAGTACACAAGTTAGAGAGTTAAAAGGTTTAACATACCAAAAAAGTATGTGCGAATGATTAAAATTTTCAGTTGTTCGCTTCAAGTGAAATAGGGCATAATTTTTTTAATTTCGTGGAATACATGTATGTATTTTCTGGATTATAAAACCAATCAAAATAAAAAAAAAACCAGTCAAATGAATATTTTCTCAAAGAAATGGGCTCCTTCCTGTAAGCGTGTACATTGCCTAAAAAATATTAACCTGTGTATGAAGCTATTGTTCAAAATGGTACTTTAATATACAAGCTTCTTATAGTTTATTCAAATGTAATGATTGCAACCTTTATAAGCAAAGTTAAATTTTTTTTTGAAAAAAAAAATATTTTATTAATCAAGCAGTTTTTTAAATATGTGTTGAAAATATAACTTTTGCATTCTCTAGTATACTTACATTATTATCTAAATTTAAAAAAAAAATAATAAAATATTTTAATTTTAAAAAGCTTAAGTGTATTTTTTGTTTTGCACTTTCTGGACCCTAATTGGGGAACGGAGAGAGTTTGAACCCCGTAAATCTTCGCCTTGGCTACGACTTTAATAAAAACTTTCCGTTGCATAAACGATTTTTAATATTTGTATTGAAAATTATAACTTTTGCTTCTTTAAGTAAACGTATATCAATATTTAATTTTTTTTTTAAATGAAACTATCAAGTTTTAATTTTTTAAAATTCTTATTTGTATTATTCTTTACATAATTTCTGGATCCTAAGGGGGGGTTTGAACTCCAAAAGTCCCCCCGTAGTTACGCCTTTGGTACGCACACATAAGCACTCATACGAATATAAGTCGTAGGAGAGCGCAGCGTGTAGCATTTAAACGTGGACATAGCCACTGTAGCAAGTGCAAATCTGAAGAGCCTGCTGTTTGCCGGCAGCAACAAGCTGCTATTGCGCAGCAAAAATTTTTCCAAAAAAAATGTGGGTGGGTTTAGAAGATTAGAGTGTTGCTGCAGGTGAGCTGAGCAAATGTTTTTTCTACACAAAACATGCATAAACTATTTTGAGCATTTGTCAATCAATATTAACACCAAAACGATATTGCAAGGACGCTTGTTGTTGGTTGTATTGTTGTTGGTGAGTCTGGTGGCTGAAATTATCAATTAATCATAGTGAGTTGTGCTATTTTTTAGTGCACTATTTTTTGCAGATGTTGCTGCTGAGGTGTCGAAGTGAAGTGACGACTGGCGACATGCGGATTAAACTAAGTTTTATATATACATATATTAATATTGTTTAGAAGTACATTAAAATGTTGTTGAAAAAGAAAATGCTGATTAATGCTACCAAAAATTTATTATATAGAGCTCTTTTTTTAAGAAAATTAACAAAAATTTTTAATTCTATGCAATATAAAACAAAAGACTTAAGACACGAACTGGTTTTTATTTAATTGATATACGTACTAGATTTTATATGTATATTAAAACTTTATATGAGCTCATACATATATAAAAAAAAAAACACAGGTGCGTCGTTGGACTCACGAGAGAAGCGAAGCTTTTTCGCAGTTACATAGATTTGATAGCTTAATAATTTTTTTCTTTTTAATAAATTAACTTTTAAGCACAAAAATTTAAAATAACATAAAATAAATTACATATATACAGAAAACATATTTATCGCTTATTTTTTTATTGTTGAATGTCAAATTTCCACGCCAATTACATATACGGGCATATAATGCCAGCGACAATCCATTTTAACTCTCCACACATGGTTGTGAACTTGGCTGCACTAGCGAAAAAATCTGTCGAAAATTTTTCAGATTTCACTCCAAGCAAATCACTGAACGAGGAGTAAAAAGCTTCGCTTCAAAAATATATATTAAAGAACGCACACGAAACAAAATTTAACAAATATTTTAGATACCTTGCCGATGTCATGCATGCGTTTGTTAATTCCATATTTATTGATATCATCTATTTTTTGACACTTAAAAACGCACTTGGCAACGCACTTGTGGGCATTGCTAATTTTCTTCGTACCAACAACATCACAAACGCATTCACAATACAAAAACACCGATGCTGGAGACACCTTGTGGCAAATAAAAGCAAATTTTTAGCATAGCAAATACACAATCCTCTATATATGGATAGATGGTGACGATCTACTGCAGCATAGCTTCTGTTATAATTACCCTATAGGAACAAACTAACTTGTTTTTAAAATCAACTAATTAAAAAACTAACTTAAAATAAACCAGTATATAAACTACTTTGAATTATATTAAGGCGGCATCCACTTCAATTCTAAATAGTTTTTATTGCATTATATATGAAGTAGATGAAATACTACTTAAAAACAAGTGATTGATAAACTACTTTGAATTATATTAAGGCGGCAACTACTCTGATTGTGACATGTTTTAATTGCAAATTTTTATTAGATGACAAGTTTATATATATTTAACCATGTTATTCATTAAATATTATTAACTTTAGGCCATCAGTAATAGTTTTCAATTGGTTATTTTAAAGTAATTAAAAAAATAATTTAAATATAACTAATTTAACAAGTAGTTGAAAATATATGCAGACGAAAGTCAATTGACTTATTTAGCGGACATCACCATACAAAATATGTTAGTTCGTTCTATGGAAAAAAGTCAGAATTTCAACTAGCTGTGGCTGACAAAAAACTACTTTATTAACTACTTTTAAATTAGTTGATTTTCCTACCGGGTAATATTGAATTTACAACTGTTTCTATCAAGTCTGTGTGGCCTGGTGGCTAGTGTGTTGGAGTCTCATTTAAGGGAACGCGGGTTCGATCCCCACGGGCGGGTCAAAAAATATTTTTAATTTTAATTAGTAACGAGGAGTAAAAAGCTTCGCTTCAAAAATATAAATAGAATTAACGCTCTTTACAGTCAGAAAATAAACAAAAGACTTAAGACACAAACTCAGTTTAAAATAATTCACAAAAGCTACCAAAGCGTTCATCAGCACTGTTTACTTTAAAAACCTTCACTCTAACTGCACTTTTTACAATTTTTAGTATATTTTTTTTTGCTTTTTTTGCTTAAAAAACTGTTTCCATTTTTTAAATATAATATAAATATAAACTAATTGCATGATGCTTGCATTTCATAGCTGAACACTCGCCTTAAGAACTATCATTAAAATATCATCTTCACTTGCACATTGCATAAAATTTATGGTTGAAAAACAAAAAAACACGTACAATGACAGCGCATTTTAAACTGCCAACATGTGCAACACTAATTTAAGCCAACAACTTGTTGTTATGGCTATTTAACACTTTATATTTACTTAACTATGTGAGCAGGTATAAAATATAATTAATAACTAGTTTTTTGTTTATGCTCCTCGGTTCGACTCATTAGCAAACTTTGCCAAGTATGTAAATTTCTATTATGTTTTCACAAACTCATCGCTTCTTCATTTATCATCACTTGGCTGAGTGTGTTATATTTTCCTTATCATCAATTAATTTATAACAGTTTAGCATGATTTTCTTTTTATGGAACGCGTGCAGTTCACACGAGTAATTAACACTGATTTTTATTATAAACTTTATTGTGTTGAATTTAAGCCAGTGTTGTATGCGGTCAAAAATAACATTTTTTATGGATCTTGATAATTTTTCTTTAGTTATTAACAGTAGAAAATTTAAAAAAAATTTGTTTCATAACAAAGAGGCTGTCTGTATGACTCTTACTTGTGTTTTTCTCACATACATCACCTGTAAATATCTTTAGCTTCTCAAACGCGTGGTTGAGGATTTCAAATTCCTTAACACTTCACGTTAAAACAGCAGGGTTCAAACCCGCACACGTTGGCTCTTCATTGACTCCCTTTAAGAGTTAATTTCTGAAAATTTAAAACTTTTTCCTAAAGTACACGATGATAAATTATTTCACAGTGACTTTGCAGAAATTCCTAAAAAAAAAAACTAAATACACATATTCAGGCCAGACTCACTCGTTTGCTTTATTTGATGACTAAATCAGCTGCTGCAATTTAACACAACAAACAATTCAATATTTAATCATTTCAAAATACACATAAAACTTCATAAAATATGGCCACAAAAAAATATTAAAATAACATAAATTATTAATAAATTGAAGTTAATATTAATTTATGTTAATGTTAGAAAAACATGTTTTTAATCTAGCATATTAAAACACCTTTTTTTCTCTAAAGCTACTGTTTAAGTTTTGCGCGCCAACCTATACAGAGATAAATCACAGCTTGAACTACAACGACAACACCAGCATAACATGTATTTATACAACAACCACAATAATAACAATAACAACAACAACAACACTGCAATTGTGACTGTCAGTAAGAATAATAATTAGATATTCAGTTTAAAAGAGTTTTGCTTATAATTTTTAATTGCATTTTAAGAAATCTTGTGTGTGTGTGTGTGTATCTGTATTGGCAGGTGTTTGTTAGTATTCTAAACGTATATCTTTGCTTAGTTCATTCAGGCGCTGGCTTAGCGTGAGCTTAAGTTATGCTTTAACTAACAGCTTATTTTAAAATATTTTAATTTAATTTATGTTTGAACTTTGGCTTTACAATTAGTTAGGCAAACATTTCGATTTGGAGCATAAATATTTATTAATGTTCTGTTTTTATTTATGACTAACTTATTTTAACACAATTTTTTTTTACTACGTGTGAATTTTAATTCTCTAGCAATATTTCAGTCCGTAACGTTATAAAAACTATGAAAATTTATTTGAAAAACAAAAGACTTAAGCAACGAACGCGTTTTTAATGAAGTGTGTAAATGAATAATTTTGAGTTGCTGTCTTAAGAGTTTTGTTTAAGTTAAAAGTACGATACAGAAGTAAGTTTATGTGGAAGTTGAGCTTAGATATACCATATATTATTTACGTACGTATTTTTTTTTAAATATTGATTGTTTTATATTGCTCTAAGCAATAATTTAAGTTCGGCCTTTGTTAATGAAAAGTATCTATATAAAAAATAATAATTAAATTTAAATTGTTGTGTAAAAAGTACACGCAGAGAAAAAATATGCTTATATATGTTTGGTTTCAAAAACAAAATACTCAGAGGGAACCCCCAAATAATTAAGAATTTTCCTTCAATAGCATTATTTTTCGATATAAGAAGATATTAGTTGTGTCCAACATTAATATAATTGCCTTAGTTTAAAAAACTAACGTCTACATTAATATGCTTGTGACAAAATAGAATTGTGTGTTTCTACCCAACAAAAATATATTTACATCACTGTTAAACTCAAAAAGAACAGAACTCTGCAAATTTAAAACAAACAGAACTCCTTTCTTTTATGTGTTTCGCCTAGACATACATATATCTGTTTCTTTTGCACTTGGACGTAAAATAGCGAAAACCTTGTTGCTTTATGAGCTTGCTTTTAACAGTTGCCAAGTCTTCGCGTCATTTTAAGTTTCAAGCAGCCGCGTCAAACGTGTTGAAAAGTTTAGCTCTTGTGAAAAGAGTTACTGAAAATGTTTGTTTAAATTAAAAGTGTTTGTGTTTTCAAATTTATAAAATAAAAACCAAAAAAAAAGAAAAATAAGGCGGTTCAGCAGTAAAAATAGATGAGTTTTGAAGCAACTTCGCTGATAAAGTGGGTTCTTCGTTGGCAAAGTGGGTGCAAATATAGTATATGTGAATCCAACCATATTATGTTTTCTCCAACTAGAAAATGTGTGCTTATAAAAATTATTGTAATGTCGGATAAACATAATATGATTACTTCTCCGAGAAAAACTTATTTACACTTTTCTAAACATATTTTGTTTGCTTCAAACCAACAATCACTTCTAAGGAAATATTTTGTAATCACAGTGAAAAACTTTTGGCATTTCTTTTGATAAAATATGTTTCCAAGTAAATATAGTGCAATCATCGGTAAATATATTATGTTGTTCTTAATTATCGTTCTGAAAATAATTGCTTGACTGCAATTAAATTATGTATTCTCCAATTAATATATATTTGTCCGTGAATATTTAATGTTATTCTTGACAAAATTATATGTAGTCAAGCAAACAAATAGTAATAGACTAAAAGTGTTCTCAGTTCATTTATAATTACAATATATTTATATGAAAATATATTTTCTTTAAAACAAATTATATTGTTTTTATATTCAAACAATAAGTTCTAAGATACAATTAAATTATGTTAAGATGCAAATATATATATAAAGAAAAATTGCATTAATTAATCATATTATATGTGGAACCAATTATGATTACTTGTTTCCAAGAAACATGCAGAAACATGTTATACTTCCTGCAAATCATGTTTGGGAAGGCCTATTATTTTTCAGCGTGTAGTACTCAGGCAAGCATTCTAAGTAAATCTGTGATTTACAAAAAAATCTGTTAGTACCAGTAAAAATTGAAAAACTTATTCAATCTAACAATTCATCCAATACTACCAAAATTTATTTAATCCTCCATAAGAATCATTGTATAATATTATTTTTTTATAAACATTTTTTTCAGTTGAGTAATCTATTTCGAAAAGAGTTATGTTTAGATTTTAGGTGATTTTACGATGCCCGTTATTCAGAAACTAGCCTTTGCAAGGGACCAATTTTTTGTACACAAGTTGGAGAGTTAACCCTCGGGTAAGTGACAGTTCCGGACCTCTTTGATATAATCATAATGCATGTGTGTCTTTATTGGTTTTCATGTCGACTTTTGATTGTATAAAGTGCTTAAATAGATAAAGAAAGATATCAAATAAATAAAAATTCAAAATAATTTTAATTTCAACAAAATTATTTATTTTCTTACTGCTTCGTTCTCATTCAATTGTAGAGTGCAGGTATTGCACCAATATGACGATGTTTAATGCTCAGCACAAGCCGCTTTGTTGCAGAAATTCCAATATGGCCTACAAAAGATAAGAAATATGAAAAATATTATAATTTCCTTTTTTATATGTTACAGAATTTCATTTTACCTTTACATCAAATGCCTCCATAGCATTTCGAATTTTGGGATAGCATGTTCTGAGAATATTCGTTGATCGTTCTTTAATACTTGACATTGCTATTTGCCTTATTAGCAGTTTTGAAAAAGTCTCTTATCAGATTTTTGAGGAATTTTCATCTCGTCATAAATCATGATTGCGGATAACGCGGCAAAGTCAATAATGTTATAGAACATTACTAATGGCCAACGATGTGTTGATCGTTAGCTTGAATATGTACCAAGTATCTGATCCATGTGATCCATTATGAAATCCGCCAGGTTAGCAACTGAGTTGCGCCTGCCTGTCCAAAGCAAGGATAAAGGATAAAGGTTGGCAGTAGATGCATAGAGGCGTAATATTCGTGGATAAGTCTTGTCTACTGTCGTAAAAGAAAAGAGTTCACCAGAGCCCGGTGTTGGCGGCCAATCTGGTAGCAGGTCACTATGGTAAATGCTTGTGATAAAAAGCCTGCAATGGAGTAGCAATGGTCCAGTAGAAGTTGTTAGCACGGGGATAGTCATACCCGTCGAATGAGGTGACCTTATCTATCCACGGCAAGGAGACATGGTGTATATGGCCAACAACGTGAGGTTATTTTGTGTCGATAAGACACGGCATAAGGGAAACTTGGTGCAATCAAATTGCACGGGTTCACAAATTTAGGCACTTCGTTTAAGGTATGTTAATGGATCCATGCCTTAAATTGAAGTGTCAGCCAAAAACAAATAAAGTGCTTTATTTTGCACTGCTAAATACAAAAATTCTAACTTGAATTTTTTGTCTCAGGAGTTGCCCAGGTGACTATCATAGGTGGTTTGCCCTTCGGGGAGACTGGTGCTGGTCAAGATTGAACGGCGGGGTCACGCAGTATTAGTACGACCGAGCTGGCATACCTGCTTAGTATGCAAGAGATTGGATAGGTCTCGTCTTAACCAGTAGATGACAATGAACGTACACCATCTACCTGTAGCCAAACTGGTACTATTAAGGGCAGTATGGAATACTTATTGCATACTGCTCTTACAGAATAGGGCACAAGGTAATGCTATTGTGTTTATGAATGTGACATCTAGTACGTGATTGCTTTTCTAGGTGTCACTTATATACAGTGTTTGCTTTAAGCTATATACTGTAGTATACAGGTCTGTGAAGAGTATTTCACTTGCACATCCTTAGATGTGTATTTTTAAATACTATATGTTGGATTCATGAGCTATAACTCCAACGTCTTTGGACCCAGAGGAATTAAGCTTTAACGGCAGGGGTCCTCTTATAAACACAAAACGGATTTCTGATCCATTATGTCCATCAAAGATTTATGCGTATTGTAGTCTAGAATAATCCTAGAGTAATCACATGTGTAATGCAATGGGGACTACAGCAGGTCCGATTTATTTTTCTTCGGTATATACGAGATCAACAACAATACATTGCCTTCGTAAAACCATGAGCTGAAAACAAGGCACAGGGTACTCCTTTGAAACTTAGGCGGGACAAATGTCTTATTTAACTGTACTGATCCAACAAATTCAATCTTCTGTCTCATCAATGTAAGTAACGATGAAAAAATGTAACGCACTTGTAAACTGTGTTACCTGTATGAAGGTATTTTACAACCAATTGATTGACAACATTCTGGCCCTGATTAACTTTGCGTTCTTGCCACAACCATCAATCTTTCATACAGTACTTGGCTAGTTTTGACGGAATCTATTGCGTAAAACATGTACGACCATTATATTCCACTATCAGTGAATCACAATTATCATCAATAGCTGCAGTTTTGCTAGTGAGTATCTCTCCGAACGCAAGTTCACCTTTTTAAAGCGTATGCATTTTTTTATAAACATAAATTGATCATATTGTGACGTAGTTTTGTCTTAGGCTGAGGTTATACTCAGCCGTGTCATGGTTCCCTGAAGGTTCCACCCAACCTTCAGTTATTAGCCACACAATGATCCATGTTTTCATCATTATTAACAACTCCAAGTATTTTTTTTTTAATTCAATTATACTTAATAGTATTCCTTATGGTATTACGATATATGCAGTGAAACGTAGTAAATAGGCGGTGATAGTCGTTTTTTGAACTAATACTTAGTGTTCGGATTTCGGTTCTAGTGTTGGTACGGATGGTTAAGGAAATAACGGATATCCGATATTTCTGGTTCGATAATCTTGCCAGTTTTCGAAGTGTACTATTATGCCGACCAATTCAGTTCATATTCAAACGAAAGCCAAACTTTATTTAATATGAATTATATGGAGCTCATAAAAAATAGTACAAGGTCCCTAGGGACCTTTGGTTAAATCCATAAAAATTACTCCAAAAAAAAAGCATGAAAACTTACAAAAAAACAGAAATGGCTAAAAATGCTGAAAAATGCCGAAAAATGCTCTAAATTTTACAACCTAATTTTTCAACTGTCATGTCAACAATATCCGATCCCTAGTTATTATTAAGGGGGGAGATACATTTAGACATGGTGATATTAGTCATCCTGAATGAATTTGTTTTCAAGTTGATAACATAATTGGATAATTTTTTTATTTTCCTATTTTTTTAGAACACCTTTGAACTGTAAAAAAATATTTGATTTTGTTTTTTATAAAATGGCGGCACTGCAGAGTATCTTTCCGGGCGTCTGCTGTGAGACATCTAAAAGTGCTGCAGCTGTCTAAATTTTTTCACTTATCTGAAACAAAAAATGTTTTTTTTCGATTACTGATATGTTAAAGAGAAGGATAAACGTGTAAAATAATAAAAAAGTTGAAATCTTAAATTAATATCGGCTGTTTAATTGAAGGTCCAGATTTTGGACTATTTTTGCCCCCCAATTTTGACTCCCAAAACTATTATTTATTCACATGATGTCTTTAAACTTGTAAAAACATCCTTCTAATACTACAATAGAGAGAAACCTGTCAAAATTTTAGTCCGATCGTTGAATAACTTTTTGAGTTAGAGCACGAATTAATTGGAAAAAGTTTAATTTTTTGAAAAAAGTAGTTAGTTTGTTTCACGTTTAAAGTTTCTATACGGTATAATTATAAGTGTAAGTGACTTACGGGTCAATCTGCGAATCCGGTTCCATACATAGCCCTTCGGCCTCCTGGAAAAGCTGATTACCTTGGAGCTGCTGCTGTTATCGAGTTGTAATAGCTGCTTTTGTCTCGGAGAGACTCTTTCGGTTCTGCTTCGGTACTTGTGCCTCATCGGTGTTATTGGCGAAAACTTTGCAAAAGGTGCCAATTATTTTACCCAGCTCATTCATAAGCCTTAGAATGGAGGTGTAGCCTTCATTTAACATTTCATTAGCAATTTAAGCTGAAATTTCGATAATTTTCTGAACAGAATTGAGGTGCTTCGGACATATTCGCCAAACTGTTGAATTAATAGAGTGTAGATTTGTAGATAGAGTGCGATATTTATAATAAACCTTTCCAGAATTACGGAACAAAAGAATTTACAATTTATTTTGAAAGAAGCATTGCTCTGCCCCAAGCGTTCCGACTACCTGAAAAGTGATGGTGACACGGGCGTTTTTGACCATAACTGCATAAATATTCAATATTTTGATTTTTTCTTTTGACAGTATATTTTGAACGAATTAATTGGAATAAACATTAGAAATATGAATTTTTTTTTGCATTTTTCCGAAATTATAAAAGTATCTGCCCCCTTAATGACTATTTTCAGAACTCTGCAGGGCTTTGTCTTGGGTGGTTGCTTCCATGACGTTGTTTCTCCAATAATGCGAGGTCTTGTCACCTCATTAACCATATTGTTTTATTCTTATGTTTGTACAAAGGTATTTTTACTCGTTATGTAACATTTTAAAACAATAAATAGGCGAAACTAAAGAGAGCAATGTTTCCTCTTCATGATATGAGTGAGAGCGAGTGAAACGAATAAGATGAACTATTGACACACAATGGAGCTACTGAGTAGTACAGAGCTTACAGAGTTAGTGAGCTGGAGGAGAGATACATATCTCGGAGAGCTAAAGACTCATATCAATCGTTTATATTTAGTGACACATTTTGCGCACTCTAACACGAATGAATAACAGACACAAGAATAGCGGCTGCATTTTGCCTCCGCACTTCCCCTCGACCCGCTTTAACAGTAGACTATAGCAGCGTGGACGGAATACTTGAAATAGAATTAGTTGATTCGATTTTTAACGTGCGGTATATATCGGTCAAGCAAGTCAAGTAAGTGGACTTAGGACTTTGGCTGCTTTGCATATGTCTACATATTTTTGAATCTCCTGGGGGGATGCTGCCCCTTTCTTTCTTCTCTTGGCTACGCTATTGGTTGTACTTATTTATCATCGATAAGCAATTTTCGATAAGCATCGATAAAAAACACCTAAAATTATACCGAGATTAAAAAGCAATAGTGAAATCACCTAAGCCGGCTTGGGTAGAGAGAATCGTATGGGAATTGGAACGAAAACGAAAAAACGGAAATGGCCATCTCAGCCCTTGAAAGGACTTTGACCGAGCTTCTTATGATCAATTGTGTTGTATGTAATGTGAAATGTTTACACACAAATAATCGAGAACTGTACCTACATGTTTTACGCCGACTCCGAACGGCTTATGTTCTCAAGAAGCTTTTCATGGCAGTTTTTACTCTCTGAGGTTTGCCATTGTCTGCAGAGAGGTGACGGCCGAACAGAAAAATTAATTCAATTGAAAAAATTTTCTGTGTCAAATGGTGGATTCGAACCTGGGTTCTCTAGCGTAAGAGTCACACTCGCTACGCACTACGTCACGGACGCCACGGCGCCCATGGAAATTGGAAACTTATGCTTATTCACCCAAGTTATATATTGTTTAATACATTGCTTTGAAAGCACATACTTCGATACCCTGCCAATACAAAACTGTTTGGTTCACCCAAGTCAAGTAAAAAAACGTTGAAACTTTGACACTTTATCAAAATTTAGGTACTCGTAGGTCAGTATGATTTCAATGCCAAGAGAATAGAGTACAAGATTCTAATTTGACGTTTTCAACTGCTTAAAGGACGACAACGAACTCAGTAAATATTTTAATACTTAATGTACCACGTGCTATATACGTGTATATATGTCATATACTACACTGAGTAATAAACATAGACGCATTGTAAATCTTTACTTTACACAGCGAGATTCGAAAAAAATTATTACCATTACCGATTACGACCATCTTATTTCCTGTGCTATAACAATAAGTTTGATATCATGATCAATTTATATATAAGAGACAAATGGACAGCTGCTCTAGAATTTTGTTTTAAACTTTTTTACGTGCATAATTTAGAATTCGCCCATGAGTGTAGCTTAATATGGGTATTTCCGCAAGAATTTTTATTTTGGTATTAAATAAGAACAGCATTATCCAACTATTGACACATTTATTAGCAAAATTTCGTATAGCATTATAATGTCGTATCAACAAAATTTCGATTTACGTAATATAAAATATTTTTTCCTTTAAAGTGTAATTAAAATTTCAGTCCATTTTTAGTTAGAAGTACTATCTAAGTACTTGGGTAATTTTGTACAAAGCAATATAAACAATTTCACGTAAGTATATGTATATTTATACTTGTTTTTGTAAAATTTTGTGCAAAAGCAATATATAATAGTTTATCTAAGTACATGGGCGTAGCGAAGGTGGGACGGGGAGAGAGTGAAGTTTCCCCACAGAACATTAGAAAATGAAAAAGTTTTGTATTAAATTAAGAAATTCGGAACATTTGTTCTTATAATTAAAAAGCATAGATAGAATTCATTATTATTTATTAAAGCTTAATTTGTTTTTTATTACAAACTTACGACTGACACATTTTTCATTTATTTATCAGTCACATGAAAAAACATAATTTTTTCTCCTTTCCGAAGAAAATCCTCACTACACCCATGTCTTAGTAAATGTGTATCTTATACTTCTTCTTGTATATTCATTTATCAATTTAATTTGGTAGTTTAACAAAGATTTTTGTTGAAAACTTGCACGCTATGTTCGGCAGATTAGGCAAGCATGCTAATATAAACTATCAAAGCCTTAATGTATAAATTACAAAATACTTAGTTAATTTACCGCCCAAATCGATATCGGTAAGTTAACATGCAAAACTTATGTGTTTTGATGAAGAACCTTGCATAAGCATTTTTCTCGGTGTACATTCAAATGTAATAAATCGAAATCAGAAGATTTCAGGTAATAGTCCAACATATGGCCTTATATAATAATCCAATCCAAACCAATAATCCGATATCGAATACTGATAAGGATAATAATTTAATTCAAACTCGAGAGGCATGAAAAATTTATAGTATTGTCATGGCATAATTTACGAAACAGTGTTAGAATAGACTCTACAGAGCTGGTTTATGAAATAAAAAACGCCCCTCTCGAAACTAAGAGTCTAATAAATCCGATTAAAACTATGAAAGGTTCATAACTAGAGAGAGAACAAGTGTGTTCACTGCAGGAATAAATATCCTTTTTGTCACATCATAAAAATAAGACAACAAAAAATAAACCCAAACTAAAACTAAAACAAAAATCCAGCTAAGCAAAGCAGAACGAAGGGCAATATTATCAGTTACAAACAATAGAGCAACAATGCCAGGACTTTCTTCGTTAACTTCGCAGGAGGTGGACAGTTTTATGGTCTGTTGTATAATTTTGCCTTAGTTATGAGGACGATGAGCTAACATTGCATTGTGGCAAAAACAAATGAGTTGCGGTTTGTGGTCAGCCATAAGGATACGAAGAAGAAGAAGCGGATAAGGAATTGAAGATGAGCAGAGGATCAGTAATATAGTGCTGGTAGGTCCTTTTTGGCGGCAATACTTTAATCTATTGTGCGTGGTTTTTATGTGTTTTTAATTTTCAACTTTTTATTGTTTGGTTTTGAAAAAGGAATCTTTTGTTGTCATTGTGTGCATCTTTTATGAGCTGTTAACAGTTGCACTGTTAAGATTTTTTTTAATTAAAATTTATGAGCATAAATATTTGGAAAATTAAAACATCGCGGGAACCGATCGAACCTTTGTTGAAGTGCAAGGAAAATGTGTTATTTTATGGCTTGAATGCTATGATTAGATAGTTTTTTTTTTGAGCCATTTAATGGCATGCGGCCTGATATGCTCTGATGTGTTCTTAAATTGCTTAACAACAGCAATAAGTGACACACAAAGACACACATTATATAGTAAATCTCAGCAACCAACAGCTACCCGAAGTACTAGCTTCAGGTGACTTTTATGATGATGTACATCATCATCAATTGACTTGATCAATTTGCCGCCAGTTAACAGCGCAGCACAAGATCTTTTCAAGCATTCGACACAATTGCAATCATTCAATTCATTACTCGATTAAATGAGGTAAGGTTTTTTTTTTTTTTGTTATGCCCTTTCTTGCCTTCATCTCTCGTGGCGCACCCCTAACGCCCGGTGGCCCCAATCCATTCATTGATCATGCACAGTGGAAATAATTGCGTTGACGTTATTGACAATCGCCATTGTTGTGCGCCATTTTTTATATTGCTATCTACTACAAAAAGAACAACAACAACATCTGCTGTTTTTGCATTGTATGGGGAATTTTTTTCTACTTTTTCCTACAACTTTGCGCATTTATTTGAACTGTGATGACAAATTGTTATGAAAAAATATAATAGAAATAAAAAAAAAAAACTATTAAACAAAACACAATCACAACTCAATTACTGTGTGGTATGTGGAACTTTTTTCTCTTATTCTGTTATGTTTTGAAAACAATTGCAATTGCAATTGAAAACAATTTTGTTTTGTACAACACAAAAATTCTAATTATATTAATAAAATTATTCTTTACGCCATCTGATTGTGAATAGACACGGTAGTCGCTGCTACATCAACAGTAGCAGCAGCATTCCGATATATATGAAGGGATCAAGGTAAGTAGGTCAAATATCAGGTGCAGCAGTGATGTTTGCAATAGTTGTTGTTGTAGTTTATTCATTATTCTTAAACACATGCAAGCGTGTTAGGAGATTTTTGATATATCGACAACTTAGTTTAAATTTTAGAAACATGCAACAGTTTATGAAAACGCTTATCAAATAATAATTAAATACATCAGAGTTTTAATAAATCATTTTGGCGTTGCGACATTTTTTTTAAAATTAAAAAATTTTCCAATCAAAGGAATTATTGAACAAGCATGCAGTGGACTCAATTGATGGATGAGGACTTTTCAGAGCGTATACGGGACCTATGCCAGGAAATTTTTGTTTTGGGGGGAGGAGGAGTGCCCGTCTTAAAAGTAAAAGTTATTTAATTGATACTTTCATCAAATGAGCTCAGCTCAAAGTTGACCAGTAGCATTTTTATATGGTATAAATGGGTCCTTAATAAAGTGACTCAAGCGAAAAAATTTCGAAATGATTTTATAACATTCGGAATCAAACTGAAGGTCAAAATTATATTATCTTGTTATACGTTCTAAGCACGTTCTAAGACGCGAGACATTGTTATACAACAATACGACGAGATAGATGGGGGATAAGACATTTGGGTATGTGGAAGCTCTGTGCAAAGTGGGTGCAGCGTGAGCTCGCAGTCGATCAAAAACAACAACGAATTGATGCTTCAGAGGAGTGTTTGGCGCTGTTAAACCACAATAAAATCGAATTCTATCATCGATATGTTGCAATGGATGAATCATGGCTTCACTATTACACACCAGAATCCAAAAGACAGTCAGCTGAGTGGACAGCAGTCGACGAACCTAATCCAACAGTTGGCTTGTAAGGTGATGGCGTCTGTATTTGGGATGAATTTAACGAAATGGTTCTTATGAAAACAACAACACAGCAATTCGCCGCACTGGTTGTATAAAAACGAAAAAATTGCTTTTTTAAAAAGTTTTCATAGTTTTGCTTCCACCGAGGATTGAACACACTAAGCTTGGATCCATAGTTGGCTATTCTACCCACTGGTCCACGAACACATATATAACAGCACGTTCAAAGAGTTCATAGGATAACACATAGATGGCGTTGCTAGATTTTTTTCCATATGATTTTTATTTAGTACCAAACTTCGAACGATACGTATAAAAATTTGTCAACAATCCGACAATTGATTCGTGAGTTATAGCATTTTGTGAGCAACTATTGTTATAGAAAAAAAAAAAAAAATGGGAAAAAGTGAATTTCGAGTTTTGATAAAACAATGCTTTTTGTTGAAAAAAATACAGTGGAAACCAAACAATGGCTTGATAAACATTATCCGGACTCTGCTCCATCGAGACAAATGGTAGAAAAGTGAATTGCTGAATTTAAACGTGGTCGTACCAGCGCAAATGATGCAGAGCGCAGTGGACGCCCAAATCAGACTTTTATTCCACAAAACATCGAAAAAATCCAGAAATTGGTTACGAACGATCGCAAATTGAAGGTGCACGAGCTAGCTGACATTGTAAAGATATCAGATGGTAGTGTTTTAACTATTTTACACGTACATTTGGGTATGTGAAAGCTCTGTGCAAAGTGGGTGCAGCGTGAGCTCACAGTCGATCAAAAACAACAACGAATTGATGCTTCAGAGGAGTGTTTGGCGCTGTTAAACCACAATAAAATCGAATTCTATTATCGATATGTTGCAATGGATGAATCATGGCTTCACTATTACACACCAGAATCCAACAGCAAACAGAAACAGTCAGCTGAGTGGACAGCAGTCGACGAACCGAATCCAAAGCGAGCAAAGACCCAACAGTCGGCTTGAGAGGTGATGGCGTCTGTATATTGGGATGCAGAAGGAATAATATTTATCGACTATCTCCAAAAAGGAATCACCATCAACAGCGACTATTACTGTACACTTTTGGGTCAATTGAAGGCTGAAATCGCCAAGAAACGGCCACATTTGCAAAAGAAAAAAGTGTTGTTTCACCAAGACAATGCACCGTGTCACAAATCGAAGAAAACGATGGCAAAATTGAATGAATTGGGCTTCGAATTGCTTACCCACCCACCGTATTCTCCAGATTTAGCCCCCAGTGGCTTTTTCCTGTTTTCAGATCTCAAGAAAATGCTTGCTGGAAAGAGATTCAAGTCCAATGATGAAGTAATCGCTGAAACTGAGGCCTATTTTTACGAGAAAGAGAAATCGTACTATAAAAGTGGTATACTCGTTGTATCGCTTTCGAAGGCAATTATGTTGAATAATATAATCGAGTTTTATCAAAATTTTGTTTTTTTCTTATCCTACGGACTTATTAATTGACCTGTTAGTTTTTCGAATATCAGAAAGTCAAGCATCAAAACTAAAAACTGAAAATGGTTTTGAAATATACAAATTTGGCCAAAAAAATTGTTCAATGATTAAGCGAAGTTCTTAAATTAGCGCTGGAAATGTTGAAACTTTTGCATCTTCAAGTCAATTTATATTATAAACTCAGTTTTTTTCTTAAAAACAAAGATCTTGCTTTGATTTTAGTTCATAATTCATTAACATTTGTATTATTTTTTCATACTTTCTTTACCCTATGTGGGCGTAGGGGGTTTGAACCCCCTAAAATCTCCCTTGGCTACTTGCATGTCTGTCATATATATTTTTACTTGTTTTTAAGATTCTTCTTCATATGTAAAGCATGTCAGAAAATTATAAAAACAAATTATCGTAGTAAGTTTCTGTATAACTCAAATATTACATATTTTCAAAAAAAAGTTCAAGACTTGGTTGACTTCAGCTGGACTTTGTTAAAAAATATATTGATAGAAAAAAAAAATGGGCATTTTAATAAGAAGGAAAATAAGCTTAAATTTTATTTCCTTAAAACATTGTGCTGATTCAGATTTTCTTTATTCTCATTTATAACGATTTCTACATCACCAAAATATGTTTTTACTAGAGCATAGATAACATTATATTAAATTACACTTCAATTTAAAATATTTATAAAAAGTTAAATTGAATAAGCGTCTGACTTATAAGAACCCTTATATTTTCCAAAGGGCAACGTTAGATAATTTTGCTTTCAAATTCTCAAATGTGATTTCTTTTGAAGTTCTGCTCTTAAAAAATCCATTGTCTGTACTCCTCTAAAATTTCATCTCCATTCATGAATCCGATGCTCATGCGTGCCACCTGCCCACCTCCCAGCTAGTCTTCAGCCTGTGTTACCCAAATCGACAGCAAACAATAGAAAAACAAGTTAAAATTATACTCGTATTTTACAAAAATATAATTATAATTAATTTGAATAACAAAAGCTACCGCCAACACGCACAGCGTCCAAGCGACACTGGCTGCAGAAGGCAGAAGCAGTGAGCAGTCGGTGCGGAATACCTTAGGTTTTGACCTCTGAACTTTTTATTGTGTGTGTGCTTATAAATAAATATTTTCAAACTAATGCTGCGCAAATGCACGCAATGTGACCAGAGAAAAAAAAAATAAACAAAAAAGAGTAACAATCTTTGAGATAAAATTTAAACGCCATAGATGGAAAATAGATAGCTTTGTGTGACTGCTACTAGCAAAGGGGTGCGGGTTGATATTTCATGACTTGATTACGTTTTATGCTAGCCAAGAAATACCTGTGTGTTGGCCTCAACGAAACGGATCTTAAGGAACGGAAGATCGCGTTTTCATTTCTATAAGATTTGATGATTGTGACTCTCGATGGCGTCGCACGGTTTGTCGTAACGACCAATGTAGCTTCTGCTGCTGCTGCTGTTGTGTATCTGCGCTTTGTTTTGGTGTCGGCAAAAGTGGACCCTATTATTATGGCTGTCGTCTTAAGTGAAGGCAGGTCCGCAGCGTAGTAGTGGCCACGTCAAGCGTCTTGCATGTAGCTCGAACAAATGTACAAAGTTATGAATTTAATTGATGAATGACTTCCGGTTGAGGTTTCTTTTGGTTATTTCTTTTCTTTTTTGAGACAGTCACGAATAGAGATATATATTATTTTTTTTTTTTGTAAGATTTTATATATATTTTTTTTAAAGGTGTCTCAAAACTCATTTGTGCTGATTATTTGGCAATATTTTTTAAGTGCTATTTAGTTGTATGACAAATTTGCGGTTTTGAAGTTATAAGAGAGTATAGTGGAGACGGGTGATTATTTAAGTAACAATTGAAATTTTAAAAACCCATTAGAAGTCAAAAAATTAACAATGGTAACATTTAAGTCCAAATTCACAAAATAAATTTTTAATGTGTATATTTCGTTAACATTTTCAGCACCACGTCAAAACTGAAGCCATGTAGTAAAACACTCACTTGCGAAATGCAAATCCATCTAAAATATGTGCATTTTGTTTTTTTTTTATGTTCGTTGGTGAAAATTTAATGAAGCTTTTCGCAACAGCTGCTCATTAAATTTTGCTATTTTCTTGTTTTTTTTTTTAACTAAAATGTTTCGAATTCTTTCATTAAAATAGCCTACAACAGAAAGAATATTATTATACAAATACAATAGCATAGCACTGCAACTCACATATATACACACACACACACGCTCACAACAGTTGCAATGAAAAGTCATTAGCCACATGTTAATTCTCACTTAGTTGAAAATGCATTTTCCTTACGACTTAGTTGCTGACGTGGTATGTCCAAGAATGCCTTCAATGGCGCCGGGTGTTACTTTGGAATGAAAAGGAATGGAGTAACAAAGTTTACATATATGCTGCATACCTAATAAGAGCAATGTTCGCTTGGTGCCACAGCAGTTGGCAGCAAAAAACTTAATCCTCTTGCGTAACGACATCATGTTAAACAGCGTCATTAAATGGCAAATTTAGTCCTTACTTTACTGCATATTTTGATAAACTTGAGTTGGTCCAATTAAAATGCAGCGAATATATTTTGAACAAGAGTTGTTGTAGTAAAGCTAGGATATGAAGGCTGACATAATATGTTTGGAGTATTCCAAAAAATATATCATCTAACAGTGATTTAAAACATGTGCAGGAAAAATTATTTAAAATATAAATACGTTTTTTGATATGAACAAGAGAAAAAGAAAGTAAAGAAACTAAGAATTGGCGATCAGTGAAAGTTTTGATTCTTATAATATGAAAATTATTTAATTTGATAAAAGCTTGATAGCTTGACAGCTTACAAAAATTTGCTCTCATGGGAGTTATGTGTTGAATGACTTTAAACGACAGATTTCTGAAAGACAATTCACCATTATACAGCGTCAGCTAAAACGATGGCGAGCGGTTTACGGCCACGCGTTTTGCATAATACATGTAACACCATGTCATTGCAACAAGACCTGCTAGTCAGTTAGACATCGAGTGTCAGATCTTCCTGATCGAAATGATCACTTCAATACATGTTCGTAGCCAAGGGGGAATTTTAGGGGTTCAAACCCCCCTTCGCCCCTTAGGTTCCAGAAAGTTTGGAAAAATAATACAAATGAGACTATTAAATTATTAAATACTTACTTACTTACTTAGATGTCGCTTACAACCGTAATTCGGTTTTCGCCTGGTGTAAGAAGTTGCGCCAGCCATTTCTATTTTGCGCTTGCTGGCTCCAGTTGGAAGCTCCAAGTTTAGGCAGGTTGTTCTCTACTTGGTCCTTTCGACGCAGATGCGGTCATCCTCTTCTGCGTTGACCGCCGGTCAACACAATTCCAACGCAACTTAAACGCAACAGCGAAAAAGTTGAAAAGCAACGCAACTGTAAACCGAATGCATTCAGACTTGCTTCTAAAGTCGTGCAACATGTGTTATTATATAATATTATATAATAATTCATGCTTTTCGACTTCTTATACTAATTTGATATTTAACACTTGGCCATTTATACTGCAAACTATTTCTTCTTCTTCTAGATTCTATTAATGAAAAAAGGAACAAATTAATTAACTTATTCACCTTGATTAATATATAGCGTATTGCACTACAAATAATTGAATTCACTAAACAAACAAACAGATGCAACAAGCCGCCGATGAAAATTGCGGAAAGCCGCGATTCGTTGAACAAGTTGAGAAAGTGTCGAGATCTTGTTGCGTGCAAGTTGCTTAATCTGAAGGTTCTAGTATAAATACACAGGCTAGCAACTTGAGTTGGAGTTGCGTTGACCAAGTGTGGAAAAGGCTTTACTATGTCGATGTCGGCGTATAGCTCATACAGCTCATCGTTCCATCGTATTCTGTACTCGCCATTGACGCAGATTGGTCCCTAGATTTTACGAAGGATCTTTCTCTCGAACGCACCCAAAGTCTTTTCATCAGAGCTGCTCAACGTCCAGGTTTGTGCTGCATATAACAGGACGGGCATGATTAGTGACTTATAGAGTGTGACTTTCGTTCTTCGAGAGAGGGCTCTGCTTCTCAATTGCTTCCTGAGCTCAAAGTAACACCTGTTGGCAAGAGTTATCCTTTGTTTTATCTCTATACTGATATCGTTGGTGGAGTTAATACTGGATCCCAGGCAGACAAAGTCCTTCACAACCACGAAGGAGCTGTTGTCAACAGTGACGTGGGGATAATACGTTGGGACTGTTTGCTTCTTGACACCAGATATTTCGCCTTATCTGCGTTCACTGCAAGACCCATGTGACTCGACTCTTTTTCTAGTTTGGAGAAAGCTGCACTGACTTCGCGTGTGTTATGGCCAATAATATCAATATCATCAGCATACGCTAGCATCATAACACTCTTATAGAATATGGTGCCGCTTGGTCTCAGATCAGATTTTCTCCATAGTTAGATTAAAAAAGTCGTACGATAAGGAATCACCTTGTCTGTAACCTCGTTTGGTAATAAAGGGGGGGAAGAGGTGCTTCCCGATTTTAATTGCACTGCTGGTATTGTTCAGTGTCATCCTGCATAGACGGGTTAATTTTGCAGGCATACCAAATTCAGACATGGTGGAGTATAGGTGATTCTTTATTGGACTGTCGAAGGCGGCTTTGTAATCGACAAAAAAAAAGTGGGTGTCGATTTGTTTCTCTAGAGTCATTTCCAAAATTTGTCGTAGCGTGAATACCTGATCGGTGGTAGAGTTTCCAGGTCTGATGCCACACTGGTAAGGCCCAATCAGTTGCTTTACGATGGGCGTCAGTCTTTCACATAATACACTCGACAGGATCTTATATGCGATATTTAGAAGACTTATCACACGGTAGTTGGCACAAATAGTGGGATCGCCTATCTTGTGGATTGGGCAGAGTACACTGAGGTTCCGATCGTTTCGAATGCATTCTTCCAATCATATTATGCGTAGAAGCTTGTAAATGCATTTAAACAAAGCTTCGCCTCCTTTCTTAAACAGCTCAGTGGGTAGACCATCGGCTCTGTTGTTCTTCAGCCGTATTATGACTGTCAAGACTTCATAATATTCGGGCAGCAGAACTTCAAAGCTGTCATCCATAATTGGGGCTTCCGAGATATCATCTCACAATATTTTGTGAACTGGATTAAATCGTATTTGGTGGAGCGATCTTATCAAATACGTTTCCGAGGCGCATTGTCTTCTGAATTTATTGCTGGATCAGGTGTTCCTCAGGGTAGTCACATTGGTCCTCTTCTGTTTATTTTAGCTATCAATGATGTAACTCACGTCATTGAACACTCTCATCTGCTTATTTATGCCGATGATATGAAAATATACAGAACGATTAGTTCTACAGATAATTCAGATCTACTCCAGTCTGATCCACAATCCTTAGAAGTTTGGTGTTCTAAAAATAATATGTTTTTAAATCCAGATAAATGCCAAACTATGACCTTTTCACGAAAGAGGAATAATTTTACATTTGGTTATAAGATTAAAGATACTGCCTTGAGTCGTGTAGACACCGTCAAAGACCTAGGTATATGCATGGATTCTAAGCTGTCGTTTAACATTCATATTGATAATATTTGTAAAAAAGCATCTTCAATGCTTGGTTTTGTAAAACGCTGGGCCAAAGAATTTAATAGCATGATTACAACTACAACGTTGTATTATGCAATCGTGCGTCCTCACTTAGAGTATGCAAGTCAAGTTTGGTCCCCAAGTTACAATGTGCATGTTGATCGAATAGAAAGAATCCAAAAACGTTTTGTTCAGTTTGCTCTAAGGGGCTTAAGTGGAACTGACATATTAGACCTTCCTCCTTATGAGGATCGTTTAAAACTATTAAAAATGCAGTCTTTAGGTGATCGAAGGAAATCGGCAGATATCGTATATTTACACCAGCTCATAACAGGTGTATTCGATTCTCCTTCTTCTTTCTCTTCATTTCTCAAATAAATTTTAACACTACCCGTAGAAGCAGTAGAAACGCTAACAACTTAATTTATTTGCCACTTAGTAGAACAAATTATATGGCTACTGCTACTTTAAGTCGCATGAGTTCCTATGTTGAGAATTGTAGCGTTTTTGATGTTAATTTGTCAAAAGGTCAACTCAGAAGTAGATTAAAATTAGTTGTGTAACTAGATCTATGTATACGCATGGTTAGTTGTTACGTCTTGTGTTGTCCCTGAGCCCAGCCCATTTATTGGTGGGTAAAGTTTTCCCACATTAACTTGTTTGTGGTCACGGGTATCCATAACATTGATATTTTTTAATGATTACTGGGTAGTGGCTTTAAATGGGTTAATGCTGAGGAAGTGCGATAAAGCTGTAGTAGCTGAACTCTATTGTTATTGCATGTTTATCTCTATTGCCGGGATTGTTGTCATCATTCAAGAGATTAGAGAAGTGTTCCCTCCATAACGTCAGTGTATTCTGGATATCTGCCACTAAATTTCCGTTTTCATCCTTGCAGGAAGAGGCCCCGGTTTTGAAGCCATCGGCCAGGTGTCTTATATTTTCGAAGAATTTTCGGGTCTCATTCGTGTCACCATACATCTCAATCTTCTCGCACTCGCGCTTTTCTGCCTCTCTTTTTTTCCACCTGAAAAGATGTCTTTCGTTTCTCCTCTTCTCTCTGTATCGCTTTTTAGCAGCACGCGTTACAATCGACTGCAGGGTGGTTTTGTAGGCGGAGTGTTTCTCTGCAGTGGCGTCGCGACGTTGGTAGCCAATAACCTCTTCAGCAGCCTCACTCGTAGAGTGGGAGATGTGACTGCGCCATATATCGTCGATCGGAGGAGTGCTTTCTTGAAGCAGGAGTGAGAGTTGAGTGGCTAAGGCTTCGGCTGTCCGTTTTGATTGCAGCTTGTCGAAGTCTACCTTTGTCTAACTGGGTTGCACGCATTCTTTGCCTTGAACAGACGTTTACGGATCTTAGCAGCGACAAGATAATGATTCGAGTCTATGTTAACACCACGGATCGTGCGTACATCTAATACACTGGAAGAGCGCCTCCCGTCAATCAAAACGTGATCAATTTAGTTGCGTGTGGTTGGATGAATATGAAGATGCTTGAATCTAGTGCTTCTTAGGACCATTTTTCGTGCTGCGGCGAAGTCAATGAGCCTCATTCTGTTATCGGATGTGTTGTCGTGGAGGCTGAACTTTCCGGCTGTTGGACCATAGACGTATTCCTTGTCCACCTTTGCGATGAAGTCACCAAGCAACACAAATTTTTATGTCATGACGGGGGCAGCGCTCGTAAGCGTCTTCAAGGCGCTCGTAGAAAGTATCTTTGATCTCATCGATCTTGTCCTCTGTTGGAGCATGCGCACATATTAGGCATATATGAAAGAATTTTGCCTTGATGCGGATTATGGCAAGTCGTTCGTCCACAGGAGTGAATCGTAGGGCGTGATGCCGCAAGCTCTTGCCAACTACAAATTTGCACCCAAACTCGTGCTTTTCCGCATGGCCCCTGTACAGCAACACTTGCCCTTCCATCGCATTTCTTGGATTGCAGTGATATCAGTTTTGTATCTTTCCAACATATCAATCAGTTGGATAGAGGCACCTTCCCAATCAAGAGTTCGGACATTTCAGGTGCATGTCCGTAAATCAGTTATTTGTTTGCGCTAGTCGTCATCAGATTTGGGGATAATTTTTCTCATATTTCTTAAACTTTTCTTTGAAATAAATTTTTTACGTGGTGGGCTTCAAATCTGGCGCACAACCTATTTAAGGCTAGGTAACCTGCCGCTCAAATTAGCAGGCAAACTGACGGTCGTCAGTCAAAGCTTCCCACGGCTAAACTAAAATAAATATCGTAAAACCCTTTTAGAATACCCTTAACTGGAATATTCGGAATATATCCTGATATCCAAAAAGTCGTCATTTTTTATTCTATCCGCTTTGTTACATTGTGCATCGTTACGTTAAAAATTTTTTCTAAAAAACTATTCGTCAATTTTGCATGATCAATTTCAACTTAAGCTGAATAAACATCTTGTAGCTACCGGATTTACACAAAACTTCATACTTTTATCAATTTTTGCTCCTAGTTTCAAGTGAAAAAAAGCGAAAAAAAGATCACTAAAAACTTCAATGCGTAAAACCCTCAAATAGTTGTGTCTGACGTATTCTTATCTGACGTTTTTTATCGCAAAAAAATAAAATCAAATGTTACGAGTAATGAATGGAAATATGAGTACCAAATAAAAAGTAAAGTAAGAAATCTATAAAATAATAATAATAAAAAAAAAACCAAAGGGTAAAAATAAAATCTCAAACATGACTTGAACATTAAAACTCATATTTAATCAATGGACTACATAAGCAGCAAGCTGCATAGAGCGACAAGCTTATCAAGCGGCCACAATCTCAACGGAAGTCCAATTCAATTTATTGGTGAAATTATCTCAGAAAATATTCGTAACGATCTTTTGGACGATCATGATTCGCTTAGTCAGGCGTCTAAATAAATGGGTTGCGCTGCTGCGGCTTTTAACAAAGTCATAACTATTTGTAGCGTTCTCTAAAGGTACTTCATGATCATGATCATGATGATGTTGATGATGATGTTGGCTATAGTGAACATATTGTTGGGCGCTAAGGCTTGCTCGCCAAATTATAAAACACAAGACGCAACAAAAGATCACCAAAGTCATGAATGAATCAATAAATGAGGAGTGGATAAAACCTCTAGCTAGCCAAGATCACTGGGAATGTGATCTTATTCTCTCACCTGTTTGTGTGCAAAGATCACAGCCGTGTGACCAGTCGTGTAATAACACAAAACTACCAGAAACAAGTGTGCAACAACAGCAACAATCATTTATCGATCGGTCTGGCTCGACTATCGCTCATAGTCATAAGATTTAATTGCTTATACTGCGTCAGCAAGTTTTAATTTTCACTGTGGTTGCTGTTACTGTTTTTTTTACCTTTTGTTTTTGGGGGTTTACAGTCAATAGCGCCTTTGGTCAGTCAACAGATCTGATCTGATCAGATCTGATCTGATCCATTCGATCAGATCACTTTTAATAATAAACACATATTTTTTTAAGATTAGGCTCTAGAGTGCATTCGCCACAATCACTTTTATTGTTTTGTCAGGGTCGCGCCATGAACCATAGAGTGTCTATGCTGCGATCGCTGGCGGGGTTTGATTTTTGTTTTTTTAATCTTTTTATTTTAATTTTTAATGCGCTGCCAATGAATGGCATTGTTGTAATTTGTTAGTTGTTTTTGTTGTTGTTGTTGTTGTTGTTAAGGGGAGTTTTTTCATTTCATTTCAATTGTTGCTCTCTGGGTGTTGAAAGCCAGAACGAACATCATCCTTTGATGTTGATGATTTTGTTGATTGATCCACTTGGCTTTGGTGCTGAAGTGGGTAGCGCTGCTGCATTTTATTGTTATTAAGTTGGAAAGTTGTGGGTTTTTTCTGTACACCTTAAATATTTTAATGAAAGGATTTCAAAAGATTTTTGCCAATAATGCCGACAAATTCAAGTGTTGCCAACATGGTTTTAAGTAAAAAAGAAGTTGTTAATATGCAGGATATAAAAAAAAATTAGACATTTCATACGAAATTATAGCTTGTTGAGACGAATGATGAGCACATTATTAAAGCTGGTTAAAAGGCGTGGCTGGCATCTTGACCAAAAAGGCATCTTGACCAAAAAAATTTCAATGTTAAAAACAAAACTTGCATGGATCCTATAAAAATAATGACTCCCCGAAAGAAATCCACTCAGAGAGTCAGTTAAAAACAATTGTTAGCAAATATAAGTTAATAGAATGACAAGCTGTAAGAAGAAAATGTTTTTCTTAGCAGTTAAATCCGAGCAAATTTTACGAAAAAAAACCTATAAAAACTGAACATTTTTCCTATAGACAAGAACAACAGAACAGACAACAGAAGGTCAGAAAATCATACGAAACAAAAGCCAAGAAAAACAGTTTAACACGCTCAACGTGAAAAACCATGATGAAGCGTAGCTAAACCCTTTTGCAAAAATAAACAATCGTTGTAGAATAACAACAATTCTTAGGTTTTTGTAAATTTTGCAAATGCAGGTAAGTAGAGCTTAATACTGACGTCCAGACGATCCTATTAAGGCGCACACAGACTGGCGCCAGTACTTGACAAGGATTAGGCTTCTAAGGATTTAATCCAGTTTTGTGTAGTTTCAAGAGCAAGTGCAGCATATTTTTTTGTTATTATTACTTTACTTTCTTTTCTCTACCTTTTAGCAATAGCTACAGAGTACAAAATTAGAAAAGTTGCATTTCTTCTATGTTAAACCCACAGCAGTTTTCTCAGTTGATATAAGTTTTATATTATTTTCAACTTCCATTGCAAGAAAAAAATACCTAAAAGCAATGTGCAGATTTATAAGTTTTCAAAAAACTCCTACTGATTTACAAAAAATGGGCACATGTGTGCTTTTGGGGTGCTGAGAGTCATATCCAGAGTAATATTAAGAGTAGAATCCGAAGTCAGAATTGATCCATCACGTCAGGATTTTGAGATATTTCAGGTTATATACTGCAAAAAAAAATGCCTTTTTTGGTAACTTTTGAGTTTATATAGAGGCGGAATCATATTATTGGACTCGTTCCCTTTGCAATAAGCAGTCGAAAGGTTATCAAAGATTTTTTCTTGTAATGATTCTGTACAAAGTTGTCACATAATGACATAATGAATTCCTATAAAGACGTTTTAATTGGTTGGGTGACGTGGTTTTAACAAAGGCTGAGGTAAATCTCAGCCGCTCCAGGGTCCTGTGAAAGGCCAACTAACTAACTCACAAACTATTTTTTATAAATAAAAACGCAGGTTTTCCAGCAATTCACAGAGTTATTTTATTGAATACGTTATCCTTATTATAATCTCCTATTCATGCAGTTTCGGGTATTCGCTAGAAGGCTTGATTATCAATGTGGTATAAGGCTTGGTAGTCGGCTGGGTAATCGGTCGGTAAACGCTTCGGTAAGCGGTAATCGGTTGAACTTGCTTTGGTAAGCAGTTAGTAATCGCTTTAGAAGGCGGTATCCGTTTCGGTAATCGGTTGGGAACTACTTTGGTAAGCGGTAATCGGTTGATAATCGCTTCAGTAAGCTGAACTCGCTTTGGTAATTGATTGGTAGTCGGCTGGGTAATCGGTCGGTAAACGCTTCGGCAAGCGGTAATCGGTTGAACTTGCTTTGGTAAGCAGTTAGTAATCGCTTTAGTAGGCGGTATCCGTTTCGGTAATCGGTTGGGAATTGCTTTGGTAAGCGGTAATCGGTTGATAATCGCTTCAGTAAGCTGAACTCGCTTTGGTAATTGATTGGTAATCGCTTCAGTAAGCTGTACCCCTGTCGGTAATTGGTTGATAATTGCTTTGGTAAGCGGTAATCGGTTGGTAATCGCTTAAGTAAGCTGTATCCGTTTCGTTAATCGATTGGTAATCGCTTCAGTAAGCAGTAATCAGTTGGCAATCGCTTCAGTAAGCTATGTTTGCTTCGGTAATCGGTAAGTATTTGCTTTGGTAAGCGGTAATCACTTCCGTAAGCTAAAAAGTAGTGATCCCTTCTGTAAGTGGTAATTAGTTGGTAATTGCTTCGGTACCACCTAAAAAGGAGTGCTTATATAGTTCTAGTATGACATAATGGGTAGTAGTCGTGCAACAAGAAATGCCACGATTGTTCTTTTGTGCCTCTCCGTAGCAGTGAATGCCTCGATGCGTCGATGATAGACTTTGTGGTCAACCGAGGCAGAGACGTGGCTTTGCAAAAAAAGGAAAAGAAAGAGACACAAAATATTATTACCGGTGACGCCCCAGTGGCGTGGCAGCGAGTGCCTGCGTCGCAGCCCCGATGATAGATTTTGCAGTCAACCGAGGTAGCGACGTGGCTTAGTAAACAAAAGGAAAGAAATAATACTAATAACTAACTACACTTAAAATAACCAAAATCCGCCTACCACTACCCCTGCAGTAGTACGGCCAACCACCTCGGACGATAGACCTGATAGTCAGCCAAGGTAGTGGATATTGAGCTTGAGCTCTCCTTAAAAGGAGTGCTGCCCTGGCTGAGATTGTAGTGTCTATTTAAGTTATTCTATAAAAGAACAATATGAGAATTATAAGTCGCCTGTTGTATGGCGTATGCAAAATAATGTTAACGGCTGGCTTATGGTGACTAGAGTGTGAGTATTGTTGTTGTTGCTATGTTAAATCTATTTATAGCCTGGTGGAGTCATATTATGTGGTTGTTGGCAGTTTTTATTGCCGTTTGTTTGTCGCTGTACTTGTTGCTATTTGTATTAATTAAAATTATAAATATTAATTAAATATATTAATTAAATGCTTATGATAGTGAGTTTAGCTAATAATAATAATTTCGTAAATACTATTAGCATTATATTACATATACTATGCTGGTCGGTATCATCTATTACTTTATATAATAAAGCCGCATAATTATTAATAATTATTAATTAATTTATGTTATCGATGGTATTTATGTGGTACTATGCATATGGTATTTAAGTAAATATAATATGGTATAATTTACATGGTACAATATATATGGTATTTAAGTAAACACACTGTAGTATAGATGTAGTATAGCTTAAATATATTTATATAAACTAATAAAAGTGTAACGTCACGTTACAGTTGTAACATTGCACAGATCTTAGATGATCACAGATAACTTTGTGCGTTCTAAACATAGTCTCAAAAGTAGTTTATTATATAATTTTTCAGGTATAGACCATAAAATGCCTTAATATCTAGATTTGATGGAACAATTTTGACCTCATAATACGACCTATTGGCTTGCCTTGTAGCCCAATGTAATTAATTGACACTGTTGTCTTTGTTATTAGACTCAGCTGCATGTTCCACAGCCTGCAGCTCCTATAATCTGTGACGTTTGATATGAAATTTACATACATCTCCACCTGCGGTTATAATTGTAAACCATCTGTCATTTATGTAAAAACAAAAAAAAAAATGTATTCAACAAAGTTTTATTTACAAACTTTCATTCATTTCTTTTAATGCCCAGAGCTTGACACGAACTTTAAACATCTTTCAATATTATTATTTTAATCAATTTTATTATTTCATTCATATTTAAATAACTTTGTTTTCTTTGTGCTTTTCTTTCCCGTTAATTATCTGTCTCGTGAATACAGGCTGAACTATGTTAAATACGTGGCTATAACCTATAGCCTGGAGAGTAGCAAGGGCTGTATTCTTGTCGAAATCATTAACCTAACCTCCTTTGTACTCAAAACTCTTGGCGGTACATGCCTGTATATTCCAGTGAACTTGTGTTTCGTCAGAAAGCAAACATATGCTCCTATGTCCCGGCAAAAAAAAAGCTTTTATTTTACTATTCTCGATGCATTGCTCTTCAGTTGTGTTTGGTAAAAAACAGAAGCCGGATATTATCCTTTTCTATAATTCAACCAAGAGCGGTGTAGGCTCAATGAATAAAATAGTATCCCAGTCAACCACAAAATGGTCAGCAGCTCGTTGGTCTCTAGCGATGTAATAGAACTGGTATCACAATAATTTTAGATATAAACAAGCTGTAGAAGAGTGAAAAGCTTTAAGCTATCGTTACTTAACTTTTTTGGGAAAAAACTAATATTTTCGGCTAGAAAAAAATGCTGTATACATTAGCATGGATTACTTCATATTTACTACATACTTACTACATTTCTTAGTTTAAATCAAGTCAAAATAAAAGAAAAATATTTTCCAGAGGAACGCTCTGTGCGTTGTACATACTAAAAGACCCACACAATCTACAGCTATTTAGCACTTCGTCGATCTTGAGAGCCAAGCATGATTAATGATCATACAAAACAACAACAACAACAACAACAGTAACTAAAACAAAAGCAAAGCAACAATGTTGTTATACTATACTGAATGGCCCTGGCTGACTGTGACCAAGATATGCAAATTTACAGCAATAATAAACAAAGAAACAGTAACAACAACAACAACAATAAGAACAGCAACTACGTAAGTTAACTGTAACGCATTGTGTTGATTTCTGTAAATTTGCTGATTCCTGTGAAAGTTGATTAAAATGAGCAAAAACAGAAAAAAAAAGAAAAAACAACCTCATGTTAGACTAAACAATAACAACAAATAGCAACAACCCAAAAACAACGCCCATGCAACATGCATTACTAGCTTGCGTCTGCTCACTGCTGCTGCTGCTGCTGTTGAATGGGTGTGGGTAGGGGGGAGAGAGCGTGCAGGCGAACATATCATCTATCAACCTGCAGCTAGTTGTAGCCACATTAAAGTGCGCTGCATTTGCTACCAGATAAATACCTATTGCGCAGAGTTCCTGGACTAAAGACCGCGCGTTGAGTGTGAGTAGCAATCCGAACAAACGTAGTCTTCCCTGCACCAAATGATGGCCACAATTTGCAAAAGTGGCTCTTAACCTGTTCACTTGTGCCGTTCTGTTTTTTTTTTTGCTGTTGTTTTTGTTCTTTTAACCCTCTGGGAAGGATCTTTGTTTTGTATTTTGTTTTATTTTCTAACATGCCGTAACTCCTTTGCCAATACTTGGAGCATCATTAAAATGCACTACAAGCTCTTTGAGTTCGAGACTCGAGCACACCTGACACAGCCACTGCTAGCTACCAACACGACAAACGGCAACAAGGCGCACTTGTTGCATTTGATAGCTTCTGGTCAACATTTTTGTTGGTTGCTACTATAAAGTTAAGTTGGATGAATTTTTATTTTGTTGGTTGTTGTTGTTGTTGTTGTTGTGTTTTTCTGGTACAAACTTATAATTACCGCATCCATGTCGTTTCGTTGCTACTTCATAAATTAGCATGCCATGTGCTCATTTGTTGTTGTTGTTGTTACTGTTGCTGCTTCCTATATGCCATATGTACCTTGCACCATACAAAAACAAATGTAAAAAACGCATCTAGGTTGACCACTTTGAAGAGCTGCTGCAGTTTTTGGTGGAACTGATGCTGCTTCTGCTGCTTTTGATTCATTGCAAACTAACTGCTTTTTCCAAGGAACCTCACACAAAGACATCGTTAGCCGTCATCCATCGTCCATCGCCCAAACATTCATTTATTCTGCCAACTTACTAAGAGCAGCAGCAGCAGCAGCAGCAACTCTGCCCAACCCAACCCGAACTAAGCCAACTCAGCTAGCTTAGCACAAAGAAAACCAAATCATTTCAGCCGCTGGTTTGGTTTCCGCCAGAGTCCAACCCATTCCCATTCCTTTGCATCGCATGCTATGCAAGTCAAAAGTTAGTTGAGCCCCCTGGCTAAAAACCGCGCGCTCTGATTTTGCGTGTTTGTCTTAAGTAGCTTCTTGTAGTAGTCAGTCGTTGCGACGTTGGCAACAGCATTGTTTCAACGCAACTACGACTTTTGTACCATTCCGAACTTGTGTTTGGCCATTCAACACATGACAGGGACTTGATGCTGCTGGTTGTCTAAATAGCTTTTTCGCGGCTACTCTCTGTTACTTTGGGCGGTAGACGCCTACTTTGTCTTTTGTCGTCGTCCCTTTTTTAAGGTCACTTGATGATTTTTGTTTGACGCTTTGCCCGAATTGCTACAAACATTCGACGTTTTCCACAAAAAGAGAACAGTTTTTTATTTTCAGTGTTCATTCTAGGTATAATATGCAAAAGGTTTGCATAACCAACCCTCGCCTACCAAAAAAAAAAAAAAAAAATATTAAGAAATTTTGTTGATATAGGCTAAAGTTGCGTGTCTGTCTCAAGGTTTTCATGTTGCTAGAGATAAGTTGAGTTGTTGGTCGCGTTCAAGTGAATTTCTGGAAATCAATCTTGGTGCCATTATGTTAAGAGTTCTGTGTGGTTGCCGTTTGTTGTTTTATTAGCATTATAGATACATCAAGAGCGTTACGTCTCAAATTTACTTCAGTTAGATTTAGGGCGAAATGGCCATTGAGTCAGTTCATATAATAAAAGTAAGAGAACTATAAGCTTAGAAGGTAAATAAAATATGCAAGTTCTTGAAATAATTAAAATCAGTTAATTTTGGACCTTGACCTGGGCTTGTATTAAAGAATGTATACAATTTTAGCCCAGTTTAAAAAAAATCATATTCAATTCAGTTCAATTCAGAGACATGAATTTCTCTGAGCGGTATTTTAATACAGCTTTTTATAATCTTAGCTATAAGGATAAAGTTATTTCAATTCAATAAATAACTAACCGGGGATCTATAATTTAAATGCGAACCATGATATGAGATTTAAAATATGGTACTTCAATAGCTTTCCAAATTTTAGATTCTTGATCGGGATAATTCAAATCAGCAAATTTAATAGCTTTAACAAGCATATAAATATAAAATTGTGTCTAGATCTTGGCCTATGTAAGGAACCAACTTCAATTATGAAAAAACTTTCTCCGGCTGTCTCCTTTGAGACTCCTTTGAGACACACTTAGGCCAATGAGGCCCATTGTGGTACCATTGGGTTAATTTCCCTCTCTATTTAAACCAGTTTGAGCTGTTGGCAAAGCTAAGGATTCGGTAGACCGAAGACTCTGAGAGATCATCGAGATCTTTATAGAATCATTTACCTAAGTGAAGGTGGCGATTTTTAGCTAGCGCTGGGCAACTGCAGAGAAGATGTTTTGTAGATTCCTCCTACTCTTCATCTCTGCAGCTTCTACAGAGTCGTTGTGGAGCTTGTTTAATCTATTACCCTCGGCAGCCTATAGTTCTCATATTGTTCATGCGTAGGTGCATGATTTCCTATTAGGCAGTGTCCTGTTAGGATACCTATCAGAGTACTGATTTGATTTATTTCAGGGGGATCAGTTCTTTTGAGCGTTTTAGGGTGATTTTTAGCCAAACCTGACACTTTGTATGGCATGTGCTTCCCGTTGATCATCTAATGTTGGTTTTATTTAAGGATAGCTCATTTGTGAGTAGTTTACATGTGGTGAGGGATATACCAATACTTTCTTTCTCTATAGAGAGTTGTTTGGTTACTCCAGTGCGAGCGAGTTCATCTGCTTTGCAGTTTCCTAGAATGTCTCTATGTCCGGAAATCCAGCATAGGTGTATTTTGAGCTACTCTGCCATCTCGTTTAGGGATCTGCGGCAGTGAATTAGCGTTTTGGATGTTGTTTCAACAGATTCTAGGGCTTTAAAGGCGGTCTGACTATCAGATAGTATGTAGATATCCATGGAGGATATTGCATTTATCTGAAGCCAAGTTACTGCTTCATGTATTGCGACTACTTCCGCTTGGAAGACACTGCAATAGTCGGGGAGCCTGAAGGCCAGATTAATGTTTAATGTATCAGAGTAGACTCCTCCTCCAACCTTGTCATTTAATTTTGATCCATCTGTATACATTCTTATGACATTGTTTGGTGAAGGTTTCCAACCGCCCACTCTTCGCGGGATTAAATTTCCTGTCAAAGAAAAGCTTTTGTGTGATGTAGTCTGCAGATTTGGGTATCGGAGGAAGGAACTTCCTTAGGCTAGAGTGTCCTAATGTGCCCTCTCTCCATTAAGAGTTGATCTCTAGACGGATGGCTATATTGGTAGCCATCTGTTTCACTAGGATATCAAGTGGTATAAGGTGGAGCATAGTATCTAATGCGTCTGTAGGAGTGTTTCTTAAAGCTCCACTAATACATAGCTCAGCTGATCTTCAGGAGTGTAACGATCATATCTTTACATAGGTATAATGTATAAATATAAATAATTAAACATATGCTTAATTCTTGAAGTATAAATATAAATGAAAATACAAACATAAAATCAAAACATAAAAAAATAGAAAAACTAAGAGGGAAGAAAGAAACTTGACGGTGATTCAATGCGGTCCCCCATTTGTCTACTAAACGCATTGCACATTGCTTAATTTTTACGATCGTAAGTAGCGATGCTAACACTAAACATCGTTAATTGTGAGCAACGGGAGTGCAATTCGCATTGAGTTACCCTCGGCAGCCTATAGTTCTCATATTGTTCATACGTAGGTATGAGTAAATACGAGACAAAATCCAAGAATCGTCAGTCAAGCTAATTTGGCCAACTTCAAACTGTTATTTAAGTAAGACAATATTCTGGTGATTTAAGAAAACAAAAACAAAATTTATAATTTAGCCAACTTATTTTAAGTATTTGTAACTTTGAACATTGTAAGGCCTTCTGCCATTGGTATTTTGCCGCATATTGCCGCGAAGTATAGAATTTCCTAGATGAATAGCTGTCAAACCAGCTGTCAAAATAAACACATGTGTTCGACATTTATGTTAAATTTGTTTTGTTTATTTGCCATACAAAGACTTACAACGGAAAAATGCTTAGAAATCATGGAAATTCTTTTTCGAATGCTGTATGACTTTGAGCATATTTTACCAATATTCCTTTTAACATAATTAGCTGAACGATGATAATAAATAGCATAAATATAACACAAATACAGTTTAATCAGTTGGTTTTTCATGAAATTTAGCCTTTCACATACTACGCTCTCTAAGAAATTATTAGCGATATTTAGAACTTTTATCTAACAGTAGTAGAAGCATATGAACTCCAGTTTTTACAAGTACCTGTCTGCCTTGTAAGCCTAAGTACTTGGGTCTATAGCCCGAGGGTATAGTTTATGGAACGAAAGACCAGCACTTATATGTACACTCCATCAGCGGACCCGTTTGTGGTTTATAAAGTAAAAACACACGGTCATCCTGCAGAGCTAACACGATCATAAAGCACTACCCAATGCCCTACGACTCCAACATATCATACAATTGTATAACCATGGAGCCGCACTGTTTCCAATAGCAGTGCCAGTTTAACTACCAGTAGTGACGCACCTTTATTGTCATCTACTGGTGAAGACGAAACCTACCCAATCTCTTGCATACTAAGCCAATCCAGTCGTATCACTCCGCGACCCCGACGGCCAATCTAGACCTGTGTAGCATAAGCACAACCGCAGCCAGCACGAGTCTCCCCGAAGGGCCAACGCATGATAGTCACCTGGGCAACTCGGTCCCGCCAAAGAGGCTCCACAACATCCCAGCAACGAGACAAAAAATTCATGCATACATGAGTTTTTGCAACTGGCCGTGCCCAGTTAGAGCACTTCATCGTGCTTGACCGGCCACTTCAATCCAGGCATGAATCTTAAATTCACTTGCCTTTGAAGAAGTGCCTATTCGCCATGTTTAAACAACGCATCGAATGTTCTGTGTCTTCGACACCTCAATTCATTTACCTAATTTATACAGCCCTCAGTTGTCTCCTTGCCGTGGATAGATATGGTCGTCCGCTTTGACGAGTATGACTATCTCCGTGCTAGCAAGTTTTTAGGTCAATTGCTATACTTTCGCAAGCTTTTCCCACATTTTCGATATACTGAATATGACCTGCTCCCAAGATGGGCGCCACCCCGAGCTCTTGGTGGGCCCTCATCTTTTTACGTGATGGGACGTATCCCATTCCCAACCATCCTCCTTTATACTGGCTTTGGACATACAGGTTTGCATCCGAAGACACCTCCCCTGGCGGAGTTAGTAGTACAAGCAAATGCATTTTTATAGATTGGGGAGGTACGATAAGATTTTTATCCCTTCGAATGCACTGAATTCGTGACCTTATTCTTTGTTGGAGCCGAGCAATATCTATTAAGACTTCATTTTAGTCGGGCTGTGAACTAAAATGCATTACATATTTCGGCTTTTCCGACGTATCGTTTCTTGTAGCGTGGTTGTTGTTAGTATCTCCATACAGTAGGTACTGAAGGTAAAGATTCCTTTTCTCCTGCACATAAGTGTACTTTAGATAGATATCACTAGTTTCTTGCTTTCGTATTTCCAGAAAAGGCCCACGGTCTGTAATGAACCCCTGGACGTTATCAAACTTTGCTGGAGTAGACTCAGCGGGTCTAATACGAGAAATTTGTAAAGGTTCAGATATTTTTCAATAATCCAATGTTTATTATTTTATAATAGCTTCTTCTTAAAAATAGTTAACAAATCTTCATATGTCAATACCAGTTATGCGAAAAATAAATCCTTTTTTTTTGTGATGGTTTCTACGAATTCGACGAAATCCAAAATGGCTTCTGTGTTACCCGATCTTAACCTGCCGATGTGTTTCATTGACTTTTTTATTATTTTTATTAATTTATTCAAGACCCCACACAATGAAAGTCTGCAGTAAGCCGGATAGTGAGGGAACGAGAGGAAACTAGTGAGATCCTCAAAAAGAGATGTCAACCACTTGAGAAATCCATCTTCTGCCAACGAGTCATCCAATCTGTGAGGGTATGTGAGAAAAACTAGTGAGATCTTGAAAAAGATATGGCTATCACTGGAGAAGTTCAACTTTTACCAGCAAGTGATCCAAGCTTAAGGAGTAGACCTAGTAGGGACTTAAAAGGCAGACGAAAATCACTGGAGAAGTCTAACTTCTACCAACAAATGATCAAAGTTCTGAGAGGGAATCTAGTAGGGAATTGATAAATGGGCGGTTATCACGAGAAAAGTTCAACTTTTGCCAAGAAGTGAGTCTGGATGCGTGGGAACGCGAAAGGAAATATAGTAGAATGATATGGCAATAACTAAAAAGTGCCTGCCAACATCTGCCAACAAGTAATCGAAGTTAAGACAGGGAGTATAATAGGGGCTTAAAAGGGAGGCTGCACTCACTGAAGTAGACCAACTTCTGCAAACAATTAAATCTGGCTGTGAGGGAACGAGAGAGAAGACCTAGTAGGGCCTTAAAGGAGATGTGGCAATTCACTGGAGAAGCCCAACTGCTACCAACAAGTGAGCCTGGGTGCATTTTTCAACGAGCCTGGGAATGGTAAAGGGGAATATGTACCTATTTCTTTGGTGAGAACTTCCTGTTCGATTCGGCGGTTGAAGATTGACAGCTTCTTTGCTGATTTATTTCCCCACTAACAGATCGATTCTGTCGCGGCAACGTTAATGTTATTACCGAAGAAGTTCATCTTTTGGTAACTTTTACATCCTTTTCTTATTCTGCAGTAAATATCATTACCACCTCCTTAGGTGGTAACAAGCAAAACATCCAGATGCAAGAAAAGAGCTTTATTACTTCTTAAACGAGCTTACGCCGTTTGATCGACTGCACATAAAACCTATTACTAAACCGGTAACGAATTTCGGTAGCGTGATTAATTGTACGGGTAACACACAGAATGATTTTCTATAGTGAAATTCAACTGCTAATTCTGATAACTTCCTCTTTGTTTGTGTCTTCTTAGTGCATTTCTTGTATTGTCTGCTAGGTTTGATCGTTGTATATTGATTAACTGACTTGTTTGTGGTGACCATCTTATGTACTACCCCGCTGAAGCTTTTTGCCCGTTTTGAGTAAAAATCTTCTGCTTGCTGTGCTTTCACTCACATTGCTTGTTTACAGGTGCCGTGGAATGAGACCACTTTTTGTGGGTTGTATAAACGGCGGTATATGAAATATGTTTTTTTGTATTATTATTGTTGGTTAAATATTTAATATTATTTTAAAATAATAAAATTTAAAATTAAATTAAATTAAATTAAATTAAATTATATTAAATTAAATTAAATTAATTAAATTAAATTAAAAATTTAAATTAAATTTAAAAAATATTTTTTTTTTAAATAATTAAAACTCGTATTTTGTAAGAGATATTTCCGTTGGGAACTACCTGAGTGGAAATCAATTAAGAAACACCCTATTTATGTACTGATACGGTACGGATATGATTTGGACAGCCCTTTTAAGGAAACCTTATCAATATCTAATTAGGTGCATATAAGGTTTTCCTGGGGCTATTAAGGAGTCTTTATCAAGTTCTGATCCGGTTATTACTAGGATCAGGTGACCCGATCAGGATGAATATCAAAAAGTGCGTCACGTTTGAATCAGTTCCATATCAAAATAAGAATTTCCTGATCATTTTCTGACTCTATCCTTAGAAAAATGTCTACTTGGGTATGTATTTTTACAGGTCTTAAGCCATCAGTTGTCAGGTGTTTGATCTCGTTCGACGTTCTGCATCGCTGTTGTATCGCATTCCATCTGAAATATCATTCTACCTCTCTCTTTTGCATGTGCCTTCACAAAGGTGTACGTATTACAATCAACAGTAGGGTGACTCTTTATAATAAATAATTCATACAATTAAAAATATATTTTACTACAGCCTTATACTTAACTCCTATTCACTTGAGCATTATAAAGCAAAGGCGAAGAGTTATGAAATGCTGGCATTTTTTAAGACTTGGAACTAGCCTTACTTAACTCTTCAATTGTTCATTCCTCCGGATTTTACATAAATTTTCTAATTGAAAAATTCAAGTTCAACTCTCACTTAAATGCTTTACGTCTAGTGAGCAAAATCGAAACACCTCAAACTGACTGATAAGACGCCAAAACAACCAATTCGGGCGAAATCATTAATAAAAGATATAAGAAACACGCTGCCGAGAAGAGGAAGAACCACAAAATACACCCTAAAGCGGGGATGTTGTGTGATGCACACCATCCGTAGTTATGAATCCAGCAAAAAGCAGCAACAGTAACAGCAGGATGTATTGCGCCCTTTACATTTCATATTCATATTGTTTTTGTTGTTGTTCTTGTTGTTGTTGTTTGTCTCTAAGGCACTGTAGCTTTTGAAGGTTTCTGCGATTGTCTTTTGGTAGCCATTGAAATTGCATGCAGTTGAGGATTCGAATTCGGATTCGTTCATATTGAAATGTTGAATTGTTTTGTTTTAATACTTTTGTGCTGTTGTTATTGTTGTTAGTTGGTTTTGTGCCACTTCAGTTAAAATAAATCGCGTGCTACATTGGAGGTCTTCAAAAAATCTTACGAGTTACTGCCTTGAAGCGATGCTACGTCCCGATCAAGCAGGGGTTGACTTCAACTCTGTCTCGCACTCAGAGCGTTTTTTTGTGTTTTTTATTTTTTATTTTGGCATTTGTATGGTAAAAACTGGGTGTAAACTAGTGGAAGAAGAGCAGATTGGCCCGCGGCTAGTATTCAGACAAATATACAAGTTGTCTGCAAAACAACGGTTGCGTTTTTGCCTCACATAACTCTACACTTTTTCTGCTTTGTTTTTTTTTGTTTTTTTTTTTTTGTTTTTTGGCTAATGATGCTAAATCTTAGTTGCGTTGGTTACATGAAGTTAGTTGTAGATGAATCGCACTGAATAGTTGGTGATATTTTTGTACTATCTGCTCATTTATATGGGAAACAGCAGTCGTCAAGCTTAACACGCAAACGCGTGTTTTGCGCTAAGGTGAGCTCATGGTGCATTTTTGATGCTTTCGCAACTACTGCGATAGAGAAGTGTTGAAGATAGCCTGTTAAGCTTGTGAAATGATATTTTCCAAATCATTATTCATATTGTCGTCACATTTGAGTTGATGTAATTTTTTCTGTCATTCAGAGATAATGTCTTTGTGCTACTGGGTACATCTTGCAATGTTTTCAAAAATTTGTCTATAAGTTCAATACAAAATATATTATCTGTTTAAAGAATTGATTTTTGTAGACATTGTTTTTCTTAACATAACATTTTATGTTATGTATTTCTTAACATAAATTCATTTAAATATGTTTGACTTCACATATGATAGGGGAGCCTTTAAACTTTTTTGTTGTTTACATATATAGAATTAATATGCTTCCAAAAAAAAAATAAAATTATCATTGTTTCCGTTGGGCATATTTTTTTACAAGTTAACAAGTTATTTCAATCCAGATGGAACTTTTTTGTTTAGAATTTATGTAACATAGATCATTAAGAAATATTTTATTATTTATGAAATATTTTCGAATGAAATGTTAGAGAATTTTCAGGGAATCGTCCAAGAATTTTGTTAAAGAGTTTCATAACATTGTTGCTATCTCTAATTAAAAAAAATGTTTTTGAATTTTTCTCTTCTTTTCACTCACGGTCTTATTATGATACGGTAACAATAGTCACCAAAGCAACAAGAGGCTAACTTTGGTTACAATAGTGCCAAAAAGTGTCACCTATAAACAAGGAGCCGCCAAAAAGTAACAAAATTTTTAGTTTTATTAAAAAGTTAATAAAAAATTAGCTTTTAGTTAAACTTATTTCTCAATTCAGTGACTAGTTTTTCTTTGTAGCCGGTATAAAATTTTAGGTAACAAGTGATTTTTAAAGAATTTTTGAATATAATAGTAGTTGGTGGCCACAAAATATTTAAAAAACTTATTGAAATTGTGTAAAAATGAATATGAACATGCATTTTAAGGTGGCCATAATAATGAGTATAAAATTATGAGTAAAAATGATATGATCTTATATTCTCTTGCAACGAAAGCACCGATTGTTACGCTGCTCTAAGAAATTTTGTCCAAATATTAATATTTAAAAAATAAAATAAGAAATGAACTCTTTATAAATAATGCTCGTAAAGGCACGAACGCATTTGCTCTTTATATATTGTCTTTTTTTTTATTTTTTAAGAAGAAGAAGTCAGTAAAGCTGTTTTTATTTTGATTCTTAAAAGATATTATGTACTATTTCGAAACTGTGAAAAAGCGGAACTTAAAAACGGGGAACACAATTATTTTGTATGAAAAAAGGGGCATTTTTTATACCAACACCTGGCAGTACTGATTGTGAGTAACAAATTTTGAGATATAAGGTGTTAGAGAACAGTTTGCTTTTTGAGAAATGTCTCACACCGGGATTCATTACACAGGTCTGCCCAATCAGGGAGTAATTTCAAGTAATTTTTGAACAGAATTCGAAATTAGCCCCAAAATCTGTCCGATACTTAAGGATTTTAAGCGTTAACGGATGTCTGGGTCCCGCTCGAATTGAGAGAATTTCACAAATCTAATCGAGTTGCCAGTTGAAATCTGCTCTTGAAATGTGAAAAAAGTGACCAATTTCATAAGCGTATGATTACGGGTGACGAAAAGTGAATTGTCTACAACAATGTCAACTGGACATCAAGTAACTGGAGAGGCAAACAAAAGCAGACATTTGCGAGAAAAAGGTTCAGCTCTCAATCTGGCGGAATTGGAAGTGGCCTGTCTACTACGAGCTACTTCAAACAGAATATAACCATAAATTCTGAAGTTTACTGTGAGCAACTACAGAAATTGAGCAATGCCATCCATTATTTGTGTTCATAGTAGACCCCTGCCGTTAAGTATTATTTCTACTTGTTCCCATGATCATGGGGTCGATAGTTCATAAAACAGCAACCAATCCATTACAACAGACTCCTGGTGCGTAAATGAAATACTAGTAATACACGGGCCTGTTCTATAATACACGTTCATAATACAAACAAGTATTATATTCATGACTCCCAGAAAAGCAAACGTACTGGATGTCAATTTCATAAACATAAAGCAAGACCTGCGCCCTATTACATGAAAACAATAGAGAACACACACACCCTATACCCTATACCCTATACCCTATACCCTATACCCTATACCCTATACCCTATACCCTATACCCTATACCCTATACCCTATACCCTATACCCTATACCCTATACCCTATACCCTATACCCTATACCCTATACCCTATACCCTATACCCTATTCCCTATACCCTATACCCTATACCCTATACCCTATACCCTATACCCTATACCCTATACCCTATACCCTATACCCTATACCCTATACCCTATACCCTATACCCTATACCCTATACCCTATACCCTATACCCTATACCCTATACCCTATACCCTATACCCTATACCCTATACCCTATACCCTATACCCTATACCCTATACCCTATACCCTATACCCTATACCCTATACCCTATACCCTATACCCTATACCCTATACCCTATACCCTATACCCTATACCCTATACCCTATACCCTATACCCTATACCCTATACCCTATACCCTATACCCTATACCCTATACCCTATACCCTATACCCTATACCCTATACCCTATACCCTATACCCTATACCCTATACCCTATACCCTATACCCTATACCCTATACCCTATACCCTATACCCTATACCCTATACCCTATACCCTATACCCTATACCCTATACCCTATACCCTATACCCTATACCCTATACCCTATACCCTATACCCTATACCCTATACCCTATACCCTATACCCTATACCCTATACCCTATACCCTATACCCTATACCCTATACCCTATACCCTATACCCTATACCCTATACCCTATACCCTATACCCTATACCCTGTACCCTATACCCTATACCCTATACCCTATACCCTATACCCTATACCCTATACCCTATACCCTATACCCTATACCCTATACCCTATACCCTATACCCTATACCCTATACCCTATACCCTATACCCTATACCCTATATATACCCTATACCTTATCAGTTCAGGATACTCGATCCATCCCTAAAATCTCGAAAGTGCACAAAAATCCAAAATCTCTTCCTAGGTGTTTGAATCATGCTCTTCTACATAGAACCCTTTTCATAGTCTTTATGTCAACGATAGATCAGGTCTCCCCATAATTTTAGTGGAAAAAAACCATCCCCGTGCTAGCAAGTTCAACTGTACAATTGCTACTCCATTCACAGGCGCGTGCTTAAGTAATATAGCAACTTTCCATACCTGCTCCAAGGAATGGCCGCCAACGCCGGGCTCCAAGGTAGGCCCTCTTTTACACAAATAAGAGAAGACTAGTTCATGTTGGCAACCATGATCTGTCTTTATCTTATCAATCTTATTGCCAATCAAAAGGGGGTGGTCCTCCACCACTATAAAGCCAGGTCTTATACGAGCTTGGTGAATCGCCAAAAACTGCTCGAGCTCGGATGGGATGTTTTGCCTCATCCACCCTATAGTAACACCCTATGTTTCACATCGTTATCAAACAGCACCTTGAGAGGTTCTTTGCTGAGAAAGGTGGAGACAATACCGTAGAAAAAACTTCGTTTCTATCAATATAAGAATTTTGTGAAGTTTATATTTGCTTATCACAAAATTATTATTTTCAAAATGCTTATGAAAACTTTATTTTATCTAAATTGTGTACTATTTTTAGTCTTACGTTCAAAATTTAATTAACTTTTACTCAATACTTACTTACAAATCGTTACTTAAAAAAACTTGCATGAAAATTAATTTGTTTAAAACTTTTAAAAACACTCACTTAAAAAAAAAATAAGAACATTAACTTTGATCACTGTTCCTGCAATAAAAAGTTAAAGTTGAATAAGTTGATTTCTAGTGTACCCATTTCAAAAAATATGACTCATTATAAAGACAATTTTATCATTCATATCAAAATATATGGTGAAAATTAATTGGAAATGCAATGAGAATCATTTAAGAATGATAATATATTTGGAAAAAAAAAGAATTTTATAATTTATTTCGAAGAATGCTTGAAGAGTTTATTAATTCCATGACATTATTAGCCCAAGGGCAGGACCTTTTCCAAAAAAAAAGACTTCCATTCATTCATAAAAACTATAATTTAATTAACCGAATCCCAGTTAGATTTACTATTAATTAAATTTATCCACTTAGTTAAAACTGAACCTATTGGATCCTAAGAGCACGTGATTAATGCATTTTTAATTGAAACATAAGGAAGAAGCTAAAATTTATGCGCCATCAGCAAAAAGATTTAGGGCCATGGAATATCATCAATAGTCTTAAAGTATAATCATCATCATGATCGTCGTCGTCATTATCTCTGATGTTTGAGTATTTTAGTAATCCCGATGAAATCTTCGACGTTGACTTCCTACTGCACTCAGCTCAAAAAGAAGAGGTTTAAGTATAACGTTGTTGTTGTTGTTTTCTTAATCCTAAAAATTTATTTGCTTCGTCACACCATTCAATGATGCTTCAAAACTTATGATTAGTCTGTGAGCAAACAAGTTAACATGGGTTTACATGTTGTTGTAGCTGTTATTTTGAAGTACTACAAGCATGCATCTACAACTTTCCACTCTCCTCTCCCCTCCCCACTACCCATTGGCATTCCCTTGTGTATAGCCAAGTGCCTAGTGGCAGCTATTCCGAACACTTCATCATCTTCATCTAACTCGCGCATTTGAAGAGATTTATTATAGCATATTTTGTAATTTTTTTTTATTTTTTTTTCGAGAAGGTTTATATTTTTCTATTCCAAGTTCGAGGCTTTTTGAAATGAAAATTAAGTTATCAAGCAGCAACTTGATGTCTGTCCAGTTTGTCTCCTGAAGCAGGCTGTCTAATAGTGGTGTCCACTTGCTTGGGTACATTTTGTTGAAGGTTCATAGATAAAAAAAAATCTTTAAAATCATCATTATTGCCACTAGCATCATCATCATCATCATCATTGTCGTCATTATCTTCTTGATTACAATTTCTACATCTGCAGCTGACAGAGATTTGAGCTCATCAATGTTCAGATGCGTGACTTTAAGTAAGTGAATTGTTTTTATATTTCTAGTTTTTTGTTTGTTGGCGAATGACATCGTATTGTTATGATGAATGGTTTAAGTTGACATATGAGGGTTATAATCTTCATTGGATGCCTACGTTTTAAGTGTGTTCTTATAGAGTACTAATAGTGCAGGAAGCCAAAAATGTAAATCTTTTTGCATGAATTTAATTAGCGAGTAATGGAATTTCGAATTAAGTTTTAGGAGAGAAAACTTAATGAGGACGTGTATCAACAAAAAAAATTCTAAAAAAAATTCCATATCAATAGAATTGGATTCTTAAATCTTAAATCTAAAATCTAAAATCTAAAATCTAAAATCTAAAATCTAAAATCTAAAATCTAAAATCTAAAATCTAAAATCTAAAATCTAAAATCTAAAATCTAAAATCTAAAATCTAAAATCTAAAATCTAAAATCTAAAATCTAAAATCTAAAATCTAAAATCTAAAATCTAAAATCTAAAATCTAAAATCTAAAATCTAAAATCTAAAATCTAAAATCTAAAATCTAAAATCTAAAATCTAAAATCTAAAATCTAAAATCTAAAATCTAAAATCTAAAATCTAAAATCTAAAATCTAAAATCTAAAATCTAAAATCTAAAATCTAAAATCTAAAATCTAAAATCTAAAATCTAAAATCTAAAATCTAAAATCTAAAATCTAAAATCTAAAATCTAAAATCTAAAATCTAAAATCTAAAATCTAAAATCTAAAATCTAAAATCTAAAATCTAAAATCTAAAATCTAAAATCTAAAATCTAAAATCTAAAATCTAAAATCTAAAATCTAAAATCTAAAATCTAAAATCTAAAATCTAAAATCTAAAATCTAAAATCTAAAATCTAAAATCTAAAATCTAAAATCTAAAATCTAAAATCTAAAATCTAAAATCTAAAATCTAAAATCTAAAATCTAAAATCTAAAATCTAAAATCTAAAATCTAAAATCTAAAATCTAAAATCTAAAATCTAAAATCTAAAATCTAAAATCTAAAATCTAAAATCTAAAATCTAAAATCTAAAATCTAAAATCTAAAATCTAAAATCTAAAATCTAAAATCTAAAATCTAAAATCTAAAATCTAAAATCTAAAATCTAAAATCTAAAATCTAAAATCTAAAATCTAAAATATCTAAAATCAAAAATCTAAAATCTAAAATCTAAAATCTAAAATCTATAATCTAAAATCTAAAATCTAAAATCTAAAATCTAAAATCTAAAATCAAAAATCTTATATACATATAAAATTTAAATTCTTAAATCTTAAATCTAAAGTGTAAAATCTAAAGTCTAAAATCGAAAATCTTTTATCTAAAATCTAGCAGCTAAAAACTAAAATCTAAAAATTCAAAAATCTTAAATCTTGAAAATAAAATTTAAAATCTATAATTTATAATCCAAAATCAACAATCCACAATCCACAATCCAATCCAATAAAATCGAATCAAATATCGACCAACAATAATCGTCAGTCGGCAATCACAATCGGCAACCGACAAACGACATTCGATGGTTGACTATCAACAATCGACAGTACAATTCAAAATCAAATCAACAATCGACTATCGACAGTTGACAATTGACAGTCAAAAATCGACAAACGACATTCGACAGTTCACTATCGATAATCGAAAATCAATAATCGACAACCAAAAAATGACATTCGATATATGAAAATCAAACTAAAAATTAAATCAAATATCGACATCAACAATAGATAGTCAACAATCACAATCGACATCCGACATTCGATGGTTGGCTATCAACAATCGACAGTCAAATTCAAAATAAAATCAATAATCAGCTATCGACAGTTGACAGGTAAAAATCAGCAATCAAAAATCGACAAATGACATTCGACAGCTCACTATCGACAAAGGACAATTGTATGGTTGACTATCAACAATCGACAATCAAATTCAAAATCAAATCAATAATTGACTACCGAAAGTTGACAGGTAAGAACTCAACAATCAAAAATCGACAAATTAAATTTGACAACTCACTATCGACAATAGACAACCAACAAATGGTATTCGATATATGACAATCAAACTAAAAATAAAATCAAATATTGACATCAACAATCGACAGTCAACAATCAAAATCGACAAACAGCATTCCATGGTTGACTATAAGCAATCGACAGTCAAATTCAAAATTAAATCAATAATCGACTATCGACAGTTGACAGTTAACCATAGACAGTCAAAAATCGACAAACGACATTCGACAGTTTACTATCGACAGTCAACAATCGACAACAGTAAACTGCCTTCGATATATGATAATCAAACTAAAAATTATATCAAATATCTACTGTCGACAATCGACAGGCAACAATGGCGAATCAACAATCGACAACCGACAAACGACATTCGATGGTTGACTATCAACAATCGACAAACGACAGTCGATATATGACAGTCAAATTAAAAATTCAAATCAAATATAGATCATCGACTGTCAACAATCGACAAACAACAATCGATATATGCCAGTCAAATTAAAAATTTAAATCAAATATAGACCATATAAAGACAACAAACGACAAACGACAGTGCCATTCGACAATCAAATTGAAAGTCAAACCATAAACCATAAACCTGCACCTGTTATCCGTTCAAGTACAAATTTGGCCAGTCCTTAAATTTTGACGTTAAATAAAAAAAAAAAAATAGTACAGACATTGCTCAGGGCTCTAAGCCACAAACTCGAAAATAACACAAAAGCAACACGAGATGCATACTGTAAAGAAAAGACTATAGCCATAACAACAAACATGGACGTTCGCAACAATAATGGAGACTTTGATGTGGCTGAAAGACAAGCAGACGAAAAATCATTTTGACATTTGATATAAACTTTCAAGTCATGTTCTATAATGACACACATATGTACAACATATGCATGTATGCGTTGGTACCTGTAAGTATTTGTTGCATTTTGTTATCGTATTTGTTGTTATCATTATGCATACATAAGTGTTGTAAGGCCAAGATGTTGGATACGTTAAGACATGCTTATGAAATGTAGACAGAATTGGCATAAAATTTAAGAGAAGCCTAGAATGACAAAAAACAATTGAAGTTTCTGAAATATTGACTATATAAAAGAATAAAATTACATAAATTTAAATTAAAAATAAGATTTAAGAGCTTTTTAAAAGTAGTATTTTAAACATTATTAGTTTTCATCCTAACACGTTATATTTTTTTTCAAACATGAATACCTCCACACGTTCTCTCACAACACTTCATAAAATTGAAACTCTTAACCAAACACCTTTAAAAAAGAAGATACTTCATAATGAATGATATGATTTATTTCATCTTTCGGCGCTTTGGCGCCATTGGCGGCATCTTTTAAGTCTGGCACCTTTATATGTTTTATTTTGATGTGATGAGGGGCATTTGTTGCCACAAAAAATATAAAAACCAAAAAAAAAAAAAAAATTTAAACAAAGAATTGGATTTAACAAAAACTCCTCGAGTTTTGTGGTTTTCAGTCTAAATACAAATTTATTGCATAGCCGGTTAATATTGAAGAATTCACAGAAGTTTCTTCGCACTCCAAGTCAAAGTCTTGCATATTTCTTTGTTTATTTATATATAAAGCGTTCTGATTTGACCCAAAGGCAGTTAGTTACCTTATTTTATGCTTATTGTAAAATATTTACAAATATTGCAATGCCATAAAATTCCAAAGCGTAACGAAAGAAATAAGCAAGTTAAACGCTTGTTTCACTTGAAATTCAAGTACCTTCAATATTCCAAAAAGGATGCAAAACATAGTAAATTAAAATTCGCAACTAACCGCCCTACAAGCATACACAGCGAAACACTTGGCAAACATGGCTTAATCGATATGCATCTCAGCGCAGTGCAAAATGATCCTTGCTCGTTTACTGTAAAGAATCCTTTTGTCCTCTTTTTCTCCCGCTTTCGCTCTCTCTTTATCTGTTCTGGCGTTAATGAAATTATTTAAATAAACACCTCGAACATGGCTTCCTGTTTGCTCTGTGAAAACTAGTTCACGATCACTATCGATCGTTCGAAATTCAAAGGATGCGCTGCTTGTGCTGCTCCTGCTGCGCTTTACCTGTTAACAAGCAGCACCCCGCTGTGCAGCGCATTGTTCACTCATTTGTTAATGACCAGATTGCTCTAATTTCGTTATTACTCGTTCGTTTTTGTGCCTTTCGTTGTGCCTTGTCTGAGCTGCATTGGCAGCAGCACGATCCGTATAGATTGATCGCCGCCGCATTGGAACAAAGCCTTGAGCCGTAAGACAAAAAGACCCACAATGGCGACGGGTAATAAAATTTGGGATTATCCTTTCGATTTGTCCTAGTGATAAATGAGTGTAGATGTAGGGATTTAAGGCTGACTGTTAGTTAGCGCCAGGATTAAAAGTAATTTGTTTTGTTTGGCCGCGTATTTGTTGAATGCTTTAATTTGAGGCACATTTTAAGCAAATTAAGTAAAACCAGTTAAGCTAAAATTTAATAGAAAACATGATATGATATGATGAAAATTATTAGAATTTTAACTTAGATACTATCAAAAGTGGATTAATTGACTAACAAGTTGAAGTAGAAAAGTTCTGTAGCCTGTTTCTATAATTTTCTCACTGATGTTGTTGATCCATTTCCTCGATTTGAAGTCTTTATGACGTAACTTGATTCAATTCTTTTATAAACTACTCAGTCTAGCTTGTTTCGATTTAACACTAATAGGAAGGCTAAAAGGATATGTCTGTAAGCTGAAATGAACCGAGATGAATCGAATGAGTGTTTTGATTGGCACTTAATGATTTGGTGCTAAAAAAATATGTTGAAAGTAGTACTCGAATTCAAAACTGAACCGAATATGTTTTTTTGTGTTGTGATTTTTCTATTGTGTATTTAACTTCAAACATGCTGTATATAAATACTTAGTAAGGAAATAATTTGAACAAAACCTTATGTATCTTACTCGCTGAACTTATCCTACAATATAGGGTTCTTTATTATTTGTAGCTTACGCATTTAGGCATTGATATAAATAATAGATGCGATAGTTTATTTATCTGGCTGACTTATTGCATAGTACCTATAGCTTAAAGAAATTAATTTTCTCGAGGATTTTAATAATTTCTATTTTAATAATCTAATATGGAATTGTAAGAAATGTAAGCAACATAACGTGTATAGTTTGTGAACACATCTATCATAAATATGAATTTGCAATGCGTTTATAAATTATATTTATGAAGAGAGTAGAGTTGAATCCGGAACTATTCGCCGAAATTATGTTTACATTGAAAAAGCATTTTAGGTTACGTTATGTAGAGGCGGCAGCTGGTGTGTACGAAATAATATACACCAGCTCACTTAGACCAGATAGGTCCTTTGTGATACTGCTGCACACAGGTCTTCATTCAAAAATGGAACCCACTTGAGCCCTTGATGAGCCATTTTAGACGCCTACAGAAGCCATTTGAGATAACTCCTAATCTGTAGGCATGTCTGCCTATCAAGCAGTGCCTTTGTATTTCTGGTCTGGCCAGTGAGAGAAGGGCTCTCGATCGCCCGGGATCTAGTGTCAGCCAGATAAGTCGACCATGCTCTACATGTCGAGAGTTCAGCCCACCTAGTGTTGGCTTTCGATATGATATTGTTACTGATTAGCAGCTTGAGAGTCGCTAACGGGATACCCGATGGGTTTACCATGATGCCGTTCGTGTCCTATTTCTAGCAAGCTCTTCTTTTCATTACCTTTTACGCCTTTACGCGTAAAGTTCCTTTACTACCCATATTAGGTTGATGCTGAAATAGTTCGACATTTCACCAAATGAAGCACGACATTCTTTGGCTACTTTAGAGTTTATGGCTACTTGTTTCGATTTTATCGCAGCTTGACTATCTGAGAAGATATAAATTTCCCGTTTAGAGACAACGTTTTTGGAAAGTCAGGATGCAACCTTCCCTATTGCCATCATTTCGGCCTGAAACACACTACAGTGGTCAGGAAACCTACGAGCCAGAGATACCCCAAGCTCTTTTGAGTAGACCCCTTACCTGAGCTTGTATATAGACACCCTCTTTCCCATGGTGCACCATTGACCCAGTATGTTCTAGACGGAATAACCCTATCATACCTTCCTTCGAAGGCAAGCGAGGGTTTGCAGTGATCAGTTCTTGATGGGATGAAGTTGAAGTTGTTGCGTATGGAACAAAAACAGCATTAGTTAGTTAGTTAGTTAATTAAGTGAGGAGAGAGGAAGTCACCTAGTTACTGCGGCCTCAAAGGCCTATTGTAACAAACCTCTATAAGTTATAGTTCATCCTTAATCGTTAAGTGCGTTAGGAACCGAGTGATGTCCTTGGGTGAACTATCCGCTATTAGATGTGGTTCTAGGTACAATGCACCTAAGTAACGAAGACGGGTCCTGATTAGACCGTTACAGTGACACAAGATGTGCTCTGCTGTTTCTTCATCTTCATTACATAGTCTACACAGATTTTCCTGGACTATACCCATGGTTGATAAGTGTTTATTTACCTTACAATGTCCAGTTAGGAAACCTGTGACAAGTCTGATAGATCTTCCACTTAGAGTCAGGAATTGTTTTTCGTTTTTTGGAGCGAAGTGGTTGGCATGAATGTTTTCGCCTGTCTGTTACCTTCAGTTTCCCTCCAGTAATGAAGTGCCTCTCTGTTTAGCCACATTTTAATGTTTTGGCGCATAGTGCCCCATGGTATCCCGCAGAATGGTTCTGGGCCTATGAAGGACCTTGCAGCCCCTTTCCTGGCTAGTTCGTCCGCGATTTCGTTACCTAAATAGCCGCTATGACCTGGTACCCAAATGAGATGAACTCTGCTATGGGTAGATACCTTGATAAGTAGCTGTAGGCAATCCCATACGAGTTTGGACGTGATTTTATATGCGCTAAGTGCAAGTAGAGCTGCTTTACTATCACAGTGAATGTAAATGTTTTTGTTCCTAGGACTGTTTACATACTCTATTAGGCAGATCTCAATGGCGTGGACTTCAGCTTGGAAGACTGAATTACCTGTGCCCATGCTGGCATATATCGATCGGGGGCGGCCGTGGCGTAGTGGGTAGAGTGTGTGACTCTTACGCCAGGGAACCCAGGTTCGAATCCTCCATCTGACACAGAAAATTTCTTCAATTGAATTAATTTTTCTGTTCTGCCGCCACCTCTCTGCAGACAATGGCAAACCTCAGAGAGTAAAAACTGCCATGAAAAGCTTCTTGAGAACATAAGCCGTTCGGAGTCGGCGTAAAACATGTAGGTCCAGTTCTCGATCATTTGTGTGCAAACATTTCACATCACACACAACCCAATTGATCATAAGAAGCTCGGTCAAAGTCCTTTCAAGGGCTGAGATGACCATTTCGTTTTGTTTTTTTTTTTTTTTTTTTTGCTGGCATTTATAGATTTTCCCTGCCTTAAGCCAAAAACTCCAGCTCCCAACCCTTCATCTGTCTTTGAGCCGTCAGTATATTGAAAGTCACCAGTGAGAACAGTATTACAAATACATCTATCCTCCGATTAATAAAGTTCTTTGTTATATAAGTTCACTTGAATACAGCTTCGGATTTAAAAACTGTAGAGGGCTGCCGAAACCCGGACACGGGTTGTTACGCCCACCTAAGTAAGTAAGTTAGTAAGAGGGCTGTTGATCAAAGTAAAAACATAAAGCTATGAAAAAGCAGTGCATTTGTTATTTTCCAAATTGATTGTAGTATCAAATCTTTCAGATTTCAATCATTTATTATATTCCAAAAAGGATACAATAGGATTATGGTAACTAAAGTAAGAAACAAAAATGTTTGATTGGAATATCTGTACGTATCGTGTAAAAACCTCATCGATCGTGTTTTATTTAAATTTAGTTGTACTGAATATTTAAACCATATGCTTTCTGCAGAAATTCGATTAGTGGTAGATTTTTATCATCATTAAATCGGGGGTCAAATATTTGAGCTGGTTCTTTTATTTTCTGTCACCCTTCTGGAGGTGTTTATACGAAAAACATAAAACGTTCGATTATAGTTCATATCTCCCTCGAATTGATTCCTAGAGTGGTTCAATATATGAGCTGGTCCTATTATTTTTGCTCTTCACCATTTTGAACACACCTACCCCCACTTATCTGCCACCCTTCTGGGGATCCCCATACAAAAAGTACACAATCTGTCGATTATAGTTCATATCTCCCCCGAATTGGTCCTTAGAGTGGTCAAATATATGAGCTGGTCCTATTATTTTTGCCCTTTAACATTTTTTCTGTATACACTTAACTCCTATCTGCCCCAACACACTTTCCCAATCTTATTCGAGAATTTTGGAAACTTCTTTTGAATACATCATCAAATTTTCGAATCTCTTCCGAATTGACTCTAAAAGATGCCAAATATTTATATATATATCCCTAAAGGGATCAACATTCAGGATCAAAGCACTTCAACATTTCTTCTAAACACACCTATTCCCTTTTTTCCACCCTTCTGGGGGAAACCATAAAAGAAACACAAAAACAGTCGATTATAGTTCATATCTCTCCCAAATTGAACTCTAGATGTGTCTTACCCTTTAACATTTCTTCTGAATACACTTACCCCCTATCTGCCACCCTTCTGGAGGAACCCATACAAAGAACACTAAACGTTGCTATGCTTTCTGCATTAACGATGCAATAACGATTCAAGCCTTAACAGTGATAACATTAACAGTGATGACATTAACAGAGTTGGCTTTATAACATTATTGACGTTAATATTGCTAACATTAACATTGAAGGTGTTAACAGTGCTGAAGCGAATTCATAACTTTTACCCCTACTTAAAAGTGCTCAACGTTCTTAAAGAAGTTTTTACTTCAAAAAGCAGAAGATTTACGTTGTAGGCGGCGCTTTTTTAATATTATTCTCCAAATAAACACAAGTTTGAAAAAAGCTAATACCAAAAAAGTGGCGTAGTGGGCAGAGTGTGTGGCTCATACGCCAGAGAACACAGGCTCGAATCCCCCATCTGACACAGAAGGGTTTTTCAATTGAATTAATTTTTCTGTTCGGCCGTCACATCTCTGCAGACAATGGCAAGCCTCAGAATGTATTATTTTATGACCTCTGACATTCATTCTTATTACAATAATTCTAAATATTTCGTTCACGCTATTAAAAAAAAAACATGTAACAACAACAAAACAAACGCATTCACATCAATAAAAAGAAAACAAAATAATATTTCTTATCTCGCCGTGGGAATCGAACTTGTACCCCATCGATTTATAGTTCTACACTCTTTTCACCGATTCAAACAGCTTTGTTACTGAAGCTTTGTTGTTTGTATAACTGAAGCTATGTTGCAGCAGACCAAAATATTCTATTAATAGATGGAGAATGATGACCAGTGTTGCCACTTAAAAATTTTAAATAGTAATAGATTGAATCTAAAAAGCGAGGTATATTTTAAAAAAATCTGGATGATTTTTTTTTTCTTACGAAAAAATTCGACTCAAGTCCTACAGCGAAATACAAAAAAAAAAAAATCATAAGAAGCTTTTTCACGCTTAATTAGTTTTATTACAAATAATTCTCATAAAATGTTCTTAAAACAGTATTAAAATATTATTAACTCTTTATATATCAAAAGGAATAAATTATCGATTTAATAAAGTTTGAAATATTGGAATTATTATGCAGTAATTTTTATATAAAAATCTTTAAATTAAGTCTTAAATAGAGAAGTGGTAGATTTTGGAAAAATACGAATAGTGTGTAGTAAAACTAAAAAAGTGTTAGATTTACCACAGTAACGGTAAAGTGACAACACTGATGACGACATCTTGTAGCAAATACTTTAGCAGCTATACAAACAACAAAAACTAACAAAAATATTGCTTCTTCTTCTATCTTTTAATAGATTATTGTGATGTTGCAACAAAGCTTTAGTTATACTTAATATTGAATCAATGACTCTGCGCTACAAAGATTTTTGAATCGGTGGGTAGTGTATAGAAATAAGAATCGATGGGGTACAAGTTCGATTCCCATGGCGGGCTAAGAAATATTTTTAATAATTTATATAATATTTTCTTGATGTAATGGAAGAAAGCAAAAAAGAAACATAAATTCTAAGAAAAACGGTATTGCGAAAATAAAGTGTCGTTTTTGAAATTTCACTCAAGCAAATCACAGAACTAGGCGTAAAAAGCTTCGCTTCAAAAATATTGAAACTCCGCCGACTACAACCTACCTAAGAGTAGAATTAAATCTAAAAAAATCTGCTCAAAGAACGAAATTTCTACTTTGCCATATCTAGTCATATATTCAGTCATATCTAGACGCATAGCGTAGTGTTGGTTGGCTATTTTTGAAGAGAATTATCTGATCTACAATTTTGTTCTAAGCATACCCTCTAGGAAATGGAAACATTCCCGGATATTAATAGCGTTCCCTTCTGTTGGTCACTCCATTTATTTTTTTACACACTATGTCATTAGAGGGAAACACTTCTATCCACTGTATTAAGAATTAATGTGGATACATCTCTCTCAGCTGGATTTGTCATTGTCTCAAAATATGCGAAAGTTTCCAGAAGCATTCTTAAAGAAGTGGTTTGGAAATAATGATTTCCACATGCATTCTTAAGGAAGTGGATTAGAAACAACATCAATTAAAAACTTCCCATAAGCTTCTAAAAGATACGATGAGGAATGTTCCTCCATCACTTCCAAGTGGAAGACTTCTGTGTGACAAACAGGAGCGGAAATGTTGGCAAATGATCGGTTTCGGTGATGCAGAAAATATTTTTTCGATGAGTACTTTTCAAAAATTTAAGGCCTGTGATGATTTTTTGGCTGCATACATTTCGTTCCGCTCTAACGTATACATATCAAATTAAATCTTAAGAGTATCACTATTGGCAGCGATATCAGTGAAAGTGATAAAAAAACAATAAAAAAAAAAATCTAGAAAAAAACTTGTAATGTTAAAAAAATATTTAATAGAAAGTTCCAAAACAATTACTCTCAACAAAAAAAGTAATTCATATACGATGACATTTTTGCGAACTAAATTTTTTTATTAATATATTTTATTAATTGTATAACTTTCATTAAACTTGCTTTATATAAAAGTTCATTTAGAATAACATCATCAAATTTTAAAAAAAGCAGCTAACCTAAACCTAAATTATTTTCCTATTCAGTGCGTAAATCACCTTCAAATGTTGACACAATTTAAATACCTTTTTCATTTCCCGCCCAAAGTGTTATTAAATCATACTGTTGACTGTATTTGCTATTGTTGTTGTAAAGTAACAAATCATATTTAGATTTTGTTGTCTAACTTTAATTAAATTGTTCAAACACTTAACGAGCTTAAAACCAGCAGACAATAAAAGTTAGCAGGGAGTAGAAAAAAAATTTTTTTTATAAACAACTTTTTATACCCTACCGTCAAGTACTAGTAACAATAGTGTGCACAGTGGAGCATATAAAAACGTAACGAATTGCTAAAAAAAAGAAAAAAATTAAAATAAATGTCAAACAAAAACACCCGGTTAAACAAACAATTACACGTATACGTACCTACAATCTGCGTATTTTCTTAACCAAGTTAACAAAAATTTAAAAATGAAAAATTAAACGCTGGCGTTGAAAAACATTAGCTAAAGTACAACAAAATTTAAATCGAATTAAAACTGTGGCAAGCCACACAATGCTCAAAACATTTAAGTGGATTTGTTGCTGCGGCTTGTGTTGAGATATGAAGAGGAAATCAAACATCCGTGCGCTGTGCAACAAGTTAATTTTCCACAATGTCCAAAAACTCACTTAGATGTAAAAAACCGAATTATATAAATACATGAAAATGCCTGTTAAAAAAAAAACTGTCATTTGTGTGTGTTTTTTTTTTATTTTGACGCTACTGGTTAATTTAAGGTGATAATTGCTTTTTAATGTGACACAACTAAATTTTTAGGTAATGCGTTTTAAATTTTGTTGCCTAGCATTTAATTTTTTTTTTATTCCGCCAGTATTTTTTAACTCTGTCGAGGGTTGGAATCTGTTCAATCTGTCTGTCGCGGTTATTCATGTGCAGTCATCATCAAAGGCAAAAGCAACAATTATTTTCCAATTTCTATTTTTTTTTTCTTTTGTTTTCTATTTTATAGCTTATCTATGTTACAAGATTTTCTCAACTATTGGCCTTCTCATGGTATATTTTGGCCTTTGCACAGCCCTTGCTTTTTATTATTTTTTTTTTCCACTCAGCAAACACTTACTTGCTAGTTACTGAAGCGATAATCTTTGCGTTCAAAGTACTCGCTGCTGCTCAAAGTGTACGCATGCGTATGCACAATGACAACAAGAAAAATAAGTAGTTGGAGAAAAAAAACAACAACCACAATAATCATAATATTTTGGTGTTGGTTAAGAAATAAACAGCTATACTTAAAAATAATAGATTTGTAATTAATGTTTATGTTTTCGTTCGCACTTTTGTATGGTTGTGTTTAAGTGTTGATAAAAGTTTTGACATTTTAATAAAAATACCTTGGAAATTTTATTTTTTTTTATTTATTTTTTGTACAAAAAATGATAATTATTCAACATTTCTAAGTAATGTATACCTATAGAATAGATTTCTTCACGCAACATAATTTTATTAACAAACAAAAGACTTAAGAAACGAACTTTCTCAAAAAGCAGATTGATTTAAATATATAGAGCAGTAAAAGGTCAAAAGTAACAACAAATAGAACAGAGAGTAGTCATTTCCAAAATATTTTTTGGATGCTTAATCCGAATCCGGCATAAGAGTTTTGAGATACTCCATTCGAAAAGTGGAAAAAATTAGTTTTCTTTATACAAAGTGTTATTTTTAAATTTGTCATGGATTGACATATTACTTTACAGCTATGCTTGTTTGGAAGACCAATGTCAATTATAATGTGGCCTCTTTTTTTTTTTGTAGAATTTCGTCTTATAGTGCGGTTTCAAGCAAATGCAACTTTTTGGATCACTTTTCGGGGTATATCTACAGCCTTTAGTATTCACCATAAAAATATAATATCTATGCCAAAATATCAGTTACATGCCGGATGAAACAAATATCTAAGCAATGAGCATTTTTCAAAATTTGATGATTCGAACACGCCCCGATAAATAAATAAATTTATAGTAAAGTGATAAATTATTTTTTTTCATATCAATTTTTAATAATTTTATATCATTTTTAATAAAGCCAATGTTTAAAATAGGGGGAAAAAAATCTGGGATAAACTGATATTGTAGATACTTAAAAAATGTATCCAGAAAAAAAGTGACAGTGACAGTGAGCTTAAAAATGAGGTCTTAAAGCTTATAAAATTTGTGCTTCTCTCATGATTCTTTCAAAAACATTCTCCTGAAACCATATCTCTGCTACTTCAACGTTAGCAGCAGCTTCTATTAAGAACAAAGCGAAAGTTATGCTTGCAAAAAAATACGCTAATCTTATCTAAGATGGCCAAGAAACAAACATTTTACAAACACAGCATTACAAACAACATCAGTGCGCGCTATTAGCCATAGGCACATACTTGGTCCATTCTGTGTGCAAATGCTGTGTTGGCTAAGACAAAGCATTCGACATTTTTTTTTTTTTGTATTTTTCCTATCGAGAATAATTAATTATCTAAATAAGCAAATAAGTAGCTCAAGTTAAATGTATGCAGCCATTAAAGAATTTTCTGTTGAATTTTCTAAAATTTTTATTCATTTTAGGTTGTAAAAAAATATATAAACCACAATTGCTGTGATTGCATCATAAATGCATTTGATGTATCCTGTTGACTTTTATGAATTTGTTCATCAACTTCGACTGCTGCTAATCACGCAGAGTCTCCCTGCAGATGGCGTTGCTAATGATCCACTTTTATTTTCAGACAACGCTATAAAACCACACCAACAACAACAACAACAACAAGAGCAACAATAACAACATGCTTTATGCTGCCAGCGCTAAGACCTCCCGCAGCATTGGGTTGGCTTTTAATTTGAAATAAATCATTTTTACGAATACGGCGACGACGTTGATAGCGTCGACGTCTTCATTGAAAGCCAAGACAGTTAAAGCGGTCTCTTTTAGCTCGAGTTCCACATAATTGGCTATGTAAGCGCCGCCGAGGCAATGCAACGCTTTTGGTGTAGCTGATGCTTGCTAGATTTGCAACGGACGCAACCACAAGGCAATCAAAATCAAAGCCAAGTTAAGATATATTGATGGATTTTTTTCCCTCTATGCGACGCTTCACTCGATTAAGTCGATTCAGTAACTCACTCAAGTGTTTGTTTGGAAGATGTTCATTCATTAATAGCTGCTATCTATTCATGCCAAAGCTACAATAAAAAACATTTGGGCCGCTGCTCTAGAAAACAAAAAAAAAAAAAAAAAAATGGATACTGTTGCTCACGTAGCGCGGCATTGACGAATAACTACGTTTTTAAAATGTCCAGCAGCAGCTGCACGCTTTGATCAGCACACTCCATGTTGCTTGCTGACGCTTCTAAATAGCTGCTCATATTTGCGATAACATAGCTCTGCACACTTCTTTATCATCGTCATTCCAGAGATAGCAGCTCGTTTTGACGCTTTACATGGTCCAAACAAATTAAAGAAGGATTCTTGAAGCTAATTAGCTACGCTGTCATCTTAAGCTAGTTCATCAATGTGCAGGCAAACATAAAAGTAAGCGAGAGCCACTGTTTGCGGGGCTGATGCTAGACTTAGTGGCTTGGTTAATTGGGGCGCATTGGCGTTGTGCTGACAAGTTTGAAAAAAAATTACTTAAAAATTTTGCTTATTTTTGCTGATTCTGCTTGATTTACGAGCAGACTTGTAATTTGTGAAAAGACGGTTAAGTTCGTTGCTTTAGTATTTTGTTTTGCTAAAAAAGTTTTGAAATAAATTCTTATTATACGGAATAATTGAAAATTGCTTAAATTGAATTAAAGTAACAGTGACAGTGAAAGTAAAACTGACAGTGACATAGACCAGTGACAGTGACTAGGATAGTACCAGTGGTCAGTGATAGTGATAGTGATAGTGATAGTGATAGTGATAGTGAAAGTGATAGTGATAGTGATAGTGATAGTGATAGTGATAGTGATAGTGATAGTGATAGTGATAGTGATAGTGATAGTGATAGTGATAGTGATAGTGATAGTGATAGTGATAGTGATAGTGATAGTGATAGTGATAGTGATAGTGATAGTGATAGTGATAGTGATAGTGATAGTGATAGTGATAGTGATAGTGATAGTGATAGTGATAGTGATAGTGATAGTGATAGTGATAGTGATAGTGATAGTGATAGTGATAGTGATAGTGATAGTGATAGTGATAGTGATAGTGATAGTGATAGTGATAGTGATAGTGATAGTGATAGTTATAATGGTAGTGGTAGTGATAGTAGCAGTGATAGTGTTATCTTTTCGAAAATAAAATACCTATATAATTCCATAGGCCCGGTTCTACTATCCATACCTATGTTGTATTACACTTACAGGACAGATGTTAGCTATTTTGAAAATATAATAATAAATTAATAACTATTTTATAAATTATAAATAAAAATTTATCGATCGAAAGAATGTCTCTCTAGAAAATGAGATAGCGAAAAAGTAAAAAACAATAAAAAGTTGGTCGTAATTATTTATGTATACTTTATGTATATATTTCAGATTGTCAATGTCTTCCATATTCCATTATTTATGTCTTCCCTTCATTTCATTAAGCATTTATTTGTACTGGGTATGTATTATTACGAGTGAACATGCAAAACTAACCTCGAGTTAATTGATCATTCCTCGAATTACTCGATTATTCCTCGATTTATTTGAATTTCGAGTTATTCGAAAAACCGAACTACTCCAATCGGAAGTTGAGTCAAGTCGCACTACTCAACGCACCTCGAAATCGAAGCAACTCGCACGGAACTAGTAGTAATATGTTCAAAGACGAAATGAATAATGAATAACAAATGAATAATAAATAAAAAATTTATAATGATTAAAAATTTAATAATGATTAAAAAATTAATAATGAATAAAAAATTAATAATGAATACAAAATGAATAATGAATAACAAATCAATATTGAAAAAAATTAATAAGGAATAATGAATAGCATATGAATAATGAATAAAAATGAATAGTGAATATCAAATGAATATCGAATAGCAAATTAATAATAAATAAGAAATGAATGAATAAAAAAATATATACAAATAAAAAATTAATGACGAATAACAAATGCATAATGAAATGAAAAGTATTAATGAACAAAAAATGAATAGTGAATATCAAATGAATAAAAAATAACAAATGAATAATGAGTAAAACCTGAATAATGAATAAAAACTTAAGATTGAATAAAAAATAAATTATGAATAGCATATGAATAAAGAATAACAAATGAATAATGAATAAAAAATGAATCATGAATAAGAAATCAATAATGAATAAAAAATGAATAGTGAATATCAAATGAATAATGAATAACAAATTAATAATGAATAAAAAATTAATAATGAATAGAAGAAGAATAATTGACAATTGTGAAATTCTTTGTGAATAGCATTCATATGAATAAAAAAATTGATTCATCTGATTCTGAATAATGAAAAAAAAATAATTGTAATGAATAATTAATCAATTTTTCAAAATTGAATATGAATTAAAAATTTTATTTATGAATCAATTGTGCATTTATTGATAGATATTCTTATTTCGTTATTCACTGCTTCAAATTTTTGTAAGTAAAAACAAATTGAATGCATTCCTTTACAGCTCTGGTCATTAATTATTAGTCAATAGTCAGTAGTCAGTGGAAAGTAGTCAGTTGTCAGTAGTCAGTTGTCAGTAGTCAGAAGTCAGGAGTCAGGAGTAAGCAGTCATAAGTCACGAGTCAGGAGTTATCAGCCAGAAGTCAGTATTTAGTAGTCAAAAGTCATAACCAATGAGTCAGTAGCCAGTTGTCAGGAGTCAGCAGTGAGGAGTCATCATTCAATAGTCAGAAGTCAGTAGACTGAGTCAGTTGTCAGAAGTCAATAGTAGTCATGAGTAAGTATTCAGTAGCCGGTAGTCAATATAAGTAAAGGGTGATTTTTTAAGAGCTTGATAACTTTTTTTTTAAAAAAAACGCATAAAATTTGCAAAATCTCATCGGTTCTTTATTTGAAACGTTAGATTGGTCCATGACATTTACTTTTTGAAGATAATTTCATTTAAATGTTGACCGCGGCTGCGTCTTAGGTGGTCCATTCGGAAAGTCCAATTTTGGGCAACTTTTTCGAGCATTTCGGCCGGAATAGCCCGAATTTCTTCGGAAATGTTGTCTTCCAAAGCTGGAATAGTTGCTGGCTTATTTCTGTAGACTTTAGACTTGACGTAGCCCCACAAAAATAGTCTAAAGGCGTCAAATCGCATGATCTTGGTGGCCAACTTACCGGTCCATTTCTTGAGATTAATTGTTCTCCGAAGTTTTCCCTCAAAATGGCCATAGAATCGCGAGCTGTGTCGCATGTAGCGCCATCTTGTTGAAACCACATGTCAACCAAGTTCAGTTCTTCCATTTTTGGCAACAAAAAGTTTGTTAGCATCGAACGATAGCGATCGCCATTCACCGTAACGTTGCGTCCAACAGCATCTTTGAAAAAATACGGTCCAATGATTCCACCAGCGTACAAACCACACCAAACAGTGCATTTTTCGGGATGCATGGCCAGTTCTTGAACGGCTTCTGGTTGCTCTTCACTCCAAATGCGGCAATTTTTCTTATTTACGTAGCCATTCAACCAGAAATGAGCCTCATCGCTGAACAAAATTTGTCGATAAAAAAGCGGATTTTCTGCCAACTTTTCTAGGGCCCATTCACTGAAAATTCGACGTTGTGGCAGATCGTTCGACTTCAGTTCTTGCACGAGCTGTATTTTATACGGTTTTACACCAAGATCTTTGTGTAAAACCTTCCATGTGGTCGAATAACACAAACCCAATTGCTGCGAACGGCGACGAATCGACATTTCACGGTCTTCAGCAACACTCTCAGAAACAGACGCAATATTCTCTTCTGTACGCACTGTACGCATTCGTGTGGTTGGTTTAATGTCCAATAAAGTAAACTGAGTGCGAAACTTGGTCACAATCGCATTAATTGTTTGCTCACTTGGTCGATTATGTAGACCATAAGTCGAACGTAAAGCGCGAAACACATTTCGAACCGAACACTGATTTTGGTAATAAAATTCAATGATTTGCAAGCGTTGCTCGTTAGTAAGTCTATTCATGATGAAATGTCAAAGCATACTGAGCATCTTTCTCTTTGACACCATGTCTGAAATCCCACGTGATCTGTCAAATACTAATGCATGAAAATCATAATCTCAAAAAAATCACCCTTTAGTTAGAAGACAGGAGTCATGAGTCAAGAGTTAGCAAAAGTCAGCAATTAGTTGTCAATTGTCAGTAGTTACTGTCATGAGTCAGTAGTCAGCATTCAGTAGTCAGGAGCCAGTAGATACTATTAGTAGTCTGTAGCCAGTAGTCAGTAGCCAGTAGTATGGAGGAAGTAGTCGGGGTCATAAGTAAAGAGTCAAGTAGTAGTCACGAGTCAAAAGTGATAGTAGTCAGAGTCAAAACTGAGGCCAAGAACTGGAAATCCATAATTTTTCTAGTAGGTATAAGAGTCCTGCATTAGTATGCGAAAGCTTACCTGAATATATTCGCTTGCTATAGAATAAAATAGTTTACTCTATAGCTATCCAACTGTGCTCATATCTGCACTTACACTCTCTTTGTTTTATGCATAAATAAGAAACAACGAGAGTAAAAACACGTTGCTTTACTACACCAGCAGGTACCGAATAAAGCAATATAAAGAACACAAATATGACTTTCCATACCCTGAATATTTTGAGCATATTTTAATTATTCATCGCAAACATCTCTAGTTATGCAAGAGACTATTATTGTATTTTTTCTTTAATAAATGCGTTTACATGCGTCCCTATCCAATATCGAAATGACTTCGCATTAAAGAATAACAAAAAAGCTTATTTGTTTATTTATTCAGTTCACATACGTGAATATTCGTGTAGTTTATTAAGTACTCAGAGAAAAAACTGAAACAACGCGTAGCTCACAAGCTACTTTTAGTGCAAGAGTGTATGGAAAGAGAACAGAGAACAAATAAGTAATTATTCTCTTGCGCAGACTTAGAGCCCGAATAGAACCAAAACGGATGGAGGTTGACGGGCCTCTCTCGGCGAAAACCGCTGAGAACCCGTCCCAGAATAGGAGCGGTTGTCGGATGGCGGATCAGCGTTGCTTTTCGGTGTGAATGCTTCATTTTGGAGAAAATTATTTCATATTTTGTTACAGACACTCAAAACGAAATGCCAGCTCATGAGAAAAACTAAGAAAATAACACTGAACACAGCTAATTCTTAACAAAAATATAGCATCACTTATGCCACTCAGAGAGAGGTCTGCCAGCCGTCGGAGAAAAAATAAAATAGATTCTATTCTGGCGTTTTTCCATCGCGGATTTTTACGGCGATTTAATTTTTGGCGGGTACATACATTTTCATGTATTTTGTTGCACGGCAAATCCGACAACCGCCATCCGCTTTGGTTCTGTTCGGTCTCTTAACCTGTGCTACACGACCTTTTGCTTACATTTATTCGCTTGCAGAGACTGCTACACCAGAGAAACGATGAATATCTATCTCTAGTAGGTATAAATCAAAAGTCAGAGTTAAAACACAGGTCAGAAATTGAAAACTCATATTTTCTTCCATGTATTACTAGAATCAATATTATCAATATTGCAATAAAGTAAACATTTTGGAAAAATTTGGAAAAAAATCCTTTTAGTGTTTAAAAAATCTACAAAATACTCATATTCGATCTCTTTTAAACACTTCTAACAACTAAACGACGCAATTCATCAACATCTTATTTGATATCGTGATGACAAAATTGAAAGATTATTTACGATATTTGAGATTATTTAAGATAACAACAGCTAAACGATGGTGTTGTCTTTGGTCTCCATCCATCGCATTGATATAACACCGCGCTCTGACTGAAATTCGATATAGACGAGTGTTAAAAATATTTATAGCATATAGGCACAGCATGTAAGCCATATAAAAATTGGTCTTATTTGGTAAATGAAGCCAACTAATTTGCATTGATAGAGCTTTTATATGCAAAACTAGGCAACAGCCTTGTGGCAGGCAACAACTTGTGGCTACTGCTGTGAACGGTAGCTGCTAGTGATTAGTTTTTATATCCATTTATTTTTTAATTTTATACTTTTTTCTGTAGAGCTTTTAGCTGCTAGCTGTTAGCTACTATTTTCAGCGTAAAATTATTGGCAACAAAGTGCAGTACAATGCAGAGTAGTGCAGTAATTCACCCCAGTCCAACTTGCTGCAGCTGGGTTCGGTCCAGTTCAGTTCACTTTCTAATACATTTTTATATGGCACTTTTAATGGCCTCATGGCCTGCAGTTAGCTTCCCAAAGCCTTTGCTTGATACGCTTTAACGATGCGCATGCGAAATGCTCTTAAATCTTAATGACGCTTCTCCACTTCACGAGCTAAGCGAGCTATACTAGCAACTAGCTTGAAAAAGATACTTCGTACACTTTGTACAGCCTGTATTGTTGGTTACAACAAGTGCAACAAAAAGGTAGTCAGTAGAAAAAAAAAAAATCATGAAAGACCCTCGAGCGACAATTTATTAGCGTACCCAGCGGTGACTTAGTGGATTGAAGTGAGTGAGCAGAAAATTGGTTCAACTGCCAAATAACTGGCTAGGCTAAGTCATGTAGAAGATAGAGTTGCCGCCGCCGCCGTCGCCATCATGTTGGGCGCCACATGTTGAGTGAGTTGTAAAAATCAGTTTTTGCTTGATTTCATATACCAAGCGTTTAACTGACGCGAGCGGAAATTTACGTAATAAAATTGCATTTTTATAGCATTAAATTTATTTTTATTTTTTATGCGTAGCGCAATTTATCTCAGCTGCACATAAAATAGTTATAATTGAAATGTAGTAGCCAAGTCAGAGAGGATTAGAGTAGGGCATAGGGACTCGGCAAAACTATTCAAATCGTTCAGACTAATCTATATACTGTTTTAATTACGTTAGTACGTTGATTATATTGATTTTCCTTAAAGTAGTTTGAAACTCAAACGTTTATTTTAATTTTAAATTTTAACGTCATTGTTATTTGTGTAAAGTATTAACGATCATAAAATTAATGTTTGTTGTATTAGAAATGAGTTAAAAGGTTTTCTCTTCTAAACCAAGGGTCTCTCTTAACCATTTAATTATAAATTGAAAAAAAAAATAAATAAAAAGTAATAATAATGCATATATAAATTAAGCTTTTCTTTACTAATGAACTTGTGAACCAATTTGTGCATGTGTTGCTTTATTACTTATTTTGTTAAATCAATACCAGTTTAAAGCCAGATGAAATTAAGACATAAACGATACTTTTTGGTCGTAAATTAGTTAAAAAATAAAACGAAAATGATACTTTACGTTCATTATTTATTAATTTTATTATTAATTTTTAGTGGAATGATTAAGTTTTTTTTTTAGTGGGTCCCTTTTCGTCCCCTATTTGACGAAGGATGCTACTGCTCAGAGCACTCATACCGCACACTAAATACAAAACAGTCGCAGCTCAAAATTTTGAAATTTCTTTGTGAAGCCAAAAATATTTATATTTATAAATATATAAATTCAAAACTTTTATTTTTGAAGGAGCTCCATACAAAGCAATGAGAAAAAAAACTTTTTTTTTAACTATAGAGAAAGAAGATGTGTACAAAATGTATTTGATGTGTTTCAGTCAAAGTATATGATCACTACGAATAGTTTTACAGTAAAAAGTAAAAATTTGTAAATTTTGAGTTGTGACTGTTTTGTATTTAGTGTGCGATATGTGAGCATGCTTCTTATACACGCAGAGAAAAAAAACGTTTATCGCCAATTTGCAGTAAGCGAACTTCGTTTATCGTGCTTAGAAACGCTTTTTGCAAACGTTTCAACAGTTACGAGAAACGGAAAAAGTTGCGGAAAATGGGTTATTTAGTTGCAGGAAAAGAATTTCGTTTGTAATAAGCGCGTGCAATTTTTTAATTGCGCCAAATAAAGAATTTGTTTGTTGCATTTCTATTTCTATTCAATTTCTATTTCAATTCAATTCAATTCAATTTCTAATAAAACCAAACAAAAAACGAAAAACAAATTTGTGTCAGCTGGGGACTCGAACCTAGGCTGTTCGCATACAAATCAAGCACATTAACCACTATGCCACGGCCACCACAACAGTCTAATGGAAAGTTTTCGTTTTTGTCGGGCTTATGTCGAGCTTCTGTCCATGACAAATGTTTAACTTTTGCCATAAACGAAAAAAAAATGTGTAACTTTATTTCAATACAATTGAACTCCAAGCAGCAGCACTAGGCGAATATTAGCCGACTGAAAATTCAATTGACGGTGGTGCAGCACGTTAAGCAGAACGCGCAGTAAACAAAACATCGACGAGTCCGGGTTCGAATTCCAATGATTGAAGTAAGATAAATATAAATTTTTTGAAATCATATTGTATTTATGTGTTAGAAGAAATGTTTATAATAAAATAATAATTTGAATATAAAAATTCAATAAAAACGCTATTTTCAGTAAAGTGAATTGCGTTGCTATTTTTTTTATTTTTCGCTATTTTTTCGTTAGTTACAACTGAATATTCATTTGCAGCTACTACAGCTCACAAACGAAGTATAATTGGCTGATTTTTCAGTTGCGCTAAGCGAAAAATTTCTTTGCGTGTATAAGCAACCTTTGTCGCATCAAGCATATTCATATAGGTCAGTTGTAAATGAACGTCCCATAATGGTCAATCTTATGCACAGAATATGTGCTGCTGTATCCGGCTCCTCTAGGCATAACCTACACACCTCGTCCTCGGTCAGAGTCATCTTACTGCCTCACTACAGGACCACTTCACGGCCGCCTTTGATTGCCTGCAATTAACAACTTCTTCCCACCTTGTACGGTATGCCGATTCCGTCCATTGCTTACTGATTCCGATTCTGGTCCATAGAATTCTTATGCTGATCCTTCTCTTGCTTAAGATCAGCATTTTCATTCTGTTCTATGCCAGAAGGTGTATGTCTCACCCACATAAATGTGAGCTCATTTACCTGAGCGCACCTATTGAGTTTGGTAAGAGTGTTTGTCCGTTGCATGCACCTAATCACCGACTGATTGTCAAGGCGAGTGACAATTTTCTTGCCATTAACCAGGCTATCTATCAGGTGGTGGACATTCGTGGACATGTTGATTTCAGCCTACCCTCTTTCTAGTAAAGAGAATATTATATGATTTCCCTGCGTCCACGGTAAGGCTTTGTTCTTGACACCACTCCTCCACCAATCGGAGTGCTCCCTTCATGATGTCAGAAATAGGGTCAATGAACTTACCACTGATTACCAACGCAATGTAATCTGCATAACCTTGTAACGATCAAATCGTTACAAACACCTTAAGTATAATAGAAAATAAATATGAATTTTTGTTATTTAAACATAAAGAATATAAACCTAAGGAAACTGCGCTCACATGATCAAATAAGAACCAACACGTCCGTCAGCCACAGTAATTTGCGTTTTCTCAAAATTTAAAATGAAATAAAACCTTAATGAAGGCTGTAAATATATATAAACAATATATCAAATTAAGTGAAATATTGAAAAATAATGAAAAAAAAGAAAAAAAAATTATTATATTTTTCTGCCCCGGCTGGGATTCGATGCCGTCCCGCATCTGGGCACTAGGCCTGTTGCACGGCGCTTAATGCGAATAATCGCAAGAAGCGACGTTAGCGAATTATTTGCGTTTTTAGCGTTAGTAATATTTGTAACAATTAATAGGGAAAAAATAATAAAGAAAAAAAATACAAAACGCAAATATTAAAAATAAAATAGATTTTGAGATCGCTTCGAGCTAAAACCTTCGGGTTTAGTGATAGAGTTGGACTCTGAGTTCAACCGTGATAAATTCTGCGATTCACAAAACTATTTATTGTTTTTGTTCTTGAGACTGTTTCTGCCCAGGGGTTGCGAGATCCCTTGGACGGACCCTGGAGCGGCTGAGCATACCCCAGCCTAAGAAATTAAACTCGTTACACCCTATCGTGCGTATGCCCGATTCATCCAGTCTAGCCAATAGTGAGTCCACAGTGATGTTCAATAGGGTTGGCGATAACACCTCGCCCTGAGAACATCCTCTACTTACTCTACCTCTAGTCTTGACTCCACCATTCTACATGTTGACAGCCCTGTGCTTGAGCATATTGTTTACCAACATTGTTGTCATTGGGTTGACACTGCGCTCTGTCAGGGCTTGTCGCAGCCTTCCAAAGACTATTTTGTCGAAAGCACTCTCGATGTCCATAAGTGTGGCCATCGCGATGCCTCCTGAAAATAACTCCTTTTCAGCCACTCTTATTAATTCGTAAATAGCACACTCCTACTAGACCTACTTGCTCTATAAGCATGTTGGCATCTACTAAGAGGATTTTGCATCAGTGAAGTGCTCTCAAGACAGTCAACCATCACTCTTTCTATCGTTTTCAAGAGGAAAGACGCAAGGCTGATCGGTCTAAACGAAGCCTGCTCATAATCCATTTTTCCGCACTTCGGAAGAAATACAATTTTCGCCTCCCTCCAGACGTACCCTCTCTCTCGGAACGTACCCAGTCGCTAGGCAAGTACCGAATATACGCCGCAGCCTAGGTGCAATGAGATCTTCCCCACATTGCATCATAGCCGTAAATATACCCTTCATCCTTGATGTTTTGTACTGAGCAAATTAGCATATAGCACTCCTCACCCCGTCCATAGTGATCATTCTTTCGGCTTCAGTCTGCCAACCCAGTGAATCCCTTTCTTCAAGGGTGTCCACGGGTCATCAGACCAAAAATTTCTAGGAAAATTCACCTTCATAAGAACTTGCATCAACTCCTCCAGATTCTCTGCCTTGGTTCCATCCGTTTTTCACATCAGTCCCACTTTGGAGAATGGATCTTTCGAAACCATTTTATGAAGCCTACATACTTCTGAAATTGTTCGTATCCCAGAGCGGAAGTCTCTCCACGACTGCCTTTTATGGAGTCGTATGAGGTTCTTTAGTTCCCTTTTCCGTGCCTTGTAGTCTGTCTATGTTTCTGGGGTTCCCCCTCTCATGTGCCGATTGAAGGCCTCATTGACCTTCTTCTTCAGAGATTCGAGTTCCGTGCACCACCATGGCGTCGGATCACCCTCGTCTACCGAAGATATAGGACATGCCACCTTGTAAGCTTTGACGATGGCCGAACTAAGATGTTTGACATGGCATTCCACTTCCGCTGTATTCCCTGGTACTTTTATACTTTTTTGGGTCAGTGTTTCCCCAACTTCGCCTCATATTTCACAGGATCTGTATTCTTGTGAATTCGGGACATGGTTAGCCTATCCATGACCCTCCAGTTTTCTATTCTGTTCAGAATCTTTTTGTAAATGAGAGTTACATCAATGACTTCCGCTTGCCTGGCATCAACGAAAGTCGGCTGTGCTCCTTTATTTGCTACCAATAGATTGTTCTTCTCCATAAATTCAAGCAATTGCTTCCCCATGCAGTATTGTGCGCGTTGACATTACATCCTATCATCACTTCAATGTTCCTTTCCTCATAGAACTTTACCAGATTCTCCACCCCTTTTAAAGGTGGTTGGTCCGGAGAGTTATAAGAAAGATACGCTGAAGTTACCATACAAGCCCCTGCAACATCCCCGATTCTCACAACGGTGAGATCCGGGGAACATAGGTGTGGCATATACCACCTTGTTCAGAAAGAAAGGTTCAATCACACTGTGAACCGAACTTAAATGTCCAATTCGAAAATTTTTGTCTATGACAAAGCTGCCAAATATCAGAGTCTCTCGTTGACATTTGGTAAAGTGACAGCTTTTTTGTTTACAACAACTATTATCGTGTCTTCGATTTTTACGATGGATGAAAAAATTGTGCCTGATTCACTCGCCTGATGCCTGGTTTGCGTGTCATACTCGTATACCCATGTCTCATCACCAGTAATGATGAATTCGATGAATGATTCGTCGTTTTCGACCATTTCCATTTAAAAAAATTTTCGAATCGGACAGTTAAGTCCGGTTCAGAGTGTGAATGAAGCTTTCTTTTTGAACAAGGCAGCATATCGCTAGTATACCCTGTCTCACCATGATACAAGTTCTCCGCCTGCCATCTGTTACCGGTTGGTACAGCGTGGCCTTCCGCTCTGAGAGACCTTTAATTCTGTTGTGAAGAGTCCAAGGTTCTTGGAGCATTGCTATGTCAATTCTATCCTCCTCCATGCAGTTGATGCTGCCCTACTTTGGTGTAGATAGAGCTGACACACCACGAGGTTTGCTTGGTATGGGCCCACTACCCGACCTGATGGTTCCTCCTTGCAGAATTCCCTACCAGCCCCGTACCGGGGGGGTTCATCGCACTCATATTGCATCCTTTTAGAATTTGACGACAGCTTGATCTAGGCCGCAGTTGAGTTTTCCCCTTGCCAGCTTGATCGCTTCCACCTCATCTGCCCGGCTCCACACGACGAACTTGACGCCTCCTTCCTTTGTGTCTCCGAACTTTGATACGCTACTAACTCTCCATTTAGAAGTGTCTGCAGAGCACCGGTTCTGGGTTTGCAACCTCTTAAGGAGGACCTACTTGCTTTCGGAAGTACCGCAAGCAATGATGAACAACCCTCAAACAGCCTTCAATGCATATAGTCGGTCGATCCGCAACTCAGCCCCTTGCCATAAGGTCGTGAGCTTAGGCACGAATCGGCACAGCCATAACTTAGATGGTGGGTTCTTGCACTTAAGTACAATAGTTCCACCCTCTAAGTTTGCATTGCCAACAAATTCTACATCGCCATCACTTTCATCGATGGTGTAGAGACTCCAAGAGGGTGGATTTAAAGGCCGCCAACTGAGATTTTCCGAACTGACCATCGATGGAGCAATCAACGATGCCCATTAAGGAGTCCCTTTTCACTACCATAGCATAAGATGCACTGCCGCTTCCAACAATCCCATTGAATTTTCCTAGACCAGGTGTAAATCTCGAAAGTCGAATAGTTTTTATAGTTTTTTAAAAAAATCATAACTCAAACATTATGCATCAAATGGTTTTTTAATAATTGTTAATTTCGACTGTCCTTCTTGCAGCTTTCGTTACCCTGACACCATCGTATGGCAAATATATAGTCTGGCTTTTCAACTTTGTCTCTATCTTTGCATCAGTACTGGACCACTCCACTTGTGTGTGTCCTTTCTCTAAGTAGTTTTGTTCTATGGTTTTGTTGTTTCTTATTACTTTCTGGAAGCAGCCTGAAATTATAAAAAACATTCATATTCCTACATGAAGGTGCCTGGACCTATATAGAAGAAAAAAAATGTTTAAATGGTAATGAAATTGTTTAGCTCTGTCCAGGAATAAATAGAAGCAGTCAAATCGTTACCAACGATATCTTTGAAACTAGGATAGCTTAAAAAAGTAATTAAGTGATTTAAATTTAAGTGAAAACAGCAAAAATAATATCAAAACAATGTATTAAAAAACAGCATTATCGTTGGTTCAACGGCTAAGATTTTACATTTTTTGGATCAGTTTTGAAGAACTTTCCAAAACTATTATTTCTGAGTGTTTGTTTTTTTTTTTAACAACCACACCAGCCGGAATTTTTACAAAAAACTTAAATTTTGGATGTTATTTATAGCCTAATTTTTTATTCCTAACGAAGCATTCAACGAACGATGGCTATGCGAACGATGTTGAATTCAAACTGAAATATGCATTTCGAACGAAGTTTATCGTTAACTCATTCGACAAGCTTGTGTTTGCTACGTGTACGTTAACTGTTATACACAAGCAGTTGTCAAATGGAGCGCTGCCATATCAAACACTAGGGAAGTTTTCTGTATTTTGTCAAAGATTTTTTTAAATATGCTACTTTGTTTCTTATATTGTTGGCAATGCCTTTGTTCGGTTTGTGTATTCAATAAATATACTTTGAGCAATTAAGTGGTTTGCGGAATTGATTACATTATTATTGTTTTTAGAGATTGTGTGATTGCTTTAAGTGATCAAAATAAAATGTATGCAGCTATACCAGTTTTTATTTATATTTTATGTATTTCAAGTGCTTCACAGCCTTCAGACACTAGACAGAGCCCAGTATATATTTCTGTATTTCATAATTTATTTACCTTTAGGTTCAGAATTTAACATTTTTTTAACCATTCTATTAACGACTGCAACCACAACGATAGCATAAAATTGTTCGTTTGATTTTGACATTTGGATTCGTGGTTTCAGTGATTGCTAGAAACTTGGTATAATGATTTACAAGGTAGGAGTGACAGAAGCAGCAAAACAGATGAAAAGTTAAACTTTGTATTGATTTGACAACTCCCGATCGCCGCTCGTGGGAAAAATGGTAGTTGTCAAGGCTACCTTGTATATTATTGTATCATGGTTAGAAATACATAGTGCAAATATGTATCTGTACTACGGCATCGTTCGCTGACTAACTAGCTGCTATCGTTTTTGATTCTGTTCGAATTACAAATTTCAAAAACACGAACGAACACTGTTTTGAACAAAACGATTGATTGGATGGGAATACAAAATGAGGCCGTTAAAAATGGTTTAGCTCACTGGCGGTTATCTTGGCAGCCAAAACATCTTGTGGATCGTCATAAATTAGATCAAGTTTCACTTTTAGTCGGTGGCAATGGTAACTTGTTTTTTGAAGCATCCTAGTATATATACGCCACACTTATATTATGAACTCATAGACAGATAGTTTTGCATTCTTAAACAAGTATCTGTGTAGATAGAAATATGATAAAATATAGGATATAAGAACAAAGAACTAAATGGCCCTTTCAGTCCTTGAAAGGACTTTGACCAATCTTCTTATGATCAATCGTTTTGCACATGTTTTGAAGTAAACAAAAATGATCGAGAACTGGACCTACAAGCTTTATGCCGACTCCGAACGGCTTATGTTCTGAAGAAGCTTTTCATGGCAGTTTTTACTCTCTGAGGTTTGCCATTTTGTCTGCAGAGAGGTGACGGCCGAACAGAAAATTAATTGAATTGAAAAAGCATTCTGTGTTAGATGGGATTTGAACCTGGGTTCTATGCATACAACCCGCAGTATGTCACGGTCGCCATATATTTTTTTTAGTTTACATTTTTACGGTAGATGTAGCTGGGGCATGATGTTCTAATTAACTTGCCGCTGATTGTAAAACTCATAGAAATAATACTCTTACTTCCTACTGGGTATGATTTTTTTTTTCAAATAAAATCAATAAAAATTTTGGCCGAAATGAATAAATCAAAATTATATAATGACCACAAGTAAGTAGTCATAATAAACCACCCACGCTCAAGCTGAACTTCCTTCAACAAAAATCATCAAAAATAAAGTCATTAAAACAACATTAAAAGGTGTTAAATTAATTCATCCATTCATCCATACATTCAGCTACTCTTCATTAAACACAAAAATAGAAATAAAACAAAAACAAAAATAATAACAAATTAAATCGGCCATAACCTGCATCAATAACTGACTAGCTTGGGCAGTAATTTAAACAACCGTTACCTCAAGTTGTAAATTTAATTTGATTTCTGCTGCCTAGCAAGTCAACAAATGAGCACTCACCTAGGCCACACCAAACGAATCCAATTCAAATACATATCCAAAATTCGAATATAAATCCGAATCTGTAACCAATTTAGGTTCAGGCTGATTTTTTGTAACCGTTTCACCGACGTCGTCATCGTCGTCGTCGTCGTCGCAATTTGTCTCAATTTACCTGAAATGCGCGATTTTGTTGCGCGTTGTTTGCACTACGATTTGATGCGGTCGTCATATTATGATGCCTGCCTGCTCTTTGCATTGAGTGACCCAGTCCAGACGTCCTCGTGCTCCATACCAACGTTGTTTAACTTTGTCCGACAAATTCACTTGTTTTTTGAGAACTCTCATTAAAATGTAATTTGAGCAAGTTTCTTTGGGTTTGGTTGTTTGGTTGTTTTTTTTTTTTTTTGCTTTTTTTGCTGGCTGTTCTTACCTTTGGCTTTGATTTTATTTCATTCACGGATTTTCATTTAATTCAACTCAATTTGTAACCTTATGCTAGGTTTTACTTTTACGTGTACCTTCTACCTACCTTCACCGCCTTATGCGTTAGCGAGTTCCGCTGGCAACTGTAGCTTATGGTTAGTAGTTGTTGCTCATGCTGCTTGGCCTCATAATTCTTCAAGGTTGATTGATTTATTTTCGCTTTTGTTTTCCTTATTTCCTTGGCACGTTTGTCCACCACTTATGTGTTTCTATGTTCATCATCAAAGCATTTGTTTGTTCGTCTATTTGACGACTGTTGGTCAGACAGTACGTCCTGGCGTCATTTGTATTGCATTAATATTGAAGTGATGGATTATATATATATTTTTTTTGGGGCTGTTTTTCTACAACCAAAACTTTCTATTATTACCTTTCTACCCTGCTACCTACCTTCATTAAAGCCTCAAGGGGTGTTTCCGTAATTTTTTTCCATTTTATTTTGTTGTATCTGTGTTTTGTGTTGTTGTTGCGGATGTTTACGTCTTTTCAGGTGCTCAAATTTTCCGTTTACTTAGGAATTGTTACGTCCCCTTAAATTTCTGACGGGGTCAAACCTCTATAAATTAATCGTTCTCTTGCTCTGGCTACGTTGTAAGTGTAACAAAAAATAGTAAAAATAAAATCGATTAGGCTTCCGTTTGTAGAGTAATAAAATTAAGTGCTGCTTAACTTAGTGAAGTTCATCATTATGTGACCATAAAAGTTACAGATGGAAGCAACATGTTACAGCCAGCAAGCCATAAGATTTTTATTTTTGAAACGTTTTTCACTAGGCTACAAAAACGATATTGCCTCATTTTCTAAATTAGACAATTTCATGGGTTGTTTTAAGAGATGGATAGATTTTATTATAGAAAATCTGTTTGACTGCAAAGAAATTCGATGAAGTTCAACAACCGTTTTAATTAGCAGTTATGACCTGAAAATCGATTGTTATGTTTAAATCAAATATGTTTTTATTATTGCACTTGAGAAATGTGCAACTGTATTTCTCAAAATTGCAGTTCAAAGTTTATTTATCTTAAAAATTTCACATTGAAAGATTATTTTAAATAGAAAAAGTTTAAAAAAAGTATCATGGTTGTACAAAATATACACTATTGAATTATTTTGCATATATGCAAATTAACTTAACACTTATTTGAGTTATTGTTTTAGTTATTTTCAGAATATATTGATATCATATTTATAGTGTATAAAAGTATTTTCAAGACATCAAAACATCAAGACTAAGGTTGCAAACATAGGGAAAGCAGGTTCAGACAGGCAGGCAGATTTCGCATTGGAACAATAAAGAAACCAAGTCATGCATCTCTTTTGCTCTAATGTGTTTTCTTATCTGATCTGCCTGCCTGTCTGAACCAGCGTTCACTATGTTCGCAACCTAAGAAAAAACACCTAAATTAATTTCGTTTTAGTAACTATAAAGCTTATTTATAATTTTCAATATAAAAATATTGTAATTTTATTGCTTTTTAGCATTTAATAAAAAAAAAACAATCAAGAAGTGACCTGGTGACCGGAAAGAGACGCCGCAAAAAAGAAATATTTTCCGAAATGGAGCCGGAACATTAGATCAGCATAGATCACTATAGTAAATGTGAGTTTTAACGAACATATTGGCAATTTTAGAAATATAAAACGCCAGGCAGCAGGATTCACTGTTCTAATCTGTTACTGTTAACACTACTAGAGTATTTTTTCACAATTTATTTTAGCAGAACATGTTTTAACACAAAAGAATATTTACATTTTTTAAATTAAAATAATAAAATAAAACCAAATATCTAAAATTTTAAATAAAATATTATTTATTTCAGTCGAAGTCTTACACAGGGAAGAAGCTTGTAGCTTGCCACCCATAGATTTTTTGATCAAAGCCCATTTGATCAAAAAGCCCATCGATCGCCTCAACGAATCACGAGCCTGGAAAAACAACACATTCGGACATGCATCTATTCTAAATCTCTTTGGAACCGAGGAATCAAGAAGAGCAACCGATTATATCATACCCTGTGTGAGATTCGGTACAGAATACACCACAACCATCCCCAGCAGAAAAGAATGGGAAGAAACGGCTGTAGAATCCTACGGCAATCTCCATTTATATACTGATGGTTCCAAAATGGAAAACGGAACTGGATCGGGTGTATACTGTGAAACTCTGTAAATCAAAGAGTGTTACAAGCTTCCTGATTACTGCAGCGTTTTTCAGGCAGAAATATATGCTATTGAAAAAGCTGCATTGGCTATCTACAGGAAAAATTTTACCCCTACAAGGGTAGCAATTTTTGTGGATGACCAAGCGGCCATCAAAGCACTGATAACTAAAACAACGAAGGCTCGATCGGTGAAAAACTGTAAACTTGCACTGAACAGTATCTGCAATACCCACAATGTCACTCCCTGCTGGGTTTTCGGACATAGCAATACCGAAGGGAACGACGCAGCGGATTAGGTGAGGTGTGGAGTAACCGCAAGTACAAACAGAGCTGATACAGATGGGCACATTCCAATAGACGTCGTCAAAAGCAGTATAGACCTAAAAACCAGAGATATTGCTAACATAAACTGGGCTTCCAGAGGTGACTGTAACATATCTTGAAGGCTTTGGCCTAAGCTAAATGAGAAAATAACTAAAAGCCTTCCCTCCCTTTTGGTCAAATGGGAAATCCGGATTCTTGTTGGAGTTCTAACAGGTCATTGCCCCATTGGGGTTATGGCCAATAAAATGGGCATAACAACGCCAGACTTCTGTCGGTGCTGCAAAGATCCGGAGGAAACAGAAACAATAACACACCAACTATGCGAGATCCAAGTCTACAGAATCGTCGATTTTGACACATGTGGATCAGATTTTTCAAAGACTTGGAAGAGTTAGTGAACACACCACTGCTAGACATCTGGAGGTTCATAAAAAGCACAGAATGGTTTGAGAAACAAATCGGAACAACGGTTTAACATGGTACCACAAATATAAGAAGGGATTCGCAATGGACCTATAGGTCCTAGCGGAAGCGCCGGTAACGGTGCACGACCCTACATACCTAACCTAACCTAGTCAAGCAACAATGCAAACAAGTAGTCGAGCTAACTTCTCCCATATACAAATTCACGTTCAAATTCATATATGAATAACATAACACAAGTGTACTGCCTTTTATATATGAAATATTGGAGTACTCCGTAAATTTGCCGCTGGGTAGTCGAGCTTCCTTCTCCCATATACAACTGCATGCACAAATTCATATATGAATAACAGAATACAAGTATACTGCCTTTCATATGGTATATGAAATATAGGAGTACTCCGTTAACTTGCCGCTCTGTGGTTAATAGCGAAAACTGTGTTCATTAAAGCTGGTGATCCACAAGATCATTTACGATGACCTTAAACTGGGGAGAACTCTAGACAGAAAGAAAAGTATGGAAGAAAAGCTATTTTTGACACCGCCTCAATCGTTAGACATTTTCGAAATAAAATATTTTTTTAAGGGTCCTTAAGGTGATAATTTTTTTTTTTTTGTTATATTTTTGTTGTTTATTATCCAAGTTATGCTTATGTATGAGCGCATATGTTTAATTTTAGCAAATTTTTCGAGCCTAATCTTATATTTTTCTTGACTAAACACTCATTTTATCTCAGTTCCTACTATACAGGGTGTCCCACAATTGAGTCCAACATTTTACGGAAGTAAAAGATTAAGTAAGCTGAGCAAAAAATCGTATGGGACTGGGGGGAGGAGGGTATATTTTTACATAATTAGGAGCTACAGGGTTAATTAATATTTCACGGCTTTGACTCACGTTATTGTTTTTATCAGAAAAAACTAGCTTACAAAAACCTTATTTTGATAAGTCATTGCAAAGGCAATGAAATCACCTAGCAAACCAAATGATATCGTTTCGATATCGTGATGATATCGCAAATGTGATAATTTTTATCGATAACGATACACGAAACGATATCGTTATGATATCGAAAACTCCTGCTTTCGATAAAAATGGACATATCGTTTACGATATCGACTACATCGTAATTGTGATACCGAAACGATATCGAAATTTCAATGTCTTTTCGATATCGAGATGATATCGTAGAGGTGATAACTTCTATCGTTTACGCTTCACGAGACGATATCGTAATGATATCGAAAAAAGGGAGCTCTCGATATCAATGGACATATCGCTAACGATATCGAAAACTTATTAATCTTCGATAAAGAAGCGATATTACAAATAATTTTGCTATGTTATAGTTTTAATATCGTTTCGATACCATATTTTTTCAAAAATAATTATGTTATGCGATAGGTTCAGACAATCACACAACCGATAATTTCTAATAATTTTCACAAACAGAATTTTATATAAAATATTATTTAATAAAATAACTTTTGCTTACTTAAATCTAGAAATAATTTTAAAGTAGTTAAAACAAAGTGTTTATAGAAACTGAAAACATAATTGTGAATGAAAATGTAACTTGTTGTAAATGAAAATAAAAACATGGATGTGAAACACTGTAAGCTCAATGCGTTTCGAATTTCACCTACAAATTTTATAATTTGCTTTTAAGACATGCGCTAGAGAAACACAAATAGATTAAATTTTAAAAAAGAGTCTAACCATAGCTGTAAAATAATACTATATTTAAAACGAAAATAATTAAAACTATTTAATGAAAACTGTTTTGAGGTTTATTTTATTTAATCTATTTTCGTACCAGCGAAATTATATCGGAAATTTTTGGCATCTAGATACATCTATACAGTCGTGATGATATTGAGCACTTATTTACGATATCGTAATGCTATCGTTATTATACTATCGTTATGATATCAAAAAAAAAAAAAAAAAAAAAACAAAATGGCCATTTCAGCCCTTGAAAGGACTTTGACCGAGCTTCTTATGTGTTGTGTTATGTCAATTGTGTTGTGTGTGTTGTGAAGTGTTTAAACACAAATGATCGAGAACTGAATCTGCCAGCCTTATGCCGACTCTAAAGAGCTTATGTTCTCAAGAAGCTTTTCATGGCAGTTTTTTACTCTCAGAGGCTTGCCATTGTCTGCAGAGAGGTGACGACCGAACAGAAAAATTAGTTCAATTGAAAAAAACTTCTGTGTCAAGTGGGATTCGAACCAGAGTTCTCTGGCGCATGAGCCACACACTCTACCCAATGCGCCACGGCTGCCATCTTATGATATCTAGTAGAAATGGGTAAGGCAGCAAAAATCGCTGCGCTGATACACCAACTCAAACGCAGTTTAATGTATCAGAGGAATGCGTTAACGCAATTGCGCCATAGCGTAGTTTGAAATGCTATGATTCCTGTATCAAGAAGAATTTAATTCACGCAGTAAGGGTTTGAATTGAGCAAAGCATTACGTTATGTGGTCAATTTTTCAAATGCGGTAAAGTTTGTGGTGGAATACTAAGCGCAAATTGGCTTCACTTAATAAAAAGAAACAAAATTAAAAAAAAAATTTTTAATCAATAATCTGATCTAAAGAAATCTTATCGCTAATAGATTCATTAAAAAGTATTAAATCCATAAGTAATTCATATGAAATATAACTAAACGAAGCGCAGAATACAGCATCCATCAAAAATTATGAAATATTAAAATTATTAAGCAAGCAGCCAAACTGTATTTCGTTTAAGATTTGATGCGAGCTATCAAACAGATACAAACGCGTTCCTGGTACGCAAAACAAGCTCGAAGTTGGATTCAAATTTGTTTCTGCTTTGAACGCGTCCAACATTTATTTAAATTAACAAAACCGTTCTGTGAATGGCAAAACCTAATCAGCTCTATTATGAATAAAATTTCCCCCGGAATTGAAAAAGGGAATTATAATTTTTTAGACGCAGGATGATGTTTTTAAAGATTTTTTTGTTGTGATCTGAAAAATTGACGAGATGAATGCAAATATTTGTGTTAAAATTATTTAAAAATTCCGTAAACATAGTTAAATATATATCCGGGCGAAATTTTATTCACAATAGGGCCGAATAATAACAGTCAAACGCACTCCAAGCATTCATGCTTAACTGCATCTTCCCCGCAACCCCTTCTCCTTATTTATACAGAAAAATAATGTTCGCTTTTAACTTTTTGTCCCTATGTTCGATGCGCCGTACAACTTGTGCAATTTTTGTTTGCTGTATAAATATTTTTGCTTTGAGCGCGTCATTTGCTTTACTGCGCTATTGCGTTACTTTTATTAAAACAAGTGTATCAATGCAGTAACGCATTTGAGTGCTTTAACTCAATAACGCAACGCAGCGCTGCGTTGCCCATTTGTTTGATGTAGATATCGTTACTATATCTAAATGCCAACGTTATTATACTATCATGACGATATCGATAAATTTGTAATATAGATATCGTTAAGATATCGAAATGTTATCGTTAATTGTAATATTGCGACGATATCTCACGTATTTATATGTTAAAATATCGTAATGATATCATTAGACTATCGTAAAATTTTTCTACCAAGATATGGTTTGCTGGGTAATTAATAATAATAATTAATTACGCGGTTAAAAATTTAGTTCTAAATTTTCAACCTTACTAAAATTTTTGTGGTTGAACACAAAATTTTTCCTATATAAAATTCTAATTTCAACATTAATGTTCAAATTTTGAACCTTTCATTGGTTGAAATCATTAATAATTCTAATTTAAACCCCTAAGAGACGAATTTTTCAACTTTTAAGTTAAATTTTTCGTCTTTTTGAGCCAAGTTTTCCAGCTTTTTTAAGATGAAAAATTATGTAAACCTAAGTGAACCATTTTTCAACTTTTTTAGTCTAATTCTTCAACTATTTAGGCTGAGTATTTCGTCTTTGTTTAGTTGAATAATTATTTAAACCTAAGAAACGAAGTTTCAACTTTGTGGTAGACTTCTTCATCTAAAAAGGTTGAAACTGTCAACCTAGTAGAGCACAATTTCAACTTAAAAGGTTGACACTTTTAACTTTGTGGTAGAATTCTTCATCTAAAAAGGTTGAAACTGTCAACTTAGTAGTGCACAATGTCAACTTCAAACGTTGAATGTTTCAACACCATGGTAGAATTATTCATCTGAAATGGTTGAAACTGTAAACTTATTGGTGCATTATTTTCACTTCAAAGGTAAACAATTTCAGCTTTATACTAGACTTATTCAACTGAAAAAGTTTAAACTGTAAGCTTTTCCAACCTTAAAAGCTGAAATATTCAACATCATGGTACATATTTCAAACTTCAATAATTGAAAATTTCAACTTCATGCCAGACTTACATCTGTATAAGTTGAAACTTTAAACTTGTTGGTTGGATTATTCAACTATTTCACCAATTTTTTAACTTTCAAAAGAAATTATCAAACCATTTCAGTTTAAAATTTCAACCTACAAACATGAAAACTGTTATGTAATTTGTTATATACTTCACTTCAACTTTAATGGGCGAATTTTTCAAGTAAAAATGTAAGGTTGATGTAAGGTCAAACCAAAAAGTTGAGAAAATTAAGTAATATTTTATGCCGTGTATATTATAATCTTATCTATCTATATCTATCTACATATACATAAAATTGTAAAAAAAAACTCTGTACACGAAATATTTTTTTGAAATTCGCCCAAAAATTTCGCATTTTTAAAATTTTTGTCTGTCTGTCTGTCTGTCTGTTTGTATGTCTGTTAGAGCATCACGCGAAAACCACTGGATGGACTTAAATGAAACTTGACATCTAGGTTCCTTATACCCCCGGTCAATATATAGGCTACCTTTTATTCAGTAAAAAAGGTTGGACCCGGTTGGGGCGCTCCGATCGGGTTCCAGGCATTATTTTTTTTAGTATGTCTCCGAAACCGTTTATCCGATTTGCATGAAAATTTGTGTATAGAGTTTTTCGGATACGGTGAGTTTTTATGACCTATCTACTCTGTTCTTTCTTGAACACCAGAGAGCGCTGTAGTACAAATATTTAAAAAAATGTTGAAAAACTCTTAAGCCGTTCATCCGATTTGCGTGAAAATTTGTATGTAAAGGTTTTCGGATACGGTGAGTTTTTATGACTTATTTACTCTGTTCTATCTTTATTATTCAAACATTTTAAAAACGTCGAAAAATTCCTAAGCCGTTTATCCGAATTAATGTTTATATTATACATACATAAACATACATATATGACCCCCGGCGGAGCGAGGGTAGGGATGGAGTCGGCAGTTTCCCCCCTGATATCTATATGAATAAACATGCATATATTATACATATATAAACATATATACATATACATGGGCGTAGTGAGGGTAGGGCAGGGGGGAAGTTCCCCCTGATATGTATATATATAGATATACATATATATATATATATACATACACATAGATGGAGCTAAAGAAGTTTTACTCCAGCCGTGTGGTCTAAAGCACACTCTTATTTTTTTTGCTTTCTTGAGCACCAGAGGGCTCAATGTTAAGACACTCCAAAACCGCTGATCTGATTAGGATGAAAATTTGTGTATAGGGATTTTCAAGTATGGAAAGGGCTTTGGCGGTGAGTTTTTTGCGCTGTGTATTTTGCTATATCTTGAACACCAGAGGGCGCTGTACTACAAAATACAGTAAGACGTAGCAAAGCGCGAACGGTGAAAAATATTTTCTTTTCTGCTCTTTGTGTATTTATATTCAACATTCTTATTTTCCCATATCAGGGTAGCTGATGCCGAATTCTGTTGTATTTGAGTTCGCATGAATACATGTGCAAGTCATTTGCGTCGTACGTTGGCGTTGTTTTGACATTTCAATTTCTATTTTCAGTGCTTATTTAATTTAGTTGTCCAGTAAAAAAAGACTTACAAAATAATGGCTTATTCGCAAAAAATTAAAAACAAAAAGAAATTCATAAGAAACACTTAAAATGTTTGGTTTATTTTTATATACATATTCATTTCTTTAAGATAGTATATGTGAATTATAAATATTGTGAAGCCTTAAAAACAACACACAAAGATTACGTCAACAATAATAACACATGCACTGTCCACAAGCTTAGTAGCTTGAACACATTACGAAACAAGGTCAAAGGAGAGCATTTCTGTATGAGAAATTTAGAGAAATGATTGCCACAAATTCGTTTTTACTCTGATTTTTTCAAAAATATCCATCCTATCGAATACAATATAAAATTTGAAAATATACTTTTGCAAGCGATCGGCACGCATACACAAACCGCGATTTCCCTTACTTTTTCTCATAATTTTCAGATGTTCGAGCAACATTTTGCTCTTTTCGCCGAAGTTACCAGTTTAAAAGATGCACATAAAATTCCTTCTAAAGTTTGTAAAAAGTTTTTCCAAACCGAGGAATGAGCTCAAAAATTATTTATATCAACTCCCGAGTTAAGCCGGGTATTCAGCTAGTTATCGATAAATAGGCTTTTCCGAACATCGACAAAATTTTTTTATGATTTTACGATGAATTTAATAGATTCCATATTTGTTGAATGATCACAAAAATTATATTTGAAAAAATGTAATTCCAAGCCCCTCCCCCTTAATGTTCTAATTTTTATTATAATTTGAGTTTCTAATTCGTTATTTCTGCGAGCAGTATTTCGGTAGATCCACCGTTGGCCGCTTAGGATGCCTTAAAGATGAAAACAATTCAATTCAATTACGACAATCAATCTGCTTTTTTACAAAACTACCTTTATATTTACTATTTTATTAAGCAGCCTGTCAGAAAATGTATTTTATTGCAGCCTTTATAAATGTGTTAAAGTTTTTACATGGCAGTGCTATTAAAAACTTTCAGTTCCAATTTTAAAATAATAATTTTTTTTCTTAGATTGCAGTAGATTTTGGCTGCCCCAGACTTATGGAGCCACTGTTAATGCTTATTATATTTTTGTAATAAAGTTTTTATAAAAAAGCGGCGACAAACTGAGTAGCTGCCTTGGGCTACAAAGCTTCTAACTATGCCACTGCATAGAGTAGAATAAACTATTGATCTCATGTTATGTAAGCCGCTGATTAAAATGAGTTAATTAAAAACTTTTGAGTTGAGTTGACTTCATAGAAGAACTTCAATTTTTTCCATCGTTATTTTTCAGCGCAAGTCTTAATTTTATTTTATGAAAATTACTTTATTATTATCTGTACATCAGTATTAAAACAAAAATATTTCTTCTCGTTGAATCTTTTTTTTTTATTTTCAACAACTTTATTGAATTTGTTGACTGGTTTTAGCTGTTGGCTTTTTTCTTAAAGTTTTTAACACAAAACTTACGCAGTTATTGTTGATTACATTGAACAACAATTTCAAAAACGTTAGCTATGAAAATACTAAATAAAATCAACAAATAGTCAGTCAAACAGTTAAAATTAAATTCAGTAAAAACTTAAAGAAAACAAGTCTTGAGGAATCACACAAAAAAAAAGTTGAAGAAACGAGTTGAAAATCGAGTTGTTAGCGGAAACGGCAAAAATGCTTTGAAGTAAGTTGTTAACTAGTTGTTGTTGTTGGATTTTTACACAATCTTTGACTTGACGTGCGGAACAATTTGTGCATGCGTATGCATCTGTGTGAGCGTTGGTGAGTGTAGCTGTTTGTTTTTTTTTTCTCCTTCTTACTTTTCCTGTTGGCATCCATCCACACAACAAGGAAGAAAAACAAAGTTTTAAAAACGCGCTACAAGAGCCTGCAACAAGAACGGATGAATGAACGAACGGATAGCCTGGCTGACTGGATGGCCGCTGGACTGGCTGACAGAGAGTCCAACCGGTTGCTTGTGCGCCCATACAAGTGGCAACACCCTACCTACATCGTCTATCGTTCTACCTGTTATTCCAGGCTACAGCGCAACTTTATGAACATGGACGCCATTTTTATTTGCTTCGCATTGTTGTTGTGAGTTCGTGTTATTGTTTCTTGTAGTTGTTGTTGCTTTTGTAGTGGTGGTTTTTTCTATTAGATTTTTTTTTATTGCACTGTTGCTGTTGTGCCTGGAAAAGTGGGCGTTTCGCTGTTGTTGTTGCTAACTGGTCGTTGTTGGAAAACCATCTGCTGCGCTGCTTTGTTGCTACGCTCTGCAGAAAACTGGTTTCTGGCTCAGATCTGGAAGTTTCAGCAGGCGCACAAGCGGCTTATAAGCTTCCAAGCTATTCACGGGGCGTTAATTCTGTTGGGGCCCACCCACTATGGTGCTGGTTCTGTTTTGTTTTTATTTTTATACAGGTTGTTTTGCATTTGGCGCCTTTTTTATTGTGGCTTCACATTTTATTTCTACGAGCTGCATACAGATGGCGTTAGTTGTACCGAAAATACTTATATTTGTACTTATGAGGATTTTAAGAAATTCTTTTATATATAATTTTTTTCTTTAAATTAAGGGTTGGCATTTTTAAAATAATCGTAGAGAGAGACAAATCTGAATTTCTAGTATTAACAACTAATTTTTATTTTTGATTTATGTAATAGATACTTTTAATTATATAATTTTCTTAAGTTAAGTTTGGTTATGTTAAGGTAAGTCCTCGATTTATATGAAAAACTGAGTCTAGCACAACATAATGGCGTCCACAGGCGGAAACAGAGGGCTTTTTTCCCTACCCTCTCTAGATTTTAACCAGGCAAATTATACATTTCCCTCTCCGGGAAATTCATATTTTATATGATTTGTTACATGATCAGAAAGAATTTTAGAATTTAGAATTTATTCAAACAAAAAAAAAAAAAAACTGAATATCTATTCTTTTATTTTACATATAAAATATTATCATATCTACTATATGTATATCTATATGTATATCAATCAGCCGTAGCCCTGATTTAAATTTTTCTTAAGGCTTGAAAATAGTAAAATAATAGTAAAAACTTTAAGGGGGGAGGGGGTGGGAGAGGGGAGGGTTTTGACTTAAATTTTTTTCTAAAAATATTTTCAGAGGTGAATTTGGGTAATATTAAATATATCAAAAAAAATAATTTTTTTTTTATAAATAATTTCGACAATACTTTTTGTTTCAGATAGACAAATTATTGATAAATATGCTTTCCCAAACGACAACAAAATTTTTTTTTATGATCTTACGATGACTTTAATAGACATAATTTTTGTTGAATGATTACAAAAATAAAAAAAAAATTTGTTCAAACCCCTCCCCCTCTCCCCTCTCTCTCCATCAAAGTTATAATTTCTATTATTATTTTAGTGTTTTTTTATTTCGAAAAAAAATTTGTTAGTCCTGAAACCAATAGTTCGCAAGCTACGTCCCTGATATTTACATATTAAAGAGCTGCACGTGTATGTTTGCAAGACATTTGTTTGTGGTTCGCATCAGAGATAAAGAGATAGGAAACTTCATGTTTTTCAAGGTTATTTCAGATTTCACCCTTTTCAACTCTCTTTTTTATTCCAAACTCACGAATTGTGTATATGAGCTTGAATATATTCCCATGTTTGAGGGGAGTTTCTGTGGTTTATCAACAGTGCTGTCACTTTTTCACAATTGTGGTAAATATTCCACTTTTTGGTTTTCTACCAATTTTACCATCGACTATTTGCATTTTTCAAAATCTACCATTTTTTATATTTTATATAATTACTGCATAATAATTCCAATATTTGCAATTTTATTAAAGAGTGTATATAAAGGTATATAAAGAGTGGATGCAGTAGTCTTTTAAGAACATTAAGCGTGAAAAAATTACTTTATTCTATACTTCTTATGATACTTTTTTTTTTTGCTGTAGGACTTTAGTCGAATTTTTTCGTAAGAAAAAAACAAATATTCAAACTTTTTTTAAAATCGACCACTCATTTTAGACTCAATCTACCACTATTTAAAATTTGCAAGTGACAACACTGTTTATCAACCTCTTAAGGGCCCTATAGACGAGCAACTAATCGCAAAACTGGTTGATAAACTGGTAGCTGGTTGTTGAAAACAAGTCGTGTGTAGATGAGTTGAGGTGTCATTTTAATTTTTTCAACCAGTTTATCAATCATTTGACAAAAATTAATAAATTTTGATATTTTGCGATTCAAAATTTGTAGCAAAATCAACAACTAAACGTAAGATTCATAGTAAAAAAAAATTATTTGCATTCATTTTCAATATATGCGCGATGTTTTCAAGAAGAAAAAGTTTTTGTACTCGAATTGATAAATTGGTCCAAGTGTCTGTAGGTAAAACCATCAACCAGTTTTTCAGTCAGTTTTGCGATTAGTTGCTCGTCTATAAGGGCCTTTACGCTTGTGGTGAGTTTGGGTATCCCATATTTGAGGGAAGTTTTTGTGGTTTTTTGTGCTTGTATTGAACATTTTGTGTTAGTATTTGACACAATCAGGGCATAAGGCTATCCCATGATGCAATGATAAAGTAGGGCCGCTGCGCTGAGTGCTCTCACGCGTCTACGAAGAGTGGATAATGAGAAGCAACATATATGTCAAAACGACGAATTTCGTAGAAATTGCAAACGAAGAAAACATTTTATGTTTCCAAGTTGCAAACAGTGCGGTCGCGGGTGTTAAACTTGTGCTAATTTGAGTGAAAATATTATAAAAAAAGTGTAATAAAAACTATAAAATGTGAAAGAAGTCTTAAAATTGCAAAAAAAACTGTATCAGTTTTAACCTAAAAACAACTGCGAAACGTGAGCATAAAGAAATTCGCGATGAACAGCTGATTTTGACATCAATCTAGCTTTATTCTGCTTTCTACTCCATTCCTCACCGAGTTTACCCTACCTTATAATTCTGCCATGGGCTATCCCTTTCCCACAGACCAAAATCGAAGTTTCCTATCTCTTTATCTCTGATTCGCATGCACACTCTATTCAACTTTCATATTTAACAGCAATTTAACAAAACAACATAGAGAGCAAGAACAAATAAGCATAAAGAATAACGAAAACAAGAATAACGAGCACTTCATCAAAGCAAGCAAATAAAGTAAAAGTGAAATGTGTTGAAATGCTCAGTGTTGGACACTTAGTTTAAAGGTTTTTCTGCTTCATATCAGAGCAGAAAAGAAATCACATCGGATGCAGTTGTTTCTCTATAACATGTTTGTTTTGCTTGCTGTGCTCGTTGTTTTTTGCATTGATTTGGTTGTCTCTATTTGATCGTATCGAATGTACAGAGAGAGCATTTAAAAATAATGGGAAAATGCATATCTTGGTGAGAAGCTAACAAATACTGTAGAGTGCAAAAACAGAGAAAATGACAATAAAATGCTCGATGCACTTTATTGTATCAAATACATTCATGCATCCCTTTAATATATATATATAACAAAGTAGAAAAAAGCGTTTGTTTCCCTCTGCTGCCCGTAATTTTCAACCACTTTAGTTGACTTTTTTTTAAAAATGATGATAATTATGATGCAAAGATTATAGGCTTAAAAAAATAGGATTGCCACCTAAATTTTTTTATTTTGACGACTTCAGTGGGCGAACTATAGCTAAAAATGGGTCGCTGAATCCAAATCCGTCATCAGAACTTCAAAAATTATGTCTTATTTACGATAGGGCTGCCACCTTAATTTTTTAATTTTTACAAATTCGGTGCTGGGTGAAAATAAGCTTAAAATGGGTCGCTGAGTCCGAACCCATCGCCAAAATTTTAAAGGGACGTAATTTTTTTCCATAGAAATGCAATCTAAAATTGCTTTCTTTTTACGAATCGAGTGCTAGGACGAACTGTGCGTAAGAATTAGTCGCTGAAAAATTATGTGCGACTAATGTGTAAAATTGTTCACCTTTTTTATGTTATATTCACTTAAATTCAAATAAAAAGCTAGGAAAACAATCAAATTTCTTGATTAAAAAAAGATAAATTATATTAAATCCTTTTTAGAATGTATTTGTTGTAATGTTTTCTTGATGTAACGAAATGAACTGGAGTGAGACCTTGAAATTTCACTCATCAATTCTCGTCCAAATTTCGCTTTAAAAAAAGTTGAAAAAATGCATGAAAAACAGCATTTTCTCTATTCCAATAGCAAATTTTCAAAAATTTTTGATGGAGATCGGAAGAACGTTTCAAGCCTATTTCTGATAACATTTTTTTTACAATTATTACACCAGCCAAAATATTTACGAAAAGTATGCTTTTTAAAAATACATCAAAATTCATTTTAAGAGGGGTACAAATCGAGCTTTTTTCCCTCCATACAAGTCGAGGCGCCTTAATATACATATATATAAAACAAAGTGGGAAAAAGCGTTTGTTTCCCTCTGCTGCCCGTAATTTTCAAACAATTTAGTTGATTATTTGTTAGTGTAGATAATTATGATGCGAAGGTTATTGTCTAAAAAAAATAGGGTTGTCTCCAAAATTTTTTTATTTTTACGTATTCGGTGGGCGAACACTAGTTAAAAATGGGTCACTGAATTCGTTGTCAGAGTTTCAAAAATTATGTCATTTCTTAAATATAGTGTTGTCACCAAAATTTGTAATTTTTACAAAATTAAAATTACGTATTTTTTCTATAGGACTGCCACCAAAATTGTTTTTATTATTTGAACGAATTCGGTGCTGGGGTGAACACTAGCTAAAAATGGGTCAATGAATCCGAATTCGTTGTTAGAATTTCAAAAATTATGCAATTTTTTTACCATAATGCTGCCACCTATATATTTTTAAATTTTTGTGAATTTGATGCTGGGCTAACCTGAGCTAAAAATGGGTAACTGAATCCGAATCCGTCGTCAGAATTTAAAAGTAGCGAAATTTTTTCCATAGAGTTAGCCATCTAAAACTGTAGGAAAATGGGTCACTGAATCTGTTATCAGAATTTTAAAATTATGTAATTTCTTAGCAATGGGGTGCCACCATACGCAAAAAGATAAATTTTATTTATGCCAACGTTTGCTCTAATGGACAATACCGTAGTAGCTGTATAAGTGTGTTTGTGGGATGAGTGAAAACTGAAGATGGAGCCAATGTTATTGTTAATGGTGAGCACTATAGGCAAATTATTTGCAACTTTTTGGTTTCGTGAATATCGATAGTCTAAGTTTTAAATGGTTTAAGCAGGACAGTGCAACAAGCAATTCAACACTTGAAACCATCAGTTTGCAGGGCCCAACATTTGGTGATTGAATCATATCAAGAAATTGGCCTGTCAGTTAGATACCTATGTCATGTGATTTGACTCCGTTAGACTACTTTTTGTGGAGGTATGTCAAGGCACTAGTCTACGCTGATAAGCCAACTATAACTGACCAGCTACGACTGGAAACCAACATTTGGGTGTTTTGGATAGATTCCAGTAGCCGCGTATGCTGGAAAAGAAGTGCAAAATTGGACCGACAAGAAGGTCTTCATAAAACGCACTAGCAGTGGCCATATGATGACCAAAATTGTGCTCAAACACTAAATGCAATAAATTTTGCGAGCTCATATAGCCAAAATATTGGCCATTTCATTAATTTTTCTGTGATTTATTTTAAAAAAAGTTATGTTTAAGTTAAGTTTATAAAAGAAAACCCTAAATATAAATGCTTTGTATTCTTCAATCTTCAATCTTTCGGTGTCCAAAGGCACAACAATTTTTTAGGAACAGTGTCAAGTGCGTGAATTCGGTGTTTTAGTCTTAATATGGTAAATAAAATTGCTAAGCCAAAAAAGCCAAGCGATGCATGTTTACAAAATTATTTAAACAATAAAAAAGATTTTCAACATAAGCCGCATATATACAAATTTTAATTTTTGTATAGAGATTTCAGATATTGAAAAGAATAACCTTCCTTTGGGGGTGCAACATCTATTTCTGCCCCGGGTGCTAGGAGCCCTAGCTACGCCACTGGTTATATGACTTCTCTTAAAACAAAGCATACGATTTTTTGGCATTAGAATTGTTTCTATTTCTATCAGTGAAATCAGACCATAACTTGTTTTTAATTTTTTAATAATATAAAAGTATAAAACCTAACAAGAAAAAGGCACAAAAAAATACTATTTTCATGCATAATGAAATATAAATAAAGAAATTCTTCATGTTTTGAAGGTGTGCAAATTTTCTTCGAGAGAAAATCATATAGAAAATCTGATAGTACAAACACAATTATCAGGAAATGCTATGAAAAAAAAACACAGGTGCGTCGTTGGACACACGAGAGCAGCGAAGCTTTTTCGCAGTTACATAGATTTGATAGCTTAATAATTTATTCTTTTTAATAAATCAACTTTTAAATTCTTAAAAAGAATTATTGTTATTGTTGAATGTCAAATTTCCACGCCAATTACATATACGGGCATATAATGCCAGCGACTCTCCATTTTAACTCTCCACACACGGTTGTGAAATGGGCTGCACTGACGCATGCATGCGTTTGTTAACATAGAGTATAAATTATTAACTAGAGATGGCATCAACTCTGCTAAAATCTCTGGAATGTGTTAACAGAGTTATTTCACTTAAAAACATGAAGAAAAAAAACTCTGTTAACCTCTGTTAACACATGCCAGAGATTTAGCAGAGTTGATGCAATCTCTAGATAATAATTTATACTCTATACCAACAGCACCACAAACGTATTCACAATACAAACAACCCGATGCTGGAGACACCTTGTGGCAAATAAAAGCAAATTTTTGATAGTTGTAGCATAGCAAATACACAATCCTCTATCTATGGATAGATGGTGACGATCTACTGCAGCATAGCTTCTGTTATAATTAGGATTGAATTAACAACTCTGTTCAACAAGTCTTTGTGGCCTAGTGTATAGTGTATTGAACTCACATTTAAGAGGACGTGGGTTCGATCCCCACGGGCAGGCCGAAAAATATTTTTAGTATTTAATATTAAAGTATTAAATTTTCTTGTTGTAATAAGCGCTAGCAACAAAGAAGCAATCAAATTTCCAAGAACAAATCTGTCGAAAATTTTTCAGATTTCACTCCAAGCAAATCATAGAACGAGGATTAAAAAGCTTCGCTTCAAATAACAAACAAAAAGTTATATGCTTTCTCAGATAGTCTGCTTTAACAACATTTATATCAAACTGAGTTACAAAGAATTTTATTTCCAGCTAAGTGAACTTTAAATTTTCTGAGATTTCTTCACCAACTTATATTTCGTTATTTTGGATAACTGAAATCAATGCTATTCAAAAAACTTTTCAAACAATTTTCAAAAAGGTTTATTGATTAATCAGACAATAACGTCTACTGATCTTAAAATTGCTCTAAATATGAGTTTATTGTTTACAAGATTTGTTTAAAAAAAAAAAACATCAAACATCTGTAATTTTAAAAAGGTTTAAAAAGATAAGAAAAATATTATCTCTTCAACAATTTTTGAAAATCAGATATAAACTAAAAACACACTTTAAAAAAGGACTGTAAATAGAAACGCGTCATATATCTGTCATTTTAAATAAGTTTCGCGATAATAATAACGAATCATTTTAACAGAAGTGGTAGTGGCGGCCGTGGCGTAGTGGGTAGAGTGTGTGACTCTTACGCAGACAATTTGAAACAGAAAATTTTTTCAATTGAATTAATTTTTCTGTTCGGCCGCCACCTCTCTGCAGACAATGGGCAAACCTCAGAGAGTAAAAACTGCCATGAAAAGCTTCTTGAGAACATAAGCCGTTCGGAGTCGGCGTAAAACATGTAGGTCCAGTTCTCGATCATTTGTGCGCAAACATTTCACATCACACACAACACAACTGATATAAGAAGTTCGGTCAAAGTCCTTTCAAGGGCTGAGATGGCCATTTCGTTTTTTTTTTTTAATTTTAACAGAAAATCTTTCCTATTCTTGAAAATCTACAATTGTAAACCAGTATTTTTCATATTTCTATGTGTTTGTTGTAATTTTTTGATTTCGAAACAAAATTTGAATCTTAAAAATAATTAATTTTGATAAAAATTGTCGACTTAAGCCATTGTTGTTGCTTACTGCCACAGAATTGTAGATTTTCAAGAATAGGTCTCTAAGTAAGCTTTGAGATAAGAAAAGAACGATGTCTGAAAAACAGATTTAAGCTAAAATAGCATTTAAAAAAAAAGTGATTGAAAAGACAAATTTTGAACGTATTTTTACTTCGGTTACTTAATTTCACTGCATAAACTCTTTAAACACAATTTCTTTGAAAAATTTGCCTAGGCTTTTCTTTCCACAATATAAAATAAAATTCTAGTATTTTTTTTCTCCGACACAGTGCGCGTTTTTCTTTTCCGCTTCAATCTTTTAATATTTAAAAATAATGAAAATATTTTAAAAATTTTCTGTGATAAACTTAAAAGATAATATTAACAACCGGCTGTAAAGCTCAAACAAACAAATGCAATGAAATGTCAAAAATATGTTCACTTGAGCTGCTCTACAATCGATGCAGCACCCCAAACCATAATACCACCCGCCATCGACAAACTACTGACAGCTGCTGTCAGTGTGAAAACAAGTTTATACATTGCAGCGACAAACGTTGAGCAGAGCTACAAAAATAAATTTACAGCAAAGATATAACAAGTAACACAAAAAAAATTAAGGCTTAAATCAACAAGATAGCCAAACAAGTGTGCAGCAAACTCCGCCCCTGCATAGCACCCAACGCGGCGGCGAACACGTCAATATATACAAACCAGCAACAATAACAACACCGCGAAAAAAAGAAAACAATACAAACTCAGTCCATTCATGAAAATCTGATAAGAATGAGAGCGCGGCCATGACGGGTAGTGCAAAAGAGCACGCACAATAACGGCAAATATGTTGAAGCTGCTCTAACTGCTGATAAAAACCGATTGCAAGATGGTATACTTGGGTGCCATAAGCAAGCAGTTGATTAAAAAAAAAACTTCCAATGTTGTTCTCCAACGAACAGCAGCAGTGCTGCTCTAACACAGACATTTTTATGAAGAGCAAGGGGCGTGACTGATGAGAGAGCGCTCTAGTGACGCTGCTATTATGTGATGGTTCTTCAAAGACGACTGGAAACTGGTTTTTCCAGTACATATCGTTGAGCTTGCTTGCACTCATAGTGCTAATATCTTGCATCACTGTCGCTAGCTACAACCACAAGCTACACTTGATGCGCAACTTTTGTCGCTTGAAGCTGGCTGGGTTCGCAAACGAGCAGCAATGATCACATAATCACCTCGTACCTAGTCGTTCACGCACTTTGTTCGTGGTTAGTCGCGCAGACGTTCGTTTTTTTATCTGGTTTTGTTGTTGTGCCGCTGCTGTTGAACGTTGTTCGTTCGCGCGCTTGGCCCGTCGTAACGTATGTTATTATTCATTCGTTCGGTTGTTTGTCTCGTCTCGTTGTTGTTCAGTGTGCTCGATTGTAACCACAAAATCTCCGTCGCCAATTTATTTATTTATTATTGAATGTTGCAACGTCGTGTGGTTAATAGGCTAGAATTAAAGCTGCTGGCTACGTGCGGCCGCAGACTTTATACATTTTTGCGGTAGCGCGAACGAATTTTTGGATTAACTCAAAAAAAAAAAAAAACAACGTATGAATGACAAATTGTTAACTTAAAAAAAAAACAAAATTTTGGAATATTTAGAAATATTATGAAAAATCTGTGTTGTGCAGCAATCAGGCTATTTTGAAAAAAAAAATAGTGAAAAACTCATTAAAAATAAAAAATTCATAAACAAATAAGCAACATAAATAGACTGCAACAAAAAAAAAAAAATCACTAAGCAGTGCTCTTCTCAAACTGTAAATATAGCAAAAAGTGTTAATAGCTAGCTTAGTTGGCTGGCTTAAACAGTGTCAACATCAAACTTGTTATTAAATATAAAAAAGTGTTGCAAAAGTATAAAAAAATTCAACCCGCTAACCCAACACTAAAGCATTGACTGCCGCCAACGCATATGTGTAATTAAAAATTTCGCGCGTACGCTACATACTGATGACAAGGGGGGCGAAAAAAAATAAAAATAAGAAAAAAGTTTGCATCGAAAAGTTAATTAATAATTAATAACCTGGTAGCGCTTACCGTGTGCGTGCTTTGGTAATAGATAAAAATTTCAGAGTTGCAATGCAAGTGTTGATAATTTAATTTAATGCTTGATAATTATTATCTTGAATTCTTCACAAATCTTCAAAAAGTGTCACCTAAACTCTGCCTTCTATAGCTGCTGCCATTACCCGTTAACTGCCACAGTTTAACGCGCATCTGTTGCTGCCTTTTATTAATTTAATTTTATTTATTTTTTTTCTCTTCGCCGCGTTCTCTTAAAAGCCGCCAAAATTCTTGATAAAGTGGCCTCATTAGGCGGCAACACGCTTAATTTTACTGATATAGGGAGCCCCTACGAGGGGCCCCCCAGCACTCCACAATCCGGCATGGATGCTCCGGATGCACCACATACACCGAAATACATGGACGGTGGCACAACATCAACAACACCGGGTATTAATATACCCGGTAAGTCAGCCTTTGTGGAGTTACAACAACATGCCGCTGCTGGGTAAGTTTCTGCATGGGGGAAAAATGAAAACTAGGCAAGCATTTTGGTGGATAATAAGTCGTTGGTTTTGTTTTTTTTCTTAACTAAATTTCGGGTTTATTTATTTGGTATTGTTAGAGGTCAGGAAAAAATATCACTTTTTTTTTATGAAAGCTTTAGAGAAACAAAGGTGTTTTTTTAAATATATTGTTTTTCAAGTTTCTTTTTTACTAATGCTTGGTTTCCACTATGTCATTTTTAATGGTCAGTTGCTGTCTATCAATACGTTGGCATTTTTTCTACCATCGATAATGTTGAAAAATTAAAAACAACTGCATTATCGAATTGAGCCATAAAGAAAATATAGAATAATTTTATTTGGGTGTTAATTCAACTGATTAACTTTTATGTCGTCATGAAACTGACATAGTGAAAACCATCCAGTGAGCCAAAATTGCCATTTTCGAATTTTTTTATGAACCTTTTCGGGTAGAAACTTTCATTTTCGGCACTCATAAATGAACCCTTTTTGTATCATTCGTCAAACTTAAATGCCTCTCAAAAATTAACCTTATTTTGTTCGGAAATGAGTTAAAAAATTAACTATTTTGATGTTGATATTTCAAAGAAGAAAAGTCCCCAGCGAACCAAAACTGCCGTTTGTGATTTAATTTAGGAACATTTTTCGGGTAGAAACGTTTATTTTCGGCACTCATTCATGAACCTTTTTTGTATCATTCATCGAACTTCAATGCCTCTCAGAAATAAACCTTATTTTGTTCGGTAACGACATAAAAAAGAACCATAAATTATACCTTTTTTGTGCGGAAATGATTTAAGAAAATAACCATAGAAAAGTTATTTTGCTGCAATCGGAAATAAACCCTTTTTATATCAATCGTCGATCAAAAATGCCTCTCAGAAACGAACTGTATTTTCTTCGGAAATGAGTTAAAAAATGAACCATAGAAAAGTTATATTTCGGCACTCGGAAATAATCCCCTTTTGTATTCATACCTGTACTGAATTGCCTCTCGAAAACGAACCTTTTTTTTGTTCGGAAATGACTTCAAAAATGAATACCTTTCTGAATTATAAATTTTATGATTGCATAATATTATTTAATATTACATATCTGTTCATTAATAATATGTTCATTTGTGAAGTGAAAAAATTCATTTTACGACGTTTGTATGAAGGTTAACATTTTAATATACCATTATAAAAATTTCAACAAATTAATTTACAAATAATTTCAACAAAGTTTTAAATTTATGAGAAATGGATTTCTTCCGATATGACAACATTTGTTTTAACTCGTTCAAGAATGCAAAAAAAAAATATTTTTGATTCATTTCCGAAGTCATTTATGAACAAAAAATTATTAATATTTGAGGAATTTTAGTCTACTAAAATGATAAAAAATGAATCTTTTTCGGCTCAAAATAAAATTTTTATGAATTTGAAAGAAGTACAATTTTTGTTTATGGGAAAAGTTTTCGCGAATTTTATTTTCTATAGCAAGCGAAAAATAAAAAATCAAAAATTAAAAAAAAAAATTCTACCAAAAAACGTTCGCAAAACTCTCACCTTACGCAAAACCTTCGCTTCGCTTTCACATTATGTGAGAAATATCAAAATTGTTATTAATTGGGGAAGTACTCTTTTGCATGGAATGTTGTCGTGGTTTTCTTTCTCATTCCTTCCTTTCTGAACTCATTTTGGAATATAAAAAGTAACATTTATTACTTAATTCTGAGCTTATATACAAATAAAAAATGGTTCATTTAAGACGAATTTTAGCCTACTAAAATGATAAAAAAATTGTTTCTTTTTCGACTTAAAAAAAGTTTTTCATGAATTTTGCAAAACAAGTATAATTTTTATTAATAGGAAAAGTTTTCACGAATTTAATCTTATATATTTCTACCCATAAACGTACACAAAACTCCCACCTTCCGCAAAACCTTCGCTTATGTTTCAGGCTTAACAGTTACTTGAGTTAGCCTAAAATTAAAAGAGTCGTGCTTTTGACTGAATTTCAATAAAATTTTCCCAACTTATTTTGTTAAATAAATTATAGCACATTATTGGGCATTCCATCTTTTTGAATTATTTCTTATTTATTTTTGTTGTTTTTACTTTCTTTACTTTTATTATTTATTTGTTTGAATCAGGCCCGTAGCTAAGGGGAGAATTTCAGGTGTTCAAACCCCCCTCGCCTCGCCCCTTAGGGTCCAGAAAGTATAAAAAAAGTAACACTAATGAGACTATTAAATTCAAAATATAATTTTTTTTTTAAGATAAACTGAGATAATGATGTTAATTTACTTGAAGATGCAGAAGTTTAAAGATTTTCAAAGCCAATTTAAAAAAATTCACCTAATTAATGAAAAATTTGTCTGGCCAAATGAAAAATTAACTTTTCTTATAAAAGCCGTAATCATTATATTGGAATTTAGCTGTAAGGAGCTTGTATATTAAAGAACCTTTTTCAGTTGTGGATTTTGATGCTCAAAAATACCCTGATATCCGGAAAAATGTATATTTGAAATTATACCTAGAACGAATATAATTTCATAAATTATAGAAAATAAGGTTGGCACTTTTTATGCAATATCTAAGATAATTGTACCTAAAACCTTTGAGAAAGCATTAGTTTGAATGGATTTTTTAAAAAATTTTTTAAAAGCTGTATAAAGCAAAAAAATATGAACCACGAAATTTAACACTTTATGGGTTATTCCCATTGTGACCAATCGTTCCGAAAAATCGGAATCATTCCGAAATTTAAAAGCAAGTTCCAGTGTTCCAAAGCGAAGCTTCTAAAACTCGCCCAACTGGCGATAATTCATCTAATCTGGCGAGAGTGGCAATCGCTTTGACTTTTGAATGAGTCAATTTATTTTTTAACGCAAGCTGTAATTTTTGTTTTCTCTACCACATATTTACCAAAAAAAAAAAAATATCGGAAAGTTCGGGATAAAAGGGATAGCCTGCTATCCTGCTTATGTCGATAAGTTCGAACTTCTTCGGTTACATGAGATACAATAGCACTTCACAGCTTTGAGGTGAAGTCACGTCCATAATCAGTGCTGCCACTTTACCACAATTGTGGTAAATCTACCATCTTTTTTTTTTACTTCTAACCCTTTAAAGTAACAGTTACTGTTCACAATACGTGAGATTCAACCAACTGCATTCAAACTGAGATGAAATTAAACCATTTATCTGAAGGTTGTGTGATATCTAGTTAAAATAGAAGTTTTCTGTCTCTTTATCTCTGACATTTACTTTCAATCGACCTACCGGAAAAATATTTTGTAAGCTGACTTGTTTTTCAATTATGGCAAAGACAAATAGAATTCAATTTTACAATATAAAAAATTTAGGTTCGTTAAGTACAACTTGCAAGTTTCATGCTTTGAATTCTTTGAATTGCTGGAATGAAGCCCCAAATTATTTGAGAAATTGCTAACAAAGATAAATGCAGCTTCAAAACGCAAAATACCAATTCCAATTCTGTTGCTAGAACTTCTTCCTTAAATGTGTATTTGTCAAAGGTCAAAAATTATTGATTTTAATGTTTTATATGTACTCGCCCATTGCTTCGTTCTTTTAAACTATATTAAGGCAGTGTTTTAGTCTATAGTGAAAAATTTCAGACGTTTTTTTAAAAATTCATTAAAAAAAACGAAAAATATTTTTACCATTCATTTTTCTATTATTTGTTTATTAATATTTCAATAATACTCAAAAAATCTGAAAAAAAATTAAAAATTGAAAAAATTTTAGGCTGTTAGAGTAAGGTGGAGGTGTGGGTGATAAAAAAGGGTGCTTCCATCTTGACCCGATTTTAACCCTTATAGTCATCTGAAAAAAAGATTCTTAATTAGTGAGAATGTCGTTATATCCCGGCCTAGGGAAAGAAATAGCATTTTTTTTTCGCGAAATGACGACTGTTTGAAAAAAAAGGTAATTTTTTAGACTTTTTTTTCAAAGTTCTGAATTTTTTAAAAATATTAACAAATAAAGTTCTTACATAATTCTAATTTGGATCATGGAAGGATTTAAAAGAAAGGCCCACAACAAATTTTAAGTTAGTCGGCCCACTAGAACTTGAGATAACATGTCAAATGTGTTAGAAAAAGCAGTTTCGAGAAAAACGCGTTTAAAGATTTCGGCAAAGTTACGGGCAGTCAAAGTCAAATAAACGGGCGCTGTATTTATATCTATAACTTCGTAAATAATTGAAATTTTAAAGTTCCTTTGGAGGATATATTCTTAAAGGCCTAATCTTCGAAAATAACAAAAAAAAAAAAAATAGTTTCGTCACAATTCTACATTAGAATACTGACTTAAAACCACAAAAGTTGTCAAATTGACGAATAGGAATACTTGTATATTATTCCGAAATGTTTATCCAGATACCGGAATCCATTCCGAAATTGCATCAAAAGTAGTTGTACACATTAGGTATTCCACGTAAAGCGGTTGACTAAAAAGTTGGCCCATTCCATTTTGTTCTTTTCTTGGTATATAAGACATTTAAAATCTCAAACTTTTCACAAAAATTTAGCTCTGCGCGAAGTCCAAAATTTTCCAAATTACAGGTTTCGAAAAATCACCTAAAATCTAAATATCCTTTTTTTCGAAAAAAATTTTCAACAAAAATTTTTTTCGAATTTGATGATTTTTTAATCATGTGACCAAGCTGTCATTAGAAAAATTAACAAGTACGGTTTTTTAAACTTCGGCATTTTTAAAATTATTTTTTATTATGTTGAAAAATTAAAAAACAAAGCGAAAGTTAAAAAAAAGTATTTTAAATTATTTAATGTGCAAATAGTTACAATTTAAGCCCACGACTGATTAAGTTCTTAAATATCAAAAAAAAAAAATTAACTTTTAATAAAAATGTATCCACCTGAGTAATGTTTTTCAAAAAAACACTTATTTTGATGCGATAACTTAAATTATATATTGAATAATATATTCGATATAATATATCGAATTACGGCTTTTCAAAGATAATCTGAGATTTAAATACGACTTTAATCAGAGTCAATTCCTCTGCTCAAAAAATTTTAATAAAAAAAAATATATAGTAATTTTTATTGAAATTATATGATTTTGTCAGTCATGATATCAATTTTTTATGAGGAAATGGAACAGTTCAATTACTCAAGATTTTAAAATATTTTCTTTGGAACATAATTTTAATTGTCGAAATCGTTTTCGAGAGCAGTAACATTTTGGCCTTTAATCATAACTGATAACTCAAACTAAGGTTCACACAGATCCAAGTACTTGTACACAAGCTGGGGATCAATAAAAGCGTAAGATAGCCAAAAAGAAACCAAATCTAAAGACTACAATTTTTTTGTTCTCCCGTTTATGTAAAATTTCCCGCAAAAGTTGTGAATCAAGCTTCAGCAGGTGAAATTTTTAAAAAAAAGTTTTAATTGTTTGTACCTAATTTTAATTTTGATTTTAATAAACTGCAAGAAGTCTTACCTATTTTTATCTTTCAAACTAATATTGTTGTATTAGTAAAAAAAAAATTGTTCATAGAAATTTTTAATTTTTGTGCTAATTTTCGGAATTATATTTTTTAAAAGGCAAATACAAATTCTCAATTTGGACTATTTTTCAAAAAACCCTGGGAAAAAATCTAAAAGTTAGTACTAGAAATTAATTTGATAAAAAAAAATTTAATTAACTCTTGCCATCTCTCTTATGGTCATTTAAAAACGGGCATATTCACGAGTAGTCTTAAGAGAAAACGGATTTGTTAAAAAAACTTACATACCATATCCTTGCGTTTAGTTTTTTACTGGTTTTTTACATACCATATCCTTGCGTTTAGTTTTTTACTGATATATTTTTTTATCAAAATTTAGTGGTATTAATTTGATGAAATTTTTTGATCTTAAGTTTGGTATAAAAGTGGCAAAAAATACTTCAGAACAATCTGAGGAAAAGTGGCACCAAAATTTACACTCTTTGATAAGTGTATTTTTTCAAAATTGTTGGTTTTTGTTTGAGGTACAGAGGTAATTTTTCCAGATTAGAGCCTTAAGAGAAGAACATTTTTTTTTATTTAAATCACCGTGTTAAATTTGAACAATGAAACAAAAAATATGAAATTCTCATAAAAATTAAGGAATTTTCCACATTTCATTTCTATGTCAAAAAACAAGTGGTTATTTCTTGCGGTATATATGCGAAATTTTTTTAATTTTGATAGTTGGGCTATATACTCGTATTTCAAGAAGTATTTCGAAATGGCTTAAAATTTTATCAAAATTTAAAAATATTATTTTTTTGGGTGAAGAATGAAGAATGGTTAGGAAGATGGTGTGAAAGATAAAATGGCGTGTACAATAAAACAAGAAAATCATTATTTTTTTTCTTTCATATAAACTTGCAACAAAAATAAAATAGTATTTCACTCATCTAAAAAGTTGGACTTTATAAATGTGCTCCTTTTATAGTTAGTGTACCCAATAACACCTATTCGAGATATTCTATATTCCTATATCGTTTTAGAATAAGCGAAAATGAAGCATATTTAATGATAAAATAATACTTAGGATGAGTTGGGGTAATGTGTACCGTGGGGTGATGTGTAACATGGCGATTTTTCGTACAGAATCTTGACATATGAGTGAATGAACAACTGTGATATGTTTCTGACAGCATCTAGTTTTTCATAAGTGTTGGAAGTAGGCAAGCATTAATTTCAACAGAGTTCTTAAAAAGCGTGAAAAATGTGTGTTCAAAAGTTTTTTTAATTTTACATAAAATGGCATTTCGGATAAAATTTTCTTCAGATTTAAAAAGTGAGTAGATGTTAAATGTGGTAATCTTTAAATAAAATAAAAGATTTTTTTTTTATCACATTGTGATAAAATACCATCTATGAGAAAAAAGTGACTTACTTTGGAGTGATGTGTAACACTTACGGTGGGGTGATGTGTAACACATCTTACACATCATATTTGCAACTAAAGAGGCAAAAATATCAAACTCTGAAATGCAATCACATTAACGACATTAAAATAAATCGGCTCAGTTCATACGAGTACTATTCAGCCCAAAGCAAAATCAAAGCGTGGTGGGAATCCGTATTTGAAATTTTTGTTCTACTTCACCCATTTCTCAAAATATTTAACAGCCATGAAAACACTAACTTCAAATTGGTTCTTCTGCAAGGGATAGGCCTTTAAGCCAATCAAAAATTAAATTTCTTAACACTTTTATTGAAACAGATCAAAACGTGTTACACATTACCCAACTTCAGCCTATTAATCTTGAATGGAATCAATTTTTCCAAAATTTAGAAAAAATTTAAATTATTTTGATAAAAGTTTTATTTTTTTTTTGTATCATAATATTAATTAAACTTTTGAACTGACAACAAAAATTATTAAATAAAAATTAAAAGCTTGTAAAAACGCATTAAGCTGTCTCACCATACAAGCATATACATACATCAAGTTTTTGAATTATTTTTAATTTCTTTTGTTATTCCGAAATCTTAATTATATTAAATTATTTTGAGTTTTAGCATAAAATATTTTTTTTTTTTTGAATATTATTTACTCTGTTGTTGGGTCACTTTAAAATAAATATATTCTAATATAATCTACCTGATTAGATACCTCCCAGCAAACGCTTAATAAACCTGAACGCTTTTAACGCTTAATTATGGAATAATTTTTTTTTTTGTGAATAATTGTTGAGGTTATAAACGCTAGAAAATTTTTTTTTATATATGGCTTGATTTATACTTTGAGCCATAAAAACTGTCACGTCAGCCGTTGTATAGCAAAATAACTCAACACCCAAAAAAAAAAAGGAACAAAAGAAACAATATTAAAAAAACAGTATTAGCCACAAAAAATGGCGACAAAATGAGCTGAAAACAACAGACACGAAATTCAGCTATCTATCATGAGCATGCAATGCCAGCCAGGCTCGTGGAACCTTTTATTAAAAACTTTTGTAGTTTCATTTCATTGCAATGTACTGACAAAAACACAACACAACCAAATCATAAAAGCTTATCACAACAAAATGATCGAGATACAAAAACAAAATTTAGTTTTTATAAAGTTAGTTACTGAGTTAGCTGAATATATGTATGTATAAAAAAAAAAAAACCGCAACACAACAAAAACAATAACAAAGTGAAAATGTCAAGTCAAACAAAAGCGAAACAAGCCGTACGTAGTGTGGAGCTGTGGCAATGCTGTGCTGAGAATTTGAGCGACAATCCCATGAAAAACAAAAAGAACTGTATGAAAAATTTTTTATCTAAATCTATTTAGTGGAAAAATAAATTGAAGAAAAAACAGCAAAAATTTAACTTAAACATTGAACACACCCATAAATGACGCCAGCCAGTGTTGCCAAACTGACGTTGCAAAGTGCGCGTGCAAATGTGAGTGTTGGTGTTTGTGTAAGTGTGTGCCACATCGACACATTAAGGATAAGGATAAAAAATAGAAAATAATAGAAAAATTCTAGAAATGCTCATAGTTAATTTATGTGCAAGAAAAAATATTATTTTCATTTTATTTTCTGCTACCATAAAATTGTTTACTTTTGTCGTTTGAACAACACACGCTCTCTCAAACACCCTGTTTCGTGACTGTATTTAGCGCTAGCTCGCACTTACAGTGCTGCCAACTTCAGCGACCGGAAGTCATGAACATTTGTTATAAATTTATTCTACTTAAACTTTGCACGCATTTCTGCGGGTTTGCTGAGATTTACAAGAACAAAAAAAGAACGAAAAATATAGAAAAAAATTTCGTCAAACATTTGAAGCGCAAAGCGTCTAAACAACGCTTAAAAATGCTTTCCAGCATTTGTTTCGATGTCGTAATTTGATAAATTAAATGTCGCCGCTTGCAGGCGGAAAAATATTCAATTTAATTATTTTTATATACAATATTCTGTTGATTAATGGCTGGGAATCGTTGGCTTGAGCGTCGATTGTTGCTGGAGATAGTAATGGAAGAGATACAGGCGATGTATTTGCGTTGGTTTAAAGATTAATTATAAAGTTCTGCACAGTATTTTTTTTTGTTTTTTGTTTCAGTGACGAAAACTTACTTTATGTTTTATACTATAGAATATTTTTTTGGAACTTTTTGATAAATATAATTAGTGTACGACCTAAATGTATACCAAAATGTAATACCAAAATATAATATTTGGTCAAAACCTGAACTACTGAGTATTGAAATGGTAGTCAAAAGTTTTTTAATAACTTTTTTTTATAAAAAAAAAACATAAAATTTTATGCATTAAAAAAACAAAAGAAATCTAATAAATATTGAAAATGAAATAAATTGTATCAATGACTTTTTATAATAGGTTGTCACAGGCCTTTAGTCAAGATTTTCAATGGGTGGGGGTTTTGACAAAAATATGTAGATGTACTAATAAAATAATTAAAGGCTGGGCAGAACAAACTTTTTTAATATAAAACAAAGTTGTGTGATATGTTTTTAATTTCATAATTCAAGAACGGAGCGTCCGATTTGTTTGGGGATTTTTTTTTTTTATTGTTCACCTCTCGCATTATACGCCAAGATAACCCGGAAATCCAGGATGAAAAGTGTCCAATATTCAATAAAATGAAACAATGAAAAGTGCTTATTTTTGTCTGAACTCTTCCTAAACGGCTGGGCAGATTTCGATGAAATTTTTTATGATTGAGTGGATAGTTTTGATTCACAATTTGGAACCGGTAGGTGGCGATGCGACCGGGTAAGCCGCCAAAAATTCCTAAGCCAATCATTCAATAAGCAGGAAAATTTTTATATATATATATTTATATATCTTGATTGTTTTATCTTTAACACCAGAGAAATCGGTTGTACATACCTGTACATCATATGATAAATATTTAATTATGAAATATGATAATGTGTATGTTTACAACGACATTTTAGAAAATTAAATAAAAGTTTCCCAGGACTTAGGACAAAACCGAATAAAGTTAAAATTGAAAATTGACAATTTTTGGAATTTTATCGAAAACAGAATTTTAAGAAATGGAAAATATTGTTCTCCAAAATGATTTCATTTTAACTTCTCTTAGGGCAAACTTGAGTGTTAGGTAGGGTAGGATAAAAGTAATTCTCGTGCGGAGTGGAAAGAAATTTCGAGCTAAAATTTATGAAGAAAATAGATTTTTTAACGATAAATAATGGTAAAAACACCTTTAAAAATGTTAAAAAGCAAACCAAGGATGCAATTTCGTTGAAATTTTACAAACACATAGTTAAAATGGTGAGTTTGTCTTAAGAACTTTTTGGCTTAAATTGAAATGAAAACTTCAAGGATACATAGAATTTTCCAAATACAAGTAGTTTTCATATCCTTTTTCCATAAATTTTATAGTTTTATATTTTTTCCAGTTTCTTACTTTGTTTTCTTTAATTTGATACCAAATTTGGTGAAGAGAAATTCATTTACTATATTAAATAATTTTCCAAAGGTAGGTACTCCTTAAAATTTCAAAGTTCCGTGGAGACCAAACTAGAGGTGTCCCCAAAAAAATAATTGCATATACATGATCTGCGTACACCATTGAGAAAGTGGTCGGGGTTTTTAAAAACGGCCAGATTGTTGTACAGTGTTATTTTTGTTTTAAACATATGTTTTTGTATTAGTGATATTTTGAGAGGGGAATTTTTACTGTTTGTGTCAATTTTACAATTATATTTTTGTTTTAAGCAATAAAGTTTCTCAATTTGAACTATTTTTCAAAAATTATAGGCCAAAATCAAAAACTTAATTCAATTAAAACTGCTGACCTCTTTTTTGATTATTTAAAAAGGTCACATTCAAGAATATTTTTAAAAGTAAACGATTTGTTTGAAAAAAAATTCATATATCCTCGATGACTACTTTGCTTTTTTGAGTAGATGGCTTTGGTATTGCGCAAATTGACCGTACTGGAATATAATCTATTTCAGGTCAATCAGAAAAAGCAGCTTACGCACTTTTTTTACTAAAAAGGTATGGCTCCCAATTTTTTATTTTTAACATTGTCTCTTATATAAGTCTTAAAATTTGCAACCGATATTAAACGACACTCGTTGCAAACTTCTGCAATTTCTACAAACAATTATAATAAAGTTCTAAAAACAAATACAAAATAAACAGTTCCTATATTAAAATTTCAGGTTCCTTTAATTTTTTTTTTACAACTCTTATCAACTAATTTAACTTACTTCACATATAGAGTGTGAACTTATTGGTAAAATTTGCACCAATGAAGCAATGTACGAAATAGCGGGGCACAAAAGACCAACAAAATGGGGGTTTTAAACTCTTACCGTCGCTTGCTAGGCCAAAATCTGTAAGTTGTTGATTACAGGTCAGAAAGCAATATTAAGATCGACAATTAATAAAAATAATTAAGTACTTTAATGGATTGAGTAAAAAGTAAGCAAAACAAGAAAAATTTAAAAAAATTTAAAAAAAAATAAGAACTTAAAAAAAATAAGAATTAACCAAAAGAGAAATTAAAAACAAATCTGAAGGAGGTAATAAAAATATAAGATTTTATTAACAATTTTTTTGTACTGAAGGACATTTCAAGGACATTTAGGATTTTAAAATAAAAAGGACATTTTTCGTATCCTTTTTCAATAAAATTTTTCACTGAGTATTTTTGTATGAACCTTACGCCAGAGAACCCAGGTTCGAATCGCCCATCTGACACCGAGAATTTTTCCAATTGAATTAATTTTTCTGTTCGGCCGTCACCTCTCTGCAGACAATGGCAAACATCAGAGAGTAAAAACTGCCATGAAAGCTTCTTGAGCGTAAAACATGTAGGTCCAGTTCTCGATCATTTGTGTGCAAACATTTCACATCACACACAACACAATTGATCATAAGAAGCTCGGTCAAAGTCCTTTCAAGGGCTGAAATGGCCATTTAGTTTTTTTTTTTATTTTTGTATGATTCTTGTTTTTTTTTTTTATTTGATATCACATTTGTTATGATAGGATAAGATCTTCAATATTAAACAATTTTTAAAAAAAATAAACTACTTAAAATTTGAAAATCCTGTGGAGATCAAACTAGAGGTGTCCCGAAAAAATGATTGCATATTCGTGATCTGCGTACACAAAAATATGAGAAATACTTTAGAAAGTGAGCGGATTTTTTTGTTCGTGTTGTACCGTGTAATTTCAAGACAAAACAAAATTTATTTCTTAATTAATAAATAAATAAAAATCAATTTTTAAATTTTTTACATAAAATAATACCCCAATAATAAAAATTTTGTAAACGTTTCTCGTAGTTTATTAAAATCAAAATGAAAATAAACAATGAAAAATTAAATTTTTCTGAAACAGTTCACCGGTTAAACTTATGAATCAAAAATATATTACATCTATGGTGTATTTTACATGAAGATGACAACCAACATAATGTAATCCTTTAAACTGTTTCGTTTACGCTATCTCACACCTATCGCTACCTTACGCTATCTTACACCTTCATTGGTTTATAGCCTGTGTTGAAGATTTTGACTCTTTGCAAAGTCTAGATGACTTTTTTAAAACATTATTTTACCGATTCAAATTATATTAAAAAGGAGAAATTTTAGAATAATTCAAAATTTAACTTTTAATTTTGTAAAGTATTCGAGATAGTTAATATCAATTTAAAATATGTAATAGTTTAAAAATTTAATTGATTAATTTTCTTATGATACTATGACTTAAAAAGTTATTCAATTCTATCATTTTTTTTTAAAAACTTCGTATTTGACATGACCTGCAATTTGTAGAACCAATATATTATAGACAAGTTTAAGAGTTATAGAAATAAAATCGCCTCAAACCAAAATATGACTATTTTTGAAAACGATTTCTCAAAAGAATAAATTATTATAAAAAGAATATTATAAATATCATAATATTATATATCTTGAATAAAAAAGGACTTTTTTTAAAATTCTGTCTCATTCAAAATAAAATAAACAAATTTAAAATTTAAGTTTTTGAACACCAAATTTTTTTAAAAAGTTAATGTTTTATAAAAAGTTGTCCAGCATATTTCAATCTCAATACTGCTTTCAAAAAATTGTTTTTGTCTTGGTGAAATATTTTCTTTGCTACCTATAGCGATATATTTCTCAGCTTCTATCTTACATAGAATGATAAATAGAAATCATAATATTAAACACACTTTGGCTTTATATATGACATATAAGCGATGCTTATGAAATAGTTTCTTCATATTAAAAAATTTATTTTTCTATCTAGCCGAAACCGAATATTTGGTCGAACACTCGAATTTGGTCGAATTCTCGACACCAGATGTTATCTCTTTTTCGAATATAGTAAAGTTTATTTATTGAAATATTTTTAATTTTCCTGCCTACCGTAATTTCAATGAAAGAAAAGGCGAGTTTAAGTAAAATTCACGATATTGAAAACACAGCATAAAAATAATAGCATCGACGAACGGTTCCCGTTGTATTTTTTTTTTTTAATTTCTAATTGTATTACTTAATTGACAGAGGGATAAAAAAAAAGCATAATTTTGTGAATTTTTTGTGAGTGCAATATTAATTTATTACTTTATTTAAACATTTATATGCTGAAACTTAATATTTTGGAAATATTTTGTTTTAAATTTTCATCAAAATTCATTGAAAAATTATTCAAAAGAAGCTTGTGGTCCAAGACATTCTCAAAAAAGTGTTGTCTAAGACACTTTCATCTGAAATGATTTTTATTATCATGTATTACAGACCGGACGGCAAAGTTTTGAATCCCTCACCATAAGATTCTATAAAAAAATAATTGAAATGGGGCTTTTAAAATCAATACTTGATATTTTCTCCTTTAAGAAAAATTGATATAATGATGTAAATCAACTTAAAGAAGCAAGAAGAATTTTCAATAAAAATTTAAAAATATTAGCTTGAGCAATCAAAAATTGCTTGGACAAAGGGACTTGGACTTTATCTTTGCTTATTAAACTAACAATCATTATATTTGCATTAACTGTAAAAAGTTTGCATATTAGAGCGCTCTTTTCGACTATGGCTTTCAATGCTCAAAAAATTCTTTGATAACCAAAAAAAAAAAAAAAATATAAGGAAAAGACTTGCAGGTTGCCAACACAGCTGTATTTTGACATTCTAGCAGTAACATAAATTTGACTGATATCGACATCAAAAGAATAGTTGTCACTTTTCATATACTTTTTGAGCGAACCGTGGCCGCTTTCAATGGAGAAATTTAAAGTCCTCGCTAATTCGCTGACTGTCGAATGCTTGTTTGTCCCCACTGGCGTCTAGATTTGGTCGTGGTATACCTTTAAGGTCCTACCAGTTCGAGGAGCATCCACGCTTGAAAAATTTCCATCACGGAAACGGGCAAACCACTCCTGACATTGTTTTTCCTTAAGCACATCTTTGCCGTAAATTTTCACTGATTTGTGTCTGGCTTCAGATGGTTTTTTGCTTTTTTTGAAGTAAAAGAGCAAAATATGGCGTAAAAGATCATGAAAGTTCTCCATTTTTACAACATTCGTAAAACATGTCTTCCAAAGAGAGGCAGGGAAAATTTAATTAATTTATTCGTTTTTAATGTAAATAAATAGCTGAGCATAAAAATGAAATATATGATTTTTGATATATGTGATTCCTATCAGAAAAAAACGCCCTTTAATTTTGAACAACTAAATATTTCTCAATATTTAGTGACTAAGATAGTATTTTGAAGTATAATCTAAGGAATTTTCTGGAAGAAAATAACTCTTATTATATATTTAACCCAAATGCTTCGTTTTCACTATGCCATTTTCAATGGTCAGTTGCTGTCAATCAAATGAAAAATTACAGCATGTTGATATTTTTTCTACCTCTGACAATGTTTAAAAATTAAAAACAACTGAATTTTCGAATTGAGCTAAACAATAAATATAGAATAATTTTATTTAGTCGATATTTTAATTGATTAACTTTTATGTCGTCATAAAAATGACTGTGAATACCAGACTACAGAGATTTCAATGGATGAAAACTGTCCTAAATTATCAACAGAAGTAGTTATCGAAGGGCGAATTTTATAAATAAGTAATAACAGCTCTATTTAATAAATTTTTCTAGCCTTTATATTCTAATTTTAGTGTAAAATTCAAATAATTTTAAAAGATTTTTTTATAAAATTAAATTATAATTTTTTATAAGATAGTAATTTCATGTTGTCACTATTTTGCAAATATATATAAAATAAAAGCTATAGGTATGTTTGGATGAATGAAAATAAAATGTATGAGCTTTATAATAAATGAAAATAAAATGTATAAGCTTAATAATAAATTTTATTTTCTCCCATTCAAGCATACCTATTCCTTTACTAAAATTAAATTTTGAAAACCATTAACCACTACTTACTCTGAAGACTGTTACTGTAATACTAAATATTATTTTAAAAGTTAAATTCTTGTGTAGGTTGTATAAGGCCTTGTAATAAGGCGACTAATACGTGTAGAATTTTAAAAAAATTAATATTCCACTTCTAATTTTAAATAAACTCTATTTGTTTATTATGAACTTTAATTAAATATTAAATAAATTTAAGCCTGCTAGGCCCTTTTATCTTGTGAAGGATTGATTTTATTTTTTTTTTAATATGGTGCCCTAACCTGTCATTCGCCCCAAATCATCATGGCCTTACTGGCGCGACGCTAGGGCCGCCCCTGGATACATTCCTACATATGAGGATACGTATTTGAAAATCACAGCTAAATAATAAAAAAAATGTTATACCGGCGGGTCACTAAAACTTTAAACAAAATGTGGGACATCAATTTGATCTAAATTTTGAATATTTCAAAAGTTTTTTTAAACGTGAGGCATTGAGTGTCTCTCTTTTTAACCGACTTCAAAAAGGAGGAGGTTCTCAAGTTCGTCGGTTTCTCTGTTTTAAATTTTTTTTTTGTTTTTTTTTTTTTTTTTTAAATGTATGTACATCGATAACTCCTAACCATATGCCTGATTGCCATAATTTTTGTGGAACAGATAGATATAATAAGCATGGAGGTGCCCGTAAAAAAAATGGGCGGTATTCGATAACTGGGCGTGGCAATAATAGATCTCGCAATTATAAATACTAGTGTATCTCGAATAATATTGACACTAGGTTAGGTAATTTAGTTACCCCTACACTAAATTGCAGTACCCTTATTTGCAGCACAATTGTTACAAATAACGGGCAAGAAAATGGGCGTAATTCGAAAAATGGGCGTGGCAATATTAGAAAAAAGTTAATCTTGAATAATTTTGAGACAAGAGTACTGCAATTTAGTATAGGGGTAGGCATTATTATTACAAATTATGGTCAATAAAGTGGGCATTATTCGACAAATGGGCGTGTCAATATTATAAAAACACTGTATCTCGAATAATATGGACACTAGGGTACTGAAATTTAGTGTAGGTGTAGACACAGTTCATAAAATTACGGCCAAGAAAATGGGCGTTATTTGGCAAATGGGCGTGGCAATATTAGAAAAAGAGTATATCTCGAATAATATTGATACTATGGTACTGCAATTTAGTATAAGGGTAGGCAATACTATTAAAAATTATGGCCAATAAAGTGGGCGTTATTCGACAAATGGGCGTGGCAATATTAGAAAAACACTGTATCTCGAATAATATGGACACTAGGGTACTGAAATTTAGTGCAGTGGTATGCACAATTATTACAAATTTCCATCAAGAAAATGGGCGTTATTTGAGAAATGGGCGTGGCATTCTTAGAAAAAGAGTATATCTCAAATATTATTGATACTATGGTACTGCAATTTGGTATAGGGGTAGGCATTATTAGTAAAAATTACGGTGAAGAAAGTGGGCGGATTTCGACTACTGGGCGTGGCAACATAAGAAAAACAGTGTATCTTGAATAATATTGACACTAGGGCACTGAAATGTATTGTAGCACAGGGGTGGGCAGAATTATTAAAAATTATGGTCAAAAAAGTATGCGTTATTGGATAAATGGGCGTGGCAATACTAGATAAACACTATCGCAGTTAATATTGACGCTGGGGTACTGAAATAAAGTACAGGGGTAGGCACAATTATTGGAAATAATGCTCAAATAAGTGGGCGCTTATATAACAAAGGGGCGTGGAAATATTAGAAAAACACTATATCTCGAATAATATTGACACTAGGGTAATAAAACTCGTTACAAGAATGGATATTTGAAATAACCAACAAACTTTCAGAATTTAATAGAACAAATTTTTTCGGAACAATTGTACTAATGTTGTTTATAATCTTTTTTCGAAAATTTATCATATTCTCTGAAAAGGAAGAAATAAAAATTTTAAAAAAAAACAATTACTACAAAGTAAAAAATAATTTTAAAAATACTTTTCCTTTTAATTTCTTGGTCATATTTGATAATTTATTTAAACATATTATTATATATGAAATCTTATTATCTTAATTTTTTTTCTTATTTGTTTTATTATCATAAATATATTAATTTCTGATGAATACAAATGCTTTGAAGTTGGCGCTTCTGATTAACAGTCTGATTATATTAGCGCCGACCTTAAAAGCATTTGTATTCAGCAAGAAATTGATATATTTATGATAATAAAACAAATAAGAAAAAAAATTAAGATAATAAGATTTCATATATAATAATACATATGTTTAAATAAATTATCAAATATGACCAAGAAATTAAAAGGAAAAGTATTTTTAAAATTATTTTTTACTTTGTAGTGATTTTGTAGTCGGTTTTTTTTTTTTTTAAATATCAGTTTTTACTATTTTTTACGAATTTTTATTCAATTATTGTGTAAAATTTTTTTGAAAACTTACAGCTAAAGTTGAAATTTCGTTATGCAGAAAGAACTTAGTATTTATTTAGTCTTATTATTTCACTTCGTCCAAAAACCAGCTTAAAATAATAATTTTTCGAACAGACCTACACAATAGAAATATTTTCTACAGCTATCGTCATAACGGATATTTTGTGGTTTTCGTGTGTGGTTGATTGAGTGTAGTGTGTTATGCCGCTTCCGTTTCCGTGTTCAACTGCAGTTGTTTTTGCTGTTTATTTTGTAGTGGTTATTTTTCTTTTTTACTGTACAATACAAAAATAAAACATAATATATTTTTCTATGTTGCGTTTTGTGGTTAAAATATTATGAAAACGCACTTAAAATGAAGAAAATAATAAAAAAAACATGACAGTTCAAGCAGGTTGCTGAGAACAGCCCACAAATGAAACGGATATCGGGGCGCGGAGTGACAACGGCAGCCGTTGACGTTTTTTATATCTAGTTTTTAGTTTTTGTGACATGCAATGAGTTTTTTTGTATTTTTTTTTTTTTTATTTAACTTTCTTCAACCAAACGTTATTTTAAAATATCGATTTATAAATAGTTGCTCGGAGCATGTGGGAAAATTTTTCAACGGAAACTGCAGTTGTTGAGGTGTAAACATAATATTTATGCTCTATACAGTTCAAAACTTTAAGACATATGTTACTTTTTTTATTTATTATTATTAATGTAAAAATTTTATTGATTTTCGTTTTTAACTGTGTCCATCGAAATAGCTGTTTAAATATTTTGAAATAAAAATATTGGTGTTGTACATATATAAATATTGTTTTTCGTTAAGTATGAGTTTACAAAAAAAAAAAAAAAACTAAAAAATCTTGTTTAATTGTTTCTGCTGAAAAGTTAGTTTTTATTACCATCTCATATTTTTTTCGCTATTTTTTATTGCTTATAATAGCAGTTATTTTATTACACACGCAAACTAGTTTATTTTTTTTTTTTACTATTTTATTTGGAATTTTAATATGACAGCATGCATTTGTTGCAGTTTTTTTTTTTTACGTTACTTTGCTGTAAAACAGTTTTGCCGTGTATAACAGTGTTGCCCACATCCTGCTGATGTTCCGATGTTTGTTAATTTTTGCTGTGTTAAATTATTAGCTGGGCTTAAATAGATGCAGACATGAAACATTTATTTATATTTATTTAAATTAACCCATAAGCAATGCATTATATTAATATGACCAATAATAGCAAAATCTTCTTTAAAAAAATTATTGTAGATAAAAATGTTTTTTATTATAAAACATTTCAATGCAATTTGAATGTAATCAAAATAATTTAAACCTAGTCTAAGTAGTATTTTTTGGACAAAAATATATATAAAAAATTAAATGTAATGATAAGCGATATACAAAATAAAGAAGAAAATAGAAAGAGTAACGGATTTAGAAATTGTGGTAAAGAAGGGGGGGGGGGGGGGAAAGATGTAATGATAAGCGATATACAAAATAAAGAGGGAAATAGAAAGAGTAACGGATTTAGAAATTGGGGTAAAGGGGGGCGGGGGGGAAGTCAGATTATAGGTTTTCCAAAAATATTTTGATAAGAGTTTCTGAACAACTTTTATAAAGCAAAAGAACAAGCAGAAAAAATTGGTATAAAGAAAAAAATAAATTACAAATAAGTACCATAAATGAGAAACAGAATAATAATATATAGGATAAAAAACCTAGACATAGAAGGTGAAATAGACGGTGACCATTTTGAATAATGGTGTCTATTGGACTCGTAGCCATGGAAAGAGGGAGTTTTTTGGGGCTCAAACTAAAGGTCTGCAGAGAACCATCCATTCTACTTGTACAAACAGATAAAACAAGTAAGAACTTGATATTATGAGTACAAATACAAAAACAAGTAGAGTTTAACTTATGCTTACATGTTTTGGATTAAGCAGAGAGCGTATCATCTCCACTAAGCAGAGTAATGGGTTTTCCCAGATAGTTCTTTTTGCGTTAATATCGTGCATTTACTTTTTCTATGCTACTAAAAAAAAGTAAAGGTGTAATGGATATGGATTCTGTGAGTCGATAGCTTTATATAAGGTACTTGCGCCACATTTATTAATTTTCAATTTCATTAAGTTGTCGAAAAAAATGCCTTTGTTATGTTTATTTTTTTATGAAATATAAAAACTTGAATGCATTGCACTTATATAAAGTGTTTCTTGTATTGTTTTATTGAAATAATTCGATCTTTAGTCTTTATGCTTTTGACGTCCAGATGTTCCAAGTAAAGATAATAATATTACTCAAGGTTGATTTATAAGGTTGTCGCAAGGGAGAGAGCGAGTACCCATAATTGTCAAATCGAAGTTGACAGCTCATAGAAAATCTGCAAGTGCTCTCTATTATCATCCGTTTTTCTTTCGTAGTCATTCGCAAAATTGGCTGATTTTGACAATTATGGGTACTGAGAAGAGAGTGCGATCAGCCCTGCGACAACCTTATAAATAAACCTTGATATTACTGATATATCTGTTTGTTGCGTATGTTCTCAAACTAGTAATCTTGATGCTTGATAATTTCACTCTCTCATACATGTTCTATCGTTATGTAAAAGAGAAATATTCCATGCATACTCAATGCTTAGAGAGCGAAACCGATACAAGTTGATATAAGAAAAATTCATGACACACAACTATAGTATGATTGGATGGTTCTTTGCAGAGCTTTAGCTCAAACCCTTCCAAAGAGTCAAGAAAGCATAAAAATTAATACAAATGAGACTTAAAGTCAAAACTTCATATTTTCCTCTTAAAGAAGAATTGAGATAATGATATAAATTTTGTTTGTAGAGCCAAAGGTATCCTTTTCAATACAAATTTTAAAAAATTCATTTAAGCAATGAAAATCTGTTTGGCAAAAAGAAAGTTTAACTTTGCTTACAAAGATCACAATCTTTATATTTAAATTAAGTATTAGAAGTTTGTATATGAAAGTGCATTATCGACTATGAATTTTAATACACAAAAAGTCTCTGAAATCCGATTAAAATATACAGTGAGCACCAAAACAAAGTGTACACCATATTTTTGAAAATATTTTACTTTATTTTAATATTTGAAAAAATTATTTTATAAAAAATGTATATTTTTGTAATTCATATTTTATACTCTTATCATATACTAGTTAGTTAGTTAGTTAAGTGAGGTGGGAGCAAGTCACCTAGTTACTGCGGCTTCAAGGGCCTATTGTAACAAATGCGTTAGGAACCGAGTGATGTCCTTGGGTGAACTATCCGCTATTAGTTGCGGTTCTAGGTACAATGCACCTAAGTAACGAAGACGAGTCCTGATAAGGCCGTTACAGTGACGCAAGATGTGTTCTGCTGTTTCTTCATCTTCATTACTATACCCATGGTTGATAAGTGTTTATTTACCTTACAATGTCCAGTTAGGAAACCTGTGACAAGTCTGATAGAACTTCCACTTGGAGTCAGGAATTGTTTCGTTCTTCGGAGCGAAGTGGTTGGCATGAATGTTTTAGCCTGTCTGTTACCTTCAGTTTCCCTCCAGTAATGAAGTGCCTCTCTGTTTAGCCACATTTTAATGTTATGGCGCATAGTGCCCCATGGTATCCCGCAGAATGGTTCTGGGCCTATGAAGGACCTTGCAGCGCCTTTCCTGGCTAGTTCGTCCGCGATCTCGTTACCTAAATAGCCGCTATGACCTGGTACCCAAATGAGATGGACTCTGTATGCTTGGGTAGAAGATACCTTGATAAGTAGCTGTAGGCAATCCCATACGAGTTTGGACGTGATTTTATATGCGCTCAGTGCAAGTAGAGCTGCTTTACTTTCAGAGTGAATGTAAATGTTTTTGTTCCTAGTCGGACTGTTTACATACTCTCTTAGGCAGATCTCAATGGCGTGGACTTCAGCTTGGAAGACTGAACTACCTGTGCCCATGCTGGCACATATAGATTTTCCCTGCCTTAAGCCAAAAACTCCAGCTCCCACCCCTTCATATGTCTTTCAGCCATCAGTATACCAGGCTTAAAAGTCACCAGTGAACCGTGCCCTCTCTTTTTCCCATGTGGTTCTGTTTGGGAAGGAGACTTGGAAGTTTTTGTTGAATTTTGAAGTTGAATTTTGGAAGGCAGAGTTCGCAGAGGAATAACCTTAGATTCTCGTCCTTGTTTATTTCGTCTAAAAGCGCTTACGAATTACTGAATTACTTGCTATAATCATATTGTTGTCAATGATAAGCCTGACTGTGAAGAGCAGAGCTTCTTTCTTAACAAGATAATGTAATGGTGGTATACAAAGCAAAATCTCCAAAGCAGCACTTGGAGCAGAACGCATCGCTCGTGTGATACATACACTAGCTAGTCGTTGCAATTTGCTGAGCTTGGCTTGAGCTGTTTTTTGGATCGTTTTACTCCACCATGTAGGCGCAGCATAGAAGGCGATAGGTCTCGTGATGGAAGTATAAATCCATATGGCTAGTTTGAGACTTAGGCCCCAGTTTTTACCTATAAAGCTCTGCAGAACCATAATGAGGCCCTTGCTTTGTTTACGGTGTTGTTTAGGTGTGGGTTCCATGTGAGTTTATCATCAAGCGTTTCACCGAGAAGAGTAGGTTCAGTTAGATTTTCACTGACTCTTTTCTTGGTGAAGACGATGATGTTGGTTTTCTTAGGGTTCACGTTGAGCCCTGTTTCCCTGCACCATTTAGCTACTATGTTGAGTGCTCTCTGGAGGAGATACGATAAGGTATCCTCGTATTTTTCTCTGATAAGGATCTTGATGTCATCAGCGTAACCCTGCATATCGAAGCATCCTATACTTGTTATCGTAAAACTATAAATTATTTTACAACAAAAATTCACATAATTCAAAAACGAATTCGTCAAGTCAAAACAAAGTGTACACTTAAAATTGAAAATAAGAAAAAAATAATTTCAGTCCAATTATTAAAATTTTGTTTGTCTTCTTCGTGCTGAAATGACAGCTTTCAACCATCTTGGCATTGATTCCACCAATTTTGTTGTTACGTCTGATGAAATTTTTTGCACTCTTCAAGTAAAACGGCTTTCAGCGAGCCATTGCTGGTTATCGTTCTCTTTCTTATTTGTCTATACAGATGTTCCTACAAATGCTCTATCGGATTGAGGGCCGGTGATTGTGGGGGGTGATCTAGCTGATCTAGTATTCTACAGCAACTATTCCTTCACTACCTTGGCTGTATGTTTCTGATCGTTCTCCTGCTGAAGCATCCACAAGCGATCCACTCCTAATTTGGTAACACTGACCGGCAAATATTCTTTTAAATTATTAAGGTAATCAAATTTATAACTTGTAGTGTTAATAAACGTTAAATTTCCTACTCTGTTTGCCGCCATACACCCCCATACCATCACTGAGCCCCAACCATGCTTTATTGTAGAAGCAATATTTTGCCTCTTGAAACTCCTGATTTTTGCTTCTCCATATTTTTGTAGATTTTTTCTTTCCAAAAATTAGGAACTTTCGCCACTAAAAACTATGTTTTTTGAAAAGAAATTTTCATGTTTTTCATACTTTTTAGCAAAATTCATGCATAGCCTTTGATTTTTCCTCATATAAACTGCTTTTTTTGAGAGACTCTTCCAAAAAAGACCATTTGCATTTAATGCACGTCTTATTGTATAGACACTAACTTTGGTTCCTGATGATGCGGAAAGATCATGCACAATTTTCACTGCGCATACAGTTGGATCTTTCACACTCTTCTGACTACTGAACGCATTGTGTTTTCACAGAGTTTTTTTTGGTCTGCCAGCACATGGTCGATTTTCTAGTGCTCCAAATTTATTGTATTTGTCAATGATTTTTTTGATGTTTTTTTGACCTCTATCAATACGTAAAGCGATTTTGCGAAGTGGTTTTCCTTCCTTATGGAATTTTATAACTAATTCCTGTGTTTCAATAGAAGTTTGACTACGCATTTTAAAACAGTTTTCTTACAACTTACTTTCTCATCTTGCCGAACGCGAATGATGCAGAAACATTAACTAACAACATAATTAACCAATTTGAGAGAGATCCCCTTAAATTTGTTTTATATATTTGAAACAGCTAAGCTTGTTATGCAGGTGTACACTTGGTTGTGACGCGATATATATGAACTATTTTTGTTAATATTTAATAGTTCATTGTTGTGGTACATTCTTTGCAAGACTTTATACTTATATTAAGAGAGACTTTAGTTTTGGGTCTAATTACAGTATAGAAGACTTATATGTGATATAACTCGTGTAGAAAAAAGTGAACACTTTCTTTTGACGCTCACTGTATATACGCAATTTTACCTCAACCGAATATAATTTTATAAATTGCAAAAAATTAGAGTGCCATTTTTTATGCAATTTGTAAACCTTTAGGAAAGTAATACTTTGAGAAAACATTTCTTTGAATGGAGTTTTTTCTTTGAACTTTTATGAAAAAGTTGCATAATCTAGAAAATACATACATAACATAAAATTAAAAAAATTAGGGTGTTTTTCACTTGAAGCGGACTATTAAAAATTTTATCCATTCGAACATACTTCTTTGGTATGTTAGACCTTTAAACTCTCCACCTTGTATACACAGATTTACTTAATACTTAAAATCTAAATATGTCTTTTTGCGAAGAAGATTTCTCAGGTTAAAAAATATTTTTAGAAACAATTTATACATTATAACTATGGCTAATTGGTAATTATTTAGTAATGGTATTAAATTCTTATAGAAAAATTAACAATAAAATTATATTTGGACACGAATTTCAAAAAATGTAATAAATATTGATTTTTTCAAAAATTGTTTTTTTTTTTAAATAATGTTAAATATTTAACCATGGCTGTACAAAAAAAAAATTATATATAATTTGAATTAACCAAAATTTTTCAGGGTATAAGTTCGGGTACTTACAAATATCTGGTTTAATAGAACTGTTTAAGTTTAATAATTTGTTTGATCATTTTTTGCATAGAATACTTAAAATGATGTTGAAATGACCGCTTTCCCTCTCCCCCCCCCCCCGCCCCCACCACCATTTGGCAAAAACAACTTTTTGAAATCCAGCAGTTTCATTTAAGTAGATTAAAGCCATCGTTTTAGAAAAAAAATCATAATCAAAAATCGTAAGGAGTCAGTCGGTTGTATTTCATTCGAAATATAGTTCAATTAGTTGAACAATGAGTTACAATTTTAACTGAAAAAGCGAATGTATTAAAGGGTTAGTTTTAATATTTTTATGCCCCAACGCGTACTGCGTAAGGGGTATATTAACTTTGTCATTACGTTTGTAACACCAAGAAGGAGGCGTGGCAGGTATAGAAAAATACATATATTTTTGATCAGCATCACGTCTGTATGACCGTCTGTGGACACGATTACATTATCACGATGAAATTTGAAATATAAGATTATTTTTAAAAAAAAAAAATCAAGTTACAAAATGGGCCAAATGGGATGAAAACCACGCCTACCTCCCATACAAAGTGACTTTATTTTAACCGTAAAATGTCTTTAAAATACACAAAAATGAAAGATATGCCTTGAAATATGACACGTAAGCTTTGGTCTTCAATATAAATTCTGACTATGAAATTTGGAAAAATCGGATGAAAACTACGCCTATCTCCCATACAAAGTGGCTTTATATCAAAAGTAAAATTTCTTAAAAATCTGCTCAAATCAAAGAAATGTTTTGAAATTTTGCACATAAGCTTTGATATTTAATAAAGACCATCACTATGATATTTTGCAAAATCGGATTCAAATTGGCATCGGAATCTCCCATACAAATTGGCTTTATTTTAAACGTAAAGTCTCTTAAAAATTCACAAAAATTAAAGAAATGTCTTGAAATTTTGCACATTAGCCTTGATATACATATAATATGAACCATCTCTATGATATTTGGCAACATCTGATCAAAACCACGCCTACCTCCCATACAAGGTGACGTCATAAAAATAAGAAAACTTTCGTTAATATATAAAACTGAATGTCATCGTGTATGTCCTGGCTAAAGACTTCAAATATACTTCAATATCGCCGCGGGGGGGTATTTTAGCTTCGGTAGCCTGCCGAAACTCCATCCTTACTAGTTTAATTTTCAAGAACTATGATTCCTTTATTGTAGAATTCCGGGCTTTTATCTTTGAAAAACTGAGGCAAATGCTTTTATCAGTTGTCTTTTGATGCCAATTTTTTTCCCAGCAAGAGAATGTTGGAGAGATCGGAACAAATGATAATCTGATGGTGCAATGCCTGGACTATATGGTGGATGCCTTTAAAACTTCCCAGCCAAAGTTTCTTACTTTTGGCCGAGTCAACAAAGATGTGTGTGAATTCAGTTCATTAAATTTTTGCACTTAGTTCTCAAGCATCGAGTTTATTTTTAAAATCAACTTTGCAAATGGCTTAAAACTGTTTTGTGGTCGATCTTCAGTTACTAAGCAATATCGTGACTGCTGACATGATGGTTTTGTTCAACCTTATCCATAATTTTATCAACTTTTCCGTTGATAGGACTACCACTGCGAGGAACATCTTTCACTTCAAAATTTCCGGAATGAAAGGTAGCGAACCATTTCTTGGCATTTGATTGCGATAGAGAGTAGCTTCATCATAAATAGCACAAATCAGTTCACACGCCTGTGACGCATTCTACACATTGTCGTAGTAAAATGGTAAAATATACCGTATTTTTTCTGAAAGTTCACTCATATTTGCTTTGCAATAACTTTTGACGATGATCGCATACAAGAATTGGACACAAATAGAAGGAATGCTACTATGATAATAAAATTGTATACGCTTAGTTAGTTTAAGCAACTTAAGAAACATTTTAAAAAATAGTTGAAATTGTTAAGTCCTTAGGTACCCCATCGATCTTTATTAATTTTTTAAATGATTTTGTATGGAAGACATATATAATATTTGACCGATCTTAACAAAAATGAATCAGAAGACTAGACAAAAAGAGTAATAGATGTGAACTGAAAAAGGTCGAAATTGGTTAAACCTTGGGCGTACCTCCCTAAGATTTTTATTATATTGTTTTTTTACATGATCTTGTGTTAGAGGTACATTCATAAGTTCGTCGATCTTAACAAAATTTGGTCAGAAGGCTAGACAAATAAAGTAAAAGATACTATGTTCTGAAAATTATAGTAATCGGTTAGATCCTATGTATCCAGAAAATAATTAAAAACCGAGATTATCAGATTATTCAATTAAATGATTGCTCTAGTAAATTTTTCCTCATGTGTATCTAAGTATTGTTTCAACTGTTTTAAAAGCTCTGAATGCTGTCAATAAACAACATTTGCAAATTGAATCTATATTCCGCACATTGCTGAATGATGATACGCACAATGTTGATATGGTCCGTACAGGAAGATCCAGAACGGAAACCTGCTTGCGCCGCATCGACCGTCGAGTATAGATGATCTTTCAATCGCTCTAGTACTACTTTCGCTACAATTTTTGAAGCCGCAGGCAGCACACAGATACCACTCCAAGTATCACATTTCCTTAAATCGTCTTTCTTCGGAATCTTGATAATTATGCCGTTGAGCACTCAACTCGAAAAATTTCATTTTGCCAGGTGATACGGATAAGTGGCACAGAAGCTCAGCGGCAAGTCTAGCATGAGTATTGTAGAACCCAGCTGGTATTCCGTCGCTTCCTGATGCCTTGTTGTTCGGAAGCGATTTAATTGCGTCGCAAAGCTCGCTTACACTAGGTAGATCTGAGTTTATTCGAATATTGGTGGTTATATTGGGCAAGTCGGTCGCGAAATTTGGGTCGTCATTTAAAAACGTCAAAAAATTACCTTTTCATCGTGACAACTGCTTGGCCTCCGAATGTAAAAGTCGTTCTCCACAGGGTGTTCGATTGTGAGGTTTTTGTTGATCAGCTGCTTTGTTATTTTATAAACGGCGCTGCTGTCACCGCGATATGCGGCCTCTTCTGCTTGGTGGGCTAAATCATCTATATCGGTTTCATTTGTCGCGTCTTACACTTCTTTTCGTGTCTTTTTGCTTCATGCGATACTGGGTTTGAAACTCTTTTCGCCGCTCTAGGGAAGTGGTTGCGTTCAGGCTAACCTTGAGTCTCGCACGCTCTGAAATCAGCGTCCAGGTGTCTTCGAACTGTAAAAAATGTGGGCCACAAATTTTAACAAATTTGAAATTTGAAGCATTAAAAAATGTTTTGGAATTCTTAGAACAGACTCAAAAGATTATAGAAAAATTTTAGACGGTAAACTGAAGTTCGTTAGATAAGATTTTGCTTTCAAGAGCATAAACATATATATAGTTACTTTACTTAATTTATACATAGTTGTGTGGTTTTAATTTAATTTGTGCTTTTTTGATAAGATAATAGAGTTTTTCTAGAGTTTTTAATTATTTTTTTTTTATGAAATAAATGAAAGAATTTGTATATAAAAAATTACAGTTTTTCATAATTTTTAAAATTTTTTTTTCTCTTTTCAGTTACGGTGGCATACGTGGTGGCTATCAACACTTTGGGCCACAAGGTGGACAAGACTCTGGCTTTCCAAGTCCGCGTAGTGCTCTAAGTTATCCATTCCCGCACATGCATCAAAATACCTATTCAGGCTATCATTTAAGTAGCTATGCGCCGCCATGTGCGAGTCCACCAAAAGATGGTAAGTATCCACTTAAAAAAAAGAGAGAGAGAGAAAAAATATACAAATATCAGTAAAAATAGCTGTTTTTTAGCAAATAAAGCAATCGATATACAACGACTACAATACTAATTACAACAATTGACCCACAAAAATGGCTACTTGACCTGTGTGTTTTAGTGCTGTTTTGTTGAAGCTACCAAAAAAAAAAGAAAAAAATTAGTTATCATTGGTAAAATCTGTCATTTATATTGTTGTTGCAATAAAGTCACGTTCAAGTGAAACTTTTTTACCCCAAATTGTTATAGATTTTTATCACTACTACTGGAGGACATTTTTTTTTTACTTTTACATGTTTTATGAGTATGTCCGTGTGTGAGGTTTTGTTACTGGCACCACAGGATATAATATGGTCATATTTATTATTTGTTTGCAGTGTGTTTTTTTGTTGTTGTTTACTCTAGTGGTTGCACAGCGATGACTGATAATGGCTGAAAAATGGCACTCAAGAGGGTTGTCAAAAGTTTCGAAATACATATGACGAGTTATGGAAAAGATGGTGTGCCAAGGTAAACAAAAATTATCAACATGGTTGAGAAATATTTTGTTGTTTATCGACTAGAGCTTGATAAATATTGAAAACAAAAGGTATTATCAAAAAATACTCTAGATTTTACAATAAAGTGATAATAATCACTATGTTTTAGAGCCTAAACATAAATAATCCGCCATTTTTACTAATTGAAAATATTTGTGCTTCATGTGCTCAATATGTGCTATTATGTGCTACATTAGAACAATTATAATGTTATGATTAATAAGAGTTGGTGATTTTTAGTGAGATTTGGCTTCGCCCTTAGTTGAACTCAGAAATTTCGAAGTTGTGCTGTGATGTGGTCGCGTTAAGCTGCATTGTTCTGCAGTTAAGTCAACATTTGGGAATTTTGAGAGCGTAAATAAAAGATTTCAAAATGCCTGCCCCAGAGTTGCATTGGATCGTACTTTGGTAGTTATTGGGATACGTTTTTATTTCTTTTGGACGAAGTCAAATTAACAACAAACTTATGTTAATTTATTCAATGTCTTCGGCAAGTTGGTGCCTTCGAAGTTCTTGGATAATACAAGCAAGTTTTAGTTGTTGATCTATGGAATTTTATTTGAATGGAAAATTGTCGATATTTTGTACAATTTAATATATATACTTTTTATCAAAGTCTTCTTATATAATTTTACATAAGCTTAAGTGATGATTAAATCAAATTGTATACATAGCCTTTGCGTACTTGAACAAGAATTTTCCGAATTTTCTCAATTTTACACACTTCAACTTTAACAATTCAAACTATTTTTGTAGAAATTATCTTAGTTTTCATTTTTAAAACATGCTTTTTACATTACACATTAGTTTTGCCAATCAGTACGGATCTTTTTCACAAAAGCCAACTTGTAGTATGTTCTTACTATGTTGTTTTCTCTCGGTATACTAATACAATTTCAGTTTTGTGTATTTTTATTTTGTGAGATTGTTGTTTTTTTTTGTTTTTTCATTGGCACTTTAAAAGCAGTGAGAGAAGAAGTTACTCATTAAATTTTTAGGGCTGATTAGCTTTTTTTATAAAACTTTTAACAAATATTAAATTTTATAGAATCATTAATTTTATTTTCGATTAAAAAATAAGAACTGAGCAGCAACTTGCTATTACTTGCCTTGATTTGGCCAAGCAAATAAATATTTTTTTTTTTAAATTTGAACTGTATAGATGTTTAGTATGAACATTTTTAAGAAACTAGTGCCATATTTTAACATTTTTTTAAATATAGTATAGAAACTATATAAAGTCTTGATTAAAATATTTTTAAATATAAAATTTAATGCTCTTGTTAGGTGATAGCGGTTAAAATTTGCAAATGCTTTTTTTTATAAGTGATAAGTTTCGATATTTATTAGCGGTATATTACAGCACAACTCGAGCACATCACAGCACAATGTAAAAAATTGTCAAAAAAATTACGTTTGCACAATACTAACATATAAAAATCATAAAATAAGAATACTTTATTTCACCAATGCAGTAAATTATAGCACATATTGGGCAGATTGTAGCACATACATTTTGTTTTATTCTTAATACATAATGGCGTAGCTAACTTGCACTTTAACAAAGTTTTTTTTTCTAAACAACAATAACAAAATTATTTTAACAAAGAAGTGGCAAACATGAAAATAAGTGGTTCTATAATATTTTTTTTTTTAATTAACTTTTTACTTTTCATAATCTAAAAATAATGTATTCATCAGATCGTACACTAATAAAAGTTGATCTCAAGATTTCAATATAAAACTAAAAATGACAAACAATTGCAAATCCGCCGCTAACAAAAAAACGCACAATGAATTTGTTTGGTAAACAGCAAACTGATTCTTCTTTGTTATAACAACAACCACTTCAGTTATATTGATACTTGGCAGCAATTTGTTAAGCTTCCACTATGTCTCCATCATGCTGTGGATGATGATGATGATGAATCCATCTTGGGCAACAACAACTTTTAGCTGCTCAAAAACACTCCACTAAAGATAACTGAGTCTGCAGATCGTTGCCAAATTCACACATTACATTGAGAATAACACTCAATCAAACGATCAGCATGTCGTCTGCTTTAAGAAAAATTAAGCAACTACGTGCGCTCCCGCCTTCTCCATTGCCGCCCACAACGAAGGCTAAGTTTTAATCTCTGAAGTAAGACTTTTAATTATTCAAAAACTTGACGACGAGCTTTATTTTTCAACATCATTTTTTCATTCACTAATCAATATATATTCTTATAAGAGAACTGGCTGTACTTACTTTATGCATTACCAGGTAATAGCAACTATTCGCATTTCTATTAATGAATGTTTGATTTTGTTCCCCCCTAAAAAACAATACTGAGTAGACGTTTTTTTTGTTTGTTTTTAAGTACCTCAATGAACATATAATTAAATGTTTTTTCCCCCCTGATAATCTATTGGGCTGTCCGTCCAGCTGCGCTCTCAAGTAGAAAGATCTATTCATTGTGATTTTGTACACTGTCGGTTCATCTTTGTCGACATAATTGTGCGCTTGACTGTGACAGTATTTTTTTTTTGTATATATCCGTACATTTTTGACATTTGTTTTGTTTTTGTTATTGTTTACATTTTGTTTTTCTATGCTTGAGCAGTTATGAACTTTATCGATCCAAAATTGGAGCCAAGCATTTGTATTGTTTTATTGTCTGTTTTTTTTGCCTTATTTGTATTGTATAGAGCAACAATTGAAAAACGATTAACCTTGACTGTAGTTTCTAAAAGAGAGATAGAGAGAGAGAGAGAGAGAAAAAGCGAGAAAAAAATGGCAATAAATTATTGTCAAAAGTGTTGGTGGTTGAAAAGAAAATAAAGAAAGACGTAGAAAATTCTATTAATTGATTAAACTGGTTGACACTTTCTCTTAACACTGTGGAATCCAAAATTTTAAAAAGATAAGTTAAAGATATAAGATATAAGATGTAAGAAATATGACATCGAGATATAAGATATAAGGTATAAGATATAAGATATAAGATATAAGATATAAGATATAAGATATAAGATATAAGATATAAGATATAAGATATAAGATATAAGATATAAGATATAAGATATAAGATATAAGATATAAGATATAAGATATAAGATATAAGATATAAGATATAAGATATAAGATATAAGATATAAGATATAAGATATAAGATATAAGATATAAGATATAAGATATAAGATATAAGATATAAGATATAAGATATAAGATATAAGATATAAGATATAAGATATAAGATATAAGATATAAGATATAAGATATAAGATATAAGATATAAGATATAAGATATAAGATATAAGATATAAGATATAAGATATAAGATATAAGATATAAGATATAAGATATAAGATATAAGATATAAGATATAAGATATAAGATATAAGATATAAGATATAAGATATAAGATATAAGATATGATAAGATATAAGATATAAGATATAAGATATAAGATATAAGATATAAGATATAAGATATAAGATATAAGATATAAGATATAAGATATAAGATATAAGATATAAGATATAAGATATAAGATATAAGATATAAGATATAAGATATAAGATATAAGATATAAGATATAAGATATAAGATATAAGATATAAGATATAAGATATAAGATATAAGATATAAGATATAAGATATAAGATATAAGATATAAGATATAAGATATAAGATATAAGATATAAGATATAAGATATAAGATATAAGATATAAGATATAAGATATAAGATATAAGATATAAGATATAAGATATAAGATATAAGATATAAGATATAAGATATAAGATATAAGATATAAGATATAAGATATAAGATATAAGATATAAGATATAAGATATAAGATATAAGATATAAGATATAAGATATAAGATATAAGATATAAGATATAAGATATAAGATATAAGATATAAGATATAAGATATAAGATATAAGATATAAGATATAAGATATAAGATATAAGATATAAGATATAAGATATAAGATATAAGATATAAGATATAAGATATAAGATATAAGATATAAGATATAAGATATAAGATATAAGATATAAGATATAAGATATAAGATATAAGATATAAGATATAAGATATAAGATATAAGATATAAGATATAAGATATAAGATATAAGATATAAGATATAAGATATAAGATATAAGATATAAGATATAAGATATAAGATATAAGATATAAGATATAAGATATAAGATATAAGATATAAGATATAAGATATAAGATATAAGATATAAGATATAAGATATAAGATATAAGATATAAGATATAAGATATAAGATATAAGATATAAGATATAAGATATAAGATATAAGATATAAGATATAAGATATAAGATATAAGATATAAGATATAAGATATAAGATATAAGATATAAGATATAAGATATAAGATATAAGATATAAGATATAAGATATAAGATATAAGATATAAGATATAAGATATAAGATATAAGATATAAGATATAAGATATAAGATATAAGATATAAGATATAAGATATAAGATATAAGATATAAGATATAAGATATAAGATATAAGATATAAGATATAAGATATAAGATATAAGATATAAGATATAAGATATAAGATATAAGATATAAGATATAAGATATAAGATATAAGATATAAGATATAAGATATAAGATATAAGATATAAGATATAAGATATAAGATATAAGATATAAGATATAAGATATAAGATATAAGATATAAGATATAAGATATAAGATATAAGATATAAGATATAAGATATAAGATATAAGATATAAGATATAAGATATAAGATATAAGATATAAGATATAAGATATAAGATATAAGATATAAGATATAAGATATAAGATATAAGATATAAGATATAAGATATAAGATATAAGATATAAGATATAAGATATAAGATATAAGATATAAGATATAAGATATAAGATATAAGATATAAGATATAAGATATAAGATATAAGATATAAGATATAAGATATAAGATATAAGATATAAGATATAAGATATAAGATATAAGATATAAGATATAAGATATAAGATATAAGATATAAGATATAAGATATAAGATATAAGATATAAGATATAAGATATAAGATATAAGATATAAGATATAAGATATAAGATATAAGATATAAGATATAAGATTATAAGATATAAGATATAAGATATAAGATATAAGATATAAGATATAAGATATAAGATATAAGATATAAGATATAAGATATAAGATATAAGATATAAGATATAAGATATAAGATATAAGATATAAGATATAAGATATAAGATATAAGATATAAGATATAAGATATAAGATATAAGATATAAGATATAAGATATAAGATATAAGATATAAGATATAAGATATAAGATACAATATACAACATACAAGATACGTGATACAAGATACAAGACACAAGATACAAGGTACAAAATAACATACAAGATGCAACATCAAAAAATAATGCAAGATATAAGATGCAATAAATAAAATGCCAGCTATAATTTGTTAAATATAAGATTCGAGATAAATGATATATGACGAAAGAAATTTTACCCAAATTATAAAGATATATAGTAGAAAAAAGTATCTTTCATAATATTGTATTTAACAGATAGTTTTGTATCTCTGTATCAAAATTGTGAGCTAGAGATTCTATTTGTAACTGATAATAAAAAAAAAAAAAATTTATAAAAGAAGTATCTTTAAGAATAACTCAAAGTTAGATTTGTATCTTCTGACATCCAATGCTTTATTTGTGAAGCTTTTGACAGGTATTTTGCATTTTTTGCTCATACGGTTTGTTTTCAACGACTTTTTATTCAACTCCCTATCTTTCTCTCTCGCACTCTATCCACTCCTTCATAACATTTATACGTCATTTATTGCCTTCTAATGCGTTTTCTCTTTTTTCTTTATTTTTTCTATTTTTTCTGTTGTTTTTCTTCTAACCTCGCACACCATGAATTATTGTTGTTATTAAATTTTATAGTTTTTCATTCACCTTTTTTTATTTAGTGGGTGTTGTTTTGTATTCTTTGTCACAATTCCACGTGCGTTGAGCTGTAATTAAAATTTATTTATGACTTTCAATAAGTTTTATGAATGGTGCCGCACACTCGGTTGTAGTGTTGCCATATCGTCGCACTGGTGTCTGTGCTAATTACTCCCTGTGGAGTGTTTTATACGTTGATATACAGCTAGTTACAAATATATTATTTGAAAAGCAGCGGGTGATTTTTAGCAAAGCAATAAAAAATTGCATGTTGTTAAAATATTTTATGTGTTGAAAAATTGCTTTTTGAAGTGTTACCAACTTGACACAATTTATTTTTCAATATTACAGTTCAACTTTTTGTATTTTTTTGGTTGAATATGATGTGCTCAAAACTGCATTATAAATTGATTATTAAATTTGCGCGCCAAAATTCTGTATGCGGCGTTTTGAGCTCTTCAAATACCCACACACACACACCCTGACATCGAGTATATAAAATAATGATAATAAATAGCTTTTGTGTGTAATTATAATTGCTGTAATTACACTTTCGTTTGGCGTAATTAATTATTCCACTCTTCGTGGCGTCGCCGGGCACCTCAATATATAGGTACTATGTATTCATGTATATGCATCTATGTAGTAACAATTATATAAATATTTTAGCCACGGCGGTTTGTCCGTTTGTCCTCGACGGCACCGTATTTCGTTGTTCTCTTTGCGTGTAGGGGGCGGTGGTAGTTGTTATTTTTTATTTTTTCCGTATCTTGTATCTAAACCAGACAATACTATTTCGAGTTAACAAATACAGTCAAACCAATTAATCTTGGGTGCAAAATGCCGGCTCTTAGCCGCCTAAGTAGACTAGGACGCTTTTGTTGGTTCTCTAGTATTAGTTCAATTAAAATATTTTGTTTATTCTTAGCTTAAATCTCGGTATTGTATAAAATTAATGTGAGAGTGTGTGTGAGTGATACTGTAAGTATGTGTTGTTGCTATTTTTCGAGTGCTTTGAACCCTGCATTAATTATTGTAATTAAAGTTGAAAAACAATTGAGCTTTATGTCGTGTGTATGTGTGAGTTTGTGTGGGTGGATGAATGGTTGTAAGGGATTTGTTAGGCGAATAATTAAGCAGAAAAATCGATTGATATAAATATAATCAAGTTCTTTTTAGAGGCAGAGACATTTTATGAAGTTCAAAGGGGAAAAAATTAATTAAATAAGCAAAAAAAAAAAAAAAAAAATACAAATACACGAATAAATATCAAAGCTGACCAAAATATACCATACAATAATATTCTGACTAAGAATAAATCTTAGAAAAATGGAATTGTTTATGTGTGTAAAAATTTTTAACTAAAATTTTAAAAAAGTTCAGCTTTTGAAACTTATAGATACGAAAATGGAAAGAATATGATAGAATATTGTTTCGACGATTTGTTGCAATAGATTTGTTATCATTTTATTTAACTATTTTTTTTTAAATGGTTGTTCGATGAGACATTTGTAAGTTGATGATATGGCAAAGTGATTTATTTTATTGATTCAGCGTATTCTTAAGATATGTGGATTTATAGATTAGAAGAAAGCTTTAAAGTTCCCCCTTACATTATATATGAAATATTTTCCACGAAATATATATTACATATATATGTTTGAATATATTTTGTAAAATATTTGCTAAGCTGTATTCGATTTATTATCTTGTTCACTGACTTAATTAATTAAGTAAATAAATAATGAAACTACGCTCATTAAAAAGCAATATTTTTTAATTACTTCAACAGATTGTTTTAAGATCACGCATACTTATTTGTTTTTTATTAAAACTTGTTAAAAGTGCATTTAATAAAGTAGAACATTTTACGGAACTCAACATTATTATGAACTGTTTAAACGATATTGAAACTGCAATTATTGCCGCTTGTAATAGCAAATAGCTGTGCGACTGATTTTTTCACGTCTTATATGTGGTCCAGGAAAACCCCACCACTCCCTCTTTTAAAATAAATATTCATAACATAAACACAAAAAAGTCACAACCTTTAACGTTCAGAGCTGCTCTAAATGGCGCACAATAAGATGCAGCGTATTTATTCTTAGAATTTATAATTTATAAATACACATTTATATCTACATATATATAAATGTTTATTAATTTATTCTAAAATCTTATTCTCGCTTATAAATATTAACGCTGATGAAGTTAAATATTTATGTACTGAAAAAAAAAAACGAAAAAATTTCCAATTTCAGATTTCTCAATATCCGACAAATGCGAAGATTCTGGATTACGCGTAAATGGCAAGGGCAAAAAAATGCGCAAACCCCGCACAATTTATAGTTCGCTGCAATTACAACAATTAAATCGACGATTTCAACGGACACAATATCTGGCCTTGCCGGAACGTGCTGAGCTGGCAGCGAGTCTGGGCTTAACGCAGACGCAAGTAAGTCGGAGGAATTTCTTCTTTATTATTATTATGCTGTTATTTTTATTTTGTACTGTTGAACATATGATTTGTCTCTTTGTTTTTTTTTTTTTTTTTTTGAATGAAATGAAATGAAAAGAAAGAATATGGAGTTAAATTTAAATATTTTGTTAAAGCCTGACAAAAAAATTTTCAATAGCTAGATGAGTGTGTCATGCCCAATTAAATAGAATTTAAAAATTGGTACTTAAAATGATTAACTATATCCAGGAATAAATAGTCAAAACTTTTCCAACGATATCTTCAAAACAGGGATCACAAAAAAAAAAAAGTTATTTGAATTTTAGTAAAAACAAAAAAAAAATATCAAACAATGTATAAAAATCAGCATTATCTTTGGTTCAACGGCGAAGGTTTGAAAGTTTTTGATGCAATTTAGAAGAACATTCACAGTACTATATTTCTGACCTTTTGTACTTTAAGCAACCACACAAGACGAAATTTTTACAAAAAACATGATTTTTGGAGATTATTTCATAATGCTTTAGTTCACTGGCATAGGTTCACTTTTAGAAGGTGACAATGGTAATTTTTTTGGTAATGGTAATCCTAATGAATATGGTAAATTTCAAATGAAACGGCTTTTCTTTGATCCTGCTTTTTCCAGTCTTCTTTCTCAAAAAATAAGCACAAAATTGAATTAAAAAATACTGTTGTAAAATAATAACAATATATAAGATATAAGGAGTTAAGGCAAATTTTATAGTTTAATATTTACAAGCGATTATTTCCTACCCTCTATTACCTGTTTCATAGATCAGCATTTATGCCCACTCTTACCTCAATAAGTTATTTTTATAGTTATTCAATATAGAAAAAGAAAACTAAAAAGAAAAAGCATTGATTTGCAATGCCAGTATAAATTCTAAGGAATTTTTGGTGTTTTTATAGTTTTTAAACTTTTACATAACAGTAATTTTTTCGCAGAATTTAGAATTTGTGTTGGCACCACTTCGTGTCAGGAGTGTTATGTTTTACTTTATTTGCTCTAATCTTTGTTTTAGTCACTGATATGCCGTCAAGTGCATAACTGCAAGAAAAAAAAAACGATTTATCGATTTCAGTTTTACTAAGTAAGTGGCATTTTAAGGCGCTATTAAAATTTAATCAGCTGATTATGGTAAGTATAGATTAATATGTCAGGAGTGTTGTCTATGATTCTGAGCTTTTAACTATTGAAAATGAAAAAAGTGTTTGTATTTGGTTGCTTAGTTTTTAACTGTTTTGTATATTTTGAGTTCTTAGTGCAGAATATTTTTGAACAAAAATATTAAAAAATCATTTATAGTGTTGTTTCAACATCAATGCCATTGCCGCTGAGCTACTAAACCTTTTTTTATTAATTTTTTTAATTTTAAGCTTAAGACAACTAAATTATCAAATGCTAAAATGTAGAAATTGTTAGTAGACTTAAACACTTTTTAGAGGTATAACACTTAAGACATAAATCGTATCCACTTCTGCAATAACTTAAAAAATTAAATTTTGCAGAATTTTTTTAAAAGCATGACGGTGCTTTTAGATTCTACATTAATTTAACAACAGTGGCCATGTTTACAGTTGAACGATAGTAAAGTTGAAAAATTTCAAATTTTCTCTATCATATCCATATTTTTTTAAATTTACCCATATAGAATAGCTAAATGGTACATCCAGAAGAGTTAAACTGAACTTGCATCTACTCAAACTATAAGTATCTTAACAACGGTTTGCCACAAGGCTTAATTCTTGGACCACTTCTCTTTGCTATTTTTATTAATGACATCTTTATCATTCCAAAAATCTAAAAATGCATGCATATGCAGATGATCTACAACTTTATATGCCTCATACTATTGTAGATCTCAGTGTAGATTTTTGCTAAATAGTAATTGAGGAACAAGGTTTAACATTAATCCTCGTAAATCTTTTCTGTTGCCAAGTTAAATAAGTCAGTACTCAGTTGAAGATATTTCGACCGTATTTTTGACACTGTCTCAAACAATTGTCCGTACATATGGGATATCAACAGAAATGTGTTTGTTATATGGAAAGCTTTCGGCCGAATATCTTGAAATAAATACATACAAAAACATCAGTACAGAATAACACGCCCACTTTCCCTAAAAAGAGAGAAAATGGAATTATTATGGCTTACTTAACCAACGGAAAAGTGAACCAAATTTGAAATAGTTCTGAACTAGTTCCAAAATAAACCAGTACTAGTCCCACTACAATACTTTTTAATATTGAGTGAACTGACGCTTTTTGCAGGTTGATGTCATTGGAAAAGATAATTGTACCCATAAACACTAATTTTTCTGCATATTTGAACTACATAGTTGCATTAGGAACATTTTTAAACTGGCTGCTTTCGCACTAGTCTACAAGTGGTTCTTGCTTAACTAGTTTTAAAGTGAACTTTTTAAAATTTTAACAATTTAGTGTACTGGAGCATAGGTCCAAAGAACCTGATTTGTACGATCTTTTTCATCCAAAATATTTATTAATGAATAAATTTATTATTTCTTTTTTATTAATTTTAGGAACTAAAACTTTAATAATTTCATAGAGCAACAACCGTAGAGCAAATTTTAACTAATAGCCAGAACGCGTTTTCGACCCCAACGCGTTTTCTACCACAACGTGTAATCAGATTCCATTAAATTTTTTTCATCAATACTTTTAAAAACAAAAGCAAAGTGAACAAAAGTTACACTGAACGCCTTTTGTACTTTATCAGAGCTAACAACGAACTGCGCTAGAAATGAACTAGTTCACTTTTTCAATTAACTCTAAAATAACTGCTGGGTATAAAGAGTATCGAATTGAGTTCATAAAATATTTTTATTTAAGTGACATTCAAATTACTTCCATGCAGATGTAAAAAAGTTAACAGTACACAACGTGGGCATAGCGAGTGTCGGGCTTAAGGGGGCAGCTGCTCCCCCTAAATATCGGAAAAATTGAAACAATAAAATAAAGTTGTTTAAAAATTTTAATACGACTTTATAACATATGTCTGGAAAAAATATTCTTTAAATACTATAACTATGCACGTTTCAAATTTAAGTTTATCGACTTTAAATACAACTTTTTTTAGTTAAAAAATTTTTGATAAATCAAACTTTAAACTTTAAATTCAACCTTTATCAGGATGAGCTTTATTTTATGTTTTTATATTTAGGTTGTAAGCTTAAAATTCTAGTCTACAGCAAAAAATAGCCTTTTTTATAGCTTGGGATGTACGAGTACTCATTTTCTTCTAAAGTGGTTTGACTGTTAAACTTATAAATTAAGGCAAACAACAACTTATGTATATGTTTAATACATGTAACTTATTAAAAAAAATCGTGTTCTTTTACAAGAAAACGTAGCTATGAAAATAATGTGAAATTATCATTATTTTAACTTTTCTATAAGTCCTTAGTTCACGACCATTACTTCAATTTTTGTTTTTAATGAAAAAAGTTTTATTAAAGTACTTAGTAATAAACTTAGTTAGAGACTAAAAGTAAGACCCTCCATTTTGTCAATTTCAATATTTGACTGTAGATTTTCTTCATATAAACCTGGTTTCTTTTCTGTACTCAGAAAACATATCAGTTGTGACCCCAACATTTTTGGTTAGGTCTTTGGTATAATAGTTGTTATAAATGTAGTTCACTTATTATAAACTGATTTCGGTATTCAGAATCGAAAATGTTTAGTCGCGCTTAATACTCGTTTGTCATAAAAAAAATATGGTTTTAGGAACAGAATCAACGCATTTTTCAAGTTGACCTTTAAAAAGTACCCAAAATACATTAACAAATAACTTTTTCTCTCAATCGAAAAATATATTTTATAGCCGAATTACCTCTCTCACAATTAAAAGTCATTTCCAACAACCAATATGTTAAAAAAAAATATGCTCTCATCTTTATGCAATCCTCATTCAAGAAAATACAAACAGTTTAAAGATTGAAGTTAAGGTCAAATTTATTTCATTTATTTGAATTTTATTCTATATCTTGATTTTTTCTTTTTGATTCCATAGACAACTTATAGAAAAGAACTGATTTGGCTAGTCCCCTTTGTATTAATGCAAACGTGCACTTCGGTTAAAATTAAGAGATATTTTTAGTGAAATACACAAATTTTTTGCTGTACGTACTTAGTTTAGTTATGATGACCGTGTTTGTCAGATAAACAATGAGACAAACAAAAATTCGATTGAGGAAAATTTTGAAAAGAAAATTTTCTATGTATTATATATTAACGATATTTTTATTTTAGTATTTACTTTAAATATTAAAAAAAACAAAAAAAAAAATACATACTGAAATAAGCTGTAGAATATTTCTGAAGACTTTGCTTTGCACTGATCTGATGCAATAACAAATCAAAATAATAACAAAACTTTTCGCGGTTAGTTTTATTAAGCATTAAAAGAATGCTTTTTATATTTATTATGTATATGATCAAAAATTAAAAACAAAATATATTTTTAAAATCTGTTGAACTGTTCTTAGTTGAGAAATGAAAAGAAGAAATTCAAAATTTAATGCGAATAAAATGTAAATGTCTGTTGTGATAAACAATTATCTACCATGCTAAACGGATGGTTAGTTGTATGTTTCAATATTCAGTTGGGAGAAGTATGTGATTTAGTTACGATAACCGATAGTTAGTTCTAACAACATCAACTCTTTTCACGGCAATGGAAAAGTATGTTCAAACAACTACTAAAAATTTGAGATTCCTGCAACTTCAAAAATGTGGTTGTGCATTTTTTTGTTACCAATTTGTTTCCTCAGAGTGCCTATAGAAACTAGTTTTTGGAAAATAAATAGCAATAAATAAGTTTTAACGATTTATAGTGCAAAATCTGCCCTTTGTGGACCCGATTTTTTTTAAACTTTGTAGGTAAATAGTGCTCGTGAAAATAACTTGAACTGTGTTTTTTGTTTTTGCGAAAACAGTTTCTTTTTTAAGTTATACACTGTAAAAAATTGGAAAATATCTCCAAAAATACAATTAGTGCATGTATTCAAACATCTGTAACTTCGAAACCGTAAGTCATACAGAAAAAATTACCATATATTATCTTGAATGGGTCTTTCTTGTGGTGTCCTTTTTTTGGACAGTATTTATGAAATTTTTTTAAAGTTAAGTTATATGAAGTTATATGTCACGTTTTTTGTAATGTTCGCAGTAAATTTTTCACCTTTTGCACATAGTGTCGTTATAATTCATTAATTCTTAAGGTTCACACAAAATTTTAGCTTGGGATAGTAACGATTGCTATTTTTTACGAATTTTTAAAAAAATGCCTACAAAAGATTTCTTACTTTTATACCGAAAATTCCATATTTGTATAAAATTCTTCTGTACATTAATTTGTTACTGAACTCCTCCAGAATGGCTGGACCGATTTTGATCAAATTTGGTGTGTCTGTGCGGCTAAGTCTGTACATGTTCAATATGTAAAGCTTGACCCGGTAGGTGGCGCTGTTGCTGGGTTTAAAGGGTTATTTGAAAGTATAACTCACAAACGAATTGAAAAATTGTTGAAAAATTAGTATTAAAAACTTTTTGTGTGTTTTAGGTACGAAAGTTTTTGACTTTGGCAACGAAGGAGCTTGGCTTAAGCCTCCTCTGCAGACAATACCACTAATTTTATTTTTTGTGGAAATAGAATAGTTCAATAAAAAATTAAAGTGTTGGCTTTGAAAATGAATAACTCGGTCATGTTACAATAGGATTGCATTCATTTCTTTTTTTTTTTTTAAATTTTGAGTAATTGTGCGTCCAATCGTGTTTCAATATTTTCTATTTTCATTTCCCTTCTAATTTTTATAATATTCCAAAAAAAACCCTTAACGAATTTCTTCATTTCGCAGAAAATTTTTGTAAAAATATTTGTTATTGGAAAAATATTCAAACCAAAAATTGCTTTTTTAATATTCTTTCATATGGTATGCATAAATGTAGGGTTTGTTTAAAGTATCTATCGTAAGAACTTAATCTTATCTTTTAAAAAGAAATGAAAATTAAAAAAGCAGTATGTAGTTATAATACGTTTCAGGAGAACTATCAACCCAGAGAGTTTCAAAATTTTCAAAAATAGTGGTGACAGAAACATGGGCGTTTTTGATATGGAATCACCGAAATATGCTGAAATTTTAATTCCCTTTTGTACGGTCAAAAAATGCTATAATTTTCCATGAAAAAGCTATAATTTTACATAATTTCCGTTGCACAAAATTAGCTTTCGGCTTGGGTCAGTTTTATTTTAGTCGAAATATAATTCAATTAATTAAATCAAGAGTTAAAATTACAACTCGAAAACCGAGAGTTATAAGGGTTTATTTTTTATAAACTTTAGTTTTATATATTTCATTAAATTAGAGCATGCAGCACACAAACTAAATAAAAGCATGTAAATTTTATGATTACACCTGAAAATAATAGTAAAATCCTAAGTTTAAATTTTAAAAAGTTAAATTTGATTTGTTAAAAGTTTTTTCTGAACTGGAAAAAGTGGAGTTGGAAATACAAAAGGTTTATTTTCGACTAATAAAAAAGTTGTATTTGATATGTAAAGATTTGAATTTTAAATGTTAAATATTGTATTTGATTTGAATAACCGGTATTTTCTGTTCACACTTATAATTACATTTATATTGGCATCTTGTAGTCGAATATCAAGCAATTTAATTTGCCATCTTTTTTAAAAAAAAAAATACAAAATCTGCGGTTCGATTGGTTGTTTTTCTTTTAAAAACTAAAGTGTTTTTCATTTTTGTTCACAAATTTGTTCTTAAGAAAAATAAGTCATGATTAAAAAATAGCTTTTTGATAGAAAGTGCAAATTGTGATGTAGAAAAGGTCTTCAAGGTCCGATTTTACAGTCAATCAAAAAAAGAAAGCTGAATCAGAATGAGTGCAGCCTGGAAGAAAATATGCTGCCTTCACCTGATTTCAAGCTTTCAACTGAAGGTGCTGATGAAGTACAATCTGTATGCACTACATCTTCTACCTTCGAGTATAAAATATATATCTTCAGATATAAAAAATTGTAAGCTCCCCCTAGCTGGTATTGTGGCTACGCCCTTGGTACACTTAGTGTAAATCGATTTCTGTCTTAAAAATTGATTTTTTGCTCACCTCTTAAAATGAATAAAGCGCACAGACAAAATTAAAGCTGAACAAAAAGCTAAATAGTGAAGCCAGCAGCTAACGAAGGGCAAAGTTTAACTAAGCAAAAAAAAAGAAAAAAAAGTATTCAGTAGCTAGAAATCTTAATATTTCCAAAGTTGGTAAATATTTGCATAACATTAACTTACTGGCTATAAAAGAAACACAATCGACAGTGACGCTTCTGTCTGTCCAGTAACGCTGGCCATGCGTCTGTCCAACACAACAAACATTATTTGCTCTGAAGTCTACCCGTCTGACAGTCCAGCGACGAGGTCTCTCAGCCCTGCTTTCTTCTCAGCTTTGGCCTGTCTTCCGCTCTGCCTGCCTGCTTTACGTTCAATAAACAACTTCCGCTAGCTGCTTAAGTTAAGAGGCGGTTTTAATTAGTTCAAAAACTAAACTTTTTCTCTTCATTCCTTAGAGTTAGCTCAAGCTGTATGGCAAGAACTATAGTGCTTTTTTTGTGCTGTAGTTGTTGTTGTTGTTGTCGTTGTTGCTGCTGTTATTTTATTACTCAATTTACAACAAAAACAATAAATAACCAACAAACGCACGTGTATTTAAACAATTTACACCATCAAGCGTTGAGCTATAAAGAAAAGAAAGAAAACTCTAACAAAAATAAACTTGGTAGTAAAAGTGGTAAAGCTACTACAACAAAAATATTGTTTGTTGTTGTTGTTGTTGTTGTTACACCCCTTGCATATTTCTGCACAAATAGTCATAAATTACTTTTTCCTGCCGCACACGTTTAACCCTTACACAGCCGCAGGGTTTTGAGGCGCTATCATTGCCAGCGTGGCACTGCTACCAACTTAACGCAACAACAACGACAACTGCAACAAAAAGTATATCATTTCAATTGCATTCAATTGTTGTGCTTCACGTTGACTTTTGTTGATTTTCATTGATTTTATTAAGGTTTTTCTTTTACTTCTGCTACTCCATCGTTTTTCCACTTCTTTTTTATCTTCTACTACTAATAAATTCAGCTAACTTGGCTAAAAAGCATACAAGTAGGGGTGTGTCTATCAGTTGGTTTATTGTTGGCTTAGTTTAAGTGTTGCATGTCTTAATATTAAAGCTAAAAACTATTGTTGCCAAATATTGACGCCGTTTTGTTGGTTTGGCTGTTGTTGTTGTTGTATTAATGTGTCTAGTTAAGTTAGCGCTGTATTTACCAAAACAAATTTTGTGTTAAGACCACGATTGACAGCTGCCACTTTAAGACTTAGGCAGTTGCAGTTGTTGTTGTTGTTATTGGTGTTGTTTTTATAATAAATTTTTGCATTTTCAACATTATTTAGCGCCTGCGGTTAAGTCTGTTGTTATTATGCAGGCTAAGCAGACAGATAGACACGCAGATAGAAAAACGTTGCAAATACAATTTGTGCGAAAACAAATTTTATTTAAACTTTGCCATATATAGGCAAATTCCACAGGGTGTTTTAGCAGTGTGAAAAATAAATAAATTTAAAAATTCGTCTCAAAAAATATTTTTTCCGCGTAATAATATTAAATTTGCAGTGAATAATCTGTGTCTAATATAGGCCCGTAGCCTGGATTTTTCATGGCACAAGATTTGATAAAACCATCTGTAAATATTCCAATTTCCAATCAAAATAGTCTACTTTCAAAATTATTTTTAATGTACCTTTTTTTAAATAATCAATGAAAGATTACCAGAGCTTATTGAATTTTTTTATCGAGTTTATTTTGAGAAATGTATTTTTGATTTTTGCTTATAATTTTGTTTAGAAATGTTTGAAATTGATAATTTTTAATTGTTTTTAAAAAAAATATAATTGCAAATATTAGTACAAATGTTAAAAACGTTCCCTCAGAATATTCACCAATACGACTATATATGTTTAAAACAAAAATAATTGAAAATAAAAAGGAAATACAAAACTAATTTTTTTCTAAATAAATATCTACATATTTTAACATAAAAAAATTATAGTAGAAACTTAGCAACGCTTTCTTGCAGCTTATTTAAATCAAAATTAAAATTAAAAACAAAAATTTTTTTGAATCAGTTCACCAGTTGAAGCCATGAATCAGGAATATACAAAGATATATAAGAAAAAATTGTATAATTTAGAAATTGGTTCTTTTTGACTATCTTACACCTCCATTGGTCCCTAGATTGTGTACACGATTTTGGGCCTGAGCCAAAACTAGTTCGGATTTTGTAAAATCGTATAAAGTCAAAAATATGACTATTATCGAAATTTATTTGGTGTACTCAAATTATATCCAATAAAAAAATTTTTAAAATAATAAGTAATGAAATTCTTTAAACTTCAAAACTTTTTTGATAAATTTAAGTGTGTTTTATAGCAGGATTACGAAATAACGGATTTTAAATACGTACCTATTTAATTTCTAAAAACAAATTTTTTTGGTGATTTTATTTCTTGATCATAATAAAATCCCTGAGGCATTAAGAAAATAGGTATCTTCTGGTAGGTAGGATATCTCAGATTTGGAAAATCTAAAAAAAAAACCAAAAAAAAAAGTCCTGTCTAAGTTCATACTTAAGACTACACCGAGAAAAAACGCAATATCACCTAAGTCGACTTGGGTAAGGAGAATTGTATGGGAATTATAAACTTATGCTTATTCACCTAAGCAATTTATAGTTTAATACATTGCTTTGAAATTACATACTTCGATACCCTGCCAAAAAAAAAAACAGATTTGATTCACCTAAGCCCAAAATCCAAACATACAAATTAAAAAAAAAAAAAACTAGGAGGGATGGCTTAGGCATAGTTTTGAGCTATTTTCTGCAAAAAAAAAACAAAAACACAGGTGCGTCGTTAGACACACGAGCGAAGGAAATATTTGATAATTTAATGTTTTTTTTTTCAATAAAATAACTTTTAAATTCAAAAATAACATAAAGTAAATTAAGAAACACACGTTAATATTCACACCAGCAAATTTTATTACATTTCATTAACAAAAGAAAAGAAAAAAAAAAAATTTCTATTCCCGCTGTGCGGAATATAACTTGGAATTTTTGGTGCCAGTCCATTGCTCTACCCACTGATTCAAAAAGCCTTGCTATGTTAACAGATGCAGTATATCAGTATTCTGTTGATAGCCATACAACAAAAATCTATTAATAGATTATTGTGTTATGCTGCAGCATAGCTTCAGTTGTAATTAAAATTGAATCAATCATTCTGCGTAACGAAAGAGCTTGGCTCGATGCGTAGTGTTGTGACTTCTTAATCGGTGGTATCGGTGGGTGTGGGTTCAAATCTCTACGGCAGGCGAATGATAAATTTTAATATTTGATATTTAATTTAATTTCATTTAATAGTATTGTTATAATAAACGCAAGCAGTGAAGAGAAGCCATGAATTTCTAAGGAACCCGGTGTTGATAAAAGAAAAATTTGTGTTATTGACGATTTTCAGTCAAGCAAAGCAAATCACAGTACGAGAGGCGGCTGCAAAATAAGGAAAAAAACCAAAACCCGGAAAAAGTTATATATTTGAAATTCAATTTTTTTTTATCACGCAAATAAAAATTGGCAAGTTAACATGTAAAACTTAGGCGTTTTGATGAAGTAGTTGGAAGGCTGGAAACTGCCAAAGCCATCTTATAAATTATACTAGGTTTTTTTTTTTAATTTAACATAAGCTTTTTTCTCGGTGTAGGCAAACACCGCAAAATTAAATATTAAATTAAAATAAAATAAATAAAATTAAATAAAAAAAATAAAAAAAAAAACAAAAAAAAAAAAAATATAAAAAATGCGGAAGCCAAAATTAAAAAAAAAATGCTTATAATTTCAGGGTAAAAGTGGTTGCATTCGATTTTGTAGACTTTAAATAGAAAACTGAATGCCAATTCCTGAAAAATAAGTTATTCCTTAAATAACTCTGGTGGGCACGGATTAAAAAATTTGAAATTTATTTGCAATAAAGAACATAGTAGCTTTGATATTTGCTTCGTTTGGAAGATACAGCCTTTAAAACTTCATGAAAATCGCCCTATAATATGTATATTAGGGTGGTCGTTATATGATTATTTTTCAATTTTCAATAACGTATGGTTGTTGTTTGGCTCCAAATGTCAAAAAAAAACTAATCCGCATTTTTTTCAAATTTTTCAATTGAGCCCTAACTAAATCTCCATACAAAATATGTCTCAATAAATAAATAGAAATAATAGTTGCACAGGACTTAAATTTTGCATGTGAATTTTAATAAAAAACATAAGCACACAGAGCAAAAAAAGTTCAAATTCAAAGGACGGCAAATTTGTATAGAGCGATGCTAGAACAAGCTTTTCCAAAGTCTTAGAATATTTTTGGGCCCCTGAAATGGATTTATCAACATGATAACGCTCCTATCCATACGGCACGTATCGTTACAAGCTGGATTAGTGAAGAAAAGTGTTCAACTGTTGTCATGGCCTCCATATTTTCCGGATCTAAACATTATTGACAATATATGGAGTTGATAAGTTCGGAAAGTGTATGACTCTAGTCGACAATTTGAAAACAAAGAGTCACAAATTTCTGCCATTAAAGTGGCTTGGAGTGAAATTTTTTTGAACTACTTGGAGCAACTTTTTGATTCCATTCCAAATCGGATTTATGAAACTATCTTAAATAAAGAAGGTAGCACTCATTATTAAAAATTTGTTGAATAAAAAAAAAAAAATAAATTAAGATAAAGAAAAATATTTTCGATTCCATTTCATAAAATTAATGAGATGAACCTATCCTAATGACGCACCAAAAAGTGCATATTTTTGTATTGCCAAAGTTCAAACAACAACAGAAAATTAACGGCTCCTTAATGTACAGATTCTCTTTACCTAACTTTTAATAATAAAACACTTAAGAAAAAACAACACAAAAAAGTTTTCCATTACGTTCCTTTTAAGAAAAAAAATGGTTTGTATTTCATTGAAGCAGTGAAACCTATTCTGCTGACGCGGAGTGTATATATTTGAATACTACCCAGTGAACCAAAGCTACCGTTTTTGAATTCATTTATGAACCTTTTCGGGTAGAAACGTTCATTTTCGGCACTCATAAATGAACCCTTTTTGTATCATTCATCGGACTAAAATGCCTCTCAAAAACGAACCTTATTTTGTTCGCAAATGAGTTAAAAAAAGAACCATAAATTATCCTTTTTTTTTGTTCGGAAATGAGTTAGAAAAAGAACCATAAAAATTTATTTTTCTGCACTCGGAAATGAACCCTTTTTGAATCAATCGCCGGACGAAAATGCCTCACAGAAACAAACTGTTTTTTCTTCTTAAATGAGTTCAAAAATGAACCATACAAAAGTTCTTTTTCGGCACTCGAAAATGAACCTTTCTTGTATCAATCTTTCAGTCCAAAGATTCAGCCTCTCAAAAACAAATCTGTTTTTGTTCAGTAATGAGTTAAAAAAAGAACCTTTTTGAATTATAAATTTTATTATTGCATAATACTATTTTTAATAACATATCGATATTTTGTTAAAGAAGAAATGATTATTCCCAAAATTAGAGATCATATTAATCATTGGGTTAATAAGATTAATATACCTGGGCTGGAATTCACGCATTGTGTTTTTCATGATATTGATGTTTCAAAGGGAAAAGGCGTGATTGTTTTCCAATTTGACAAACTTCCAAATTAAATATGAAATATCAAAATAGTTAAGTTATTAATTGGGGAATTTATTTTATTACTTTTTTGCATGGAATGTTTTCGTGGTTTTCATTCTATTTGGGCTTGATTTTAATTTTTGATAGAAATGTTGAAAATTTTCATACGTGTAGCAGTATATCCATCTCGCACTGGTAAAAAAGTTCATATGACGTTTGTACGAAGGTCAACATTTTCATTTTAAGTTCCTTTATTTAACTGATTTTAGAATATAAAAAGTAACATTTATGATTTATTTGTGAACTCATTTATGAACAAAAAATAGTTCGTTTATGAGAAATTGTTTCCTACTGATATGATAAAAAAATTATTCTTTATTGAACTCATTTCAGAATGCAAAAATGAAACATAAATGCTTCATTTCCGAACTCATTTATGAACAAAAAATGGTTTATTTACAAGGAAGTCTTACCTACTGAAATGATACAAAAATAATTCATTTTCGACTCAAAATAAGTTTTTAATGAATTTCGCAAAATATGTACAATTTTTCTTTATTGGAAAAGCTTTCACGAATTTAATCTTTTATAGCAAGCACTTTTTAGCGACAAAATAAAAAAGAAAAATTTAAAAAAAAAAAAAATTCTCACCAAAAACGTGCGCAAAACTCTCACCTTACTCAAAACCTTCGCTTATGGTTCAGTGGGTAAATTCGTTTCTGTTTTAATTGTATAAAGTTGTAAATAATATCAATAAATACATTGCATACATTTTCCCTACAAAGACACAATTGCCCAAAAAGTTCAAATTTATTTTTTTTTTGCTACTGGTTTAAAAAATCATTTCTTAATTTCATGAATAAACACTTTTGCAAAGCTTATTTCTTACCCAAAATTTTAGTTTTATTAGCCAAATATTAGTATTATTCTTCAATGAGTTTTTGCAGATTTTGATAGAGTAATATTTTTAAGAAAATCCCTAATTGTATACTTTGGGTTAATTTGAATATAAAATCTAGAGTTGTAAGCGAATTTTAAAACCAATTCGATTTCATAGTTTATTCAACACAAAAAAGCCAATGTCCCAACAATTTTCCTTAAATTTTTTTATAATATAAAATACCTTGATACCAATACTTGATACCAATTAATACAAAAACACACAATTTGTGAAAGTGTGCTCCGTATGTGGGTGGATGTTGCTCTCATATAAAGCATAAAAGAACATTCAACATTAACTTCAATTAAAATGGTAACTTTTTTAATTGCAAGCATTTTCCATAGTATCACCCTGTCAGCGCTTACATGATATTCATTGAAAATTAAGTACTGAAAAAGAAAAAAATTATGAAATAAAACTAATCAACACTTTTTAAGTAAGTTTTATGAAATACTCAAAAGCTAAGAAATAAAATAAAAAAAAAATAAATAAAATATATCTTGTTCTACGAACGCATCGAGCGCAGACCCATTCAGCTTTTACGCAGACAGACATGATATTGAGTCGATTACAATGAGGGGGAGTTTTTTTGCAACGCCACCCTGGCATATTATGAGGCCAGACAATAAATGTACAACCGAGACCATAACGACACTGCAGCGCATTATGTTTGAGATTGAGTGAGGTAAAGCGGTTTGAAGGGTTAAGACAGAGTACTGGTTTTGACACCCACACACGAAACAAGCTACAAACCGCAAGCTCACGTTCGAATGCCGTAGCAAATAATACAAAATAAAATACATACAAAACAAACTGAACTATGTGCAATTGTTGTTGTTGTTGTGGTCAATGTTGTTGTAGTTGTGGCATAATTCAATTAGGAAGCCCCCGCCCACTATCAATAAATTTAGAAAAAAACAAGCCTCACTCACTTGTGACTCGTTTTGTGCTGCATTGTTTTCTACTTTTTGTTTTTTTTTTTTTTCCTACTCATATTTAGTCATTGTTGTTGGTTTTGCTATTTGCAAGATTTATTGAAATCTTACAAATCTATCTTTTAAATGCTTGTAACACGTCGTATGTATCTTCAACTAACTTATGTTGGCATTGAATTGTCATCGCATGTTGTATGCATGTCTTAATTGTTTTTTATCAAACGTCAGTAATAAAAAAAAAAAAAAAAAAAAGTATATAAAACGTAGTAAATTCCTACTTTACTGCTATTTTTTCAATGTAGCAACATGCAAGCTCTGTCATTTGCTACTTGCACGTTCATGTTGTTCAACAACATATCAATCCATCAATGTTTCGTTTGTCAATTGTGTATTTCAATTGTCGTTTTTGAATACTTTTTATGGCATGCATGTCATACGGCATATTAGTCAATATGTTCAAGATGTCAGGTTGTAAAATTGACAAGCGAAGAGTCGATTTTCTTTGATGACATATGACATAGTTTTTTGATCACAACAATTTCAAGTTTTGATATTCTCAATAAAAGTTTTTAGTAATTGTCAACTAAAAATTAAGTCAACATAAGTTGATTTTTAGTAATGAGAAAGTGTGGTAATTTTTAGGTGGTAAGTTTGTTTTTTTACATTTTCGAGACGTTGAATTGAAATAAAATAAAAAATTTTTAAAATAGAATATAGTAATTTACTTAAAGTTTTTAAAATGAGCCCTAGTGTCACATAACGTGCAAATTTGTCGTTGGAAAGAGGTATTTTATATGCAGAAAGTGTGAAATTAATTTTGACAGTGAAATGACTTAAATGACAGTGAATACGGACAGATATTTAAGAAAAAAAAAAAATCCGATTTCTAAAAGCGCAAATCATTACTCCACTCCCCCTCTCCATCCCCTTTAATCGATGTCAAACAATAAAAATAAGTTGTATTCCCTCAGACATAACAATACCAATTTTCTACAAAGAAAAAAAAAAAAATAAACAAAACCTGTGGGACTCGAACCTACTAAGTTCAGGTTATAAGCTTATTACTCCAAAAACTGATCCATTCAGTCACTCGTTCAAAGAAATGGTAAAAATACATAAGGACCGATCGATGCATTCTTCCAGTATTCTAGCATGTATCAAATTTTATTCCACGTTTTACTAAGAAAAATTTTAATCTTCTGAAGAGTTTGAATTCTAATAAAAAATTCATGATTCCAATGATTGAATTTGAAATTAGTTCAAGATTTTTTATTGTGTGGAGCCTAAAGGAAATAAAATATAAAAAAATAATTTTATATCCTTCCATGTTAGTTCGATAACTTTTAAATCGATTCTCGAGTGCAACTTATCGTTCTTTTACTATAAGCATCGCAATTCACAAAAATATTAAAACAATATATTGTAAGATTTGCAGAAAATAGAAATAGGTACAATCATTTTTTTAATTTTTTTTCTTAACCCATTATGGATTGACTCATGTTCCCGTTGAGCTAGAATAATGAAACTTTCCAAAAATATTTCTTTTGGTCTAATTTAGATAAAAAAAAACAAATCAAAAAATTTAAAAAAGAAAATGTAAAAATCGAGTTGCCTCCTCGAGATTTTTAATTTTCAAATTGAATGATATTGAAGGATATTCTACAAGCAAAGTCGAGCATTTTGCGCCAATATTGATCACAAGAATTTCCACAAAACAACAAAAAATGTACAAAAACGTATTTCGTAAAAGACCAGCATTGTCTTAACCCGCGGGAGCCAAGTATATCAGTCATACTTCATAAAAATTCACAAAAGTTAAATATAAATCCAAAGAAAGACGTTCATATAAGAATAATATTTTCCTTTATTTTTTTTTAGATTTTTCATAGCTTTAAAATTTAAGATAAAAAAAAATGAAAAATTCCCAAATTTCCCAAGCTTGGAAATGTAAGTAGACGTAATTGTTCAGCCTTGAACGAGAACAGGTCGATTAGATAAATTCTTAAAATTTTATAATCTTTTTGGAGATCATGAAAATTTATCAATGTATGACCTTCAGGTTAAGAAAAGTATACCGTTGCGTATACCCCACGCTATTTAAAAATGGGTACATTTATATGTATTGGGTACATGGAATACATATAAAGTAAAATCTGAAAACCTTTAAATTTATTGGAATAACTCGAATTTCCAACGGATTGTATAACTCGTGTTAGTTTTTTCGACTACATTATTTAAGTGCAACATTGACACTTAGGAATGTTCTGCTCATACCTTCAATAACCTCGAGATATTCATAGTTGATGTGCTCTTTGCATGATTTCTTCATGCTTGCATGTCACATTAACAGCAAAAACAACAACAAGAAGAAACAAAAAATAATGCTGCCAACAACATGCTGTTTTGAACACGGCAACACTTGCACAAAACTTGTAGGAAAAAACATGTTAAAAAAAAAATCATAAAAAATTCCAGTAATCTGCAAACAAAATCAAAGATAATGAAAACAATAGCGCAATGATGAAAAATTTTATTTTAAAAGTTGCTATACAATGTATAAATCAAGAACAACAACAACAACAACATGGAACAGCAACTGTTATAATAATAAAAATAATGTTAAAAAACCAACTAAAACTTGTTATCCGCGGGTAACAAACAACAACAATAACAACTACAAACAACAGAAACATCATGGTCATAATTTTAATTTTATTTCATAATATAAAATTATTTTTTTAGTATTTTTTTTTTCTTCTTGTAAGCTGCTCGCTTTTGCAACATTGCAATAATTTAGCCGCGAACTTACTAGTTATTGTTATTAATATTGTTTTTGTTGTTGTTGTTTTTATTGTTACTTATCGTTGCCTGCATCTGACGAATTAGTTGTCGCGCAGACATGACATTAAAATGTAGTAGATTTGTTAATAGCTGCAATTGACGTTCAATTTTGTTGTAATGAAAAGCTTTTTGTTATTATTACGTTTTTTTTTTAAACTTGCTATAGACGCCCCACTTTTTGTTAAAAACACAATTGACAACAATAAAGTCTAAGCTTAGCAAATAGTTACACATGTTTAAAACAAATTATTTAAAACAAGCTTTAGTAGCGTTTGCTACCGATAGTTCGCTTACGAGTTCAAAAAATTGAGTGAGTATTTTTGAGCAAACACTCAAAAACTAATAAAATTGATCGTCAACTCAAAACACAGTGCAACAGCCAAAATCTGAGTAATATACCGACAAAGGTTTTTACTTATAGCCTTATTCTGGTGTTTGACAACTGTAAATTCATTGACAAGCTAGTCTTTTATGTGCTATTTTTTGGTTCACAGAGTAGGAAACTTTCAAAATATTTCACAAAATTATTTTTTCTGAATAATGTTTTTATGGTGTTGACAGTTTTGTCATGTTATGAGCTTTTGATAACATTTAAGAACAAGAAATTTTAACAGTTGTCAATAAATTTACAATTGTCAATCAGCAGAATAAGGCTATTAATCACGAATTTGTTACTAAAATGTTTCCATCACTTCAGGATTTTGATAAAATCGTGTTTTAAGGCCACATAATTTCCGCAACGGAAAACTGTTTGAAGCGTCAAAACTACAGGTGGCACGTATTTTTTTTTTGCTATAGGCAAAGAAGTTTGTTGTGAAATGTTGAAAAAAAAACTTAAATCATATTTTTTTTGAAGGAAAAAAGTTAAAATACACTCCAAAAACCTAACTTTTTAATAAAGTAAGGCATTTAATGTTTTGTAAAAAATATACCAATTCATATTACAAATAAATTATCTAAATGGTATTGGGTATAAAATAATGTACAAAGAATTAAATATTTATGTTATTATACTGAATGCAGTACCTATCATTTGAGTACCCTCACATGCATTCATATATCTTTTTTATTCTGTGGTTTCCCCAAGGATCCCCACACCAAAATACGCCTTGATAGATATAAACTAATATTTAAAAATTTTGTTCAACAGTTTATAGAACTTAAAAAAAACGAAAACGCAATTTTGAAGTCCCTTCAAAAGACTTTGACCGAGCTTCTTATGATCAATTGTGTTGTGAAATTGTTTGAATACAAATGATCGAGAACTGGACCTACATGTTTTATGCTTATGTTCTCAAGAAGCTTTTCATGGCAGTTTTTACTCTCTAAGGTTTGCCATTTCTGCAGAGATGACGGCCGAACAGAAAAATTTATTCAATTGAATAAACTTTCGGTGTCAGGTGGGATTCGAACCAGGGCTCTCTGGTGTATGGGCCAAACACTCTACCCACTGCGCCATGGCCGTCACCGTTTACAGAACATAAGTGAAATAAAACTGTAAAGTGGTTTTATTTATGGCTGAGGTTAAACTCAGTCGTCTCAGGATTCTCTGAAGGTTCCACTTAACGTCCAGCAACTAAGAACGAATTGAATTGAATAGAATAGAAATTGAATTTATATTTTCAATCTTTATTTAACAATTCCAATTTCTAATGATAGTTCGTTTGTATTATAGTTTACAAAATCTTTGCAGTACAGCGCATGTAGTTGGAAGTTATGGTATATAACGGATACTCGGTTCTTTATCACGGATAATCGGTTCTTGTGGCGGGTAATTGGTTCTTATGACATTTAATCGGTTCTTATTTCGGGTGATCGGTTCTTATAACAACTCAGTACAGCGCATGTAGTTAGAAGTTATGTAGTATTACGGGTAGTCGGTTCTTGTGGCGGATAATTGGTTCTTATGACATTTAATCGGTTCTTATTTCGGGTGGTCGGTTCTTATAACAACTAATCGGTATCTATTTATTTAATCGGTTCAGGCGATCGATTCTTATAAACAGGTAATCGAATCTGTGGCATCTTATCAGTTATCAGTTATTATAGTTTACAAAATCTTTGCAGTACAGCGTATATAGTTGGAAGTTATGGTATATAACGGGTACTCGGTTCATTATCACGGGTAATCGGTTCTTGTGGCGGCTAATTGGTTCTTATGACATTTTATCGGTTCTTATATAGTAAATCGGTTCGGGTGGTCGGTTCTTATAACAATTAATCAGTTCTTATTTATTTAATCGGTTCCAGCAATCGATTCTTATAAACAGGTAATCGAATCTGTGGCATCTAATCGGTTCTACGATATTTAATCGTTCTGGGTGATCGGTTCTTCTGACAGGTTATCGGTTCTTATGACATTTAATCGGCTTTTATTTATTTAATCAGATCAGTTGATCGGTTCTTATAACAGGTGCGGTTCTTATGATATTTACTTGGTTCGTGTGATCTATTCTTATGACAGGTAATCGGTTCTTATGACATCTAATCGAATCGGTGCAATCAGGAAATATTAAATGGTTTTGCATAGAATCTATATTCCAGAAGCTTAAAGTTAAAGCATTGAGCTAAACAAGTAAGCGAGGTTGCTTGAGCGGTACCAATCCTACTCTTACTAGTCGCTCCTGATGTGGCATTTCTTAACCTATTTACGTATGTGGCTGTATGAACCTAATGTAAATTATATGTCCGTAGATGTTTACATCATACCTTCCCGACAGTATGTTGTAGTGTTGTTGTTATTGTCTTTTACATTTTCTTAGTTTCTACTTATAAATATATATGTATAAATATAACTTTTGAATATAATTCCAAATGAACATTTGAACATGCTATATTTTTACATGTTTTATTCTTTTTTGGATTATTTCAAATGATAATTGATACAGAAACTGAAGATAAGAAGTTAGTTCCGCAATAATTTTAACCATTAATTTAAATTTGTAACTTTCTTACATTTACTTGGTTTTTGCTTATGTTTTATAGTTCTGTAAGCGCGGGTTCAATTCCCGCCATTGCCCAACTAAATTTTAGTATTGATGTTTAAAGTGCTTTTATTCGTTTTCATAGATTTTTATTAATAATAATTGATAACGAAATTGGGTATAATAAGTTCGGAAATAGTTTTAATCATTAATTTAAATCGTAACTTTTAAAAAAAATAATAATGCTTTGGATTTAAGGAGCAAAGTGAAAAAAAGTTATTTGAAGAAGTAATAAGTAATTTCAATAAAGAGTAAATAATAAATTATTTTAATAATTGTAACGTACCGTTAAAAAAACTCAACTTGGCATTGGGGTCATATTGTTTAGAAATGGTAGGTCTGGGGTAATTTTGTTGTTCGGGAACCATATCTGCTTTTTTATGGATATTATTTTTGGGAAGTTTATAGGTCATATTACCTTTCTCAAAGGGTTACTGAAAAACGTTACGCTCAAAAAAATAATTTTTTTGGAAAAAGGAAGAAAAAGGGAGATGATGTGGTTAAAGTATGAAAGAAGTTTTTTGGACAAAAATTATGTGTCACCTTTTGCTTGGAAGCTTTAAAGAAAATTCCGTTTTGGTGGAAATTATTTGACCTAGCATCCAAATTTTCTCAAAAATCCTGACGTGATGGAGAAATTTGGCTGGCAGATTCGTGATAAGGATGGAGCCTTAAGTTAATTGAAAACTGTTTTTTATTTCTCACTCAAACAAAAAAGTGAATTTTTGGTGCCCTGTGTAATTAAATTGAGTTATAATTTTGAAAATTGTCTACTGTTTGTGCTTGTCATAACTAAAAAACGGAATAATTTTCAGCACATGTTTGTCACATTTATATTATGATAAATTAAACAAAATTAAACCACATAAACTACTCATAGATGCGGGTTTTGATGCTCATGCATAGCTCATCAGTCGAGTGTGAGTTACACTGGAATATATATAAAATTTTTTTGGTCCGAGTTAAATCATCGACCTTATTCGTATTAAGTTAGTGTTAATAGCTATATATCTTTAATTGTGAGCATGTTTGTATATTACTATTTTCAAGCATTGTTGCATTCTAGCTGGCTTCGCGTTTGTTATTCATTCATTTCATTCGAAAGTATATCCGGTGCTTGGGATCAATGCACAGTGTTGCAAAACACTCAGGCTATTAGATTCATTATGAGGGAGACTGATTATGAGGGAGCAGCTTGTTTTTTTATTGATAGCAATTTTGCAACAAAAATTTTCAATATAAAATTTTACAAATCAGATATAGAAAATAATTATTTAACTACAAATTTTACTTTGAGAGAAAATGCAAAATATTTTTAAAACTAACAGAAAAAAATAAAGCAGTTTGTAAATAAGTATCTCAAAATTCCCAAAAAAAAACCTACGGTTTCAAAAATAATTTTATTTTTCATGCATATATTTGTCAATATATACTATAAGACTTGACCCAACTAATATTGGTGTTTATATGTAGATGCAATAATCGATATGTCCTGTTTAGTAAAATTGAGTAAAAGATATGTGATGAGAAAATGCCTCTTCTCAATAACATTTAGCTTCTATTACATGTATAACGACACGTGTAAAATTATAAAATTTTCTTGTTTAATTTGCCTAAGGCCTTCGGCCAGAATGAGTTACCTAAGTATTAGTATAATAAAAAAAAGAACATTTAGGCAATTTCATTATTTTGCCATTAGGTAATTTATGCTAGAACTTGTGTGTTCTGTTGAAGGCCTTCTGCTAAAATGGGTTACCATAGATTTTAGGCAATATCAAAAAAGGAACTTGGGTATCATAACCTTAGGTAAGTTATTCTTATACTAGTGAAGATTTCCTAAGGCCTTTGCAACAAGCGCTTGAGTTGTTTTCTTAGGATTTGATTGTTCGTTTCATCTTTTCAGTTATGTTTGACACTTTTTTCACTTTTTTGTTTTTCTGTTTTTAATTAACTCAATTTGTATCTAATAATGTCAACTCATCAGAAGTCTTGTGTCATTCTCGCTGTGATCCACTAAGCTGTTTTATGTTCTAATTATTTCGTCAATGTTACGAATAAATAACTGCGAAATACATGCAATTTGTACTAACTTGCATATATTTCGCAGTTATTTAGAAATTATGATGATTTAGAAAAATGATTAGAAAAGAAAAGCAAATAATGACCGCGTATGACAGAAAGAGTAGCAATGAGCCAAAGTATCTTTGGCATGTAATTTTGACAATAAACTTATGAAATTTACACAAATTTCTTAGGCTTCATACAAAAATAGTTACCCAAGTCATTTTAGGCAATGCGCCGTAGGTATTATTCTGTGTGTAATTATGTATGTAATTCGAAAAGTAAAACAATGTGGTTGTGAAGGTAGGGGGAGAGAGAGGGAGAGGGAGAGGGAGAGAGAGAGAGAGAGAGAGAGAGAGAGAGAGAGAGAGAGAGAGAGAGAGAGAGAGAGAGAGAGAGAGAGAGAGAGAGAGAGAGAGAGAGAGATAGAGAGAGAGAGAGAGAGAGATAGATAGAGAGATGAGGAGAGAGCGGGAGAGATGAGGAGAGAGAGAGTGAGAAAGATAGATACCGCGCTGTGTCTTATTAGTCATGTTATCAGAAGCAATTTCGTATTTGATTGGACCTAGTTGCATATCGCTGTGATCCACTAAGCTGTTTTATGTTCTAATTATTTCGTCAATGTTACGAATAAATAACTGATTGAGCGGATTACGCCCACCTTGAATGACACGATTTTTCACCAAAAAAAGGGAGAAGGAGAGGGGAAAAAAAAAAAAAACACCTAGAATAAGTAAATGCCTTGTTTGGCGAATAAATAAATAAATAAATAAATAAATAAATAAATATAATTAGTAGATGTGGTCAGTAGTACATCGAAAAAATCTACATGTTTTAAAATTGAACACAATGTCATCATTTTCGAAATATATTTTTTCATATAAAATCTTGGAACTTTTTAAATATTCGTATATAAAATTGATAACATATTGTTGTTATTTTGACGAAAGAGTTTTAAATATCATTTAACAGTGTTAGGATGTCGCTGACTTCGAATCTGATGGCAGAGTTTTAAAATTCAAGATGGTTACTAGTGTTGCCACCTAATTTTTTTTATTTTTACGAATTCAGTGCTGGAGCGAACATTAGGTAAAAATAGGTCGCTGAATCCGAATCCGTTGTCAGAATTTCAAAATTGTATAATATTTTTGATAACAGCGTTGCCACCTACTAAAACGTATTTTTAAGAGTTTTAAACTGCTGCCCTCTTTACAAACCTCTATAAAAATAGTTAATTATTACCTATATAGCTTCCCCTTCGAGACATAAAATTTTTTCTATGTTTTCAAAGATTTTTCGAGGATTTTCCGAGGATTTCTCGATATCTTTCGATTTTATGTTCTTCCATATCTCGAAGAGGAAGCAAAATAGATAGGGATTAACCATTTTTTGGAGGTAACTAAGGGGGGAAGCATTTTTGAGACCCACAAACAGAGGGGTATATCATCCCCCATTTGCCAAATTTTTAGTGGGGGCCGAAACATGTCCAACTGCCCACTGTAATTCAAATTGTAAGTCAAACACGTGTTTCGGCTCCCCCCTTAAAAATATGGCAAATAGAATAGGGACAGATAGAACCCTGTATTTGTGTTCGGATTCGGATTCCGCGAACCATTTTTACCTAGTGTTCGCTCCAGCACCGAATTCGTAAAAATAAGGAAAAGTTAGGTGGTTACAATATTAACCATCTGGAATTTAAAAATTCTGACATCAAAATCGTAGTCAGCGAGCCCATAACACTGTTAAATGATGTGTAAAAATCTTAAAAATACATTTTACTAGGTGGTAATACTGTGGTAAAAATGTAAGTAGCAGCCCTATCCTCCACCTTAAATTTTAAAACTGTGACATTAGATTCAAAATCAAATCCGTTGTCAGAATTAGAAAATTATGAGAGTTTGCAAGACTACAAAAAAATGTAGGTGTCCATACTTTCCACCTTTTTGAATTTTAAATTCTGATCCGAAATCATCTTACCTCTTAAACTTCCAACCACATAGTCCAGAGAACCCTAAAAAGTCCTAATGCACTTACGCTTTTCCTAAGCAAGCTCTTTGAATTTTTTGGATACTTGCTTTAAATTCAATTAACTAGTTACTGGATGCGAGCTTACAAGCTTTTGCCGATCGTTTCAAGCTTTTCAACTTTCTTACCCGACATAGTAAGCATCAAGCCAAGCCAACGAGAAAGCAGGGATATGACTTGTAATTGTTTGGTATTTTTGTAAGCAGGCTAAAGTTTGCTTTTTTATGTTTGGATACTTACATGAATTCAAGTACTTGAAAAAGCTTGAATTCCAAGTAGGCTTGTGCAGTTCTCTAATAGCGACATTCTTACTTATTAAAAAAAAAAAAAACTAAAGGGCCATTTCAGCTTTTGAAAGGACTTTTGACCGTGCTTCTTATGATCAATTATGTTGTGTGTGTGTTGTGAAATGTTTGAAAACAAATGATCGAGAACTGGACCTACCAGCTTTATGCCGACTCTGCACGGCTTATGTTCTCAAAAAGCTTTTCATGGCAGTTTTTACCCTCTGAGGTTTTGCCATTGTCTGCAGAGAGATGACGACCGAACAGAAAATTAAATCAATTGAATAAACTTTCTGTGTCAGACGGGGGATTCGAATCTGGGTTCTCTGGAAGTATGAGCCACACTACGCCACGGTCGCCACTTAATAATTAAGAATATTTTTTTCACTAGAAAAGGGATTAAAAGGGTTAAAATCGTGTCAAGATGAAGTCACTCATTTTTAGCACCTCCCCCCCTCTCCCCACTCTATCAGCCTGCAAGTTTTAATTTTTGCGCTCTATTTTTTTGTGTATTATTGAAATACTAGTATAAAAGCCCGTCCTACGATGGGTTGGAAGCATTATTGATAAGGATCAAATGCATTATCTGTGCATACTTTTAGGCTGAAAATTTTTTAAGACACTATATGTTGCGAAAGCACTGTAATATTGGCAAAATAAAAGTTCTGTTTGAGCGATATTAGGTGCGGAGCAGCATGCTTGCCTCTTATGTATTTAGATTAATAAACATGTTATAAAAAAGAGGATACTAGAAATATTTTTAGCTTTTTTTTTTATTGAATTTTAAAAAACGCCCAACATTTTTTCTCCTAGACTAGAATACTGCCTTAAGAACATTTTATCAAGCAGTGGATTTTTTTCTGATTTTTATTCAACCTATTCGAATGGAAGCATTTTGTTCAGAAGCGAAACGTAGGTACTCACCAGTAATGTAAAATATTTCAAGAGCTGCTACTTTATGCAAATACGCTGTGGGTCAACGAGTGTTTTATACACAACTGCATAATATAGTTATAATAATAATAATAATAATAATAATAGAATAAAAAAATAAAACAAAATCTGAACAAGTTTTGGCACTTACACGCTCAGCAGTTTGAAGCAAACTGTATAAATGAAAGCGTGTGCGGCACTATCATTATCATAATCATCACGAGTATATCAGCTGCATCATCATGAACAACAGCTGCTTCAACAGCGCGTTTAAGTGAAACCACCAGCATGTTAGTTGATGAAACTTAATTCATTGTTCCTGCCTAGGTTTTACATATTTACATTCTACACAGACACACACACAAACACTTTGCATTGATTTACAGAGTTTGAACGTATAGTGCAGAGAGTGTAAAAATTATATACAGATTATATACTTACTTATTTGTATAGGAATTACTGCTTTAGCATGATATATAGCACTTGAGTGCTACTATTCTCCATAACTCGATCACTGTTCTAGCCAGGCCCGTAGCCAGGATTTACCCCTTGTTTATAAAAAATATATCGATATTTTTTGATATAGATGAATCAAAGGAATTTAGTATAAACTTTAATGAATTTTTAATAAAACTTACTTTAATTTATTTTTATATGTTTGTATTAAGTGTTCTCTTTTTTTTTGCCAATTCTGACAATACATCATCCTCTGTGACTTTGCTATCCCTATGTATTCTTAAGGATGCACAATCATTTAAGCGGTACTCGCCCATAGAACTTCTAGAAATATATTTCAAATATCAATTGCACTCCTTCACCTATCACCACACTTCCCTAATATTTGCTCCAGCATCCGCTGCTGAATTCTGATTTAATTTATTCCTATGGTTGTGTTCCCAGAGCAAGGTAAAATTCTTGTTTATTGTTTAATTAAAATTGTTTTGGTCGTTCCTCGTTTTCGGATGTCATCAAAATCAAGTTGAACGATGACAAAAGCCAGTTGTGCTTTGTAAATAGTACTTCCATGTTGTAAATTCTTGCACCAAGGAAAGTTATATAAACAGTAATATTGTAAAAATTTTCCAAACCATTAGAAATGCGACCTACAATGCAAATTCCTTTCAAACGATATTTTCGTAAGCGTCTTCGTAAGCGGCTATCGGGTTAATATTTTGTATAAAGCAAGGTTGAACCATAAGCCACTTGTTAACTACTAGAAAAATTACCACGATAAGAAGACTAACATTTTCTTATAAGTAAATCCGTAACCAACTCCTAAACTTGAACAGATCACTTAGCAAAATTTTTAAATTTAATTGACTTTTTCGACAACATGCAAAAGGTTTAAAAATTTTATTTTTAAAAATTTGTGTTGTCCCAAGAGGTTGAGATCCCGCGTCAGTGCTGAAAAAAACTCAAAACCTACAATAAGCTCCGTTTCTCAATTTGGTGGAGTAAGCTAACTAATGCCAACGATTCAACCAAGACTGCTTAAGTCGTAGATCCACTACAGGAACCACTGACAGGAAATTTTAAAGTTGGGGGGTATTTTAAATGTTTTAAAAACTTGAGATGAAATGAAATTGCAAATATCTTTGCTTGCACCTTTATGTACTGCCGAAGCTGAAGGCAGTTCCGATGTGTCAAATGAAAGTTCTGTTTCTGGAACAACTTCTACAATCATACATACAAAACGCACAAATTTAGAATTATTAACATAAAAAGTGAAATATTCTTAATAACACTACGTATATGACCGCTTTTAACATTACTGTCAATACTACCAACTCCTGCAACTGCCGGTTCCAAAGCAGTTCTGGACACTTTTCAGGTTTTAAAAATTCTTGAACGCTTTCTACAATGCAAACGAAATACAATATTACATTATGACGATTTAGCTAAAATTGTAACCATCATATAATTATAATATAAAATAGACACCGCACACATTGACCACTACACCATTCTGGCAGCGCTGCACTCGCTTGGTACATCAGCAAAGTAGTTCTAATGTGGCTTTGACTTCGGCGGTGTCATCTTCTTTTTATAGTTACTCGTATTTAATTTTGTAACATTGGACCAAAGTATTAAAGAATATTAAGAAGTCGTCATAATTAGGACGGAAATTGATAAAAGAAAAAATTCCTTAAAAACAAAGATTTACTTTCCTCCTTTCTGGCCTTTTTTTTATGGCGGTTTCTAATTATGTGGAATCGTTTTAGTTTTTTGGCAAAATAAAATAATCAATAGAAAACACTTAACACAAATGGTTTAAATTTTAGAAAACCACAATTAAAACAATTGTAAAAGGTACATTTTTTCCTCACTTTCATTTAATACTTTCCAACCATGATGTAAGAACCCAGGTAGCATTGATAAGTGTTGATTTTCTCTTCTAAAGGCATACCATAAGTTGTCAAAAACAGCTGTTCATGCAACACAGCTAAGAGTGAAGCAAATGAACATACACGCATTGGCTGCATTCAGCGGAAAATTTGCTACATAGCTGTTGAACAACTTTCGGGCTGAATGGTATGCAGCATAAAGCACTCACACAATATGTTCTCTGAGCGGTTACCACTAATATAACACGAAATTCGTTAACGAAAATATATATAATTTCGGTTTTATGCATGTGCAGCTGCTAAGATTGTTCTATTGCTGCACTTTTACATTTTCAACAATTTTTGTGTTTTCACTAATTAATTAATAATAGTTTATTATATCTGACATTCTATTATATATACAATGAAGCAAAATATGGTAAATATTTGTACGTGCAAACTCTGAAAAAAGACAATGGCCGATTGTGCTCGCTCTCTTCTTTGCCATGATATAATCATACTTGCTGCTAAATAACATGGAATTAACAAATTATTTAACTTCCACTAATAATCACTCACTATTACTGCAATACTCACTATTAATAATAAAATAAAATAGGAAATATTTTATAAGCAAGTGTTTCTTCTTTGCAAACTCTTAAACATAAACGATAGAGAAAACATAAAGAATAGGAATGTTTACTCTGTGAGAATATATATTGTCTTCGAAAAAGTTAGAAATTAGCTGAAAGTTGCTTCAGCGTCCACATGTGCAAGTGGAAGTTCTTTTAAAAATGTCGTCGAATGCGAAGGTTCTCCCTGAAATTGCAATAATGCTTGAAATTAAGAAGTTATAAAACGAGGAAAACATGTAATTAATGTTGTTTCTTCTATATACTTGAGGAAATCCCGGAAAAACCCACACAGCTTTATTTTAATTTAATTGAAAATGAACAATATTTATTTTAGAAGCATTTGTACAATAAGAACAACTTTTATTTCTTTTATAGTACGACATAAAATAAAATAAAATAAAATGATTACAACAAAAACTCTATTACAATAATAACAACGTATTAATTAATTACGAATACAGGTTATACATTCATGATTTCAAGTGACAACATACATTAATCAAAATTTAAGATTAATCATAGACATTATGATGTGTTATAAATTATTTGGAGAAGATGAAGGAAAACAGAAAAGGTACAGTAACTATAAGTTAAAACGAAGAAAAGAAAAATAGGATAGATTGTCTAAAAATATTTCGCCTGCTGATATCCTACGTGGCAGAGCATTCCACAGTCTAATGGCGTTGATGAAAACTAGACAAGACGAATTCAATGAATTGTGCCTAGGCACAATAAGACCTTGATTTCTATTCGATACACAGAACTGAAGTTTATTATATAAGCACTACAAAAACATCACTTGTATCCCCTTTTCTGACATTTACTTGCAGCAAGTGGAAAAATTAACTGCTTAGGAAATTTCCGTGCAAGTAGCGCTGCAAGTAGGCTGCAAGTTCGAAAATGTGAGTGAGTTAGTAAAAATGTTTGGATGTATTGAGTTTTTCGAACATTCACTTGCACGTGTGGACGCTAGGTTAGGTACTTGATTGTAGTAACATACAAGATGCTAGAACGTGCTTCCGTATTTTTCTAGCTCAAAATAGATAAGAAGAACAAGCATAAAATCACTCTCTCGAACAGGCTTGATATGAAAAAAAAACGTAATTTTCGTACTGTAAATTTCGTAGATTTACAATAAATGTTTCTTTATTCATAAGCATATTTATACATATAGGTTTTAATAAAAAATTAAATTGGACCTTTAAGAGTTTATTCATGTTATTAATATCAAATAAAATGAATATATAAATAAGGTTAGAAAATTATAGGATACAATTAAATTTGTATTATATTGCATTTGTTTGTTAATTCTTTCCTTATGTCCAAATTATAACAAAACAAATTCTTCACTCTTAAATCAACGTTTTTGTGATTGCCTCTCAAAATGCCTCTGATTTTTGTCTTTTTAAAGTTTATTTGAGAAAAAATGCCACCAACGTTTGCTGACGATTTAGGCTAGGTCAAAATTTAAAAATCAATTTTCGCATCAAAAAAAAATGTCAAAGTGTAGTCTCCTCTTCTGATTGAATAATCTGTTTTCCAGTAATATTTAATTTCTACTTATTCTGCTGAATCATTGAAAATATAAGCAAACTCTAAATTTAAAACTTCAGAATCAAGATTTCGTTTTCTGAAACCAGATTAGGAAATAGTTTGAGCAAATCGGCAAATATTTTTAAATGTCAGTTTCTCTATTGGATTTATCGCATTTGATAATTGCTCTAACTTAAATTTTACCTCAACAGCGAAATATAGCTGCTACAAACACACAAATCAAATTTGAATCTGAACTTAATTTTCAAATTTGAAATAATAAAGGAAAAGCAATTTAACCAAAAAACGTAATTTTTGACAAAAAATTGAAAGAAGAACGTCAGGTCATAATTGTAGCAAAAAAAAAAGTCGAAATGACGATAAATCGTCAATAATACCAACCCTGCTTTACATACCTGCTACATACCATTCAGCCCAAAAGTAACGCAACAGCTACTTAGCAAATTTTCCGCTGAATGCAGCCAATGGAATGGAGCTTATAATGAACGCTCTCTTTGTTGGCATGTTTTTTGACAACTTATGGTATGCCAAGGAACTGTCACTTCTACCTGTATTCTTGTATCATGCTTTCCAGCGCAATAAATTCTTAAATCGCTGGTGATGAACAAGGCTCAATTGAATGTATCGAACTTTATTTGATATCTTAAGCGTGTTGCTTTTGCAGTTTATACTGTTACTGAAGAGAAACGTAGGCGCATTATGTATGCGCATATAAAAAATGCCATATTAATTATTATATATTATTTTTTTATTCTTTCTTGACCCTAAGAGGGTTTGAACAAAATTTTAAAATTTTTTTCTAATGTAGCGGTATAAAATTGCGTCACATGCTGTACTTATGACGATATGCAAAAGATCGTCGCATAATCTTTGCATATGAGTACTCTTCTTGCCGTTTGGTTCGTCCATCTGTCTGTCTGCCTATCTGTCTCTGCGTCTATCTGCCTCTGCATTGATATCGCGTCCACAATTATTATCAAGATTTGTATATGTAAAGCTGTGACTTTTGTTGTTGCTGATCATGCTGTTCATTTAAATGCGGTCAGCAGGTTTTTTTTTTTTTTTTTCTTCTACACTTTTCTGCCATTCATATTTGTACTTTAATGATTTTTTGTTGGTTTTTTTTTTATTGCAGCTACTTGTGCTGTATTTAAATCAAGTTGTGCTAGTTTTTCTTTACAATTAAATTAAATAAAATTCAGTGCTTTTTATACATGTAGTATCAGTTCGAAATTAATTTCTTGTATTTCTGAAAATTAAGTCCATGACCTTTGCGGTCAAAATGTACCGCTTAAGCATACAATTTTTTAGTTCTTAGTAGACGTTGCTGCAGCAGTATTTTTTTTTATGATTTTTAGTGTTTTTTCGAGGGTGTTGACCGTAGGCGATACGCGTCTGCATGCAGAAAAAAATTTATGAAAAAAAGAAATACTCACAAGCTGATTGCGTTTGTGTGTATTTCTGTGGCGACCTAGCGCCGCATTTTGGCAGTTCGTCCTTTTGTGCTGTTTTAAATCAAGCAACAAACAGCGCCGCGTTCTTGCTGCGCGGTACCTCAACACAGCGCAGCGTTTTTATTTTTTAAAGCGTATCTCAAAACGCCTATTTTTTGGTATTTCTTTTATTATTTTATTTATTTTTTTTAAATTTTGTGTTTCTGCTCTTTCTTTGCCGCTCTTCTTGTGCTGATCCTGCTTGGTTTTTTTCGCATATTTTATATCTTTAACAACAACTTATTTTTTATGCTTCACTCGAGCTTTCAAGCAGATCAAAAATATGCGATAATAACTCATAAACACTCTGTTTGATCGTTTTTAAGTTAATATTGCAAACATTTTCAATTCTTTGGGCATAACTTTTGTATATAGTATTGTATTTTTAACTCAATGTTAACTTTTTTTTTTAAATGTTTTTTTATTGTGAGAATTTTATAGCTTATTTTTTATTTTTATTATCTGTGCGTAAATAACTTAAAACTTGCTGAAAATTTCACACGATCCTCTCTAAGCTGTATACACACTTCACATTTATTTTTATGTATTGCCGTTTTACCCTATATAGACTGCTTGCACTGCACCGATCTTTCAGTTTAGCCGCTGTGCAACACGTCGACATCAGTTTTTCTTTTTTTTTTTCTTCTGTATTTTCTGTGGCGCGCTGTAATTATTCAATTAGGATCACTTTCAGCGCATTTAACGCGTTCCCCACATTTTCAGCCCGGTTCAACTTAACTGTGTTGTAGCTGCCTTAGTTTCACTTTTATTTTTCAGTAGTTTCTCTAATTGATTGTTAATAAAGGCTCATGCCACATTCTCTATGTCCGTCCCTGTGTCCGTCTGTCTGTATGTCTGTTGGTATGTCTGTCTGCTGGTTGGGGGTATTATATATTTTAATGTATATAATTTTCGCCTTCCCCACCAGGTTATTGATGCTGCTTCTGCTGTTTAACTTGTTGATATACGTTTGATATTGCTGCTGGTGTGGCATTATTTTATTATTTTTGTAGGTCATCTGAGATGTTATTAAAATTTTCAAAATTATGCGTTTTATATGTATATGTGTTATATTTGAATTCAATTTATAATTCGGTAGACCAAAATTTTATATTAGATTAAAATAATAATTAATAATTAGATTCAAAAAATTACTTTAAATAATAAAAATAAAAATTAAAACAATTCCAAAGAAATATATTAATTGTATTTCTATAAGATTTTTGAGATTTACAATTTGAGAAAACATGGAAAATATTGGTAAATTTTAAAAAATATCAGCAAACTATCAAGTACAACAGTAAAAACAATTCAGCCAGATTTTGGTGCAATTTCTGTAAATTTTGGGGTCGTCGATCACGAATATAAGTTCAGTTTTTTTGAAGCTAGGTCAAGTTTTTAGCCTTGTGGAATGATGGATAAAGCATTATATTGTATTGAGCTTGTTATAGTTCTAAAGAAATATAATCCTACTGGCTGGAATACCCGGCGCCGACCGGGGGGTGTGTAGCATTCAGGGTGTGGAAAATGTATGGAACGTGATATAACCAACATGCACATCGATCAATGGATCCAATCTCAACTATAAATTCTTTTGTCAGTAATAAAATTGTTTATTTAACCCTAGAAAGATAACGCTATTTGAAGAGAGAGTGCAAAACATGCATAAATCATACGTCGTTATGACGTAGGTTATCTTTCCAGGGTTAAGGACCAAAGCTTGTATTTATTAAAAAGAGGAGTTTAACCATAGTAATCCAATTTTCAAATAAACCTTTTTTTGTCTGCAATCTGAATATTTTTAGATTTAATTTTTAAAATGTTTACAGCATAGTTGAATTATGAACTTTAAACCTGATTTAATTTAGGCACACGCCCACTTTTATAATCCCTATGCCAAAAATCAATATCATGATGCAGATATTTAGTGAGATAAAGTATTTAAATTAAAAGGACTCGTCCCCCTTGTTTAATTTCGCCCACTTTAAACCCCCAGCCGCCTTCGTTACTTATCGTAGTGATTTTCAAAAACCCTTCCTCCCTCTAAATTACTAACGTAGCTTATGAACGACCCTTTACTTACTTTCCGTTTTAGTTCCCTCTTATCACGTTTTTAGTTGGTGGTTGTTGCTGAAATTGATGTTTTTCGGCAACCTTTTTTTTTTTTTTAACGACACTTCGTGCAGTTTTTTTTTGATTTGCCAGGTTTGTTCGTTCTTCGATTGGCAGCTCTTGATGATGTGCACGCGTTGCCAAACGCATTGAAATAAAGTTTAACATCGGCCTCCCCGAAATCTCTTGACATTCATAGGCTTTAAGAGTTTTTCGCGTATTTTGAAAATATTTTTACTACAGCGCCCTCTGATGCTAAAAAAAATACCGCCATAATAATCGCCGTACGTAAACAAATTTTTATGCTAATCGGATGAGCGGTTTAGGAGATTTTAGCGTATTTCAACACAGTTTGTACTACAGCACCATCTGGTGTTCGAGATAGAGCAAAATATATAGCTCTTAAAGACTTATTGTATCCCAAAACCACTGTATACAAAACTTTATGCAAATAAGCATGATAACCCTAGATATTTCGTTTGAGGTGTTTGGCTTGTATGGGATGTGCCACGCCCCGTTATCTTAAACTACCTTTCATTATTTCTTAGCCATCTCATATACGATACACATTTGGTGCCAAAATTTGAACTCAATCGGCCTAATCGCTTTCGAGTTTTTATTTCTCAAGTTTTAAGCTCAAATACGTTTTTCAACATCCGGAGATGTGTGATATTTTTCATTCAAAATACAAAATGTCCATACAAAAACGCCTATTTTGGCTTGGCAATTTTTCATTAAAGCTTTCTAATTTTTCTCTACTTTTAAACCATCCCTGAGCAACTACCAACGAAATAAAAAAAAAATCCTAGCCAAATCTGTTAAGCCATTTCTGAGTGTTAGCCGGCATAACGCACAGCAATTGATCTTTATTTATATACTTATATTATAATCCTATTTAAAATACTGCCTTCCAGGCGAAAAGGTGACCGATTGTTGTACTTTGTAATTGAATCAAAGTTTGCTAAAATAACTTTATTGATCAATTTTGGTATTTCGATCTTCATTAAAGTGTCCAACAACAACACGAAATAAACAGGGTGTCCCGCAACTGAGTGCACCTATTTACGGAGGTGAAAGGTTGTGTCAAGCTGTGTAAAAAATCGTATGGGTGGGGAAGGGGGGTGGGGGGTATATTTTCATATTCTTAGGAGCTACAGGGCTAATTAATACTTCACGACTTTGATTCACGTTATTGTTTCTAGCAGAAAAATTAACTTACAGAAAACTTATTTTGATAGCTCATTGGCAAAGGCAATAAAACCACCTTTTTCAACAAACCCCACCAACTTAACCGTTACCGAGCTGTGCTCGTTTGAAGATGAAATCAATCGTTTGAAAGTACCAAATTTCAACTTTTAGTGCAAATTTCGCAGAATTTCGCATAATAAATGAGATATTTTTCATATTCAATTTTGTATTTTATTCAGTTTTCTTTTCAATGACACCAAAAACATAAACATATCTTAAAAATTAAAAAGTTGGATGTACTTAAAAAAATTATACTTAGAAAATAATGACATTACAATTAGTTATGCTTGCAAGGAAAGGTCCCCAGGTGTCACTCACCGATTTGAATAATTTTTGGATAGGTGATAGAGGACAAAAATCTAAGGTCGGCGTATTTTTTTATACGTGCTCAATCGATAGTTTACGGTTTCAAAATGACGCCTAAAATTCGTTTTTTTGCCACAATTTCACTATTTTCCATAAAAATATATACAAATTTGGTATCAAACGAAAGGTATTTTAAAGCCACACATTTGGGCATCCATTTTGGAGAAATAAATTTCATTGTAATTTTGGTGTTGTAATTTTTAACATTATTTAGGCGATATCATAAGGAGCGCATTTTCAAAATTGTTTCATTTTCATTTATATTTGATTTAAGAGAATTCTAAAAGTTACCTTTTTTTTGGTTTTTTAAATTTTTAACTTTTTATATTTAAATTTTCTTTATTAAAATATGCATATATTTTCTTAACAAAAAACTTTTTTTTTAGAGATGAAGACCACAATATGGATATCAAAAATTTGGTTTTTTCTCCAAATTTCCATATGTGTAAATATTTGATCGGAAAAGTTTATATTTAACAGGGCTTCTATACAACTTTGTGTTTTTAACTTGTTTGCCCGAAGGAATGTGAAAAAACCATCGGAAATTTAAAAGTATGACTTTCTATGTAAATATCTCCATTAGATTTCAACATATTTCACAAATTTTTTTTTTTTTATAAAGTTTAACTAAAGTACTTGCAAAAAAATATTTTAACAATACCAATTAATGTACACTTGTATTTTTAATATTTTTTTCAAAAAAATCCCAAAATATTCAATGTTTCCTCAAAACATTACGTAAAATTTGTTTTTGTTGTAAAAATAATTTAAAATAAAAATTGCATTTTAAGCTCCCTTTCACATGGCATGACATTTATTAGCAAAAGTTGATTCAGTTTTAAATAAAAATTTATTAACTATTTCTATCATAAAAAAACAAGGGAGTACCCTTTCGATTTTTTTGATGAAATTAATTTTTTTAAAAATGTTCTTTTTATAATTTTTATAAAAGCGTATAGCTTCAAAAATAATTTATTTGAAAAAAATATCCCTATATTCTTTTCCAATCAAAAGTTATTACTAAAAACCTATTTTCATACCATGTGGATCTGTATTAAGAAAACTCCTTTTCCGTTAATTATTAAGTTTCTATATGCTTCCCCCAAATAGTGAAATTGTAGCAAAAAAACGAAATTTTCGCTGATTTTAAAACGTCATTTTGAAACCGTAGACTATCGATTGAGCACGTATAAAAAAATACGCCGACCTTAGATTTTTGTCCTCTATCACGTATACAAAAATTATTCAAATCGGTGAGTGACACCTGGGGACCTTTCCTTGTTAGAAATTCTTTATAGCTAAGGGCCATTGTTTTCTAATAAGTACAAGTTTTTTAGTACACCCAATTTTTTAATTTTTTTAAAATATGTTTATGTGTTTGATGTCATTGCAAAGAAAATTGAGTAAATTATAAAATTTATCGTAAAAAATATTTTATTTATTACGCGAAAATGTGAGAAATTTTCATTCAAAGTTGAAATTTGGTAGTTTTGCAATGAGTTATCAAAATAAGTTTTCTGTTAGTTAGTTTGTCTGTTAGAAACAATAACGTGAATCAAAGTCGTGAAATATTAATTAACCATGTAACCCCGTAGCTCTTAACCCGTCGTTAGTGTGGTGGGGTATGACATACCTCAGAGACCTAATTTCCTTCAAGATCTTCATCTGAAAAGGCACAATTTCAATAAAACTATTTTGTGTTTCAATTGCAATGCACTTAAAATATAATTTTTTAACAGTAAATAAACAGGAACGATCTGAACTTTATCGATAATTTTCTTTTTGTGGTATTTATGCGACTTTACTTTTGGGGTATGTCCACCATACTAACGGCGGGTTCAGAATGTGAAAATATACCCCCTCCCCCCATTTCCCCCTCCCATACGATTTTTCACTCAGCTCGACATAACTTTCACCTCTGTAAATAGTTGCACTTAATTGCGGGACACCCTGTATATATTGTAGCCTTATATTTAAAGCTACAAAGTATCTAGAGTTTTAAGTTTAGCCAAATGCAATAAAATTTTGATATTTTAAAGTTCAACAAAGTTCAAAGAAAGTTTGTTCATGTTTGTACGAATCAATTGATTCAGTTTGAGATTAGAACTAAAATTTTTTTGATATGTTAAACCACACATTGCCCATGTTTTTCTTGTAATTGACAACATTTTTACTCAAGCAGTGTCAGGTTGCTTAATAGCATCAACAACTTGCTTTTGTAAGCCAATATTTTTTCAAGTTTTTGCATACTATCTTGCTACTACATTTTTTCAACAGATTGAGTCTTTCAATAGCAACAACAACAAAAACAACAACTTCAAATATGAACTCATAAATACAAGCCAGATTCAAGGAAGACTTCTTAGAAGACTTTGACGACGTAAGCCTGTTAGTGTTAATATTGCATCCTGCTGTGCAGCTTTAGACGTTGTTGTTGTTGTTATTTGAAATTGTTGTGGGCTGAACGTGTTTATAATTTTATTTATATATTAAAATAGTTTTTAATAACATTTTAATATTGAACACAGTAGATTAAAATCACAAAAAAAAAAAAAGAAACCAACACTTTAAGAGCTGAACACTGTAGCGCTGTTTATGAGCTATGACTTGGCTTTGAACACGCTTACATTGTTTGATTGTAACTTTGTAATTTCCTTCATGGTAGATTTGTATCTACAGTTTACAAGCAAAACACACACACACATACCACCAGCTAGATTTAAACTATTTCGTCAGAGTGACAGAGTGACAGAGTCAGATGAAAAGACAGACTGTCTGAACGTAGTAAAAGAAGACGCTTGATATGATAGTCAAAGCATAAAACAGGCTCTCTTGAGCTGCGAAATAAATCAGATTATGAAGCAAATTATGTCAACTTTAACGTGATGTTGTACTATTTATGCAAAAAAAAAATATATATATATAAAAACCAAAAAAAGAAAAAAACCAAACTGCAAAAGACCAAAAAATAAAAAAAAACGCAGCTTATACTTAGGCAACTAGCTGCGAAAAAGAAAGCTTTAGACCCGCTGGTTGTAGCAAAGAAAAATTTAAACTGGTTTCAGAGGAAGCATGTTTGAGTTCAATCTAAAACGTGGTTAATACAAGATACTTATACTATACTATGTTTAGTTCTTAAATGAAAGTTAATCATTAAAGCATTTTTAAGTAACTTTAAGAAGCAAACTATTCAAATGCAAATTGAATTATCTAAAGGGTCCGCCATCTAATTTTTTTCAACTAGTGCTTATTTCGTGAATGGTAACACTTGGCACATGTCTGATTTGACAGATAATTAGTTTTATCCTTCCGCTGAACGAATATGGTTGTGTATACGCTTGAACAACGCTGGAATCTTCAACTTACAGAAGATGCCGATTTTGCCAAAAAATCTTTTTTTCAGATGAAGCTCATTTTGATCTTGGCGGGTATGTAAACAAGCAAAATTGTCGCATTTTACTTAGGTGGTCGTATCAACCCGTGTCCGGGTTTCAGCCGACCTCATCAGCTCTCGCCAGGCGCCTCTGCTTTGCGCGCGCCTTCTCCAATAGGATACACCAAGTGCGGTTAGGGCTTCCTCAGCCTGGTCCATCCATCGGAGGCATGGTCTCCCTCGTCGTCGTTGACCAGCGACCCTCGCCTCGAGCACCTTTTTCGCTGGAGCTTCGTCGTTCATACGATGGACATGACCCAGCCAGCGTAGTCGCTGCACAGTTATACGCCGAACTACGCCAATGTCATCGTAGAGCTCATACAGCTCGTGGTTCATTCGGATGCGATAGTCATCGCCGACTCGAACAGGACCGAAGATTTTGCGAAGAACTTTTCTCTCGAACACCCCCAGAGCGGATGCGTCAGTTTGCGAAACTACCCATGCCTCAGCACCATAAAGCAGCACAGGTAGAACGAGCGTCTTGTAGAGTGTTAGTTTTGTCGATCGAGAGAGGGCTCTGGAACTTAGTTGCTTACTGAGCCCGTAGTAGCACCTATTAGCAATTATTGTTCTTCGCTTTATCTCCAGGCTGATTTCGTTGTTGGTATTAATGGCGGTGCCAAGGTAAACAAACTCCTTGACTACTTCAAAGTTATAGCTACCGGATGAAACGTGGGAGTCTAAACGCCGCGCTCCCTTGTTTGTAGACAGCATATACTTTGTTTTGCCCTCATTTATGGTCAAACCCACTTTTGCTGATTCCTTTTCGATAGCGGCGAAAGCAGCGGTAACATCTCTCTTGGTTCTGCCGACAATATCAATATCATCAGCGTACGCAAGGAGCTGGACGCCTTTGTAGAAAATGGTGCCATTACGATGCATACCGGCCTTTCGTACGACCCCCTCCATGATGATGTTAAAGAGATCGCAAGACAGTGGATCGCCTTGCCTGAAACCTCTTTCGGTATTGAAGGTTTCGGAGAGGTCATTTCTACCTTGACGGAGCTGTGTGTGTTGCTCAACGTCATTCTGCAAAGTCTTATCAACTTTGCAGGTATACCGAACTCAGACATTGTTGCGTATAGGCAATCCCTTCTCGGGCTATCGAACGCAGCTTTAAAATCGACAAAGAGATGGTGTGTGTCAATTTGATTTTCGTGGGTTTTCTCCAGGATTTGTCGTAGCGTGAAAATCTGGTCTATGGTGGACTTACCAGGTCGAAAGCCACACTGATAAGGTCCAATCAGTGTTTTTGTAATCGGCTTTAATCTTTCACACAGTACGCTTGAGAGAACCTTATATGCGATGGAAATAAGACTGATACCTCTATAACTTGCGCAGATTGTAGGGTCTCCTTTCTTCAGTATGGGGCACAGTACACTGACGTTGCAATCGTAGGGCATGCTTTCTGCTAGCCATATTTTGCTGATGAGCTGATGCATGCGCCTTATCAATTCATCGCCGCCGGCTTTAAACAATTCAGCTGACAGGCCGTCAGCACCCGCTGCTTTATTGTTTTTGAGTCGTTGGATAGCAACTCGAACCTCTTCATGGCTAGGTGGTGATACTTCCACTCCGTCATCGTCGATTGGTGGCACTGAACTGCGCTCTCGATGGACGGCATTGGTGAAATCGTCGCCAGTAAGTAAATTGGAGAAGTGCCGTCTCCACAATCTAAGCACACACTGTGTATCCGTATTCAGATCTCCATTTTCGTCTCTGCAAGTGGATGCTCCGGGCTTGAAACCTTGGGTTAGACGCTTAACCTGTTGATAGAATTTTCGTGCATCCTTCTTGCCCTGGTATACCTCTATTTACTCACGCTCACGCTTTTCCTGCTCTCTTTTCTTGCGTCTGAAAAGGCTCCTCTCTTCCTTCCTCTTTTTGCGGTAGTTTTCGAGAATTGTCGCATTTGGGGCACAGAAAACCCGCACGCATACATTGAAAAGCCGATGCACCCAAAACGAGTCACTGTTTGGTGCGGATTTTGGTCCAGAGGCATAATTGGGCCATTTTTCTTCGAAAATAAGCAAGGAGTGGCCGTTACAGTCAATGGCCATCGTTATCGGGCCATGTTGAACGAATTTTTGTTCACAAAAATTTAAGAGGAGGATATTGGCAACATTTGGTTTACCCAGGACGGCGCTACGTGCCACACAGCCGAAGCTACACTCGATGTTTTGCGCCCTGTTTTGGAAGATCGCATTATCAGCCGCAGAGCTGATGTCGTTTGGCCACCTCGGAGCTGCGATTTGACACCGTTGGACTATTATTTGTGGGGTGCCTTCAAAGATAAGTGTTACGCCGACAAGCCAGAGACAATTGACGCTTTAAAGGGCAATATTCGTGAAGCCATTGGTGAAATACAGCTGCACACAATCGATAATGTGCTTAAGAATTGGACCGATCGTGTAGGCTACTGCATGGCCAGCCCAGGCAGCCATTTGATTGAAATTATTTTCCATTATTAACCGGAAGCATTGTACATTAAAATAAAAAAAGAAATTTGAGAAAATATTCAGTAGTTTTTTTTTTGCATTTTCAAAAAAAAAAAGTTATTTGGCGGACCCTTCATAAAACTGAATGTCATCGTGTATGTCATGGTTAAAGACTTTGAATGTACTTCAATATGGCCGCGGGGGGATATTTTAGCTTCGGTACCCTGCCCAAGCTCCATCCTTACTAGTTTTTATATAAATTTACATACAAATTTACTGTTTTGATATGAATAAATCTGTGCAGTAAATTAAATAAATTAGTAAATTTTATATAGTAACTATTAAACCAACAATACATTGAGTCAGGTTCAAAACTGGTGCAAATGAATTTCTATATTATAAAATTTTAGAAAGGACATTGTCAAAATTATTATTCCTGTATATACGATTTTTTTTTTTTTTTAGCTCATTTAATGTTTAACTAACTCATGAACAATCGATATGCTCGATGTGGTACAAACAGTTTAATAATATGCTTAAGGTTCTGCATTTTCCATTTTCTTAAGCTTTGTATTTTCATTAACCCATTAACTACTATTAGAAACTATTGCCTTCAAACATTTGAAAAGCTCGAATTTAATCGAATTTTTATCAATTGGGTTGTAAAAGATAAATAATTTCTAATTCTCAAAAAACTTTTGGTCACTTTTCAGGCGAGCTTAATTTTTTTTTTTTTTTTTAAACTAAATCATATCCTTGTTTGCCATGAACGTTTTAAATTTACTTTGACATATATTTTTCAACAAAAATGTTCAATTTTTGCCACATAGATTTGTCGCCAGCTAAATCTTGTCCCAACTCGAGCATCTGCTCTTCAAGCTATCTGCTTGCATGTGATCAATATCAATTTATCTACTTGAACTGCAACCTTAACAGTGCGTTCCATGCACCATCACCACTAGCGTTAAATATGTCAAAAATCCTGACGAACTTTCCTCGCGTTTACTTCACGTGCGTGTTTCACTTAAAGCAGATACTCAAAAAAAAAAAAAAAAACAACAAAACTAGAGGCGTAACATTAAAACACAGCCTACTCCTTTTTTGCCCTGTGCTCAATGTTGTTGTTGCTGTTGCGTTTATTGTTGTAGGCATTTCTTTAAAGTTAATAAAAAAAACGTGCGATGAGATTCTGTTACGCGATAATAACAATAATTATTTTTTTTTAAAAAAAAAACTTTTATTAAGGCAACAAAAAAAAAACAAAAAAAAAATGGGGGTAAAAATTAAAAAATCAAACCGAGCGACAAACAAAGTTTAAAAAACTTCACTGGAGGCCTCAACTGCAGCCTCCGCCGTTGACGGCCGCCTAACCGCCTTCTTCGCCTGCTGCTAGCCTTGTTGTGTCTCATACGCTTTCCCTTCCTGCCCCACGCACGCGGTGTTGCATTTTTAATCGATGATTTTAGTGGGCGCACATAAACGAGGAAGGACCCAAGAAAAAAAAAAAAAAAAAAAAAAATAAGAAACAATGAAAAAGTTATAAAATCAGTTTGCACAGCCAGTTTATTTTTCACTTAGAGCTCTACTAAAACAACAAAAAAGAAAAAAAAAAAAGCACAGAAAACAAAGAAGAAAAAAAAAACTTATGCAGAACTTAACCGACTTTGAGCCCCAAAAGGTTTGGTTGTGGCTCAGCTGGTACTCTTGGCTGCTTCTTATGGCAAGGCATGCCTTTTAAACTGTGGCGTGAGTCAGTTTTTGACAGACTTTCAAAGAAATCGTTCGTCGTGTTTTTTTTTTCCATCTCATTCTTCTTGCAGACCTAAACGTACGCTGCTCTCGTACGTTTTTACATTGTGTAGGATTGTGTAGTTAACGTCAGATGCAAGCAAAAACAAGTTTTTTATACAAATATTAAAAAAAAAAAACAACGAAAACCATAAATATTTGGGGGCGTGAATGCATAAAAATAAAATAAATAATAAAAATAAAGCAATTCAAATGCATTGAATGAGCGTTTTTTTTTTTTTTTTGTTTTTAAAGGCTGTGTTAAAAAACACGCTCATAAAAAGCATAGTTAACCCATTCTTAACCTCACAAAATAAATTGATTTTTTAATTTATTGCTTTTCTAGCTCATTTAATGGCTTAATTAGCTTGTCTTAACCCAACAAAAGCTCTATGTGCCAGCTTTAGCAACAGCTAGATAAGGCTTATTTTCTTCCATAAAAGCTGCCAACAATTTAACCCTTGCTCAGTTGGCATATGTTAACATTTTATGCTGCTATTGGAATTTGATGCCAGGATACTCACTCGTAATGTGCAAAATTTGAGCCTTTTTACATTGTGCTGCTGTTACTACAACAGCATTCGGGTTCAAATTTTAATTGGCTCAATAATGTCTCAAATTCTGCTACATACTCTGCTGATGTCCTTCTGTTGTTTGATGATGTTGTTGTTGCTCATCTCTTATTGTTGTCTGTTGTTGAGCTATAAGCAGCTAATTGAGCCTGTTTGTTGTCTAGTGTAACTTGATGTTGTTGATGTTGTGTTTCCCGCGTCAGTGTTGTTTTTGTTCAGTGTTTTGTTTGATTTATTTAACTACAAATGAAGGGAGGGAGCAAATATTGGATTTTTCCCAAAAATTTATTAACATTGCGAACTCATAGTTAAGGTCAGAAATTTAAAATATTAAACGTTCAATTGAAGTCTTGCGTTGAACGAAATGCGACTCTACACACATAGGTATCAGCTGTAGTAAAAAGAAATCCCTTATTTTTGCATGAATTACGCATAGCTAGAATGATACGATTTAATTAAAACATACACTTATTGCCATTTTGAAGGTAATATCATAGGAAGGACGCTGTCATAGAAACTTTTGTGGTCAAAAAACTTCAGCAGTCAGTTTACTCAAGCTTTTCTTGATTCGAATGATTCACTAACAAAATCACTAATGAGTCAATTTTTACTTTAGTCGCGGCCGTGGTTTAATGCTATAATGGCTCCCAGAGCCATGAAAACCATTACCAAATATCTCAAAGCACGAATCCACATGTATATGTATTGCAAAAAAATTCTTCTTTTTCTCAAGAAAGTTCTCAAAATTTGATTTAGTTCAGTATTGAATTCTTCTTAATTGATCAACAACAACAGCAACAACATGTATAGTAGACAAAATCCAAAAAATCCAAATCCAAAAATACTTCTGAAACATGCACGCGGTAGGTAAGAGAAGTGGTAAGAGTGGTAGAGGCAGTGGTAAGAGAATGAAGAACCACAAAATTTCAGTTTAATATCTCAAAAACTAAGACAGTTCAAAGCAAATACCGTTATTTTATGTTATTTTTGAAGCTAAGCTTTTTACGCCTCGTTCTTTGATTTGCTTGAGTGAAATCTCAAAAATGACACTTTTCATTTTTCTTCAATTTTCCGCTGGGATTCGAACTCGCATCGTTGTGATTAGGAGTTCAAAACAATATGCACTGATCCAAAAGCCTCTTTTAAGCACAGTTGTTGATTTAATATCAAGTATGTATTACTAAAGCTATGCTGCAGTAGATCGCAAGAATCTCTTAATAGATAGAGGATTGTGTATTGGCTATTCTACGTATAAATACATTGCACATCAAATTTTCCACTTGCTACTACTTGCTACAAGATGTCACCAGCATTGGTGTTTTTATAAAGTACAACTGAACTATGTTACAGCAGATTGAAAAATCTAAATATTAAAAGGATTGCGTATTGGCTTTTCTGCATATACAGCATATTTAGCAGCTTTCCAAATAAAATAAAAAAAAATGTTGCTTCTACCCAACATTCTCGTACATTTCATTCGTTAGCAATTATTAGTAGCGATTCATTTATAATATCGCAAGCGGAAGAAATTCCTTCTTCGTTAACGAAACTTCAAAACCGAAAAAATCATTTCATTAACAAGTCGCCAAAACTATAAAAAACAATTCTCTAACTAGTTTCCAAAACTAAAAAAAGCAATTCGATAACGAATCACATAAATCATATAAAATAAAAAAACACAGGTGCGTCGTTGGACTCACGAGAGAAGCGAAGCTTTTTCGCAGTTACATAGATTTGATAGCTTTATAATTTTTTTCTTTTTAATAAATTAACTTTTAAACACAAAAATTTAAAATAACATAAAATAAATTACATATGTACAGAAAACATATTTATTGCTTATTTTTTTATTGTTGAATGTCAAATTTCCACGCCAATTACATATACGGGCATATAATGCCAGCGACAATCCAATTTAACTCTCCACACATGGTTGTGAACTTGGCTGCACTGAACAAATTTTTCCTTCAACAGCGTACTACCTAGCGAAAAAATCTGTCGAAAATTTTTCAGATTTCACTCAAAACAAATCACAGAACGAGGAGTAAAAAGCTTAGCTTCAAAAATATATATTAAAGAACGCACACGAAACAAAATTTAACTAACTTTTTGGATACCTCGCTGATGTCATGCATGCGTTTGTTAATTCCATATTTACATCATCTATTAATATCATCTATTTTTTTGACACTTAAAAGCGCACTTGTCAACGCACCTGTGGGCATTGCTAATTTTCTTCGTGCCAATAACACCACAAACGCATCCACAATACAAACACAGCGATGCTGGAGACACCTTGTGGCAAATAAAAGCAAATTTTTGTTTGTTGTAGCATAGCAAATACACAATCCTCTATCTATTGATAGATGGTGACGATCTACTCCAGCATAGCTTCTGTTATAATTAATATTGAATTTACAACTGTTTGTATGAAATCTGTGTGGCCTGGTGGCTGGTGTGTTGGAGTCTCATTTAAGAGAACGCGGGTTCGATCCCCACGGGCGGGTCAAAAAATATTTTTAATTTCAATATTAAAATATTAAATTTTCTTGTTGTAATAAGCGCTAGCAACAAAGAAACCATAAAATTTCCAAGAAAAAAATCTTTCGAAAACTTTTCAGATTTCACTCCAAGCAAATCACAGAACGAGGAGTAAAAAGCTTCGCTTCAAAAAAAAAAAAAAATAAAAACCTTAAATTAATTTCAAACTTTCCACGTCAAGAATCGTAACCACGTTATCTGAATGCTAGTTCGGCACCTTACCCACTCGGCTATTTCAGACACTGAATATATCTTGCTTTATTTGCTTGATAGTAAAAGCCAGCATTCGCGGACATGGGTTCGAACCCCAACTTGGTCAAACAAAAAAAAAATTTTTTTTGTGTTGCTATTAAGCTTATGTTAAGGATTTGGCTTGTACAAAAGTTCAAAATTATCTCTATTTTCTTTTTTTTAAAACTTTTTCATATTAAAATGTCGGCTTCGTTACACATTCGTCAAAACCGAAAAAAGCCATTCGTTAACGAGTCGCTAAAACTATAAAAGCAATTTGTTAATGAGAACTTAATCGTATGAAAGTCTTGAAAAAATTATAAGTGGAAATTATTTATATAAAAAATAGGCACGAAATAACATAACAGAAGAAAAAATTTTTCACAAAATGTTCTAATTTTCACAATTTTTCACAAAATTTTTTCATATAAAAATTTATGTGAACATAAAAGTTACATAAAACATAAAAGTTAATAAAGAATACTATTCTTAAAAAATTTTTTATATAGAAAAAATTGTTGTTTTGTTTGAAAACATTTTAAATGGAATTTAGCAAAGTCATGATTTCAATCGGTGCCTTCTTTTAACCATCAAGCCAGCCTCTGATGAAGTCGGAATGAAACCATTCGAAAACTGTTAAAAAAACGATTCATAAGCGATTCGTTAACGAATCACCCCCCGCCACAATGTTTATTGAGTACTTGCTACATACATACAAGATGTCATCAGCATCGACAAAAATTAACAATTGCCAACAAGTTGCCCACAATTGAAATACCAATGAATGTAGCCCGAAATAAAATAAATAAAATATTTATGATATATAATAAAATTTACTGGTGTGAATATCAACGTGAATACCCACTTTTAATTTACTTTATATTATTTTTAATTTTTTAATTTAAAAAACACTAACTTATTAAATCTATGAAACTGCAAAAAACTTCGCTTCTCTCGTGTGTCCAACGACGCACCTGTGTTTTAAATAAACTCAAATAAAATATTAAAATCGGCATTGGTAATGGGCTTGGTCAACCATTTCCTTGCAAAAAAAAATTTACCCCTACTGCCAAAAAAAAAAAAAAAAAAATAACATTAAGAGTTAATAAATAATACAATAAAAAAGCTTATGAATTATGAATTGTTGTCAATAATTAAAATTCTTTACTGATTCAAACTGGATTTTTTTTAGCCAAAAATTTTTTTTATATTTTTTTTTTTAAATTGGCTACATAAAATTTACTAAGCCCTAATTTCTTCCCACTTTACTATATCATCTGCGTCTACTTCAATGGATGCGGTGAAAAGAAAAATTGCGAAAAAAATTTGTGACTTTGCATAGCGCTGGAAACTTAAGAGTTAAGTTTTCGCAAATTCTAATGAAAGCATTCGTTTCAGCGGTAAATTTTACATATGAAATGGTTGACTAAGTTGATTTGAAACTAATTTCAATATCCTTTAAATAAACAAACATGAGACTATAAAAAAATTCCATAAAATTTTGCTTTGCGCAGTCTCAGTTTTTGAGATGTTTCATAATTATAACAGTATTATTAACTTGGCAATACAGAACTAAATCGCGAATTTGTTTTTTACTTTCGGGGTCAGTTGGTTATTAAGAGGCCAACTTATTTTTATTTGATGATTTGACTAGTATCCATCCAGCAGAAAACTCGCTGAGGCCTCTTTAGTCAGGCTGGAATTCAGGACTGAATTTCTAAATATAATCATGCCTCCATTAGCCAAAACAGATTTCAATGCTGAAATTTAAAAATATAATTCAGGCTTCCTTTTTACAGACCCGTATTATAAAATTAAATTAAACAAAAAATCAATCCTCTTTTATTACAGGCGAGATTTTATAGATATTCAGACTAGAAATCATAAATAACAAAAGTCATACTAAATTTTCGGTCTGAAGAGGCGGACACTTGAATAAAAAATCAGGGGTGTTTCCAAGAAAAGGTCAGGCCTTAGCCATGCCTGCCAGGCTTGAATTCCAGCCTAATCAGGCATGACATTTTCTGCTGAGCAGGTTCGATCCTCATAGCACAGACGGTAGACCGTACTGTTTTATTTTTTGTTAATTATATTTTTTATTTACAAATACATATTTAAAACAAGAAATTGCCAAAAAACCTGTTTGGAATCCATTGCCTTTTCCTGCTCCGTGCTCGCATTGAACCGTGCACCATACGGCTACAAGTTCAACAAGTTACCATCGCACCATTGCCTCTCTGTTTTTAAAGCGAACAAAATATGAACAAAGCCGAAAGCAGGTGTTGTAGACATACTTAACATAACATACTAAACTTAGCATATGACATACTGAAGAAAATTGTCGCTTTTTTGCATCTTCACCCGAAATAAACTTATATCGATAGTTCAGCTCACAAAAGTGATTAGTGAATATATTTAAAACGATACCTGGCATTGCAGATTAAATATTAGTAAGTTTATCAACCGATAAGTTTAAAAATATATGCAAAATTTCAAAAAACAAAAGCTTAAAACGCGATTTCCTCGAAACTAGTTTTTTAAAAACGGTTCGATAGATAACTTGAAATCTATTGGTTCCATTTCAATAAATTTTAGTTCATTTTGTTCCTTATTTTGTGCTTTAAGCATCTCCCCTTATTTCAAGTACATACAATTTATTTTTTTTTTAGACAAAAAAGTGCGGAAAATCTATCTTTTTTTTTTAAGTTTTTACTTTAACTTTTGCCATAATTTTAAAAAAAACCCCCGGTGTTCGTGCCTAGAGGGGCTGCCGGATTAATATCTGTACTTTTAAATGACAGTTGATTTTTTCGTTTCAGATATATGGGAAAGGTAATTTTCAGCACCCTCTAACAAAAAAAGCCAGAAAATTATTTAAAAAAAAAAAAAAATTATTTAAAAAAAAAAAAATTATTTTTATGAAGTACTTTTTATGTACAATAACCTGTATTAATTTGAAAAAAATATTATATCTCTTTGTATCTAAGAAAAATTTTTGAAAAGCTGTTTTTTTTTTGGTTGTTACACGTATATTACATATACCTTAAGTCGGACTGGCCAATATGTTACAAGGGTTTATCTTACCATACACATTTTTTTTTTTAGGTGGACCCTCTTGAAAAAAAAGTATGTCTTCGATAGGTTTTATTGAGTCTTTTGTGGTTGCTTTGCTTTTTGGTTTGCTTTTTATGTGAACAAATTTGGTATAAAAAACGAAGCCAAACGTAGATAAACAGAAGACTTATGAACAAAACCGAAGACAAATCAATCGAACCCGGAGTGACTTCAATAGTTCTTAAAAAAATAAAGGGTGGTTAAATTTTAAGGGCTGATGTTGATTTTGAATAAAACACAAATTATTTAGGAAATTATTGTCATTTCTTTTTATTATGATAATATTGGTATAGTTCAATTATGTATGGAACAAAATATCGGTCAAATAGCCGCCACGACCTCGGCGGCATACCTCCATCCGATGGTCCAAATTTTCTATGACGCTGAGGCATAAGTGAGGTTCTATGCCGTTAATGTGCCGAATTGTCTCATCCTTTAGCTCTTGAATTATTGCTGGCTTAACGACGTACACCTTTTCTTCGAAATAACCTCAAAGAAAGAAGTCCAACGGTGTCAACTCACATGATCTTGGCGGCCAATTGACATCGCCACCACGTGAGATAACACGGCCATTGAATTTGTCGCGCAAAAGAGCCATTGTTTCGTTAGCTGTGTGGCAAGTGGCACCATCCTGTTGAAACCACATATCGGCCACATTCATATCTTCCAATTCGGGCCATAAAAAGTTCGTTATCATCTCACGATAACGAACACCATTCACAGTAACTGCCTGACCGGCCTCATTTTGGAAAAAATACGGCCCAATGATGCCGCCAGCCCATAAACCGCACCAAACAGTCACTCTTTGTGGGTGCATTGGTTTTTCGACAATCACTCTTGGATTAACATTCGCCCAAATGCGGCAATTCTGCTTATTGACGAATCCACTGAGGCGAAAATGTGCCTCATCACTGAAGATGATTTTCTTCGAAAATTGATCATTCACAGTTGCCATTTCTTGTCACCATTCTGACCATTGACGACGCTTGAAATGGTCAAGAGGCTTTAGTTCTTGAGTCAATTGCACCTTGTAAGCGTGTAAATGCAAGTCTTTATGCATAATGTTCATCAGCGACGAGCGTGAGAGGTGCAATTGTTGGGCACCACGACGAGTTAAGGTGGATGGCTCTTCAGCCACACTATCGCGAACAGCAGCAATATTTTCTGCAGTACCAGCTGAACGAGCATGCTCTGGTGTTTTCACATCTCCTACAGATCCGGTTTGCTCAAATTTTTGCACGATTTTTCCGATTGTACGCACATTTGGACGATTAAATTGACCGAAAAAATCACGAAGTGCACGATATGCATTTTGATTTGAACGCCCATTTTCATAATAAGCCTGAACAACTTTAACGATTGCTCGATTGTGTATCTTTCCATGGTTCAAATTGAGTTAGTCTGAAATTGAGAAATGTCAAATGAAATGCAGAAAAAAACTTGATGTTTAGGTGTGGTTCACATTCAACATCGGCTCTTAAAATTTAACCACCCTTTATTTCTTATCCTGTTTTGTATTCCGGTTTTTTTGTTGTATTTAGGTTTATTCTTAGAAAAAAATCCCTAAAAGTCGAAAAATGCATTTATTTTTTTATCACAAGACCCTTATTTCATTCATTATTAAGAAATAGGTGTTACTTATTGGGAAATATACATTTTCGATGATACGAATTCATTTTCTCCTTTTTTCTAAGGACTTATTGTATGACCTTTGTGTATCAAGGAGAAATATTAAGCCTTTATAAACATTATATTTGCGGTTTAATTTAAGGCTGGGTCTCTTCGAACGAAGGCATGAATTTACTGCGACTTTTGGCGGCAAGACACATGACTTCCTCGCTGCTGCTGCAAGCGCTTCTATAAGGCCTGATTTTTCGCTAACCAAGGTAGTACAACAGCTACTTTTTAACCGACAAAAAGGAGGAGGTTCTCAAGCTCGTCGGTTTCTCTTTTTTTCTTTTTTTTTCCCCTACAAAAACTGGTTCTACTAATATTTCAGAGTAACTTTTTCGTTAAAAGTTAAAATATATATTTATTCAAAAATATTGTATAATAACCGACAGCATGATTGCTATATCAAAAATAGTATGCTGTAAATATTATTATCTAACAAAAACATATAAAATAAAATCAAGGAATATATATACATATAAAAGAAACCAAAAAATTTTTTTAATTTGTTTGGTTAACCCCTTCTTTTAGACATTCTAAAGCAGTGCTTCTAGCAAGCCTCCTTAGAGCAGGGAAAGCGGAAGGCATGAACAATTTTTCCATTTCATATAAAAAGTAAATGGGCTTTGCTACAAGTAGTGTAATCCTCCGACATCCATTTCAAAGCCTGCTAGTAGCGCTTCGAAGACCTGCCAATGCCTACTGCGAGGTTAATTAAAGATTTGTACGTACCATTTGAAATATGGCTTTATCTACATACCGCTTCTACTTAATATTACTCCTACTTATTATATATATATATAGCACGTGTGTTTTATCCCTTTTTAGAAAAAAAAAATTATGAAAATCTTTTAATATATGTATTAAATCATGTTTAAGATTTTAATGAATGAGTAGATACTCAAAGTTACTATGAACTTAAACAGCCATCACGTGACGTTTCAATCGTTGCGTTTACAAATGCAGACAACAAAATACAAACAATGAAAATTGTCAATGTTCAGCTGGGCATAAAACCAAAACAATTACAGTTACACAAAAAAAAAACAGTGCTATTAAAATAAATAAAAGAATTGTCATAATTTTATGACTAGGCGGTTGAAGAATATATTTTTTTAATTTCATTTAAAGAAGACATATTTGAAGTTTAATCTGTGCATTGTTGCTGTTGTGTTGCATATTAAATGCTTCACGTGACAGCAGCTATACAAACAAAAAAATAGAAAGAAAATAATTAATAATTTTTATAAAAAAAAAGAATTTGTAACACGGGAAAATATTTAAACATTCCATTTAAGTTAAGTAAAAGTTAAAAAAAAAAACATTTGTTAAAGTTGTATTTGGGGATGAAATGACAGAAATGTTAGTGTTGCGCATAATTGTGACATTTGTGAGACTGTTCCCAGCAGAGCAAAGAGTAGTTTTAATGCATAAAAATCAGGGGACAATATCACAAAAAAAAAAAAAAATAATAAAAATTAAAAGTCACGGTCAGCTCTCGAGCACTTTTTTTTATATTGTGTGCTTCTATTTGACAGCGGATGTCACTTATCTATCTAGATAAAAAACAGTTTAAATGCTTAAAAAACGTTTGAAATTCAACCAAGCGTTGCCAAAAGAAAAACCAGATAAAACTGTGAGTTAAAAAAAAAACCAAAAATATAGCCAGAAGGTCAAGAAAAATCTTTAGGGCATAAAAACTAAATAAAATTTATTAAAAACATGCGATTAAATGCTAGAGAAACAATCTTTTATAACATAAAGCAATTTTATAACAAAAAGACAAACAATATTTTATAACAAAAAGAAAAGGTTATGATCGCAAAAGATTTTTCCAACATTTTCTTAAAAAAAAAAAATTATCTGTGTAGTTTTCTTAAAAATTTAACCTTGAATAAATTTTTTTCTAAATCTAAGTCAAAATGACGTCATACTTTATATGTGGCGTTGCTTTTCAGATTTTGTTTTAACATTTTTAATAGTTTTTTTTAAGCTTAATTCACTTTCAATTCTTTTTTTATACTTTATTTCATGCAAATTTATTGTTTTTTTTTTGCAACTTTTAATTTTGTACTTATAAAAAACTAGTTTTGTTTTTAGTTAACTACTATTTTTTTTTTTTTTTTTTTTGTTACCTTGTCTCTAACGTCAGCTACTCGCCTAGAGCGGATGTTCGTCATGCATATCCGCTGTATTGGCGCAAATTTTTTGCTCATGCTTTTTATTTTATTTTTTTTTTGTGTTAGTTTTTTCTTGCTTTACGCTTGCTTAGTATAAAAGTTTAGACAAGGTTGTCACTACCAACTTTTTTTTGCTTTTTTTTAAATGAACTAAAATCTATCGTTTGGAATTAATAACACATGTGCGGAAACTGTTCCCAGGCCTTCAAAGTGTACTCAGCTTTGACTTTTGTCAACAGCTATTGATACAGCCTTTTATTTTTTTAAAATCATAAAAATTTTCCAAAGTTTTTCATTAAGATTGTTATCAGCTCAAAATTTATAGCAACAATAATCATAATATTGCTGCAACATGCAACTGTATAAGACACGTGTGCACATGTGTGTGTGTGTGTGTGTGTGTGTGTGAAAATTAAAATTTCCCAACAGCTTATAATAAAAAGAACAGAAAATGTTAAATAAAAAAATCAGTTTTTTTTTAAACAAAGCCTTGAATCATTAAAATTGCTTTTATTCTAATATAATTCTGTAGCAACAACAACAGCAGCAATAATAACAACAACAACTAAAAAAAATCCCATCAAATTGGCAACACTTGCTTACTTCATAGCGTAGCAGCAACAGCAGCAGCAATAGCAACAGCTTGATCTGACTCACAGTTGCTGTTGTTGTGATTGCAGCAATCTAATTTATCTCAATGATAGTCATAGCAACAGCACAATAACAACAACAACAACAACAACAACAATCGAATTGGCGGCAACATTTGATCAGCAGCAATTGTCAAGGTGAAATTCTATTCAGTGTTGCATTAAAATCTACGGTATCTCTACAGCGCATAATCGCACCTGTTGCTGCTGTGTGCCTTCATTGTTGTTATTGTTGTTGCCATTGTATTAAACTAGTTGTAGTATTTAGCTAGCTTGAATTTTTTAATTTTTTCCACTAGTTTTTGTTGTTGTTGTTTTTTTTTTAAGCACTACTTAGCTTGTCGTAATTAATTATTTTATGTAATCGAGTAGAATTTGAAGAATTTTTCTGATTTCTGCAACATTTGACCGAAAGAATGTGGTGGTAGTTAGAGTTGTTGGTTATAGCAGCAAAAAATTGCGGTTAGAATTTTAATGCAGAATACGGTATAATACACAAAACAATTTTTTTTTTAGAAATATTTGCAGAAATAAGAAGCAATAAATATATACTAAAAGTTACAAAATAGCTTTGAAAAAACCTTCAAAGAAGAATGGAATATGTCAGATATTAAAAAATTACTAAATTATTACAGTTAGATATCTATTAAGTATGAAAATTACAACAACTGATAACGAATTCGCAATTGAAAAAAGCCAATGGCCGTGACTGACATGAAATGCTAATCAGCCTTCGGATTTTTGTATTCGAAAATCCAAAAATGGCTGAAAAAAATTCTGAAACACGAGTTCACAACTGTTTTTGTCAACTCGTATATTTATTGTCAGCGAGGATTTGTGATGATTTAGAGAAAATAACACGGTTTCTAGTGAATTAATGAAAATTCAAAAACAAAAACAACACGAAAAAAAAAATAACCGATTTTTAAAGTAAAGGACAAAAAATGAAATATCTGCCATTTAAGGGGTGGAGTATTTTTTTAAAACAAAAAAAAAATTATTTTTTAATATGAAATGTTTGTTTGTGAGAAAAAAATTTCGTTTCCTACAAACGAAGTTTTAAGTAGCAACAAACAAATTCTTCATGTGCTACAATCGAAAAATCGCACGCATTTGTGACGATTTCTTAAAAGATCAATATATCATATTACATATATCATATTAAAGTACATCAGTGGCGTAGATAGCTTTTGATTCTGGAGGCAAGCGAGGCGTCGGGGGATCCGCATAAAAATAATAATAATCAAAATTTTTCGTTTGAATACCTGATTGCCTGAGTGTTTTGTGACACCAAATGTCATGTTTTACAGCCTTATTTTGTTTAAACTATGGAAAATTGAAGCAATGGCATGTCAAATATACATTTATATTTATTTCGGTTGTAGTTGAAACAGGGGGCGAACCTTCACATGGCAACGTGTCTGACTGCCTCAACCTGGCGAGGCCAGCATTATCCATGTCGAAATCGTCCCAAGTCGACTCAAACCTCCACGTGGTGTTCCCTGGGCAACGGCAAACTGGCATCCGTCAGTTTGACGGCTAATTTGAGCGGCGGGTCTCCTAGCCATAAATAGGTTGTGCGTCGGGTTTGAAGCCCGCCACGTAAAAAAACCATTTCAATGAAAAGTTATAAAAAAAATATGAGAAAAATGATCCCCAAATCTGATGACGACCACCGCAAACGAAAAAGTGATAATGATTAACGGATATGCACCTGGAATGTCCGAACTCTTAATTTGGAGGGTGCCTTTATCCAACTGATTGATATCTTGGAAAGATACAAAGCTGATATAACTGCAATCCAAGAAATGCGATGGAAGGGACAGGGTTGCTCTCGGCAAGCATCCTGTGATATCTTCTACAGCGGTCATGCGGAGAAGCACGAGTTTGGGTGCGGATTTGTAGTTGGCAAGAGATTACGGAATCACGTCCTGCGATTCACTCCTGTGAACGAACGACTTGCTATAATCCGCATCAAGGCTAAATTCTTTCATATAAGCCTAATTTGTGCGCATGCTCCGACAGAGGACAAGGACGATGAGACCAAAGATACTTTCTACGAGCGCCTTGAAGACGCTTACGAGCGCTGCCCCCGTCACGACATAAAAATTGTGCTTGGTGACTTCAACGCCAAGGTGGGCAAGGAAAACATCTTTGGTCCAACATTCGGAAAGTTCAGTCTCCACGACAACACATCCGATAACGGAATGAGGCTGATTGACTTCGCCGCAGCACGAAACATGGTTATAAGTAGCACTAGATTCAAGCATCTCAATATTCATAAGGCCACCTGGTTGTCCCCTGACCAAAAAACGTGCAACCAAATTGATCACGTTTTGATTGACGGAAGGCACTCTTCTAGTGTATTAGATGTACGCACGATCCGTGGTGATAACATAGACTCGGATCATTATCTTGTCGCAGCTAAGATCCGTACACGTCTTTTGCAAAGACTACGCGCTGGAAAGAATACGCGCAATCCTACACAGAGAAAGCTAGACGTCGACAAGCTTCAATCAAAACGGACAGCCGAAGCCTTTGCCACTCGACTCTCACTCCTGTTTCAAGAAAGCACTCCTCCGATCGACGATATATTCGCGCAGTGGGCACACATCTCCCACTCTCTGCGTACGGCTGCCGAAGAGGTTATTGGCTACCACCGCCCCCGCCAAAACCAGTGGCACCACCAAGAGTGTCGCGACGCCACTGCAGAGAAACACGCCGCCTACAAAGCCACCCTGCAGTCGGTTGTAACGCGTGCTGCTAAGGAGCGATACAGAGAGAAGAGGAGGGACGAGAAACGTCTTTTCAGGTGGAATAAGCGAGAGGCAGAAAAGCATGAGTGTGAGAAGATTGAGATGTATGGTGACAGGAACGAGGCCCGAAAATTCTTCGAAAAGATAAGACGCCTGGCCGATGGCTCTAAAACCAAGGCTTCTTTCTGCAAGGATGAAAACGGGAATCTAGTGACAGATATTCAGAGTACACTGACGTTATGGAGGGAACACTTCTCTAGTCTTCTGAATTGCGATGACGACAACAATCCCCCCAATAGAGATGATATCCCGGAAACCCCAATTATAGATGACAGCGTCGAAGTTCCGCTGCCCAACTATAATGAAGTCTTCACAGCAATAACACGGCTTAAGAACAACAAAGCCGCGGGAGCCGATGGTCTACCCGCTGAGCTGTTTAAGAACGGAGGCAAAGCTCTATTTAAATGCATTCACGAGCCTCTATGCACAATATGGTTGGAATAATGCATTCCAAACGATTGGAACCTCAGTGTACTCTGCCCAATCCACAAGAAAGGCGATCCCACTATTTGCACCAACTACCGTGGGATAAGCCTCCTAAATATCGCCTTTAAGGTTCTGTCTAGCTTATTATGTGAAAGACTGAAGCCCATCATAGACCAAATGATTGGGCCTTATCAGTGTGGCTTCAGACCTGGAAAATCTACCACCGACCAGATATTCACGCTACGACAAATCTTGGAAAAGACCATAGAGAAGAAAATCGACACCCACCACCTTTTTGTCGACTATAAAGCCGCTTTCGACAGTCCAATAAGGAATCACCTATACTCCACCAAGTCTGAATTTGGTATACCTGCAAAATTAATCCATCTATGCAGGATGACACTGAGCAACACCAGCAGTGCAGTATAAATCGGGAAGGACCTCTCCCACCATTTATCGTCTTTAACGTTCTTTATCGTGCGACTTTTTTAACCTAATTATAGAGAAGATCATTAGAGCTGCTGATCTGAGACAAAGCTGCACAATATTTTATAAGAGTGTTATGCTATAACACACGCGAAGTCAGTGCAGCATTCTCCAAATTAGAAAAAGAGTTGAGTCGCATGGGTCTTGAAGTGAACGCAAGGCGAAATATCTGGTGTCAAGAAGCAAACAGTCCCATCGTATTATCCCCACGTCACTGTTAACAACAGCTCCTTCGTGGTTGTGAAGGACTTTGTCTGCCTGGGATCCAGCATTAACTCTACCAACGATATCAGTAGAGAGGGAAGAATAATTCTTGCCAACAGGTGTTTCTTTGGGCTCAGTAGGCAATTGAGAAGTAGAGCCTTCTCTCGACGAACAAAAGTCACGCTCTATAAGTCACGAATCATGCCCGTCCTGTTATCTGCAGCACAAACCTGGACGTTGAGCAGCTCTGATGAAAAGACTTTGGGTGCGTTCGAGAGAAAGATCCTTCGTAAAATCTACGGACCAATCTGCGTCAATGGCGAGTACCGAATACGATGGAACGATGAGCTGTATGAGCTATACGCCGACATCGACATAGTAAAGCTCATAAGAATCGAGCGGCTTCGCTGGCTAGGTCATGTTGAGCGGATGGAAGACGACGCTCCAGCGAAGAAAATATTCGATTCGGTACCCAGCGGCGGACAACGCAGAAGTGGATGACCGCATGTCCATTGGAGGGACCAAGTGGAGGACAACCTGACGAAACTTGGAGCTTCCAACTGGCGCCAGCAAGCTCAAAACAGAAATGGCTGGCCCAATTTTTTACAACAGGCGGAAACCGACTTACGGTTGTAGGCGCCATCTAAGTAAGTAAGTAAGTAGTTGAAAGAAAAGTTACAACTTTCTTCAGTATGTCAGATGCTAAGTTAAATGTTAACTTCGGTATGTATAAAACAGATAATAACAAATAATAGATGAAAAAAATACCTTTTTAACTAAGTGTAAATCTAACTTATAGTTAATTTATTCAAGCCAAAAAAAAGGATTGAAATTTTAAATTCTGTAAGCATTGTGAACAATCTTCAAAGGGTTAACTAGCACCAACTTTTGATTCTGAGTCACTTTGAAAAAATGTATTTCAAATTGATAAAATCAGCTAATTATTAATTACAAAAGTAAAGCAGAATAAAATTCACGACTTTCACAACATGATATTTTCTGTTAAAGTGATGCTGAGTCACTGAGTGTTAAATGTGAAAATATATTGTTACATGTAATAGATATATATGTAATGAGGCTGCCTTTAAAATACTACTTATCTATAAAGTGTTAAGCAATTTGTAGTCATAGAGCGAAAACTGTTTCCACTTGAAACGGCAGAAGGCACCTATTTCTGTTGTGGGGCTTACAATGTCTGGCTGCAGGTGACAATTTGCTAATGACAGGTTCAATTCAGAGTAGAATTAATTGCATGATCACAAACATACATAGTAAATAAAATGGATAACAATATCAAATGATCTGGAGACTCAAGATGAAATAATTTTTCAATCAACCCAAAATTGATTGAAACTTCATAATCGCGACAATCAAGATCATTAATTAAATACCATTAAACATTAACTAACAAATAACAGAAAATAGACATACTCTATGTATGTCATGAAAAGCCAAGCACTAAAAGCAACATAATCCTTAAAAGTATTAACAGGGTGCACTGGGATTCATGCAACCAACTCAAGCAATGAACAAACTTCGATTGCTATCGCAGCTACTATCAAAAATCACTACGATCGTTCATTAATACAGACCTTTATGGGAGTGAACAAAAAAAATATGGTCAACTTGCAAAAACAACAAAAGTGCATAACTATAAAAAACTATCGCTACTAATTAAAAAATACTGATATTGTTTATTAATAATATTTATAAGTTGATAAATCAATTTGTTAAGTTGCGTTGTTTTTGCTTTTTCAGAGAATTTCAACAATTTTTATGATTTCAATTTTTTTTTTGTTCTCGCCATTTTAACCCGTTTTTTTAACTGCTACGCTGAGCTAATTTAGACTTAGCAACAACAAATAATGCGCTGCTGTTGATGTTTTATGTAACCATAACGCATGCTCAAAAGCATTCTCCCTTTTTCAGCGAGTGTTTGTTGCATCTCCAGGGAAATACTTAATAAACAATAAATATTCAATTAACTGCGATCTAACGATCATCAATGTGAGTAATTGTGTGTGTTGAACATGAAGCAGGTTACACTTTTTTTACCTCGTTGCAACTATTTCAAGCAACTGTTTGATAGAGAATAAATAACACCAGCAACAATTGTCAACGATTTTTGCTGCTGCTGATCTTATCAATAAGTAGAAAATCAAAATAAAAACTAGCGTGCAACAAATACAAAAACAATTGCAACATTTATAAATAAAGATATCGATCTGTATTTTACAGTCAAGAGCAAAATGATTGCTTAATCGTGAACACAATCGTAGTTTTAATACTAATACGAACAATAATGTTTTCCTTAGCAAGACGGAATAAGCAAAAAATGAGGCAAGGAAAAGTACGGAAAAAGGCAGGAAAATTATACGAAACAAGCAAAGTAGTGAGCAGCAGCGCGCAATGTTCACGCGCAGCGCGCTATCATTACGCATTGCTTCAAGTGTTGTAGCCGCTGCAGTAGCAGCAGCAGCAGCAGCAACACACGGTAGCAATAGCAACACATAACTTAGCCATATTTAGAGCAGAGCAAAGTAAGAGACAGCAGCAACTCAACATATGCAGTTTTAGCCAAGCGAGCGATCTAGTTGCTGTTACAGCTGCTTTTGTTGTTGGTTTTTCTAAGTGTTTCTGCAGAAGTACGCGCTGCTTAGTCAACCAGCTGACCATAAAGCAGCTTTTTATCTGCAACCACCACGTTGTGCGTTTGTTGCTTCGGGTTTATTTGCCGGTTTGTAAGAAAATTTTTATAAATACTATAAAGAAACAAAAAAAATTGGAAAGCTCTGACAAAAGTTTGAACACGCTGAATGCGAGCGTTTTTTTATTATGATTGAGTTGCCACCAGTTAGTCTATTTTTTTTTGCTTTAAAAAACATTTTAACACGTGCGTTGCTTGTAAAATTTAGTACAAAAATATTAACTAACTCAAGGATAAAAAGGTTCTATTACATGCTTTGCGTTTTTGGTCAAAAAGTCAAATTTACGATGTAATAGAAATAAAAATATCTTTACTTATTATCAAACTATTACAACAATATTATTATTATTCTAACTTTTCTTATGCCTTCTTTAAGTTTTATTTATTATAATAGCTTGCGTCTCTTTTTTGCACAGTTGCCTGCCATATGTTTGAGTTATTCAACAAATCTATTGGAATTTTATTTTAACTTATTATTTTCAAAATTGTCTTTCAAATTGAAAATATTAGGAATGGGAAACAACCAAAGCAATTGCATTTCAAGGGTGAGTTCATGATATCCAGGGGCGTCGGAAGTGGGGAAAGGCAGGGGGCAGTTAACTCCAAGGGTTAACCATCGATTTGCGGTTTAATTATGTTAGAAAATAATTAGTTTTTATTTTGGTTTTGTGATTGATAGTGCATTAAAATGTTAAAAAATATCTGGTCTGATATAAGCTAACTGATAGGGTGAGGTGGGGTAATGTGTACCATGGGGTGATGTGTAACATGGCGATTTTTCGTGCAAAATGTTGAAATATGAGTGAATGAGCAACTATGATATGTTTGTTTTGAATGCATTAAGTTTTTCATAAGTGTTAAAAAGTTTTTTTAAATTTACAAAAAATAGCGTTTCGGATAAAAATTTCTTCCAATCTTAAAAGTGAGAAGTAAAATGTGGTATTTTTTTATTACTATTATTTTATTTAAAAGATTTTGCATTTTTTTTTTACAATGTGGTAAAATACCACCAATGAGAAAAAAAGTGACTTACATTGGGGTAATGTGTAACACTCATGGTGGGGTTATGTGTAACACATCTTATACATCATAATTGCCATTAAAGAGGAAACAACGTCAAACCCTGAAATGCAATCACATTAACGGCATTAAAAGAGATCGGACCAGTTCTTTCTATTCAGCCCAAACCAAAATCCAATCGTGGTAGGAAGTCAATGGTGGTAGGTAACAACATTTAGAGTTGAAGGTGCAGAACATTTCATTAAGTTCTTATCATAATATGAACTTTTACTCAGAATTAACATAAAACATTAAAGTTCCTAGTCTTTAAATCAACATTTTGTTGGTGTTATACATTACCGCACCAATTTGAAAAAGACCAAAAAAAACATTTTTGAAATTTTTGTTCTTTTCTATCTATTTCTCAAAATATTCAACAGTCATGAAAACACTCACTTCGAATTGGTCTCCAAAGGATAGGCCTCAAAATCAAACAAAAACTCAATTTTTTAACACTTATTTATTTAGCCAAACAAGGCAATTTAACTAACTTATGCTAACAGGTTTTTTATTTTTTATTCTTTTTTCTTCTCTCCTGGTTTTTGGTGGTTGAAGGCATATTATTCATAGTGGGCGTGATCCGCCCACGTCACTGACATTTTTTTCAAAAGATGCCAAAAACAAGATAAAAGGAAAGGCGAAAAAAGGGTCTTATAATTATACTTATATTCAACAAATTTCGAAAGGGCCTGCTTTAATGTGGTATGCATACGTGTAACTATATAAATACATATAATTCAACTTAGCCTGAGTTTATTTTGGTTAATGTGGAACTTAGACAGGGTTTGCTTAAAAGAGGATTTGGACATGGAAGGTTAGAAGTATACGGAAACGTTATTGAATTCTCTACAGCGATTGATATTCAGTTAACAGCCGTGTTTGCCTACACCGAGAAAAAAGCTTGTGTTAAATTGAGAAAAAAACTAGTATAATTTATAATATGGCTTTGGCAGTTTTCAGCCTCTCAAGTATTTCATCAAAAAGCCTAAGTTTTACATGTTAACTTGCCAATTTTTATTTGGGTGATAAATTATCCAAGTATTTGGTAATTTATACATTTTGTAAAAAAAAAAAAAAATTGAATTTCAAATATGTAACTTTTTTCCGGGTTTTGGTTTTTTTTTCCTTTTTTTAACACCGCCGCTCATTCTGTGATTTGCTTTGCTTGACTGAAAATCGTCAATTACACAAATTTTTCTTTTATCAACACCGGGTTCCTTAGAGATTCGTGGCTTCTCGGCTTCTCTTCACTGCTTGCGTTTATTATAACAATACCATTAAATTAAATTAAATTAAATATCAAATATAAAAATTTTACATTCGCCTGCCGTGGAGTTTTGAACCCACACCCACCAATACCACCGATTTAGAAGTCACTACACTACGCATCGAGCCAAACTCCTTTGTTACGCAGAATGATTGATTCAATATTAATTCCAACTGAAGCTATGCTGCAGCATAACACAATAATCTATTAATACATGTTTGCTGTATGGCTATCAATAAAATACTGCGAAATACTGCATCTGTTAATACAGAATCTGTTTACATAGCTGCAGTTATGTCAGCAACCAGTTGCAGGGCTTTTTGGATCAGTGGGTAGAGCGATGGACGGCACCAAAAATTCCAAGTTCAATTCCGCACGGCGGGAACAGAAATGTTTTTTCTTTTCTTTTTGTTGATGAAATGTCATAAAATTTACTTGTGTGAATATTAACGTGTGTTTTTTAATTTACTTTGTTATTTTAGGATTTAAAAGGTTATTTTATTAGAAAAACAAAAACCATTAACGACGCACCAGTTTTTGTTTTTTATTTTTTTTTTTTTTGGCAGAAAATAGCTCAAGACTATGCTTAAGACATCCATACTAGTTGTTTTTTAATTTGTATTTTTGGATTTTGGGCTTATCAAATATTTTTTTGGCAGAGTATCAAAGTATGTGCTTTCAAAGCAATGTGTTAAACAATAAATTGCTTAGGTGAATAAGCATAAGTTTATAATTCCCATACAATTCTCTTTAGCCAAGCCGACTTAGGTGATTTAACTATTGGTTTCTCAGTGTAGTACGTCTTATTGGATCGTTGAGGTATATCATACTAGAAATATATGCGCTGTCATTAGCACCATTAATAACATTCAAGTGAAGCATGAACCCAGTAATGATCTTCTTGATGATAATGGCATCAAGATTAAAAGGCTGAGTCTGTATTCATATGAAGGAAGGTTATTATAATCACGAGGGTTGTACATGCCTCTTAACATGTATTGTAAGAATTGCTTTGGAATAGATTCGATTCTTTCGCTATGGGAATCGAAAGACGGATTCCAAATTATGCAAAAATTGGCCGCACTTATTCACAGTATAAGGATGAAGTGACCCAAATATTCTTGAATTCATTTGCTCGTCTTTTTATCAAACCGAGTTGTTTTCTGGCACTGGACAAAATTTTGTCATAGTGCAGATTAAAACGCATCTTGCAATCCAAGACTACTCCAAGATCCACTACATGATTGACTCTTTTAAGCTCGGTACTATTTAGGTGGTAGGTATGTAATGCCATGTTGTTCTTACGAGAAAAACTTATAACATTGCATTTATTGACATTAAGATGCAGTTTATTTTGGATACACCATTGCTGCAGAGACAACAGTTTTGACTATACAAAATTTACATCTGCCTCTGATTTGGTTGCATAGCACATTTTTAAATCATCTGCATACATAAGGTGTGGGATATCGTTCAGGACTTCTGATAAGTCGGATATAAATATGTTAAAAAAAGGGAGGACCAAGGTGGCTACCTTGTGGAACTCCTGAGGAGACTGCAACATTTTTCGACAACATTTTTTGGTATTTAACATACTCTGATCTGCCGTCGAGATATGATTTTAGCCAACTTAGTATAGGTCCCTTAATACAGAATATTTTTAATTTACATGTTAGCATGCTGTGATCAACTCGATCGAAAGCTTTTATGAAATCCGTATAAAAAGCATCTATTTGTTGCCCCTTTTTGCAAATTGATTAAAACATCCGATACCATGATCATGAGATTCGATGTTGTAGATCGACCCTTACGAAAGCCGTGCTGCTGCTCATTTAGACATGTGTTGTCGATACTTGTTAGCTTATCACAAATAATTTTTTCAAAAAGTTTTGGAATGACTGATAAAATTGCTATAACTCTATTATTTTCAACAGACCTTTTATCACCACTCTTGTCAATTGGTGTTATATGGTATGATTTCCAATATGAAGGAAATGTCCCACAAGACAGTGATTCATTAAAAAATTATGTATAATGGCAGAAGTAGTTGGTCTAAACATCGTACCAGGAAGCTTGCAGGTATTAGGTCCGGTCCAGGACCCTTAAATAAATCTAGTTGTTTTATGGCATGAGAAATCTCTTCCTGCGCTAAATTTATACTATCCACCACAATAGTTGAGCTGGGAGGAGAGACATCAAATTGGGTAGTAGATTGACAAAAGACCTCTTTAAAATGACCCTCATATAAGTTGCTGCTTTCATGAGGGTTGGACGAATTGACATTACCTTTAAACATAGAAGATGGATAGCCGCTAGATTTACGCTTAAAATTAACTAAATCAAAGAATTTTTCGGTTCTTGGATGATTTTCTCACCTATAACTAGCCTTAGCGACTTTTACACTTCAACTTTTACACTTCTTCTGGCTTGATAGAGAACTCTTTTGATAGCTCGTCATATCTTAGCTTGAGTTTATCGCTTACATTATCAGTGTTTTTGAGAAGTTTGTGTATTTTTTTTCTTTGATTCCTTAAAAATCTGATATTTCTGTCTAGCCATGCCTCTGAAAGCTTATTCTTTTTCTTTATTTTTGGCGCATAACCTTCGATAGAGACAGTGCTGTCTACATCTAAGTTGGAAAGAATGTAATTCCAGTTTAGAGCATAAAGATAACATTTTATGCTTTCGTAATCAGCGTTGAGGCAATAGTAATAATCGGCAATAAGATTGGGTAAAGGTGACTTCATTAGTTCTAAAGATGACTTCATTAGCTAGCTAACAAATTTTCTGCATCACTGCATGGAGTAATTTTCATTTCCTCATATGCGTTAGTAAAGATTAAGTCCAATCATCTCCCATTTTGATTTTGTATAGAAAAAACTTGCTGCAGGTCGCTGCCATAAAGGGTACTAAGCAAAGGTTATAATTAGGTTACTAAGCACAGGTTAGATAATATAAAGGTTAACAGGAAGAATACAGTTGTCATTTCATCGGTGACAAAAGATATATTTGGACGGTTAGAGTCACCAAGATAACCAGGAGATAATCAACCAAGAGTGGAGATAAAGGCGGACAGTGTTTCACATAGCTCGTTGTATGTTGTTTCACTTGAGCCGGGAGGAATGTAAACGACACCAATGTATATATATATATACTATTTCCTAAGCATATTCTAATTATTCGGTGATCGAAGAGCTTGTAAGTAGGTGTATATATTAGCTCACTTGAGAGAGAATTGTGAGAAGCTATCAGGACTCCTCCTCCTCGAGAAAGATCTGTTGAGGAGTAGTCCCGATCATTTCTGAAGACAGTCCATTTGCTGTCAATAACTTTCTTATTATTGAAAGTATCATTTAACCATGTCTCAGTGAATATTAGTACATTGAAGTGGCATGATTTGGCGTCAACATAAAGATTTTGTAATTTGCTTCTCATGCCACCACAGTTATGATAAAATATGTTTAAGAAATTTACATTAGGGGCTATTATATTTTTTTTATTAAATTTTTACTAGCAAAGCGTTCACGTACTCGATAAACTTGCAATGAGAGAAGGCAACGAGAGCGTAAAAAAGTGGGAGAGAAAAAAGTAGCTGCAAGTTTTTGCTAGCAAACTTTCTTGCAAGAACTTGCACCTACTGAAAAAAATTGTTTGTAAAAAAAAAAACAAACTGTCTAATTATTTCTGTCGATTTCTTATTAAAATGAACGGAAAAAACAAATATTTGTGTTTAAAAGCCTTTGACTAGCAATTAAAATTTGTTTTATATGGCTCTATTTCATTTTTTTTAATAGTTTCAAATATTTTAACAAACTCGAATGCACACAATTTTTTTTTGGGTTTCAAAAAAGCTGTCCAGTCGTTTGGTCAGATGTTAATTTGCAAGTTTGTGCTAGTTTTCTGTTCACCTACTTTTCAACTATTTTTCTCTTTGTGACATTTCTTTTCTCAATTATTCTTTTACCCTCTCCCAAGGTTGATTTATAAGGTTGTCGCAAGGGAGAGAGCGAGTACCCATAATTGTCAAATCGAAGTTGACAGCTCATAGAAAATCTACAAGTGCTCTCTATTATCATCCGTTCTTCTTTCGTAGTCATTCGCAAAATTGGCTGGTTTTGACAATTATGGGTACTGAGAAGAGAGTACGATCAGCCCTGCGACAACCTTATAAATCAACCTTGCCCTCTCCCTGCAAGTAAAGTACATGAACAAACCGTTACTCTTGATGCTCTTTGCGTGATTTTTGAAGAAGAGAGACGTGTTTAGTTCTGACGTGAGCGCCATAGGTGACTAGATCCGCCTTGACTTGATCAATCCTTACGCCGAGTTGCTCGTGAAGGCAAACAAATAAGTTACGTAAGTCATCAACATCGGTAGGTAAACCTTCTTGCTGAATTAATACACTTAGATTAGTTTTGGTCTAGCCATCAAAGCATGTTGAATCTGGGGTCTTATGCATATAAGCGAGATACAAACGAATGTTGTTCTACACGCTGTGCTCCCTTAGACGAGAAAGAGCATATCTCCTCTCAGTGTCTGCGCAAGAGTTTAATGTCAATTTGACTTTTGGAGGGAGTAGAGAATCTAGAAATGACTCAGGGCTACCAGGCTGATCACAAGGCGCATAAAGAACTCGAATATTGGATCAAATAAAAACATGTTACACATCAGGGCCGTAGCTAGAGAAATTTTGCTCGCAGAACAAATTTTTTTCAAAATTAAAAAACGGAAAATAAATAATAAAAATTAAAACTTTTAAGGGGGTTTTGAGTTTAATTTTTTCTAAAATAATTTTAAGGGATGAAATTGGATAATTTTGAAAATATCAAGAAAATATTTTTTTTTATAAATAATTTCGACGGTACGTTTTGCTTCAAATGGTCAAATAAGTGATAAATATGCTGTACATGAAATATGTATATGATTTTACGATGAGCTTATAGACATAACTTTTGTTGAATGATCACAAAAATAATTTGAAAAAAAATTTAGTTCAATAATCCCCCCTTTTTCCCCCGTTAAAGCTTCCATTATTATTATTATTTTAGTGTTCTCTAATTTTGAAAAAATGTCTCAGTCCTGTGACCAATATTTTGCTAGCAATGGCCCTGTTACACATCACCCCACTTCTGCCTACTTATTATATAGGGTCGCATCACTGTGTGGTCTCGAAAATCGATACGTTTAATAATTATTTACCCATAAAATTGAGTATATTGTCATTATTTAAAGGAAAATGGTTTAATATTGCAAAATCATACTGTATATTTCGATTATTTTTCTTGATGACTGTTGGTTCACATAAGGAACTAAAAACTAGCATAAATTAGTTAATTTTTCATTAGAAATTAAGAACTTTTAGTGGCAAAGACGAAAGACAATAATATTTAAGTGCACAAAACTGAGTCTACAGCTGGTGCAAATGCATTATTTTATAAAGAAACAATATACGTACCAACTTTATATTGTTGTTACAAACTTTAATGAGCAACACTACTTTTTTAAATCAAAGATGAGTGCACCCAACCAAATGTTTGGTCTTATATGATCATTTATAATATCATACCTCTATTATTTGCCTCTTTAAATCCCCTCCATTGCACGATCCATATTTTTAACTAAACTTTAACTTCCTATCGTAAATGCTTAATAAGATTATTGTACAGAGCTCACGGTAAAGTTTCAAGTTTTTTTTTTTGGAGCCTTAACTTTTTAATTAACTTTTCAAATACAATCACCACCACAAGGCCAAATTTGTTCTCAACTCCAACTACTGTAATGACTTTAACGCTTAAAGTGATTTTTCCGTTTTATTTTCTATCAAAGTCTTAAAATTAATTTTTCTCTTAGCTGTTGTGCTAGTAATAAGATTTTCAAGTATAACATTGAAATTTCTACGAAGCACCCACTAGCTGGTAGTGCTCCTTACACCGCGCTCAAAATTTATGCCAGCGTTTGCAAAACAGACAGCCTACAAAACGCACGCCATGCAAAGCAGCTTGTTAGACTACTCAGTAGTTTTCCATAATTTTTTTTTTTTTTTTTTGTGTTGGTGGGATTTTCAGCAACGCATTCCCAGCGGCTAGGGTAACGAAAAACTTAACAACAACATTTACAACAAACTTGCCAAGACAAGCTATTGTTTCGCAAGATACTTGTACTTTATTGCTGTTAACTCTACTGTTGCTGCTGCTGCTGCTTCTGCTGCTGTTACTTACGGCTTCAACCTTAACAATTTTTCTCTAACTATAAACAAATTTCTTGCGTTTCTTAAAAATACAAAAATATTGCATGTAATAATTTTTTCTTCTTCAGTTTTTCCCTGCATTCATTTACAACAAGAATAGCAATAATAATAATAAGAAAAAAACAATATAACAACAAAAGCCAAGAATGTGAAATTCCGTGATCGCTCACAAGTTGCGTAATCCGTCAACCATGGCAATCATGGCGTTGTGGAAAATAGTTTTTCTTAGCCTTTTTTTATTTATTTTGCTTTTTGTCTGTGAGTAGTAAAGAAAGTCTGTCTGTTGGAATGCTCACGCACATGCAAAGTTAATGTTTGTTGCTGTTGTTGTCGACTATAAAGCGGCTTCAATAGAAGAAAACTTGAGAACGATTTTATTTTTCTTATTGTCTTGACAATGCTATAAAAATAGTTATAAAAGCTAACTCGGGAACAATTAAAAGCATTAATAAATGTAAATGGTAAATATACACCATTCTAGTCTTTCGAAATATTACGAACAAAGTGATAGAGTTCGGTGAAGCCTTAAAAATATTTTGCACATTTAAAATCTATAATATATTTATAAATTTCGGAAATGTTTACTGACAAAGCGCAAAAGCTGCCAACATCATGTGTATAAGTTGAACTCTTCAATTTTTAATCCAAATTTAAAAACTATGCTTCAATGTCTTCAAAGTGTGCTCTAATTACCCACGATGAAGGCTCATTTCTTTTGTTTCTATGTTATTTCTGATATTTTATAGATATTTGACAAATGTGCTGTAATGTGCTCTGATTGTGCTGCAATGTGCAGCAGCCTGATATTAATTCTCTTATTAATTCTGATTGAAAAATGAAATTTCTGTTCTTAACAACCGATGTTTGAATTACTGTTTAATCACTGTTAAATCACTGTGAGAAATATATTAATCATGTACACCTCTTTTGGAATGTTAGTATTACTTTAATTTCTGTTATAAATTTTAAAAAGCAATTCCTCAAAAAAGAAAACAAAAAAGAATTGAAGAACACATATGCTTCATAGGATACTAATACTATTTTAATGAGTCTTATTTTTCAAGAATTTTTAGATATTAAAAAATAAAAATAAAAAAATTCAGAGAACTTTAATTAAATATACTGCACGTTCAATAATTTCTGTTGTAAATTGAAGCAAAATCGAAACATACTTCAACACAAGTACCTTCACATAGACAAAGCACTATCTTATAGAAATACCATTAATACCATACCATTAACTGAACTTTTCCAATGCTACTCATGATATCACACATCAGATACATAGCAGCACATAGTTCTTTAAATTTATTGGAATAATCGTTCCTTATATTGCACAAGACTGAGTTATTTATTTAACCTTAAGATACCTTACCTTAATTTAACCTACCTTAAATTTTTTTACCTTTCCTTATTTTATCCCCTACTTTGCTTTATTTTACCTTACTTATCCTAACCTTACCTAACCTGACCTTACCTAACCTGATCTTGCCTTATCTTACCTTACGTAACTTCACTTTGTCTTACCGTAACATATCTCGCTCTGTCTTTCCTTACTATCTTTACTCTCCGTAACTTACCTTACCTTGATTTACCTTAGTGTACCTTACCTTATATAAGCGTATCTGACCTTACTTTACCTTTCCTTACCTTTCCCTACCTAACGGTACCGTACTTTACCTTGATTTACGGTGTCTTACCTTACTTTTATTTATTTTTACTTACCTTCCCTAATCCTACCTTACTTGACTTAGCCTTAACTTACCTAAATGTGCTTTACCATGCCTTCCCTTACCTTACTTTTTCTTTCCTTAATCTAGCTTTCCTTACCTTAACTTATCTTACTTTACTTGACCCTACCTTACCTTACATCAACGTACCCTACCTTACTTTACTTTACGTTGTCTTACCTGATCTTACCTTACCTTTCCCCTTTTCGTCTCACTTACCTTGCCTTACCATACCTTGCCTTGTCTTACCTTTTATTACTTAACCTTAACTTTCCTAAACTTATCTTACATTACCGTACCTTACCATATCTTACCTTACATTGCTTCACCTTACCTCACAGAACCTTACCTTGGCTTGCCTCCCTTTACCTCACTCAGTCTTATCGTATCTTGCCTTACCATACCTTGTCTTGTCAACTTTCCTTTCGTTACATTGCCTTACCTTATCTTATCTTACCTTACCTTACCTTACCTTACCTTACTTTACCTTAACTTTCCTTTGTTTTCATTTCCTTTTATTTGCTTTCTTTACCTTCATTTACCTCATTTTAACGTATCCTACCTTACTTAACTTTACCTTACCTTACCTCATCTTACCTCACCTAACCTCACCTTACCTCACTTTACTTCACCTTGCCTTACCTTACCATACCTTACCTCATCTTACCTTCCCTTACCTTACCTCACTTTACCTTACCTTACCTCATCTCACCTTACCTTACCTTACCTTACCTAACCTTACCTTACCTTACCTTACCTTACCTTACATTTCCTTACCTAATCTAACCTTAAGATTCTCTTCCTTTCCTTGCTTTTATTTTTATATCCTTTCCTTACTTTACCTTACTTTACCCTACTTTACCGTATCCTCACTTTACTTCACCTTCACTTACCTTCTCATACCTTACCTTACTTTGCCTTGTCTTACCTTTCCTTACCCTACCTTACCTTACCTTACCTTACCTTACCTTACCTTACCTTACCTTACCTTACCTTACCTTGCCTTACCTTACCTTACCTTGCTTTACCTTGCTAACACATTGGCTTGACTCATCTATGCCTCATCTAAGCTTTCATAGTTTTTAATGCTTAAACATTTTAGAAATTTTTTGGTATTGCCTGTTAACAGACAATTTGTAGCATTCAGAAAAAATTTAATATATGTTTTTCATTGTAATCAGTAGCGAACCTTTTACCCCCCTCCCCCCCTCACCCTTTTAAATATTTTTTTCTTTTGTATCTCAACCGTATTGCAGAATTCTAACAAAGCTATATGTTATACTACCACCTAAAACATTTTAAATATACGATCTAGCCACACTTTCACATGCTCACATTCATTGTAAGTCAACCCATAAAAAACGATCGATCCATCTATTTATCTATTAATAACAATAACAACAGCTATAAAAAAACCTCAAATAAACGCACGTTTAACCATTTTAACAGATCATCAAATGCAGCGTTTAACACCTTAAAACGTACAAATTAACGATCGATAATAATGTTGCAAGACCACGCAACTGATCGCACCAACGTGCGTTCAACAAACATACAACTAAATACTAAAAAAAAAACCAAATTCACACAAAAAATGTTAAAATATAAAAAAAGGGAGCGAAGATCTTGCACACATAGGCCAAGAAAACATAAACTAGCCGACTGATCTTATTGTTAAGATTGTTGCAAGATCAGCACACACAAAAAAAAAAAAACACAGACCATGAGGCAAAAAACACCCTAAGGCTGCTTCATCGAAGTTGAAGAAAATACCTGTGAACATTTTAAAATAAATATGTATGAATGTTGATCACGAGTGATCATCGCAAGTGAATCACACAAAATACGAATGCAACTGAAGTTCAAGAAAACAATAAGAAAACCATTTAACACTTCAACATTGGCTGCTGCAATTCTCAAACTCATCCTCAACCTCATCAGCCGTGGTAACGATTTGCTGAACTGCCAATCGAGTCAGCTATTGCTTAAATTCTTCTCTAGATAGTAGTAGCAAAAGACGACGCGTGCGTTCAATAAATAATTATAGAAATATATATTGGCGGCCAAGATCGGGCGGGAAAAAAGTGTCTGCAGCGTGTTTTTGTAAATTTTTTTTCTTTGAGCTTTCAGCATTTTTTGCCTTATTGCCCTCGTTTGACTTTTGTTGTTGCACTTTCTTTAGCCGTTGCTTGCACACGATCATCATGATCGTTCTCATTATCGTCATTCGTGAGCTCATGCTTGTTCCTGCCTTTTGATCATATTTTTGCAATTTGAACTTTTTGTGCAATTGAAAAACTATGAACATAATGTTGAATTAATAGATTTTCAACCACCTTTCCTACTGCCCGTTGTGTTTTTTGTTTTATTGATTTATTTGTTGTTTTGATGTTGTTTGTATTTCTTCTTTTTAATAGCGTAAAAGTGTTGATCGTTCAGTTTGCGGCATCTTAGGTTCTTAACACGTTTCTCTTCTATATTATTTGAAAATGTTGGCAAGATCATCGAAACTGACTGGCTTAAATGCTGCCGTGCTGTTTTGTTGCCTCTGACGTTTATTTCTTGACTTGCTGTCTTTGAGTTGTGATGGAGTAGTATGGCCTTGAAGCCTTTGAGGGATTTCGGTTTCGGTTTTTAGCAATAATTTTGATTTTTTTTTCCTTTTCTTCTTAAAATCTTTTATGTTGCTTTAAGCACTGCTGGCTGTTGTTTCGGTTTTTTTCAAAAGTAAGGCGTTACTACAAGAGCGCCCCTTTGTGTTTTAAGGTTTTCGGTATATTTTACATATAAATGTGTGTGCATATAATAGCTACAATAAAATAAAGTCAGAACTGCACATTTACCGTTACTATTGCTTAAAATCAAATCAAACATATCATCTAATCGAAAAAAAAATGGTCAAAATGGAATGTTTCTGGGATTAAATTATATGAAGTGATGTGTTAGGTATTATGATATGTTTTTGTTTTTTTGCAAACCGAGATATTAACCTAAATAACATTGTTGTAAAGTTTTAAGTTGTAAATTTAATGTTGTTCATTTAAAAGGAACAGATGTTGTAAATTTGGTTACCGTTGCTGAGATCTTAAGGGACCCCACCCCGCTTGAACGATTTTATGTGTATAGAAGGGCAGTAAAAGTAGGCGTGGCAGCAAGTTTCATAATAAAAACCTGTACAATTCAGGAAATATAATGATTTATGAAAAGTGGTCGTATTTATAGCGCTTTTATTAATTTGTGGGCGGCAATGGGGGTTGTGGCAACTGTTATTTATTATTCAAGATGTTAGCCTTGAAAACAAACGTTATAAATTTTATGCCTTTAGGTTTTCCCGTTCCTGAGATCTGAACGGGCACCAACCAGCAAGAACGATTCAATATATATATATATGTATATATACATATATATCGATAGGTTAGGTAGATAGGTTAAACTTATATTGGTGTGGAAAGCTTTCTTTTAAAATTGAAGACAAATTTTGACGGTGGTATTAACAAATAGACTAGTAGCTTACAATAACTTTTGTTCTTTATTTTGACTTAAGTTGGTCAAGTAGGCTTCTCTTTGATCCAGGACAATATATCTATATCTGTGGGTACTATTATGTAAAATAAAACATAATAGTAATAAATAATTTTCATAAACTACCTGTTGCTCTCTACTCTTCTCTTTATGATCAGCTAGCTGTTAGTGAAAAGTGAGATACACATATGTACCAGGGATGATATTTGGGGGCTTTTAGGGCTTTTTTGGGCCCTTTTTCATTTCAAAAGCCCCGAGGCCCTTCTTATTAATTTTAGGCCCTTTTGGAAAATTCTACCGAAAAAAACGGAATTTTTTAAAAGAAAAGTTTACTGGTTAATGTATATGATTTCAATATGCCAAAGAAAAACCGCCGAAAAAATAAAATGAAAAATCCACCAAACGAAAAGAATAAAAAATTTTTACACAATAAAAACGAAAAAATGTTAAAAATTTTTTTGGAAAAATGTTTCAAAATGCAATTCAGCGGCGTTGTAGTGCTTGACAAAAATAAAATGACACAACCAATATCCGCTGTCACAAAGGGTTTTGCTTCTAAATTGAAATATTGTTGCTTGTATAGACGAAGACGAACAAGTATTATAGGCTTCTAGAACTTACGCCCGATAAAAATGGCAAAAAAGACCGAAATTTTAAAAGCATTAAATTTCGGAAAAAACGCCCGAATTTGAAATGGCAATTGAGCCCGAAAGAAAGAAATAATGCTCGAATGGTTTGGAAATAAGACTCGAAAGAAAATGGAAATTACGACCGAAGTTTTCAGCAGTTTTTCGGTCTTTATTTCCAAATAAGATTATCAAAGTATAAAAGAACAGATTTGAGTAGTAAATTAATATTCCCCTGTAAAAATATCTGCAAAGATTTCATTAATTTTATTTGTTTTTTGATGTAATTCATGAACAAGGGGTCCATGGACATTATGTACTGATAAGGTTCAGATGGTGTTTTTTTATGATAAAATGATTTGCTCTTTTACGAAACAATATTCGTTTACCTTCCGTAAAAGGGCGAACCATTTTATCGTAATGAATTTGAAATTTCTTAACTTTTCGGTAAACAAAAAATCGGGCGTTTTTTTATTTTTAATTTGGCGAAAATGGCCGATTGTTTTTTCAGCCCTAAATTACAAGCTTATTTTTTGGGGCTTTCTTCCTTTTCAAGTATTTGCAAAAAAGATCCTTATTTTATTGATACAAACATCCGAAAAATTACATAATCGTTAGAAATTTCGGTAATTGTTTTTCGACGAATTAAGCCCGAGTTTGTGTGGAAAATTTCGGGTTTTTTGTAATTTTTTTCGTTCGTAATTTCTGGAAGCCAATTGTAAGCTATCTTTGATTTATTTCCTAAATAGAAATATCTGGAGAAAGAAAAAAGTTATATTTTTGTGATCATGTAAAAGTAAGACAACCGCAGGGGGGAAAGAGGTGACGGATAGCCCTCGACCGATTCAAGATAATTATTTAAAATTTTTAAAAAACATATGGATAAAGTGATAAAAATAAAATAGAGTTTAATTATCATTTCACTAGTAGTCAATGTGAACTATCAGTTAAAAACAGAAAGCGAAACTGCATCCAAAAGAGTAGGTGATTTTTGTATAAAAAAAACCCTCAGCAAAAAGCGAAATTTCGTTAAAAAATGTGCAAAATTGTCCAATTTTTTCGGTGATTTTTCCTTTGAATTTCCCATTCATTTTTTATTTCAATCACCCCAATTTCGTATGAAAAATATTGGGTGATTTTTCATTTCATTTCTTATGTTATTTTTATTGTTTGTATTTTATGTAAAGGCGAGATTTCTTCTCAGTAAAACAAGTTTTGTTAAATACAGTCATTGTCCCATTAAGAGCATACTTTTTAGTAATATCAACAAGCTTAGTTTATTTCCCAATTTGAGTTTAGATGAAAAGAGTAAACCGAAGTCCCGCTTCATTAATTAGACTTCTTGCAAGACTTGACGGAGAGTCTTCATTAAATTGCTTATTCAATTCTGACATTCTACGACTATTTCAAGATGGAAATATCTGGTGTGTGGTTTTTGTGGAAAAGCTTTACAATTTTTTATTTTTATTTATCAAATTTTGGATTGACTTATCAGAAAAATGTTTTTGTTAAAAATTTTCTTTGAGAAACACTTTATCTATAGATTAATTTTGGCGTCTTTTTAACTATTAGAAACAAAGCGTGAAATAAAATATTTTGATAGAATACCCTGAAACTATATCTCTTTCACCCAAAATTTTTGATTTAAGATGGAAGTGATTTCATTTAATCATTTAAATTACAGTTCTAAATGAGTCATCATCATCATCGTCATCATGCGTGGAGTGTGCATTTCCTGCCTTAAAATTAGTAAAACTTTGGTTCAACCGTAACCTTAGATCCACATTTTGCTTTTTATTTTTGCCTTAAAAAATAAAAATCAAAACTTACCAGTTATTTAGTGCTCAACAAAACATCGGTCAGATTTTGCTTTTCATTTTTGTCTTAAAAAATAAAAATCAATACTTACCAGTTATTTAGTGCTCAAAAAATTATCGGTTAAATTTTGCTTTTTATTTTTGCCCTAACAAATAAAAAATAGAAATAATTATTACTTTTTGCTCAAAATTTTAAAAGTCAAAATATAATTATTATTTTTTGCTTTTTATTATAAAATGCCTAATTGGTACGGCCTCTGATATTGAGTTATAATTTTTAAATCTTAAAGCCCTATTAATGTCAAATTGGCCCTATTTTTATATGAATTTTGGCCCTTTTACAGTAAAGCCAATATCATCCCTGATATGTACATGCAGTGCTGCGCTGCAAAAACAAAACAAGACAAAACAATAGAGAAAACTTTTTTGTTTCGTTTGACATGTATTACCTTATGGCGATTCAGTGACCAATTTTGCCGCATGGTAGAATAAATCAATGTATATGCATGGCTCATGCTTTCTTTCTCAGTGTCAGAATTCTTAAAATCAAAGAAAATAATTTTGTCACTTGACACAAACTGAGTCCTTGCTCAGTGTTGTACTGAGATTTTTGACAGTTCTAACACTCGTCTCATAGCCATGCATCTACCATGCATCTACCATGCATCTCTTTTATTCTACTATGCTACAGTATGTTTAGGATTTTTTTTAATCTGAAATTTTTGCGCTCTATCTTCATCCACACGCAATCAAAGAGACACAGAAACGTGTTAGCGCTCTTTTTTGATAAAGAGCGCACTTGCGTGGCGAGGCCGCGGACCACTGTGTCTTGCTAGTCTATAAATAAATTCTCTTTAACAACCCATTTTTTACCTATTACACAAGAACGATTCCAAATCTAAATGTTTTCCATCTTCAGCCCAACATAAATAAAACAAAAATGTATGAAGTACAGAGAGAAAAAAAATAACCGTTTGCTTGCCACACGCAGACGAAAACAGCAGTTAACGGTCAACAACGCGCGCTAACCGACCCAAAAACGAAGTTATCAACGCATAAATCAGAGCTTTAGTCAAGCGCATTGAATTCGCTGTTACGTTTTAATTTTTATTTATTTTTTTTTTATTTTTAATCACCATCAGACAAAACGCTAGCCGAAAAAATATAAAAAAAAAAATTTAATATTTGAACGATAAAAATCTTGTTATATCTGACATAAACATGAGTTTTTTGATTTTTTGTGCTGTTTTTCGCGGCTGCTGTAAAATTTTGCAAGACATTAAAAAAAAAAGAAAAAAAAACGAAAAAAACTAAAAACTTAGTAACGTGCTACCAACTTCACGCTAAGCTGTACATTTTTTATGAATGGTAAACGGTAAGAAAACGAAAAAAAAATGTTAAGAAACTAAAAGCCAAAGATGACAGTAGCGGGACAAGGGCAGTAAGAACAACAACAACTACTACTTAAAAATGTTTTAACAACATGCAAAAGTTGTACAAGCTGTTGAGAAAACAACAGCAACTGCTCGCTCGCAGCTATGACTGAAGCGGCAGCGGCTGTGCGACGAACGTGCAAATGTCAGCTAAATGAAAACACTTGACGAACGGATGAAGAACGCAAGACAGCCGGACATACAAACATATAGACTGACAGACATACTGTTGGACAGACTGTGAAATAGACTAAATGCGACTGACTGACTGACGGACAGCTGTTTTATATGTACGTTAAAATCAACTTGTTGCCAACTAGTTGTTGTCTGAATTGCTGCGGATGATGAACAACTTCTTCTGGGACAAGATCATAAATCAAAATTTTTATACTAAGGTTTATACAAAATAGCTGTTTGCTGCTGTTACTGTTGTTGCTGTTGTTGTTAGTATTTTTCGTTGCATAAATTTTGCGTATCTATGGAGTTGATGTGAGCGCATGCGCATAGATTTCAGAGATAAGCGCTTCAAGAAGAAACTCAGGCAACTCGTGGTCGTTTTTTGCCGGCTGACTACTTGTATTGAGCAAAACTGTTAAATGAAGCTTTTTTGTAAAAAAAAACAATGTTAAACAAGTAGCCTTTTTTTACCATTTCACGATTCCATCGTAGAAAACATAGGTTCCATCACATTCAAAACTATTCTAGCCAGAGTTTTATTAAAAAAAATATAATTCTAAAAAAATGAATAAAACTTAGTTACATCTCGGGAACCAAATTAAACCAAAATAAAATCAACATATAGAAACAAATTTTAAAAAATGGCATTGCAAATTATTTTGGCAATAATTTCTACACGGTTGGATATATTGTATTACATTTTAATATAAATAGCGTATTATATATGTACGTTAGACTTGGCTCCATACATTTTGCAAAAGTATCTCAGATCCTCCCTCTGCAGGCATATTCTGTATACAGCATAATTGGCATAATAAAGGTCACGAAGGACAAAAAAAATTTTCGAATTTGTAAAAACTGAGTGGGCGCCACCTTAAACAGTCATTTTTGAGACACATTTTTTTTAAATTTCACTAATTGATTTTTACGAGTGGCAACGCCTTTGCCACTCGACTCTCACTCCTGCTTCAAGAAAGCACTCCTCCGATCGACGATATATGCGCGCAGTGAGCACACATCTCCCACTCTCTGCGTACGGCTGCCGAAGAGGTTATTGGCTACCACCGTGCCCGCCGAAACCAGTGGCATGAAGAGTGTCGCGACGCCACTGCAGAGAAAAACGCCGCCTACTAAGCCACCCTGCAGTCGGTTGTAACGCGTGCTGCTAAGGAGCGATACAGAGAGAAGAGGAGGGACGAGAAGCGTCTTTTCAGGCGGAAAAAACGAGAGGCAGAAAAGCGTGAGTGTGAGAAGATTGAGATGTATGGTGACAGGAACGAGGCCCGAAAATTTTTCGAAAAGATAAGACGCCTGGCCGATGGCTCTAAAACCAAGGCCTCTTTCTGCAAGGATGAAAACGGGAATCTAGTGACAGATATCCAGAGTACACTGACGTGAGTGTGAGAAGATTGAGATGTATGGTGACAGGAACGAGGCCCGAAAATTTTTCGAAAAGATAAGACGCCTGGCCGATGGCTCTAAAGCCAAGGTCTCTTTCTGCAAGGATGATAACGGGAATCTAGTGTTAGATATCCAGAGTACACTGACGTTATGGAGGGAACACTTCTCTAGTCTTCTGAATGGCAATGACGACAACACTCACGCCAATAGAGATGATATCCCGGAGACCCCGATTATGGATGACAGCGTTGAAGTTCCGCTGTCCAACTATAATGAAGTCTTGACAGCAATAACACGGCTTAAGAACAACAAAGCCGCGGGAGCCGATGGTCTACCCGCTGAGCTGTTTAAGAACGGAGGCGAAGCTCTTTTTAAATGCATTCACGAGCTTCTATGTAGAATATGGTTGAAAGAATGCATTCCAAACGATTGGAACCTCAGTGTACTCTGCCCAATCCACAAGAAAGGCGATCCCACTATTTGCGCCAACTACCGTGGGATAAGCCTCCTAAATATCACCTATAAGGTTCTGTCTAGCGTATTATGTGAAAGACTGAAGCCCATCGTAAACCAAGATGATTTTTCAGACCTGGAAAATCTACCACTGACCAGATATTCACGCTACGACAAATCTTGGAAAAGACCATAGAGAAGCAAATCGACACCCACCTATACTCCACCATGTCTGAATTTGGTATACCTGCAAAATTAATCCGTCTATGCAGGATGCCACTGACAACACCAGCAGTGCAGTAAAAATCGGGAAGGACCTCTCCCCCCCATTTGTAACCAAACGAGGCTTCACACAAGGTGATTCTTTATCGTGCGACTTTTTTAACCTAATTATGGAGAAGACCATCAGAAGAGCTGCTGATCTGAGACAAAGCGGCACAATATTCTATAAGAGTGTTGTGCTGCTGGCGTATGCCGATGATATTGATATCATTGGCCATAACACACGCGAAGTCAGTGCAGCATTCTCCAAATTAGAAAAAGAGTCGAACCGCATGGGTCTTGCAGTAAACGCAGATAAGACGAAATATCTGGTGTCAACAAACAAACAGTCCCAGCGTATTAGCACCCACGTCACTGTTGACAACAGCTCCTTCGTGGTTGTGAAGGACTTCGTCTACCTCGGTTACAGCATTAACTCCACCAACGATATCAGTAAAGAGATAAAACGAAGGATAACTCTTGCCAACAGGTGTTTCTTTGTGCTGAGTAGGCAATTGAGACGCAGAGCCCTCTCTCAACGAACAGAAGTCACGCTCTATCACTAATCATGCCCGTCCAGTTATATGCAGCACAAACCTGGACGTTGAGCAGCTCTGATGAAAAGATTTTAGGAGCGTTCGAGAGAAAAATCCTTCGTAAAATCTACGAACCAATCTGCGTCAATGGCGAGTACCGAATACGATGTAACGATGAGCTGTATGAGCTATACGCCGACATCGACATAGTAAAGCGCATAAAAATCGAGCGGCTTTGCTGGCTAGGTCATGTTGAGCGGATGGAAGACGACGCTCCAGCGAAGAAAATATTCGATTCGGTACCCAGCGGCGGACAACGCAGAAGAGGATGACCGCATCTCTATTGAAGGGACCAAGTGGAGGACAACCTGACGAAACTTGAAGCTTCCAACTGGCGCCAGCAAGCTCAAAACAGAAATGGCTGGCGCAATTTCTTACATCAGGCGGAAACCGACTTACGGTTGTGGGCGCTATCTAAGTAAGTAAGTAAGTAATTGATTTTTACTCACTATTGGCAAAAAGAAAAAAAAATGTAATCGATGCTTAAGCAAAATTGTACGCTTAACCCAATTGTGTACCTTTTTATTTGATAACGGTTTAATTTGTGGGCGAATTCAGCCCGCGAAATTGAAATTTTGTTAATTTTTTTCAAGTTTTTTGAATTCAATAGTACGTCATGGTAAGTGACACTATCAGAAAAAAAATGAATTCACATTGAAGAAAATTACATTAAAATTACCTGTGGAGAAACTATTTTGCTAATACATACGACACTTAACTTCCGAATTTGATAATAAATTGTCACATACAACAAAATCATGCTTCTTAATCTCGGTAAAGACTTAAAATATCGAAAAACTGCTTTTCTAACTCAAAACAGATAAAACCCCACATACGATACCTTATTTCTTAGGTAACGTTATTAAGAACAAACTGTAAAACAGAATTCACACACTTGACACTGTTTGTTTAACGACATTTTACGGTTAATATAAAGTCACTTTGTATGGGAGGTAGGCGTGGTTTCATCCGGTTTGGCCCATTTTCGAATTTGATCTTCCTTTTTTAAAAATAAGCTTATATTTTGAATTTCATTGCGATAGCTTTAAAATTGCGCAATTAATAAAAATTTAAAATAAACTTTTTTGGAAATTACTTCAAGAGCTTCATATTGAACTCTATTGAGATAGATCTTTAAGCTGTTCCAATCATTCTCAAAATCAATCTATTAGCGTTCATTTGGCGTAGCAGCAAAAATGTGTAAATTTTAAATAAATTTATTCTCTAAATTGCCTTGACAGACGCACCTGTCAGCATATGGCTTAAAATATTGCAAATGATTGGAAAAAACTATAAAAATAAAAATAAAAAAAAAGTTCACAACAGGCACTGCCAGCCGTCTTGGCAACTGCACATGTGCAACAGCGCAGACAAATGTGCACAAAGTTGCGTTGATTAAGTTTGAATAGAAGCCAGGCAGCTTTGAAATGTTGACCAGGCAACAATGTGGTGCGCATGCGTGACGTGGGAAGCTTTTATTTGATTGCAATAGAAAATCGATTTGTGTGACTTTGTGGGAAAAATATTAAGAAAAAAAAAAAAAGCACCAGCTAACAACACAAAGCTAGGCAAAAAATATTGTTCAAAACTAACATTTTGCTAAACATATATACATATACAATGGGCTGTTATTTTTATTACACCTGCTTTATACTTAGTAACAAAAATTTTTCCTCGCAAAATTTCCTCATTTCCTGTTGACATAAATTATATGGCTAATAAGCGCCAGTTAGGCAATAAATCATTTTCAGCCAACAACCAACAACAGCAACAGGCAACAACTATATTACGGATGCACTGCATCGCACATTGACAAGGAATGGCAGTAGAGAAAAATGCAATAAATAATGCAGCAAACCAAGCCATAACATCTGTGTTAAGCAGCAGCTCTTCTTTAAATATCTTGGAATAGATAGATATGGCCAAAGCTTGGGCAGCGCCAAGAAAATATTTGCTAAACCTTAAATAATGCCCAACAACGCCCAAGTGTCAGTTGTTATGGTTTTTATTATTGTTGTTATAGCAACTAACAACAATAACAACAATAATATTTTGAGCAACAAACTCTGCTTGCATACTTAAAATTTACATTTTTCTTGTTTTATTATTTTTCTTATTATTTGCATTATTTTGTTTTTCTCATCGCTTCGTTCAAAAAAGCAATAGTTTTTCTTTAATGGCTCTTAAAAGTATCAACAACATTACAAAAAAAAAAAAAAAAAAAAAAGAAAAAGACAAAACTCTGCAAACATATACATGAAGTTGTTAACAAATTTATTACCTTAACATGGTCTATTCTGGCAGCTGTTACCTGATACCACGCATTGCTATTTTGGCGGCTTTTAACGAGCTCATCTTTGCTATATGTAGCCTCTTCTCTGCTGAGCTATGGCTTGCGGCTTTAACCATGTTGTTTCATTCATAAATTCCTTTTAAGCATTTGCATTCCTTTTGCGTTTTCTACATCTTCTTCTTTTTCATATAATTGAATACATTTTACTATACTTTTCTATAACTACATATTTTATTGTTGTAAGTTGTGTATTTTAAGTGTAGTTTTAATGCTTTTAAAGTTCTGAACATGTTGTAGAAATTGCTTTTTCTTTAATAAGCTTTAAGTACGAGTATAAAGAAGTTTAAAGATATAAAATCATTGCTGAAATATTGATGCCATATTTAACAAACTTAAGGATATATTTAGAATTTGCTCGGGGCCAAGTATTGATAATCACCATCAAAAAATTGGAAATTAAAAATAAAAGTTATGTGACTTTACGATTTTCCATACAATCATGGTGTGTTGGAAAAAAGTGGTTATATTACGGTGATTCCATGTCAAATCGGACGCTGTTCGAAACTCACATATTTTTAAAAATTTGGTACTTTGCATGGTGATAGTACTGAAAAAACTAGAAATATTTGTATAATTTTTTTTGTATTTTTTATTTTTTTTGGCAAGTTATACACTGTAGAAAATGAAGAAAAAAAAAAAATTTAAAATTTGTTTTTTTTTTCTTTTTATTTGTTAAGTGTTTATTTAGACCAAAATTTTTAAAATTAAACTGTAAATAAACGAACAGTAGTGAATTTAGCTTATAATACACTGTCCCATATACGAGCTTTATACTAAATTTAAAATCATAAATATTCTTAATTTTTTTTAACTAATTGAACAATTTGTATACAATATGTGTTTAATAATATCCATAAGTGTTAAGAAAATTTTATAAAAAAAATAAAATTGATATTTTATGCGGAGTGGGAGTCAGTCAAGAGGTAAAATAAAAAAGGAGTTTATTGAGTGAGCCACCAATATTTTTTAACGTTTTTTAAATAAATAAAATTTAAAATAAATTTTGTTTTATATATTTATCTTCTATGTAGATGTTCATATTAAATCTGCAAATTTCGACTGTAGTTTTATTTCATTGCACAGCTTTGCCATTGGCTCGTCTATTTATATGGTAAAAAATAGGAATGCCAAAAGTGTTTTGGATAAATCCATTTCTATCTCAATATAGAAAGGCCTCAGGTGGTACATAACCCTTTTGTAGTGCATAATAAATATACTCATCATCGACATAAGAAGGAGCTAAAATTAAGTTATTATCTGTGCATTCAAAGCATTTGACGATATGATTCCTAATGAGATATATGATAAAAGTATCTATTCTACTTATTTTGGCTGAATGGTACAATCGTTTATTAGATATATATTTTGTAAATTCAGTATCTGCAGATCTATAGAGGGATGTACATGCTCCAATACATTTCCTCTCAAAGATTCTTATTTTTTCCATGTAAGATGGAGATATGTTAAACCATATTTGGCAACCGTATGTTAATATAGGACGTATTAAAGCTGTATAAATTTTGAACATAATAGCTTTTTATGCATGAAGAATCTAGTCGTTAACGAATTACTCAAAAACTTCGAAGGTAGAGCTCCGAAGATAACAGCTTATGCAGACGATATAAGCATAATTATAATGGGGAAATGTCTACCAACAATAAGTTCAATAATGCAAAGCACTCTCACTCAGGGATATGCTCAGATGGACTAACTCAGTCGGTCTTAATATCAATGTCGAGAAAACAGATCTGGTTCTATTTACGAAAAGGTGCAAGATACCGCCGTGGATACAACCGAAAATAAATAATATACACCTCACCCCGAAAACCCATACGAAGTATCTAGGAGTCGTCCTGGACAGCAAACTATCATGGAGAATCAATGTCAACGAGAGAGTGAAGAAAGCCACCAATGCGCTATACGCATCCAAGAAGATGCTGGGCAGCACTTGGGAGTGGGAGCGGCAGTCTACTGCCGCAGAACCAGCGATAAGTCAGCCTTATAAGCTGCCGGACCACTGTAGCATCTTCCAGGCGGCGGTGTTCGCTATAAGATAGGCCACAGAGACTGTTCTTAACATAAACACACATCATGCCAATACTAACATCTTTGTAGACAGCCAAGTGGCGATCAAATCCATGTGCTCCACTACCATCAGATCCACAAATGCCCTAGCAAGCAGGGAAGCACTAGATGCACTATGCGCTTCAAAGAGAGTGCATATACACTGGGTTCCAAGCCACCAGGGCATTGACGGAAATGAAAAGGACGGCGCCGGGCTGGGATCAGAGTCCATACAACATGTACATATCCCATTGCAAGAGCTGTACAGAAACCTCGAGGATAGGGCCGCACAAGCAGTGAGTCGTAGATGGAGAGATACGACAACATGCAGAATCGCAAAAATCATGTGTGATACACGATGCAAGAAATGGACTATGTTCATCCTAGCACGACCGCCCAGAGAATGCAGGACACTGATTGGTGTCCTCGCGGGTCACTGCATGGCGGCAGCTAACGCGAAGAAGATGGGCATCACAACGGATGACAACTGTAGGAAGTGCAAGGAACCAGGCACGGCTGAAACCCTGGAACACCTACTATGCACATGCCCCGCTCTACTTAGATCGAGACTCAAATACTTAGGCTCAACGACGTTTCCGTCACTACAACATGTGGCCAAAATCTCTCTAGAAATTCTCCTTAGATATGTGAATTCAGCACAAATATTCTCCGATTGTAACTAACTTCCTACAGGTTCCTTATACTCGGTACCACTAATGACCAGAATTGGTCTATGTGAGCCTCCGCCAGGAGGCGGCCGGATTAACCTAACCTAACCTAATACCTAAATATTTGTGATAAAAAAATTTGTGATACGTACATGTAGTAAAACAACTATTTCTTCGAAATCGTGAGTCGAATAAAAACAAATGATAAGATATTTTAGAGATCTTGAATTGATCTTCTTTGTGGTGTAGTTTTTTTACCAACACTTTGATGGAAAATTTTAATCTTTTGGCCACTAAAAATTTCATTCACATTTTTCACGGTCAGCACCAAATTTTACGTTGGAGAATGAATGCTTACTTTTCTAAAGAATTTTCAAAAACTACCTAAAAAACTTTTACGTACAAAATTCTTTTAAGGGATTTAAAATGGGATTTTTAGTATTTTTGTACTTAAAACGGTATTCAATAATTTTTCAGCTAGTAGTATGCCTCTGACAGTTTTTTCTTTATCAAGGAATAAAAATTAAAAAAAGCTGTTGGAGGCAGGCCCGTAGCCAGTATTTGCAGTTGGGTGGAGGGGGGTTTGTTAAAAAAATAAGTACATACATATAAGAGCGGTTCCGACAACATACGTTCGTGCATATTAAAATACTGCTGCGAAGAACTAGCAGCCCCTATAACTTTGCTTTTTAATTCTTCTTTAAAATCTTGCTATTTTCCTGCTGTCTTAGAGTCTTCATTTATTATTCCGTTACATAAATCTGGTAAATCTGGTAATCTGGTAATCTGGTAACATAAATCTGGATAACTATCGTGGTATTGCGAAATTAAGTGCTTTGCCTAAACTTTTTGAAGCAATTGTTACATCACAATTATCACATAGTGTTAAGTCTTTGATGTCTCCATGCCAACATGGATTTCTTTCTGGAAAATCTACTGCTACTTACCTATTTGAATTTACATCTAAAACTATAGAAAATTTTGGAAAAAATTTTCAGACTGATGTTATCTACACGGACTTTAGCAAAGCTTTTGACGTTGTAAATCACAAACTCCTAACTTTAAAATTATCTCTTGTTGGATTTTCCACTCAGTTGGTGTGGTGGATTGAATCGTATCTAAGTAATAGAACACAATCCGTTTTATTTAAACTTGTAAAATCATACGAGTTTCCTGTTACCTCGAGAGTGCCCCAAGGAAATCACCTCGGGCGCCTTCTCTTTCTACTTTTTATAAATGATTTGGCATCTGTAATAATGCATTCTAATATCTTGATGTATGCGGATGACGTCACATTATATCTTTCTTATAAAAATGAATATGACGCTGTATTCTTACAAACTGACATCAACAATCTTCATAACTGGTGTAAAATAAATCACATGAATCTCAATATGAAAAAATGTAAGCACATGACCTTCTTGCGTAAGCCATTGCTTAGGCATACTTACAAAATTTGTGATTACACATTAGAATCTCCAGAAAGTTTCGTTGATCTTGGAGTTACCATGGACTCTAAGCTGCGGACTTAAAAACGAGAAACCTTGTACGCTGTTCATATATTAAATTGAGTGCCACCATTACCTAAACATTGTTTAATAAAAAAATGTAATCCCAGTTTTTATAGCTCTATCCAATGTGCCATACAAAAAAAAAAAAAAATACAGTGGCGGTAAACTATACGCTCGCTTCACGTATACAGAATATAGTAGCGGCGCATGTTAACAAAACGTTATTTAATCGAGCGTGTCTTAATTTTGCACAAGTCAGCAGTTGCATGCTTAAATATAAATTTAAATTTGAATAAAAACAAAAAAAAAAACAACAGAAAAATACGAATGCAAACACTATAAAAACATATGAAAAAAGACATGTGAGGTTTGTTTGAGACAAAACAAAAAAAATTACGTTAGTAAAAGTGAATAAGTCTAAAAATTCACAAAAGGCTGCCAAACGTGCTGCTAAATGTCAGCCATATGTCATTTTTATTTTGTATAATTTTTTCGCTCTCTCCATCTTCTTCGGCTCGAAATGTCAATTTGTCAGCTTGTTGATCGCTACTATGAAACACTTATTTGCAAGTCGGTGTCAGTCAGTTTGCAATTTTTTTTGTATAGTTTGTTACTACTTTAAATATCCGGCTGCTGTAGAATTATTCCACTTTTGCTTTTTTCATTCACTCACTTACTCTCTTCGCTTTTGCATTTTATCGTCCACTAAAAAAAAACCAATTTAATCAATATCCTTTTAACCCACTTCTCAGTGATAAGTAGTAACCTGTCGCTGTTGTTGCGCTTTTTAATTATTGTCTGCTTTTCTTTTAGATTTTTTTTATTTATATGCCATCTTTCACCTTACCTGGTAATGCCTTCCAGCATGTTGTCGACTCGTTGTCGTTGTTCAATCTTCTTTTTATTATTACTCACTTCCGTAATCTGTCATTTCATGTTTATGTCTGATCGTAAAAGGCGGATTACAGACATTTATGACAAGTTTTACAGATACGACAACAACAACAACAACCACAACCACCATAAGCACTGTCCTCGTTCACATTCAGACAGATAGAGAGGTAGACAGATAGTCGGACAGTTGGATGCCTTAATGAAGCAACTCTTGGACACTTTCAGCTGATGTCTTGTCCAACGTCGTCTCTATTGTTCAATGACGAATGTCAACTCAATCATCTGCCGATCGCTGTTACGAATCTCTATTTGAATGAGGTTTCGATCATAACTTGTGGCTTTGAAATTTCACTGTTGCTTTCGAGTGGTTCGATCTTGTCGCAGTTTTGTTGAGTGATTGAGTCGCGACGATGTCTGAGATTATCACTTGTTGTCAGATGATCGATGTTTTTTTGTGGCACAGCTGCTCAGTGAGTTAAACTTAGCTGTAACTTTTGTGGTAAAGAAATTTGTTGTTTTGGGAATACTATGATTTTTTTTATGAAATTAAAGAAATTGCGATGAATGAAATTAATGAAACAGAAATGAATGAAATGAAGGAAATGAATGAAATAAATGAAATAAATGAAATGAATAAAATGAATGAAATGAATGAAATGAATGAAATGAATGAAATGAATGAAATGATTGAAATGATTGAAATGAATGAAATGAATGAAATGAATGAAATGAATGAAATGAATGAAATGAATGAAATGATTGAAATGAATGAAATGAATGAAATGAATGAAATGAATGAAATGAATGAAATGAATGAAATGAATGAAATGAATGAAATGAATGAAATGAATGAAATGAATGAAATGAATGAAATGAATGAAATGAATGAAATGAATGAAATGAATGAAATGAATGAAATGAATGAAATGAATGAAATGAATGAAATGAATGAAATGAATGAAATGAATGAAATGAATGAAATGAATGAAATGAATGAAATGAATGAAATGAATGAAATGAATGAAATGAATGAAATGAATGAAATGAATGAAATGAATGAAATGAATGAAATGAATGAAATGAATGAAATGAATGAAATGAATGAAATGAATGAAATGAATGAAATGAATGAAATGAATGAAATGAATGAAATGAATGAAATGAATGAAATGAATGAAATGAATGAAATGAATGAAATGAATGAAATGAATGAAATGAATGAAATGAATGAAATGAATGAAATGAATGAAATGAATGAAATGAATGAAATGAATGAAATGAATGAAATGAATGAAATGAATGAAATGAATGAAATGAATGAAATGAATGAAATGAATGAAATGAATGAAATGAATGAAGTGAATGAAATGAATGAAATGAATGAAGTGAATGAAATGAATGAAATGAATGAAATGAATGAAATGAATGAAATGAATGAAATGAAATGAATGAAACGAATGAAATTAATGAAATGAATCAAATGAAAGAAATGAATAAAATGAATGAAATTATTGAATTAATGAAATTAATAATATGAATGAAATTATTGAATTAATGATATTAATACAATGGATAAAATTAATGAAATGAATGAAATCCATGACAATGAATGACAATGAATAACAATGAATGACAATGAATGGCAATGAATGAGAATGGATGACAATGAATGACAATGAATGACAGTGAATGACAATAAATAACAATGAAGGGCAATGAATGACAATGAATGAGAATGAATGGCAATGAATAACAATGAATGACAATGAATGGCAATTAATGAAATTAATATAATAAATGATATGAATGAAATAAATGTAACAAACGAAATAAATGGCAGCAATGAAAAACATGACAATGAATAAGAATGAATAAAAGCGAATGATAATGAATGACAATGGATGACAATAGATGAAAATGAATGACAGTGAATGACAATAAATGACAATGAAGGACAATGAAGGACAATGAATGACAATGAATGAGAATGAATGGCAATGAATAACAATGACTGACAATGAATGACAATAAATAGCATTGAATGACAATGAATGGCAATTAATGAAATTAATATAATAAATGATATGAGTGAAATATATGTAACAATCGAAATAAATGGCATGAATGAAAAACATGACAATGAATAACAATGAATAAAAACGAATGCTAATGAATGACAATGAATGAGAACAAATGACAATGAATGCCAGTGCATGGCAAGGAATGACAATGAATGACAATGAATGTCAGTGAATGGCAAGGAATGACAATGAATGACCAATGGCAATTAATGGCATACAATGACAATTAACGATCAATCAATCAATTACAGTCAATGACAATGAATCATAATAATTGAGATTAAATAACAATGAATGAAAATATGATAATCAATGACAATGAATAAAAGACAATGTATAACAATGCATGACTAAACATAACAATGCATGGCAGTTAATGACAATGACTGACAATCAATCTATAACAATAACAATGAATGGCTATAAATGACAGAGAATGCATAAATAAAAAAGATTTTATTATATCTTAATCGTATTCATGCCTCTTTTTAAAATACTAGACAAAAAATATTCAAAATGAATTGATACAAATATTTGCCTCTTTTCACTATTGACTCATTGCTCTCCATTCTTCCATTAGTTACCACAAAATAATCTACATGTTATTTTGTATCAACTCCACGCCAGCTTTACTCTTACTCCACATTAACCCGTTTCACACTTTGACTCAAATGCAAAATTAACACCGTCTAATAAGTTGTCTAACTTTTAAATTTAACCAACATGCAACTGATGCAATCTGACAGCTGACACCCTGTATATCATAGCACTTTTGACAGCTTAAAATTGTAATGGCAAAGAAAAAGAAAAAACTTATGAAAACTTATTGCTTTCGACGTCAGCATCGTTTTTCCTTTATTGAACAATATTAGTTGCACATTTTATTAGCTTTGCAAGTTGCAAGAAAAACCGTGAGAAGTTTTAACATTTTTGCGGTCAAAATGAATGGTAGTTTTTCATTTTGTTTTGATGTTTTTTTTTCGTTTTCATTATTTTGATTGTGAATCCAACTAATTGCAGTGTACGTAGTTGGTAAGAATTTCCTAGTATTTATTTTTTTTTTAATTTTTTTTGCTACCACTTTTCTTGTGTATCTTTTTGCAACTGAGTTTTTGTATTGTTCTCGTGTTTTTTGTTTGCATAAATAAATAACTAAAAAAATTGCAAAAAACCATCAAAACCTCGACAATGTTTATCATTGAGCGCATATTTTGCGCTTGGCAGCTCTTGCGTAACGTGGAAAAAAATGGATAACAAATTGAAAAAATGGCATCTCTAAAAAAAAAACACTAGTTCTTGGCAAGCTTTTCATTGAACTTGGATTTATTATTTTTATCTCGTTTCAATTAGTTGCTTAGACACAAATTTTTTACTCAATGGGTAGAATATTATAAATAAAAATAAAACAGCTATGTAACAAATGATTTCATATCCGGTTTGAATGATTTTTACTGTACATCTCAGAGTCTTAGAAGAATTTTTTAATAGAAGAAAACTTTTAAAAACAATCTTCTTATGTTTGTGATTTAAAAAAATTAATATCTGTTGAAATATAGTTTTTACTTCAGTGTTTATTATTTAAGATACTTCAAAACTTATAAAATAAATGTTCATTCCGATAAGAGTTTCAAAGGAAGAAAACTCTTTATATCTAATAAAAAAATACTTCATTTTCGAAACCAATTTAATAATATAATAATACGCATAACATGAATAAGACTGCTTCTGACGCTTATGCAGTCTTGCCACATTCCTCGTTATCTTATTAATCTTATTAAAATAACTAATACGTAAATCTACTAGCATCTACTAATAGTATTCATTTATATATTACAAAAAATATACTTTGCTCCACTTAATGATTTTGATATTAGAACCTGTCAGCGTTTGCTTTAAAAAACCTTTACAGATTCTTTACACTTGTCACCTTAAAACGTTTAATTATTAGTTTGTCAACTCATTAAGTTGGTCTGCAAAATTGTAACATTTACTTATAAATACTTTTTTTCATTTTCATGTCAAACCACTTTTCAGAAAAAATTAATATTGATGGCTGAAAGAATAGGCGTCAAAGTTAAACAATAAATTAATTCCTCTTGAAAGGCGTGTGAATAGATTTTGCATAGCAAAAAAATGTAAACAATTGTTTTGTCAACTTTATGAAATATAAACAACTCAATTTTAAAACACTTGGCTACAAAACAACCTGGCTTGATTTTCAAAAGCTTGCCTTTAGTCACGTAACACTTTTGAATTCTAACTCCAATAACCTTGCTCGTAAGATAAAAAAAAAGACAATAGCACTTTTTTTTTTGTATTAAATATTTTCTGTTTTTACTGATTTCAGATATTATATTTGTAATTTTGTGATTTTATTCAAACAACATAAGTGCAAATAAGAACTTTGTTATTTTAGATTACAACATATAAATAGAAAGAATTAACAAACGTTTTGAATATAACAATTATATATTTACAAATTTAGCCGTATTTTAAAAAGGAAAGGTATGCCCCCACATTATCTGAAATCCAATAGAAATGGGCATTTTTTATTTTGGCCAGAATCACAATTTGAAAAACTAATTTGTAGAAAGACTGCAGGAGAGCCGTGTGACTTCGTTAGCTGCATTCCTGCAGTCTTTCTGCTGGCGATGGTGATCGATGTGACAACTGGTAGGTGTATGGCGGATGGTCAGTATGTGTCGAAATGTCGGTCTTTCGGCACTTCCGCTTTAATTGTGAGAACTGTTAAGATCCTGTTTAGGTGCCGAGTCTGACGCCCCAACTACCCATACGACAATCTTGAAATTATCCTGCTTATGTGCTGAGTCTGATGCCCCAGCTACCCATACGACAATCTTAAAACTATAATAATTTAACTACTACGTGTCTTTGTCCTTCAGTCTTTAGCAGTCAACGCCTTATTGTTCCTTTACATAAATCTGACGAGCCCACCTCAGCTATAGACCCGAAAGACCGGGAGCTTCGTTACAAATTTTACTTCAAGGTGAACGTCAATATTTCAAACTTCAATATTTCAAAGACAAAGTTGATGGTTACAAAACCGCGGGCTCTACTTGGAGAGATAAGAAGAGAGATTTAGTACTGTATGTCTTATGTCATAGATTATAGTTATAAACAACAATTCTTTAGATTGCTGATTGTTGATTTTGACAAATTTTGATAACAGTAATTCGAAAATAAAATAGAATTCCAAAAACCTCCTTAATATTCTGAATTCTAGATTAAAAAAAAAAAATTAAAAATTTTAGTTGATCATTACTGAACTTAAAATTAAATTTCTGAACTTGAATGATATTTTTTGAATTTCAAACGGAATTCTGAATTGAAGTTGATCTCATCTGAATTTCAAATAAAATGTTATTTGATTTTTTATGATTTTCAAATGATATTTTATGAGTTTGAAACCGGATTTAATTTGATTTTCTCTAAATTTCAATTGATATATCATGAACTTTAAATAAAATTTCTGAATTTTAATTGATCCTTTCAGAATTTCAATTAATCTTTTTTGAATTTCATATGAAAATTCTAAATTTCATTTGATCTTTTACAGATTTCAAATAAAATTTCAAAAATTTATTGATCTTTTCTGAATTTCAAATATAATTTCATTTGATTTTTTTCTGAATTTTAATTGATATTTTATGAATTTGGAAAAAGAATTCTGAATTTCAATTCATCTTTTCTGAATTCCAAATAAAATTTCTGAATTTCAATTGATCTTTTCTGAATTTCAAATGGAATTCTTAATTTTAATTGTTCTTTTCTGAATTTTTTTATGAAATTTCTGAATTTCAATTGATCTTTTATGAATTTTAAATGGAATTTTTGATTCTTAATTTATCTTTTCTGAATTTCAAATGGAATACTGAATTTCAATTGATGTTTTCTGAATTTTATATGATAGTTTTGAATTTTAATTGATAATTTCTAAATTTCAAATGGAGTTTCTGATTTTCAATTGATCGTTTCAGAATTTCAAATGGAATTCTGAGTTTTAATTAATATTTTCTGAACTTCATATGAAGTGTCTGAATGTAAATGATCTTTTTTTAAATTTCAAATAATAGTTCATTTGATTTTTTTCTGAAGTTCAAATAGAATTCTAAATTTCTATTAATCTTTTCCGAATTTCAATGAAAATTTCTGAACTTTAATTGATTTTTTCTGAATTTCAAATAAAATTCTTAATTTCAATTGATATTTTCTGAATTTCATATGCAGTTTTTGAATTTTAATTGATCTTTTATGAATTTAAATGCAATATCTGATTTTCAATTGCCCTCTTCTGAATTTCAAATGAAATCCTGAATTTCAAATGGAATTCTGAATTTCAATTGATATTTTCTGAATTTCACATAAAATTTTTGATTTTCAATTCATATTTTTTGAATTTTAAATGAAATTTCTGATTTTCAATTGATATCTTAAGAATTTCAAATAGAATTCTGAATTTTAATTGATCTTTTCTGAATTTCATATGAAATTTCTAAAATTCAGTTGATTTAATTGATCTTTTTTGAATTTCAAATAATATTTCAATTGACTTTTTTCTAACTTTTAATTGAACTTTTATGAATTTCAAACGGAATTTTTAAATTTCAATTGATCTTTTCTGAAATGGAATTCTGTCTTTGAAGTAACATTTTTTGAAATTCAATAGGAAATGGTGAAAAAGAGTGCCAAAAATTAAGTCAGTTTGTACAAAATACAAATATAAGTATACTAAATATGAAGAAAGTCAATAAATTTTTGTTATTTTCCCAAATATACCCTATATCATCAAATTATTAGTAAACCTCAACTTTTTTTATTAATTTTTTGTTGTATTACTATTACTATACTATTTGTCGATTCAAAATTGGTGTTAGTCGTTTTGACTACTTACTGGCAGGTTATGTACTTGAAATAAAGTCACAGAATCAAATTGTATGAGTCAAATGGTTATCTTCAGACGACAATATAATATGCCATAAGATTTGGACCTTAGCAACAGTTTACCATATATTTTTAATCCGTGTCCAAAAATGCTGTGGTATAAAGTTAAAGAAATTTTGGAACTGTTTTATAGTTGCCGAAATTTTTAACTTGACTCCAGATTCGAAATCAACAACGATAAGGCATTGGTGAGTATTCTGAAACTAGCAAACAAAGAGCTTTACATGCTACCATAAGAAACGCATGTTGTCAGAGAAGTACTTTGCCCGCGAGGGGCAGAATATCCCCCTCAATACTATAAAACCATTATTTAGAGCAAATTTTTATAAATATCATGAATCATATTCACCATATCGGAGTTGCCATGTTCAGTTTTTAATTTTTAATTTCGGATTCATGATATGCGGTCCTAAAAACTTCTGGAGTACCATTTTTGTCACGATACTCAACTATAGTGATATTATCGATACCTCTGGTATCTGTATCTCTTTCTTCAGTACGATTTTACGAAATTTCGCAAAGATAATTTTTAAGGTATATATTAGAGACCTGCATCAAGCTTTTTCAAAAAAACTTCGTATCAAACTAATCAATCGCAAGCTTTACTGCTCTGCTGCGCGCAAAATCTTGAAGCGCTTGATATTTTGGGGAAAATACTTGAAAAAATTGATATGTTCGGGAAAAGCTTATAAGCTTGCAAGTATCTAAATAGTTCAAATAGTTCAAATTGGGAAAGCTTGTTGTCTTGGGGGTCGCTGATTGCGATTCTGATGTCAGAATATAAAAAGTTGTATTGACACTAGGGTGGACCGTAACAATACCTTTTTGTGATTTTGACAGATTTTGCCCTTTTTTGCAATCTAAGTCGGATCAATTATTCGGATTCTGATGTTATGAACATGTTGTTCTGAGATTATAAAGTTCCATATCTCGAAGAGGAAGCAAAATAGGTAAAAATTAACCATTTTTTGTGGCTTTCTAAGGGGGAAGCATTTCTGAGGGTTCTATCAATCTCCAATTTCTCACATTTTTAGGAGGGACGTCGAAACACATCAGTTTCCAAATAATTGGCCCGACTTACAGCACAAAAAATTAAAAGAAAAGCACGAAGAAAACATTTTTGAGGATCAGCCATTTATATTTTCACAAAGTATTTTTAAAACTATTTTTAATTATTATTTATTCTATGACGTACGTTTCAAGTCTGCTACCGCTTGTTTTTACTTCGTGTCGTAGATCACGCGTTCATAAATTCGGGCAACAAGCTGACGTTGACTGGACTAATTTCAAGTATACTTGAAATTGATTGAAAATTATCAAGTTCAAGCGCGCTTGTATTCATAAATTTAGCAAGTACTTGAAATTGCAAATGAATAGGCTTGTGCAGTTCTCTGGTATATATCTTACCTTAACTAACCTAACCTTACTTTACCTTATATTACCTTTCCTTATCTTTTCTTTTTTTATCTTATCGTACCTTAACATTCCTTATCTTATCTTACCTTACCAGACCTTACATTGCGTATATCGTTGAAGTAGTCTTCAAAGTCTCCCATAACTTTAACCCGCTAGCTTAACTTCAAGAAATTAAACAATACTCGTATGATCCCTACATCTTCTTTGTATAGTTCCATTTTTTTCCATTTTCTTTGTATAGTTCCATTTTGTATAGTTCAATGAAAATCGGATTTCTATAACACACCTGGAAAAGTTGAACTTTTTTAAAGACGGTTCTATTTTTTTGATCGAAAATTTTTAACAGTTTCTTAAATACAAATTAAATTTGAACCTCATTTATATTATCAATTTACTCAAAACATGTTTATACTCGTACATAGACCGAAAAAAAACTTAATGACAATTAAAATTTAACTTTTGCTAACCTATACACTGGCTTCGACCGTTTTGAGCTTGTCAAGGCAGTATAGGTAATTCATAGGTAATTCGTAACATTTTATGTGAAAACTAAATCTGCGATGAATAGCAAGGAGGACGTGCTATTCATTGCACCATAGCAGCTGCTTACCTTAGTAAGCTTTGTTATAGGCTTGTGCTTAATAATTCCGGAGCCGGAATGAACATGAAATGGTTCTTTCGTACAGCGGAACTAGTTCAGGGAAACATGTCCGCGGAGCCATTTAGTTCCTTTGATCTGTAGAAGAGAAAAATGTGTTTGTGTACTAAATTTATAATATAATCTGCTAAGGATATGATAATATAATGAAACTCATATGCACTCATATGCATAATATAATGAACCCTATTCTACATTCTTTATATAAAACTTTATGCTATATATTTTAATTGTTTAACATGACCATACATAGCAGTTCTCTCGGAGCAAAAACATGTCCGTGGCTATCTAGTTCCGCCAGTTTGCATTTGCAACCAAATGAAGGAAACAATGCAAATGAAAAGAACGGCGATATATCTTGTAATAGTTTTATTTGTCATTTCTTTCAATTATTTTTATCAAAGAAGGAGAGATATATATATTTTATTTCTATCAGTTTTACAACCCACTCGGCCAAGTACGAACAAGTACGAAAGAGATGTCGGTTCATATTGCTTAGGTAAAAAAAAAATCATTGCAACCGGAACTGTTTGGACATGTTAGGAATGGATCGAAGGAATGATTGGAACCATGTCCGAATGTGAACATGGCTCCGTGAACTATACATGTTCGGAGCGACTTTGTTTGCTTCATAATAAAACAACAGAGTTAACCCTCCGATGGGTGAGTCATCCGTTGCCCTTATAGACAGTACAAGGTCCCCAGGGACCCTTTTTGTATTTGTATGAAATTTTGTACGAACAACTTTTTTTTTCAATTTCTTTTTTTGGTTTTGTTATTATTATTTATTGATTATTAATTTTAAATGAATTCCAGAACTTTTTTTTTTTATATACTAACACCATGCATTTTTTGGAGTTTTATATGAAAAAAGCTTAAATAACTATTGTTGAGTAGATTGTAGATTGAACATGGTCAGTGGCCAGCGGTTTGTTGAGCACTTGCATGTATAAGTGCCAAGCATCTGGCCCATTGTATCAACGTCTGATTTGTTGGCGTTGTAGTCCAAAATAGCTCTTTTGGACGGTTTCTGATTCTTAGATTGCATGTCCACATCGCAAGTATAATGTTGTGTGGACAGCAAAATTACCGCTTTGTTCTTCTTAGGCACATATGAACACAGCGCTACATCACCTTCGTTGAAGCCGAACAATGTGCTGTTGACAGGACGCATACGATTTTTTTGGAACTCCCGTGGCACAAATGTCTTATTCGAGCGCACTGTTCCAACAAATTCGGCGACCTGCATCCAAATAACTCAGCTCCAAATAACTTGAAGTACAACATTCTGCCCTTGATTGACCTCTCGTGTTTGGTCAGGCAATTTACCATAGTACATTTTTCCTTTGACAGGATAAAATAATTTCGAGTCGCACAAACACCATACCTTTATACCATACTTGGCAGGCTTCGACGGAATGTATTGTGTGAAGCGGTTGCGGCCTCTGTATGGGAATAACTGCTCATCAACGGTCAGTACATCATGCGGAGTGTAAGCTGCTGCCAAGTTAGACTGTAACATTTGCCAAACATCATCAATAGCCAGTTTTGCTTCTGGTTAGTCGCTGCTTTCGCGTATTCCTATTGCCGACATTGCCGACATAAGACATTGTAGCATGTATCAGGAGCGATCATACGATAATGCAGCTTTGTATATTGGACTGGGCGTTGGGCCCCATAGCTCCGAAGCAGGTTCACTTTTCGATTTGATGAGTCCAGCATACAAAATAATAGCCAAAAAGGCATCGAACTTCTTCAAAGTGATTGTTTTCCATTCTTTTGGGTTCGTTGGATTTGCCAAATTCCATGCAGCTGTCACTTCACGGCCTTTTCGATTTGTTTCGCGTATTTTGATGTACGCCATTTCTTCGGTGAATATCGAACGGAAAATGGTAAAGGGATCATGTGTTGTTCGTACTGGTGCCGGTTTCCTCCTTGTGAAGTCGACCACGTAATGAGCACGAGTGCGGGAAGTCGGTGGTGCATTTTTACTCCAATTGGTGCCATATTCGGAAATGAAGTAATTGTTACTTGTTTGCGGAGCATCAGTTTCTTCCTCTTTATCATCGTCGTCATCACTAATATCATCATTGATCTCTACATCTGCTTCACTTTCGGCATCAGAATCATCAAAATTTGGTTGATATGTCAAATCATCTTCCGCACCTTCAAGATCAAATGCAGGAACATCAACTTCAACCTCCTCACCCATGAAGTCTGTAAATCTCCCATCCACTGTATTTCTTTCTTCCTCACTCATTTGCTGGTGGCGTGTACTACGACGTACCACCATTTCAGCAATATCTAAATTTCTATCTGCCATTGTATTTTTTTTTTATGTAATTCAGTATAAAACTTAGCACACGATATTTTGTGCTCACTGTGTAAACTTTATATGATTCGGTTTACGAAACTGAAGCCGCTTTTATAATCTTTTTTACGTTTACCTGTGTTCAACCATAAAGCAGGCAATAAAATTCAAAACCGTTTGTTATATTTTCAAGCAAAGGCAAGATAAAAATTGTCTAAAAGATACCTTAAATTCGAAGAATACATTTGTGATGTGTTCAAACAATAAAATAATTCAAAATTCAAAAAGGGTTGAATTTCCCCAGATAGGTAATTATGTTTTCAAGGAAAGGCCAAGATTAATCTAAAAAGTACCTAAAATTCAAAGAACGCTTTTGTGATATGTTCAAATAATAAAACTTTTAATTGTTTTAATTCAAGCCAAAATAAATTGCATTTACTAACAATTCCTTGCAATTTCAGTACAAGGTCCCTAGGGACCTTGTCACCGTTTCCCATACTAAACATCTTTAAACCCTTATAAATCCTAAACTATTAGTTGGATCGCCTTGATTTTTTTTTTAAACGATTCTGCATAAAATTCCCTTGGAACACATATAGGGGTCGGGTATATCTCCCATGGACCATCAAGGAGTAATTTCAGTTTGAATATAAAAAAGGTCCCCCCAGGGACCTTCTCACCCATCGGAGGGTAAAAGCGTCCAAATAATAAATGTAGCCCAAAAAAGAATTTTTAACATAAACCTTTATACAATAACTTTTTAAAGATTGACATTTTTTTTTTTAATTTAAACTTATTCTTGTTTATTTTAAAACTATGTTTAGCAGTCACAAAATCTTTTGTGATTATTTTCAAAAGGGTTTAGTAGAGTTTTTTTTCAAAGTTGTGATAACACAAATGTTGTTCAATTCAACACATTTTTTTCACAAAAGCTAACTTGTATGATCTCCTCGCCCTACAATTTTTTTTTTTTTTTTTTTTTGTACATATGAACAAATTTATCACGAGTTCTTCAATTCGTTTAAGTTTTCGAAATTTTATTGTTTCGGTATGAAGATATTTAATAATTTTTCTCAGTGTCCTTGTACCGATTAGAAACAGTAACTTCCTGCTAATTTTATTAAAATTCTAATGAAAAAATGTATTTCTTCAATAAAACTAACTAGTTTTAAAGTATATTTCTCACCTAATGCTGTAAAATTTTTGAAGCAATTTTTTTTTCCAAAGAATTTTACTGACCCAGAGCAACTTGTATATTCTTATACTAAAATAAAACAATGTTATTTATATTTATATATATATTAGTTTCTCATGATTAATCATTGTTTTTAGTAGAGCTTTTTTCCTCTGAATTCTCAAGTGAATTAGTTGTGGTGGTGTTTTTTTTTTATTTTTGTTATTATAGCTTGAAATTGCTTTATAATATATATTTGAGCATGTGTGTGTGTGTTATAGTGTTTGTAGCTTCCCTATAGGAACAAACTAACTTGTTTTTAAAAACAACTAATTAAAAAACTAGTTTAAAATAAACCAGTATTTGAACTACTTTGAATTATATTAAGGCGGCAACTACTCTGATTTTGACATGTTTTAATTGCAAATTTTTATTAGATTACAAGTTTATACATATTTAACCATGTTATTCAATCAAATATTAACTTTAGGCCAGTTTTCAATTGGTTATTTTAAAGCAATTAAAAAAATAGTTTAAAAGTAACTAGTTTAACAAGTAGTTCAAAATATATGCAGACGAAAGTCAATTGACTTATTTAGCGGACATCGCCATACAAAATAAGTTAGTTCGTTCTATGGAAAAAAGTCAGAATTTCAACTTGTTGTGGTTGACAAAAAACTACTTTATTAATTACTTTTAAATTAGTTGATTTTCCTACAGGGTTACCATGTTTAGATTGACCATCCGGTGCGATTGAGTTATTTAAGACTTTTATTAACAACAGGTTAAAGTTGCAGTGAAGGTGCTTAGTTCAATACTTTAAAGACTAATAAATAATATAAAATAAATGAAGATAATAAATAATACAATAAAAGAGAAGATGGTTTCTTAAAATGACAAATGAATAAAAAAATGTATAAAGAACCTCAATAATTATAAAAACTGCTACATAAAAGCATCTTGTGTTGAACAGTTAAGAAAATTTTGTTGTTTTTGTTATTTAGTTACTTTTTTTATTATTATCAATAATTTAATAAAAATTTTCCTAAATCGAAGTTTCTTAGACACACTACACCACCACTGCTTTACCAAGGTGTTCAATAAAAGTTGATTGATTGCATAAAATTCACATTTGACGAGATGCTTAACATATTTATAAGCAGCTCTAAAGCAAGGAAAAAAATTTATATCTAAAAAAGTGGGTTTTTTTTCTAGCTAAAAGTTGGCTGCTGTATGTTGAATTTGTTGAAGCCTTTTTTGCTAGTAGCTGTTTTTTTTTTGCGCTTGCTTTTAAGTTTTAGCAAAAACCTATAAAAATTGTCGGTCTTGGAGTAAACTGAGTTTTTTATTGTGTATAATCAATTATATCAATTGACTTGACTAATTTTTTTTTTTTTAATGAATTAGTCAAGTTTTATAGAACTATTGAAAAAAAATTTAGTAGAACCATAAAATAAATCTATTTGAATTTTTAAATAATTACTATAAGACATGTGGTGAGTGATAAGTGATCGTTGGAACTGAAAATAATTTTAAATAAATTGGCTATGGCCCCGATAGCTAGCAATTCTAAAGTGCAAAACCAAGTTCTTAGAATTTTGTAGGTATGAAAAATATATCGCCCATTTCACATTCAAGTGTAATATCAGTTGAACTGTCCAAATCCAATTTGGCTAAAATTTTTTTTATTTTCGATTTTTTTTTTTTTTAAGCAAACAAACCCGAAGTCATACATTTTTAAAATCTTTTTAGAGATTAAAATCTTTTAGATTTAGATTCTTTAGAAAAATAAGAATCTTTTTAAAGACAAAATTTAAATGCAATTTTCCTAAATAGAGTATCATTAGAGCGATTATTTCGTCCTACTTAAGGGAGAAATATAAATCTTTTGAAAAAATTGCTGTAAGTATACCCATTTCTTATTTCAAAGCATCGGTAATGGGTTGGTAATCGCTTCGGTAATCAGTTGGTAATCGGTTGGTAATCGCTTTGGTAATAACTTCGGTAATTGGTAATTGGCCATTGAAAAGCTCATTAGTAACAGTTCGATAAACACTGTTAAATATACCCAAACGTTTGCATAACATCACAGTTAAAGCTTGACACGTCCTTGGAAATTTATATGATAGAACCCAAATAACAATTTCATCTAAATGTACATACACATGTAATTATGACATAACCCTACGGGGAATATAGCCGGTTCTGAACCTATCACGTGACAGGTCCACAAGGGGTAGGGACCTGACCCAATTCAGCCACCAACATATCAAACCGACCGGTCACTTTACCATGGCGTTGTCATTGACAGGGACCAATTGCCACCTGCTGCATCACCTAAGACCTGTCCAGTGGACCGGCCTAGAAAAACATATTTATGACCTAATTTTATGAGATTCAAACCACAACTTTCCATATTTTTATTATATTTTATAATTTTTTTATATATTTTTTATATATTTTTAATTTTCACACAATACGAATACAGCTTTGAGTTTTAATAGATCTGTCTCCGCTTGAATATTTCAAAATTAGTCCCGTGCTGAGTAAAGTAAAATCTGTTCCGTAACAGGCACAAAAACCTGTTGCGTGACGAGTTATATCAGACCTATCTTGTAATAGCTGTCCATTGGAGCTGTCACGGGACCAGCCATTTAAGGGCAATTGACTCTGGTTTTTCCGTAGGGAATATAATATACATAGCGCCGTTACGCACTACAATAATACACTGATTCGGATTGAAAAAACGAGTCAAATTATAAACCAAACATGCTGGAATTTTTTTCTGTCCGAACATAAGCGGTAAATATTAAAAATGTCCGAAGTGTACAGATGTCCGTATTACTGGGAAGTCCGGTATAGCGAGTGTCCGGATAAGCGAGACTATACTGTATTAAATAACCATCAAACAAACAGACACACAACAATAGTTGCAAATAATTGGATACGGGCGTGGCCTCACTATACTCCCGCTTTTCAGGGAATTAGCGTGGAGCGCAGCGAAGCGCGCCGGGTATAATTTAATTTTATTCAAAAATATTTTTACTCGAGCTTAGAATTTTTTTAGATAAACAAAGTTTCAGAGTATGATAACAGCACCATTAGAAATTCCTGGATTAAATAAAAAACAGTCTTTATCATAAAAAAGCTAAAAAAGACTATTTCAATAATATAAAATGAATAAAAAAAAAAAATAGAAAAACCTTATATGGGCCCAGGATCGAATCTTGGAGCTCTCGACTGATAAACTGTCTACTTAAGCCACAGTGCCACCGAAGCAATTTATGGCTTCCAAATTAAGTGGATATATATGAAATGAATGGAGTTGAAGCGTTTGTAAAGTTTTACTTATCCCTAGGATGGGCAACTGAATTTATGTCGTTAAGTTATCCAAGTGGGTCTGGTCAGACCAACAGAATGAGTTGTTTTGTTCAAAGTGTCCTAATGGCTAGACGGATGATCTGGTATGCAAAAAATGTATATAATTGTATTGTATATAGTAATAGAGAGTATCTGCGTCTGCCGAATACTTATTGCACATTTAGTTGCATGAGCAAACAAAACAACACCCGCAGATTAATATCAAAAAACGGCATTGTGCCGATTGCCACAAGAAACTAAGATTTTTAATGAATATGCATGTTTTTGAGTAAAGCATTTTAACATATAGGAGAATGTTAAAGTTCATAGGTAAGTACTGTTATGGTCTATCCACACCACAGTAGGCAATCTTAGCACTGCAAAACTTAAAATTAAAAATATGTACTAAAAAACTAAACAAATTGATTCAAAAGTATTTCTTGGATTCGAAATTGAAAGGTCATAGAATTCAAGTAGCTGTCACCTGTTGATTTTACTTGAAAATAAAGATATGCAACTCCAAAGTCAAATTTGGTTTGGCCAGACCCAGTTGCCCATCCTAGGGTTAAGGAAATTCAAAGAAATTAGTTATTAAGTTTCAACAACGTGCGAGCGATATAATGTGTGACTGCCGATACAAAGAATCCGAGTTCAATCCGCACTGGGTGAGGAGGGGGCCATGGTAAATATAGAACAATTTTTTAATGTATACGATTTCCGTTCTAAATAAAATGAAATGAAATGAAACGTACTGTAGAAAATAGATATACGTTTATATATCTAAATAACAATTAAAGTCTTTTTTTTCATTACTAGGTCTTTTTTTCTTGCATAGACCTTGTAAAAAATTTTGTTTCAAGTCATGTTCAAGGAAGTTTAAATTCTACTTCCAACATATATATCTTAAGCAAAGCTTTACTCAAGGCTTATTTAGGTGAAATTGTTAAGTGGGTTATACTGTACGAGAAGATACATTAAATGCATAGTTGTAAAAGTCAGAAGAGTATTTTTATGCATACTTTACCTATTAGTACTCATTCTTGTATGTACTTATATATAACAGGCCATTCAATAAGTCCGTAGGAAAAGTAAGAAAAAACAAAATTTTGATAAAACTCGATTATATTATATAACATAGTTGCCTTCGAGAGCGATACAACGAGTATAGCGACTTTCCACCTTTTCGATATCACTTTTATAGTACGATTTTTCTTTCTCGTCAAAATAGGCCTCAGTTTTAGCGATTACTTCATCATTTGATTTGAATTTCATTCCAGCAAGCATTGTCTTGAGATCTGAAAACAGAAAAAAGTCGATGGACCTAAATCTGGAGAATACGGTGGGTGGGTAAGCCATTGGAAGCCCAATTCATTCAATTTTGCCATTGTTTTCATCGATTTGTGACACGATGCATTATCTTGGTGAAACAACACTTTTTTTTTGCAAATGTGGCCGTTTCTTGGCGATTTCAGCCTTCAATCGACCCAAAAGTGTACAGTAATAGTCGCTGTTGATGGTGGTTCCTTTTTGGAGATAGTCTGTGATAGTTTGGTTTCCGCTGTATTTGTTTTCATCAAAAAGCAATGCTTTATCAAAACTCGAAATTCACTTTTTTCCATTTTTTTTTTGTTTTCAATAACAATACGTGCACACAAAATGCTAATTGATCAATCAATTCGCATTTTAATTCATGACTCATGAATCAATTGTCAGATTGTTGTCAAATTTTTATACGTATCGTTTGAAGGTTGGTACTAAATAAAAATCATTTGAAAAAAATCTAGTAACGCCATCTATGTGTCATCCTATGGACTTTTTTAACGTACTGTTATAATCAACATGTTTTCAAGAAGCATAATAAGGTTTTAATCAAGCTAGCGTATGCTGATGATATTCATATCATTGGCCACAACACACGCGAAGTCAGTGCAGCATTCTCATTAGAAAAAAAAACGAGTCGCATGGGTCTTGCAGTAAATGCAGATAAGACGAAATATCTGGTGTCAACAAACAAACAGTCCCAGCGTATTGGCACCCACATCACTGTTGACAACACCTCCTTCGAGGTTGTGTAGGACTTCGTTTACCTCGGTTCCAGCATTAACTCCACCAACGATATCAGTAGAGAGATAAAACGAAGAATAACTCTTGCCAACAGGTGTTACTTTGGGCTCAGTAGGCAATTGAGAAGCAGAGCCCAATCTCCACAAACAAAAGTCACACAGCCTTACCAAAAAACTAATTTAGTGCTGGCTCTAATTAGTGCCAGCTCTAAAAAGATTTTTAAGCATAAGCTTAGCAGAGGCTACAGCTGACGCTAAAATTTAATATCAGTTTTTTAGTAAGGCTGACACTCTATAAGTCACTAGTCATGCCCGTCCTGTCGTATGCAGCACAAAACTGGACGTCAATCAACTCTGATGAAAAGACTTTGGACGCACGATCTACGGACCAATCTGCGTCAATGGCGAGTACCGAATACGATGGAACGATGAGCTGTACGAGCTATACGCCGACATTGACACATTAAAGCGCATAAAAATCGAGCGGCTTCGCTGGATAGGTCATGTTGAGCGAATGGAAGACGATGCTCCAGCGAAGAAAATATTTGACACGTTACCCAGCGGCGGTCAACGCAGCAGAGGGCGACCGCAGCTCCATTGGAAGGACCAAGTAGAGGACAATCTGACGAAACTTGGAATTTCCAACTGGCGCAAGCAAGCGCAAAATAGAAATGGCTGGCGGAAATTCTTACAACAGGCCAAACCCGACTTACGGTTGCAAGCGCCACCTAAGTAAGTAAGTAAGGTTTTAACCTGACTTAAGAATAAGCAAATTCCTCTTTTTCCAGTTTTTCAATAATTCAATTCAATATTTTTCAAAATATTTTGTCAAAACTTTGTTTTTATTATGAGTCATTTTATACACCAAATAGGACAGGAAGATTTATAAAATCGATTTTGGTTTTTTTCAATAATCAATTCGACTAAATAAACTGTTATTACTAATGAAAAGCGCTTTGAAAATTAAGCTTAACTTGGATTGAAAGAATTCATTAAAAACGTTTATAATCTGTACAAATTCAGAGTAAAAGTAAAAGTATCTGCAAGTTTCAGAGCGAAACCTAGACACAGAGTGTAGTGAAAAGAAAATTTTCATACAGCCGTTGCACTGGAAAAAATTTATGCAAAAATTTTTATAATAAATTGCTTATTGCCTTAAGACAGATATTAATATTGAAAACAAAAAAAATATGCAATATAAATCAAAAACTTAATTCTAAGAGTTGTTATCTGAAAAACACGAAGTATGTGTGGGCAATGGAAATGACAAAAAAATAAGAAAAAAAAACATGAAACGCCGCAATTTGTTTTACAAAATGCTTAAAAAAAAGTATATAAGAGACATATATTTGTTACAAGCTAAAGCGAAAAATTGGCACAAAAAAAAAACATAAAAAACAACTTGAAACGAGTTTGAAAAATTATATTTTTTATAATCAAATGAATTCGAATTTGATGAGGGCGAGCAGCAATTTGTTGTTGTTACTTATGTTGTTCTCGCAGCACGAGTATCTTAGAAATGTGTGGATTAAAAACAGTATCTTTTTTTAATACGCTGTCAGTTTGAAACAGATAAGCAGCAACAAATACTGTGCATTAATAGACGCAATAAAGAAGTGTTACAAATGAAATGAAGAGTTCGTATTTTGTGCTTAAACACAAAAGTGGCAACATATATTTTTATTGGTATTCTTTTTTTTTTTTTTTCGGTGTCTAGCTTAGCGCGTAACTGGCGTACGAGTCTGATGAATGTTTTGCTGCTGCTGTTGATGGATTGTTTGTAACGTAAAACAAACTCTTAACCAGGCTCATAAATATTGAAAGTAGTTTAAGCGTTCAACGACGCAGCGAAAGTGACGCTGCTAAGCTTCCTGTGTGGAAAATAAAAGTGCAGAAATGATCTATGGTGTAGTTTTAATTTTTTTTTTTCCACTTTAATCATGTGTTGGAAGCAAGAGGCTGGTAAAAGAAAAAAAGAAAAAAAATGAAGAAAATATAAAAACAAAAATTAAAAACAAGTTAGAAAATTTTTCTAGACAAAATAAGGAAACTTCAAAGTCCAATTTCCGCAAGATTGGCAAGGTTGGCAGGTCAAGTTTGCTTTTTAAAGCAGTTGCTTTAATTTTTTTTTGTGAATTTTTTAAAACTTAAGATATTTAGAAAAAATATTCCGAGCAGGCTTTCGTCAAAAATGAAGCAACTTAAACTATTTTATAAAAAAATTCAGGCACAGATAATTGAGATATATCTACATATTTTTTTTTTAGAAGTTTTTTATTATAATTAATATTTTGTTCTTCTTAAAATTTTGTTATATAACTGGCTGGTTATCTGGCTGGTTAACTGGTTATCAAAATCATCTCTCTCTCTTATCTATCTTGTATCTTTCAAGCTATAATCTATCTTCATTTGAATACATTTATGTCTTAATTTTTGACAATAATTATCGAAAAAAAAAATCCAGCTGCTAGAATTCTGCTTTGAGACAGTCTGTAAAATCCCATTTACAATTCTTTTTAACTACGCATAAATTTTAGTTGCCACATTAAAATTCATAAGAAAAATTTCATTGATTTTATTATTAATGAAAAAAACAAAAATCATGAATATTATTTCAAATCAGTCGTTGATCAACTTGACTTTAAAGAAAAAAAAAATTATTATTTTTTTTTCTTTTTGATTAATCGTTTGGAAAATGTTGAGCAATAATTCAAAATAATAATAAATTAAGAGTCAAAGTAAATTTATATTTTATTAACTGCTGATATTATTCGTGTATTTCGCTAATTAACTCTATTAATTTTTATTAAAACCACCTTCGTTTTGTTATTATTCAATTCATTTGTCTGCGCGTTTTTAATTTTTTTTTTAATTTTGCTATTATAATTGTATTTTGTTGTTGTATTTATAACTATTGTTGTTGGTGTTGTTATTGTTGAACTAGTTGTTATTATTATTATTATTATTTATGTTTGATTTATTTACAAAAATTAGTTCAAATCAACAAAACATCAACATATAATTTAGTTATATTTTTACACTCTGTCATACTGAAGGTGTTAAAAATTATTTAATACACGCTGACACGATGCTATTATTGATAATAATGATAATGATGATGATGATGATAATGATGATGATGATGATATGCAAAAGTTATGGCTTATTTAGTGTCACAGTTAATTTGTTTATTTAACTGCTAACAAGCAGCAATTAAAAACGCATATGTTTTTATTGAAAATTAATTTGATATCTGTCAAGTATTCAATAAAAATATTTTTATTTCAATGAAATATTAGTGTTGAAAGTATTTTTCTACCTGTAATTTTTAAAATCTTTATGCTGAAAGCTTGTCATCTTTTAAGTTGAAATCATAAATTGTGGCTGGTTTAAAAATTTATTACGCAGACATGCAATGAATACAATTAAATGGTTAAACATACATTTTTCTTAGAACTTAAGTTAACTAAGGACAATCCTACAGAGCTTCTTGCCTTGTTTGACCCCAGAACTTCTGATTGAATATTTGACCCTAGTTTGTTTTTAAGCAAAAAATTTAAAAATTATTTATTTTTGACTATTATTATATTATTTACTATTTATATGAACTATATTTAAATCGGACTTTTTGTTACTTTATAATTCTTCAACCAGGACTTGCATCCGAAGGCGTGAAATCTTGGACCAAATCTAAATAAAGAAAATTAGAAAACTGCGCAACCATGACAACTATAAAGTTTAAGATTTTTTTCACCGCGTCTTTAAAGGCACCTACCTCAAAACCAGCTACACCAATAATATCTGTTAAAACGAATATTTTTTTTAGATACATGACCCTTTAACATTTTTTCAAACGAACATCTGGTGTAAAATAAAAAATTAGAAAAACTTCTTATATCAAATTTGATCTTAATATTTAGAATTTTTTATACATTTATATAATTATACATTTATAATTTTTGCTCAAAAACTCGGGTAATGTTTTCAATACTAGGTAAATATTATTGGACATGTGAGCTTTTACTAAAATAATTTTAATTCTCATTTATAATTATTGCGTTGTCATCCTTTCTGCTCCTTCCCGCTCCCCCCTCCCCACTTTGGGAAACACTGCTTTAGAACAAGACCGTCTAATGGAGATTTATAAATTTCTTTGAAGTTTAGATACATGCTCAGAAATAGTTGGCAATTAAGCTTGTTGCTTGAATCAAACTTTATAAAATTTTTAATATATTTAGCACAGTAAAACAAACAAAAAAAAAATACTTTAAATTTATCAATGATTTCAAATAATGACTAACCTGTCGAACATAAGACTGATCCGAAAAACCGAACCTTAACAACCATAACAACAACATAAGCACCTACTGAAGCATTTTAAGCATGTTTGTTCTCATATAAAAATATGAATTTTTTTATCTTAGATTTTTCTATTTTGTATTTTGTGACTTTGCTAAAGTAGCGACAAAATCTAAAAGTAAATATTCGTTTCAATCATATTTTTTTTTTTGTACAATGAATATGAAAGGGTATACCCAAAGCCTTAAATTTCGATTTTTTACGAACGGACAACTATTTTCTACGAACGAACGAACGAACGAACATCAATTTTCTACGAACAAAGGAACGAATATAATAAAAAAACTGTCGAAAATACATAATATCGGCCATAGCTGGCTGTAAATGGGCTTAATATATGCTGGTCCTATTGTTTGTTTCCTCTTAACATTTCTTCCCAACACACCTACCCCCTATCTGCCACCCTTCTTTGGGTCCCCATACAAAAAACACGAAAACTATCGAAAATTGTTTATATTGGCCGTAGCTGAACTACTAGAGGGGTTTTATATATGAGCTGGTCCTGTTATATTTTGCCTCTTAACATTTCTTACCAACACACTAACCCCCTATCTGCCACCCTTCTTTAGGTCCACATACAAAAAAACTCAAAAACTGTCGAAAATAGTTTATATCGGCCGTAGCTGGACTTCTAGAGGGGTTTAATATATGAACTATTACTTTTTGCCTTTTAGCATTTCTTCAGAACACACCTAACCCATATGTGCTACCCTTCTTTGGGTCCCCATACAAAAAAAACAAAAACTACCGAAAATAGTTTATATCGGCCGTAGATAAACTCCTAGAGGGGTTAAATATATGAGCTGGTCCTATTATTTTTAGCTCCTCAACATTTCTTTCGAACTCAACTACCCTCTATCTGCCATCCTTCTTCGGGTCCCCATACAAAAAACACAAAAACTTTTGCAAATATATGAGCTGGTCCTATTATTTTTTGCCCCTCAACATTTCTCCCGAACACACCCAGCCCCTATCTATCACCCTTCTTTCGGTCACCATACAAAAAACATCTATTTTCTACGAACAAATGAACAGGCATTTATTTTTCACGAATGATCGAACGAACATCTATTTTCCACGAACGAACGAACGAACAAAATATTTATTTTTTTTCTCTACGAACGAACGAACGTTAGTGCAAGGCTCTGGGTATACCCCAAAGAGTAAACAAAACGTTGCATGTGCTTGTAAAAATTTACTCAAAATACCGCCACACAAACTGCGCTGTAAGACCCCTATAGGAACAAACTAACTTTTTTTTACAAACAACTAATTAAAAATCTAATTTAAAATAAACCAGTATATGCACTACTTTGAATTATATTAAGGCGGCATCCACTTCAATTCTAAATAGATTTTATTGCTTTATAGCTTTATTGTAGTAATTGAAATACTACTTAAAAACAAGTGATTGATAAACTACTTTGAATTATATTAAGGCGGCAACTACTCTGATTTTGACATGTATTAATTGCAAATTTTTATTAGATTACAATTTACATATATATTTAACCATCTTATTTCATCAAATATTATTAACTTTAGGCCATCAGTAATAGTTTTCAATTGGTTATTTTAAAGTAATTAAAAAATTTATTTAAATATAACTAATTTAACAAGTAGTTGAAAATATATGCAGACGAAAGTCAATTGACTTATTTAGCGGACATCACCATACAAAATATGTTAGTTCGTTCTATGGTAAAAAGTCAGAATTTCAACTAGTTGTGGTTGACGAAAAAGTACTTTATCAACTACTTTTAAATTAGTTGATTTTCCTACAGGGACGTAAAACACTATATTTCCAAGAGCAAACACTTCTTTATATATGTTTTTAAATAGATACTTTTAAGCCTTTAAGGCAACTTTCTAGTCTTGAGGGAAAAATTTTTATAAAATTCAATAAAAGAAAAATATTTTAGTATCTATTTAATTTATTAAATGTTTATAAATATTTCAGTAACACATAAAAAAAAGAAAAAAAAATTGAAAAAATTACAGGCTGCCTCCATCTTGATACGATTTCAAACCTTCTATGATCTGTGCAGTGATCTGAAAAAAATTCTTAATTAGTAAGAATGTAAGAATATACTGCACTAGGGAAAGAAAAATAAATTTTTCGCCATGATCGCCTTTAAAAAAAAGTAATTTTTTTGGAATTTTTTTCAAAGCTTAGAATTTTTTTTTTATATATTAAAAAACCAACTTTTTTCATAATCCAAGTTCGGGTCATAGAGGGATGTATAAAAAAGGCCCACACCAAATATAAAGTTAATCGGTCCATTATAATCGATACATTAGAATCTTGTCTAACGTGTTGGAAAAAGTAGTTTCGAGAAAAACGCGTTAAAAGCTTTGAGTTCCGGTCGTACTACATTAGATGCCGCACCACTAAAATGGCAATAACTCGTTAAATATTCGGAACTTTCGAAAACCTTTTCAAGGGCATATTCTTGAATATCTTTTAGATTTTTTCTCAAAATTCTACTCTTGAATACCGACTTAAATGGCACGCTTTAACTGGGTTACTTTAAATGAAAAAAATAATTATGAAATGTTTCGATTACCTATTTTGGTCTTTTTTTTTTTTTTTGCCCTCGACAATAAGATACTGTTAGACCATAAGAGGGAAAAATAACTGAAATTTTAAACAGCCTTATTTAATTAAATCAGCAGTAAAAAGTGATTATTTAAAAATACATTTTTTTAAATGTATTTTTTGTTTACACCCGCTATAACAATACTTTAAGAGCAGCTAAAAAAGTGTTCGGTTTTTTGGACCAATCTAATAGAACATATCCGCTTAAGAATTTGTTCAAATCAGTGATTTTTTAAAGTCAAAGTATAAATTTTAAGTTGTAGCTTATTTCATAAAGTCCTGAACCCTGATTTTTTTTTATATTTTTCTATTGGAATATTTTATCATCAGATTTTACTTAGATCCAATTAAAAAAAAAAAATCTGTTGGTCAAAGTGACGTTAAACAGAGAAAAAAATACATAAAATGTACTCTGTACGAAAGAAAAGATGATAAAATTATCTGAAACACAACTCATACTCTGTCATATGTAGATGGTATTTTTTTTTATTTAAAAAAATAAAAAAAAAATTACCTTTGGCTATATTAGAAAAATTCGATTCTTTAAAATAAGGCATCGGTAAATAAAGCCCCAAGAGTAGTGTTTTGTGTGTGTGATTCTGTGTGATTCTGTCAGCCGATTTCGATGATTTTTTCAGGAATTGCTTATTTTGATCTCTAGATTACAAATTCTGAGTTTCAAAAAAACCGAAATTCTGGTTTCCTGGAAAATGGGCGTTGCTTTAAAGAAATGGTGGGCGTAAATTTGTTATATTTTTACTTGAAGTGAAATTAAGCTTTTATTTGTTGAACTTTTATTTTGATCTTTTGGGTGTATACTCTTGTCAAAATTTGCTAAATAGCATCTTTGCTTAAATTTATTCACTCTAAACAAAAAATGCCTAAAAAATGTGATTTTTTTATACGCTCATACACTCCAAAGGTACATACACTTCTCCTCCTCAAGAAAGTCAAAGGCTAATTGGCTACATTGAAACCCAATATAATAAACTTTGCCTCCCCAAAATTTCAAGAAGAAATCGGCGTATAGTGGGTTAAGCATGAAGTAAAGTGTGAAGCTTATTGCTCACTTTTATGTCGCTCTTTCATACCATTCCTCTATTCGCTTTACCGTTACTTACAAATAAAACAGTATTAAATTGTATAAAAAGTAGAAGAAACGCTCTGCTGTAAAGTTTGGTTTTTGGCACATACGATAATATCGCTCAAAGGAGTCGATATATAGTAAGCCCAAATGTATAAAAATTTATTCCTAAATTTCTGACCGTACATACATCTTCCTATTTATATGTTTTCTTTTGCGGTTTTCTGATATATCTTTCTTTTCAATCTTTATTTTAAAATATGTATCTTCAATATTTTTTATTATTATTCCCTATTAAAATATATTTTTTTTTTTATATCTCATTGAATGAATTGTTCCATTATACATGTTTGAACCATGTTTGAAAAAATAATTTTTTTTTTTTTATTACCTTTTATGTTTAAATTTTTTTTTTATTACCTTTAGGTAATATATTATCCAATATTGTTATCCAATGCAAATTAAAACGCTAGGTTCTTAAAGAATTTTTTTAATTTTAATTTAAAAAAAAAAACTAAATAATAATAATATTTATATTAATTTTTTGCGTTTTCGTTCTTTTATACTACCTAAAAATTGTCTTCTTTTTTTTTTAAGCGCAGAGTCTTTTTTTCGAACCTCAAGCTTTCGCTGTTTATTCATCCATTACAAATACATTCCAAAAATAACTGTGCTCATCAGTCTGTGTCGTTTTTTTTTTTTTTTTTTGTTTTAGTCAATCTTTCCTTATTTTTAACTTATTATTTAAAAATTTGACTTGTGTTCTACAAATCTAAACATGACATGTGACAAGGTTAAGCAACAATTTTTATAGATAGATCAAAAAAACTGAAGAACAAAACTTCATTTCTTAAGGTTTGACTTTCCGCATCGTTTCTTAATAGTAAACGAAAAAAAAAAATTCCAAATAATATGTCAAAATTTGACAGTCACCAAAAAAGTAACAACTGGCGGCTTTTTGACTATTCTTAATTAATTATGTATGTTCGTGTGATTATTTTGTGTGTATGTGTTTCCTGTTAGTAAAACCAAGGTTAAGTCATGCAAAAATTTGCTGTTTTTAAAACTAGTTATTATATTAAAACGCTATTATAGCTCATTATAATTTTTAATATATTTATTTTGTTTTTTTTTTGCAGGTGAAAATCTGGTTCCAAAACCGTCGTTCAAAGTACAAAAAAATGATGAAGGCAGCGCAGGGTCCCGGTAATGGCAGCGGCATGCCATTAGGTGGCGGTGGACCAAATCCTGGTCAACATAGTCCCAATCAAAATATGCACAGTGGTAAGTAAAAACAAAAAACTGACAAGAACAAAAATTAAAAAACAAACAATAAAAGCATTGATGTATTTAAATATTGCAATAAATACAATCATAGCATACAGTATTGTGCTAATACAAGGCAATCTGTACTTTTTTTCTGATATAGAGAAATATTAATTTTCATAGTATAGTATATGTGCCATCGATAAAGCGATGATTAATAATATATTAATTCTTTTGTTTATACTGTGATATCTTCATAAAAATATACCATAAAAAATTAATCATTTTAGGAAAAACTATATCTGTAAAATCTCAAAAGTTTTTATTTATTTATTTATTTATTCATTTATTTATTTATTTATTTATTTAAGAGATAACGTTAACATACGTATATAAGACAGTGTCTTTTAAATGCAATACGAATTATATAATAACAACAGGTAATAAGCAACAATGAATAAATTTAGCTTAAAACTAACATTATGTGAATTAACTTGATATAAAAACAGGAACTAATCTTATTCTAAAAGAAAAGAAGAAAGAAAACAGCTTATAAAGAAAGAGAAAGTATTAAGAAAAGTATTGAAAAATTGCATGCTTAAAGTTGCGTTTATTTTTAATTGATTTTATTCTAACGGGCAACGAATTCCAGATTCTGATTGCGTTAACAAAGAAAAGTCTGTTGGAGTTCAGAAAATTGTACAAAGGGATTATGAGGTTCAGATTTCGGTTCGATCTACAAAATTGTATTGTTTCAAATAAATATTTAGGTGTTTTTGTGTTAATTAAATTATGCAAAAATATGCAGTTTCTGGCATCAAGATAATTGAAAATATCGCAACCTAGTATTTGACTACTTAAATGACTGATGCGGTCGAACTTTTTAAGGCCATAAACGTGCCTAACAGCGCTATTAAAAAACATGTTGTAATTTCAGTTGGGACCTGGAATCAAGTTTACTATATACAACATCTGAGTATGAAATGATTGGCATTATGAGTTGGAGTATCAACTTTTTCCTAGTCTGACAAATGGTACAAATGATGGTACAAATGATGCCGTCCACCTCAGGTTCCGAAGGGTATAGTAAACTTTACAAGCAACAGTATTAATATGATCTTCGCAAGAAAGTGTAGAATTTTTTTTTTTTTTTTTTTTAGACTTAACCAGCACTCAGGGGATGCCCCCTATAAATGCGAAAGCATTGTGTTGATTCGGAAGAAGGGTGATAGTTAGTTGGAGGGTGGAAAGATGGAGTAATGTCGGTGAAGATTTGATTTAAATTTACACAGATTGAAACTGCCGGGAAACACGATCGCTGGGAGATTGTTCCACAATTTTACTGAGCGACCGAAGAACGAATTATCTTGGTAATGCGATGTTCTATTGGGCAAAGTTGCAATGGTAAAGGGATGGGCTTGGAGAGCAGCCCGAGTGGACCTAGGAAACACATGAGCTGGTGGCGTCAGGCCATGTATCTCCCTTGAACACTTCCCATGGTAGTACCTGTACAGAAGGCTTAGGCAACCAACATTACGACGATGCCCATGAGAGTTGAGAGAAGATGAAATATTTTCATCCCCTATCAAATATATCGCACGTCGTTGAATCCGGTCCAGAATCTCCAAATATGATCTTGAAGCCCCTGCCCAAATGTGCGAATTGTACTCCATTTTCGGCCTAATATATGAGGTATAGATCAAACGAAGATCAGATGGAGTGAAGTATTTCTTACACCGTTTTAAAAAACCAAGGCACTTGGCTGCTTCTTTTGACACATCAAAAATGTGATCATTCCACCGAAGATCTGCTTGTATTGAAATGCCTAGAACGTCAAGAGCTTCTGACTCCGTAAGATCTACACCGTTCATATTGAGGGGAGCTAAGGGGCAATTGATTCGTTTGTGGGTTAACAGACAACACTGGGTCTTGCTAGCATTAAACTCTACTCAATTAGCAAGACCCCACTCGGAGATTTTTGCTAAGTCATTGTTAAGTGTGTCATTCATATGTTGCCTCCTCCTCTCAATCTCCAAAGAGCTCGGGCGTTTTTTAAATGAATATGAATGGCAAATGCCGCTGTCATCCGCAAACGAATGAATTGGGTTGTGAGTCAACGAAGAATTGATATAATATCCAAGATTTTTAGCTTTTTCAACAAATTTTAGCCCTTCGCCATTTAGATAAATCGTTGGTAACTCAGACGTATTCAGACAAGTTTTGAAAATTGGTAAGAAAAATGACTTAAGAGGATTTAGATTAAGCTTGTTAGACCTGGCCCATTTAGTTATTTCACTTAAGTCCTCATTCATTCTAAGACATAAACTATCAACTAGGTTAGAGGGGCTGGAGAAGTACAGTTGAAGGTCATCAGCATATGCATGCATGGTAACATGACGACATTTGCTAAAGATATCATTTATGAACATTGAAAATAAAAGCGGACCAAGAACTGAGCCTTGCGGCACCCCACAAGATAAGTAACAGAAAGCGGACAGACTATTTCCAACCCTGACTCTTTGAGACCTCCCGACAAGGTAGCTATACTCGTATAACAGACGGACCGCCGTGCTTGAAAAACCAAAGTTTACATATAATTTTTGACACAGTATTGAATGGTCAACGGAGTCAAAGGCTTTCGAGAAGTCTAAGAGACATAAAAAACTTATGTGCCCAAGATCGAATGGCACTCTGGTTTCATCTAAGTTTTTTAATATGGCAGTGGAGCAGCTGTGACTAGGTCGAAAACCGGACTGAAACGGAGACAAAAGTTCAAATCTTTAGATAAGGATGATAGCAAACTTACAGGACGATAGTCAGACGGAACACAAGCATTGGATTTCTTTGCAATGGGGATGATTGTGGCTGCTTTTCAGACATCAGGAAAGTAAGAACTTGTAAAGCAGTGGTTAAATATATGAGTAAGCGGGCTAAGGACGTTCGGTAAAATCAGTTTAATAAATTTGATGGATATATTATCCTCACCCATTGCGTTGGATTTAATCTTGTTAACACTTCTGGCTAGTATGATACTCGCTTACAGCAACAAACTCAAAACATAAAAGAGAGTCAGGTGGGAACGATCTTGTGTCAAAAGCTAACACATAACTAGAAGACATAGAATTGGAAATGAAATATTCATTAAGAATATTGGCGTCAAGCTCACAGTCTTCAGATTTCGCTTTGCAAATTCCCGCTTGCTTTAAATTATTCCATGCATTTTTAGATGATTGCGCTGAACTCAGCTTGGACATAACAAATACACGCTTTGCTGATTTGACTGTAGCGTTAGCTAAGTTTCTTAGTCTTTTGTGCTGTTCCCAATTTGATGCAGTTGGACTTCTTTCCATCGATTGTAAGCTCTATTACGATTTTTTAAGGCTAATTTGACATTATTTGTAAACCAGGGACAACTGCTGTTAATTAGTCGACGAGTGACTATTTGAACATTATATCCAAAAAGTTCACAGATTGTATTCATAAAAAAATCTTAGCTTCTCATTTACAGAACTGAATAACCAGCATTCTGACCATTTTTTAGTTGATAGGTCCCGAAGCAAAGAGTCATAATCAACAGCTTTATAGTCACGAAACGAGATAGTATTTTCAACAATAGCTGGCGAAGTAATTACATTTAAATAATCTGAAATGATCGACAATTGTTCAAAAAGCAAAACTGAAGAAATATCTGAGACTACAAAAATATCTAATAAGCTCGGAATAGAATTATTTGCGAAACGCGTTGGTATACTAGTATTAACTGTTTGAAGTCCCACTCCGGTAAGACTATAATATACTTATGGTTCAAAAGTTATAACGAAAATTTGGGCTGCTTATAAAGTGCCACTCCCCACGTCCAACGCCGATATTCGACACGGTATAAATTGAAGTTAAAAACCGATTTCCTAGGCTGTGTAACTTATAATTCCAAAACTATTCCATGTCGCAAATTTGTGTTGTATAGATGGGTGGTTATAGGTGTATAGATGTGTGGTTACAGGGTGTGCTGCAACGTTTATATATATATAGTGAACTTGTACCCATAGCACCTACATAGCAAGTACCGCACATCTGATTTCTGGCACGTCAATTTTTTTTTTTTTTTTTTTGAGATTTTCATACAAAAATATTCATATTTCCGACTTTTCTGTTAGACCATAAAGTTTTTAAAATTTTTTTTTTTTTTTTGTTTTGTTTTTGTTTTTTGTTTTTATTGATTGATATCTGTATTGATATCTGTAGAAATGAGTGAATCCTAAATGAATTTGTTTTATCTATTGCAGGCGGTAATAACGGCGGTGGTTCCAATAGCGGTTCACCATCACACTATCTACCTCCCGGACATAGTCCGACGCCATCGAGCACACCCGTGTCAGAGTTATCACCCGGTAAGTACCAACCAAATCAATTGCACTGATCAACAGAAAATTTACCTTGCTACAATGCCAATGTCCAATGTCCTTTCATAATCAGCTAAATTGATTTGAACTATGATCATTACATTGCTTTTAAGCTCGTAATATAATAAAGCCTTATATTGCATCCAATTCTTATTAACTTAGATATTATAAGCTTTAGGTGCAAGAAAATACTTAAAAGGTCTTTTGTAATTTATCTTTATTTATTTTTCAAATTACAGAATTTCCACCAACTGGCTTAAGTCCGCCCACGCAAGCGCCCTGGGATCAAAAGCCGCACTGGATAACCGATCATAAACCGCCGCAAATGACGCCACAACCACATCCGACGCATCCAACGCATCCATCGCATCACCAGCCGACACATCATCACAATCCGCCACCTCCGCAAATGGGTGGCTATGTACCTCAGTACTGGTATCAACCGGAAACAAATCCGTCGTTATTAACGTAGGTAAAACCGAAGAGCTGCAAAATAAGTGAATGTCATATTTTTTTTGTGCTTGCATTTTTTAATACAACTTTAGAATACTATCAGGCATGTTCTGAAATCCACTTCGAAAGTGAATTAGAATCGGAATTCATTAGAAAACTCTAAAATCATAATAAAAATGGAAACTTTAAGGGGAAAGGGAGGGGGATGAGGGGAGCGGAGTTTGGATCTAAAATTATTTTTCAAATAATTTTTGTGATTTTTGACACACAAAAATGAAATCTTTTAAATTCATCACTTGTCTTTTTAAAGAAAGACGTATGTAGAAATTTTTTTAAAAAAAATTTTTTTTTTTTTATTTTTAAAATTAACCATTTTCATCTATTAAAATAATTTTAAAAAAATCGAGTTTTTCCAAACCCACCCAACTTAAAGTTTTAATTTTTATTATAATTTTAGTTTTTTATAATTATGATAAAAAAAATTGTTAGTTCTGCGAGCAATATTTCGCTAGGTGCACCCCTGATATGCATGAACGATGCACTCAAGGCATAACGACCATATTAAAAATTAAGAAAGTTGTTTTTTAAACCTGAAGAATGAAGTAGAGGTCGAATGAAGAGGCCATCTCTGTAAAAAACGCATATTTTGTGGACCTCGATAAAACCTTTTGTTTGGAAGAAATAAAAAAAATTTTAAAATCGCTGGACTTAATGGATCTATCTAACAGGAGATTAAATTGATAAATAAAATGTCAAAAAAAAAAATATCTTTTATTCAAAAATTTACTGAATTCTCAAATTGCCCTTGTATCTCATATCTCTATCCGATCCTTAATTAAGTCATAAAAGGAAAATAAGCATAAGTTTGGGATAATTTTACTAAATATTGGAAAATGGGATAATTTTACTGAAAAATGAGACGTAAAAGAAACATACGAGAATATACTGTTAGTATACTATTACTTATAGTAAACTATCATGTTTACTATCATGTTTCAAGTTTACCGAAAACATGTAACACAGGATTTTAAAAAATTCCTACTTAAATAATAGCACAGGCCGTGGTTTTCTTCTGACAAATCTTAGTAGTAATATCGTTAGGTATAAAGTACTTGTCTTGGAAAAAAATATTAAAAATATTATACCGCGAAAGTTTTGTTGTAAAATCCTTTTTAGTTGTTTTAGTACCTACTTCCAGAGTTCACTTCCAATTTCTTTGTTAACAATGGTAAAAATAAAAAATAAATATCGATGTTATAGCCATTAAAAAAATAAAAGATGCATTTTAATTCAGTATAGAATATGCCTATATGTTTAACTCATTTGGGTACAACTCGCTTGGGTACAGAAAATTGAACAACTTTGTGGTTTTACCGTTGTTTTTCTTCAAATTTGTTTTAAAGCAATTTGTTTTTTTTTTTTTGTTCATTGACATGTTTTTAATAAAAATGCGTGCAGTGTACTGTAAAAAAATAAAACGGCAGTCTTTTTTATTACTCCGCATCAGTAATAATCAGTAATCAGTTAAATAAGTTTTCTCGGTTTTTCGAAGGTTGGCCTATATTTAGCAATAAAACAAATATTCGTTTTATCAATTTTCTTTTTATTTTTTGGATATAGTTCAAAAACGTATGATAAAATCAGATAAAAGTGAACAAATAAAGTCTTCATTTATTTTTACGCTAGGTAAGTTTGCGCAAAGTTAGGTGTACCCGCTTGGGTACAATGAAAAAAATGTCAATCCGTTTGTAACGCCAAGAAGTAGGCGTGGCAGGTATAGAAAAATATATATATTTTTAATCAGCATCATCTCCTGAGTCGATTTTCGTGTGTCCGTCTGTCTGTCCGTCTGCCCGTCTGTCGATACGATTACAGCCGCAATTTGAAAGCTTCTTTTTAAAAAAGGAAGATCAAGTTCCAAAATGGGCCAAATCGGATGAAAACCACGCCTACCTCCCATTCAAAGCGACTTTATATTAACCGTAAAATGTCTTTAAAATCCACAAAAACTAAAGAAATGACTTGAAATTTGGCACGTGAGCTTTGCTCTTCAGTCTTAATCCTGGCTATGAAATTTGGAATGAAAATCGGATGGAAACCACGCCTACCTCCCATACAAAGTGGCTTTATTTTAAAAGTAAAATCACTTAAAAATCTGCTCAACTTTAAAAAATGTCTTGAAATTTTGCGCATAGGCTTTGATATTTAACATAGACCATCACTATGATATTTGGCAAATGGGATGAAAACCACGCCTACCTCCCATACAAATTGGCTTTATTTTAAACGTAAAATCTCTTAAAAATCCACAAAAATAAATGAAATGTCTTGAAATTTTGTACATTAGCTTTGATATATAATATGAACCATCTCTATGATATATAAAAAAATCGGATCAAAACCACACCTACCTCCAATACAAAGTGACGTCATCAAAATAGGAAAACTTTCGTTAATATATAAAACTGAATGTCATCGTGTATGTCGTGGCTAAAGACTTCGAATATACAGGGTTGTCAATATTCGAAGCGCCCATTTTATTTTTAAATACATCAAAGAAACCACAATTTTTGTCTGTTCGTCATGAATATCATTTAATTGGGTTCAAGTAGATTTGCTTACATCATTTCTTGAATATGATATCTCGTAAATGGTCGCCATTGGCCTCTACGACATATTGTACCCGTTTTGCAGCATTTTCCATGGTTTTCTTCAACATTTCGATGGGAATGGCGGTTATTTCTTGACGGATGTTGGTTTTCAGCTCTTCTAGGGTCTTTGGCTTGTTGACGTAAACCTTTGATTTCAAATAACCCCAAAAAAAGAAGTCTGGAAGCGTTTTGACATCAAACCATTTTTTGACATCAAACGGCCAGGGAACAATTGCTTCAAAAAATCGATTGTAGTGCGGCTTGTGTGTGGTGGCGCGCCGTCTTGTTGAAACCAGTAGTGCCTGATACGCTTTCGACGAACGATTGGCATGAAAAAATTGTTTATCATATCGCGATAACGCTCCTGATTGACAGTAACTCTGTGGCCATTATCATCTTCGAAAAAGAACGGCCCAATGAGCATTTTAGCACAAACGCCGCACCAAACAGTGACTTTTGCATCGTGAAGAGGTACCTCTTGAATCTCTTGTGGATTTTCAGTTTCATACAAACGATAAATTGTTTTCTTGGAAGGCGCACTTGTCACTTTATTTATTTTTTTGAAAGCACGTTGAGTTTTCACTATTGACTTGTTTTGTTGAATGTAAATTTCAACAATTTTAGAGCGTTCGCGTGGCGTGTACTGTTCCATTGTAAACATTTGCTTGGAATGACGCTTCAAACGCGGTATGTCATTAGTCGATTTGGCATCACTGTGGAAAGTTACAGTGTTGCCAGATGGGCGCTTCGAATATGAACAACCTTGTACTTCAATATGGCCGCGGGGGGGTATTTTAGCTTCGGTACCCTGCTGAAGCTCCATCCTAACTAGTTTTTTTTAGAATGGCATTTCAAAGCATTCTCAACATCATCATTTTATTGAAGGAGATTCGATTATCTTCCAAATGCAATAAATGCCATCGAAGAAAATGATCAAAACGCTGTGTTTAACATTGCATTTATACCATCAGATGCAGATTGCAATACAGACGAGGATGAAATAGTCACAGAAAATTTTAATAACGATTACATACCCAATGATGTTCCAGGTAACATTGAACTTTTCATTAGGGATAAGGATTTCGATAGCGAGGACGAAGTTCCTTTATCAGTGATAAGAAGAGAGATAAGAGCCTCAATATCTAGGCAGCCTCAAACCCAACCATGCTAAAAGAGGTACTGATATGAACCGTTCTAATAACTTTGAGATAAGCAAGATGAATATGAAATCTGCTTTATAGCATGTTCACACACAGGCCGTAAAGCTGTTTTTCAGCTGAAAACCCTCTTTTCTGAAGAAGGTGTTCACACTTGAAAAGCAGTTTTTAATTTGACAGACAGTAGCCATATGTTTGTTATTATAGCGATTTGTTTTATTGTGCTTGGCTTATATATATGTGCGTATTTTTGCGTGCACTGCGAAACTCCTCTGCCTTCTCCTTCCACAACTCCACAAACATCGACTCATGAAGGTCCCTCCACTTCACGCGCTCTTTGTATTTATTTTTCCATTTTCAAGATGTTTTCTAATTGGGAAGAAAGTTTGTCTATAAATCACAACAAATGAAAACAGATGGACGAAATGTCAAATGTCAGTGACAACATGGATTTTTGTAATAGATTTTGACTTTACTTCAACGAACAGACTTCCGAATCAGGGTTGTTTTCTAACTTTTCAGAGTTTTTCGTTGAAAAGCAAACAAATATCAGCTTTTCATTTGACAGTTCTTGTATGGCGAAAAACTTAATATCAAGTAGCTTTTCAGCTGAAAAGCCATTATTGTTCGAAAAGCGGCTTTTCGGCCTTAGTGTGAACATACTATTAGACAATAAGTCTCCACTCGAAATGTGTGAAACACTTTTTGATAATGAGGTGATGCAATTGATCTTGAATCAAACTAATATTTATGCTTCTCAACATAATCATCATAACCTCAATTTCCAAAAAAAAAGACTTGGAAATTTTCATAGGCATTATGTTCTACAGTTGTAGTCCATGTATTGGAAATTAGATGAGGATACAAGAATCGCATTGGTAGCAAACAACATGTCGCAAAATCATTTTTATGAGATCAAAAAATACATTCATTTCGCAAATAATAATCAATTAGATGCTCGAGACAAGATGACAAAGCTCAGACCGCTTATGAGTCTTTTGTGCCAAAAATATCAACAATGGGGCTTCATGCACGAAAAATTATCCATTGATGAAGCCACGATCAAGTATTTTGGCCACCATTCTTCGAAACAGTTCATAAGAGGAAAACCTGTTCGTTTTGGTTTCAAAAACTGGATGCTGACGCGTAATTGTGGCTACCTATATAACTTTGATACTTATTGTGGTGCAAAAAATGTGAACGCTGATGTGTTACAAATGACACTGGGATCTCGAGTTGTACTTCAGCCTCAGAAAAAGTTCCAGTTCCTTCTGACCATATAATATATTTTGACAACTATTTTACTTCTCATGAGCTTTTGCGATTGTTGAGAGAAAAGGGCTTCAGAGCTACAGGGGCAGAAAAGAAAACCGAACAAAAAAATGCCCATTGAAGCTGAAAGAATTCAAAAAGGAGAAAAGAGGACATTTTGAGCACGTTTACGAAGTAAACAATGAAATGATTTTTGTGAAATGGAATGATAATAGTGTTGTCACTATGGGCACAAACTTCGATACTATCCAGCCCATGCATTGTGTCAAACGTTGGTCATCAGTCGAAAAAAGAAAAGTTTTCATTCAGCAGCCGAATTTTATTGCGGATTATAATAATGGTATGGGTGGCGTTGACTTACACGACCAGTGTGTCAATGCCTACAAAATCAAAATTCGAAGCAAAAAGTGGTGACAGCCGTATTTTACGTCAATGCTAAGCTCTACATTGGTGATCGCTTGGAAACTATATACACTCGCAGCTGATTCCGAAGATGACTTGCTATCGTTTCAAAGAGATATTGCTCGATATTATCTTAGAAGAAATCCAACAACTCTCCAACCTTCTCCAAAACGCCCTATATCTGCAAGCATTGCTTTATCTGAAAGTCACCATTTTCCAAAGAGAATTGAAAAGACTCTTAGAAGCAGATTATGCCACATGCGAGTCAGATGTTTTTGTGAGTTCTGCAACATAGTGTTGTGTGTCGAAAATGAATGCTTTAAGAAATTTCATGTACAAAATTAGCAATGATATTTTCCCATAGTACCTGCTTCGGTATAGCTTAAAAACCACACTTCCTACCTTAAAAAAAAAAAAATTTTTTGTATTCCTTTGACACTATTTAATAAAGTTATGTAACCACATATTTAAATCTCTTTGGTAATAAATGAGTTAAAAAAACATTATTATTTATAGGATAAACTAAAATTTGTATTTCTCAGGCCTATGTACGGGTATTTGTTAATTATAATCATACATTTTTGCTTATATTAAAAATTTAATACTTGACTCTTTTTTTCTTTCTTTTTTTTCTTTTTTTTTCTAGGGTCTGGCCAGCCGTTTAACACCACCACCAACACCCACATCAACACATACACACACACCAAACCGATCCTATTTTCCTAGATAATTCAAATGCGTACTTCTAGACAAAAAAAAAAAAAATAAACAAATAAAAAAAAACACAATAAGATATTAAAAAAAAAACAATTTGTTATATATTTTAGCAAAAATATTTTAAATTTATTTAGATGCAACAAAAACATAAAATGAACAAATTTAATATAAAAAAAAAAACACATAAAAGTACGCTGGAGTTACGCACGCGCCTGTAAATTGTAGGAAAGAGCTGGAAGTTATGCTGTAATTAAATTTTAATTAAGTATGTTAAGTAATTAATTTCTTAAGCTTAGTTGTTAGTTCTTGAAAGAATAAAAAAGTTTGTATTGATAATAGATATTAAAATAACTTAAATGTAGTTAAAATAAATTAATTAAAAAATAAATAATTTTTTTAAAAATAAAATAAAAGAAAAATCCTCATTACTTTTATTTAAATTTCTTTTGTTCTCACTGAAAATATTTTACAAACAAAAAAGCAGCTATTTCTAATGAATAACTTTAAAATCATTTTCTTGCCACCAATTCTCAAAATTGTCAATATTAATCATTCCGATCTCAGTTGAAAAATTTTTTATACTATAAAACAAAAAAAATTCGAAACTTTCCTAACTTAAATTTATGTGCAATATTATAATTAATTTGCAACATAATTATATTAAGTATAAATTTTAAATCAAAATGCTGCTTATGGAAACTTTCAAAATTAAATTTTCAATACTTGTTTTACAATTTTTTTTTCTTTTGACATTTGAACGAAATTCTTACAATCGCAACTAAATTGTAAATTTTTGTACAATATTAAAGAACAAAACCAATTTTATATGCATAAACATAAACAAATTTTGTTTAAATAAAAACATTGTAATATATTTGCGAATATAAAATTGCTTAAGTTACTTCATATATATATATTTTCATAGCTGAAAATTAAAATTATAAAAAAACAAAAAAAAAAATAAAAGATAAAAAAATAATTCAAAACTAATGCTAGTTTGTGCGAAACAATAACTTAAGTTTTATTGTATACTATTTAAATAATGAAAATAGTTTTCAAGTATATAATAAAAGAAATAAAAAACGATTTTATATATATTTTGTTTAATTATTTCAGGTTTTTTTTTTTTTTTTTTATTTGCTTTTCTAAGCATAAAAAATAAAATAGTTTTTAACTACAAAATTAGAATTAACTAGAGTTAAATAATTTTAGAGAGTTAATAATATAGAAATTAAATAAAAAAATTAATTAAAATTGTCGTTTATAAAGAATATAATTAAATATATATATATAAATATTAAATAATATTGAAATAAACAAAATTGAAAAATCAAGAAAAAATTAAAAGCATGTTGTTGTTAATTCTTCCACATATATGCATGAAGGAAAAAACTTGAAGCATAAAAATAAAGAAAGATATTGTATGGAACTAAATGCGCTAAAGAAAGTTACCAAATTTCCCTGCATTATATCACTCAAAAGTGAATGAAGCTGCTAACACATTTAGTAATAAAAATAAAAATAACGCAGTCATGTACATTTTGTAGATAAACCGGTCACTCCTTGCTTTTTTTAGTAGGCAGGCGATCACTTTCATCCTTTCTTATTCAATATTAAATTAATTTCCTTTTTGTTCGTAAAACAGTAATCTTTAAGAAGTAGCTGTCATTTTATGCCCACTCTTCGTAATAAGCTATCGAATCTAGTACTATGGTCTTCATATCTTCTTTTAATTTTTCATTATGGTTCCATAGAGTCAAATGGATAATCCAAATTAGTTTTGGAAATATAAAGAAATCTAACACGGGGTCAGAACTGATCAATTCAGTAATTGGTAGCAGTTTTTATGGTGTTTTTTCCACCTAAAGTTTTGTTCCCAAGCAGATTTTAATGGCACAGATGTTTAAAGTTTGGTTTTTGTGCTGCTTGGTATCATTTCCTTAACAATTTTCTATACAGACTCCAAGATCAAAATAGGTCTATCACATCAGTATTTTGAGATATTTTATTCTTATACCCGAAAATGGTTTTTGCATGCTTCTTTTGAGGTCACAAATTGCTATTGTATTATCATCTACTATTTTTCCTGGAAAATTAACGATAATTTTAAGATAACATGACGAATTCCTATATGGGCCATTACGGTGCAGGGCTTAGAAACCCGTTTAATATTAAATAGAAGATGCTACACAATATTATTAAGATGCTACACGGGTTATATTAATAACCTGATTAATCTGAAATTCTTAAAGTCAAAATTTGACCTATATCACGTTACAACTTTACAACAACAAACCAAGTATAATATATTTGAGATAGAAATTAAATGAAATTAAGTGTTTCAATGTAAAATAAATTGACGTTTTAATACATCCACCGACTCACAAAAATTGATCAAATTATAGTTACTATTGAAATCACTACACATACAACGTAAAGGATGGTGAAGAGCGTAATTTGAGCTGCACTGACTTAACTTAAAAAAAATAAAATGTCCATATCCTCTCCTCGGATCGTTAAAATTTAGAGATGAGAGGAGATATCGGGATTCGATTTCACCACAAAGTATTTTATATACATATAAAGGTGACATTAAGCGGAATTCTCCTGCTTCTTAGAGAAGGCAGTAAAATTATCCCAAGTCGAGTCTCATACGAAGGAAAAACAATGTTTGGGTTCCAACGTTGATGATGTAAAGAAGAAAGTAAGAACTGTTTTTGAACCGAATCTGTTGCGTCGATGTGGACATTATATTGTGGACTCCATATAACACACGCATATTCGAGAATTGGCCTAACGAGAGATGTTTAGAGTAATTTAGTAGCAAAGGTATCATTGAATTCTTTACCCCATCTTAGAGTAATGTAGAGATTGAAGTTTAGTTTTGGATCCATAACTACACCAAGATCGACAAAAGTATGTACAATTTCTAAGCTAATGTGATTAATAGAGTAATTTATGCTGTGAGCAGTTCTGCGTGAGAATGTCATTTATTTACATTTTCTTAAGTTCAGGTTTAAAATGTTGAAGTTACACTAGCCCACTAGACTATTTAGATCAGATTGTAAACCATGTTGTTCATTAGGTGATTTGTAAGTAAGAAAAAGCTTAACGTCGTCAGCATACATTAAGATGTCTTACTTACTTACTTACTTACTTAGGTGGCCGTAACAACCCGTGTCCAGGTTTCGGCTGACATCATCAGCTCTCGCCAGGCGGCTCTGCTTTGCGCGCGCCTTCTCCAATAGGATACACCAAGTGCGGTTAGGGCTTCCTCAGCCTGTTCCATCCATCGGAAGCATGATCTTCCTCGTCGTCGTTGACCAGCGACCCTCGCCACGAGCACCTTTTTCGCTGGAGCTTCGTCGTCCATACGATGGACATGACCCAGCCAGCGTAGTCGCTGCACAGTTATACGCCGAACTACGTCAATGTTTTCGTAGAGCTCATACAGCTCGATGTTCATTCGGATGCGATAGTCATCGCCGACTAGAACAGGACCGAAGATTTTGCGAAGAACTTTTCTCTCGAACACCCCCAGAGCGTCTGCGTCAGTTTGCGAAACTGCCCATGCCTCAGCGCTATAAAGCAGTACAGGTAGAACGAGCGTCTTGTAGAGTGTTAGTTTTGTCGGTCGAGAGAGGGCTCTGGAACTTAGTTGCTACCTGAGCCCGTAGTAGCCCGTAGTAGAGATCGCAAGACAGTGGATCGCCTTGTCTGAAACCTCTTTCGGTATTGAAGGTTTCGGTGAGGTCATTTCCTACCTTCATGGAGCTGCGTGTGTTGGTCAACGTCATTCTGCAAAGTCTAATAAGCTTTGCAGGTATACCGAACTCAGACATTGTTGCGTATAGGCAATCCCTTCTCGGGCTATCGAACACAGCTTTAAAATCGACAAAGGGATGGTGTGTGTCAATTTTATTTTCGTGGGTTTTCTCCAGGATTTGTCGTAGCGTGAAAATTTGGTCCATGGTGGACTTTCCAGGTCGAAAGCCACACTGATAAGTTCCAATCAGTGTTTTTGTAATCGGCTTTAATCTTTCACACAGTACGCTTGAGAGAACCTCATATGCGATGCAAATAAGATCTCTATAACTGGCGCAGATTGTTGGGTCTCCTTTCTTAAGTATAGGGCACAGATTTTAAGATTATCAAGTGCACCTGCCGTAAGGCTTGAGCAACTTGGGTTATCCAAAACCTAGGGTAATAGTTCATGAAACAGACAACCATGAACTGTGTGTTGTACCACAACACGGACCCGTTTATGTTTTAAAACAAGTAAAACATACGGGGCATCCGGTGTGGCAACACGAACATGGAAGCTGCTTCACAAACACAAAGCATCACCCAGTGCCCTGCTGATTAGGAGCATTATGAATAATTACATACTGCCCGTAATAGCAGTACCAGTTTAGACTTCCGTAGCGACGTACTTCCATCCATCTACTGGTGGAGACGAGACCTACACAATCTCTTGCATATTAAGACGGATATGCCAGCCCGGTCGTACCATTGCGCGACCCCGCCGGTCAATCTAGACCTGTGTAGCATTCCCACAACTACAACCAGTACGAGACTCCCCGAAGGGCCAGCCTACGACAGTCATCTGGGCAACTCGATTCCGTCAAATGAGGATCCACAACATCCCCGCAAAAAGACCAAGAATACACAAATGCAATTACGAACAAGTGCATTCTTATACATGGATGTGCTCAATGAGCACTTCAAGGCTAGTCTAACAATTTGCAGTAGCCGACTCAGCTGGAAATTATTGCGCATGACCGGTACCTACTCTGGAGGACCTTTGCAATTGCCACTCTTACTCTGGCCGTTCGGACTTCAACATCCAGACATAGAGTATTGGCCATTGTTCTCAGGGACTGCCGTGCTCAGTATGAGAACCCTTAGTTACAACAACCATTGTCAACACTTCCCTCAGTGACTGCAGTGCCAGTTTGAGGGTCCGAGTCAAACTCTTTAACAAGCAACACTTCAGAAAGCCGAAGAGTTGACACTTTTATGTACGCTACCAACACTTCACAACCATTGTTTCCAGCCGAATTAAGGTCTCCATTCGGTGGACAGATAGGGTCTACCCCATCTGACGGGTAAAGACTGTCTCCGTCCTAACAAGTTTTAAGGTCAATTGCTATACCTTCGCAGGCTTGTTTCATATCGATATACCGAATATGACCTGCTACCAAGATGGGCGCCACCCCGAGCTCTTGGTTGGCCCTATCAGTTTTTACATTTGCAGGACGTATCCTACAAACAACCCTCCTCCTTTATCCTGGCTTGGGACAGGCAGGCGCAAGCTACACCTGGCGGAGTTGTATAGGGCACAGAAATCCTATATTATGTGTTTTAAGAAGACCCCTGCTCGTTATCTCGTTGTTTTGTATGGAGTCCGTTGAAAAAAAAATAGTTTTTTGCTTCCGAAAATTTTTAGATTTTGAGTTGTGTCTCTTTGTAAAGGGTGGTTCAATTTTAAGGGCCGATGTTGAATGTGAACCACACCTAAGCGTCAAGTTTTTTCTGCATTTCATTTGACAATTCTCAATTTCAGACTTAATCAGTTTGAAATGTACTACCAAAATAAGTCTTATGTAGGTTAGTTTTCCTGCTAGAAACAGTAACGTGAATCAAAGTCGTGAAATATTAATTAACCCTGTAGCTCCTAAGAATGTGAAAATAGATCCCCTCTTCCCATACGATTTTTTGCTCAGCTCTACATAACATTTCAGCTCCGTAAATAGTTGCACTCAATTGCGCGACACCCTGTATATAAAAATCTAATGGTATGTTACTCCATTACTTCTGAACCGTTCCAATGGTGTTGTTTGTCGAGTTATGGCAAGGGTTTTGAAACTTATTTGTACACTATCGGATGAGCGGTTCTCGAGATATTGAAAAAATAGTGGATCCCCTTTTGCCTGTACGACTTCTCATATAAAATCGCTAAAAAGCAGTTTTTCATAGAAGTAAAAGTCACATAACATTGAAACTCAGAATGTAATTAGCACTTGGTGATGTCTTTCTAATAAAAAAATTGAAAGGGCATTGGACAAGGGGGTGTAGTTCCGCCCACACAAGTCAAATTTTTGATATCGAATAGCTTTGGAAGTAAAAATCACAAAACATTGAAACTCAGAATGGAGTTACTATTTGGTAATGTCCTGCTACCGGGAAACTGAGCGAGGTGTCAAAGAAAGGGTCAAATAAAAGTTTTGAATATATTTATTATTTTCCGATATAGTTGACGGGCGTAGCAACGCACACCGGGTATAAGTTAGTTCTATAAAAGAACGTTGCGTATGGAATAAATTGTAAGACAAATATGCGCAATGGATACTTTGATCATTTTATTTTTCTCAAACAGCTTAGTTCTATAAAAAATAAAAATTTTAATGACTTCGGTATTATCTGGGAACTCAAACCTATTGAACTGAATTTAAATTAAGAGATGATATATTTTAGTTCGACAAGGATATTAAAAATATCTTGAAAATGGCGTATAATTAGTTCTACATTTTTCACGTTTTCATCATTGTTTTCCCCGCCATCCCGTTTTAGTTGAAAAATTCCGAAAAAAGGAAAATCCCGCAACCTGTCACCTCTGCGCTATATCACCTTTACAAACGCTGCTTTAACGCAAGGTTGTTTAATATAGGTTAAGTCACTTGAGACAATCTCGGTCGGACTGTCAGAATGAATGAAAGGAATTCAAGAGAAAAAAATTGAATATGTACAATTTTAAGCTAACAGTTACTGTGACAGTTCGAGCAAAGGTGAAAAAGGAGTGTTTTTCTCTTAAGTGACTTAATCTATATTAATCAACCGTTCAAACGTCATGTCATTTCTTACATAGAATTTTTGCTCTTGTAGGTTTACCATTGAATTCAAAGATATAACCTCAAAATATTAATTTCTATTGAACAATATTTTGCGTCAGATGGGATTTGAACCCGGAATCTGCCGTGGTTCTTTGGTATACGGGTTACGCACTTTGTTCGGTCAAGGTTGCGGTATGCTCCTAATATTACTGAATTGAAAGCTTTTATTATATTAAATTCTCTTAAATTTTTAGCCTATACCAGTAAGTCATATAAAGGCCAAAAATGTTTCTCGTAAAAACATCAAGCTATGAATTTCATAGAACGCAAAATTTCAACGCAAGTTAATCCCCTGCGGTACCAGCAAACATCGTTAACTTGCTGACTTTGTACAAATGCTTTGTCTTGGACCGTCTCTGTGTCTTCACCTTCACTACTGGGTTTCTTCATTTACCGCTTCGTTCCGAATTTGCCGAAAACAATTGCAAAAATCGTCGGAATTTGAAAGAATTCCATCACAAGAATTACGCTGGGAATTTGTGCATTTTGTTTGTTGTGCTGTGACTACGATGACGACGACGCAAGCGCGCCTGCGCGTTTACTGTTCAAAGCGGTTTCGCGGTCATTGTCACCCTCTGTCGGTCGTTTAGTGAAAGACAAATAAATGTGCCATTGTTTAGTGTGCGTGGAAAGAAATAGCAAAAAAAAAAAACAATAAAAAATGATTTTGAAAGCAAGTCGCGAAACGCAAGTAGCTGCATTTCAACATGCAGCGGTATGCAAGCCATGCGACTCACTGAAGCGGCCTCGAAAAGCGCTGCGTCTTTTTTTTTACTTATTTTATTTTGGTAGCACTGCTTGATGGATCACTAGAATTACGCGAAAGCAGCATGTGAGCATTGTCAATGTTGTTGTTGGTTTTGTTATTGTTGCTGTTGTTGATGACGTCGTTACACTAGTTTTCCTGATCGCGAATTATTTCAAAAGGTTTGAATATTCCTGAGTTTGGCTCTGCGGTGTATTTTTTTTATTTTTTCAATTCTTATGACCGTTGCACAGGAGCAGTGACGGCGGTGTTGTTTCAAAAGGATGAGGTGGCATTCCAAATTTGTACAAAAATCGATTGTTTTTTTTTTTTTTTTTTTTTGTTGAAAAGCTGTTTTCGTGCTCTGTATCGCAACTTGCTTTACTCACTCACTGACAAAGCGTTCAAGTTTTATTTCAGCGAGTTTTCAAGTTTTTCCCAGTTAAAATACCTAAAATCCCTGATCTACCTTTTGACCACTCAAACTTGGCTTGCATAACGTCTTTAAGCCTTAACAAACTTATTGCGTTAGCATTGATTTCGTCCACTCATCCCAAGTCATTGCGTCCATCCACTGCTGCTGATCGCGTAGCCCAGTAGCTGCGATCCTTGCATTCTTCTTTCTTTCTCAACCACATTTTGCACTTTTTCATTTCAATCCTTCTGCAGCTCGAATATTTGTTTAAATTTAAAATTAAAATGGGCAACAAATCTACCTTCGATATTCGTATTCATTGCACCCACTTAGCTTGGTAGGGATTTTTGATTTTTTGTGTTCTTCTATACTTGATCTTCTTGGTTCTTGTGGATCAGTCAAACAGTTTTGTTTTGACTGATTTGGTTGCATTGTTGTTTTTGCCTATCAGCTGCCACATATCAATATGTCGCCACGTTTACTATATAAAGACATGATCTTGCCACATTCGGCACATTCGATACGATATTCAGGTGTTGACTTAATGAGCAACCAAAATAAAAAAAGAAGTGTTGCTCTTTTTACGCGTTATTGATCTGTCGTCTTTCAGTGTGTTTTAGTTGGCGTGATTGACAGTTTCGTAGCTTATTGTTTTTGTCGAATATTTGGCAGGGGGTTTTATACGATTTTTTATTGTGGCTATTTTGGTTTATTTGAAAGTTCTGCATTAGAGATTGGATTGTCTGACTGTTTTAAAAATATTTATTTTGTGCTGTTTTAAGGGGGGATCACTACGGTAAAATTAAAAAAAAAAAGAAAAAACTTTTTTTAATTTTCTGACACAAGACTCGTAAACGAATAAAGTGAAACTGTTAGCAAATTGTTATTCGCACTATATATTTATCCATTTTTAGCTACATATATGGGCATTTCCGCCGAAAGATCCAACCTGAACCAAAAATTTAAAGGAAATAAAAACGTATTATTTCATGTTATTATCTCAAAAAAACATTTAAATTTTATTAATTTAAGCAATTTATACATAACTTCGTTAACCATGATGATCAAATCGTCTGCATTGTTTCACAAATGTAGTTTTTTTAATAAATGTTTAGAAAATGTTTCGTAAACGTATTTGTTTTAGTCAAAATGAAAGGTATTGGCTAAAGGTAATAATGAAATGATTGAGACAAGGAGTGAACAATATATTTAATTTTGTTTTTAAATTTCTTAACTATATAAAAACTTAATTACCTAATTACTAATTACTCTATTGACGTTATTACGTTCAAAATGTCACGTAGCGACTCAGATTATGATAAAAAAAAGAGAAATGTGAAAGATATTTGAATCAAACAAAATACATTACAAAGCAACATTATTTCACAAAATTCTAAAATTAGTTGCACTAAAAAGTTGTGACAGATTACGTTGAATTCCGACTTTCTATATATGGACACGAAAACTACTTCCATTGTTGTCACGTTCTAATTGCTTCTTTTTTTTTGGACCAGTAATATGCCTACTATATATTTTGGCACTAATTAAAGTGCTACCTAAGAGCTTTAATGTAAACTAAAAAGGAAATGAAAATATGTTCTACTTTACCTTTTTTTTCACTTTAAATGTATGCGACGGTCACGTTCGACATATGGAAATGCCCATATCTATATATATTGAACTTTATAATATTTGGTGGTGCCCGAAGTGAGTCACAGGAGGGCACTTGCCACCCTCCCCCAGGATTTTTTCAAGCAAGACATCAAAAATATTTTGAAATCTTAAAAATAAATGTATATAATATATTTTAATGACTTTTATTTTGTGGATCTAAATGAATTTCTACATTTCTACATGAATTCAATCAAGAGAACGGTTGATCAATCCGGTTAACTATATTTATTAAATTTTTTTTTTTTGAAGCGAAGCTTTTTACTCCTCGTTCTGTGATTTGCTTGGAGTGAAATCTGAAAAATTTTCGACAGATTTTTTCGCTAGGTAGTACGCTGTTGAAGGAAAAAAACTTGTTCAGTGCAGCCAAGTTCACAACCATGTGTGGAGAGTTAAAATGGAGAGTCGCTGGCATTATACTCACAATAAAAAAATAAGCAGTAAATATGTTTTCTGTATATATGTAATTAATTTTATGTTATTTTAAATTTTTGTGTTTAAAAGATAAAGTATTAAAAAGAAAATATTATTAAGCTATCAAATCTATGTAACTTCGAAAAAGCTTCGCTTTTCTCGTGTGTCCAACGAAGCACCTGTGTTTTTTTATATTAGCAGACACCCTGAAGGATAAAACATAAGTATTTCTTTTCTAAGCTAGATAAGATAGAATATTCTCTATGAAGCCTAAGAAACTTTAATAATTCAACAAAAAACTATTTCGATATATACTTGGCAAATACAACTTGGACAAAATTTTAGCAAACAAAAGTCGAGTTAAAATATAAACATATTAGTAAAATTTTTGTTTGTATGCTAATTTTAAATAAAATTTAAAATTTAAATAATAAAATAGCAGCTGCTTTTAAAAAGCATTTTTATGATAAACTGACAAAAAATCTTATTATTAGAATTATTTAAAAATATTGCAAAATTTGTATATCATATTCACGATTCCTTAGTAATTTTACATTAGTTTTTCTCTGTGTGCGTCGACACCTTAAAATCACTGGGTAATATAATTCTCATAACTATCGAGGAAAAAGTGCCTCCTGAATGTCTCACATTTGTTTCTGAATTAGATTTCGAAACATACAATCGACCACTCGCTTAGTAAACGAGTAATATCTAATTGCTCAATGAGAGAAATAACCATAGTAAGAACATACAAGTTGGCTTTCGTGAAAGAAAAATGTACTGAGTTTCAAAACTAATGTGTGAAAAGTATTTGTGGAAACTAAACTTGTAATGCAAACTTCGAAAATTTCTACAAAAATATATATTTTGAATTGCTTAAGTTGAAGTTTGTAAAATTGAGAAAATTCCTGTTAAAGTACACAAAGGCTATGTATAAAATTTGATTAAGTCATCATTTAAATTTCTGTAAAATTATATAAAAAGACATAGATAGAACGGATAGATGTTAAATTGTACAAAATATCGACAATTTGTCATTCAAATAAAAATCGATGGATCAACAAATAATAATTTTTTGTCTCCAAGAACTTGCAAGGGACCAAATTGCCGAAGCCATTGGATAAATTAACATAATTGTATTGTTAATTTACTTACTTAGGTGGCGCTTACAACCGTAAGTCGGTTTTGGCAATTTTTATTTTGCGCTTGCTGGCGCCAGTAGGAAGCTCCAAGTTGCGTTGGGTTGCCCTCTACTTGGTCCTTCCAATGGAGATGCGATCGCCGTCTTCTGCGTTGACCGTCACTGTGTACCGAATAGAATATTTTCTTCGTTGGAGCGTCGTCTTCCATCCGCTCAACATGACCTAGCCCGCGAGGCCGCTCGATTTTTATGCGCTTTAATGTGTCAATGTCGGCGTATAGCTCATACAGCTCATCGTTCCATCGTATTTGGTACTCGCCATTGACGCAGATTGGTCCGTAGATCTTGCGAAGGATCTTTCTCTCGAACGCTCCTAAAATCTTTTCATCAGAGCTGTTCAACGTCCAGGTTTGTGCTGCATATAACAGGACGGGCATGATTAGTGACTTATAGAGTGTGACTTTTGTTCTTCGAGAGAGGGCTCTGCTTCTCAATTGCTTACTGAGCTCAAAGCAACACCTGTTGGCAAGAGTTATCCTTTGTTTTATCTCTCTACTGATAGCGTTGGTGGAGTTAATGCTGGAACCGAGGTAGACGAAGTCCTTCACAACCACGAAGGAGCTGTTGTCAACAGTAACGTGGGTGCTAATACGCTGGGACTGTTTGTTTGTTGGCACCAGATATTTCGTCTTATCTGCGTTCACCGAAAGACCCATGCGACTTGACTCTTTTTCTAATTTGGAGAATGCTGCACTGACTTCGTGTGTGTTATGGCCAATGGTATCAATATCATCGGCATACGCTAGCAGCATAACACTCTTATAAAATATTGTGCCGCTTTGTCTCCGATCAGCAGCTCGAATGAACTTCTCCATAATTAGATTAAAAAAGTCGCACGATAAAGAATCACCTTGTGTGAAGCCTCGTTTAGCAAATGGTAACAAATGCTGGAGAGAGGTCCTTTCCGATTTCAACTGCGCTGCTGGTGTTGTTCAGTGTCATCCAGCATTGACGGATTAATTTTGCAGGTATACCAAATTCAGACATGGTGGAGTATAGGTGATTCCTTATTGGACTCTCGAAGGCGGCTTTGTAGTCGACAAAAAGTTGGTGGGTGTCGATTTGTTTCTCTAGGGTCTTTTCCAAAATTTGTCGTAGCGTGAATATCTGGCCGGTTGTAGATTTTCCAGGTCCGAAGCCAAACTGATAAGACCCAATCAGTTGGTTTACGATGGGCTTCAGTCTTTCACATAATACGCTAGACAGGACGATATATGCGATATTTAGAAGACTTATTCCACAGTGGTTGGCACAAATAGTGGAATCGCCATTCTTGTGAATTGAGTAGAGTACACTGAGGTTCCAATCGTTTGGAATGCATAGAAGCTCGTGAATGCACTTAAACAAAGCTTCGCCTCCGTTTTAAACAGTTCAACGGGTAAACCATCGACTCCCGAGGCTTTGTTATTCTTAAGCCGAGTTATGGCTGTCAAGACTTCATTATAGTCGGTCAGCAGATTTTCAACGCTGTCATCCATAATTGGGGTTTCCGGGATATCATCTCTATTAGCGGCATTGTTGTCATCATCGCCATTCAGAAGTCTAGAGAAGTTTTCCCTCCATGACGTCAGTGTTATTGTTAATTTGTCATAAGTTTTTTTTCGGTGCTTGTCACAACTGACATCTATTTTTGTCCCAACTGAATATAATAATTCAGAAATAATCAAAATTCTCTCTTACTTACTTAGGTGGCTATAAAAACCCGTGTTTGGCCTTCTCTAATCGGATACAACAAGTGCGGTTAGGACTTCCTCGGCCTGGTCCATCCATCGGATGAATGGTGTCCCTCGTCGTCGCCGACGAACTACCTTTGCTTTAAGCACCTTTTTTGCTGGAGATTCGTCGTTCATACATGAACTACATACATGAACTGCGTCAATATCTTCGTATACCTCACACAGCTCTTGGTTCATTCGCATGCGATAGTCATCACCGACTCGATCAGGACCAAAGATTTTGCGAAGAACTTTTCATTTCATTTTTATTATTATTAATCAATGGAATTTCTTCCTTACTGACTACATATTGAATTTAGATGTAAGCCGAAACAATATAAGTGTTAATAAATTGAAGCTAATTGCTTATACATAAGGACTTAGGTACTGAAAAATCTATACAATTAATATTTGAAAGATTATTAACTTCACGCAAAGTTCTAATGATCGGTGCATTGGAAGCATAATTTGTTCTGTGAAGACCAACATTAAATGGAACACACTGTCTTAATGTTCTGGATGGGACATTAAAGTTAATTTTTTCTAAAAGATCTGGGCAATCTGTGTTGCCAGAAATAATATAGTGTATAAATAAGAGGGAAAAAATAGTCCTTCTATTTGCTAGTGATTTAAGATTTAGTAGCTTACATCATAAGAGGGAAAAGGTTCTATAAAGTTGAAAGAACCTAGTGCAAATTTAAGAAATTTACTCTATACACGTTCTAAGCGATTTATGTGAGTATTATTAAATTAGTTCTAAATTAAACTCGTGTACTCTAACTTGGATTGCACCAGACTTGTAAAAAGTATTTTAAGTGTATATTAGACCAGTTCGCTTTACAAAAATGTTAAAATACTTCGGTGCGCGTCTATTTTCTGAAAGTTCCATTCCTAATGAGAACAAAAATACCTAAAGACTCAAAAAAATTTGACCTCTAGATATTGCGCAAATCGTTTTAAGGTAATTTTGGAGTTATTTACGTCTTAAACCATTTTGAATAGTGTGTTGCCCAAACCGAAACACGTATAGAATATATTTTGATGTAATATCATTTATAATAATTGAAACATTTTTAAGTTTTTTTTGATTTTTTTGAAATATGCATCTGATATTTTTTGGCGGAGCTTTAAAAATGCAATTTAACTCATAAGCCAAAATAATTGTTTTTCCAAATAAAATTTTTTCTTATTATGTTCCAGCGACATTATGTTTGAGATTTTGCATTTTTGGACAAAGCTTAAGCTCCTTTACGATATAACGTACTGCACATTCTTGGACCATAACATGTGAAAAAATGTCACCTCGGGGCAGCGACGCAGGCACTCGCTACCGCGTAACGTATTCTCTTCTTGTTTTTTTTATTTACCGCGTCACTGCCTCGACCGACCATAAGGTCTTCTTCGAAGCTGCGACGCTGGCAAACGCTGCAACGCTTTCTGCTGCCCCTAATTTATTTTAATTACAAGATTTTATAGGAGCGTTCCTTTCTAGCCACCACCGATTACTGAAGCACTTACCAACCGATTACCGAGGCACTCACTGGCTACTGAAGCGATTACCAAGCTGCAAATTGTTCAATAAAAGAAGTATTTGAATTATTGAAAAACCTGCGTGTTTTTCTAACTAATTTACTAACTTAGTATCTTAAATAAGCAGCCTCATATAGGAGTTTGCGTGGGTATTGGTGGGTTACGGTCTCAGTCTTTTGGTATTCGGTTGGAAATCGCTTCAGTAGCCAGTAAGTGCCTCGGTAATCGGTTGGTAAGCACTTGGGTAATCAGTGATTACCTCGGTTATCGGTTGGTCAGCTCTCTGGCGCTGGTTAGTGTCTCAGTAAGTATTTGAACACTCGGTAACAGCCTGGTAATCGCTTTAGGAGCCAGTAAGTGCCTCGGTAATTGGTTGGTAAGCACTTGGGTAATCAGTGATTACCTCGGTAATCGGTTGGTCAGCTCTCTGGCGCTAGTTAGTGTCTCAGTAAGTATTTGAACACTCGGTAACAGCCTGGTAATCGTTTTAGGAGCCAGTAAGTGCCTCGGTAATCGGTTGGTAAGCACTTGGGTAATCAGTGATTACCTCGGTAATCGGTTGGTCAGCTCTCTGGCGCTGGTTAGTGTCTCAGTAAGTATTTGAACACTCGGTAACAGCTTGGTAATCGCTTTAGGAGTCAGTAAGTGCCTCGGTAATCGGTTAGTAAGCACTTTGGTAATCAGGGATTACCTTGGTAATCGGTTGGTCAGCTCTCTGGCGCTGGTTAGTGTCTCAGTAAGTATTTGAACACTCGGTAACAGCCTGGTAATCGCTTTAGGAGCCAGTAAGTGCCTCGGTAATTGGTTGGTAAGCACTTGGGTAATCAGTGATTACCTCGGTAATCGGTTGGTCAGCTCTCTGGCGCTGGTTAGTGTCTCAGTAAGTATTTGAACACTCGGTAACAGCCTGGTAATCGTTTTAGGAGCCAGTAAGTGCCTCGGTAATCGGTTGGTAAGCACTTGGGTAATCAGTGATTACCTCGGTAATCGGTTGGTCAGCTCTCTGGCGCTGGTTAGTGTCTCAGTAAGTATTTGAACACTCGGTAACAGCTTGGTAATCGCTTTAGGAGCCAGTGAGTGCCTCGGTAATCGGTTGATAAGTGCTTCGGTAATCGGTGGTGGCTACAAAGGAACACCCCCAGAGCAGCTACGTCGGTTTGCGAAACTACCCATGCCTCAGCGCCATAAAGAAGCATAAGTAGAACGAGCGTCTTGTAGAGTGTTTGTTTTGTCGATCAAGAGAGTGCTCTGGAACTTACCAAAAAAAACTGCAAAATAATAATGAAAATACTATATCTGAAAACATAATTTGCATAACAACTATTGCATTAAACTATTGCATTAAATCACAATATTCAGTATACAAACAAAGGATATAAAAACAAAGTAAAAAAAAAAAATTAACCGAAATTCCTGAACATCAAGCTAAATTAAGCTAGAATAAAAAATTGAGAGCTTCCAATTATTTTAAAACTGGTTAATAAAAATTAAAGCCATGATGACAAAAGCTTCAATGCCAATTCCAGTGCGTTATAACAAAGTCCTTCGGACCACTTAAAAAGTTAAGTGTTCCAAAGCAAAGTGAAGCCAGTCTGAAATAAGGTAGAAACAGAGAACGTTTCGCCTGTGCTACGGAAGCGGAAGGAAGCATAAATTCTGTTCCATTAATTTTGAAGAATGTGCAGGAAGACAAAGAATAGATCCATTATGTGCTCGAATGCGTTTACATGTCGCATCATTTGTGTTCAAGAACTGATGAAGTGTGTGAAAATAAAAAAAAATATAAAAACAATTGCAACAACATTTTAGGGTGGTAGGCAGGCATGCAGGCAGGCAATGAGACAGATGCTGATGCTTTTTAGTACAAGGCATGCTTTGAGGTGAATCGCCTGCTGGGATTTAAAATGTAATTGAAGAGAATCGCGACTTCAATGCTAATGGCGTTGCCACAGTGCGCTAAGTGGCCGCAATGAGCAGAACAACTGAATCAAATAATAGAAAACAAAACAAAGCAAAAACACGTTGCTCCACTTGTTGTGGTAACAAATCAAGTTCTTGTCTTGGACTGAAATTGAAATGACTTTTCTATAAAATCACATAAACTAATTAATATTCAATACACATTAAATAGCATTAATTAATTAGTATACGAGTTGGAATCTTTTACTCTCTTAACTAGTCATGAGATTATCATAAATAAGGAAAAAAATATCCTTGTTTGGCATGGATAACAAATACAAGTAAATTCATAGACTAAACGTAGTCAGGCACGTGCCGCGCCATCCAACTCCAACCCTAATCAATGTTTATGGTCGCAACAGACTCTTCCCGCAAACCATGCCTTTTATGAGAATTTAAGCCATAATTAGCAATTAGTAAAAATCATGAGCAAGTTTGTTTTAATAGATTGACGATCATCTAAAGTGGTGACTTATAATAAAATCTGTAGATAATAAAAACGTCAAAAGCTGTTTTATGCAATCAGAGAACCTGATTGTGAAGACTCCAAGACAGGAAATGTATAAAAACAAAAAAATCAAGTATTAAACACAAAATTGATATATTCAATATAAAATTCGAATAAACAGGAAAAATAGAAAAAAAAAATGTTAAGCTAAATAAAGCACATCTAGGTTCATGGTTAATTTGCTAACCTGTGTGAATTCGCTTTCAATTTCATATTTTTTGTCGTTTTATCATAAAAACTGCCTAAGTTCATTCTATGTTTTTTACAACTGACCGTTAAAACAATAAGCTCCTCAAAAAAAAAAAAAAAAACTACCCAAAATACCGTATTGAGCGAAAAGTTCGCTTAACGAAAGTTATGCCAAAACTGTCTCAGGATTTTCAAAAGGTAAGTATTTCATCGTAAAAATGACGCATTCCAAACGAGCGTCTGCTACGTTCAAAATCCAGCCTCAACATCCGTAAAGAAGAGCACGCCAAACAGTAGCGTGCAAAGCTGCTGCTGCTACTTGACTCTCCTACTACGTTGATACTGTGCGTTGTCATTCCAAATTGGTTGTCAAATGCAACGATCAGTACTGACCAAGCTCTGATGACTCTGGCCAAGACTCTGTTCTTACTTTTGTTACATTGCATCTGCGAGATAAAATAGAAAGAAAAAAACATTTCGCAGTTATTTCTGAAATTTATCCGTCAGCAAGCCATCCAAGTTGCTCCTGTCGATCTACAGATCCTCAGTTAATGTGCTTAAACACACACAAAAAGCGTTGAAGTTATTTTTTTTTTTTTCAATTTTTATCTTTTTTTTGGAGCTATTCTTCTTACCTCGGTTTTGGACTCTGTCTTCATTGCTCTGCACAGAATGATGAACGATGTGTCGCTGATGACCTGATCAATATGGAGCATCTGCACGCATATCGATTGCAGTTCAAGCGTAGTCGTTGTGTTTGACTTAACTTGACTCTTCAGTTGAGTCTTAACTTTAGTTAAGATCGCAGTCGTTCGATCTTTTTGATCCTTTTGATGACATTTTTGCCAAAATATCTTTGTTTGTAGACATTTTTCGGTGTACTTATGAGGATTGATACTTCTCATTTTTACTTGCTTTTAAATCGTTTTGTTTTATATGGAGCTCTATGCCATCTTCAATCGAATCGCTTCTGAAATAATAATAGATGAATATATACAAAGTCTTATAACACAGTACAATACCTAATAAAATTACAGCCTTCTATCGATAGATTCCGGTAAAATATTACACGTGTATCGACGTTTCAATAGTTTACGTCTGAGTATTATTTAATGGGATTTAAATTCAAGTGTAAATATAGCAATTTACTAACATAAAGAGTAAGAAAACTTCTAAATATATGCCTTCAACATAGTTGTATTGTTCACAGAGCTAAGCGCACAGCCATGGGGATTTTTGGGGTTCAAGCCCCTCTTGAGGTCCTGAAAGTAAAAAAAGTGAAGTGAAAAAAAAAACATGAGATTTTTAAAACCAAATTTTGATATTTTCCCTTTTTAAGCATAATTGGTATAATGATGTAAATTTACTTGAATAGAATAGGGGTATTCACGATGTGATGTATTTGTGATAAATTTTTACAAAATTTACAATATTTACAACTGATTGTGAGCGAACCTTCAATAAAGTCTTGTATTTTTAAAATCAGCTAATTTGTGTATATACCGTTGTTTGGAAATATGAATTAGAATGCCTACAAAATAATGAAAATATTTGAACGAAACACTAATAATATTAAATTTTATTAAATAAACTCACATCGCAGCCAGTAGCTTCCTCGCTGCTGAGTAGAAATGCTTTTACGATCAGCTGATCACATAATCAACGAAATTACAAAGAATACAATAGGGTTGTATTTTGAACACTGTGTATTTTGTTTTTGTAAGTTTACAAAATTTACTACAAATATCAAATTTATAAAAAATACACAATACAAGGGCAAATAGACCACATCGTGAATACCCCTAATATTTGTGTGCAGAGAGAAAGTTTAACTTAGCTAATAAAGGTCACAACTATTATATTTGAATAAACTAAGAGATTCTTTTGGTTATTAAAAATTTTGAAAAGTTGTATTGTAATCCAGAACATGCATATTTCACGAAAGGCTACTCAGATGAAACTCTTTTTAAAAACTCTACACCGAAAACAAAACTTATGATAAATAAAACAATAAACTGAAATTAAAACAATAAACTTTCGTTAATTTAAATATTCAATGACTTCGACAATTTGGTGCCTTCCAAGTTCTTGGATAAGACAAACAAGTTTTATTTGTTGATCTATTGAATATTATTTGAATAACAAATTGTCGATATTTTGTATAATTTCACATATTCTCTATTCAAGTTCTATCCAAGTCTTTTTTTATAATTTTACCTAAGTTTATGTGATGAATAAATCAAATTTTATACATAGCCTTTGTGTGCTTTAACAAGAATTTTCTCAATATTAAAAATTTCAGCTATAACAATTCAAACAATTTATTTTTGTGTAAATTATTGAAGTTTCATTTTTAAACCATGTTTAGCTTACACAAATACTTTTGTCATTACACATTAGTTTTGCCACTCAGTACATTTTTTTCACAGAAGCAAACTTGTATGTTCTAAGTGATTTTTACCAGTAAGTTAGGATATCAAATTTTCATACGAAAAACTAACAATACAATTTTTTAAACATCGAGATTTTGAAATTATTTTTTCTGTATGTCAAAAAATTCAAAAAAGTGAGTCATATTTTGATTTAACATTTATAATTCTCAAACTTGTGTTTTTTTATACCTGTGCGCAGCCTAGTACGGGTTTTGTAAAATAACCTAAAAATTATGTATAACTTTTTCCGAATGTGTTACTCGTATTATATGGTTATTCTTACCCTCTAGGAAATGGAAACATTCCCGGATATTAACAGGAAACATTCCGTGGAATGTAGGAAGCAGAGATACTCTTTGCAGCGCAGTGAAGTGGAGGCTCTTGAATTAATGTAATGAGCAGCAATAAACATTTTCAACAACAAAGATTGATGTTAAGCAAAATGTATAAGTTTGAATAAAAATATGAATGAATAACAAATTTTACTTCAAAATCCATTTGAATACTACAACAAACAATTTCCAAACAGATTTGGTCATCTCAAAAATATCTGCAACATACAATTATAGATTAAAATACCGCTTAAAACTATGCAATGAAAATTGTTCCCATGCATCCCTTAATATGTCACGTGCCACAGCAACGCCTGCATTTCGAAATCTATACAAACGGTAAAAAATGTATAACAATGTTTTTTTTTGCTTTCCTTAAATTAGCTAAAAAAATAAAAAAAAAATAGGCTGAAAATAAAATGTTCATCAAGATTGAGTCAATTAAGGGCGTTGACGTGTAACGAAATCTTCAATAATAATTATTAGTTTCGAATTGCAAATCTGGCACGCATGCGCAGTTGTATAGTAATTCAGCATATGAGTATGTTTTGAGTTTGAGCGGGCGAATTTTTTATAATACCTCTTTAGCCGGTTAGTCCCCCGGCTAATACAAAAAAAAAATTATTATATTCCTTCTCAAACGATGTAAAAAAAAAATTAGCTTCATCTACAGTGTCAAAACCCACAAGCTAAATTAATTCATTTTCAACACCTTTCCTGACAGTTTCTATAATATATGTTTGTTGTCCAATTGTTATTGTGTTTGTTTTTTCCAAAGACTTGACATTGTATTTGATTTCCCGTATTTGTTGTTTCTTTTTAAGCTTTATTGTTTTTGTTTTTCTCAAGCTCTGACAGTAACTCGACTTTAATTTGTCCCACATTTTATTTTTATTGTTTTAAGCCGCGCTGTGTTGAGCGCTGTTTTTTTAGTCAGCACGTCAAAAGATGCTGCATCTTATGGTTTTATATGTGACGGCTGTACTTATATGTGACGGTTGTTGTTTTAAATAGTGATGGAAAACTATTAATATTACTTACGTCACTATCGATGGTTTACAAATATCGCGACTATCGATTGTAAAAATAAACTATCAATAGTGTTTCGGTAGTGATTTTAGCTATTGTCGATGGTTAAAAGATTAAAACAAATTTGAGAACTTTATTTTAAAAAAATAAAATTTAAAAATTATGTACTTCACCAATGTTCGAAAATGCAATAATAACACTGTGCATGCCCAAAAATCAAACAAGCTTGGGACAAAACATTTCAGCATAATTCGAGGACACTGAATTAAATGGCGTTAACCGTTGTGTAATCTTTCGGTACATTTTCGAGAAATTCGAGTTTTAAGGTCAAGTGCATGCTACTGCAGTTTTTGTAGGCTGATATATGACTCCGCCGCTCCAGGATCAGGCGAAGGACCCTCGAACCTTAGTCAAATTAATAGTCTTGAGTTGGTTGAAATTCAGTTACAATGTGTTTTATTTGTAAGCAAATTATATTTACTTCAATGTATAATTTAATTTACAAATATGAATCTTTTCCTTATAATATATACTCAAAAAATAGTTAGGTGATGGTAACAGCTTCGGCACTCTGTAAATATCGTCGTTTCTGCCCTGAGTGCCCTCTCTTGCATATTCTAAAGCTCGGTTATATTCGGTGTTTTCGAAGTACAGGTGTATTCGATGCTTCGTAACTTCGGATGCGATCGGAATTTCGGAGTTCGGATATGTTCGATGTTGTAGCTTCGGTTATATTCGACGCTTCGTAACTTCAGGTGCGCTCGGAATTTTGGAGTTAGGATATGTTTGGTGTTGTAGCGTTAGATAACGAAGAGGGTCACGCTACAGGCAGGGCTGGACCACGTATTCGGCTTACAGAAGATACTTTGACTGGGTGATGTAGAAAATGTTATATAATATTTTATTTAAGTCAATATGTTACTGTTGCAATATTTAAAATCATTGAATTCAGTCAGAATAATTAAATGTTATATTGCTCTAATAATATATTTCAGAATTTTTATTTAAACTTAACAAATTGGTTTCATTCGCTGATTTTTCAAATATTTTCCTACAGAGAATAAAACTAAAATAAATCTTCGCAAAATTAGATTTGTCTCTTAAAAAATATAATTGCGAAAATAAACACACAAAAAAATTCCTTAAAAAAACTGCATTAGTTCAACACATATACAAGTTTAAAACAAGATTATACATATATGGAACATTTTACATGAAAAGAATAATCAAAAAAATTTTACACTCTAGATTTTCATCATTTTGCCTATCTTACACTTTTATTGGTTTCTTGTGTATAAAACTTCGATATTTATTGTAGTAGCTTAAAAAAATGCATTCAATTTTCCATAACCTCAAGAAAAAATTGGAAGGCTTACATTTGGAAGTGATGCAGAAACATCCTTCATCGGATCTTTTGAAAGCTTATGGAGGGGAGTTTTCAATTGATGTTGTTTCTAATCCACTTCGTTAAGAATGCATGTGGAAATCATTGTTTCGAAACCGCTTCTTTAAGAATGCATGTGGAAACTCTTGTTTGTTTTGAGACAATGTCAAATCCAGCCGAGAGAGATGTTTCCAAATTAATTTTTAATACAGTGGAGAAGAATGTTTCCCTCTAACGATATAGTGTGTCAAAAAAGGAATGGAGTGTACAACGGAAGGGAATGCTTCCTACCAGAGAACTGCATGAGTGGCTTCACTAACACATATGAGCACTCGTTGAAAATGAGATAAGCGAGCGTGGATCGTATACTCTATCAACGAATAAACAAAATGCTCACTCCCTCAAGAAGTAAACTTTGCCAAGCTTGCTATTCGCTACTGCAGTGCTTAAGAGATTGATGTAACGAATAGAGAAAGCTGAAAACACTCAGCCTCTCAAAGATATCAACTATTCCCATAACTCTCAATGATTTAGCGAATCACAGCGAGTCATCTACACAGTTTGCTACAGTTTGATAATTTTAACTATGCTGATGTTTATCGTGCACAAGAAATTAAATGTTTTTAATTTTGTTTATTATTAAGGTAATGTTTGCAGCAAGTTCATTGCTTTTATATGAAATTTTTTAAGATATAAGATATGTTTATATGAAAAACAAATCAATAAAAAATTATTAATTAAATAGAGTATTTTAATTTAAATTTGTTGTTTGTCTGCCGTTCTATTTGAAAATTTGTTAGTACAAACGACAACAAACCATGTCTTTTATAAAAGTCTTATCTTCTTTTTGGATTTCACTATAAAATTTCCAAACATCACTTTTAACGTTTCTTTTATATTTTCGTGGCGACCGTGGCGTTGTGGGTAGAGTGTGTGGCCCATACCCCAGAGAACCCTGGTTCGAATCCCACCTGACACAGAAGTTTTTACAACTGAATTAATTTTTCTGTTCGGCCGTCACCTCTCTGCAGACAATGGCAAGCCTTAGAGAGTAAAAACTGCCATGAAAAGCTTCTTGAGAACATAAGCCGTTTGGAGTTGGCATAAACATGTAGCTTCAGTTCTCGATCATTTGTGTTCAAACATTCCACAACATACACAACACAATTGATCATAAGAAGCTCGGTCAAAGTCCTTTCAAGGGCTGAAATGGCCATTTCGTTTTTTTTTTTTTTTATTTTTTAGTTTATATACGCCGCTAGATATCTATTTAATTATTTCTTGGTAGTCCACTTTTATCAAAAAAAAAAAAAATGCGCATATACAATGTATATTGGCAAATGCAGTTATATTCATTGAATGTCATCGAATTCAATTACGAAGATCATAAACATTAGATAAAAAAGATTTAGCCGCACATGATCGGTTTTTCCATCGGCGACAATGGAATGCAAAGCAACAACTCTCAGCTGAACTCTCTCAGCTAAACTCGCACAACTCTCAGCTGAATTACGAAGCAGGTAAAATTTTCACTATATGCACTATGTTTGTTCCAAGGTTGATTTATAAGGTTGTCGCAGGGCTGATCGCAGTCTCTTCTCAGTACCCATAATTGTCAAAACCAGCCAATTTTGCGGATGACTACGAAAGAAAAACGGATGATAAAAGAGAGCACTTGCAGATTTTCTATGAGCTGTCAACTTCGATTTGACAATTATGGGTACTCGCTCTCTCCCTTGCGACAACCTTATAAATCAACCTTGGTTTGTTCGTTGACGTGCACAACTCTCAACATGATGATCGAAGAAAGCGCATATTCTAGATTAGAGAGTGAGAGCATAGTTCGCACTCAACATATAAAAAGCGAGCGATTCAATCAAGGTTGATTTATAAGGTTGTCGCAAGGGAGAGAGCGAGTACCCATAATTGCCAAATCGAAGTTGACAGCTCATAGAAAATCTGCAAGTGATCTCTATTATCATCCGTTTTTCTTTCGAAGTCATTCGCAAAATTGGCTGGTTTTGACAATTATTAGTACTGAGAAGAGAGTGCAATCAGCCCTGCGACAACCTTATAAATCAACCTTGGATTCAATCAAAGCAAACACAATTTTTTGAGGAACGGGAATGTTTGTGAAAACATAACGAAGTAGTGAAGAAGTAGAGTGCGTTATTAAGCGAAGATTTCTGCTCTGTCTAAGAAAAATAGGTTTTTCGGTTTCCGGCATCTCTTCTACTTGACTGCGCTGCCCAGATAATTGATGTTCGTTGAATTTATTTGTATGCATTAAATTTAATTGCAGTTGTTTTGAGAGTTGTCAGAAATAAAATTCCCTAATCGTACCAAACATCTCTATAAATCGGCTTTTAAATGCCAAAATTGCTATTTCAAAGTAATATCAAAAAAAAAAGTCATAGTTTTTTAATTTAATCAATATGCATAACAAAGACAAACAAAATTAAATTAAGTTCATTCTTAAAATTATTATCTTAAAAGTAGTATTTTTAGTTATTTTATTCAAAAGAAATTTTATTCCATTTGAAATCAATAGAACGTAAAAAACAAAAAATATTAAAACTATTTTATGAAAAAAAAATTTATTTAAATAGTTTTGTGGAACAAAGCATGTAAGGGAATTTCCAAAGTAATGGTTGTGATAGATTAAGACAAATTCTTTGCATTTATTGAAAACATTGAAGAAATTTCTTCAACATATGCATATCGGCGTCGGCCCAAGCATTTATGGCGCCCTAGGCCATAGTTCTTACTATCGCCACATATTTTTCAAAATGCAAATAATAATAAAAGAAATAACTGGTAACTTCTTATTTTTTTAATCTAAATTATAAATAATTGTATTTTTATATTAAATTTAACTCAAAAAATTTCTTTTATAACAACATTTTTATCATTCAATTCCTATTTTGTTACTATATAGCGTTCGATAGAAAGGTAACCCAGGTAACAATTTCACCTAAATAAGCCAAGAGTAAAACTTTGTGTAAGGAACTTATGTGAGAAGCTGAATTTAAACTTCCTTGAACAATCCTTGAAACAAGTTTTATATAAGGTGCAAGCTTCTATCCAAGGAAAACAGGCGTATGAAACTAATTTCTTTATACAAGAACTGATATAAAGTTTGATATCAGGTTTTTATTTAAGGCTTATTCAGGAACTCGGAAATTGAAAAAAAAAAATGTTAATTGTTTTATTTTTTTTAGAATATATCCTGCAGTACGTTTCATTCCATTTTATTTAGAACAGAAATCATGTATGTACATTTTATATGAAATAAAACAAACTTTCTTTTCCTCACTGAATTTTCTACTGAAATTTATTGCCAGGCAAAAAAAAATCCCCCAAGTGACGTGATCGTTTGCGTTTTACAGAATACGGCCATTAATTACTATTTTCTTTGAATTTCCTGAAGTAAAACTTTATAAAGGCCTCAATTGCAATCATTGCGGTCTAAGGAGACAGTTTGTCACTAAGAGATCATCGGTTCAATTCCGGGCTCAGACAGAATTTTTTTTTAAATTTTTCTCTAAAAAATCCTCAAAAATTAAAGAAATATCTTGAAATTTTGCACATAAGCTTCGATATAAAGGGTGGTTCAATTTTAAGAGCCGATGTTGAATGTGAACCACACCTAAACGTCAAGTTTTTTTCTGTATTCCATTTGACATTTCTCAATTTTTGACTAACTCAAGTTGAACCATGGAAAGATACACAATTGAGCAACGCGTTAAAGCTATTCAGGCTTATTTTGAAAATGGGCGTTTAAATCAAAATGCATATCGAGATTTTTTCGGTCAATTTAATCGTCCAAAGGTGCGTACCGTCCACCTCAACTCGTCGTCGTGCCCAACAATTGCACCTCTCACGCTCGTCGCTGATGAACATTATGCATAAGGACTTGCATTTACACGCTTACGAGGTGCAATTGACTCAAGAACTAAAGCCTCTTGACCATTTCAAGCGTCGTCAATGGTCGGAATGGTGGCAAGAAATGGCAACAGTGGATGATCAATTTTCGAAGAAAATCATCTTCAGCGATGAGGCACATTTTTGCCTCAGTGGATTCGTCAATAAGCAGAATAGCCGCATTTGGGCGAATGATAATCCAAGAGTGATTGTCGAAAAACCAATGCACCAACAAAGATTGACTGTTTGGTGTGGTTTATGGGCTGGCGGCATCATCGGGCCGTATTTTTTCCAAAATGAGGCCGGTCAGGCAGTTACTGTGAATAGTATTCGCTATCGTGAGAAGATAACGAACTTTTTATGGGCCGAATTGGAAGATATGAATGTGGACGATATCTGGTTTCAACTGGACGGTGCCACTTGCCACACAGCTAACGAAACAATGGCTCTTTTGCGTGACAAATTCAATGGCCGTGTTATCTCACGTGGTGGCGATGTCAATTGACCGCCAAGATCATGTGATTTGGCACCGTTTGACTTCTTTCTTTGGGGTTATTTGAAAGAAAAGGTGTACGTCGATAAGCCAGCAACAATTCAAGAGATAAAGGATGAGATAATTCGGCACATTAGCGGCATAGAACCTCACTTATGCCTCAGCGTCATCGAAAATTTGGACCATCGGATGGAGGTGTGCCGCCGATTTGGCCGATATTTTGTTCCATACATAATCCAACCATACCAATATTATCATAATAAAAAGAAATGACAATTTCCTAAATAATTTGTGTTTTATTCAAAATCAACATCGGTCAATATGAAATATCTCGATGATATTTGGCAAAATCTAATGAAAACCAGAAAAACTTTGATAAATATATAAAACTGAATGACATCGTGTCTGTGTGTACCCAAATTCCGCCCACATCGTTTATCCAACCCATACATAAATATATTATTTGGTATAACGTGGAGTAATTAGAATAGAAACGTTGGTGTGGCATTTGCTTTCAATCAAACTTTTGTTACACCGTGTGTATGACTTCAACCAAATTTTTCACTCATAATCCTTGGTAGTTTGAGCAATCTTAAGTTAGTAAAATTGGGCGGTACTAAACAGGGGGCGTGGCACTTTATTTTTTAACTAGCTCCATCTAAACCGTTTGTTCGATTGCAAACAAATTTCTTACATATATTCTTTAGTATAATGAGAAGACTTTAGCTTTCAAAGGTGAGTGGGATTGGACAAGGGGCGTGTCAATTTAATTCTAATCGAACTCCATCTTTACCATTTGTCCGATTTGAACCAAATTTTGCAACCTAGGAGCCAGCAGAATGCCCGCAGTGTGAAAAGAGGTATTTTACAGCAATTGATGTAGCCAGCTCCATTTTTGTTTTTGAAAAAGCAACATTTTTTGAAACATAATAGTACCTATATTTTACCAAAATTCAAAATTTTAAAACTCTAAACAAATTTCTTTTAATAAAAGCCATCACCTCAATATCACTCTTTTTTACGCTCCTCTAAATGTATTGCCGGCCTTAATCGTGTTTAGGATTTTTTTATATGAAGTTTTTGTGCTTTATCTCTCTCCACACTTATTCAAAGAGTACCAAAAGCGTGTTAACGCTGTTTATGAATTAAAAAGCATCCGTGGCGAAGCCCAGACCACTTTGGCCTGCAAGTAGCAATATATTGATAAATATTTGAGAAAAATTACTTAAAATAATATTTAAGTACGAGGAGTGATTCATAACTTATTTTTAATTTATTTATCTAAATTTACACATAAATCTAAATTTGAATATTTGCAATTAATTTGTATTAAGTGGTCGACTTAACGAGAAAATACATAAAAAAATGCAATGCCGTAAGCTGTTTAATCTACTTCTATAGGGCTTTTATAACTCCTACGGTTTGAAAGATATTTGCTACACATTGAACTATATTCTGAGTTTATGTAATAAAACTAGCTTGGTAAATCACTCACAAGGGGAGTGTGGATGGAAAGGTTGAAAGCAGAAAGTTTGATTTCAATTCTAACAAGTTGATATTTTGTTCTCTTAAAGCATGCTCAACACCCTGTACCTAGACATTTTCAGAGTTGTTAATTTATTTTGTCAAGTTCTCTGAGCCATATTTTGCGCTTTGTAGCACTTCGCGGTCATAAAATGTTTTATTTATAAACAAAAATTGTTTCAATTCAATTGAAATGGAATCGATCGATATTCTAAGCGCTGTTCCAGAAAAACCACCGAGCTATGTATATGTACCAAGCTGTCGCTATTGCGACTGAGTCAACGTTGAAGCAGCTACAGTTAGCATTGGAATTTTTTCATGCGGAAAGCACTGAATTGACTACCTTGGATTGTGCTTTAATTTATTTATTTTTTCCAATAATTCTGTTTTTTTTTTTGTTCAACACTTATTCTCAATCATGTCCCTCTCCACACTTTTCCCTCATCTTAGTCTTATTCCCAAGCAATTTTCAGGCGTGAATCTATGATATTTCTTTTTTGCTGTCAACACAGCGACTACTCAGTGAACGTGGTGGACTCATGTTTTATGCGCATCTTTAAAGAGTTGTTGGCACAACTAGAAAAGGATGTTCGCCAAGCAGGAGGGTAGCGGTGCACATCATGTGTAGAGCAAGTCAATTGTTTTGACACCTAACACTATTGTGCTTGTAAGCACTTTATGTTCTTGTTGTACTTGTTGTTTTTGTGCTTTGTGAATCCTTTCGGGATAACGTTGATGTTGTGCAAAATGTACAAAAAACTTTTTGTGTCCCACTCCCTGGTGACCATGGCTACGGCCAATAAACACATTAACGCGTTATTTAGTTGTCAACCACATCAGCGCACAGTAACCACTTCAACGGCACTCGTGCTCCTTTGCTTCGGCGTCCAATCGTTCAATTGTCCGTCCATGCGTCTGTCCGTTTGTTCGTTTGTTTAAGTCCGCTCCTCCGTCCTGCCTGCTGCTTGGTGAATATTATGCTTTGCGGCTTGTTTTGATGTCAAAGCCGCATCCGATCCAGCCGTTGCAGCTATCGTGCAGCTATTTGCAATGGAATTTTTCCAACATGCTCCCAATTTTAACCGCACCGTATGGCGGTTTTCTTCTGCCCAGTGGTAGCATTGCTGCTGTTGCTTCTATATCTAACATATTTATTAGCAGTTTAAGCCATAGTGTATGGTAACAAATTCTCGAACATGGCTCTTGTGCACAGTCATCAGTCTTTGAAATTGGCCAACAGCACATTCAGCTGGCGTCATTGATTCGGCTTAGACTAGATAGTATTTACTTTATTTCTTTAAAAAATCAAAAACCAATAGCAAAATATTACATTAAGAAGGTATAAAGAATTGGATTTAAAAAGTTTGGAATCTTTTAGTCTTACATTTAGTGGAAATATATTTTATGAGGCTTTTGTAAATAAAAACCATTGATAAAACATTTTGTTGAATCTATACTGACAAAAATTGATCAACTCAGTATAGGAATTCGTCAATATGAAAAATATTGTTCGTTCCGACAAACTACTGGGTTGAGTTGATAAATTTTTTGTCAGTATGGAGACAAAAAAGTTTCTGTCAAGGTTTTTTCTTTTATTATATACTCGTATAGTCCCAAGATAACCAATAATATTTTACCTTTTTATTTTTTACTCTTTTAGCATAAATATTTTTTTGCTTAAAATATTGTTGAATATGGTTTTGCTAAATAATATTGACGTGACTAGTTGAAATCTTATAATGTTGAAATTTTATTTTCCCATTTCAGTTTGGTGACTTAGATAGGACTTAGAACAGTTTACTTTTAAAAAATTTTCATTAAAATGCACATTTTTCTTTTGGGCAAAAAATTTAAAAAATTTCATTTATGGAACCTTCTCGCCGCAATAGTAAAATCAATAGTAAAGAGTTTTATGTATACTAAGAGGATGAAAATCATCGCATATAAGGTTCTCTCAAGAGTACTGTGTGAAAGATTAAAGCCGATTACAAAAGCACTGATTGGACTTTATCAGTGTGACTTTAGACCTGGAAAGTCCACTATAGACCAGACTTCACGCTAAGACAAATTCTGGAGAAAACCCACGAAAATCGAAATGACACACAATCTCTTTGTCGATTTTAAATCTGCGTTCGATAGCCCGAGAAGAGATTGCCTATACGCAACAATGTCTGAGTTCGGTATACCTGCAAAGTTGATTAGACTTTGCAGAATGACGTTGAGCAACACACGCAGCTCCGTCAAGGTTGGAAATGACCTCTCCGAAACCTTCAATACCAAAAGAGGTTTCAGACAAGGCGATCCACTGTCTTGCGATCTCTTCAACATCATCATGGAGGGGATCATACGAAAGGCCGGTATGCATTGTAATGGCACCATTTTCTACAAAGGTGTCCAGCTCCTTGCGTACGCTGATGATATTGATATTGTCGACAGAACCAAGAGAGATGTTACCGCTGCTTTCACTGCTATCGAAAAAGAATCAGCCAAAGTGGGTTTGACGATAAATGAGGGTAAAACAAAGTATATGCTGTCTACAAACAAGGGAGAGCGGCGTTTAGACTCCCACGTTTCATCCGGCAGCTATAACTTTGAAGTAGTCAAGGAATAGTTTGTATACCTTGGCACCGCCATTAATAACAACAACGAAGTCAGCTTGGAGATAAAGCGAAGAACAATAATTGCTAATAGGTGCCACTACGGGCTCAGTTAGGAACTAAGTTCCAGAGCCCTCCCTCGATCGACAAAACTCACACTCTACAAGACGCTCGTTCTACCTGTGTTGCTTTATGGCGCTGAGGCATGGGTAGTTTCGCAAACTGACGCAGCCGCTCTGGGGGTGTTCGAGTGAACAGTTCTTCGCAAAATCTTCGGTCCTGTACAAATCAGCGATGACTATCGTATCCGAATGAACCACGAGCTCGGCGTATAACTGTGCAGCGACTACGCTGGCTGGGTCATGTTCGTCGTATGGACGACGAAGCTCCAGTGAAAAAGGTGCTCGAGGCGAGGGTCGCTGGTCAACGACGACAAGGGAGACCATGCTTCGGATGGAAGGACCAGGTCGAGGAAGCCCTAACCGTACTTGCTGTATCCGATTGTAGAAGACGCGCGCAAAGCAGAGGCGGCTGGCGAGATCTGATGAGGTCGGCCGAAACCCGAAGACGGATTACTACGGCCACCTAAATAAGTAAGTAAGAGGATGAAAAGTAACTGCAAATAAAATTTAAAAAAGTTATAATAAGGGTTTTATTTACTCTATGTTAATGTAACTTGAATCGTAACACGCCCACTCAATGGGTGTAACCGGAAGTAGGCGAAAGTAACCGAAAATTAAACTTAAAATTGCTATAGTATGCATTTTATTTACATTAAGAGGATGAAACTTGATATGCAACTCGCCCCCACTCAATAGGCCGAAACTTGAATTAGCCGAAAGTAGCCACAAATTAATGGAGTTAAAAAATAAAACAATAATAAACTTAATGGAAAAATAAAATTTTACCGCTATTTGCTTCTTTCTGCTTTCGTCTTAATAAGATGCTTTAATATACAAGCAATAAGCGCACTATAACAACCAATAAGCACAATAAGCTTCTTTAATCTGTAAGCAATAATCGCACATTATGAACATAATAAGCTCAAAAAAGTCTACTTTGGCGAAAACTTTGAGCGTAACATGCCCACTTAATGGGCGTATGTAGAAGCAGCCGCAAATGAATCTTTAAAACGCTTTAACGAGGCTAAAGTCAATATAGCACCTGATCAAGATACTTTAATAATCACATATTATACAAAATTGAGCTTGTTTTCGTAGTTAATCCCATTCTTGAGATACAGCACAAAATGTGTTTAAGCTGTATGGCAGCTGCCACTACCTTAAAATTAAATTAAAATTTAAGACATACCTTTAATAACGAAAACTACCAAAAAAATTAAAAAAATAATATTTTTCGTCTAACTTGTACCAATCGCATTGTACTGTGCGGCCCTTCAGAGTGTCTTGAGCTGTTTGTGGTTTGTGCACATCGCTTGCACAAGTCTAGAGTGACCGGATGGAGTCGCGCTTAGTACGACCGGGCTGATATATCTATCTATATTCTATTCTATATTGTAAAAAAATTGTAAAAAAAAAAAATCTGTACATGAAATATTTTTTTTTTTAATTCTTTTTGCGTTGGACATTTTGAATGACGAGGAGTCCGAAAATCGCATTTTTAAAATTTTTGTCTTTCTGTCTGTCTGTTAAAGCATCACACGAAAACCACTCGATGGACTTAAATGAAACTTAACATCTTGGTTCTTTATACCACCGGTCATAACATAGGCTACTTTTTATCCAGTAAACAAGGTTGGACCCTGTAGGGGGCGCTGCGATCGGGTTCCAGGCATTCTTTTTTTTTTAGCTTATCGCCGAAACCGTTCATCCATGATATGCATGAAAATTTGTAAGTAGAGTTCTTCGGATACCAGTAAACAAGGTTGGACCCTGTAGGGGGCGCTGCGATCGGGTTCCAGGCATTCTTTTTTTTTAGCTTATCGCCGAAACCGTTCATCCATGATTTGCATGATAATTTGTAAGTAGACTTCTTCGGATACGGTGAGTTTTTATACCTTATTTACTCTGTTCTATCTCGAATACCAGAGGGTGCTGTAGTACAAATATTTTGAAAAACCTCGACAAACTCCAACACCGTTCATCCGATTTGCATGAAAATTAGAATTTAGGGGTTTTCTGGTACGGTGAGTGTTTTGGACTTAACTTTTTTGTGCTATCTTGAACACCAGAGGGCGCTGTAGTACAAATATTTTAAAAAACGTCGAAAAACTTCTAAGCCGTTTATCTGATTTGCATGAAAGTTGGTGTATAGAGATTTTGAGAAACGGTGAGTTTTCATGACTTATAAACTAGGTTTTTTCTTGAACACCAGAGGGAGCTGTAGTACAAATATTTTAAAAACGTCAAAAAACTTCCAAGTCGGTCATACGATTTGCATGAAAGTTGGTATATAGAGGTTTTCGGAAACGGTGAGTTTTTATGATTTATAAACTAGGTTCTATCTTGAACACAAGAGGGCGCTGTAGTACAAATATTTTAAAAAAGTCGAAAAAGTCCAAAACCGCTCATCTGACTTGCATGATATTTTGTATGTAGAGGTTCTCGGACACGCTGAGTTTTTTTGACTTATCTACTCTATTCTCTCTCGAACACCAGATGGCGCTGTAGCACAAATATTTTGAAAAACCTCGAAAAACTCCTAAGCCGTGCATCCGAATTGCATGAAAGTTGGAAAATAGGGGTTTTCTGATACGGTGAGTGTTTTAAAGTTATCTTTTTTGTGCTATCTTGAAACCAGAGGAAGCTTTAGTACAAATATTAGGAAATCGTGAAAAACTCCAAAACTGCTGATCCGATTTGGATGAAAATTTGAAAATAGCGATTTTCGAGTACGGCAAGGGTTTAGGTGCTATCTTGTTTGCTCTTTCTCGAAACTAGAGGGCGCTGTTGTCCAATTTGTACGTGTGTATGTTGTCAAACTGTTCCTTAACGGCTGCACTGATTTTGATGAAATTTTGTGTGCGTTTCAGTGGATCCCTGGATGGTTCAGATTCACAATTGGACCCGGTAGGTGGCGCTGCAATCGTGTTTAATGGATTTTGTTTTTATAGCTTATCTCCGAAACCGTTCATCCAATTTGCATGAAAATTTGTATGTGGAGGTTTTTGGCTACGGTGAGTTTTTATGACTTATCTACGCTGTTCTTTCTTGAACACCAGAGGGCGCTGTGTACAAATATTTTAAAAAACTACTAAGTTGTTTATCCGATTTTCATGAAAATCGGTATATAGGGGTTTTCTAATATGGTGACTGTTTTGTACTTGTCTTTTTTGTAGGTACTATATCGAACACCAGAGGACGCTGTAGTACAAATACCTTAAGAAATCGTGAAAAAGTAGAAAGCAGATCATCCGATTTGGATGAAAAATTTTATCAAAGGATTTACGTGTACGGCAACTGTTTTAGCGTTATCTCTTTTGCTCTGTCTCGAAAAGTAGAGGGCGCTGTTGTACAATATGTACGTGTGTATGTTATTAAACTGTTCCTAAACGGCTGTACCGATTTTGATGAAATTTTGTGTGTGCGTTTAAGTGGATCCCTGGATGGTTCAGATTCGCAATTGGACCCGGTAGGTGCTTTCATGTAATCCGAAACCATACATCCGATTTACATGAAAACTTGTATTTAGGGATTTTCGGGTACGGTAGTTTTTATGACTTATCTATTTTGTTCTATATTGTACACCAGAGGGCACTGCAGTACAAATGTTTTAAAAATCTCGAAAAACTCCTAGCTGTACATCCGATTTGCGTGAAAATTTTTACATAGGAGTTTTCGGATACGGTGGGTATCTTTGACTTTTTTTCTGCACTGTCTTAAACACCAGATGGTGCTGTAGTACAAATCACTTAAGAAATGATGAACACTCAAAAACCGCTCATCCGATTTAGATAAAAATTTGTATATCGGATGTATAGGATTTGATATCGAGTATGGAAAGGGTTTTGGCGTTATTTTTTTATTCTATCTCTAAAGCCAGAGGGCGCTGTTGTACAAATACCGCAAAAAACTCAAAACAACTCACCCGATAAGTATGATTTTTATAAGTGATTTTCGGGTGCGGTGAGTCTTTTGGCGCTATATATTTTGCTATATCTTGAAGCCAAGAGAGCGCTGTACTACAAAATATAGTAAGGCGTAGCAAAGCGCGAAGGGTGGTATATATTTTTTTTTTTTTTCTCTATGTGTATTTATATTTAGCTGATGCCGAATTCTGTGGTATTTGAGTATGCATCAACACATGCGCAAGTCAGTTGCGTCATAAGTTGGCGTTCTTTTGACATTTCAATTTCTAATTTCAATGCTTATTTAATTTTTGTCCAGTTTCCTCGCGAATTGTCAAAAATTCGTTTTTGCTCTGATTTTTTTCAAAAATGTGCATTCTATCGAATACAATATAAAACTTGAAAATCTATTTTTGCAAGCGATCGGCGGCAAGCACACTCAAATCATGATTTCCCTAACTTTTTCTCATAATTTTCAAATGTTGGAGCTACATTTTGTTCATTTCGCCAAAGTTACCGGTTTGAAAGATGCACACAAAATTCCTTCTAAAGTTTGTGAAAAGTTTTTTCAAATCGACGAATGAAATCGAATTTATTTGTATCAACTCCCGAGCTAAGCCGGGTATTCAGCTAGTCCTAAATAAGACAACAGGCTCTTAATATACCAGAGATTTAACAAAGGTTCCGATAAGCGCTACCGAAAGTACTACAATTGTAGTGTTTTACTCCTATAGGGTCGTTAGTACTACTTTATTCCCCAAATATAAATAGTGCACTGAAAAAAATCGACATGTTTTAAAATTGAATACAATGTTATCATTTTCAAAATGTATTTTTTCATACAAAATATTTTAATTTTTTAAAAATTCACATATAAATGGATATTATTTTATTATTATTGATATTATTTTATTTTGACGAAAATTGTTTCAAGCTATTTTTTGATCACAAATTTTTTGATCACATTTCTGATACACACTATACTGTTTTTTTTTTTTAATTCTCCCATACATGAAAGTTTTATAAGAGGCTTTTATAGTTATTAAACGTTTATGAATAATGTCGTTTTTTACTTTTTTCTTATAAAGGCTATAATTAGTTTAAATGCACTAGTTTTAAATTTTAGTCTACTTAAAAAAAAATCATCAGTACAAAGAAGCACCAATGGTTCAATTATTATCCCAAAATGTTAATTTCTGAAAATAATTGAAACTATTTTAATTGCTTGGACGCCACTACAAAAGTAGCAAACACAAAAGTTTGCCATAAAAAGCAAAATCAGCAGCAATAATAAAATTTCGAACAAACTGTATAAAACGGCTGACAATGAACAAACCGGAAGTGACAAATGTGGCCGGCAGTTGTGGCAGGTTTTTGTTGGCGGAAATGAAAACATCAAAGACAGCATTCGCATAAATATGCTGATATTAAAATCGAACGCAAATATTTATAATAAGCTGTGTAAAAGCGGATTATTTTTGAATTTCATTACATTTTAAAATTAAAAATAAAAATAAAAAAGAAACCAAAAGTACAGCAGTGCAGAGTATTCATAGATCGTTTAACCCAAATAAAATATGATGTTTGCAAAAAACAAGACAAAGCAAAAAAAAAAAAAATGTGAAGAGCACACAGCATGCAGCTCTAATCTGTTAATATGATGGACCACTGATTAGGAATACTTTCTGATGCGTTGTCAGATTTTGTTAAGCGTCACGCCCCACAAGCACACAACTTATGCTGTGAATATAAGTGATTTTTTTTCTTTTCAAAATATAGGTTGAAATCCTGCTGATCCTTATTGAACATTTAAGATAAAAGAATGCAGTTCAATACGAGCATGTTTTCAACACAACAAACAATTGCAATTCGATTGTCCTTTTATGTTGTTGTTATCATATTGTCGCTAGCTGATTAAAATATTGTCAGCAGGATATCAGTTTGTTGAGCCCATAAAGTGGGCGTTAACCCGAATAATGTATTTTGAAAATGTATAAACATGGCTATTAGATGCGTAGACAAAAAGCGGATTACATATTTTGAGGTGTACAAAACAACACAAACCTGGGAATAAATTTTCGATTGTTAAGTCAAAAGAAATATCGTTTATCAAAGATTTTTTTTTTTCTACAAAAGAAAATACATTAGTTCTGCGCACCATGCGCACAATTCTTTTTTTAACAAAAAAAAAAAGAAACTAGCTCATCTTAAGAGAAATAAATAAGTTTAAATTTAAACTTCTTTACGACTCAAAACAATAGCAGAAATTCGATCAAAACTATGCGTTCTCAACAGACTCCTTTATTAAATAATAATTCCCGTGGCTAAGTTTTGTTTCTTCTGCTATTTTATGCTCCAACATAATTGATTGAAAACTCAACTGAATGTGATTGCCTCGAATTGTCCAAGTCCAACGTAAATATATGAGAAAATTCAGCTCTTCTGCTTGAATCCACCGCAACTGGTGTGCTTCCAATAGCGACTTCGGTCTTAAGTGCGGAGTTCAAAACCTGCTTGACACAGCTGGTGGTGATCAGATTTTATTATTATAGAGATTTTATTTTTTTTTTTTTAATTTAATGCTTGGCTTCTGGTTAATTACCACTTTCGGTGAGCTGTTTGTTACAACAATCGCAACAACAACAACAACAGTAAAAACCAGCAGCATCACATACACGCCGCAGCTACAAGCTGATGATCATCATCAGCCAAAACAACAGCGCGATCTTGCTCACTGACTCTGCTGACTGCGCCGATCATTGATTAATTTCTATAATTTTCATTGTTTACCGTGCGATGTTCAACTGTGATAACATACCAACGTTTTGTTATTTGTAGTTGTTGTTGTTGTTGTTGTTGTTGTTGCTGTCTCTTATATTTTCACCGGATGATCGTCATTTGTTACGCATGTTTACAAATATCCATAAAACTAGAACTCTCTATCCCTGATGACTGACCATCGTCGATCATTCATTCATTCACCCATTCATACATTTCTGATGTTACTGATGACGAAAGTTCGCTGATATGATTGATCTTCACTGCTGCTGGAATTTTTTTTCTGATCTGCCTGTTTTAGTTTTTAAATCATTACAGTAGAGTGTGGTTGTTGTAATTGGTTCTGTAGACACCCTGTTGGTTGCATCTATAATTTATTGCTTAAGTTTTATTCGTTGCTATTGAAAACTTTCGTTCAAGCTTCTTTTTTCTTAATTAGTTGTTGAAATTTCTTTTGTTATCCTATTAATTACGCTTCGGAGGTTGTTCTTTGAAACAGGTGGTGGTGATTTTTCAAAGCTTACAAATCTCTTACGTATTTTGCTTACGTATGCCTACAGATAATAAGTATTCAAAAGTTGATTTCAATATGAGAAAGCTTTTAAAATATAAACGGAAACTATTATACAAAAATTAGATAGCAGAATTTCCATTAAGGGAAAACCCAGAAGTTAACTGTGAAACAAAATTAAGGGGGAACAACCCTGGGTTACTGAATAAACTAGTCAAATATGATCTTAGAGATCACTGAGGCTTGATTACAATCAAAATTAAAACATATTTAAATTTTATGTAATTTATTTGAAGTCAGAAATTAATTGTTGTTCTCCTGATAGTTTGTTTCTACTGATCAGTTGTACTCTTTAGTGCATAAAAATTGAAATAAAAAACCGGTAAGCAGAGCTGGGTTGTAATGATTCCTTTTGGAATTAATATCGCGTCAATTCCAATTGCTTGGAATTAGGAATCGGTAATTGGGCATCTCAATTCCTCAGGAATGGAATTGGGAAAAATTCGTCAATTTCATTCCAGGAATTGTAATTGGTAATTGAACATCTCAATTTCTCAGGAGTGGAATTGGAAAAAATCGTCGATTCCATTCCAGGAATTGTAATAGTTAATTGAATTTTTCAATTCCTCACGACTGGAATTGGAAAAAATTATCAATTTCATTACAGAATTGTAATTGGTATTAGACCATTTCAATTCCTCAGGAATTGAAATTTTCAATTCCATTATAGGTATTGTAATTGGAGGTTACTGTAATTGTAATTGGATTACAGTAACCTCAATTGCTATTGAAATTGGATTACAGTAGCCTCAGTTACAATTCCTGCAATGGAATTGAAAATTTCAATTACCAATTCCTTGGGAATTGATATGTGCAATTACCAATTCCTTAGGAATTGATATGTGCAATTACCAATTCCTGAGGAATCGATATGTGCAATTACCAATTGCAATTCCGTAATAGAATTGACCATTTTTTTCCAATTCAATTCCAGAGGAATTGAAAAATTCAATTACCAATTACAATTCCTGGAATGGAATTTTTTTTTCAATTCCATTCCTGAGGAATTGAGATGTTCAATTACTAATTACAATGCCTGGAATGGAATTGACGAGTTTTTTCCAATTCCATTCCTGAGGAATTGAGATGATCAATTTCCAATTCCAAATTCCAAGGAATTGGAATTGAAAAATAATGAATACTCTTCGACCCAGCTCTGCCGGTAAGCTACCGCACTTTATTCTCACTAAAGTTTTCTAGAGCCTCAAGTATAGAAAATATAAAAATATATCGAAGACAGAACGAGTTTTCTTCTTGCTATTATATTGAAAGAAGTGTTATGAAAGTTATCAAAAGCAAGTATTGGTTTTAGTAGTCCAAATGTGGTAAAATCGATATGAATTTATTAACATAGCAATGATTCCCTAAGTCCGTGGTTTCCAAAATTTTATTAACACCCTGACTAAGACTGAATAACTCTACAAAGCCTGTTTCCAAAAACAGAAAAAAAAATTGCAGTTTTGAAAAATATTAATTTTTTCCAATCTTATTTGGAAGTATTTAAGAAGATTCTTACTCAAGTATAATCTTTATATAAGGCTTTATTCAATAACATATTTTTAAGGAAGTATTCAAGAAGATTTTTACTCAAATAAATCGTTATTATAAAAAAAAATTAACATCACACGGTATTTATTCCAATTATAGAAACAAAAAACAAAGTTTGTCTTGGTTTGGCGTTGAACCATGAAACATTTGATTGATAATCTGTTTGCTTAGACCGTAGGGCTACCGAAGCAATTTGTTGCCGGCAAATCAAGTGCTTATAAGAAATGATTTCAGTTGAGGCTTCTATAAAGTTTTACTTAAGGAAACTGAAAGAAAGTTGTAATTAAGTTTCAACATCATTCAAGCAAATTCGTGAATAGACGAGTGGATAATGTGATCTGTTGCTGGTACAAAGGTTTAATCTACGCTCAGTGAACACACACAAACATTTTATAAATGCACAAAATTTGTGTTCTAAGATAAAAAAAAAAAATTAAGACGAAATGTACTTGCAGAAATATAACTGTGGTCACAAGCAATAACTGCATAACTTAAAATATTGTAAAAAACGATATTTTAATTGCACTAACTTCGACCATTTTTTCTGAAATATACGAAGGCAATTTGAGAAATAAGTGAATTTTTCAATTTCCCGCCTAGTAACTTTTAATGCCACACTGATCCTGTCAACTACCATCGTTAAATAGACTGCTGACAAAATTTCAGCTCGCTGCGATGCTTAGTTTGTGTTTGGCAACCATTGACAGCAGACGATCTTGCGTATTTTGGCGAAAAAGGAAAAAAGTCTTGTGCTCGTCAAGCATAATTTTTTGCGCAAAAAAACCATCAGCCAAACCAAGGAAAGGCTTGATAAATACTTTGAAGACTCCAGCACCATCAATTTTAATGGTTAAGAAGCCGTTTACTGAATTCCGATGCGGTCGTACAAGCACAAGTAACGCTGAACGTTTGGGAAGCCCAAATGAGGTCACCACACCAGAAATAGTCACTAAAATTCACGATATCGTGTTGGCCGATCGCAGAGTTAATGTCGGAAGCATCTCAGACGAAATCATTCGGATATGAAAAAATTATCCCCAAGATGGGTGCCGCGTTTGCTCACTCTTGACCATAAAAGCGATCGTGTGACTAATTTAAGGACGTGTTTGGCGATGTTGAACAAAGATAAGAAGGATTTTTTCCGTCGATTAGTAACTAACCGTGGACGAAACATGGATCCATCACTACAAGCCAGAGACAAAGGAACAGTCGAAATAGTTGACTTCACCGACGGAACGTGTTCCGAAGAAGGCGAAGATGACGCTAACAGCCGGATAGGTTATGGCGACAGTATTTTGGGATGAACGCGATATAATCCACATCGATTACCTTCAACCGAAAACAACGATCAATGGCGAATACTATGCAGCCGAATTCGCTTTGAAAGAGACACGTCCCCATTGGCCAAGGAAAAAATGGTTCTTCCATCAAGACAATGCGCGAGCTCACAAAATTCCATGAATTGAAGCACGAATTACTTCTTCATTCAGCATATTCTCCAGATTTGGCCTCCAGCGGCTATTTTCTGTTTCCAAACCTGAAGAAATGGCTCGGCGGAAAGAGATTCACCACCAGAGAAGAGCTCAACACCGGAACAGAGGCCTATTTTGAGGACCTTCCGAAAACGTATTTTTCGGATGAGATCAAAAAATTGGAGGATCGTTGGACGAATTGTATCGAGCTAAAAGGAGAATATATTGAGAAATAAAACGTTTTTTTGCCGTAAAAATCATTTCTTGTTTCATTTTTCACTGAATTATCAAACGGCCCACGCATTTGCAGAAAATATTCTTTTTTGTGAGAAACTATAAACGAAATTTAAAGAAAACATTTATTAAAATTAAATAAATATTTCTCTGTTTTCGGGAAAAATTAACGCAATAAAGGAAACGGTTGAATCTGTTATAAAGAATATTCTTCTGTTAAAGAGAAGGTGTCTTCATTGAAGAGAAAATATTAATCTTTTTCATTGCAGCTTTTTACCATTTCTAGGGAATTTTCGGGATCACATTTAAAGAAAAGCATTCTCTGGAGCAAAGTCTCCAAAGAGAGCTTTTTTCTCATTTTCCGAGAAACGTTTTTTCTGAGTGTAGATTAAAGGTGCCAACTGAGTATAGGTTAGGACACTGCTAAGATGTCAAAATACTGTAGTGGTGGCAACCTGCAAACAGTGGCAACCAGCACGCATTTCTTGAAAATAAACCCTACTCAATCAATGTGAAATGATACGCGTACTTTTCTAGTCCAGTAACTGAAGTAAGTTTAGAGTATTTATGTAATTTTCAGGATTAAACTCCTCCTGCAACTCCTCACACAAATTTACCTTTTCGTATCACTCATTACATAACAAAGTTTGATACAGAATTCTATAAAATTGCCTGTTATTAACTTTGGTTGAAAAATCTCATAAATTTGGATTGCCAAAGACATATTGACACGATTTTCTGATGAATTTCGAAAATTATCGATAAAGCAAGTGTGTTCGACAACATAGCGCCCTATTAATTTTTCAATTACTATGTATACAACAAAATTTTTCAGAAATCAGCTCTGTGCCTCAACTATTCAAATCACAATACTCAACATATGCAACATGACATGACTTTGTTGATTGGGTCAACTTGTCGAAGCACACACATTATTGTGCTGTGTTGTTAAACATCAGCTCAAAGAGTTCGCTGGGTTAATCAAATTGTTTCAACGATTTCATCACCGTTTGTTTTGTTTTTTGTGTTTTTGTTGTTGTTGTTCCTTTGTGCATAAATTGATAGAACACAACATGAGAACACAATAAATTAATATTATTTATTCTCAGTTCTCAACACTCGACACAGACAATTTAATTGACCTCTAGAGGTCAAAACGATGATGGAAGGCACCTCGAAGTAGCAGCAGCTCGAACTCAAAGAAAGAACAAAAAAAAAAAAGAAAAACTGAAAATAAACGAAATCTTAAGAAAAAAAAAACAAATGAAACGCAACGAACAATTTAATTGTGGCCAATAAATATTGTGAAGGAGTTTCACTGCGCTCATTCGGCACAGCGATTATGACAAAGGGGACAAAATTTAGCGGTACAAACAACATTTATTGAAGTATCTAATTGAATTTGTGAATTTATGCGTCGTTGACATGACGTTTGTCTTAATTGTCTGCAAACGTCATAAATCAGTCCCAACACAACTGAGTTGGGCTTCGCAGTTTTCTCAGCTCTCATTCATTTACTTGCACTGGCTGGATCACTTGGATGTGAAGTAATCAATTTATGACATTGTGCATTATTAATACAGATCGTAGTAGTCTGGGAACCGAACTTGTTGCCGAAGACAATAGCAAGCTTTCAGTTTGCTGGGGTCTCGTATTTAATGTTTACTCGCACTATTGTTTCTATGCTGTGCTCATTCAATACAGATTTGTCTGAATGTATAGGTTTGTTTTTTTTGTTTTGTTTTTGCCGAAATGTTCTTTATTGTGTGCTGCCTTGTCCATGAATCGCGTACGCATTTATACTGGCTTCTGATTAACTTCTATGCCGTTGAAGATTTTCATTCTTTTATTAACTTTAATTTGGTTAATTTACAGAATTTATGACAATGCTTCAGTATCTTTGAGATAAAAAATTGATGAGCTAGATAACTTGTAGTAATCGAATAAAATTTTGAGATTTTTCATTTCATTTAATATCTAACTTATATGATATCTAAACGTATCTTTTTATTAAAGTGCTTACCAGATTAATAAACATTAATTTTTCACTAATTTTCAATAAATCCGTATGAAATTCCAATTAAAAATATCATAATAACTGAAATTACTAGGAAAATTAATACAAATTTATTGGTTTTTTTTTTAAATATGTCGTTAGGCCTGACGTAATTTAAAAATATTTTTATTAGATTTTTATTTCTTAAAATCGTTTGTCTTATGATTTAAAAAAGGCTTTAAAAATCTCAAGTCGTTGCGATCCTAATAAATCAAGGTCCCAGAATTACCTTTAAGATATCGGCTTAAGTACGAATAATAATATAATACTTGAAGCGAAGCTTCTTACTTCTCGTTCTGTGACTTGCAAGAGTGAAATCTCAAAAACGACACTTTTTTACGCGACACCGTTTTCTTAAAATTGCATTACAACAAGAAAATTAAGTATTAAATATTAAAAATATTCCTTGCCTCTCGGTGGGAATCGAACTCGTACCCCATCGATCTTTAGTTCAATACACTACCAATCGATCCAAACGCCTTTATGATGCACAATTATTGATTCAATATTAAGGCTTAAATTGCAAACCAAATTGATCATGTAGTAATCGACGGAAGGCATGCCTCTAGATGTGTGAGATGTGTCCGGGGGTCAACATTGACTCCGACCACTATCTTGATACAGCCAAGATCCGCATGCGACTATGCAATGCTAAGAACATACGCACAGTAATGCAACGAAAGCTAGATGTCGCTAAGCTGCAATTACAATGGACTAGAATTGAAGGCCTACTCCGCTCAACTCTCGGTTAAGCTCAACCAACCAACCTCTAAACCCGACGACGCCGGCGGACTTTGGGCGCATTCTTGCTCGCTGCCGCTGAAGAAGTCTTTGGTTTCCGGCACCCGCAACCTTGAAACCGATGGCACGATCAGAAGTGTCGCATCGCGACAGCAGTGAAAACGCCACTTACATACAAACGCTGCAGTCAGCTGCTCCGCGAGCCGTGCGAGAAAACTACAGCGAAAAGAGGAAGGAAGAGAGGCGCAAGAAAAGAGAGCAGGAAAAGCGTGAGCGTGAGGAACTAGAGATATATCAGGCCAAGCACGAAAAGCATCTAACCCAAGATTTTAAGCCCGGAGATGAAAATGGAGATCTGGTTACAGATACGTAGAGAGCGCTGAGACTGTGGATACAGCACTTCTCCAAATTGATTACTGGCGACGATTCCATCTTCGATCATGCTCGAGTCGGCGATGACTATATCGTATCCGAATGAACCACGAGCTGTATGAGCTCTAAGAAGACATTGACGTAGTTCAGCGTATAAAAAAGTGCTCTAGGCGAAGCCCTAACTGCACTTGGTATATCCCATTGGAAAAGGCGCGCTCAAAGCAGAGGCTCCTGGCGAGAGCTGATGAGGTCGGCCGAAACCTTAACACGGGTTGTAATGGCCACCTAAGTAAGTAAGTAAGTAGGTTAGTATATCAAACAATAAAATAGAATTAATAATTGGTAATATTTAATAACTATTAACTTGAATGAATAAAAATTTTGGAATGTATACAGTATGATTTTTATTATATGGGCGGTTCTACAAAAAGCTATAATAACAATTCGGATTAAAAAATTCTTCATAACATGGACGTATTCATAGCATTTAATTCAAATCTATTACTTATTTTGTTTTCATTGGTTTAAATAATTATAAAAATAATAAAATCGAACACTTTATAGTACTAAAAAAGTAATTCAAATTAAAAATTTAATCATAATAATTGTACTTTCATACATGAACAATTTTTTAACTTCAAGCTATTAAGCAAAGCCAACGTCAAGGGAACCTTTTGAACCCATTGACATCAACACAAGCAAGCTGTGAATTTCAATTTTATTTTTTTCCTCTTCATATAAAGATCGCCTAGAAGAGATATGGAAACATAGTGTGCAGGAGTAACCTAAGAAGCGGTACGTTCCGACCGGATATACCTAAAAAACTGAGTACACGCCCAATACGAAGCGACAAAAGTGAGAAAGGACCATTGCAACAGGATGATGGTATTGCTGATGCTGATGATGTTGCCGATGATGATGACGAAGATGATGAAGAGAAGTTAAAGCAAACGAAGGTGCCAGATGAAATACAAAATAAAAATTATAACAAAAAATAAGGAAACAAAAAAATAGAAATACGCAAAACTTGAAATAAAAATACAACAAAAGAAACAACAGTACAAAAGGTATGATGTATAAATGTGTGCAATGGCAAGGGGAATGAGCACCATTGAAAGCAGCGGTAATTAAACACCCTGTATACATATGGATGAGGTAATTTTTTGCATTGTTGACGCCAGATTTTTTTAAGAGGTTCTTCTATTGTTATGTACCTACTTTTTATTGCTGATGTTGTTATTACTGTTGTTGTTGTTGTTGTTGTAATTGCAGTATAGCACCATTCTTGTAGTTCTGTCTATTGTTCAACTTGCGCAGGAAACGCGCGCTACACACTCAACGGCAATGAGTTTTTGTTTTTTTTTGCTCAACACAGCTAAATTCAATCTTCACATCGAACTTGTGCCTGAACCTGCGCCAAAACGATCTCGAAAATTATTACTCTGCCGTGTCAAATGCTACATAACAATCTTGATATATCAATTAGACTGATTGCAACATCAAAATTATTGCCATTGTTGTTGTAATTATTATTTGCTATCATTATGAAATTAATTTATTTCCATCATCACTTGACTTGAAATAACTTCCCATGAAGTTGATTCCTTGAGGGTTAGATTTTGTATTGGCTTCAGAAATTTTAAATGAAATATTTCTAAAAAAAAACCAACAAAAACTTCTTCAATATTAATGCTTAATCGCATATTTTTTCCTACATTCAAGGTCGTTCATCGTTATTCATGACATGATCCCATTTTAAAAGGTTTAACCGACCAGTTCATGTTTGGCAAACATGAAAATTACTATGTTGCTCGATTCGATTTCGATTTGCAATTATGTAATTATATACCGCATTATATATGTGGTTTGTTTTGATCGACAGACAACGAAAGTGATGAACTCGCGTTATTGGTGAAAGAATTACGTTGATGTTGATGATGATGATGTTGTTGTTGTGTGCTGGTGTGTTAGTCTGACGAAGAGATGGAATGAATGTTGCTGTATTTGTGGTACATATTTGCTGACCTTAAATTGTGGTACATCTTTAACAAGTCATGAGGAGCTGCAAAAATCCTTAAAGACACGAGTTATTTTTTGGCAGTGAATCAAATTTGCTCAAATTTTAACTTAACATAAAGTAAAAAATACAGTGTTTTATGCAATTATGTCGAATTTGTTAATAACGACAAATATTTTTATTGAAGAAAGTTTAACGAAATTACTTATGTCAAAAACTATATATTTATTTCTCCCTCATTTATTTTAAATACTAAAAAATCCGTGAATTTTTGTATTAACCCTCAAACAGCTGACAGTTTACAAATGTTAACTTTCCAACTTCGAAGTGATTTTATTTTTTATTGAAATTGTACGAAATTCTTGAAATTTCATATGAAAAATACAAATGAATTTTTAAATCGATTACAAGAACATGTAAAAGTGTAGAAAACCTTTTTTTGCTCCTCATCTTACCAGTTTTTCAAGACTGCCTGCTAAACGTCTGACTGGTTTACATTTGTATACACATATGTAACGTATGAAAATCATATTAAATAGCAACAACTTAATTGTTTTTTTCAATAAAATTTAAGTTTTATTCAAAATTCGAAATTCAATTAGAAGGAAGCTATACACAAAAAAAGTAATTAGACCTAGTTAGAAAAAAAATGATAAAATTTTGATTGCACTCCAGGCACTTTGTTATCGTGACACAGTGCATATTACAAACCTTTTTGCCACAAATAGAGCAACACTTTCGGGCGAATCGTTGTATTTTCTCTACTGCGCAAAAGACGCACTTTTCTTTGATGCCCGCTATTCCTGGATTCGATTTCAATTGTTGCGGTGGCTGATCCTTTGGAAGATTACTGATGTATAGCATATCAAGCATCGCATTGCGAACATGAGGCCAACGATTGACATGGCTTATCTGTGCTCGATGTCTGATATTTGAAGTGGCGATATCGTTCGCTATTGCAATGAGAACGTTTCAGAATACAGCACGTATGCAGCCAATGCCGACAAATCCATCATGTTGAAAAACATAGCTAATGGCCACCGATGCGTTTTCCGCTTGAATGTATAATTGCCAAGCATTTGGTTCATGGTGCCAGCCTTCGTACAATTGCATTCCATTAATATTTCTGGTTTAGAAGTTTCTACATAAATGGAGTTGTTGGATTACATCGAGGACAAAACATAGACACATTTTTTTGGCTTTGGGCAGTAAGCGACCAATGTGACATCTTAGCGAAAGACAAATACAGATTCAGCCATTTTTCTGCCACGAGTCCTATGCATTTTCAGGGGAAAATGTTCTAGCACATCGTGCCGACCAGAGAACTGCACAAGCCTACTTGAAATCGTTTTCAAGTACTTGCTTTAAATACAAGTTCCATCTTGCTTGAGCTTGATAATTTTCAATCAAGAATGACTTGTACTTGAATATAAACAAGCCCACGACAGCTTGCGACTTGCAAGTATGTTAGCTTACAAGCGAACGGCCCGAAGCCTTAAGTAAAGGAAAAAATTGATGCCTTCGGCAAAAAGCTTGAAAAGCTTGAAATTGAAGGCAAGTATCCAATAAAAAAGCAAGTATCATTAGCAACCCGCAAAAAATGGTTAATTTTTACCTATTTTGCTAACTTTTTGAGATATGGAACAACATAAAATTTAACTATATCGAAAAATCCTCGAAAAATCCTCGAAAAATCCTCGAAAAAGTAGAAAAAGTGCCATATCTCGAAGGGGAAGCAAGATAGGTAGAAATTAACCATTTTTTTGGGCTTTATAAGGGGGGAAGCATTTTTGAGATGCACAATTAGAGGGGTCTATCATTTCCCATTGGCTACATTTTTAGAAGGAAGACGTCGAAACACGTGTTTAACTGTAAGTCAAATTGTTAGTCAAACACGTGTTTCGGGCCCTCCTTAAAAATATGACAAATAGGGGACGACCCCTCTATTTGTATTCGAATTCAACGAATAAAAACGTTTTAGGTGGCGACACTATTAACCATTTTGAATTTCAAAATTATGACGTTTAATAATGATAATGATGTTTAAAACTCTTAAAAATACGTTTTAGTAGGTGGCTACACTGTTGTAAAAATTTAAATAATTTTGAAACTCTGACAAGGGATTCGGATTCAGCGACTCATTTTTACCTAGTGTTCGTCCCAGCACTGAATTCGTAAACCTAAGTAAAAGTTAGGTGGCAACACTAGTAACCATCTTGAATTTTAAAATTCTGACATCAGATTCGAAGTCAGCGACATCCTAACACTGTTTAATGATATTTAAGACTCTTAAAAATGCATTTTACTAGGTGAAAATGCTGTGGTAAAAACTTCGGTGGCAGCTCTATCCTCCAGCTTAAATTTAAAAACTGTGACATTAGATTCGAAATCAAATCCGTTGTCAGAATTTCAAAATTACAAGAATTCGCAAAAATACACAAAAAGTCTAGGTGGCAACTCTACCCGCCACCTTGAATTTTAAATTTTAATATCAATTCCGAAATCAGCTACCCCCAAAATTGCCAACCACGGACTCCACAGCACCCTTAAAAGTCTTAATACACTTAAGATTTTCCTAAACAAGCTAATTGAATTTTTTCGGATACTTGCTTTAAATTCAATTAATTGGATACTTGCGAGCTTACAAGTTTTTGCCGATCGTTTTAAGCTTTTCTAAGTCTGAACAAGCCAACCCAACGAGAAAGTTTGGATATGACTTGTAATTGTTTGGTATTTTTGTAAGCAGGCTAAAGCTTGCTTTTTAAAGTTTGGATACATAATTGAATTCAAGTACTTGAAAAAGCTTGAATTTCAAGTAGGCTTGTGCAGTTCTCTGGTGCCGACTACACTCAACTTTTTATCGACCAAATGATCAGTCAAATCCAATCCGGTAAAAATATTATCCATAGTGATGTTTCGACCAGAGCTCCAATATGGTTTCACGAGTTCTTGCACTACATTAGTGCCACTATTAGTGGCCATCGGTTGACCAGGCTGGCAACCACAGTACATATCGCCTCTTAGTGAATAATGAGTGGCAGCATCGGCGCCCCCCCAAACTTTTATTCAATATTTCCAGGCTTCGATGGATGGACTGCGTGAAAGAAAATCGACATCGAGCAGCATCCACAATTCGGAAATGGGAGCACTTTTATGTGTCGCTTGTCGATCAGCTCGTGTATTCGGACCATCGAACCGAGTAGTCCGTAAAATTGCTTTGAAGCGATTGTGGCTCATCGATGTGCGATTAATCGGTGCTGCTTGTGGTGCCCAAGCCCCTTCTATAATTTGATCGTGCGATTTATATACGCCAGCGGTTATCAACAAGTCCAAGAAGACATCAACCTCTACAACATCAACTTCTTCCCACATCCGAGCTAGTTTATTTGGATTCTTGGCGCTCCAAATCGCTTGTAGTGCATGCCTCTTTTTGTTCTTATACCGAAGGGTTATATTTTTCATGACATCAGTCATAAAAAAGGCGCATTGTGTAACGACGAGTTTGCATATTTCTATTGGTTGGGCCACATACCGAAAACAATAATGAAATTAATAAAAATTAGAATGGAGAATAGAGAAAAATAGAGAAAAAGATATTGAATTATTGATTAATTACCATTTTCTCGTACGATATTGTGCAATCGTGTTCGGGTATTGGGCAGTGAATTTTAAGCCCATGTAGTGTCATCTATCGATGTTTGCGCATGCTGTGAATGGGAATTATAAATGGGTTTACAAATGTAAACCAGTCCGACGGAATAGGAAACAGAAACAGTCAGCTGTTTAAGGGTTAAGTATTTACTTTAAATCTAAACATAATATTCCTTTCCAAACTTTATCTTACAAAACTTGTATAGATCAATGTGAATAACAATTCGAATTATAACAAAGTTATCACAAGATATGTTCCACTGCCTCAACGTTTGGCTTGCATTGTTAATACAAACAGTAAAAAAAAACCCTCTGCAGTGCAGTATGGAATGCAACATATTCCAAAGTGGTGAGTTCCGCCTTCCGCTGATGTTGAACAGCTACAGCAGCATATTCCGATTGCATGAGTTAAATTTTTTTATTTATTTCTTTTTTTTTATTTTGTATTATTCTCAAGTTTCTTCTACGGCTCGCTGACGTCTTAAGATTTCAACATTTTTGAGCAAAACAAAAGGAATCATTGTTGCGCAATGTCCTTGTTTGAAGTGTGTTCGCATAGGTGCATATGAGCAACAATGTATTTGTGTACGTATGCCTGGTTGTATAAGTGTCGAATGTTTCATTGTTGTGCACTCGAGCTCGTTTCTTTGTATCCATTGTTTGCACGATTTCAAGCGGAATTTGGATTCAATGTGTGTTGGAGTTGGCCGGTAGCAGCAGGAAGAAGCAGGAGCAGCAGTTTGCATCACTACAGCTATCAGGGTGCAAAAGTACTGCTATTCGTTGCATCACAACAACCTTCTGCTGGATATAAGCGCGGGGCGTGACCCACGACTGCGTATTATTTGTTACCCGAAAAAAATTTCCGTTATACTTTCTTGCTATTTGATGCGTGGCTGAAGGTGTCACCAGGATATGTTGTGCGCTTGCTGAATTATCGGGCGGTTATCAACGAATGGGTTACAAATGTGAATAAGTAGTATGTAAAAAATACATCTGCAAGATGTTCAGCTGCTCGACCCAAGATGGTATTCATTACATTTTCAATTGAAATGCTATCGTATATTTATATATTAAACTATTTTTTTATTGCCTTTTATAATAGCTGCGCGATAAACATAACTTTAATACACTAGGCAACAAATCGAACAAAATTGTCTGTATTTCGATAGCCACTATAACCCTGTAGGAAAATCAACTAATTTAAAAGTAGTTGATAAAGTAGTTTTTTGTCAACCACAACTAGTTGAAATTCTGACTTTTTTCCATAGAACGAACTAACATATTTTGTATGGTGATGTCCGCTAAATAAGTCAATTGACTTTCGTCTGCATATATTTTCAACTACTTGTTAAATTTTAATAATTTAAATTATTTTTTAATGACTTCAAAATAACCAATTGAAAACTATTACTGATTGCCTAAAGTTAATAATATTTGATGAAATAACATGGTTAAATATATATAAACTTGTAATCTAATAAAAATTTGCTATTAAAACATGTCAAAATCAGAGTAGTTGCCGCCTTAATATAATTCAAAGTAGTTCATATACTGGTTTATTTTAAATTAGTTTTTTAATTAGTTGTTTTTAAAAACAAGTTAGTTTGTTCCTATAGGGAAATTTCTGATGTGTTATAGTACTGAAAGTATAAAAATAAAAAATTTTAAGAATTGCATTTAAGAGTGCTTTATACAAAATAGTAAAAAAGCATTGCTTTGAATCGAAAGACACCTACCCACTGAACCATAAGCGAAGGTTTTGAGTAAGGTGAGAGTTTTGCGAACGTTTTTGCTTAGAATTTTTTTTTTTTTAATGTTTTCTTTTTTATTTTGTCGCTTAAAAGTGCTTGTTATAAAATATTAAATTCGTGAAAGCTTTTCCCATAAAGAAAAATTGTGCATATTTTGCGAAATTCATTAAAAACTTATTTTGAGTAGAAAATTAATCATTTTTGTATCATTTCAGTAGGTAAGACTTCCTTGTAAATAACCCACTTTTTGTTCATAAATGAGTTCACAAATCAATCATAAATGTTACTTTTTATTTTCTAAAATCAGGTAAATAAAGGAACTTAAAATGAAAATGTTAACCTTCGTACAAACGTCATATGAACTTTTTTTTACAGTGCGATTTTACACGTATGCATTTCAACATTTAATTAATTTTCAACATTTCAACATTTCTATCAAAAATTAAAATCAAGCCCAAATAGAATGAAAACCACGAAAACATTCCATGCAAAAATGTAATCAAATAAATTCCCCAGTTAATAACTTAACTATTTTGATATTTCATATATAATTTGGAAGGTTGTCAAATTGGAAAACAATCACGCCTTTTCCCCTTTGAAACATCAATATCATGAACAACACAATGCGTGAATTCGAGCCCAGGTATATTAATCCTATTAACCCAATGATTAATATGATCTCTAATTTTAGTAATAATCATTTCTTCTTTAACAAAATATCGATATGTAATTATAAATAGTATTATGCAATAATAAAATTTATAATTCAAAAAGGTTCTTTTTTTTTTAACTCATTATTGAACAAAAAAAGGTTTGTTTTTGAGAGGCAATTCAGTCCAAAGATTGATGCAAAAAGGGTTCAATTTCGTTTCGGTTTTTTACAAAAGAACTTTTGTATGGTTCATTTTTAAACTCATTTCCGAAGAAAAAACAGTTTGTTTCTGAGAGGCATTTTCGTCCGGTGATTGATTCAAAAAGGGTTCATTTCCGAGTGCCGAAAAATAACTTTTATGGTTCTTTTTTTAACTCATTTCCGAACAAAAAAGAGGATAATTTATGGTTCTTTTTTTAACTCATTTGCGAACAAAATAAGGTTCGTTTTTGAGAGGCATTTTAGTCCGACGAATGATATAAAAAGGGTTCATTTATGAGTGCCGAAAATTAACATTTCTACCCGAAAAGGTTCATAAATGAATTCAAAAACGGTAGTTTTGGTTCACTGGGTAATTGAAATTCCGTTTTGGTTTTGCAGAAGTTGCAGCCTATTAGCTTTTCAAAGTTAGTGGACTGCAGAAGCCATAGAAGATTAACGATAAGTTAAAACTTTGTTGCTGTAGCAACCTGTTACTTCATGAATATTTTGGCATTAAAGCTCATAAATGTAATTACTAAAAACTCATATTTTTAACAATTCCAAAATCCAAATTCCAATTCAATTCAAAAAATGCCAGTTTTATGAACAGGTTTTTTAAAAAAAAAAAAAATGTTTTTTCTTGTGTAAATGTGCGTATAAATGAACGTATATTGTGTAAATTTCTTGTATAAATGTACATATTTGATTATAGCTTGACTGAAAATCGAACTAATTAGTCATCAAATACCGCAAAACTGTTTAAAATTAATTTTCTTTAAGTCTAGGTTAACAACCTGATCATAAATATAGATAATTAACAAATAAAACAAACCATTTCCGAGGAGAAGTTTTGATTCAAATGTCAATTTACTGAAAGTACCTCATACCATAGAGTGTAAATTATGATCTAGAGGTTGCATCAACTCTGCTAAAACTCTGGCATGTGTTAACAGAGTTATTTTACTTAAAAACGTGAAGGAAAAAAACTCTGTTAACCTCTGTTAACACATGCCAGAGATTTAGCAGAGTTGATGCAATCTCTAGATAATAATTTATACTCTATGCTCATACTGACAAAATTTCTGAATTTTTTGCTTACTTCACTCTTCTTTTTGAAAAAAGATCTGTTAAAATTGGTATTCAGGATTTCGAACTTTTATGACATCCTGTTATCAATCTTCGAAAACAAAGATCTATTACAATTCCGTTTACTTCTGTTATGAAACATCTGATTGCTGTCAATAATTATTCTTAAAGTACACATAACTAAGAAAAAAACATAAATCGCAATGCAGAGCGAAAAAAGTAAGTTAATCATTTAAATAATCAATTGTTTTTTATCAATTAACATTTTGTTTATAGCAAAACGCGAGAAAAAAGTCTAAATACAGTTATAATGCTCTTATTTAGAAGAAACCCCAGTGCTGGCGAAGAGGAAACACTGCGACGCATCAGTGCAAGGGCTGTGGCAAGAGTTGGCTGGTAGCCTTAACTCAACTGGTGGTGTGTACTATCTTGCGACAAGTGGAAAACGGTAAGGCTTTTGTTTATATTGTGAGTACGTATTTGCTTATGAATGATTTCATTTCAGGTGTTTGATAAACTGAGCTCGGAGAAAGGCGAGTTCGGTTTGCTATTTAGGCATAACTCCATCAAAGTGGCCCGATGGTTTCTTCAATTTAAAACTTGTCTTTAAGGCGACTGTTCCGGATTGAGTTGTATTTTTAAAGGCAACCTTTAAAGGCTAATTTAAAAAAAACTACGGCAGATATTTAAAAAAACTTTTTTATTATTTTAATCAAGTATTCAAGAATACAAAAAAAAATTATTTTTTTAAAAATTCATGTACATGTAAGCCCACAGGAGGCGTTGCAAATTGATGTCCAAAAAAAAAAATTACATTTCCGGTGGGACAAATAAATCCATACTGAGTCATCTAAAAAAAAAAAAGGATTGTGGTTAATTTAAAGATCAAACTCTTGATCGCCGTGGCCCGATTTTTAAATTTTTGATTTAAAAAAAAATTTTTTGAGTTTAAAGTTGAAAGCCCGAAAGTTTATGAAATTTTATGGTCAAAATCATTGATTTTTTTCTTTGTGAATGAATAAATCAAAATCGGGCCACGGTGATCCCATGAGCTAGGCCTTTAAATTAACCACAAACTTTTTTTCAGTTGACCCGATATGGATTTATTCGTCCCACCGGAAAGATTTTATAAATACCTGCAGTAGTTTTTCTTTAATCAGCTTTTAAAAGTCGCCTTTAAAAACACGCCTCAGCCCGGAACAATCGCCTTAAAACACACACACACACATATTTATTAAATGTGTAATCTTACATTTGCTTCCTTTTTGAGCCATTCTTAAATAAATTCTTCAATAAACATCCATTTTCACACCGAAATGTTTACTTTCTAAAAATTTGTTACGATAAAAGACAGAAAAATGTATCTGTTATTCTGTTGTTATTCATAACAGATTTCATAGCAGATTTTGCCATGCCGAATACCAATTTAAGATTTTGTAAAAGATTTTTTGACAGTTCGAAAAATTTGCTATGATTCATAACAGATTTCATAAAAGATTGTTGTGCAGAATACGAATTTTGGTCTCGTAACAGAATTTTTGACAGCTCAAAAATTTGTATGGGAAATCATAACAGAATAACAGAATTTTTTCATAACAGATTGTGCCGAATAGGCTCAATTAGACGTTATGCATATACAGCTGTGTTCGATAACATAGAGTGACTTCTACCTTTCTAAATAAAACGTTATTTAAACAATTTTTTAGATTAAAATTTAATTTTATTTTAACATAAACATAAAACATATTAATTATTTATGAATTCAATGAAAAAATAAACTATAATATTTACATTTTTTTAACAAAAATGAAAAACTATCTATAAGATCCTAAATTTAAGCTGTTCCATGAAATAGGAGTTATATTAAAAAAATATTATTTATTGGTCTTTTAACATAAATAAATGTTTGCAAAACACTTAAGAATATTTAATATTTTTAATGGATATCCATTGTTTTTAATAACAGCCTTGCATCGGCGTGGCATAGAATCGATAAGTTTGCGACACCGATCAAATTGAATGGTTTTCCAAAAAGATTGGACCGTTTCCCAAAGATCAGACATATTTCTTGGTCCGACATCTTTCACAGTCTTTTTTATATCCGTCCATTGATTTTCTATGGGATTTAGATCTGGTAAATGAGGCGACCAAGGCATCAATTTGATTTTCTTGGAACCACTCCTTCGTATTTTTCGCCGTATGCTTTGGATCATTATCTTGCTGGAAAATCCAGCGAAGAGGCATTTCTTCCTCAGCAAACGGCAGCATTGTATTGTTCAATATATCTATATACACAAATTGCGTCATGGTGTCCTTTATCCAAAATATCGGACCAACGCCATTCCACGAAAAACAGGCCCAAATCATCATTTCACCACCTCTATGTTTTACTGTCTTCAAGGTGTACTGTGGACAGTATTCCTGGGAAGATGGTCTTCAAACGTATTTCCTAGTACCACTGGAACCAAAAATTTCAATATTTGACTCGTCATTCCTAGTCTTCGAACGTATTTCCTAGTACCATTGGAACCAAAAATTTCAATTTTTGACTCGTCAGTCCTAAGAATATTCCTCCATTTTGGTGGTGGCCAACTTGCTAGTTCTCGCGCGAACTCTAACCTCTTGGCGCGTTGCTTTTTAGTAACGAGGGGAACCTTCCTGGGATTTTTAGCTTGCAGTCGTGCCTCACATAGTCTCTTTCGTACTGTAACAGCAATGATATTTAGGTTTAAGTCTTCTTTAATCCTTCTGGAGCTGATAAAAGGATCGCGCTTAGCTGCTTTGAGGATTTCTTATCGTTTGAGCAGAACAACCTATTGTATTTTGTATTAATTTATACGTTTTTCCTTCCTCAATTTTTTTTTATTAAAATACGTTTCTCAGGACTACAATGTTTTCCGCGACTACCTGCTCCTACCTTTATTGTTTTGTCTTATTTTATTAAAATATATAACTTTAAAAAGAAAAAACTATGAAAACTCTTCACCACTCCTATTTAAAGAACACGCAAGTTAAACGTTTGTGCGAATTTCGGCGAATCATCATTTATGTCAGCGTCATATTTTATTATTTTACAAAAGTAGTATATGACGTTTGATAAAAAGTTGGTGGATAAACATCAAGCAATTTTAGTGAAAAATTAAAATATTTCTAAACTGGGAGAGCACTTCTATTTCATCGAACACAGCTGTATTTATATTGAAAAAAATGGCAGCACGCTTGTGCATCCGCAATTTTTTCCTAGGTAAGGGCAAAGGTCTACGTGTAAAATTCACGTATTTGGGAATTATTCTGAAGATTTTTTGAACGACGTCGCAATTTACACCGTTCTACTGTGTGAGATTTGACCGCACTATCAGGACAAAATTTTAAATTTTTGTAAGATGATTCCTTTAAAAAAATTATTCAGAAATTCAAGTGTATTTGAATAATCCTCTTTTTTGCAGAGTTTTTTTAAAATTTGCTATCCTGAAAAATACAATCCGAATTATTTAATCAAAATTTTTTTTTAATTTTCAACGTTGAAACACAGAATTCTATTTTAAAATCATGAGGTCTTATTATTTTATAGGATATCATAGAATTTCTGTTGATTTCATTTGATAATTTTAATATAAAACTGGCTTATTAAACTACTTATTTAATTGAATATTAATCTACACGCCTTCGCATGATTAACACATCAAATACAAAAACTGCTTCCTTAAGGCTGAGAAATAATTTAAAAAAACACAAAAAAATTTTTTCGACTGCAATTTTCAAAATAACGGATCAACCAATCAATCTGAATTTTTGATATGGCTTTGAATGTTTGTATGGGGTCGTTCATACTCTACGTTATCAATTTAGAGAGGAAGCGGTTTTGAATATCACTACGATAAGTAACGCAGGGGTGTGGGAGGGGGAGGAGGGTTCCAGATATTTCTAAAGTTACTAAAAATTTACAAAAAATTCAAAACAATTCATACTAAAAATACCCCATCATTTGCAAACATTGTCATTCATAAATATTCATGATTGACCCTCTAAATTGAAGGTTAATACATTTATATACTTTAGTAATGTAAAAACAATTTTGGTCTAAAATAAAATACAGCTTCAAAAAATTTTGTTTTATAAAGTGTCTTTTTTTTCTTCTTCGGAGGCCCTTAAGGTATATACCAGCCCCGCCGTACAATGTACAAGCGACTTTACACAAACCACAACCAGCACGAGACTCCCCGAAGGGCTGCCGCTGATAGCCATCTCGGGCAAGGGTCTTAGGTCCCTCATCATCACCTACAAAGACACGAAAAATTCAAAATTGAACTTTTATAACAGTACAGTTTACACACTAAAACGTGCATGGCTGGAATTCTCCATGGATAATTCTCCTAATTATCGGGTTAAGATAAAAAAATCCATCACCGAAAAGTAGGAGTGCCTTATTTCTCCAAACCTCATTATGAGAAGTTTGGATCAAGGATTCAAGGATGTCTTCTAAGATATTATGTAAAACCCTTTAATTTAGTCTCTTGGTTGAAGATAGATCAGGCCTCCTCATCTTAGCGAGCTTGACTACCCCGTGCTAACAAGTTTAACTGAACAATTATTTCTCCAATCTCAGGCGCGTGTTTAAGTGATAAGTACCCACTTTCTATACCTGCTCCAAGGAAGGCCGCCATCGGCCGGCTCTAACATAGACCCTGTTTTACATGGATAAGACAAGACTAGTCCATGTTGGCTACATGTTTCGTCTAGGGCAAACAATGAATCTTATCCACAACAATCCTCCTTTATGCTGGCTTTGAACAGGCTGGCTCGCATCAAAGATGCTAGCCTGGCGCAGTTGATCAAAGGGATAATCCAAATATTTTTCATACATTATGATGGTTCAACTTTGTGATTTTTAAGAAAATTGCGTTTTCAGTTTTGACTTTTATAGCTGTCACCAGTAGGAAGGAACACAAGTAGAAAGGAACAAATTTAGCATATGGGTTTAATTTTTTGTGTTAAAACTTCGTTAAAAACCTTATTTTGTAACTGCGGCGCCTTTCAAATTCAGATGTATTTTGCGGCAAATTGAACAAAAGTTGGGGTAAAAATATTGGGCTATCTTCACAGAAGTCAGGAGTTAGTTGTGCTTAAAAAAAATGTTGAAGGGTGGAAAATAATAGGACCATCTCATATATTTGACTCCCTAGGGGTCAAAAGGGAAATATAAACTTAAATCGACAGTTTTTTCTGGTTTTTGTATGGACACCTCAGTAAAATTATGGTTGGGTATGGAGTGGAAAGAAATGTATGGAAGCAAACAATATTCATGGGCTCCATATATTTTTGAAAACTTAAACTTTTGACTGCGCCCGAGGATTTACAGGTATATTTCATTGCCTTTTTTTTCTGAGATCCAAAAAAATAGGAGCTAATTAGGAGCTAATTTCACCGAAATCGGTCATTCGGTTACATCTCCGCTTCTCTTTGTAGGACAGAAAATATGCTCAGGACAAGATTGTAGATCTAATAATTCTCCACAAAAATGACCTTAGCAGTTTTAACGTAAAACAAAGAGTTTTCACGCTATGCTATGAGTTTTCAAACATATCTAGTCGCATAGCGTGTAAACTGTTTATTTTACGTTAAAACTGTTAAGGGCATTTTTATAGAGCATTATCTCATCTACTGTTCTCATTCTGTTCTATTGTTCTATTCTGTTCTGAGCATATTTTCTGTCCTACAAGGAGGAGCGGAGATATAAGCGAATGGCCGATATCGGTGATCTTTGGACTTGAATATCTTCTAGCGCATACATGGTATCATAGGGAACTCTTGACAAATTGTTATTTATGCTTTAATGAAGAGGTTTGCTTCAAAAAAATTAGCTACTATTTTTTATGGATTTCAAAAAAAAAAAAACTGGAATGAAATATATAAAACCTTGGGCGCAGTAAAAAGTTAAGTATGTAGCGAAGAAAAACATCAAATGCAGAAATTTATTTCTGAAGTGAAACATTATATGAGTGAAACAGTATATAAAAACACGGCGAGCTAGATGGGGGGTCAAACCAATGTAACGAAATGGTTCTTATGAAAACAACAACAGATCAATTCGCCGCACTAGTTGTATAAAAACGAAAAAATAGATATTTAAAAATTTCTCATATAGTTGCTTTCACCGAGGATTGAACACACTACGTTTGGATCCATAGTCGGAAGTTTTACGCACTGGGCCATGAAGACATTTTTATTTGAGTAGCTCATACTTATGTTAAATTTTACAATCAGTAGTTCTTTTCTTTCTTTCATGATTGAATTGAGTCTTTCGTTCAATACTCTGAATGTACATTACGGTCTAAAAATTTGGATCTGAACGTAGCTTTTTTTCAGATTATTAGCATACTTTTAGGTATTTTTCAAATTGAGTTTTGATAAATTCAGAAAGCAATTTTCGAAGTAGGCCTTGCATTGATTGATTTAATTGTTGATGCTTTAATTGTTACGTAATACTTACACTATTCCGTTTAAGACTCATAACATTTTCAAAACTTCTCCGTTTCAAGAGCCGAATGATCGATATCTGCATTTTAATCCTTGAATGCGGTTTAATTTTTAAGAATTAACATAACCGCAAAAATTAAGTCAATTTCGGAGAATGGACCAAGTTTTAAACAGACATATAATTTTAATATTTTCTCCCCCCTCACTCTTCATAAACTCAATCAAGGAGAAACATCCTTTCTATAGAGCACTGCTGGCATTTCTAACGGTTAAATTAAGTTTATTGCCAACAAAAAACCTTGCTTCTAATACAGTCTTCCAAATCAACAACACCAACAACAACAACAATGGTATAAGAAAAAATATATGCTAGGTTGCATTCGAATAAGCACCGAATACAATCCAGCCAAGCGCAAAGTTCAGGGCGTTACAAAGAACGCGCGTCAACCTTGTCATTAGTGGTCATTAGGTTCTGATCTGGTTATTTCGAATGAATGTTTTTCCAATGCAGGCGAAAGTACATATGTCTGTCTGTCTGTCTGTCTGTCTATCAATCTGCCTGTCAGTCTGCGTCATTGCATTGAATCCTGGGCTGATGGACTTAAAATAAAAAAGAAAAAAAAACCACAAAAAATAAGGTGAAAAAAATTGTTGTAAAAAAAATCCTTGTCCCACAAGCACAGTTTTCAGCAATTGCAATTTGTTGGCACAATTGTTGTTGGTATGGTGGTGTTTTTTATTTTTTGTAAGCATATGTTTTTGGTAACATGCAATTTTCCTAACAAACGGCCATTTTTGTTTTCAATACTAGCTGTTATGGAAAATTTACACTTTGAGCAGATACAAAAATAGAATTCTTTAAAATTGTTATAGGATAAATTGAACACTGTCATCATCATCATCAAAGATTTCAAAATAATTAGACCGCCATGTTTTGACACCCAGTCGGTAAATTTAAACCATTACATTTCAGCCAAGTGGGTAAAGGGATAAAAAATAAATTTACTCATTTTAAACTTTTCGAAGTGTGATGAAATTCAACAATTCAACTTCAGGCGGCAACAATACTCGAACTACACTAGTCCAACATGAACGCTCTTAATCATAATAACTCCAATTAAGCCACCGCTGACGACGACTACCAGCAGACAATAGCCATCGATAACGTCATGAACAGCGCCATCAACATCACTAACGCCAGGTAAAGAAGTCATCCTCGTCGTCATCAGCATGAACAGCATCATCATCATCAGCATCACCATCATCATTATCATGGGACGGAAACTGAGTTGGTCTAACATGGCAGCAGCCATGTTTAATCAAATACGTGACTTGATTTCATTTTCGGTTGCAACGTGTTGCATGGAGCAGCTTGAAGAACATTTTATGTCTACGATGACAGCGTCAGACAACTTCAAATTACTGATGTTGCTATTATTTTATATGGTTCACTTTACAGTTGAAATTATAAAAATTAAGTATTTTTAACATCATGTAATAACTGAAAAAAATTTTTATGAAACTTGTTTTAATTTTGAAGTTTTTAAGTTATATGAACCTATCAGGATATTTTATGAAAAATGTATACTTTGCCGTAAATGGTTTTTCAATTTGTAAATATTCATTACACTTCCTTATGCACTCGGAAATTGTTATAAACTCATTCAATTTGTCAGTATAAACAATTTATTTAAACTGAGTCTCCACACTTTCAACTTAACAACACAACACGAAGTTAAAAAATGTTTTTCAAAATAATAAAACATACCCAAACTTCTTATACCCAAAAGTTATGTACGATACATGGCATTAATAAATTTACTACGACACATTTCATCAATCTTGACTAGTTCTCCAAACTTAGGCTTTTTATGATTTGGGCACGGTTTCTGACTTGGTATCACATACTTTGGATGCCGGCACATGGTTAAAAATCTTGGAGTAATTTTTTAGCAATGGTTGGAATAATGTAGTTATTAAATCATTCTTTATTAAAATCAATACTTTTCAATATACTAGAAATTTTTTTAGTCAAAGCTGTATTTAAATTTAATAAAGTTGGAATAAAATTTCAACTGTAGTACCTACCGTTTTAAAATTAATACAAAATAACTAAAAAGTAATAAAATCGCTTTCAAAAACTAGTACAATTGCAATAGATTTTGAACTAAGATAGCCATGATATTAGATTTAATACAACATGTATTACATTTTAAGCAATGCTGTATTATATTTCAATACTTTCCGTCTGAATTTTCAGATTGTTAAGATTAAAAGGTCTTATGATTCAGAGTTATTTTTTCGGTTAACAAAGCTTTATAATACAATTTTTGTAATAAATTTTTTATTTGATTATGGCGCACAAGCAACGTTTACTACTTTCATTTCAATGAAGACGTGAGTTTGAAACCTACAATAGGAGTTAGTTTAAATATTATAGTATAAAAGCAAAAAAAAAAAAGAAATAAATTAAGAAATAGAACCAGTATCGTTTTTAGTACGCTATGGTTTAAAATCGAATACAACTTGTAATAAGGTTTTTAGCCCACATCGGGTATTGCAATTTAAAACCATGCGTGAATAAAACTTCGTTTTAGTATTTGGCACGGTTTCAATTTGAACACAATTTCGATGTCGTCATATATAAAGTACAGGATTTACTAAAATTTAGTCCAAGACAAGATTAGGTATGGAAAAAAGTCGTAAATTTCTTAAAATAAGTATGCAAATTTATTGTCAAGAGTTTATTTTATGTGGATCTCATAGGATTTTGGGAGAACTTTCCATTTGAGGAAGTTATGCTCTTTATATGTTGCCTTGAAAATGTTTTTTATAATTTTGTTCAAAATATTTTCCAAAAACGCCAACATTTTAGTATTACTTTTTTAAGGCAAAGTATTAAGAAAAGTATTCACAAAGTATTCACAAGCTGTGGCCAAAAATAATATGAAAAAATGTTTAAATAAAAAAATGTTCATAGACTAGAAAAAAGGTCCTAGGAATCCGAAAATACGAAAACTTTAATATACAATTAATAGTGGTATTCAATTAACGCCGTATTTGTGGTGTAAATAGCGTATGTGCCGTAAGTTCATACAATTTACCACACATACGCAGTTTACATCACAAATACGTCGTTTATTGAATACCACTAATAAAAGCCCATTCTTGTTATACCCCAACGCGTACTACGTAAGGGTATATTAATTTTGTCATTCCGTTTGTAACGCCAAGAAGGAGGCGTGGCAGGTATAGAAAAATACATATACTTTTTATCAGCATCATCTCCTGAATAGATTTCCGTCTGTCTGTCCGTCTGTCGACACGATTGCAGCCGTAATTTTAAAGCTATCGCGAAGAAATTCAAACAATAAGTTTATTTTTAAAAAAGGAGGATCAAGATCGAAAATTGGTTTAAATCGGATGAAAACTACGCCTACCTCCCAAACAAATTAGCTCTATTCAAAAAGTACAATCTTTTAAAAGTCTGCAAAAATTAAATAAATATCTTGAAATTCTGCATATAAGCATTGATATTTAACAAAAACCATCTTTATGATATTTGACAAAATCCGATGAAAGCCACGCCTACTTCACATACAAAGTGGCTTTGCTTTATACGTAATCTCTTAAAAATCCACAAAAATTAAAGAAATATCTTGAAATTTTGCACATAAACTTTGATATATAATATAAAACATCTATATGATATTTGGCAAAATCCGATGAAAACCACGCCTACGTACCATACAAAGTGGCGTCATCGAAATAGAGAAAACTTTCGTAAATATATAACACTGAATGACATCGTGTCTGTATGTACCCAAATTACACCCACCTCGTTCATCGAACCCAAACATATATTCTTCGGTATAGTGTGGAGTCTTTAGACTAGAAAATTGGGTGTGGCATTTTACTTTTCATCGAATTTCTGTTACACCGTGTGTTTGACTTCAACAAAAGTTTGCACATATAGTCCTTGGTCATTTAAGCAGTCTTAAGTTTATAAAATTCAGCGGTACTAAACAGGGGGCGTAGCACCTTATTTATAAACTAGTTCCATCTACACAGTTTGTCGGGTTCGTACATTATTCCAAGCCAAATTTCGTACATATATTCTTTAGTATAATGAGAAGTTCCAAGCCTACAAATGTGGATGGGATTAAACGAGGGGCGTGCGAATTTAATTCAAATCGAACGCGCCATACATTGTTTATCCGACTTAAACCAAATTTTGCACACATAATATTTGTCATAAGGATCAGTTGTTAGTTTATGAAAGTGGACGGTACTAAACAGGGGGGGGGGGGGGGTACTAAACGTGGCACTTTTCTACAACGTTCTCCGATTTTAACCAATTTTCGCACATATATTCTTCAGTATAATAAAAATTCTTAAGCCTATAAAAGTGGGTGGGATCGGACAATGGGCGTGTCAAATTGGTTTTAGTCGAACTCCCTTTATACCATTTGTCCGACTTTAACCAAATTCTGCAAATATATTCTTTATCATAAGAAGCAGTCCGTTGTTTATAAAAGTGGGCAGAATTAGACAGGGGGCGTGCTACTTTAATTTAAATATAACTCCTACACCATTTCTCTGACTTCAACCGAATCTTGCGAAAATATATTCTTGGGAATAATGAGCAGTGATTAGTCTAAAAACTTTATGCCGAATTAGACAGGGCGTGCCGCTTTTATTTAAATCAAACTATAGCCTTTGTCCGACTTCTTCCAAAATTTTCCACCCATATTCTTTGTAATAATGAGCAGTTAGTAGTCTAGAAAATTGGGTGAAATTGAATTGTTGACTATAAATCAAAGAGGTAGTCAAAAGTATTTACACATTGCTCAATATTTTTAAGTATTTTAAAGAAGGCGCACTTTATTGTTAGGGAAACAATTTGCAAACAAAGTTATTGTTGTTGCATTCTTTGAAGTATACAGAGTACACAAAGTAAGTTTTAACAAACCTAACAGCAAATAAAAAAATACCCAGTGAACTAAAACTACCGTTTTTGAATTCATATATGAAACCCAGTGAACTAAATTCGGCACTCATAAATGAACCCTTTTTATATCATTTGTTGGACTAAAATGCCGCTCAAAAACGAACCTTATTTTGTTCGCAAATGAGTTAAAAAAAGAACCATAAATTATCCTCTTTTTTGTTCGGAAATGACTTAAAAAAAGAACCATAAAAGTTCTTTTTCGGCACTCGAAAATTAACCCTTTTTGAATCAATCGCCGGACGAAAATGCCTCTCAGAAACAAACTGTTTTTTTCTTCGGAAATGAGTTCAAAAATGAACCATACAAAAGTTCTTTTTCGGCACTCGAAACCGAAACGAAATTGAACCCTTTTTGTATCAATCTTTGGATTGAATTGCCTCTCAAAAACAAACCTTTTTTTGTTCAATAATGAGTTAATTGAGAAAAGAACCTTTTTGAATTATAAATTTTATTATTGCATAATACTATTTATAATTACATATCGATATTTTGTTAAAGAAGAAATGAGTATTACTAAAATTAGATATCGTATTAATCATTGGGTTAATAAGATTAATATACCTGGGCTGGAATTCACGCATTGTGTTTTTCATGATATTGATGTTTCAAAGGGGAAAAGGCGTGATTGTTTTCCAATTTGACAAACTTCCAAATTATATATGAAATATCAAAATAGTTAAGTTAGTAATTGGGAAATTTATTTGATTACATTTTTGCTTGTAATGTTTTCGTGGTTTTCATTCTATTTGGGCTTGATTTTAATTTTTGATAGAAATGTTGAAAATTTTCATACGTGTAGCAGTACATCCATCTCGCACTGGTAAAAAAATTCATATGACGTTTGTACGAAGGTTAACATTTTCATTTTAAGTTCCTTTATTTACCTGATTTTAGAATATAAAAAGTAACATTTATGATTCATTTGTGAACTCATTTATGAGCAAAAAATGGTTCGTTTATGAGAAATTGTTTCCTACTGATATGATAAAAAAATTATTATTTTTTGAACTCATTTCAGAATGCAAAAAAGAAACAGAAATGATTCATTTCCGAACTCATTTATGAACAAAAAATGGTTCATTTGCAAGGAAGTCTTACCTGCTGAAATGATAGAAAAATGATTCATTTTCGACTCAAAATAAGTTTTTAATGAATTTCGCAAAATATGCACAATTTTTCTTTATGGGAAAATCTTTCACGAATTCAATCTTTTATGACAAGCACTTTTAAGCGACAAAATAAAAAAGAAAAAATTAAAAAAAAAAATTCTAACCAAAAACGTTCGCAAAACTCTCACCTTACTCAAAACCTTCGCTTATGGTTCAGTGGGTATTATCGATGTGTAAATATTTTTGACTATTTCATTTCCTTTTTGACTAATTCATCGGGGAAGATTTCTTAAAAAACTTAACACTTTACATAATGATACTTATTATTAAAATTTTGTAATGAAAGTAGCCCAGCACAAATATGACATTTTAAAAGTTATTTCATAAAAATCGACCCAGTACTTTTCGAGTTTACCTGGAAACAAAAATTTGCACTTTCATTTTTTATAATAGTAATAGTATAGAGTGCCGGCCAAAAAACACTTGCACTGTTCTTTCAGCAGTGTGTTAGTGCGAGCACATGTGAGAGTGACAGAGGCAGACAGGCTTACGATGCACGCGTGCATAGGCCTGACCCACACTGGTATAGATAGATAGATATAAAGTGAATCATTTTATAATTATAATTTTTTTTTTAAATTTACTATTTAACTTGTACTCTATAAATAAAAGAATATTATCAATTTTTTTTCCCAATAAAACTTATTCACCATAAATTCCTTGATTGTCATGACAATTTTATATTTCCTATGCAAGTAATTAAAAATTTTAAGACTATCATAAATATTGAAACTAAAATTACGCTCAAAATAACTCTAAAATATTTAAACACATATGTAATAAAAGTAAAAAGAAAAAACACATAAAATCCAACTTTTCATCATGAAATCGAAAAAAAACTCCTGCTTGCTATTTGCTGCTGTTTTAAATTCAAAATGGCGTGCTGCAGGTTGTTCGCCTGCACGTCATGCAAAGCACCGGCAAAAGGAGTAAAACCAAAAAAAAAAGGAAGAAAAAAATGCTGCCTTTGTGAAAACGTGTTTATTTGTCGATGGGTATATTTTTTACACTTTATATGTTGTTGTTCTCCGTTGTACATGCTATACATATATCTAGTAAATACAAAGGCTGCAGTGCAGTGTTATTCCGCATTTCTTCTTGCAACAAGCGTGCTTCGAATTGCTTGTCCTGTACGTCCTGGCCCGGTCTGACGATGTCTGCATTTAGCTCGACGCATTGGAGTCGCCTGTTATTGCTTGTGGCATGCTTACATTTCCATCGGCAGCCAGCCAACATCAACACCGACATCGTCGATGGAGTCGTGGCTCCGTTGACGCCCAATATGCGCACATAGTCAGCCAGCCATGGCGTTCAAATATTCGCCATGCTTTTCAACCCATTGCTGATCTTTATCCTGATACGTAACCCAAGGCCTGAACTTTTTTATATATATTAAGAGTTTTTTCTTTTTTTTTAATTCTGCTGTTTTTTGTGATGTAATTTAATTTTTATCGTATTTTGCAATGGCAACACTTGCAGGCATGAGTACAAAATAATAATTAGGCATTAGTTTTAAGGACTTCCTTAAATTCTCAACTCCAATATAGTTTTCCACTGAAAAGTTTGACTCAATGCAACGTTTTTTGCTTTATAGTCTACACTGTTAAGAATTTTGATTTCTATTTTAAATTTTTAAAGGTCTATCCTCTTTTTAAAAATGCTGAAATTTTCAACATCAATTGAAGTAAATAACCTTGTGGTTGAAATTTTCATCTCTGTGGTTGAAATTTTCAACATTTATAGTTGAAAAATTTTACTACTTTAATTGAGTTTGACATACATACAAAATATTAAAAAGCAACATCCTGGCTTTTGTGTGACGATGTGACATATAATTTTGTTTAGCTTTTTTATAAATCAGAACAAGTACGTAATGAAATAATGAACATCAAAAACGCATATCGGTATGTTCTCCATGGCAGGCAGTGGCTCCAAGCGGCGGGTGCATTCTGCTTTTATTGAAAGGTTTAAGCAATTTCTACGTGGCATTTCTTATAGCTTTTGAGGAGCAGAAAAAAGGATCTAACACTCCTGTTGGCTAATTAAACAAGATGTCTACATCGCTTTTTTCCTCTTGCGCTTCTCCTTTCTGGTTATATATTTTCCAAGAACAGTTCCAAATATCATCCAAAGTGATTGATAAAGAGTTAAAAAACTAGGTAAAGAGTACTTGTCCTAAAGTACTAGTAAGGCAAATAAAAAATATACCACAGATTCCGTAAATTCATTTCTATGTCAATTACTCTGAACCAAAAAATCAAATAATTGATTAAAGGAATGATTCTTTAATTCAATAAATCTCTGTTCATTGGTTCAAAGAAATAGTTCTTTGATTTATTAAACTTTTTCTTACTCCCAAAGAACGCATTCTTTAAATGAATGTACGACTTCACTGATTTCAAGGTTTTTACAGTTTAATGGATTTTTTCTTTGAAAATAATAACCATTTCCTTGATTTAAAGAATCGATTCTTCGGCTGTAAGAAAAATATCATAAAATTAAAGGACAGAGATTCATTCAACCAATGAACTCGTACATGGCACCAATTCCTTAAAACAAAGAACTTTTCTTATATATTAAGTACATTTTTGGTTGAGTGTAATTGAAGGTTTTGAAGGTTAAAGAAGATCTTTAATTTCTTTTCATTCATTGATGGGAGGAAAAATTGATCAAAACTAGATGACGACCTCGTATCTACATAAAATCAGGCACCTATAGGTTTTTTGGGTCGATAAACACGAATCTGGAGTCAAAAATTGAAAATTCAAAATGGCAACTCCAATATGGCCATTATGTGGAAAAACTCACATATGAAATTTTTCGTATAAGAAAAAACCTTAGATTTTTGTCCTCTCTTACATATCCGAAGCTCAGTCAAACCGGTGAATGACACCAAGGGACGTTTTCTTGTGAGAGGGCCAAAATTTGACAACTGGTAGCGGCCTCTAAATCATATAAAAAAATGAAAACAAAGAATCTCTTTCATGATTCAAAAGTCTGATAATTGAAAAGTCGAAAAAAAAGAACCACCCTAATATACACTTAAAGAAAAAACCTTTGCAAAAACTTTTGTTGACTCTATACTGACAAAAAATTTATCAACTCGGCATAGTAATACGTCAATAGGAAAATTTTTTTTCATATTGACGAATTCCAAGGTTGAGTTGATAAATTTTTTGTCAGTATAGAGTCAACAAAATTTTCTATATACTGCATGGGCGTTTTTTTTTTCATGTGACTGATAAATAAATAAAAAATGTGTCAGCTGTAAGTTTGTAATAAAAAATAAATTAAGCTTTAATAAATAATAATAAATTCTATGCTTTTTAATTATAAGAAAAAATGGTTGAATTTCTTAATTTAATTTTAAAATTTTAATTTTTCCAATGTTCAAGGGGGAGGGTAAACTGTCCCTCCCTGGCCTACCCTCGCTACGCCCATGATTGGCTGTCAAAAAAATTTAATACGTGTAATTAAAAATATTAAATGAAGTACTCTCAAAGAAATATTTATTCATACTGACAAATTCCTCGGTTGAGTTGAAAAAATTTGTTGTCAACATAAGTATACGTAGAGTCAACAAAAGTTTTTGCCAAATTGATTTAAGGTAAAAAGTTGTAATTATACCGGCAAAATTTTATTTTGTTTTAATAAAGGCCTTTATCAAGAATGTCGAGCTTGCATTGTAAGTTTGATAAATAAATTTGACAATATGATTAAAGAATATGGTATTTGATCATGAAAAACTGGTTTGTTGAATAGAAGATGCATTAAAACACATTTTTTGTTTTTTGCTTTAATCTTACAAAAATACTTTGTTGTTTTGATAAAAAACAACAGTTTTATTATTTCGAGCAATATAGTTTGTTGGTTTTACAAAAAGTTTTGTTGTTTTACAAATTTTTTTCTTTTTTGTATAGTTTATTTTGCTGTAAGAATACAGGATTTTATATAAAGATACTGGCAACTGAAAATAAAGTACTAGCTTAAAACAAATATCGATTAGAATAGGATCCTTGAGCTGAACATATTTTATTTTCCACACTGTTAAAATAAGTGGAATTTTTTTTTATTTTTATTTATTGTTTCTAATTTTTCGTCTGCGCCAAAAGCGGAAAAATATATAGAAAATATATTAGGCATTGCATTGCTATGATTTTTTTCACATGAATACTCGCACTAACTGTGAATTTTCAATACATATTGAGGAAAAAAAAATTATGAAAAAAAAAAATACCGTAATATCTGTGGTCACAAGTTCTAACAGCCTAACTCAAATTATTGTAAAAAATCGATCTAGTATTTGTGCAAAATGAAGGGCCATTCACGTATCTACAAGTTCCATGTTCGATTGTTAGGTTAACTATCTCCGTATCTACAAGTTCTATTTTCGATTGTTCCGTTAACTTCCGGAAAACACCGACGATCTAAGGAAAATAAAACCTCCCGAATTTACGATATTTTGAGTTAGGCTGTTATCACTTGTGACCACAGATATGCACAAAAAATGAAACGAATTTCTAAAATCATCACCTATAGAATTAAAATACCTAAAAAATTTAGGTATTAACAACATTACATCAATAAAAAAAAAAAAAAATCAAAAGCTGGTTTGTTAACCAACCGAAAGCGGTTAAAAAAAACCGATCTTTATTTTTTTGGATCCAGAGTACCATTATTCTTTTAGAAATGAAGTTTCAGCAAATTCCAACAACTCATTCTCATTCGTGGGGCACCACAGAATTTAGAACGTAAAAAATTACGTTTACAATTCTTACGTTTACATGAAAAACGACGATGCACGTATATTTTTATTTTTCCCCCTTCCCGAAAAACGATAATTATTTCATATGACAGAATGTGTGTAATGCAGTGTAATCTGACTTTAGTATTAAACAAAAGTTATAGGGACAAAAACTTTAGCCGATGCAAAATTAAATGCAATTATATAAAGAAAAGTAAAGTTAAAATCAAAAAAGTACACTGAATAAAACTTTTCATCAATAAAACGTACGTGACGAAAAAAAAAAGTAAAGGTAAATTTTCTCGAACTTCTGATCACCGATTTGAATAAGACTTTCCGATTTTAATAAAAAAGTAACATTCAGCATACCTGTTAATGGTTTTCCACCGTTTTAAATTTTTAATAATGTTGTGCGCGTCACCAGTGTGTCCTAAGGCTTGAAACGTACATGACACTTGTAACTTTATTTTGGAGTCAAATATAAGTGGAATATATATATAGAACCCTCTGGCTTTAACGTCTTGAAAGCTTTGAGATTTTCGTATTTTGATTGATTTTTAAGTTTTTAATTTAGTTTGATCGTTCAGTTAAGTTTCGCAGGTCGGTTAAGATTTTTCGTAGGTTAAGGTGGTGGTAGGTGGTCTTAGTTTAATTTTACTGGATTAATGAAAACTTCCTACTTTTTGAAAAAGAGGATGACATTTTCAGAGAACCATTATGTGTGAATGATGGTCACAAATTTTGTTCTGATCGTACATATTTTCCTACCATCAAATAAGTTTCAAATGAAAAAGGGATTCTACAAAATGTAAGCTCAATATCTCACTGCCATATCGATGTTTGCAGTAGAGCAGTAATGCAGTAATGCAGCTCTTTAAAGTTAAATAAATAAATACTCCAATAATTTTTTGAAAGTTTTTCTTCAGAATTGCATATAATAAAAAGGCATATTCTCGATCCATCATATATTTTTATACTACCACCGTTTCTTGTACAGTCATGATTAGAGCACGGATTTCCATGCAAATGCATGTTTTTATTGGACATCTGAAAAGTGAAATACACACAGAGAATTATATCCACTGTCGCAACCGAATTGGTGCCCTACCGACTTAGTCGATTGTTGATAACTTTTAAAAAATAATCAACGCAACTACGTAGTTTCCCATAGCCTTGACTGTGGCAATCCGTTGTAAGCACTGCGCTCACGGTTTTCTGGACGAACCCCTTCATCCTTTCAACTTCCATTCAGTTAAATGAACGATCTTGTTGATTGTTTTAACCTTAACTCAATTGTGTGAACGGAGAAGTAAGTCATTTTAACCTACATTCGATTGTATGAATGGACATGTTATCCGTTTTGACTCCCACTCGGTTGTATGAACCGACCTGCCAATTATTTTGACTAAAATTTGGTTATTTTGACTAACCCATTGATCGTTCCGACCTACACATGATTATTGACTGTAGATCATTTTGTAGGTTAAGCAATCTACACACAGTATTTCACAGTAATCATTTTTCTAAAAATAAAATCACACTAAAATAAAACACTGATGCAATAATAAATGCGTTTATGAAGTCAACCATATACACAAGAAAATTAATTATTACACAGGGCGCAGACGTGACTATCCTCATTTTTGAATTTTGAGATAGTGCCTCAAACATATAAAAATATGAATAGTCCCAAACAGCGAATGTATTGCCATTAAAACATAAGGAAATATTTTAAGTGTGAAAATAGTTAATGGTTTCCACATTAAGAACTAAAAAGGTTTCAAGTTTTTTTATTCGATAAGCAAAAAAATGAGTATCAACGAATGAAGTCTCCAGTAATTGATAACAAATTAAAAACAGTGCGCCAGAAGTTACTATATGTTGTACTAAACCAAACATCGGTCCGTCACTGTCATATAAAGCAACCATAAACCATAAAATCCATTCATTACTTTTGAAGATATAACTGTTTTTTAACTCACAACGCGCAAATTTTTTATAAAAATTTTTCATGTTTCAGTTATTTCGTAAAAGAGTGAACCATCAAGTGTACATTATACGTATAATGCATAGTATGTAAAATAAAAATCGCGCGGTTTTTTATAAAAATTTTTCGTGTTTTGGTTATTTCGTAAAAGCGTGAACCATCAAGTGTGCCTAATATGTAATATGTGTTATCTTCAAAAGTAATGCACAGAATTTTATGGTTAATAACACTTTTTATGGTTGATAAAACAAACCCTTTCAAATCGCGGTGCCCAGGAAATTGTAATCGTGCCGAGTTCCTGAATGCATTTATGCAAAGCATCAGTGACCTTTTTCTTTGAATTCGTGCTTAGCAGATTCACCGAAACTGCGAAACTAAAACGTGCTTAAAAATAATAACCTAGTTGCGCAGTTTTGATGAATCAACTAAGCACCAATTAATAGAAAGTCAATAAATCTTTGCATAAATGCATTAAGGAACTCAGCCTTTTTTTATGCATATGTAGATAGAAAGCAATTTTATTTAACTTACCTAATGATTGTTCCTCTTACAAGTTATTAAAAAAAACGACACTACAAAAACTCCATCCGGACACGTTAACAACTTTGAGAAATGAAATGCAAGCGTCTTGCGATTAAGGTCGGCTTACACAACTTCGTGTTTTTGAACGTATGTCTGTTTCACTCGCTAAGTCGGATGGTTTGACAAACTTGCAGTTGCAAGGTTGGCTGTTGAGATTGACGCAACTAAAGGATGCGATTGATTTAATAATATTCAAAACTCGATTGAAGCGTAAAAATAATGCTATTGACATAACTTACAATGTGGTTGTTACAATGACTATTTCATACACATTACGTTCCTTGTAGTGGCAAGGAGAGTTGAAATAAATACATTTACGCGGTTCAAGCAACTAACATGCCATATTTTCATTTCAACTGAAGAAACATTTGGAAATGAGCGGGTTGCGAAGGAACGATCATTCGCCAACTAACAATCAATTGTGCTTATTTCATTCGAGTTACATTAACCAAATATCAGTTGTAGGAATTTTCTTCCGATAACCGCAAATAATATTCGTTTCCCGCAACCTTATGCCTATAAATTAATTTTCTGAGTGTAGTTAAATAATCTTTGCGAATTATGAAATTTTCTTAAAAATGACATTTAAGCGTTTTTGCGTATTTTGCAACTAATTATTAGAAATGCATATTTGGTTGCATATTTTGAACATTTTTTAAATTTTTTAATATAATTTGTAAATTTATTCGACCTCTTTTCATAAGTTTTTGTGTTATTATTATAACTCTAATAATTTTTCAATTATTAATTAAGAGTTATATTTTCGAGCTCAAGGTCTATGTTGTTTTCTGAAGAAAACAACCAACAACAACAACAATACCCTTTATATAGAGTGGCAATCATACAGCAGACTAGACAGCTGTTTCGTTTATATATTTTTTAATATATTCGAAAAATTTTTTGATTTCTTCATCTGAAATTAAAGATTTCTTCATCTCTAATATTTTTTACAACATCTACCAGTGGATGAACTTTGCAGGTGGATAGAAATTGCAGGGAAGTTAAACTTTGTTGTTGAAAAATAAGGCTTACAGAAAATAAGAAAACTTTCAAGCAATATGGACTTCAATAGAGATAAATATTTTCCAAACAATTCTGTGAGCGAACTGAATTCATTCAAATACGCTCCTATTTCGTCTGTTGACTTAGAATGATAATTTTCAATGCACAAATATTGCTTAGGACTCAATCGGGAATCTTTTATTTTCGAAAACTTCAAACAAAATTTTATCGTTTATGCCAATAGGGAGATAACTCAAGATTTATCTCATAAATACCATAATTTCAGTTTATTGCAGTGAAATTATATGATAATTTTAATATTTTTGTTTTTTTATAGCTTTTGTTTGTATCTAAAGTTGATTAGATTTAATACTTTGTTATTTGAATTCCAAGCAATATTTATACAATACTAGCTTATGCCCGGTGTATAAGCGTGGCAACTATATTGGAAAATAATAAATATATTCAAAACTTTTATTTAACCCTTTGATTTTGAAACCACGCCCAATGTCCAATGCCCGTCCCAGTTTCTATTTAGCAGGACATCACCATATAGTAACTCCATAGTAACTCTACTTCTATAGCTATTCGATATCAAAAATTTGGCTTATGTGGGCGGAGCCATACCTACTTGCCAAATGCCCGTCCAATTTTTCTATTAGAGATCTAGCAAGTGGTAACGCCATTCTGAGTTTCAATGTTCTGTGACTTTTACTTCCACAAAAAACTGAATTTTAGCAATTTTATATGAGAAATCGTATGGCCGAAAGTGGATCCACTATTTTTGCAATATCTCGAGAGCCGCTCATCCGATGTTGTACAAATAAATTTTAAAACCCGTGCCATGACTGTCCAAACACATCCCAATAATTTGGACAACACCATTGGAACGGTTCAGAAGTGATGGAGTTAGTCCGTATGTTAGGACACCATTAGTTTTTTATATATATAGAAGATGGATTTAGGGAGCTATTCTTGAAAATTTACAATAGTAAACCAGTATTTTTCATATTTCTATATGTTTGCTGTAATTTTTTGATTTCAAAACAAAATTTGAAGCTCAAAAATAATAAATTTTGATAAAAATTGTCAGCCGCTTTTCATATATTGACAATTTCATTGACAAATTTTGTTTTTTGAGGTTCAAATTTTGTTTTGAAATCAAAAACTTACTACAAACACATAGAAATATGAAAAATACTGATTTACTATTGTAAATTTTCAAGAATAGGTCCCTTGGTGTTCCTTCTTTTTCTGAAATTAAGAAATTTTTATCAGGTACCGAAAATAATTGTTATTCTATATTTCACAGCCAAACAAATTTTGGCAATTTTAACCCATAAAAATATTTATTATAAATAACTTTTTTGGTTGCTGGATAAATTTTTATTTTTGAGGAATTAATTTTAAGGTTGGCTAATAACAGTTATTTTCTAAAATTAAATTTTTTCGGTTATTAATGTAGAAAAAGTGTTGTTTTGGGATGGATTTGGGATGGATTCATTATCTAAGGTCATCTATACACCTTTTCGAGCTTATTATATTTATAAGATCGTTGATGCGTTGACTCTCCCTTCATAGCAATCTTTCTCAGCTTTAAACAAATAAATACTTTGAAACAAATAATGTTTGTAAAATTGTATTAAAACATTAATACATTAAAAAAATAAAAAAAAACAACCGAAAAAATTTTTATTTAAGAAAATAACTGTTATTAGTCAACCTAAAAATGTATTCCTCAAAAATAAAAGTAAATACCATAACAATTTTTCTTAAAAATTACATCTATTTTAGTTATAAAATACATTTTAAACCGATATTAATCATAAATTTTAACCAATTCCAAAAAAGTTGCATAACAGTTATGCCCTCGAATTTTATTGCATTTTTTAGTGGCTGTAATGTATTTTTGTTGCATGATTTTGAAGTACTGAACAAAATTCACAAAACGATTCGTTTCAACAAACGACACAATTTTGCGTTCGAGATTTTGGCGCGAACCAAAACAACAACCTAATAAAAACAACATAAACAGCTACTGAAGCATTTTATGTATGATTTCTCTCATACGCAAATGTGAATTTGTCTTCATAGATTTTGCTATTTTGTGACTTTATTAAAAAAGTGGAAAAATCCAAAATTAAATGTTCGTTTCATCCGCCATGTGACTGATAATCTGACGTATATTATCTCTTTGCACGATGAATATTGAAGGCTGTAGGTATACCCCAAAAAGTAACCAAAAACGTTGCATGTGATTGTAAAAATTTGCGAAAATATGTGTGAAAGTGGAAAAAATAGGCTTGGCAACTCTTATAAAATTTACGAACTAAATCACGTTATTATTTCTTAACCGTTGCTATTACCTTAAAGTTTTAAATAGAAAGTCAAATTATCACATCATGGATAATTCAAAAATATAGATTGATTGCCGTATTTTGTAAAGCGTACGCGATTGCCAAAGAAACACAACCCAAGTGAGGTGATGGCGTGCGTTTTACAAAATAAGCCCATAAATCAAGGCCGGCAATACATTTAGAGGAGAGTAAAAAAGAGTGATATTGAGTTGATGGTTTTTATTAGAAGAAATTTGTTTAGAGTTTTAAAATTTTCAAATTTTTTGTAAAATAAACATTTATTTTCAAAATAAATGTTTCGTTTTTTTTTCAAAAACAAAGATGGCGCTGGCTACGATTGCTGTAAAAGACCTCTTATCGCACTGCGGGCATTCTGCTGGCTCTTAGGTTGACCCGAAAAGAAAATAATTTTAATATTTAAAAATGTAATGAAATATCTCCTATCTGATTGAGACAGAATTTTAAAAAAGTCTTTTTTAAAAATTTTTGACGTACTTAGAATTAAAAAAATTGCACTTTTAACTTATTTTTTGTTTGAAATTTTGAATAAACGATTTTAAAAGGCTATTTCAAAAATCAGTTTCATTCAGATTGATCGAAATGTTATTAAAAAATGTTGTTAATATTGTAAGGATCGGTCAAGTAGTTTTTGAGCTGGGTTACCCGCAGTTTTTAAATACGTAGTTTTGAGAAAAAACTACTTTAAAGTTATACGAAACAAATAATATGAAGAGGTTAGTGTTCAAAACTTAACTAAATCACTATATATACACACAAAAGAACTATTGTTAACGTTCTTTGGAATGTTCCCCTTCTCAAATATACCTAAAATAGCAGCTATAGTAACTTGATTTTTATATTATATCGAACTCACCCGCAGATCTTTTTTCAAGCTTATTACTTTCTTAATATTCAAAATACCTTAATAAATTTTTTTTTAAAATATTTTTGAGATGTTGTTAACTCATTTTAAATGAAAAAAAAATTTGATTCTGGGATGCATTTAATGTATTGCCGGCCTTAATTTTATATATCTATATATACAACTATAGTTTTTTTATCAGAAATTTGGGTAAACAATATCAGAAATTATCAATGCCAGATATTTGGACAATGTTAAGCAATAGGACGTGGTATCTACTCCTACTACAGACCCAAAGAATTTCTGAAGGGAGGTAAATAGTCTTTGGACGTTTGATGAGACAATTTATCATTGACATCGGTGCCTGGTGAATACGGCTATATTTCAGTTTTTTGTTTTTAATATTCTTAAGCAAAAAAGGATAGTGAACACGACACAATGTATTCTATTAGCAAGAAAGTAACAAACCAATCTTTTTTATAAGCGAAAATATCGGTTTTTATAGCAAAAGTATCCATTTTTAGCCTAGTGTTGAATTGACATTTGAATATCCTCTGAGGGAATTTTTTTAAACTGCAATTTTTCTTTATTAACAAAAAATTCATAAATGACTTTTATACTGCACCAAATTCTGGAGTTTATTTGAGTATAGATAAAAATTATTATAAGATTTTCATTTTACGAATAGTATCAGTTTGACACAGGCAACGTTTGAAGGTTAAACTATTATAGTTTACCTTAATACTTATACCAAGTTAATCAAACCAGCAAAAAAAAACACAAAGTATGTACACATGCATTAAATGGTCAACCACTATTCAAAAGTTAATTAATTCACTTATCCCTGCAGTGTGAGTTCTCTATCAACTTGAAGCGTCGAATTTTCGTACCAACTCTTATCTGATTCAGAACAAAATAAACATGTTTATAGGAATGTGCATATCACAAACATATTCATTTACTTTGCTTTAACAAAGCATAGCGTAAATTGAAACGTATGTTTGTTTGGATTAATATCGTTATGTATGACTGTGTGTAAGTAAATAATTTTAATATTGCAAACACTTTTGCTGCTGCAAAGTGTACATGTAACCATAAAAATGAACACTCCAAGAAGCCGCGACGCCATATTTAATAATACACCTTCCGCCAGCAAGTTTTTTTTTTCCTCTCTCTCTTCTTATGTTATGGCTTTTGTGCCATTCTATGGCTGCTTATTTTGCCACTGCTGCTGCCACTTCTACACGCAGTCCAACTTCAACAACACAAACAACAGTCAGAGTAACTCCCCCCAATGAAATGGCCAGCTTAGATTTAATGCTGCATATGTGTGGAGATATGGAGCTGTTTTTCTTTTTAATGCTTGCATGTGTTGGTTGTGTGGAGCCTCATTCATGGTGGTTTAGCTGGTAGCAACTAAATATCACTAAACATAAAAGTATTTAATACAAAATTCTTGTTTTTTTTATTTTTGCACAAAAGTTTCTTTAAAAAAACTGCAACGCACACTTTGTAAAAATATATAAAAAAAAAAATAATGGATGAAGAAATGCAGTTCCATAGTTTCTTTACTATACTTAGTTGATTTCATAAAAGAGTTTTTTGAGCCGTTGGGTATGAATGCTCTGACTAGCAGTGCAGCTAAACGCATGGTTGGCATGCATTAAAAATATTTGAAAACATGGCATCAAATGCGTTTTCTGCATGTGCGAGAAACATGTTGAAGTTATGATGGGGCGTTTGTCGGTGGCATTCTTAGATCATGGCATGGTATGGTCTACATAATCCATGAGATGTATAAGTCGAGTAGGAGGTTCCATGGTTGTTTTTCGAATATATTATAATTCTTTTATATACTATACCATAAATAGCTGATATACGCGGTGTTATTCGGGATTTTAATTAAATAGTTTTTGTCATTTACTTCTCATTTTGATGTTAAAAAAAAAAGGGAAAAGAGTTGCATGCGACTTTGTAAATTTCAGCGTTTAATTAACAAAGCTGCGGATTGCTTGAAAAATTATTAATGATCATTTTTTTCTAACCGTCAAACCGCTGATTATGACATTGAGAGGGAAAATTATATTTTTATAACGTAATAATTTGATTATTTTTTTTTTTTTTGTCTATAGGATGCGGAGAGATAACTGCAAAGCTGCATGTAGCATTTCTGAAAAAGTACCTATGACAAAAACGAGCAAGGTTCGATTCCTGATTCAAAGAAAATTTTATAGAATTTTATGCGTAGAGCTTAAACATTTTTTGCTTATAAAAGTAATATTATATGGAAGAAAGTCTAAAATGAAATTTTGATTTTAAATTATTTTTACAACAAGAAAAATCAATATTTTGGATCTTTTTTTGAAAAAGAATCTAATAGATAAATCTTCCGCTTACGGTGCTGTTAAAATAAATTCCATTTTATTTAAAAAAAAAGTATAGAAATATTTGCATCGAAAATCGTTACTATAAATTTGTGATGGTTTTTTTTAATTTTTTTTTTTTTTTTTTTTTGATTTTTTTTGGAACAATGTTATATTAACAAATACACTACTAAAAATTTCCGTAACTTTGAAGATATGACTATGTTTTCGGTGCCAAAACAAAAGAAATTTTTTAAAATTAATCAGAGGAAAAATATTTTATAAAGTAAGCTTGAAAGTTCGTTTTTCTTGCATTGAAAATATCATTGTACTAAAAATTTAAATTTTTTAATGTAATGATAATGTTTGTAGTCTTAAAATAACGGTAATTTTTTTAAAAATTCCCTATAGGAACGAACTAACTTGTTCTTAAAAACAACTAATTAAAAAACTAGTTTAAAATAAACCAGTATATGAACTACTTTAAATAATATTAAGGTGGCAACTAATATGATTTTGACATGTTTTAATTGCAAATTTTTATTATTAAATATTTTATTATTAATATTATTAACTTTAGGCCATCAGTAATAGTTTTCAATTGGTTGTTTTAAAGTCATTAAAAAATAATTTAAATATAACTAATTTAACAAGTAGTTGAAAATATATGCAGACGAAAGTCAATTGACTTATTTAGCGGACATCACCATCTATACTATTAATAAATCTGTAGCCACTTTTTATGTTCACTCATCAAGTTTAAACGACAACTCAGATTTTTATAAAATTTTGTACACATATTTATAGGTCAGCAGAGAGTGCAATAGGATACTTTATGTTAACCCATTAACAACCAATGTTACTATATGGAAACATATGCGTCTCGAATTTTCATTAAATACTGCATAATATTTGAAAAGTTTTAGTGCCAGTTTTTTAAAAAAAGTAAAATTAGCATGCAATAATAACTTATTTCTGCTCAATGGCATACATAGTTTTCACCAAAATGTTGCTTCAAGTCTAAAAATGTCTGTTTTTTATGGTTTTCTTTCGGCCCTAATGGATTAAATTGCACTTCGGTTAAACGAGAACAAAATCAATAAACGCTTTTAAATTTCCTTCAATTTGATACCAAAATCATGTATGTAGTTTGAAAACTGTGAAAAATTTTAGTACCAGATCTTTTTAGTATTAATTATAAGCTGAGAATGAGAGAAAAACGACTTGAAATTCACACTTTTAGCTTTGAAGGCAAATATTTCAGTCAGTTTGCAATGGATTTCAATAATTTTTTTTGAAAAATGTTGTTTGTTAAAATATCCTTCAAACATTAGTTGAAATTTTTACTAAACCAAAGTATTAATATTTTTAAAAATTTTTTTAAAAAATGTTCAAAAATTTTTAGTTTAAGCCAAAAAATTGGATAAAAGTTGTTTTTGTTGTAAAAAAAATTAAATCCAAAATTTAGGTTTTCGATTTCCTATCAGATGATATAACAATCTTAAGGTTAATAATTTGTAGTATTACTTAAACAATAAAAAATCGTTTTGGTAGCGAAAAATCAAGCCTACCCACTATCAATTTTTGAATGAAAACTTTTTGAAAACCCGGCGAAGCGGCGGGTTTAAGCTAGTACAAAATAAGTTAGTTCGTTCTATGGCAAAAAGTCAGAATTTCAACTAGTTGTGGTTGACAAAAAACTACTTTATCAACTACTTTTAAATTAGTTGATTTTCCTACAGGGTTGTCATTCTTCAAAAAAACTACCAATACATTGAACCTTTACATATATTTCACAAAACACTGCCTAGTGCAGGTTATCTGTGAACTTAAATTTAATATGATAATACATTTTTTCTCGGTTGTTATATGGTTGTTATGGATAGTTTTCTTAATAATATCAGTAGGGGGATGTAATGGTAAAAGTCAGTCCTTTCTTACAAACTTATCAAACTACAAGGGTAATCAAAACAAGGCCGCAATTTTAAGTTTTTTTATTTCATAACACATTGAAGGATAGATATCAAGGACTGAAACTTCTTGTTCTAGGATGTCATTTACCTCCCATATCAATTCATGAAGGCCCGTGGCCAGAATTTTTCAAGAAGGGTTTTGGTGAAAAAAATTTGTAAATAGATACCAGTTATTTAATTAAAACCAAATACCATTTTTTACCATTTTTTTACAAATTTTTCCAAACCGAATTGTTTACTTTAAAAATTATTTTGGAATACTCGAGTGGAAATAAGTTAATAAAATCCTTATTTATGTACGGATATGATCCGGATATGTTACGGATAAACCTTTATAAACCTTATCAATCTCTAATTAGGTGGATACAATGTTTTCCTGAGAATATCCATACTTAAGGAGTACTTATCAAATTCTGATTCGGTTATTGCCAGGATAAGGTGACTTGATCAGGATAATTATCAAAAAGTGCATCACGTTAGAAATCAGATCCTTATCAATATAATGATTTCCTGATAATTTTCTGGCTCTTTGCTTAGGAAAATTTCCACTTGTGTATGCCCTGTTTTTAAAAAAATCGAAAGAGAGATCACCAAAGTACATTGAATGTTTTCATAGAACTAATTTTGAAAGCAAAAGTTTTGATTTATGCATATTTTTTGTCGAGAAATAGTTCATTTGAGAATTTTTTTAATTGACTTTTAAAAAATATAATTACGAATATTAACGCAAAAAGTAAAATTATGCCTCTCAAAATTTCTAATATAACAATATAACAAAAAATATAACTTTAAAACAAAAATAAATAAAAAAAAAAGTTAATTAAAACTTCTAAATAAATTCATAAAGAACCAATTATTTGTACACAAGTTGGGCATACAAAAAAAAAATGTGACAAAAACTGTGCTTAGGTTTCGGAAAGTTTATTTTAATCAAAACTAAAATTAACAATGAAAACTTAAAATTGGTTTTTTTTAGTTCACCGGTTAAAACTATGAATAAAAAATAAACATGTTAATAAACAGGTTTAGAAGGATAAATAAACATTCGCCCTATGCGAAGCCGAGTTATCGTTTCGTAATATCGGATCAAATCAAAAGTCAAAATATGACTTTTTCGCAAAAAAAAAATTAGTAATTTTAATACATATATGTAAATAAAAATTAAATTTTCTCAACATCGATATTTTTTTATTTTTTTAGAGCTAATAAAAAATAGTTTTACTTCTTCATAACTCAATTCTCAATACGAACACTATGCATGTTCAAAAATCAAACAAGATTGGAACATAAGCTTTCAGCATTATTCGAGGATGCTAAATATAATGGTGTTAACCATTTTTTAATTCGTCGGTCGATTTTCGAGAAATTTTTATATTTTTTTTGTTTTTTGTGAACAGTCTAACGCTCAAAACCAAACCCTTTGGGTCTAAATGAACCTTATAATGCAAAAGAAGTCAGTACTTCGTACACACAAAGAAAAAACCTTGACAGAAATTTTTGGTAACTCTGTACTGATAAAAAATTGATCAACTCAATTTAGGAATTCGTCAATACGAGCAATGTTTTTATATTGACGAGTTCTTAGGTTGAGTTGATAATTTTTTTGTCAGCATAGAGTTTTTTCTTTGAGTGTATGAAAGCTTTGTTTAAACAAAAAATTAAGCATTTTAAGCAATAATATTCCCCTAAAATAATAACGCTAACTAAAAGTACAAGCTAAACAAAAATGACCAGTTTTATGAGTCCCCAAAATGACTCCAAAAATATTAAAATCAAGTATCTTCCCATATACTTCTTCTAATAAATAAGTTTCAACAAACGTCTCCTAAGAGAGCATCTAGTTTTTACCTGCTCTAGTCAAGCTTTTTGACATAGTTGCCAGAGATTTTTAGTTTTAAGTTAATTCAACTCAACTTGAAAATACGTTGTTTAAAAGTTATTATTTAAGCTTTGCTTGGAAGAGCATTGTAAAAGCCTTATAAATTCCATATTCTTGCATAATTTCTTATATAAAGTTTTACTCAATGATAGATTTTTAGAGCAAATACTCAAGAATATTTTTACTCGAATATAAATTTTTAAATAAAGATTTGCTCAAGGATACATTTTAGGAAGTATTCAAGACGATATTTACTCAAGTGTAATTCCTTATATATAGCTTTATTCAAGGACACATTTTTAGGAAGTATTGGGGAAAATTTTTATTCAAATAAATCTCGACCTCCAAAAAAACTTGCCATCATAAAAAAAGCTTGTCTGTGTCCAGCGTCAAACCAAGGAACTCTTGACTAATAATCTGTTTGCTTGGACCGCAGGGCTACCAAAGCAATATATGGCCGGCAAATTAAGTGCTTATATGAAATAATTTCAGTTGAGGCTTTTATAAAAGCCTTTTATTTAAGTTTAAACGTTATTCAAGCAAATTCTTGAATAAAAGCGTGAATAGTATGTGCGGGTGCATAAATAAAGGTTCCAAGATCAATTCACGCTGAGTTGACTATGGTAAATGTACAAACAATTTTAAAATGTACAAAATTTCTGTTCCAAAATGAGAAAAAAAAAAAATTAAATTAAATGTAATGGCAAAAAAATACGCGCAATAACAATTAAGTTAAAACACAGCCTGATTTTATCACTATTTTCGAGTTTCTAAGTTAGCCTTGAATAAAAACCTTACGCATAATTTTAATCATGCACTTATATAAAACTTTATATAAGTTGTTAAATAAAGAAATTTATTTCATACGCCTTATCCCCTTGCATTGATCTTTTCTAAGGATAATTGTTTCAAATACTTGTTTCAAGGATAATTGAAGGAAGTTTAAACTCGCCGCCTTACATAAATTCTTTATATAAAGCTCTACTCAAGGCTTATTGAGGAGACAATGTACACTTTGTAGTGTTTTATACACAAGTTTTAGAATTATAGAGGTAAAATCACCTTAAATCAATATATGAATTTTTTTTATCAAAATAAATTTTTACTAAAACAACGAATGAGTAATTTCAATGGGAAATATTCAAATATGTTTAGTCATGAACATTTCTATTTGTAATTATTTTCAAAATAAAAATTAAAAAAAAGAAATTGAAATGAAATTTTTCGAATTTCGATATTATTTTTTTTTTTTTTGTTTTTTGACATATTAGAAAATAATTTTAAAAATTTTGATTTTTAAAAAATTGTTTGATTAATACTATCACTAAAAAAATTATTCATTTACCTATAGAAATCACTGAATAAAGATTTTTTTTCAACTGAAAACTTTTTCGGAAAAGTCATACTTAAATTTTATGATTTTTTACGAAGCTCTAAATTCGAAAATAGAACCCAATTTTTGTTTGAACACAAGTTGAACTGTTTAGGGGTTTAATATTCATGCCATGTTAACATAACACACATCTTATATAAACGTTATTCACATCTCTAATTTGTATGTGTATGGGTGTGATTAAGCACATCCCTAGTTGCAATAGCCCTGTAGGAAAATCAACTAATTTAAAAGTAGTTGATAAAGTAGTTTTTTGTCAACCACAACTAGTTGAAATTCTGACTTTTTTCCATAGAACCAACTAACTTATTTTGTATGGTGATGTCCGCTAAATGAGTCAATTGACTGTCGTCTGCATATATTTTCAACTACTTGTTAAATTAGTTACATTTAAATTATTTTTTTAATTGCTTTAAAATAACCAATTGAAAACTATTACTGATGGACAAAAGTTAATAATATTTGATGAAATAACATGGTTAAATATTTATAAGCTTGTAATCTAATAAAAATTTTCAATTAAAACATGCCAACATCAGAGTAGTTGCCGCCTTAATATAATTCAAAGTAGTTTATCAATCACTGGTTTTTAAGTAGTATTTCAATTACTTCATATATTGAAGTGGATGCCGCCTTAATATAATTCAAAGTAGTTCATATAGTGGTTTATTTTAAACTAGTTTTTTAATTAGTTGTTTTTAAAAACAAGTTAGTTTGTTCCTATAGGGAGGTTTACAGCCAGTTTACTAAAAATGGTTCCGGTGTTTTTCAATTAAATACAAATACAATTTCGATGACGAGGATTAACGCAAACAAATAAACGGGATATGATTTCATTTATCGGATCAATTGAACATTTTTCATTTGGTTATGATTTCCAAGAATGTTTGGAACAAGTGGACCAACTTTTTAAAATCAACGCGATGAAAGATGGATGTTCTGTTTTCTTCGTGGTCGTAAGCCCTTTGTTAACCACGTTAATACTGTTGACCTACCAGGCATTGTGGAAGAAATAAAAACTATGCTTCCAAGATTATTCAAGCAGGCTCTAGAACCAATCAAGCATTTTATGGCAGAGATTGTTATAAAGACAAATTCACAGCTAAAATATTTTTAAGCCTTGATTAATACCAAAACCAGGGGCGGATCCAGAGAAGAATTTTGGGGGGGAAACATTTTTTAATAATTTTTACATAGATATATTTTTTTAAAACTTTTATTTGAAGTAAAATAATGCATATTTTCTATTATTTTTAACATCAATTTAGATATGATTTAATTCATATTTAAAAATAATTATAACTTATAAATTATTTGTAAAAATTTATAGTAAAATTCTATGTTTACCAATTTTGGAAAATCTTTCGACTACATCCTCTGGATTCAAAACTATGTCGTAGTGAATATGAAGCAACGCTAAACCAACTAATCTTTTTTCAAGCATTGTAGTTCGGAGCCAGGTTTTGATGCATCGTAATGATGAAAAAGAACGTTCAGCGCTTGAATTGGTCACTGGTAATGTGCAGAAAATTTGGAGGAGCTTCTGTATTGTTGGATAAATGTCCTTATCACAGCATTGGAGAGCTTCAAAAGCAGAACCAGGTAGTTTACCAGCACCAGATAATATTAGATCCTTCCATTTTTGTTGCCAATGACAAAGCTCACCTTTTAATCTCAAAACCAGCATTTCTCTTTTTTCTCCGAGCAAGATAGCAAATCTTCCAATAGTATCTTCTATTAATTGTTTCAATTGACCAGCATCTACACTAATTATTTAGCAATTCTAAAGGCTATTGCGCACGGGTAGATTAAGCCTTAAACGTACCATTTGATTTTGCTTTATCTTGGTTACACATGCATATTTCAGTTTTTTGATGAAATTTATGAGATTTTGGGGGGGGGGGGAAATTTCCCCCTTTTCCCCCCCCGTGGATCCGCGCCTGCCAAAACACACCATCAACGGTCACTGGTATGGCTGCAAGCGAATTAGTTTTATCATATAAACCACGAGCATTCATAATTTATTGTTCGTAAGATGATTAAAAAAAGAGTTTAAACAGGAGAACGACCAGTCATAAAAACAAAAAAACAACTTGAATATGATTTGTATAAGAAAAAGTTTAGGCAAGATAAATTTAATTTGAAAATAGGCGAAACAATTTTATATTTGAATCTAAATTTCAATTAAAGGGGTAGATACCTTTAGACAGGGTGAAATTAGTCATTTTCAATGAATGGTATTCAAATTTATAACAGAATTGGATCATTTTTTAATTTTAATTTTTTTTTTAGGTACACCTTTGAACTGTAAAAAACATTTTAATTTTTTTTTTTGCAAAAGGGCGTCTCTGCAGAGTATCTTTTCGGGCATCTGCTGCGGATCATCTAAAAGTGCTGCATTTCTCAACATTTTTTTCACTTTTCTGAAACAGAAGAGGTTTTTTCTTCGATTGCTGATATGTTAAAGGGAAGGATAAACCTGTAAAATAATAAAGAAGTTAAAAGTTGAAATTTATATCAGCTTTTTAATCAAAGGTCCAGATTTCCGACTATTTTTTCAACTTTAGACTTGTAAATAGATGCTTTTGGTACTGCTATAGGAAGGAACTTGTCAAAATTTCAGCCTGATCGGTCAACAGCTTTTTGAGTTAGAGCACGTGCATTTTTTGAATAAGTAGTTTAGAGATAATCACGTTTAAAGTTTCGATACGGTATAGCTATAAGTTTAAGTGACTTACAGGTCAATCTGAGATTCCGGGTCCATACAATAGCTCTTCGGCCTTCTCGAAAAGCTGATTATCTTGAACCTGCTGCTGTTTTCGAGCTGTTTGAGCTGCCTTTGCCTCGGAGAGACTCTTCCGGTTGTGCTTCGCTACTTGTGCCTCAACGGTGTTTTCGGCGAAAACTTTACAATAGGTGCCAATAATTATACCCAGCTCATTCATAAGTTTCAGAATGCAGGTGTAGCCTTCATTAAACATTCCAGCAGCAATGTCAGCTAAAACTTCGACAATTTTCAGCCCGGAATTGAGGTGCTTCGGACATATTCGCCAAACTGTCGTGTTGAAACTTTTGTTGGCATTCTGAGTATGGCCACCCAAACATCTCCCAAATAAATCATCTTTAGACAAATCAGTGTAAATTGGTAGTAGATGTACTTTCATTTAATCGCGGATCTGAATGGAGTAAGATCTTCAAGTTCAGGATATTTGTCTAAAGCGACTCGGACGTTTTTGACCATAACTCCGTAAATCTTAAATATTTTTCTATTTTATTTTGGCAGTATATTTTTACCATGTTATACATTCAAAATATGAAAAAATATTTTTTTTTTAAATTATAGCCAAATTATACCAAAAAAATTTTGTTCGAATGGATAAAATAATATGGTGTCAGCTTCACGTGAAATATCCCAGTAATTAAGTTATGTGTTTATATAACTCCAATAATTTTTGAATTATTAAAGGTTATATTTTATCGAGCTCAAGGTCAATGTTGCTTTCCGAAGAAACCAACTGAAGGAACAACAACCAACAACAACAATACTTTATAGAGTATCAATCACATAGCAGACTAGACAGCTGTTTCGTTAGCCGCTACACCAACTCATCAGTAGCCTTTTATCGTGATTCTTGCTGTGATCCACTAAGCTCTTAATTTTCTACTTGTTTCACGAATGCAATTAGTAAATTACCCTGAATTGCGGTACGAGAACACAAATGATATGAAAGCAGCTTAAAGTTCTTCTAATTTGTGAAGCATACCTTCAGGGAAAGTATGTTCTATTATTCGATATGTTCTATAATAATAAGCTTTTCTAAATACTCAAAGGTTTTTGTTGTGCAAGTTGTTGTTGCTCTTCTATTTCACAGTCGATCTTAGCTTCAGCAATTAGCTGATATTAACTATGACGACATGAAGATTTGTTTTTATTGAAAACTTAGATTTTTAATTTATTGTGTGTAAACACACACAAATAATCATATTTTCAACGGCCGGGCTCTGCCATAGAATTTATTTGTAAATTAATTACGACCTTCTTTCATAAGTTTTTAAGTTATGTGTTTATATAACTCCAATAATTTTTGAATTATTAAAGGTTATATTTTATCGAGCTCAAGGTCAATGTTGCTTTCCGAAGAAATAATTTACAAATATATCCCAGTAATTTAAATTTCGAATATGTATTTTGTGGATTATAGAACTCTAAAAAAATTAAAAAAATAACCATTCCAATTAATATTTTCTTAAAAGATTGAGGTCCTATAAACTTGCACATTTCATAAAAAATATTAAATATATTGAATAATTTATAGAACTACATTTGATTTTTATTTTAAAAGGCTCGTTTGTATTATTTTTTTTTTTTCATTATTTCTGTACCCCGAAAATCAACACTTCTCCGTGGCTAAGGGTTTGTTTTATTTTTATAATTTTATTACATTAATTTTTATTTTTGCCAGCTATAACATACAAGAGATAATACAAAATGTAAGCATATTTAACAGCATCTTGATTCAAATTGTATTGACATCCAAGCTCTTTACACATTAGAGAAGAAACCATAATAAAAACATACAAGTTTGCTTCTGTCAAAGAAAAATGTATTGAGTGGCTAAACTAATGTGTAATGACAAAAGTATTTGCGCAAGTTGCGCATGGTTAAAAAATTATAACTTCGCTAATTTCAACAAAAAAAAATTATGTGAATTGTTAAAGTTGAAATTTGTAATATTGAGAAAATTCTTGTTAAAGTACACAAAGGCTATGTATAAAATTTGATTTAATCATATGTTATATATATGTTAAATACATATGTTAAACTTATGTTAAATTATAAAAAAAGACTTAGATAGAACTTGGATAGAGATAGATAATTGTACAAAATATCGACACAATTTGTTATTCAAATAATACTCGATAGATCAACAAATTAATCTTGGTTGTCTTATCCAAGAACTTGGAAGGCATCAAATTGTTGAAGCCATAGAATAAATTAACGTAAGTTTATTGTTAAATTACCTTTGGTTTTTTTTTTTCGATGCACGGGCCAAACGAAATATCTCCTTCAAGAAGGCTAAATATCCTTTCATTGTGATTTTACGAAAAGACAGTAAAAGACGGTATTTTTATACGAAAAGACAATATCGCTCAACTTAGATCCAAAATTTTCATAGCACAATAAAATCTTCAACTGTCTTTTACTAATAAATTATGTAGTTTAATGTTATGTCTTACCCTGTATCCTATTATATTATAAAATCAATTAAGTATTTTATTCTGCATATAATAATGAGCTCCATTTAATTGATCCAGTTACTTATATAATTTTCACAAATTCATTATATTAAGTTATTGTTGTAGTTGTTTTTTTTTTCTCCTCAAGAATGATACAATTAATATATATGTCATTCCGTCGAGCTACCAAATGTGTCCACATGTTAACGTTTATGGCTAAGATAGACAGCAGAGAGTCAGCCAAGCTATACGTTACCACACATTTTCGCATAATAATAAGTATAGCGAAGAACATGCGCTGCCAACCAATCCAATTAGATGAGAATTCAATTTAATGGCGACAAAATATTTTCACGTTTTATTTGATTATTATAACTGATGGAGGGCAGAGGCAAGCGTTACACAGGCATAGACGACGACAAAGGCAATCAAGCAGCAAAATTTACTAAAAGCAGAAAACATGTGTTTGTGGCGGCAATACTGGCGCATGGTCAACTATTTCTTGGCTTAAATAAAATTCTTAAGAATGTCAATGTGGAATTTATCAAAATGTTTGGCAATTATTTTGGACAACTCAAACACATTGTATAGAGTTGTTAGCATTAGAAAAATAGAGGTATCGGAACACCTGCTTGCTTTGAGTTTGAGGAAAGCATTAATTTATATAGTGGATTAAATTTAAGCAAAAGTGCTTATTTTGTACCATTTAATTTACACAAAATTGGTATCATTTTCAAAGAATGCTTTTTCCTTTTAAAGCATATTTGATTTGGAAAACTTTTCACCTTTAAGCAAAAAATAATAACAACTTTTTTTAATATGAGGACGATAATAACTTCATCAACTGCATTAGTGCCCAAGAATTTTTTTTTATAAATACAACAACAACCTGTTAGAAAAATAAGTTAGAATAAGTATATTGCCTTGTTTGGCTAAATAAATAAATAAAATAAATAAAATAAATAAGAACACCTTCAACTCAGGACACAACAATGTGATTAGCTTGAAAATGTTAACTCGCTGAATTGAACCAAAATTTTTGTCTAGCTACTTCCCTCTTGTCACATATAAATATAAAGTTATTTTGATATGTGTATAATTTAACACTATCATTAACTTTTTTATAAATAAGTTTTTCCAACAAAAATATTTGAGCAGTCTTACATTTTCTCTAAAAAAAACATATTTCAACCCTTTGGCAGTGTGAAGTGGTGTAGTTCACTAAAGCACCTCTTATGGCGTTGTTCTAATAATATATGAGCGATTTTTCGACACTCAATTTACTCGTTTGATACTCATTCATTTGTTTAAATCAAGCAATTGATTTATTTATTCTAACGGTATTATATGTAGTATGAGTGCAGCAACGCGTTTTTTGGAAAAATTATTCTTTCTATCGTTGAAGTTAATGGAAAATAATCATAGCAACTGTGCTTATTCCAGAACTTTGTAGCCGTTTTAGATATTGGTAACTTAATGGTTTTATAAGGCCTTAGTCCGAGCTTAGTCCTTTTAACCATAAAATTTATTTATACCATGTTCTTTATGGTAGAAGCAAAAAATTCAATCCATAGTTTTGTGGTATATTTTAAGTGCTAAAACTGGCATTTAACTGTTATAAATGTCAATTCTCTTAACCAGCTCTTTAAGGAAAATTTTTGTAATACTATTATATGAGGAGTAATAGCACGGTCTTTTTTTCTATTGGTGTTTTAAGCTAAATTATTTAGTTTTAAAATTGTTATTGAATGTGTATGTTAGAGTGGCCCTTATCTAGTTTTTTTTTTTTTTTATATAGAGAGTGGTTAAATTTTAAGGGCCGATGTAGATTTTGAATAAAACACAAATTATTTAGGAAATTATTGTCATATCTTTTTATTATGATAATATTAGTATAGTTTAATTATGTATTTAATAAAATATCGGCCATATGGCCGCTGAGGCATAACTGAAATTCTATGCCGTTAATGTGCCGAATTATCTCATCCTTTAGCTCTTGAATTGTGGCTGGCTTATCAACGTACACCTTTTCTTTCAAATAACCCCAAAGAAAGAAGTCCAACGGTGTCAAATCACATGATCTTGGCGGCCTATTGACATCGCCACCACGTGAGATAACACGGCCATTGAATTTGTCGCGCAAAAGAGCCATTGTTTCGTTAGCTGTGTGGCAAGTGGCACCGTCCTGTTGAAACCACATATCGTCAAAATTCATATCTTCCAATTCGGGCCATAAAAAGTGTGCAATTGTTGGGCACGACGACGAGTTGAGGTGGACGGCTCTTCAGCCACACTATCGCGAACAGCAGCAATATTTTCTGCAGTACCAGCTGAACGAGCATGCTCTGGTGTTTTCACATCTCCTACAGATCCGGTTTGTTCAAATTTTTGCACGATTTTTCCGATTGTACGCACATTTGGACGATTAAATCGACCGAAATAATCACGAAGTGCACGATATGCATTTTGATTTGAACGCCCATTTTCATAATAAGCCTGAATAACTTTAACGCGTTGCTCGATTATATATCTTTCCATGGTTTAAATTGAGTTAGTCTGAAATTGAGAAATGTCAAATTAAGTGCAGAAAAAAACTTGACGTTAAGGTGTGGTTTACATTCAACATCGGCCCCTATAATTTAGCCACCCATTATTTGGCATGTGCATAGCTCTGGATTGTTTCTTTACGATGCAAAAATTAGTTCTGAAGATTCAACGACCTCTACATTTCTTTTCAAAATTTGTATTTTTAGGTTTTTGGAAATTTTTTTCAATAAGTATATTAAATCGGGGATTAGCCAAAGCGGACCACAGTGGGTCCCTTTTTTGTTCCCTATTGGACGAAGGATAATATTGCTCGAAGCACTCATATGTGAGCATGCTCCTTATATAAGCATCCTTTGTCACCTCTAGCATATCCTTGTTGGTCAGTTGACCAATCTCGGCTTCGCCAATAAATAGACGCCCCAGAATGGTCAATCTTATGCTTACCACCGCCGGACACTGGCACAAAATGTGGCTGCTGTTTTCGGCTCCTCTAAGGCATAACCTACACGTATCGTCCTCGGTCAGACGGTACATGTAGGCACCGTGTCCTGTGACCAGTGCAGTAAGCCAGCTTAAAGTCTTCAGGTTGCATTAGATAACTTTTGCTGACTCACTACGAGACCACTTCACGGCCGCCTTTGATTGCCTGCTTATACACCTTGTACGGTGTTCCGAGTCCTTCCATTACTTATTAAGGCCTGCCACCATGTTGTCGCCTATGGCGATACGTGTTTCTGGTCCACAGAATTCTTCTGCTGATCTTTCTCTTGCTAAAGAATCAGCATTTTCATGCTGTTCTATGCCAGAATGTTCTCTTACCCATATAAGTGTGAGCTCATTTATCTGAGCGCACCTATTGAGTTTGGTAAGACATTCTATGGCCAGCCTGGATGTGGTGTCTGTCTGTCCGTTTTATACACCTAATCACCGACTGATTGTCAAGGTCAATGACAATTTTCTTGCCATCTATCAGGTGGTCCAGCGCATGCACTACACCAAGCATTTCCGCCTAGTATACAGACACAAACCTCCCTAACCTCAGTAAACAGGATAGGCTCATGATACAAGAATACAGGTAGAAGTGACAGTTCCTTGGCATACCATAAGTTGTCAAAAAGAAATGCCAAGAAAGAGAGCGTTCATTATAAGCTGTGTTTAATTTACATTAGCTGCATTCAGCGGAAAATTTGCTAAGTAGCTGTTGCGTGACTTTTGGTCTGAATGGTATGTAGCATAAAGCAGGGTTGGTATTATTGACGATTTATCGTCATTTCGACTTTTTTTTTTTTGGCTGCAATTATGACCTGACATTTTTCATTAAATTTTTTGTCAAAAATTACGTTTTTTGGTTAAATCGCTTTTCCTTTATTATTTCAAATTTGAGAATTAAGTTCAGATTCAAATTTGATTTGTATGCTTGGAGCAGCTATATTTCGCTGTTGTGGTAAAATTTAAGTTAGAGGAATTATCAAATGCGATAAGTCCAATAGAGAAACTGACATTTCAAAATACTTGCCGATTAGCTCAAACTATTTCCTACTCTGCTTTTAGAAAACGAAGTCTTGATTCTGAAGTTTCAAATGTAGAGTTTGCTTATCTTTTCAGTGATTCAGAAGAAAAAGTAGAAATTGACTATTACTGAAAAACAGTTTATGCAATCAGAAGAGGAGACTAATCTTTGGCATTTTCTTTGATGCGAAAATTAATTGTTAAAATTTTGAACTAGCCTAGTTCGTCAGCAAACGTTGGTCGTATTTTTTCTCAAAAAAACTTAAATAATACAAAAATCAGAGGCATTTTGAGGACACAAACGTTGATTTAATAGTGAAGAATTCGTCTTGTTATAGTTTGGACATAAGGAAATAATTAACAAACAAATACAATATTATACAAATTTAATTGAATCATAATTTTTTAACCCTATTAATATATTTATTTTTTTTTGATATTAATCACATGAATAAACTCTTAAAGGTCCTATTTAATTTTTCATTACAACCTGTATGTATAAATATGCTTTTGAATAAAGAAAAATTTATTGTAAAACTACGAAATTTACAGTACGAACACTACTTTTTTTTTCATATCAAGCCTGTGCGAGAGAGTCATTTTATGCTTGTTCTTCTTATCTCTTTTGAGCTAGAAAAATACGGAAACACGTTCTATGATAGCAACTTGTAAGTTAATACAATCAAGTACCTAACCTAGCGTCCATACGTGCAAGTGAATGTTCGAAAAACTCAATACATTCAAACATTTTTACTAACAACCCTGTAGGAAAATCAACTAATTTAAAAGTAATTGAAAAAGTAGTTTTTTGTCAACCACAACTAGTTGAAATTCTGACTTTTTTCCATAGAACGATCTAACTTATTTTGTATGGGGATGTCCGCTAAATAAATCAATTGACTTTCGTCTGCATATATTTTGAACTACTTGTTAAATTAGTTACATTTAAACTATTTTTTTAATTGCTTTAAAATAACCCATTGAAAACTATTACTGATGGTCTAAAGTTAATAAGATTTGATAAAATAACATGGTTAAATATATATAAACTTGTAATCTAATAGAAAGTTGCAATTAAAAGATGTCAATATTAGAGTAGTTGCCGCCTTAATATAATTCAAAGTAGTTCAAATACTGGTTTATTTTAAACTAGTTTTTTAATTAGTTGTTTTTAAAAAGCAAGTTAGTTTGTTCCTATAGGGAAGCTCACATTTTCGGACTTGCAGCCTACTTACACCGCTGCTTGCACGGAAATTTCCTAAGCAGTGAATTTTTACACTTGCTGCAAGTAAATGTCAGAAAAGGAGATAAAAGTGATGTTTTTGTAGTGCTTTGTGGGTTTTTCCGGGATTTCCTCAAGTATATAGAAGAAGCAACATTGATTACATGTTTTCCTCTTTTTTTAACTTCTTAATTTCAAGCATTACTGCAATTTCAGGGAAACCTTCGCATTCGACGACATTTTTAAAAAAGCTTCCACTTGCACATGTGGACGCTGTAGCAACTTGCAGCTAATTTCGAACTTTTTCGAAGACAATATATATTCTCACAAGGTAAACATTCCTATTCTTTATGTTTTCGCTATCGTTTATGTTTCAGATTTTGCAAAGAAGTAACACTTGCTTATAAAAAATTTCCTATTTAATTTTATTATTAATAGTGAGTATTGCAATAATAGTGAGTGATTATTAGTGGAAGTTAAGTAATTTGTTAATTCCATGTTAAATATATCATGGCAAAGAAGAGAGCGAGCACTATCGGCCATTGTCTTTTTTCAGAGTTTGCAATTAACCAAACATTTTCTTATTCACGTACAAATATTTACCATGTTTTGATTTATTGTAAATATAATAAACTGTTATTAATTAATTAGTGAAAACATAAATAAGTTCGTGGTTCAGGGAACATATTGTGTGAGTGCTTTATGCTGCATACCATTCAGCCCGAAAGTTGTTCAACAGCTACGTAGCAAATTTTCCGCTGAATGCAGCCAATGGGTGTATTTGCTTCACTCTTAGCTGTGTTGCATGAACATCTGTTTTTGACAACTTATGGTATGCCTTTAGAAGAGAAAATCAACACTTATCAATGCTACTTGGGTTCTTATATCATGGGATAGGCTCAACTCTTTTGAGTAAACGCCTGCCCTGGCTCTACTATCTATCATCAGAGAGCCGTCTGTGAATATACTGATATCGTTAATAGCGATTTCTTCACAAACGGCTCCATCTTTTATGAGAGCCTTCCGTCCATAGGCATACACGTCTCCCTGACATCTCTCTGTACAATATCAAGGATGCGCATATGACCATGTAGGGCCGTTGATCCATTCCACGTAGCATTTCGCAACATTCTGAAGGCTGTTAGTGCTGCCGTTTTCTTTTTTTTTAAATCCAACGGCAGCATACCTAACAACTTCCATTTCGCTTGTTAGAGTGGTGCGTATAAATGTCCAGTCGCTTCTTAATGGTTTTCTGGCTGACATGCCTACAGGTTAGGAGTTATCTCAAATGACTTCTATAGAAGCCATCTCCCATCTTCTTTGCTCCTGTCCTGCGCTAGCCAAAATAAGGCACAAATATTTAGGCTCTTCCTTCTTTCATGAGCTTGACAACCTGTCAACGGCTGATGTCAGAAGTCTAAAAGGGTACATCAGGAGCTCAAGTTGGTTTCATTTTTGAATGAAGGCCTGTGTGCAGCGGTATCACAATGGACCTATCTGGGTTCCACGAGGCATTCTGGTCTAAATTTTTCTCTATTGTTAGGGTCTCGAAAACTGAATGCACAATTTTATTAATCTCTACACGTCAAACGCAGCAGAAGGTATAATTGCAAGTGGCGTTATAAATATGAAACAGCATTAAAAGTGATATTTAGCAATAAACAACGAACCGATATTAGAATAGACTTCGCTCTTGCTCACTATTGTTGTTGTACATAGATGACCAAATTCGCAAAACATTCTCTTGTGTTTAAACTGGCCGTTACAAAAATATTTCAAATTTCGAAGGGGCGCTATATATGTAAGTATATGAAACACACCTTATTAATTTTTAGTTTTGCTACGAAATAGCTTTCATTTGAGAATATTGATTTAAGGTTTATGTTTGATTAGATAAATTATAATTACAATAACTATAATTATAAAAAATAGTAAGGTATAATTATAAATTATAGTAGATAATATTAGAAAAATTGCATTAACAAAGTTCATGCTGAGTTGAATTCTTCAAATTCAAATGTTGCAGCACAAGCTTAGCTTAAAAATATACCAGCTCCAGTATTAAAAAAAAACCCGTTAACAATGTTTAAAACTTTTGTCTTGGAATGTGTAGATTTATGTTAAATAGAACCTTTATATTCATTTACAACAACTAAGATTTCTAAATTGATTTAAAAGGAGCAAAGCTAACGACCACCAACAGCAAAAAAGGTGCTCCCTAGGCGTGGATTGCTTTGGGGGAGTGGCAAGGCAAATAAAAAAGTCAGAGTTAGAAAAGCTCAGCATTCGTTACAAAGCAAAAAAAAAAAAAAATAAAAACCCGAACAAGTTATAATAGAAAAAACCGCTTAAGATGTGAAACTTCAGCGATGCGAGTTTGATTCCAAGGGGTACGGCAAGAATGTATGGTGTGTAAGTAAGTGTCTGTGTGTGTGTGTGTATGTGCAATTTCGTTATACTGACGAAACATATAATTTTCGCACATTTCTATGGAAATGAATGAATATTTGATGGATGGATAGATTGTTGTATGGATGGCTACAAAAAAAAAAACTTGCTATTGCAGTTGAAACGAATGCAATCAACTGATGTCAATACAGGGTGATGCAGTGAGATCAACTAATTGCATTCACATTTTAATACTTTAGAAGTTACATCGTGCTGTCGATTTAAGACATATAATTTTCTTGGCATAGATTTTAAAATTGTTTTTGACGCATTGCAATAAAACATTCCGCCCTCTGGGCATATCGACAACACGATCAACTCCATCATCGACAATTCCACAGTCTACCTTCTAATTTTGCATTTGGCTGTAAACTGCAATATCGACAACCAATGCAGTGACATGTTGCAATGGAGGTCGTGAAAAACAATAAAAAACAATACAAGACAATTCCAAACAACAACATGACGAATTGATATATGGAAAAATTTAACCATGCCTACCTGACAACCCAGCTGACCTCACCCGTAACATCGTCAGGCAACTGCAGAAAAACGCAAACTTTTGTTTTTTGTTGTAATTGTTGTGTTGGCTATATAAGCACCATGTTTGTGCGTCGTCTATTCGGTGCGGTATGCAAATACATACAATTATTTTTGAATTGCAATCTAACATGACATTGCAGCAGGTTTTGTTGTTTTTGTTTTTTTTTTTAATTTGTTGCTGTAGGTCTTTATTGAGGAACTTTTTCGAAAGTTGCCGTTTTTTTCTGCGTGTTTTGTTTGTGTTGCTTTGTATTAAATGTGTGTGGTTTTTTGTGTTGCCACCCTTCTAAAACTAAGAAACATGTTTTTCTCTGCAGAATTTCTAACATTTACTTTAAATTGCAAGTGTTAGCAACAACGTTTGTTGCATAATTTTTAATTAGTTTGAAAAATCTTACGCTATTTTTTTATGGTGCAGAAAATTACATTGATTTTGATTTAAATCATATGGTACGTGTGCGCGTAGAGTTTCGTAAGTTAGTCATGGTGATTTTTTTTTCATCCGTTGAAAGTTTTCTTTTTAATTAAAAAGCCGGCATTATGTGAAATTTGTAATGAGTAATGTAGCCAAGAGTGGGACAGCGTCATAAGAAATTTGTATATGGATATGTAGCTATGAGTGGGACAGACATTGTTATGAATGGAACGGTGACAAAACATTCTTTTTCATACTAGCAACACTAAAATTTCGAAAGAACATTATCTTTGCTAGCTCACTTAGAGTGCATTTGGTACTGTGCTAAACGTTCTAATAATAATTCCGATATTGTTTTATGTGTCTAATTGAATTAGATATTTTAGAAGCAATAAAAATTTCTATTTTTTTCATCGAATGTAGTGAAGTACACCTAGAAAGTATTATATTTTCAGCATGCAAAACGCTGGGAGGTGTCACAATAGGATTCGTTTTCCGACCATTTTAGGATTCTCTTTACTATTGACTACGACCTCCACTTAAGAAAACAATTTAGGAACCCATTACAAACTAACTGGGAAAGGTATTGAGTCTGGACTAGCAGAAATATTGAAGACCTGGACAGAAAATACCTCCCAAACGATGCATCCATTGACAATGCAGTCGAGCTTAGAACGGGAAAAATTAATCAGGATTTTAAGAAGTTTTGCACAAAGTCTCGAAGAAGCAAACCTACAAATTCGAGTTAGTGGACCAGTGACCTCATAAAGATGCGATCAGAGGTTAGAAAACTTCACCGGAAGGCCATTTCAAAAGCAAGACTGGACAATCTACATATCCATGTTAAATGTTGACACTAGGGAAGTAAGAATAGCTAAGCGAACATCTTGGAAAAAATTCTGCAAGTTCATTATACCAGGAAGCCGCCAGGTACGCTATCCAAAGACCCATCGGTCCCGGGATAACATAAGAGGTCCGGCGGAACCTGGACAGAATACAGTCAAGAAACGATTTTGCTACTCATGGAAATTTATTTTCCAGGTTGTAAGGAACCGGATCAAAACAGAGCTGACAGCAACTTCAAAATGACATTACCAGAACCCTTACGAGTACTTCCCAACAGTGTTACAAGGTAAACTGTTGAATGGTTGATTGGGTCCTTTAAGCCCAACAAATATGCAGGGCCTGATGGAATCCTACCATCCATGATGCAACATGCCCTTCCCAGCATCTCTGGCTTATAGCAATCTTCACCGGTTGCCTAAAGTCAGGATATATTCCAAAAATTTGGAGAGAAGTGCGAGTTGTTTTCATTCCTAAAGTTGGGAAGCCGATACACTCAGCAATCAAGGGAATACAGGCCAATTAGTCTCTCATTGTTCTTGATGAAAACGCTAGAGATAGAGAATCTTTGAACGATACTAATCTCTCTGTAGTGTGCAACACGCCTACTTTAAGAGTAAGTCGGGGGAAACTGCACTGCATGAGGTGGTTTTAGTCACAGAAAGAACTCTTCATCACAAAGAATATACGTTTTTAGATATCAAAGACGCATTTAACAATGTAAATACAGATTCAATAAAAAATGCTCTAGTAGACAAAGGAGTTAACAGGAAAATAACCCAGTGGATTTATAAAATACTCAATAAAAGAAGTATAAGCCCTTAAATGGCAATGAGCATAGTGAGGAAAGTGGTCACACACCGCAAGGAGGAGTCATATCCCCCCTTCTCTGGCTGATTGTGGTTGATAAAATTCTCACTACACTCAAAACTGGAGGAACAAAAGTTATAGCCTACATTCTAAAAAATAAATACAAATTTACTCTAAAAATTATAGTAATTTTTTGTTTAAAATTCAACTGGAGTGTAATTTAACAAAAAGTTTCAGTGTAAATTTTCAATGTGTAAAATTATGTACAAGTTTTAGTAAAATTAAGCAACATATATTGAATTTTGTTGCAATATCAATTTAAACATTTTTTTACCATGTATTTTATTGACAATAGATATATGTGTGTTGAATTTTCAACATCAATTCGTATATTTGCACCATATTCTCATTCAAGTTGGATTATGAGCAAGTAAGCAGCTTGTTATTCAGTTCTCCGGTATTCGCTTCTCCAATGAAAAAAATTGTGTTAAATACGTGTTTTAATTTTATGCTAAGATTTGTAAATATTTTTTGTCGTGTAAAATACTCAATATTTATATTTAAATGTGAATGCGAGAAGTGTTTAATAAATCTTTAATATTGATTTTAGAAATGCTCTGTTTTATTTTAATAACTCTAAAGACAAATTGATAGGTATATTTTCTTGGTGCAATTGACTTGAAAGTTTTTTGTTTTTTTTATTCAGATTTGTCTGTTTTATTATTCTTGTGTAAAATTTAATCAATCATAAAATGTTATTACTGCTATTTAAGTAGTAGTAATTTTTATAATACTGCATTATTGTAGTTAAACTAAACAAAAGTTGTTGAATGTTATTCATATAAAGGTTGCAATGTTGCAATTGTAATACAAAAATGATAGCAACATTAAACAACTAATGTTGAAGTTTACTACATTACCTATATTAAAGCTTAAATATTACCATATATATTTAGAAAAATTAAACAGCAATTGTTAAATTTTGCTACGTACCAATAGTAAACAACACATGTTGAATTAAATAAAGGTGTGTAAGTTTACTACAGTTATAGTAGCTAAGCTGTTGCCTACAACTATTGTAGTAAATTTCAACAAAAACTTTTTAAAGTGTATGCCGATGATGTTGCCAACCTAAAATGCGGGAAATACCTGCAAACGGAATCATTTAGACTTGGTGTAAACACTATAAAGACTGAACTCGTTCTGCTCACAAGAAGAAGAAAAATGGAAAATTTACATTAACGAAACTCAACGAAGTAACTCTGAAGCTTTCCAGGGAAGCTAAATAACTTGCAATTATCTTTGATAAGAAGCTAAGCTGGAAACGCAACACAGAAGAAAGAAGGAAAAAAGCATGTGCGCACACATTTAAATGCGTGTTGTGAAATGTTTCAACACAAATGATCGAGAACTGGGCCTACAAGCTTTATGCCGACTCCGAACGGTTTATGTTCTCAAGAAGCTTTTCATGGCAGTTTTTACTCTATGAGGTTTGCCATTATCTGCAGAGAGGTGACGGCCGAACATAAAAATAAATTCAATTGAAAAAACTTTCTGTGTCAGGTGGAAATTGAACCAGAGTTCTCTGGCATCGGCTACGCACTCTACCTACGTCGCCAAGGCCGCCACTAGATTTGTATATATATACTAAAATCTCAAAAATCCATGTCAACACTATGACATAATCATACAGCCACGATTCAAAATGGTATTCAGTATAATTTTTTTTTTTTAATTTTCCAGTCTCTTCATTACATAAAAGCGATTATGGAGTTTCATCAGAAACATGAACACACACACCCATATTTTTATGTTCGTTATGTGCTAGGTTGCGGCTTGCTGCAGGACATCAGAACTGAATGAACACTGAGAATATTTAAGAGCAAATAAAAAAAACCCAGTTCAACCCCCACTGACCAAGAAACAACAAAAACTACACGCTAGCTCAACGAAAACCAAAAAAGTATCCCCAAAATGCCAAACGACGAGAAATTCGCGCATGTTTCTTATCCGCATTCATTGGATGGCGGTTGAAATATTACTTTTATCGCTGTTGTTTTTGTTGTTGCTTGGAGTTTCGGCTACATTCACAAAGGTTAAAAGTATGAAATTTTTTTATGAGCTCAAGTCATGCAAAATGAAACGAATCAGAGCTGTTCGTGCATGGAATGCGAATAAGAAATCGATGAGGAATGAATTTTTTCGCTTAAAACTTTTTTGCTATTTACTTATGTATGCATATTTCTTCGGGTATAAATTCAGAATTATTTTTCATGATGGCGTTCGTCAAGTTTTTATATATTTTTCTTAGGTGCAGAGGAAATGTTCAAGCAGCATGAATAGATTCTTTTGGTTTAGTTTTAATGAGTCCCATTTTTTTCTTTTTTTTATTTGCAACAGTTTTAAAACTTTATCGCACTTTGGCACGCTGTTCAATGAGAAGTAAGGTTAGTAAATTTAAGGCGAATGCAATTAAGAGCAAAAGCTTAAAGGTGGCTTTGCTTCTTCTCGAAAACTGCCTACAGTTGAAGTACATCATAATGTTAATATTAATGTTAATGTTAATGCTAATGTTAATGTTAATGTTAATGTTAATGTTAATGTTAATGTTAATGTTAATGTTAATGTTAATGTTAATGTTAATGTTAATGTTAATGTTAATGTTAATGTTAATGTTAATGTTAATGTTAATGTTAATGTTAATGTTAATGTTAATGTTAATGTTAATGTTAATGTTAATGTTAATGTTAATGTTAATGTTAATGTTAATGTTAATGTTAATGTTAATGTTAATGTTAATGTTAATGTTAATGTTAATGTTAATGTTAATGTTAATGTTAATGTTAATGTTAATGTTAATGTTAATGTTAATGTTAATGTTAATGTTAATGTTAATGTTAATGTTAATGTTAATGTTAATGTTAATGTTAATGTTAATGTTAATGTTAATGTTAATGTTAATGTTAATGTTAATGTTAATGTTAATGTTAATGTTAATGTTAATGTTAATGTTAATGTTAATGTTAATGTTAATGTTAATGTTAATGTTAATGTTAATGTTAATGTTAATGTTAATGTTAATGTTAATGTTAATGTTAATGTTAATGTTAATGTTAATGTTAATGTTAATGTTAATGTTAATGTTAATGTTAATGTTAATGTTAATGTTAATGTTTATGTTTATGTTAATGTTAATGTTAATGTTAATGTTAATGTTAATGTTAATGTTAATGTTAATGTTAATGTTAATGTTAATGTTAATGTTAATGTTAATGTTAATGTTAATGTTAATGTTAATGTTAATGTTAATGTTAATGTTAATGTTAATGTTAATGTCAATGCTAATGTTATCTGAAATAATTGTATCTGACCGACTAAGCCATATGTCCTCATATGTGTTATCCCTATTTCCTCATCATTAAATATAATGCTTGTTGATGCTTATTATAAAAACACAATTATCACTCCTTCAATTTTCCACTTCCAAAGAAAGATTTACAGACGAATGCAAATGAGTAATATTACGGATATCCTATTCCGATTTGCATCTCGTTACCGAAGATGACTTACAGTTATCTTCTCTTGTCATCGATCATTCCACAGAATCACCTGGTAAATGCTTTTGTCACTAACATTAAAATTGCCACAAGAAGAACCTTCCGTTATGATCTTCCTGAGAAACATAATCAACGGGATGCAAAATAATTAAGACATGAGATCTAAATTCCAAATCAAATTGGAAGCATATGCAAAACAAACATTATCTAGAGTGACAATCATGGCAAGTCATTGCTTTTAAGTTCCTATTATGATGGAAAGCAGCAGCAGACGCAGCAACAACGCCAACGGCAGGCGCCCTTCAACACGATACGTTGTCCATAACTAATGCATAGATCAGCTTACATCGTTTTACTCAGAATAAATGCATCAGTTAATTAAGTTAGTCTTTTATCGGCAGTAATGAACGAGCGCGCGCGTGCTAATACGTTAATATTACACACACTCCAGAGAAATGATCACTTCCGCAACTTCCGATCGTTAAAATTTATTAGTTCTAATAACATGTTTGGCGCATGATCATCAATTTGCAATCTTAAATGTGGCCAAGCGACTACTATTGATTGTTATTGGCAACATTGTTTTACAATGTCGTTAAAATATTTAGATTTTCTAAATACTTTAAGATAGTTCAACTTAATCATTTCCATTAGCGGAAGTTCGCTTATGCGATGCTATTGTTACAGTTGGAGGATGTTTACATGTGGCCCGCGCTGTTAATTATTACAGAAAGCGTGCATATCCTGTCGCGATAAAAATTCTGTTATTTTTTAAACGATTATGATGCTGTGCATTCAACTCTAGTGAGCATGACATTATTTTTAATGATTTGCATATTAAAGGTGATTATTTTATAATTCGTTATTATTGTATTTTTTAACTGAATTATATGGATATTAATTACAAAATAATAAGAGAAAATATATTATAATTTTATATCCGTGAAGAAATTTAATTTAAGGAAATTCTTCGCTTTTCTCAACAGTTTACAGTTTAAAACTGATATTTTCCGCAGTTTAAGTAGATAATACTATTAAGTTGATCATTTAAGCAATAACGGTAAAAAGTTAACTACTTTAGGATAAATTTTTCTTGTGGATGTATTTCCTACGTAGACATTACGATTTCTTTCAATTATTTTGAAGTGATTTCAGCTTTAAGCACGTTGTTACCAGTGCATAACAAAATTGTATATTATAAAATCGAGGAGTTTTGATACCTGAAATGACACAAAAAAAAAATTTGCTGTAATATAAAAATTATAAGTTTGATAATATTTTCCCTGAAAGCTGTGGGATAATACCCCTTAAAGCCCGTCTAGGAATTAAAATGGCGTGACGTCTTTGGCAGAATTTTTTTTAAAAACTTTGGAAAAACTTCACCCCTTTTATGAGAAGGTAAAAGACAAAGTGATCCAAACCTCACATTTGAAAAATTACAACACTTTGCAGTCAGTCTAAAGGAGTTATTGAAAAACTATGTAAGTTAGTGTATAAAATTTGTTCAGCTTAAAACTGCATTTACAATAATGTGTCGAAATTCTGTCAATTCAGAGCAAAAACAGTTCAGTTGAAACGATACTTTGCAAAAATTATTTTCATTCTGAAATTTAAAAACGATGTAACGTGTCAAGGAAATGAGTGTATAATACTGTCACTGTAATGATTCGGCGGGCTTGTCACTTGACAATATGATATGATAATACGCCAGACCAAGGGCGTCAAAGATGTATAACTTGCACTCAGAATCGTTATTTAACTCATTTGATTAATCGTGTAAAACGTATTCTTACCATTTGCTATGAGTGAGTATGAATCGTGAGACATAAATGTGAGCAACATTGAAGAAAATTTTTTCAAATAAAAGGTGCAGGGTTTCAAGGGGGTAAAATAATGTCCTTACCTTGTAAGTACTACTAAATATAAAACGACGATCCATGCAGTTTTTACAGGATACTTAAAGAAATTCCAATCAAACATTTTTGTTTCTTACTTAAGCTACCCTAAGCCTATTTTATTCTTTTTGGAAGCTTTAAGTTTTTTCTTCGGTCGGCAGTCCCCCATTTTTTTTAATTAAATTTGATTTAAATTCTCGGATTCGCCGATTTCAAAGACTTTTATTCTAGAAGAAGGTACAGTCTTGCATTTAGTATGAAATGAATCAAGTTCTTGAAGTAAATGCTTATTTAGATAAAAGCGAATTCCTTAAACTAAAAAAACTAACCGGAAAAAACAATAATAACAGCTTTAACAGCAGAATAATTCCATATTTTAGAATCAATAAAATACGTAACGAGGCGTTACATAATAATTTACAAATTGTTGCATAAGGAAAACATACAATTACAATAACAATAACAGCAATACAAATAATCAGTCCCCTGTGACAATCCGTGAAGTACAAATTTAGCTGCCCAGCAAATAACAATCACAGCAAAAACACCAATAAACAAGCAATACCTGGTGAAGTATAACAATTAAAAAATTATTATTTGCTGTTGGCCCATCGCACCAACAACAACAACAACAACAACAATGAAAATAAAAACCTGCAACTGTTGTTGAGGCGTACCGGTGCGATTGAATAGTTCGGGTTAAATTAAACAAAATCCAAAAGCCGGACTCTAATTAAATTCAAAGAGTGAGCAATTTGATTGCATATATATCTATACAAGGAAGTAAGTCGGTTACGACAGTAACAAATCTTTTTCCAAACACTAATTAAGACAACAACAACAAGAATTTTATTAAAAGCAGCTAATAAATAAAAATTAATAATAACAACAACAACATGAGAGCACTATGAAAAATAAACGTTCAATAATAAGCCAAATTGAATGGCGTTTATATATTAGAACGCGCTGTGAAAATGCTTTTGAAACCAGAACTAAAATATAGCCACTCTTAGTGCCTGAGTTTGTATTATTTAACAATATTTGAACACGCCCAAATTGTACAAGTTGCGTGTTTTACAACAGGCAAAAACAGCCAGAAAGCTGTCGTTGGCCACCCTGACCGCAATATGCCCAACGACCGGCCGACCGCAGTGGTAGTAAAAAGCGAACTATGTGTAAGTACATAAATGTTGAAATATATTCATATATATACAAAGTTGTAACTCTACCACTCATGTATAAAAGCATGCCTGCCACCAAAAGGACATTTTTATTTTATGGTCCTCCGTTCCACACTCAATGAGCTAGCCCGTATTAAGTTGAAAATGCAAGAGATGTTCCCGGGGTCACCAAGTAATGCAGAAGGCTTGAAACTCCTAAAAGAACACAACATAAGTTGGCTAAAATGAGGGTTGAAAACGTTTGTAAGAAAACCATTGAGTTGTTGGCCATTATGTTGAAATTGTATGTGCAGAATATGAGTCAGTGTGTGTGTGTGTGTGTGTGTATTTGTATGCGGTTGTTAAACATGCCACATTATGTCCTTGTTGCTGGCCTGCGTCTTATGTTAGTTTTCCCACTTTGTGTCTTTGTACTATAAAAGTTTTTCATATGGTTATGTCATTGGTTTTTGAAGAAAATGTCGTAACTGAACACAGGGTGTGCTTTATAAATCAGAGTAAGCATAATATTTCATTTATTAAAATAGGTTAATCGTAATATACAAATATTATATAGTTGTTTATAATTTCTAAAGTTTTTTGTTGTTTAGTTGGCTATTATGGGTTTTTTTTTTGTGTTATGGAATACTTATATATTATATGGAATACTACAAATAATACTATTGGAAAAATACCAAGAACGGCACAAGTCTGGGCGAGTTAGTTTGGACATCCAGATTACAAAAGCCATTCAATTTTTTTTCCATTAAGATCATTACATTCAAATTTACTGGCAATTTATTTGTTTAATATTGATAAGTAGTAACAGGTCATTCAATAAGTCCGTAGGATGAGTAAGAAAAAAACAAAATTTTGATAAAACTCGATTATATTATTCAACATAGTTACCTTCGAGAGCGATACAACGAGTATAGCGATTTTCCAACTTTTCGATACTACTTTTATAGTACGATTTCTCTATCTCGTCAAAATAGGCCTCAGTTTCAGCGATTACTTCATCATTGGACTTGAATTTCTTTCCAGCAAGCATTCTCTTGAGATCTGAAAACAGAAAAAAGTCGCTGGAGGCTAAATCTGGAGAATACGGTGTGTGGATAAGCAATTCGAAGCCCAATACATTCAATTTTGCCATCGTTTTCATCGATTTGTGGCACGGTGTATTGTCTTGGTGAAACAACACTTTTTTTCTTTTGCAAATGTGGCCGTTTCTTGGCGATTTCAGCCTTTAATCGCTCCAAAAGTGCACTGTAGTAGTCGCTGTTAATGGTGGTTCCTTTTTGGAGATAGTCGATGAATATTATTCCTTTCGCATCCCAAAATACAGACGCCATCACCATACAAGCCGACTGTTGGGTCTTTGCTCGCTTTGGATACGGTTCGTCGACTGCTGTCCACTCAGCTGACTGTCTTTTGGATTCTGGTGTGTAATAGTGAAGCCATGTTTCATCCATTGTCACATATCGACGATAAAAATTGATTTAATTGCGGTTTAACAGTGCCAAACACTCCTGTGAAGCATCAATTCGTTGTTGTTTTTGGTCGACTGTGAGCTCACGCGGCACCCACTTTGCACAGAGCTTTCGCATACCCAAATGTTTGTGTAAAATGGTAAAAACACTACCATCTGATATCTTTACAATGTCAGCTAGCTCGTGCACCTTCAATTTGCGATCGTTCATAACCAATTTGTCGATTTTTTTTATGTTTTGTGGAATAACAGTCTGATTTGGGCGTCCATTGCGCTCTGCATCATTTGTGCTGGTACGACCACGTTTAAATTCAGCAATCCACTTTTCTACCATTTGTCTCGATAGAGCAGAGTCCGGAAAATGTTTATCAAGCCATTGTTTGGTTTCCACTGTACTTTTTTTTATCAAAAAGCAATGCTTTATCAAAATTCGAACTTCACTTTTTTCCATTTTTTTTTTTTTTTTTCAATAGCAATAGTTGCACACAAAATACTCACGAATCAATTGTCAGATTGTTGTCAAATTTTTATACGTATCGTTTGAAGATTGGTACTAAATAAAAATCATATGAAATAAAATGTAGTAACGCCATCTATGTGTCATCTTATGGACTTTATGAACGTACTGTTATATGACTGAAAACACAATTAAATTGCCTTTCATTGGTATATCGATCGTATCGATCGAATAAAAAATGCTCAAGTGACAGCACATGTGTAGAAGTCAAACGAACACATTTGGCGAAGAAAAAAATGCTCCTCCACCATGACAACGCATCGACGCACAAGTCTGTAGTCTTCTTGGCAAAAATGCATAAATTGCCCTACGAACAGCTACCCCATTCACCATGTTCTCCAGATTTAGCGCCCTGCGACTATTTTCTATCTCCAAACCTGAAGAAATGGCTTGGCGGTAAGTGATTTGTGTCGTATAAAAAGATCATCACTGAAACAAACGCCTACTCGTTTTTTGAAGATTTTGATAAAACCTATTATTTGGAATGAATAAAAAAATTGGAAAAACGCTGAACTAAATTTATCGATCTAAAAGGAGACTATGTTGAGAAATAAAACGCTTTTTTGCCGAAAATAATAATCTTTTATTCAAAAAGTCACTGACTCTAAAAGTGACTCTTTTGCATTACCGTATTTACCATAAGGACACTCGGAGCCCGTGGCCAACGCCCCCATCCTGAGGGGGCCCCTAAGAACCGTCAAATTTTCTCACACATTTATTCTCAAAAAAAATTTGTCGGGCACATTACACTTTTTTCACAAAAAAAAAAAAAGTTACAGTTGAATGTGAAATAACTAAAATACTTAAATACTAAGCTTTTAGTATATAGTATTTTTTAAGGTTGAAAAATGAAAGCTTAGTGTTATTTTTCTTTCACCTTCCTTACGATCGTTAAATCAAAAAATCAATATTTTCTTTATTTGTCAGATTGTTGTCAAATTTGTATAGGTATCGTTTGAAGATTGGTACTAAATAAAAATCATATGAAATAAAATGTAGTAACGCCATCTATGTGTCATCTTATGGACTTTATGAACAAATTCCTTTGGATTTGTTGTGGTGTGGAAGTGGACAAATTTTTAAATCATTAAATTTTCAATGTTGAGATTATGTGCTAAGTAGATGTATAACAAGGCATATACTGCACCTATTGCACTAATTAATAATATTTCGAATGCATCCTACCTAGTTTACCAATTTCAACATCTAGCGATCACTCATGCAAACCACTCGGATTCCAAAGTAAAGCTGCACAGTCAAAACGAGGCCTAAAATAGATGTCGACATTGTGTTTAGTTGGACTTCTGATTAAAAGTCTGATTGTATTAGCGCCGACCTTAAAAGCTTTTGTATTCATAAAGAAATTAATATATTTATGATAATAAAACATATTAGAAAAAAATAAAATAATAAGTTTTCCAATGTAGTAATATGTTTAAAGAAATTATTAAATATGACCAAGAAATACAAGGAAAAATTATTTTAAAGATATTTTTTACTTTGTAGTGATTTTGTAGTCGGTTTAAAAAAAAAAAAAAAACAGATTTTTTTATTATCAATTTCAAAGAAAACTATTGCTTTTAGAGAGGAAAAAATATTGCAAAATGTTTACTTTATATACAGTGTATAATGTTTATTATAAAATTTCTTTCAATTATAGGTCTGTTCTCATACTTGCAAGTTTGTAAAAACTTTCGAAAACTTTATATATGTCTATAATGTTTATTATAAAATTTCTTTCAATTATAGGTCTGTTCTCATACTTGCAAGTTTGTAAAAACTTTCGAAAACTTTCGCTACTTTTTACTAATTTCTGTTCGCGTACTCGAAAAACTTGCAAGTTTGTAAAAACTTTCGAAAACTTTCGCTACTTTTTACTAATTTCTGTTCGCGTACTCGAAAAACTTGCAAGTTTGTAAAAACTTTCGAAAACTTTCGCTACTTTTTACTATTCCTGTTCGCGTACTCGAAATACTTGCAAGTTTGTAAAAACTTTCGAAAACTTTCGCTACTTTTTACTAATTTCTGTTAGCGTACTCGAAAAACTTGCAAGTTTGTGAAAACTTTCGCTACTTTTTACTAATTCCTGTTCGCGTACTCGAAAAACTTGCAAGTTTGTAAAAACTTTCGAAAACTTTCGCTACTTTTTACTAATTCCTGTTCGCGTACTCGAAAAACTTGCAAAATAGAGTAATAATGAGAGAGCGAATCATTTCCCCTCCTTGAGAAAAGTTGCAAGTTTCTGCTACACAAAACTTGCAACTTGTCATGTGTTGATAGAAATGTCAAAAATTTACGCTGTCACTTTCAGATTCACTTAAAACAATTAAATCAAATAGTGTAGCTACTTTTTCAGACAATTTTTGAAATCTTCAACACATTTATCGTCAAATTTACAACATACGTTTTTGACATTTGATTAAAAGTTGCAAGTTTTAACAAAAAAATCGTTCCAGTACTTTTTGCAACTTTTATTGCTCAGATACAATTTTTTTGCTTACTCTCTCAAACTTTGTAACTTGCAAGTTTTTGATACAAAAGTACGGGAACAGATTTTATATATAAAAAATTCTGTTTTAATAAAAATAGAAATGAAAAGAGCGAAATGCTTAGCTCTCCTGAAAAGTGCACGATTTATAAAAAAGTCCTTTTGTCTAATGTCCACAGAAATATATCAAGTCTGATATAATCTAACTGAAAATATACAAGAAAAAAATATGAACAAATAATTTTTTTCATTTCATCTATATATATAAAAATCGAATGGTGTGCGTATGTTACTCCATCACTTCTGAATCGTTCCAATGGTGTTGTTCAAATTTTTAAGGTGTGTTTGCTCATTCATGGCACGGGCTTAAAAACTTATTTGTACAACATCGGATGAGCTGTTTTTGAGATTTTGCAAAAATAGTGGATCCAATTTCGCCCATAAGATTTCTCATATAAAATCGTTAAAAATCAGTTTTTCGCCCTTTTCTTAAATAAAAACGAGCTACGCCCCTTTAAGGGGACAAGCGCTTAGCGCAACTAAAATTCAAAACAAGATTTCTTATTAAAATGGACTGAAAAAGAAACATTGGTACTTAAAAGTCTTTGGCGAGCAAACTTAAATTTGTTTTATATGGCTCCATTTTATTTATTTTAATAGTTTCAAATATTTTAAAAAACTCGAATTTACACAAAAAGCTGTCAAGTTGTTTGATCAGCTGTTAATTTGTAAGTTTCTACTAGTTTTCTGTTCACTTACTTTTTCTACTATTTTTCGCTTTGTGACATTTCTTTTCTCAATTCTATCTCCCTGCAAGTAAAGTACGTGAACAAACCTTTTATTGACAGTTTTTTTTTTTTAATGATAATGACAGTTTTAATATAATAAAAATTGTTTTAATAAATACAAATTTTATATTGTGAAACAAGTGTTTTGCCCCCCCATTGTACTTTCCCCAGTTGAGATGAGCTTCCGGCGCCTATGTAGTAGAAAATTTATTAGTATATTTCGCTTTCTTTACTTTCCAAAAAAGCCTAAGCTCGTGTGTGCCCAAGGGCCCAGCATAGTTTAAGGTGGCCTTGCTTTTACAAGTAGGCAATGCTATTTAATTTCAGAATGCGTTTTATTAAACTTATATGATATGATAGACAATATTAGTGTTTATAGTCGCTTGTTTTCCTTATTGTGCAAACACCCTGTATAAAACTATCTTCAAACAACATGCCTCACAAATTCTAGTTCAATAAAAAGTTTCTTACAAGCACAGCAAATGGATTTCCTACATCATCAACGAGTCATTCATAAGACAGAAATGCTGCGTATACAAAGCCTAAATGATATACACACAAATACACCCACACAAGCCCACACACACACACAAACCTTATACATATTGCATAGTTGCATTATTGATGGTATTTCAACATTTCTAAAGAAGCCCTATAGGAACAAACTAACTTGTTTTTAAAAACAACTAATTAAAAAACTAGTTTAAAATAAACTAGTATATGAAGTACTTCGAATTATATTAAGGCGGGAGCCACTTCAATTCTAAAAAGTTTTTATTGCATTATTTATGAAGTAATTAAAATTCTACTTAAAAACAAGTGGTTTATAAACTACTTTGAATTATATTGAGGCGGCAACTACTCTGACTTGGACATGTTTTAATTGCAAATTTTTATTAGATTCCAAGTTTATAAATATTTAACCATGTTATTTCATCAAATATTATTAACTTTAGGCTTCACTTACATTTTGTTTCAAAAAGACATATTTTTTTATTTACGACATTGAGCTGCAAGACAGACATGGTAAACACACTTTAAAACTAATAAACTGCCTCTAAGCCCTGTGAAGCGATTAAAAATTCTTTATTATTTAAGATATTCAAATTACAAACTGGCACTGTTTAGCAAACATTGCACAATTTGGACTCTGTACGGAAATTGATGCATTGCTTAACCATTCAACAAACACCTCATCACTTCAATAGTAAAGACGCACGCCTTTCCCTACGTAGCGTCGAGTCTGCTCCATCATTTCATTGCGGTTGACACTTAAAAGAAGCACTTAGCAAATTATCGGTGTGTCCATCGACCATGATTGATGGTTGCAAAGCGTGGAAAATCCCGCTGACACGCTTGTTTAGCTCATATTTTGAAATGCAGCATCAAAAAGCTGGCTCGTGTTAAATAACAGGCGCAGTATCCACACAATTCCGATCAATTGGATCGGCACCTTCGCTCATGTACCCAGGCGGTAGCGTGTCCGTTTTTGTAAACTGCTTCCGTGGTACGCATGCTCACATATAAGCGCAGAGTTCCTCCAGCTTCTGAAACTATCACCTGTTGGAAGCAGAAATAGTCCAATGAAGAAAGGAATAATGAAATTATATCTTCCATCGCAGCGTACTTCAGTGGCGCTCCTTGAATGTAATTGCTAGTCCTTTTTTGAATTAACTGGCAATGAAGCTTGGCATGAATCACTTTTCAATTATTTTAAAATCAATTAGAACACCATAAAGAACGACATTCCACAATTTTCCATTAAAAAACTTTGATCACTTTTAACTTTGTTTACATTTTGCTTTCAGATTTTATGTTTCAGAATTTATTTGTGTCGACCAGGCATGATTTTTTTGGCATGATTTATGTATTTTTCAAAACAGTCAAATAAATGATCTGCTTGATGTATAGAAATTTAAAATTTTTATGCTTTTAAATTCATCTTCAGTAAGTGGAATATTAATAATTTTCAATTGGTTATTTTAAAGTTGTTAAAAAAATAATTTAAATTTAACTAGTTTAATAAGTAGTTAAAAATATATGCAGACGAAAGTCAATTGACTTATTTAGCGGGCATCACCATACAAAATATTCTATGGAAAAAAGTCAGAATTTCAACTAGTTGTGGTTGACAAAAAACTACTTTATCAACTACTTTTAAATTAGTTGATTTTCCTACAGGGAGAAATAAAGAAAAAACATACACGTACATAAGCATGTATGTGCGTAGATAAGCTGCAAGAGCTTGAAGAACTTAATAAACCGCATTGAGTTCTTGCCAACTGCTGTGTAAGCCACATCAAAAAAGCCATGTCAACTAAAGATGAACGTAGGAGCATAAAGCTGCGGTGAGGAAGAAAAATAAAAAATCGCAATTAAAGCTTAAATGATTTTTTAGAAGAATATATAAAATTACTTGAAAAGTTTTTACTTACTTATAATTTAAAGGCTACAGAAAAAAGTTTAATAATATATGTATAAGAAAAATTAATTTTTTATATGATAAATTTTAAGGAGGACGTCTTTTTTTTTTTTTGTTTTTTTTTTTGTTTTTGAGCAAAAAAATTGATTTTGTGGTTTTTATTTTTTCAGAAAGATCATGTTTTTTCTCTATATCTCAGTTTACCATAAAGATATGTAAGTATATTAAGGTGGATCGTGTTGTTCAGGGGCAAAAAAAAAAAATTTTTTTCGTCACTCATATTCTGAATTCTATATTCAAGATAATCTTAAATCCGAAAGGATATCGAAATCGTTGGACCGTCTGCCAACTGTGTTGATTTAAAAAAATCACTTTTTCGGCAAAAATCAACGGTTTTTTCGCCGTAAGTTTTTATCAATCAGAAATAAGTACCCAAAAGTAGGGTTTAAATGAAAGGTATCTAGAACCATAAAATTGTGCATAGGAAGATTGTTAGATTCGAGAATTTTTTAAGTGCAATAGTGTTCAGACTTCGGTCAAAACATTTGGTATTTTTAACAAAAAGCGCTATAAATCCGCTATTTACACGTAAATTTCAGATAATTTAGTATTGTTAAAAAAAAAACTTGATGTAATCTATTGATATATAAAAAAAAAAAATCTAAATTGTGGAAGCAATTTTATTTAATAAATTTTCATTGAAAAAGTATTTGTGATAGAGTATTATTTTGCAGATTTTCTGTAAATTTTATAAAATTAAGTATTGTTAATAAAGTCTTGATGTAATCAATTGATATATAAAAAAAAATTCAAAATAGTGGAATTTATTTTTTTAATGAATTTTCATTGGAAAGTCATTGAATTGAATTTAAAATCTTTTCGTGATTCGATCAAATTGTAACGTTTTCGTGAATCCAATGTGCACATAATGTGCCCGAGACGTTGCTCTTCTGTTACAGTTCCACACGAATGGCTTACAAGGTGCACGAGCCTTTCGGTATTTTGCGAATGGCAAGCAAAATCTGAAATATATAACAAACTCGTTAAAATAATGTCGATAAGAAATATTTCACATCAGTTATATTTGGGATTTCCATTATTTCTTCTGAGCTTGCAAATTTCTGAAGCATTTCATTCATTAAAAATTGAGTGCATGGTGGTTCCGATATACGAGAATTGGTCCAGTCTTTCATCCCCACATAAGTTCCACAGTAAAATCGTATTTTAGGAATTTGAAATCGACGCACACCCGTCGACGGCTCATCTCGCAGCTTAAAAATTTTTGAATAACCTTCCTGTCGTATAGTTTTATCCTTATCTGTTATCATCGCTAACAAGATATTTTCTGGATGGCAATAAATTAAAAATAAAAACCATGGACTTTGACCGAGCATGTTATGATCGATAGAAATGATCAAGAACTGGAACTACCAGCTTTATGCCGACTCCGAACGGCATCAAGTCATACACTAGGCGGAAATCGCATTTTAAAATTGAGCCTCACACAGCCAAACCACTCGCCCGATATACTTCATATTTAGAAAATGTTAGCTAGGACGCAGGAATAGTTTGTAGTTAGCATTTGTCACAATAAGTGGCACCACAATGTAACTTCTCTGCTTGGTGCGTAGGAATGAAGCCTCTTTAGAGCAAATCCATTTTAAAAATGCTAAATTTTCTAAAATTTACTGAAAAGAAGCGGATTTATAGCGATTTTTGTGAAAAATACTCTTTCAAAAATACTTTTCAATGAAAATTAATTACAAAAATAATTTCCACTATTTCGAATTTTTTTTTTTTTATATATATACCAATATTACATCAAATCTTTTTAACAATACTAAATTTTCTAAAATTTACGTGAAAATAGCGGATTTATAGTGCTTTTTGTGAAAAATACCCAAAATTTTGACCGAACTCTGAACACTGTTGTACTAAAAACATCTTTCTATACACAACTTTGGGGGGTCCTATATACTTTTCATTTGCACCCTACTTTTGGGTAGTTATTTCTGCTTGATAAAAACTTACGGCGAAAAAATCGTTGATTTTTGGCGAAAAAGTGATTTTTTTTAAAATCAAAACCGCTGGCAGATGGTTCCGTCGATTTCGATATCCTTTCGGACTTAAGGTCTACTTGAATCCAGCTCCCAGAATATGAGTGTCGAAAGAAGTGGTTTTGTTTTACCCACCATAATGTATATGTATACAAACAGTGAAGGACAAAAGTCTACATACAGCAGCAAGTTTTTGATTTCTGTTTAGTAGTTTAGTATGCAATTGAATTAGAGATGACTGAATCAACACAATAAAAAAGGTATACCATAATAATATGTATACCATAATACCAACAACTTAGAGCGACAAAAGTATTCATACAGGTCATTGTGGTAAGCTTTCTAAAGCAAACTCGATAAAAAGAAGCGATACATTTAAATTTTTTGTTTATTTTTTTTTGCTTCTCATATGAATACAGCTTATAAACTCTTATTTATTTATGTTTTGGGCTCTGTTTTAATTAATACCGCTCACATAATTGGACCCCGTAACCAAAGTTTAACTATAATACGAAAATGTAAAAATTTTATAAAGAATCCTTTAACAAAATGTCGAAATAACTAAAATTTAATTAAGCTAGAGTTTACGCTATTACGTATATAACGCTATTATATACGCTATTAAGCTCAAAATACATTACGATCAAATTGCGTAACGGCAAGCCAAAATGACTTTCACGTGGATATTTCGGCCATTTCATTAAAAAAATTGGACCAAAATCCGACTTTTGATAATTGAATGACTTTCTCATTCAATGTAAATCTCTTTCCCTGGAGCCACAGCTTAAGGTTTGGGAACATATAAAGTCACTAGCGGCCAAATCTGTAGAATACATTGAGTGAGCAACCAATTCGAATCATAATTGGTACAATTTGGCACTCGCTTTCAAGTAGGTGTGTGACGGTACGTTATCATGATGATACAGTATATTTTTTTCGCCATATGAGGCCATTTTTTCTTTATTTCGTTGTTCAGTTTATCCAATGACGCTGCATTATACCCTTTAGTTACTGTTCTTCCCTTCTGCAGGTCATCGATAAATATTAAGTGCGCTTTCAAAAAAACGGAGGCAGCTTTGGTCCTTTCATCCATCGTCACAAAACGGTAGAAAAAAGACCGCTTGTTTACTCTGCAATAACGCGAATCCAGCCGTTAATCATCAACGCACTCCTGTTTTTGGTCGTTGGTAATCAAACGAGGCACCCATCGCACCGATAGCTTTTCATCTCAAAAATATAGTGCAAAATATATTCCACCCATTCTTTTGAGATGCCTGTGGCCTCAGCTAACTCGCGCAACTTCACTTTAAAATGATTCAAAACGATTTGATACACTTGCTTTACAATTTTTGCATTCGTTGCCTCTTTTGACCTTCCAGATCGGGGCGCGTCTTCGGTGCTTGTTCGACCCATTTAAAATTATCTAAACCACCGATAAGTTGTTGTTTTCGAAAGAACTGAAGTGAGTTAGAATTTCTGAAATCATTGCAATGAGGGTTCAGAAGTTTTTCCCATAAAAAAAAAACAATGTTTGATCCAGATGCGATGTTCTTGTTTTCCTAGTATTTTAACGGAGGTGAAGTAGTGGGGAACAGAGGCGAACCTTCACATGGCAACGTGTCTGACCGCCTCAACCTGGCGAAGCCAGCATTATCCATGTCGAAATCGTCTCAAGTCGACTCAAACCTGCACGTGGTGTTCCCTGGGCAATTTGAGCGGTAGGTCGCTCCATAGACCTTAAACATGGAATGTGCGCAGGGTTTGGGTCCCGCCACATTACTACTGCCCAATGAAAACTAAACCAGCCTCGGATAAGAAGCCCTAACCGCACTTGGTGTATCCGATTGGAGAAGGCGCGCGCAAAGCAGAGGCGCCTGGCGAAAGCTGATGACGTCGGCCGAAACCCGGACACGGGTTGTTACGGCCACCTAAGTAAGTAACTAAGAAGAAGCATCACTTAAATGACTGTAGCTTGTACAAAGAATAGACAAAATGTCATGAAACTTCAACTGTCAACTGGTGGCAGATGAGCCTCTCAAAATGAGTCATGTTAATTTTCTACTGAAACCACCTATGGAAAAATCCCGGGACTTTTCAGTCCATGTATATATGTCTACTCTGCCATACTTCAACAATACTGGTTCAAAGAAATCCAATCCACCACACAACGCACGGTTTTACAGAAAACTTCTTTGATACCCTCTGGCGGAGTTGAAATGAGTGATATAATAAAAGAATTTTAATTTTTGATGCACCTTTTCTAATGCACGAAATCTGATATCTTTTAAAAAAATAGGTTAGTTAGATAAGGTTAATCCAGCTGCCTTCTGGCGGAAGCTCACGTAGACCATTCTGGTCCTTAGTGGTACCGGGTAAATTAAATAGATTTTTATAAAAAAAAAAATACTGGAAATTGGTCAATTTTCTTCCAAAAAATACAGATTTCTATAAAAACATAATAGAAAATTGGTCCAAAAATTAGTTCACAAAAAATAAAAAAGTTTATAAATTTTTCAAATGAAATTCAAAAGAGCTTTTAAGGCATGCTTTTTATAATGTTAGCTATATTGTTTATTAAAATAGGGTGGAAGATATTTTTTGAATTAAGTTAAGAGACATTTTTTTGGTAATAGTACGCTTTGTATGTTTCGAAGGTTTTCATTTGTCAAAGCGGAATATAAAATTTTACTCTTCTTACACTATATATATAATTTCCTGAGGGACTGGATTTCCAGAAAAACGTTGTTCTTGTATTTCTTTCATAAAGTAAACGAATTTGAAAGCCATTTCAGCATTTCCTAGTCACGTTCTTATATCAGGACATCGTCACCAAGCCAAGTGATCCTTTCTAAAAAGCCCTAAAACATTAGCGGAAACTAAGTCATCAGCATAATCGGCCTTCTACTATCTATCAAGACAAGTGACTTCATTTTTTTTTTTCTAACTTTTTTACTCTTCTAATGCATAAAACTAACTCGATCGCCCTCAAAGATGCCGCCAAAACGTACTCTGCATGCATGCCGTTCCATTCCTAGTGTTCTGGAGTGTCATTTCCGTGATGTAAATGTGTACAACTCCAAAGTATTTAAAAACTGGCTATCAGCGCGCAAAAATTTTGCATGACGCAAACAAGCCGCATACACCACAAATATAGCTAGCAAGCTTCTCACAACCCAGCGCAAACTTAGCTTAAAAGCTATACAGTCCGCGAGCATAGCTATGCCATAAATTCAGTCAACGCTGGCTGCGGAATGCAAAGCAAAGATGTGCTGCTCAAGTCAAGCAACCAGTTGATGCGCATAACTTGCGCAGACAACGGATGAACGAAGAAGACGACAGCGATGGAGAAACAACAACTTGACAAGCTTGACAAACGAACAATTTGGGCGAGCATTCGCAGTCGTGGACTCACGATTGTGCAAAGCTATTTGTGCGCGACCATTCATTGAAAACCTTCACTCCGGCATTTATCCATGCCAAGCTGGAGCAGCCATGTCATCTATATGTCTGTCACTCCGTGGAGAGTGAATCCAATCAAACGTGTCAGTTGAGCTGAAGCGCTTTCAAAGCGCTCACCGACGATGTGACTCGAGTAAGTCAGCAGAGGACAGGACAGACAGGACAGGACAGGACAGTCTTTGGACAGCCAATCCAACAAAGCGCAGTCAGTCAGTCAGTCGTAGCTGCAGCTACGCTCAACTGTTGGGAATTGTGTGAATTTCCTTTCGTTAATCCGCTCAGTCATACATCTAAACAATCCAACAACCATCTATCTATCCATCCAAGTAACCCTCTCTACTGCATTTTGCAGCAGCAGCAGCTAGCATGGAATGCGCAAGCCAAGATCTATGCGAGAACAGCTCGAACTGTAGCTGCAGCTCGTTTACAGCGACATTTCGTACATCAGCAGCCACTAAAACAAGTCATTTTGGTATCCTCTACATACCTACTGGTGCTGTTCCAGTATGGTCAACAAGCATGGCTCAAATGTGTTCCCTATGCGCACTTTTGAGCGCAATGGCCAACATCATGGCCATTACTTAGACTTTCGTTGATTTCGTTGACGAGAATGTGTTGTTGTGAATGTGACTGAGAAGGTATAGGAAGCAGAAGACGCATCGCTTCGTCGTACGACACTTCTTTGATGAGAGCGGCCTGCGTACTTCGGCGGCTGTACATCAAAGGCGCACTTTGCCAGACTTTCTGTCCGGCTGTGACGACCATGATCGGTATGTAAAGAATTTCGGCCGGTGCATTTGCGGTGTTTGCTGTTTGTTAGCGGTTTGTGAATTTCGAGTACATACTCGTAGTGTGGATTATTGGTTGGTTTTTCCGAGACAACTAACTAGTTGAACACAAATTGTCGGCTGCAGCTTGCAAATACCAGCAGTGATGGCAGCTTTGTCACAGTTTTTGTAGTAGGTAAAAAGAAAACTGCCAATCGCTTTGTGGGAAACTCTACAGCAGCTTTAGAAATCGAACTCTAGTGACGTAATTCACCAATTTTTTGATTCATTGTCTATTGTTTTCAGATAAATTTGGTAGTTTTGTATATGATTCTATAAGAAGTATATGTTACGAAATCGAAACCGTTCGATAAATTTTTCAAAATTGTTCCGTTTTATACTGAGATAGTTACAGGATAGATACTGATAGCATTTTACACTGATAGGATTTTAGATCTGATAAAAAATATCTATAATATTAAGTTGTTAATCTAGTGGTAGAAAACTATCTTTAGTCGTGTCCATCGATAGTATGACTATCGAAAATGGGTTGCCATCGATAGTGGTAAAAAAAATATCGATAATTTTTTAATAGCATCAAAAACTTCGAATAAATAATTGAATGAAAATAAAAAAGTGATTTTATATCAAAAATAAATTCAAAAAGGATTATATTCTTACTTACTCTTACCATAGTATTCTTACTTACTTACTTAGATAGCGTCTACAATTGTAAGTCGGTTTCCGCCTGTCGAAAGAAATTGAGCCAGCCATTTCTGTCTTGCGCTTTCTGGCGCCAGTTGGAAGCTCCAAGTCTCGTCAGGTTGTCCTCTACTTGGCCCTACCAACGAAGATGCGGTAGTCCTCTTCTGCGTTGACCGCCGCTGGGTATCAAATCGAGTATTTTTTTCGCTGGAGCGTCGTCTTCCATTCGCTCAACATGACCCAGCCAGCAAAGCCGCTCGATTTTGATGCGCTTTACTATGTCGATGTCGGCGTACAGCTCATACAGCTCATCGTTCCATCGTATTCGGTACTCGCCATTGTCACAGATTGGTCCGTAGATTTTACGAAGGATCTTTCTCTCGAACGCTCCCAAAGTCTTTTCAACAGAGCTGGTCAACGTTCAGGTTTGTGCTGCATATAACAGGACGGGCATGATTAGTGACTTAAAGAGGGTGACTTTTGTTCGTCGAGATAGGGATCTGCTTCTCAATTGCCTACTGAGCCCAAAGAAACACCTGTTGGCAAGAGTTAGTCCTCGTATCCTCAAAAAATATTAGCCCACAGTATTCACCAAACTCAAAAATTTATAAGAGATTTTTAAATGTCTTCCGTAACATGTCAACTTGTTTTTTTTACAGGATTTAACTTAATAGCTGTATAAAAATTATACAACTACAAAACAAAATTATACAAAACAAATATAACACAACACAAATGCAGTACATATGCAATGCACATATATCACAAATACAATACAAATACTATACAAATACAATACAAAAACAATACAAATACAATACAAATACAAAACAAATACAGTACAAATACAATACAAATACAAAACAAATACAATACAAATACAATACAAACACAATACAAATACAATACAAATACAATACAAATACAATACAAATACAATACAAACACAATACAAATACAATACAAAAACAATACAAATACAAATACAATACAAATACAATACAAATACACTACAAATAAAATACAATGCATATACAATACAAATACAATACAAATACAATACAAATACAATACAAATACATTACAAATACAATACAAATACAATACAAATACAATACAAATACAATACAAATACAATACAAATACGATACAAATACAATACAAATACAATACAAATACAATACAAATACAATACAAATACAATACAAATACAATACAAATACAATACAAATACAATACAAATACAATACAAATACAATACAAATACAATACAAATACAATACAAATACAATACAAATACAATACAAATACAATACAAATACAATACAAATACAATACAAATACAATACAAATACAATACAAATACAATACAAATACAATACAAATACAATACAAATACAATACAAATACAATACAAATACAATACAAATACAATACAAATACAATACAAATACAATACAAATACAATACAAATACAATACAAATACAATACAAATACAATACAAATACAATACAAATACAATACAAATACAATACAAATACAATACATATACAATACAAATACAATACAAATACAATACAAATACAATACAAATACAATACAAATACAATACACATACAATACACATACAATACAAATACAATACAAATACAATAAAAATACAATACAAATACAATACAAATACAATACAAATACAATACAAATACAATACAAATACAATACAAATACAATACAAATACAATACAAATACAATACAAATACAATACAAATACAATACAAATACAAATACAATACAAATACAATACAAATACAATACAAATACAATACAAATACAATACAAATACAATACAAATACAATACAAATACAATACAAATACAATACAAATACAATACAAATACAATACAAATACAATACAAATACAATACAAATACAATACAAATACAATACAAATACAATACAAATACAATACAAATACAATACAAATACAATACAAATACAATACAAATACAATACAAATACAATATAAATACAATACAAATACAATACAAATACAATACAAATACAATACAAATACAATACAAATACAATACAAATACAATACAAATACAATACAAATACAATACAAATACAATACAAATACAATACAAATACAATACAAATACAATACAAATACAATACAAATACAATACAAATACAATACAAATACAATACAAATACAATACAAATACAATACAAATACAATACAAATACAATACAAATACAATACAAATACAATACAAATACAATACAAATACAATACAAATACAATACAAATACAATACAAATACAATACAAATACAATACAAATACAATACAAATACAATACAAATACAATACAAATACAATACAAATACAATACAAATACAATACAAATACAATACAAATACAATACAAATACAATACAAATACAATACAAATACAATACAAATACAATACAAATACAATACAAATACAATACAAATACAATACAAATACAATACAAATACAATACAAATACAATACAAATACAATACAAATACAATACAAATACAATACAAATACAATACAAATACAATACAAATACAATACAAATACAATACAAATACAATACAAATACAATACAAATACAATACAAATACAATACAAATACAATACAAATACAATACAAATACAATACAAATACAATACAAATACAATACAAATACAATACAAATACAATACAAATACAATACAAATACAATACAAATACAATACAAATACAATACAAATACAATACAAATACAATACAAATACAATACAAATACAATACAAATACAATACAAATACAATACAAATACAATACAAATACAATACAAATACAATACAAATACAATACAAATACAATACAAATACAATACAAATACAATACAAATACAATACAAATACAATACAAATACAATACAAATACAATACAAATACAATACAAATACAATACAAATACAATACAATACAAATACAATACAAATACAATACAAATACAATACAAATACAATACAAATACAATACACATACAATACAAATACAATACAAATACAATACAAATACAATACAAATACAATACAAATACAATACAAATACAATACAACTACAATATAAATACAATACAAATACAATACAAATACAATACAAATACAATACAAATACAAAACAAATACAAAACAAATACAATACAAATATAATACAAATACAATATAAATACATTACAAATACAATACTAAATCAATACAAATACAATACAAATACATTACAAACACAATACAAATACAATGCAAATACAATACAAATACAATACAAATACAATAAAAATAGTAAGAAACATTCAACAAAAAACTCCTGTCACTGAATGCCCCAAAAAATTCTTCCTTTGAAGATATTCTATAAGCATTTTTGGAGAATACTAGCAAAAAAAACTCCACCCAATGGCATGCAAAAGACTGCCTTCCTAGTATGAAAGTGAAAGGTTTGAAATTAAAGATTTCCTCTCACACTTTTGCTGGGAAAGAGTCAAATTGACTCTAAAAATCTTGAACGTTACAAAAAATTAAAACCGTTTGAGGGTAACATTTAACTTCCATTCATATCGATTTTTTCAGCAGTTTTGACAAGATTTTTATTAAAAAATAATTAGCGGCATATTTTGTCAGATAATTAACCCAACAAAGGTCCATAAAATCTTTGCTATTACTAGTCACTTTTAGGCAACAACGTTACTTGACTTAAATCTTACTTCTCTAGAACATTCTAGAGGCTTAAATTTATTTGAATTAGTATGGAACAGTAACAAATAACAAAGATCTAAATCATGTATAATTCTCACGCCCACTTAAAAGTATGTCCTCGTAATGCACGCCCAAATCGCGCATAACTAACTTAAAGGATGTTCAAGCAGCAAATTATGCAGAAAGCGCAGCTTATCGGTGAATTAATCGCTGCATAGAAAATTAAATGCAAGATTGAACCCAAATGCAACGAACTGAATCCTCAAATGAACTTGGGTCAAAGAGCACCCACAATAGAGTAACAACAACAACAACAACACAACAACAATAGACGATGAGCAGCGGCCATGTAATTATAGTGTAACAATTTATGTTTATGTATGTATGTATGTATGTTGGTGTGAGTGTGCTTGTGTGTTCGTGAATGTCATTTGAATATATTTAAACATTATTAACTGTAGATAATTATGTACCTCAATCAACGTGAATAAGATGAGTCCAGGTTGCCGAATATCTATTGAGCGGCATACACTGCGACCTTCTTTCCATAACTACGAGTATATCTATCTGTACATCTGTGCTTGTGTGCGTCTATGTTTTGCTTTGGTAAACACTTACCTACAAACAGCGAGCAGCATAGAATATTTTCTAGACACTTGCATGCTAGTACATGGAAACCTACACTCACGCAGGTAATTATTATAATTACGAGTATCTGACGGATGCATGAATGGGGATCGACATACTTATGTACGTTCTATGTTTGTTGAATGAAGGATGGTTAGAACTGCCGCTTAGACGCTTGGGCAGTCGGCTAAGCTAAGCATAGCCAACAACTGTCCAAGCGTCTAGCTATATTTTAGACGACTGTCGCTCTACCTCAATGCCGTGCGTGCGTGCGTGCATTTGAACAAATAATAGATGGCGTATTTGTCAATATAAGTGTGTATGGGTATGTATGTGTACGTGTGTGAATATCTGAGTGTCCTCTCCATTCAGTCAGTTGAGCTATGAAGAACATCCTAGCACGTTTGGAAGGCGTTGATCTTCGACAAGCAAATGTGACTTCAAACTGACAGTAATTATGTGTTCGTCGCCACACAACCGCTGAATAAGGATGCGTTGAAGATACTCATGCGAAGCATATGCATCTTTTAGTGTTTATAAAGTTAAGGTAAGAAAACCTTCAGCGTAAGGTTACCCTGCCATCTACCTATCTATCTATACTGTAATGCATGTTGGCGGAAGTTCAAGGAAACATGTTGATTTTTTTTTTCTTTGTCTACCCGGATGAGCCATTAAATAATTGAGGTCGCTTAGTGTACGTATATTAATTGCTGTACTTCGGCTTCTTTGTAAAGTGTGGCAGAGCAACATATGACCACCTAGTAGCAGAAACATAAGAAAAGTCACCGCATATTGAGAATTATAGCTGCATCTTAAGCTTAAACTATGTGAGATTCTAAGCACAGAATCATTGGAACTACACATGTCAAAACTTCCCGATATAGTTAAAGTTACACTTTTCTTTTCACCAATGAAAGTGATGTTCCTATTAAATAAAGTTTCAAATTCATGTTCCTTTATTTAATTATTCACTTTAGTTTCTTTACAACAGAAAACCGCCTCGTCTCCTCTTCACTGCTCATAATGAAAATTGTAGTGTTCAAATATAATAACCCAGACCCGCGTTCAACCAGCATTTTCTAGAGCGGGTTTTAATAAAAAAAATAATAACCAAAAAAAAATTAAAAACGAGAATATGGGAACATTTCCAAGCAAAATCGTATAAAATTATTATTGAATGTGACATTTTAAAATAACAAAAAGAAATAAACTATTTTTGAGAAATGGTCCAAGTTGAAAACTTTTATTTGCCTTTTAAAACATATAATTGTGAAAATTAACACAAATAGAAAAAAATTTCCGTCAGAAAATTTTACTGATACAATACTATAGGTTCAAAACAAATATAAAGGGTGATTTTTTAAGAGCTTGATAACTTTTTTTAAAAAAAACGCATAAAATTTGCAAAATCTCATCGGTTCTTTATTTGAAACGTTAGATTGGTCCATGACATTTACTTTTTGAAGATAATTTCATTTAAATGTTGACCGCGGCTGCGTCTTAGGTGGTCCATTCGGAAAGTCCAATTTTGGGCAACTTTTTCGAGCATTTCGGCCGGAATAGCCCGAATTTCTTCGGAAATGTTGTCTTCCAAGGCTGGAATAGTTGCTGGCTTATTTCTGTAGACTTTAGACTTGACGTAGCCCCACAAAAAATAGTCTAAAGGCGTCAAATCGCATGATCTTGGTGGCCAACTTACCGGTCCATTTCTTGAGATTAATTGTTCTCCGAAGTTTTCCCTCAAAATGGCCAACTTTTTGTTGCCAAAAATGGAAGAACTGAACTTGGTTGACATGTGGTTTCAACAAGATGGCGCTACATGCCACACAGCTCGCGATTCTATGGCCATTTTGAGGGAAAACTTCGGAGAACAATTAATCTCAAGAAATGGACCGGTAAGTTGGCCACCAAGATCATGCGATTTGACGCCTTTAGACTATTTTTTGTGGGGCTACGTCAAGTCTAAAGTCTACAGAAATAAGCCAGCAACTATTCCAGCTTTGGAAGACAACATTTCCGAAGAAATTCGGGCTATTCCGGCCGAAATGCTCGAAAAAGTTGCCCAAAATTGGACTTTCCGAATGGACCACCTAAGACGCAGCCGCGGTCAACATTTAAATGAAATTATCTTCAAAAAGTAAATGTCATGGACCAATCAAACGTTTCAAATAAAGAACCGATGAGATTTTGCAAATTTTATGCGTTTTTTTTAAAAAAAAAGTTATCAAGCTCTTAAAAAATCACCCTTTACCTAATTAAAAAATTATTTATTTCTAAATAAATATTGCAATTTTATAATATTACAAAAATATATAATACAAAACTTTGTAAAATCAAAATAAAATTAACAATAAAAAAGAAAAATGTTTCAATCAGCTTAACGATTGAAGTTTTGAATCAAGAATATACATTAAGGTGGGTCACCAAAAAAAGTTTGGTTTGTTACCGACTTTTTTGAAAGATCCTATTGAGAGGATTTCAGACCAGAAAAAAATTTTTTTTTAAGTGGTCTATATTAACAACCAAAATGGTCTTTTTGTTATAACTCGGTTATTTGATGTCCGATTTTAAAAAAAAGTATATTTTTAGAAAGATCTTAAAAATGCTAACAATCCGTAGTCAGAGGTCTTTGACCCTTGAGGTCATCTTCAATAAAATAATTCAGTTTTTAACTTTTTTTGCACTACGACCCCCAAAACTTTCCCCATTTTATATTTTGTAATTAAAGTTCATAAAAAATCAATAGGTCCGTGTGAAGAAATTTTTAAAATCCACTCATAGGAAAAAAAGTTACACGCGCATAAAACTTAATTTTTGAGCTCAAAAATTTAATTTTAAGCGCGTGTAACTTTTTTTCCTATGAGTGGAATTAAAAAATTTCTTCACACGGACCAATTGATTTTTTATGAACTTTAATTACAAAATATAAAATGGGCAAAGTTTTGGGGGTCGTAGTGCAAAAAAAGTTAAAAACTGAATTATTTTATTGAAGATGACCTCAAAGGTCAATAACTTTTGACTACGAATTGTTAGCATTTTTAAGATCTTTCTAAAAATATACTTTTTTTTAAAATCGGACATTAAATAACCGAGTTATAACAAAAAGACCATTTTGGTTGTTAATGTAGACCACTTAAAAAAAAAATTTTTTCTGGTCTGAAATCCTCTCAATAGGATCTTTCAAAAAAGTCGGTAACAAATCAAATTTTTTTTTCTTCCATAGGGGTCGACCCGCCCTAATATACATGGAATGAAATTATCCATTATAATAAAAAAAAAAAAAAAATTGGCAAATACATATCTCAGTGGATTCCATGACAAACCCAACGCTTTTCGAAACCCATATATTTGTAAAAATTTGGTACTTAAACAATAAAAATATTTGCATATATTTTTTAAATTTTTTTTTTTTTTGTATCTTTTTTAATTCTGTGGAAAATTAAAAAAAAATTAAAAAATTGCCATTTGGACTTGTAGTAAGAAAACTATATCTCCAAAACCACTAAGTTAGGTTAGGTAAAAGTGGTTAAGTCTATAGCCGACTCGACACCTAGGCCAGTGCAGGCCTGTTGTGATACCACATAATCTCCTTTGAACCCTAGAGATTTCCCTCCTCAAACCAGTTCGTGCGGGTAATGAATTTTAGGATATGCCTAATTTCCAGGCATGAGACTTCGGCTAGTCCGTTTAGAAAGGGATGACACAGAGTTACCATCCTTCTTTTATCAAGGGCCGGACATTCGCATTCGCATTCGCCGGTGATGAACATTTTATATTTCCTCTATAAGTCCTAACCGAAGAAAATGCGTTCCGATTAGGCAGTGACCCGTGAGGATTCCTATTATTTTAGACAGGCTTACCTGCATAATTCAAGCAGTGAGTTGGTGCGTTTTAAGCCGTAGGAAGGCCACGTCAACTTAGCAGTCCTACATGTATCAAGGTGCTCCCAGCTTTCTTGTGCAAGACTTAAGCATTTGTTCCTGCACTGGAGTTTGTAGGTGGATATGGGTATACCAGTAAGGTCCTCATTTAAGAGGGTGTTAGAGGTCGTACCCTTCCTTGCCAATTCGTCTGCCAAGTTATTGCCCTCGATATCCCTGTGTCCGGGTACCCATATGAGGTGGATCCTGACTAGCCTTGCCATCTCGTTAAGAGATCTGCACCATTCAGTGAGAGTTTTAGAGTTATCAGTATGTGAGTTCAGTACCTTGAGCGCTGCTTGGCTATCTGAGAAGATGAAAATACTTTTTCCTTCAAGGTCTTTTTGACCCAGAATTTTAGCGGTTTCGTGAATTGCAACCATCTCCACTTGGTAGACACTACAATAATTTGGGAGTCTAAAGGATACTTCTATTTCAAGGTCCTGGGAGTAAATACCTCGCCCTACTTGTTCTCGAAATTTCCATCTGTGAAGATTTTTATGCCGTTTGTTTTAAGGGGGGTTTGGTTAGCCCAGTCTAGCCGTGAAGGGATGAGAACTTCGTAGTTATTTTCAAGATTTAAGCAAGGCACACTGTAGTCTGTTTTGTCGGGGACAGAGCAGTTCAGAATAATTGTGTGACCGCATCCATTACCTATCCAATTTCCTGATTCTCTTAGTCTGAGAGCTGCTGTGTTAGCACATTCCCTGGCAAAGATATCAAGAGGAAGAGGAAGGTGAAGCATGACATTTAAAGCGTCAGCTGGTGTTGTGGACAGTGCCCCAGCAATACATAGAATTGCACTTATTTGCACCTATGCAAATAACTGAAGTGCAGTTGTTTTATGAAGGGCTGTCCACCACACTAGTGAGCCATAAATAAGTATGGGGCGGACAATTGCTGTATATATAATAAGTCGGGGATTGGCCGAATCAGACCACAGTGGGTCCCTTTTCGTCCCCTATTTGACGAAGGATGCTACTGCTCGGAGCACTCATAAGTGAGCATGCTCCTCATATAGGCACCCTTTGTCACCTCAAGCATGTCCTTGTAGGTCAGTTGACCAATCTCGGCTTCGTCAATAAATGGACGTCCCAGAACGGTCAATCTTATGCTTGCCAACGCCGGACACTGGCACAAAATGTGTGCTGCCGTTTCTGGCTCTTCTAGGCATAACCTACACGCATCGTCCTCGGTCAGAGTCATCTTCCTGAGATGGTACATGTAGGGACCGTGTCCTGTAACCAGTGCAGTAAGCCAGCTTAAAGTCTTCCGATTGTATCGGGTGACTTTTGCTGCCTGACTACTTGACCATTTCATGGCCGCCTTTGATTGCCTGCAATTACCAGCTTCTTCCCACCTTGTACGGTGTTCCGAGTCCGTCCATTGCTTAATAAGGCCTGCCACCATGTTGTCGCCTATGGCGATACGTGGTTCGGGTCCACAGAATTCTTCTGCTGATCCTTCTCTTGCCAAAGAATCAGCCTTTTCATTCTGTTCTATGCCAGAATGTCCTCGCACCCACATAAGTGTGAGCTCATTTGTCTGAGCGCACCTATTGAGTTTGGTAAGACATTCTATGGCCAACCTAGAAGTAATATCTGTTCGTTGCATGCACCTAATCACCGACTGATTGTCAAGGGCAATGACAATTTTCTTGCCATTTACCCGTTCATCTATCAAGTGGTCCAGCGCATGCACTACACCAAGCATTTCCGCCTGGTATACAGACACGAACCTCCCCAGCCTCAGTGCACAGGATAGGTTCAACTCCTCTGAGTAGACGCCAGACCCGGCTCTGCCATTCATCAGAGAGCCGTCTGTGAATATACTGATGTCACTACCAGCGGTTTCTCCACAAACGGATCCATCTGTTATTAGAGTTTTATAACATTTTTCTGTTATTCTCACTCTCTGCCTTCCGTCCATAGGCATACACGTCTCCCTGACATTTCGCTGTGTCATGTCCAGGATGCGCATATGACCATGCTCCATGCCACGTAGCATTTCGCAACATCCTGAGGGCTGTTAGCGCTGCCGTTTTCTTTATTTCTAAATCCAACGGTAGCATACCTAACAAAACCCCCATTGCGCTGGTTGGAGTGGTGCGTATTGCCCCTGTTATTCCAACACCCGCCAGCCGTTGGACTCTGTCTAGTCGCTTCTTAATGGTTTTCTAACTGACTTTTGTCCACCAGATCACCGAAGCATACGTGATGACAGGTCTAACCATCATAGTGTAAATCCATTTCATAGCCTCTGGGTTTAGCCCCCATTTTAGATCACAAACGCGTCTACACTGAAACAGAACCCTCTTGGCCCTTTGAATCCTGTCTCCTACATGTTCGTTCCAGTTCAGTTTACTATCTAGAGTTACCCCTAGATATTTAACTTTCGTGGACATGTTGATTTGAGCTCCAAAAAGTCTAAGTGGTTCTCTCCTCAGGCCTACCCTCTTTCTAGTAAAGAGAATATTGTCTGATTTTCCTGCGTTCACGGTGAGGCCTTGTTCTCGACACCACTCCTCCACCATTCGGAGTGCTCCCTTCATGATGTCAGAAATGGTGTCAATGAACTTACAGACCAACTGAGACCAACTGAATGAACTTACAGACCACCAACGCAGACAATTGCTGTATAGATCCAGCGTACTATCATATTTTGGGGGAGAAACCCCATTTGTAACTTATCGATTTTTTACAGGCAAAAAGAGCTATGTTTGCCTTCCTAACACGTTCTTTTATATTATCATTCCAGCTTTAAGCTTTTTATCCAGAATAACTCCTAGGTATTTTGTGCTGTCACTAAAGATCAACCTCGTACCGTTTAGACACGGAGGTATTAAGTTGAATTTTTCATATTTCCTAGTGAAAAAAATGAGATCCAGTTTCTCTGGGTTAACACTTAAAACACAAGAGGTTGCCCATCTCGAAAGGATTGACAGTGCTCTCCCCTTACGATGACAGAGAGTCTGAGGAAATTTTCCGTTAAATACGATTGCGATATCGTCAGCATAAACAATAACCATGTAGCCTTCTCCCTGCATGATGCGCAACAGCTGGTTAACCGTTATAGACCAAAGAAGCGGAGACAAGACCCCCCCTGCGGAGTACCTCTTCTCACGAACCTACGAGTACAGAATCGCCAACCCCCCCCCCCCCCCCCCCCCGCTCTGAGTTCACCACCCTGCTCAAGAGCATCTGATGTATGAAAAACTATTTGTCCTACAAAAAATGTAAAATACGTTCTTTAAAGACCACCGCAGTCTAAAGTTTTAGGGCATTTCTTCGGCATTTTTGACTATTTCTGTTTTTCAGTTAAGTTTTTTAAACTTAAAATTTTATTTAAAGTAATTTTTAGATATTTTTTAGGGCATAAGACCCGAGCTCTATTAGATTTTAAAAATTTGAATATAATTTATTACTGATTTCTTTACTAACTTTTTTAAAAGAATATTACAAGACAAACCTTAAATTGCAATAAAAAATTGACTTGATAGCATAATAATTGAATTGATAACATAAACAAATAACATCGTTAGCTTGTTAGTTCAATAATTTTATAAAAACAAAGTTCATGTAAAAAAGTAACAAGTAACAACTAATAAGTCTGGTGTGAATACTCTTTTGTAAAACTGAGCGCTGTATTTTTACTCTACTTTTCATCTTTGTAGGTCATACTTCTAGGTGAATATTGGCATTTCCATCGTAACTCACGCGACATGCGTACGACTTAAAGCTTCGTTTTCTCGTAAGTTGATATTATTAAAGTAAAAAAGTTTCTTATGTGCATATGCCTTAGAAAAAATAGTAATGGATATAATAGTAATGGATATAGTAGTAATGGTATAATAGATATACCAAAATTGTCGTTCCTATAACTTATTAAGAATAACAGTGGTTTATATGGGCGTAACTCAAGCAACAAAAAAAGGAACTGTGTTTTACAAGCACGTTTAGAATGTAAAAATTCAGCGAATTTTCCCATATAACCCGTTTTTTTTTTAATTTTTAAATAATAGGAAACCAGCGAAGTTTCATAATAAACCTACTTTACCGATGAACTTTGCTTGTTTAGAAATATATTGACATTCCAAAAAATATTTGCCGTAACTCACGCGACACAACCCAAGCGACAAAATTTCCGTAAAGATAATGTGTAATCAAAGACGAGAGAAGAGAGCCTAAGAAGAGTAACAAATATCTTAGTTCGGCCATAGTTGAAGCTTACTAGGTGTCATGTCCTATATCTTCAGTAGACGAGGGTTTTAATATCATAATATTAAACATTGACATTGAAATTTTCAGAATGCGAAGTTCATATATGTCAGTATTTTACTAGATAAAAAATTTAATTTCCAAACACATTACATTTTTATTTTTTTTTTTTTTGTGTACATTTTTGTGGAAATGCCTTTATATTAAAAATATTTCTTCGATCTTTCGCTGGGATTCAAACTCGCATCGTTGTGATTAGGAGTTCAAAACACTATGCACTGATCTAAAAGCCTCCGTTAAGCACGGTTGTTGCAACTTGGAAACATAAAGTATTTTCTTCATTTGCAATTTCTACGAAATTCATCGTTTTGACAACTAACCAACCTTTTCATTATCCACTCGTCGTTGATGCGTGAGGGCACTAAGCGAAACGGCCCTACCTTATAATTCTGCCATGCACCACTGGTTCATAGGTTTAACCATACCTTTCAGAGGTAAGTTGGTTGGCTGCTTCACGTGATAATTTTTTTTTTTAATTTCGTGAAAAATATTTTTTCTGGATTATACAAAATAAAAACAAATCCATTAAAGTCATATGCGGGTAATTTCAACATTGAAACCTACACCCTATCCTCAATTTAAAATAAAAATTGTGCATAGCTTTCAGGAAATTATAAATCCCAAATTTTTCGAAATCACTTTACGCACTAAATAAATTTTCTTATGATTTTTTATAATTGAGAAGCATTTATGTCCAAAAATAGAATAAATATTTGGTACTACAATATAATTTCTTGTTACCGTTTAAATAACATTTTAAAAAGCTACAATTTGCAAAATGTCCAAATTCTTCTAATGTACAATTCTGATATCTGCCATTCTGATAACTCCCTTCTTTAAAACTCGACCATAAAAGTATGCATACCAAAGTATTGATAAAAGAATAACATCATTAGATGCGTTTATAAATCACCTCATTCGGAAGCACAACAAACGGGACCATAGGTCACATGGTCACGCATTGTTTTGTTTATTATTTTTTTTTTTTCAACGCACTTTTTGTGAATTTCAAAAGCTTTCAATAATAACGACGAATTCTCGAATTTCAATTGAATTGAAATAAATTGAAATCTCGTTACAGAATCATCAAAATCCCATTAGACCACATTGAGAGGCGCTGAAGTGTAAAACAAGCCGCACGGATGCACCGCAACATCAGAGATACAATGATGGGCATCAATAATGCGCACGTTGGGTGTGCGGGATGCAGAGTGCTGCTGCAATGCGGTACAATGTCAATGTGTGCTCTTATGACATCAAGTTCAGTTGACTTGGTCGGGTGTTACGGAGGCCGCCATGCTTATGAATGAGCCTGACTAAAGTCAATAAATTGCCACATAAAATGTTTTCAACACACATGTAAATGTGTATAAATAAAATGTTTAAATTTTACATGCGATTTTGTTGTTGTTATGAGGGGGAGGAGGGTAGCTAGGTAAAAAAGCCTTTGCATGTTTTGCAAAAAAAATTTCAAAATTCATTGAATTTGAATCGAATTGATTGAGAATGCGTACCCAATAGAATTAAATCTATGGCACTTGTCCAAAAAAAAATTAGCATTTTATAAACGTCGCTCGGACACATGTCGACACAGGACAACATGATGAGTGAATGGGTTTTGGTTGGCTCGACAGACATGCTTATAGATCTTTAGAATAACAACTCGTATTATAAGAGTGGGTGTGAATTAGGCTTAGAAAGCTATTTATAAGCTGATGAATTTGTTCGCATGTAAATCCTTTAGACACATGTAGGTAATAATAAGTAATGTTTTCTTTAACAAAAAAAAGTTTCCTTTAGTCCCTAATAAAAAGGTCAAAATTAAGTGGACTCTCCTCTTTTATCTTTAATTTTGTCTAGTCAAGTTTAACTTTTGTCCTTTTTGATGATGTTGCTCAACTTTGAGAATTATCAATGGAAATCATTAATCTTGTTCTCGTTGTCTTGGAATGCACACAATAAACACCAATTAACGTTGTCAACTTGAAGTTAGTCAAGTTCTTTTATCGTTCCTTGATTTTGACCATTTTATACAGTTAGTTGATGATGACATCAAATATTTATCAGTGCGCAGCAGCATACCGCAGCATCATCCCCTGCTGAAGCTACCCGCTGGTGCGTACATTAGTGTTAGTTGTGCGTTTTCGTTTCCAACAAGGGTTCAACACAACCAACAACAGTCTGTGTACAACAAAAACATGATGATTGAAATCAGTGACAGTGGTGGCAGAAAACGTATGTTTTCTTGCTTCAAATGTGAGGCTGAACTCTGACTGACGGCGACGCGGTGTTAACTTAATTAGACGACAATAGCCACAAATTGAATCCATGGCTCGTTAGACGATATCGAAATATTTTACTTTGTTGTAGTTGTTGGAGTCATTGAGACGTGTAATCTGGAGCACGTGCCCGCAGCGGCAACTTTGCTGTAGGTCTCAAATGTTAAAAAAATATAAAATGAATAAAAAACAACCCAAGGATTTCAGTGAAAAGAGAACTTAATTCTCTATAGGGGAATGTTAATTTTTAAAAATAAATAATAACAGGTGGAGCCTCGAATCTCACACTCAACACAAAACATGAAAAGTTTATATTTTCTGTTAAAAAAACTACAGCTCTATCACATATCATATAGTATTTTTGCTTAGATATGTAGAAAAGAACAACAATTTTGTATGTTCTGGTAATATGAACACAAATAAATAGTTCGGTCTCCTGACTACGAGCCTGAATATATTTATACCCCAACGCGTACTGCGTAAGGGGTATATTAACTTTGTCATTCCGTTTGTAACTCCAATAAGGAGGCGTGGCAGGTATAGAAAAGTATATATATTTTTGATCAGCATCACCTCCTGAGTCGATTTCCGTGTGTCCGTCTGTCTGTCCGTCTGTCGACACGATTACAGCCGTAATTTAAAAGCTTCTTTTTAAAAAAGGAAGATCAATTTCGAGAATTAGCCAAATCGGATGAAAACCACGCCTACCTCCCATACAAAGTGACTTTATTTTAACAGTAAAATCTCTTCAAAATCCACAAACATTAATGAAATGCCTTGAAATTTGACATGTATGCTTTGATTTTCAATATAAGTTCTCACTATGAAATTTGGAAATATTGGATAAAACCACGCCTACCTCTCATACAAAGTGACTTTATTTTAACAGTAAAATCTCTTCAAAATCCACAAAAATTAATGAAATGTCTTGAAATGCATGTAGGTATGATCTTCAATATAAATCAAAGCAATGAAATTTGGAAAAATTGGACGAAAACCACGCCTACCTCCCATACAAAGTGACTTTATTTTAACGGTTACATCTCTTCAAAATTCACTAACATTAATGAAATGCCTTGAAATTTAGCATATAAGCTTTGGTCTTCAATATAAGTCCTGACAATGAAATTTGGAAAAATCGGATAAAAACCACGCCTACCTCCCATACAAAGTGACTTTATTTTAACCGTAAAATCCCTTAGAAATCTGCTCAAAATGCAGAAATGTCTTGGAATTTTGCACATAGGCTTTTATGTATAATGTAGACTATCACTATGATATTTGGAGGAAAACCACGCATACCTGCCATACAAAGTGGCTTTATTTGAAACTTTAAATCGCTTAAAAATCTGCAAAATTACAGAAATGTCTTGAAATTTTGCATACAAACTTTGATATTTAACATAAACTCTTTGATATTTGGCAAAATCGGATGAAAACCACGCCTACCTTCAATACAAAGTGGCTTCATGAAAATTTAAAAACTTTCGAAAATATGTATATACAACTGAATGACATCGTGTCTGCATGTACCCAAGTTCCGCCCACGTCATTTATCCAACCCATACATATATTATTCGGTAAAATGTGGAGTCATTATACTAGAAAAGTGGGTGTGGCATTTTACTTTGTTTACAAATTACTTTATGTGGCAGCTAAGGGTAAAATTAAATTAAGCGTATGACACAAATATTGTTGCAGACTATACATAAAAATTTTATAGACGTCTAAAGACTTCGGATATACTTCAGTACGGCCGCGGGGAGTATTTTAACTTCGGTACCCTGCCGCAGCTCCTTTCCTTACTTGTTTTCTTTTACGTTTCTGATTTTATTTCTGTTTCTTTCATACTTTTCCTAAAATAACTAATTTTCTATAAATAATTTTTACTATGTATGCTTCTTTTAAAAATTTTTCATACGATCCAGTGATAAGGTGCCTATCAAAACTATACGACGCCTAACAAATTTTAATATGTACTCTTGCCAATTTTTTGTTGATTACAGTCAGAAGAAAGCTCAAACACAGAATGAAAAAACAAACTGTACTACTTTAATCAAAGTATTTTTATCATATCTAATCACTGATTTGAAGGAGTACCGTTAGTTAGCGTTGAAAAGCACTCATTAACTGCAATCGTATCAAAACTATACGACGGTCAGTTTTAAAAGTTCACCAATAGAAAGGTCGTGTCATTGTCAGTCTGAATATATGTTAAACATCAATTATGATTCCACGAACTTGTTGATTAAAATATCACGCGAGACTTTACTATCCAAAGGAGAAAGGGTTAAAATTTTAGCATTTATACGATACGATTGCTGTTAAGGAGGTATTCCCGGTTGTCAAAAATTTTTGTTCGATTTTTTTTTTCATATTTTTATTGCTATGATATTTGAAAATATCGTCCTAAAAGGGTTTTATGAAATTCGAAATTGTTTAGGAGATATTGCCTTTTTTGTACAGCAATGTAACTACCGAATTTCGTTCAACGCGTTCTTTAGTAGGTAATAACTTGTTTGTATACGCATTTTAAAAATAAATGAATACACATTGTAGAGCTTAGGTATTCGAATGTTTGCAGCGTTTAGTTCACTTTGAATTGAGTTATAAGCCGAACGCGCGCGCGCATACATTTTTGAAAAGTAGAGTTTTGATAAAAATTTTTGTTTGAGCTAAGGACAATGGATAGAAAAAGTAATAGAAATAAAAATAAAAGAAACACTGGTAGCAATCGAAAAACTCGTCCCTTGAAACGCCAGTTTCGTGGTAAACAACACGAAAGAGGTGAGGACACGCACTATTGGGATTGCTAACAATATTGCAACTGTCGTATTTAAGGAAGGTTTTTTGTCAATACTTCAAATAATGAACCTAATGGGCATCCTGATTGGCAACGTCACGTTTGATTTTGCCATGTCTCGGAACGAAGAACGTTTGAAAAGGTCCGAAGCCAGAGCTCTAGGTAGGCCTTCTTCTAGGCCAGAGAAGAAGGTAGAACTGCCCGAAGAGCACAAAAAGCCGCTGAGTGTTCATTTTTTGAAGAAGACGATGCAGTTCTTTATGGGGCTGGCATTGCAGATTGATATATGTATTCACAAAAAAAAAGCGTATTTTATTGCCTAAAATTTTCATTGAGTTTTTCAAAATCACGTTTTTGAACTTCGAAGTCACTTTTCTCCGGTACTACTGAAGAGATTGAAACCAAATGCAACCGACGCAGAATTTTCGAATTTCTAAAGCTGCATTTTTCAAATTATTAATTTCAATTTATTTTTTTATGCAAAAAAATAACTTCAAACTTAAACGCGTTTATCTCGAAATCACGTTTTTCGAGCTTGCGGCCCAGATTGCACCCATAGTTCTGAACCGATTTTGATGAAACAAAGTGCAAGTGTTTTCTGGTCTCTACCTCAATCACAATATTTAATTATTTTTTACTATTTTGCTTACACTAAACTAAAATTGGTTATCCATTTTTCAATGACCGCCATTTTGTAAAAACTAATCGCAAAATTATGATTGAGATAGGGAGCAGAATTACATCTGTACTGAATCTAACGCCGTTTACGTTTTCCATTTCAGATGATCCGAAGTTGAGTTATCCGGGCCGCAAGCAGCATACCTTTTTTTTCAACGCCCAACTTTAGAGGCCGACAACTTTTTGAACAGCCCTCGTACAAAGGAAAAAGAAATTTTTTATGTAATTTAATATGTTCTTAATGCAATAAAAACCAAAATTTAAATAACTCTTTGCGTTTTCAAATGTCCAAAAACAGCCTTCCAACAAGGAATACTTCCTTAAATTGTTGGCCAGTCACAATATGTAACGTGGCGTTACAAAACATATATCTATGAATTGTTATTATAATATATATATATAAATATAATATGTATAATATATATATTTAATTAAAATAGTTAGGATTATTAAATATAATGAATTAGCTGCACCCCACTGTATAAATATCATAAGCTAGTTATAAGATTATTAGCAGCCAAAACCAACCAACAACAAACCTACAAAACATACGAACACGTGTCCCAGAAAACTATACCAACAACAACAGGCAGCAATAAGAAACAAGTTCAAACCAAGTACCGAAAACTCTAACAACAACAACAGGTAGCAATAATAACTCAACAAACCGACACACAAACATGATTTAAATTCAAATTAAAACAAGTACCGAAAAATAACAACAACAACAGGCGACAATAATAAATGGACCAACTGACACACAAACATGTATTAAAATTCAAATTAAAACAAGTACCGAAAAATATAACAACAACAACAGGCGACAATAATAAATGGACCAACTGACTCACAAACATGTATTGAAGATTATACCAGCAGTATAGGCATGGTTGAAGTATACTTTCGCCTCGCTATAGTTTTTATAGTTCCGAAAAGGTTCTTTTGCCGACCCACGTAAAAGACTGCCCATAGCCAGTTCAATCAGCTTTTCCTTCTTAGGTAAGCCCTATTAGTACAGTGGGATATGTGCATTGCACTCAGCGCATATTCCCTGCAGTACAGCCTCTGGACAAAGCCTGACGGTTGCTTCGGTGTGAATTGACCGAAGTCGCTGCTAGCTTGTCCACATGCGTTGCATGGGTTTCGTTGTGAATTGGACGAAACCGATGGCTCTGCTACTGCAAAATTATATTTTGTTGGCGCGGACTTTGGTGTGAATTGGCCAAAGACGCTGCTCACTGGCTCAGGGCGCAGCAAAGGCTTTGTTGTGAATTGAACAAAGCCTCTGCTGCTGCTAATACATAACGTGTTGCGGCATAGCATTGCCTTCAGTGTGAATTGGCTGGAGTCTTTGCTATTTTCATGGGCGTCGCACAGGTTTCGTTGTGAATCGAACGAAGCCTCTGCTTCTGCAAGCTCCGTCTCTGATTGTTCATAGTTTGTGTCTGATTGGTAGTGGCTTCAGTGTGAATTGACTGAAGTCGCTGCTGACTTACTCAGAGTATCGCATAAGGTCCGTTGTGAATTGGACGAATCCTTTGCCTCTGTTTAAGTTCATTATTTCGTGCTGCCTGGCATTGGCTTTAGTGTGAATTGGCTGAAGTCTTTGTTATCTTCATGGGCGTCGCACAGGTTTCGTTGTGAATCGAACGAAGCCTCTGCTTCTGCAAGCTCTATCTGCGAGCTGTTTATAGTTTGTGTCTGCTTGGCAATGGCGTCAGTGTGAATTGGCTGAAGTCACTGCAGATGTATCGCATAGGTTCGTTGTGAATTGGACGAAGCCTCTGCTCTTCTAAGTTTTATTTTACGGCCGCTTAGTACTAGCTTTGGTGTGAATTGACCAAAGTCTCTGCTATTTTGTTCCTGTGCAGCGAATCAACTTCATTGTGGATCGAATGAAGTCGTTGCTACCGTCAGCTAATATTAGTAATATTAATGAGCTTTTCCTTCTTAGTTTTCTTTCTCAGGGTTGAGCTGCGTTCTTAGCAAGACACTAACACCGATACCGACTATACCAGAAAACCCGGATACCGAATAACCGATTTACGCGTTACCCGTTGCCAACCACCAGTACCCGCTATACACCCGACCTGACCGCTGACACTCACTGACACATTTAAACATACCCACTCACCACTGTTGCAAGACTGACTATTGCGCTGCATAAGTAGAAACATTGAAGATTGTTAAATAAAGATAATTGTTTTTAAATTTAAACCAACTGCGTCTTATTACTTATCAAAGGTTAGTGGATCCTTTGTTTGATCCTGGGACGGCTGAGCAACCTCAGCCTTTGAATAAAACCACGTCACAAATAGACAACGTGAAATTTCCATAATAATTAAACTTATAATGAATATAACGTGTTCTATGCTTTTTTCATAACAAACTGCCAAATTATAAAAAAAAAAAGCCTAAATAAATAAAAGTGTGTGGCTACATCGGGGGGGAAGGGGATGTTGAAGACTTTATTACGAATACTTTATTACTATGTTACGTAATTTATGAACAGCTCCTTATGAGAGGATTACGAAATAACTATTAGAGATATCGTTTTAAAAATGTTTTCATATTTTTAAATAAGTATTTTATTAAAACAAAAAACATTTCATTCTTTATTTTTATAACATAATTCTTTGTCATAATAAAATCCCTGAGGCACCAGGGAAAAAAGTCTATCATTTCCTTTTTGGAAAATCCGAAAAAAACTAAAAAAAAAAAACATCCTGTTAAAATACACACTTAAGACTAGGAATAGACATCGAAAAAAGTGCTGTCTAAAAGTAGGTGTATATAAAAAAACAGTACGATTTTTGTCAAATTTCCCAACGTCTGTGTTATGTGTTAAATATTTAATATATTTATTATTTCAATCGTCCTTTGAATGTTAAAAATTGCAGCAACTTAATAATCCAAATGTAAAATCTCTTTTTTAAAAAAGTTATTCAATTCCCCTGAAGAAGCAGGAAAGAAACCTGCGTAACGTCGGGAAAATAATAATATATATTAAAAGTGTTTAACTTTATATTATTGCATTTCTATATAAGACCAAAAAAAGCCCAAACTTAAAAAAACCCCGTAAGAAACTTGATGTCAATCCCTTAAAAACTAAGTTGCTTAAGGTCCATTTGAAATTTCAAGTCAATCGGCCGACTACTTTTTGAGTAATCTTGTCCCCCGATTTTTTCTTGGTGCCTCAGAGATTTTATTGTTACAATGAAATTACGTCACAAACAAAATAAAAATTTATTTTTTTTTTAATAAAATGCTTTAAGGACATTTTTAAATGAATATCTTTAATCGTTATTTCGTAATCCTCTCATAAAACACACCTAAATTTTTAGGAAAAAATTATATATGACCCCATTTCTTCAGGGTTTTGTAATGTAATTGTTATCAGAAATTGGAACTAGCAACTAAAATCTAAACTTGAGTAAAAATCTACTTGAACACTTCCTGAAAATATTCCATTGATTAAAAATTTACTATATATAAGGAATTACCCTTGAGTCAAAATCTTCTTGAATTCTTTTTGAAAAGTATCATTGAATAAAGCTTTATATAAGATATTATACAAGAAAATGGAAAGTTCAAGACTTTTACAAGGCTCTTTCAAGCAAGGCTTGAATAAGTAGTTTTATGCAAGCCCATTTCAAGTTAAGCTGAAATAGCTTCAAATATTTAGGTGAAATTGCTACCTGGTTTGACTAAATAAGAATGTTACTTACTGGGAAATATTCATTTTCAATACTACGAGCGCCATCTATTGGGTTGTTATCTTCGTAGTAATATCTTCAAAATTTTTGAGTAATTCGGTAACGACTAGGTTCCATAGTAGAAATGCGCGCCAAGTGCGTATTCTTTGTATTGAAGGGTTCTTTTTTTTTTGTATTGGAGGGTGCTACTAGCATCTTAACCGATTTCCCTTTCGAGCCCATCGTAAGAATAATTTGGCCACCTTTATTCTTGACTTTAATTGCACAAACGAGCTCCAAAAAAATATTGAAAAATTGTGATACATTTGCACCATTAAAACTGCAGAAAGTGAATATTAATTTCAGCGGGATGGTGCCTTATGTCACATAGCGAAAACAACATAGTGCTGGTTGAAGCACTTGAATAGCTACCACCCCGTTATACGGTAATTTTCCAATTCCATCTCCAATAGAGTCTTTGTAGGTAAAAATTAAGTGGGAGTTGAGACGAAATTCTGTTAGGAGTATAGGAGATTTAAAGACAAAATTAAAGGATATTTGGTAATCAATTTTTTAAGAGCATTACCACGAACTTGTGGATACAATACCTCGTCTTACCACAACAGTCATAGGTCACAAATGGAACACTGCACAATGGTATAAGGAATAGGCCGAACTATTGTGACTCAGTTGTCAGATGGCCGAACTTTTCTGAATGAAGGCTTATATATATTTTTTGCCATAGTTAAAGAGTGTTTGTGAAAGTTTGTTTGTTTTTATATTTTTATTTTGTTAAGAGTTTTGTTCTCAACTGTTTGTTGTGGAAAAAGTTTTTGTTTTAATTCACCCTTTTTCAATATTTTTTTGCAGCTTGTTTGTGCCAGTAAAGTTAACTAGTAAGGATGGAGCTTCGGCAGGGTACCGAAGCCAAAATACCCCCCCCTCCCCCCCGCGGCCATATTAAAGTATATTCGAAGTCTTTAGCCCCGACATACACGATGACATTCTGTTTTATATATTAACGAAAGTTTTTCTATTTTGATGGCGTCATTTTGTATGGGAGGTAGGCGTAGTTTTGATCCGATTTTGCCATATATCATAGAGATGGTTCATATTATATTAAGCATATTAAGCTTATGTGCAAAATTTTAAGACATTTCATTAATTTATGTGGATTTTTAAGTGATTTTAAGTTTAAAATAAAGCCAATTTATATGGGAGGTAGGCGTGGTTTTCATTCGATTTTGCCAAATATCATAGTGGTGGTCTATGTTATATATGAAAGCCTATATGCAAAATTTCAAGACATTTCTTTAATCTGAGCAAATTTTTAAGAGATTTTACTTTTAAAATAAAACCACTTTGTATGGGAGGAAGACGTGGTTTTCATCCGATTTTTCCAAATTTCATAGCCAGGATAAGGACTGAAGAGCAAAGCTTACCTGCGAAATTTCAAGGCATTTCTTAAATTTTTGTGTATCTTAAAGACACTTTAAGGTTAATATAAAGTGACTTTGTATTGGAGGTAGGCGTGGTTTTTATCCGATTTGGCCTATTTTCGAACTTGATCTTCCTTTTTTAAAAATAAACTTATATTTACGCCCTTATATACTTATATATAACTTATATTTATACCCTTACGCAGTACGCGTTGGTCTATAAAAATAAAGGTGGCCGAACTATTCTGATTCAAGCCATTCCTTAAGGGGGTCTTCTCATTGAGCAACTTTTTTTTTTCAACTTTTTTTTTGCATTTATTTATAGCTTGGGTAGTTGTGAATATGCCCCTAAAAGGATTCTTAGAAATTCAAAATACTTTAGAAGATACAGCCTTTTTTGTGAAGCAAGGTCTGATGGACAAGAAGGTGATGGAGGTAATAAAACCAGCTTACGAAGCGCTGTCGGCAGATAATTTGCTTGAAAGATGCCTTGGATCTGAAACTCAGAATTCCAATGAGTCCTACAATTCTGTTCTTTGGTCACTTTCGCCCAAACACATCAACTCAGGCGCACGCACCATCGAAGTGGCCAATTTCATTGCAACGTGCCTCTTCAACGACGGTTTTATACCCATACTTAAAATTATGGGTTTGATGGGTATTGCGATTGGCAAAAACGCATACGAATACGCACTATCTCGCAATGAAGACAGATTGAACCGATCAGAGAGTCGAGCTGCGGCATCATCAAAAGCTGGCAGAACGGCTCGCAGAGCAGAGAGGGCAGCAGAAAGCAGTTTCTACGAAAAAGAGGAAGGTGGCCTGTATGGAGCTGGCATCGCCGACTAATATTTGTAAGTAAAAATTGTCAGCTCTTTAAAACTGCATTTAAACATTTTTGATTTTTTTTTTTTCCCAAAAAAATTACTTCAAACTTTAAACGCGTTTATCTCGAACCCACGTTTTTCGAACTGGCGGCCATGATATCTCCAGTTCAACTGAACCGATTTTAATGAAACAAAATGGAATCGACGCAGAATTGTTACCATTCTCGGGTGAACCTCGACCATAATTTTTAAAAATTTTTTACTATATTTTTTTTACACTAAACTACAAAAAAAAACCCGAAATTGAAATTTTTTTTTGAATGGCCGCCATTTTGTCAAAAAAAATCACAAAATTAAGCTTGAGGTTCACCCGAGAATTACATCTATACTGATTATAGCCCCGTTTTTTTTTTTCATTTCAGACGCTCCGGAGACCCGGAATCGTGGCCGCCGTGACGACACCTTTTTTTTTCACCACCAACTTTGAAGTCTCATTACTTTTTGAACAGCCCACGTATCGAGGCAAAAAAAATTTTTTTATTTACTTTGAATCTTTTGTAATACAATAAATAAAAAAAGTTTTCAATTATTCTTTGCGTTTTCAAATAAGAATTTTTTTAAAAAGGGTCCAAAAAACGGGTTTTGAATGAGAAGACCGCCTTAAGTGCAAGGCAAGTCTATCAGTTTCTGTAGAGTTCAGTTATGATAAAATCTTTTAGCTATGATAAAAGTATTTGGACCAGATATCTCGGTAGAGCATTCTATAGCATTTTTTACATACATAAATGAAGCTTATTCCTTTATATTTTTCTTACTTTTCAATTTAAATCTAGTTTTATAAAATCAACCTATTTAAGGCGATTAACAAAAAATAATTTAACATGCATAATAAATTAAAATAATTAAACTAAATACTTATTGACGTTAAAAAAGCCAATTTGCTGAACATCGAACTTATTAATAGCTTAATTTAAAAAATTCCCACAATCAAACAATTCTCACACTTTGTCATCATAGAGTGCGTTAATTGAATTATTACGCTGTAACAAATGATTACAATCAAATATTTAAAGAATGGCGTAAAATAGGCAACAACAATAATTAAACGCTTTAATCCCACCAACTGTTTGCCAGTCAAACTTAAAATTAAACTAATAACTGCTTTAGTTGAACGCATGTAACGGCACTTTAATCGTAACTAAAATGCAATTAAATCAATTATAACAATGGCAACAACAACAACAACTGCAACTGCAACTGAAACAACAACCAGCAAGTATTTTAAACTGTCCACAACAACTACAACAATCACCACACTTAACTGCTAATTGCAATTTTTGTAGCCATGTTGGCAACACTAACATTGAGCAACAATCAAAACGCATCAAACTCAAAAGTTTTTTTATGCCTCTTATATATTGTTTTTTTTTTTCTTTTTTGCTAAGCGCCCTCTACACGTCCATTTAAGCCATGTTTGCTGATGTGCGAATAATTTTGTTATCATTTTCAGCTTGTCAAACAACAAATAAATAATTGCAAGCGCAAACTTATGACGCTTATTTATCGCTAATTAGTTTATCAAACACATTGCGGTGATGACGATGACGCGCGGCGCTATAGAATTTTGATCATTACAACAACAACAACAACAACAACCACAATAAACGCAACAGCTACAAGCAGAATAAATAATAAATAATTGCAGCCAGTTAATCAATTTAAGCGCCAATTAGTTGGGTTGAGACACAAATCATTGTCAACATGTTGCTGCAACGTTGTCGGTGTTGACAAGCCGTTGACCTTTGCAAGAGTCAGGGCATCAGAATAGTGTACAAGTGAGTGACGAAATAAAAGCATTTTTAGGTGGGGAGAAAAAGCACCACTGCCATATTTATTATTGCTGTACTTGTTTTTTTTTATATTTTTTAAATGTCCTTTCAACAAACGTAGCCACTGTACGTAGCCTTATCAAATTCCTGCAACAGTACAAGCAGCGCCATCTCACGTTGCCTAGCAGTGCACTGCGTAGAATGCATGTCGATAAAGCAGCTTCGCTCACAGTGCAGTACATAAAAATATGCACACTACGGTGCTTAGCAGCAAACTCAGCTATTGTTGGAACATATTTTGAAATAAATGTTGTTTTTTTTTTCTAACATCGTGTGTGTGTGTGTGTGTGTGTGTGTGTGTGTGTGCGCTTGCATGTGTTAGTGCATTTAAGTCACCATATTGTGACCTCCCAAAATTCATCCCATTCTTTATGCTTATACTCAACTTTTGCAGCCTGTAGCCCAATTTATATTGTGTTGCGTGTCCTTTTGAACTCGTGCTCACTTCCGCCATTATGAATTATATAAACAGGAAAATTAACTAAACGTGGCAGCACCAAATGTGGCCACAAATATTGCCACAGCGCAATGCAAGCAGCGGAAAGTGTCGCTTTTGACATGCAAGCAAACATTCAACATACAGTGAGGCCTCGTAAACAATATTTGTTAAATTCTTAAAGAAATGCATGTTTTTCTAAGATGTTTTTCTAGGGTTATTTTAAACACAAATGCTTTTTTATAATATGCGTATTAAATTAGTACTCTACAAGAATGCTATAATTAAGGATTCTCTTATTTACATGCATTGTTTTTCTATAATATTCTTAAAGATTTTCTTAGCCTTCTAAAGTTCCATTTAATAAAGAAAAATATTTTAATATGATTTGAAAATATGCCAAGAAAATTTTGAATTTTTAGTTGTGTCAAGGTGTCTTACAAGAAAAGGTCCCCAGGTGTCACTCACCGATTTGAATAATTTTTGGATATGTGATAGAGGACAAAAATCTAAGGTCGACGTATTTGTTTTATACGTGCTCAATCGATAGTTTAGGGTTTCAAAATGACGTTTTAAAATCAGCGAAAATTTCGTTTTTTTGCCACAATTTCACTTTTTTCCATAGAAATATATACAAATGTGGTATCAAACGAAAGGTATTTTAAAGGCACATATGCTGGCATCCATTTTGGAGAAATAATAGCCCAAGCACAATACGCACGACGAGCGGCAAGCAACATGTCTCCACTCTGTCGTTGTAGAGAAATGTTGAGCGACTTGATTATAATAAACGGGACAGCAGCAAACTTCAGCTGCTCTTCAACTATTTGTTTATCTCAGCCCATATTGCAATAGAAGAAACATAATACAAATTAAATTCTTTATGTTATAATTTATGAACTTACCTTCAAAACTTTATCTCAAAAAATTTCTTTTACAAAGTAAACAAAAATACGAGCACTTCAACAGCCAAACAATAGTAAACAAAAAACAATGGCTGCATTCAGCCGACTCAACAGTTTGCCGTTTTGAATAACAACACTGAGCTAAAAAAGAAATACATTCAAATGAATTTCAATTTATTAAGGCGCTATTAAGTAACCAAAATTTATTGTATTTTGAAAAAAGATTTAAGAAAAATATAAATTTAACAAATTTAAATTTAATTTTTTTTTAATTTTATTTTAAAAAGTTGTCGACGTTTCGCAAATTGCTTCATCAGGGCGTCTTTTATAGTTTTATAGTTAATAAAAGACACCCCGATGAAGCAGACAAACAATCTGAGAAACGTCGGCAAATTTTTTAAATTAAAAATTTAAATTTGTTAAATTTATTTGTTTTTAAAATCTTTTATCAAAACAAAATAAATTTTGATTACTAAGTAACGCCTAAATGAATTAAAATAATTAAAACGTAACCACAAAATAAAACACTGAAATATTATCAAAACGAAAGGCAAACCGACCGTGCACTGTACAATTTAATTTTATTTTCAAAGAGATGAATGAGTGAATGACGAAATAAGAATTGATTCAATGAATGCAAGACTTATTCAAGTCAAGTTTTAAAGGTTTTGCAAGTTTTAAAAATTCAATAATTGTTCGTTTCATATCAATTAATAAATAAAAAATCAATAATGAATAAGAAATTAGTAAAGAATAACAAATGAACAATGAATTACCAATGAATAATTAATAATAAATGAATAATTAGTATCAAATGAATAATTAGTATCAAATGAATAGTGAATAAAATATGAATAACTAGTATTGCCGTGTGGCGGTTAAGCGTCAAAAAAAAATATCTAGTGACAGGTAATTTTGTTTTTATATTGGGGACTATTTTTACCTATGAACCAAGGATTTCTTAGAAACTTTCTATGTTTCTGTTGAATTGTTGAGTAACCCAGTTATTTATTATTAAAGCATTATAATAAAAATCGATCACATACTTTTAGGCATCACAAAGAAATTTGGTTGTTTTTCATAGAAAATTATTTCAGCTTTTAAAAAAAAAAAAAACACAATATTTAGAAAAAATAAGACCTTATTGCTCATATACAAAGCAAGACCTTTCAATTGCTACCCTATTTATAAAAATCGCGTCTATAGTATAGATTTGATAGTCATCACAAAAAATGCGATTGCGTAATAATAATATAGATGGATAGATGGATAAAAAAAGAATATCTGAAAATTCTGAAATTCTTTGTGAATAGCATTCATATGAAAAAAAAATTCTTTCATTATTCTGTGGCGACATGTTATAACTTCACTTTTTTTCGAATTATCGATGTGGCAGCATGTTATAAAAAAACAACAAAATTGTACGAAAAAAAGAAAGCAAAGTGATATTTTATCGAAATTATCGCCTGCCAAAAGTATGGCTGAGTTCCTAAATGCTTTTATGCAAAGCATCAGTGACTTCTTCTTTGAATTGGTGCATAGTTGATTTACCAAAACAGCGCAACTAAAGAGTGCTTAAAAATAATAATCTAGTTGCGCAGTTTTGGTGAATCAACTATGCACCAGTTCAAACAAAAAGTCACTGATATTAAAAATTTATTTATTAATCACTTTTGCATTCATTATAGATTCGTATGCCATTATGCTGAGTTGTAGTACTTAATATTGTTCACGCAAAACATCCCTTACTCACCAGAAATTTTACAACACACAGTTTGCTGAATGCGACCAGCAATAACAAATGTAAACAATGGCAGAAACTTGCTTTTGCTGCCTGTCAAATTAAAATTAAATTGTAGCCGACGGCAACGACAAGCGACAATGTTGCGCGACAAGTCTCCAAAACTCGTCCCATAAGAAATACATGTAAATGAAAAGTGACAAATGAAATAAATTTTATTGTAATTTTGTTGTTGTAATTTTTAACAGTATTTAGTCGATATCATAAGGAGCGCATTTTCGAAATTGTTTCATTTTCATTTATATTTGATTTAAAAGAATTCTAAAAGTTACCTTTTTTTTGTTTTTTTAAATTTTTAACTTTTTATATTAAAATTTTCTTTATTAAAATATGCATTTATTTTCTTAAAAAATCTTTTCTTATAGACAATATGGGTATAAAAAAGTTTGTTTTTTCTCCAAATTTCCGTATGTGTAAATATTTGATCGGAAAAGTTTATATTTAACAGAGCTTCTATACAACTTTGGGCTTTTAACTTGTTTGCCCGAAGGAATGAGAAAAAACCATCGGAAATTTAAAAATATGACTTTCTATGTAAATATCTCCGCTAGTATCCAACATATTTCACAAAATTTTTTTTTTTTTTTTTTTTGTTATAAAGTTTAATAAAAGTACTTGCCAAAAAAAGATTCTAACAATACCAATTACTGTACATTTGTATTTTTAATATTTTTTTCAAAAAAGGCCCAAAATATTCAATGTTTCCTCAAAAAATTACGTAAAATTTGTTTTTGTTGTAAAAATAATTTAAATTGAAAATTGCATTTTAAACTCCTTTACACATGGCATGACATTATTAGCAAAAACTGATTCAGTTTTAAATAAAAATATCTTAACTATTTCTATCATAAAAAACCTTCGATTTTTTGATGAAATTAATTTTTTTAAAAATTTTTTTTTTATATTTTTTATAAAAAAGTATAACTTCAAAAATAATTTATTTGGTAAAAATATCCCAATATTCTTTTCCAATCAAAAGTTATTACTAAAAACCTATTTTCATACCATGTGGATCTGTTTTAACAAAATTGTTTTTCTGTTAATTATTAAGTTTCTATATGCTTCCCATGCTCATTTTAAGAATAATCTTAAAAGATCTTTCCTTGTAAGATCAACTGATATGTTTTATTACACATAAAGAGTTTTATTTTGAGTTGTATTGAGACTTTATTTGTAACAACTGAGAAATTTCAAAGTGTATTATTTTGAACTGTGATCCTATTGCTGGAAAAGTGAGTAAAATTGACTGTTTTATTTTAATATGTTAGTTAGTTTAGTTTAAACCAAAATGAAAACAAAAAAGAAATAAAATTTTAATTATTCTGGAACTATTCCGTCACGTGAGAACTTTTTGAAGCGAAGCTTTTTACTCCTCGTTCTCTGATTTGCTTAGAGTGAAATATGAAAAATTTTCGACAGATTTTTTCTTGGAATTTTGATGGTTTCTTTGTTGCTAGCGCTTATTACAAGAAAATTTAATACTTTAATATTAAATAATAAAAATATGTTTTGGTTCCCGTGGGGATCGAACCCGTGTCCTCTTAAACGATTAGCCAGCACACTACCCACTAGGCCACAAGCACTTGTGGAAAACAGTTGTTAATTTAATGTAACTTACAACAGAGCTATGCTGCAGAAGATCGTCACCATCTACAAATAGATAGAGGATTGTGTATTTGCTATGCTACAAAAATTTGCTTTTATTTGCCACAAGGCGTCTCCAGCATCGATGTGTTTGTATTGTGAATTCGTTTGTGGTGTTGTTGCCATAGAGTATAAATTATTATCTAGAGATTGCATCAAGTCTGCTAAATCTCTGACATGTGTTAACTGAATCTTTAGAAAAAACTTCAAAAATTTTAACCTAAAAAGAACTGGAATAAATTTTTACCCCCAAGTAGTTTAAAGTTGCTGTACGAAAAATCGTGCAAATACCAGATATGGGTTAAGGGCTTAACGCATCCTCTGCGCAACCTTGGTTAAATTGTTATTCATAAACATTTTATTAATCATTGCTTAATTTTGTAAGGTTTGTGTCTAAGCAATCGAAAATCTTTTACAAAAACGAAGAATCTGGTACTGAAAATACTACTACAAAGGTCGTATACGGCTCATGTCTATCATATAAATACCATTAACATACACCTTAATCGAAAAGACGATAAAAAAATTCTGTGGTCAGAGTCGTGTGATGTGTGTGATCGTAAAAAACGATATTTTAATTCCACTAATTACAACCATTTGTTCTGAAATATACAGTGTGTCAAGAAAGTGTTTTATCATGGTAAATTTATTGTAATTTTTACTTTTGTCATAAAAAAAGCTATCTTAATTTTTTTTTTTTGATTATTTTTATTTATTGATTTAGTATCATTTATTTAATTACAAAGATGCAGTGGTGAAAAAATAAAAAAAGAAAGGGCAGCAGTAAAAGCAACAACGAAAACTTAAAATACTTGGAAATTTTTTCTGTCAAGAAAGTGTTTTTACATTAAAGTCTATTTTTTATTTAATCTGTACTTAAAATTTAATTAAAAAATTAATTTTTGGTATGATCCCCTCTGGAGTTATATATAGTTATATATCGCTACCTTAATATAGAAAGGCCCTATCTCAAAAGGCCCTAAGTCAATAGGAGAAGGAGAAAACTTAATAAAAAATTAAGTTCTGTAGTTTCGAATTTTTTGTAAACAAATTTTTTTATTAAAAACTATAAGTGATGTAGCGATGTTACAATTCTTTTTACTGTAGAAATTGCAGAACTTTGTTTTTTATGAAGTTTTTTTCTTCTCCTATAATGTAAAAAAAATTGAGTTAGGGCCTTTCTATATTAAGGTAACGATATATCTCAATCCGTACCTTATAGTCTCAAATTTGCGAGGAATTCCGCGTACCCTTGGTACACAAAGGATTTAAAGACTCTTCGCAACAACAGGAATAGGGCATGGAAGAAATACGTCTGTAGCTTAGGCTCAAACGACCTAGAAACTTACAAACGTTTGTTTCTGGAATTTGAAAATCGCTCAGCTACATTATATCACGAATATTTAGATAATGTTAAGCTGAGAATATTGACAGATCCAAAGAAATTTTGGGGATTCGTAAACACAAAGAAGAAATCTGATGGATTTACTTCTTCATTTAGAACTCCTGAGGGATTTACTGACAATCCCGTCAAAATTCGTGGCCTATTCGCCAATCTTTTTAAAGAATCATTCTGTTCAGATTCTTTTAATCCTGATGGAGAGTACTTTGAATATATGAATTCCGAACCCAGAGTATCTTTGGAACATATATCCTTCACTCCAGAGGATATTTTAATGTATATTAGATCGATCGATGAGGAGTTTGGTGCTGGACCTGACGGTGTTCCTGCCGCAGTGTTAACACAATGCGGTTCCGTTTTGAGTCAACCACTTTCTTTATTATTCAATATATCTATTAACGAAAGTTATTTTTAACTTTTTTTGAAAAAATCATTTATAAGTCCTATTTTTAAAAAAAGTTGCAGAAACGATGTCAGTAACTATAGGCCTATCGCTAAGCTCTCATCGATTCCAAAACTTTTTGAGCGGACGGTGTATGATCGGGTAAAAATTCACTGCGGGGAAGTCAAACCAACTCGTCAGCATGGTTTTGTGAATGGCAGATCCACTGTGTCTAATCTTTTCGATTTTACAACATTCTGCTTAAATTCTATTGATTCTGGTAAGCAGGTCGATTGTGTTTACACACACTCTAATCTTATTTAAACTTGAGTTAATGGGATTTCCACAATATTTTGTGAACTGGATTAAATCGTATTTGGTGGAGCGATCTTATCAAAAACGTTTCAGAATTTATTTCTGGATCAGATGTTCCTCAGGGTAGTCACCTTGGTCCTCTTCTGTTTATTTTAGCTATCAATGATGTAACTCACGTCATTGAACACTCTCATCTGCTTATTTATGCCGATGATATGAAAATATACAGAACGATTAATTCTAGAGATAATTCAGATCTACTCCAGTCTGATCTAAAATCCTTTTGAAGTTTGGTGTTCTAAAAATAATATGTTTTTAAATCCAGATAAATGCCAAACTATGACCTTCTCGCGAAAAAGGAATGATTTTATTTTTGATTATACGATTAAAGATACTGCCTTGAGTCGTGTAGACACCGTCAAAGACCTAGGTATATGCATGGATTCTAAGCTGTCGTTTAACATTCATATTGATAATATTTGTAAAAAAGCAACTTCAATGCTTGGTTTTGTAAAACGCTGGGCCAAAGAATTTAATAGCATGATTACAACTACAACGTTGTATTATGCAATCGTGCGTCCTCACTTAGAGTATGTTGATCGAAAAGAAAGAATCCAAAAACGTTTTGTTCAGTTTGCTCTAAGAGGCTTAAGTGGAACTGACATATTAGACATTCCTCCTTATGAGGATCGTTTAAAACTATTAAAAATGCAGTCTTTAGGTGATCGAAGGAAATCGGCAGATATCGTATATTTACACCAGCTCATAACAGGTGTATTCGATTCTCCAGAACTTCTTTCCCACATAAATTTTAACACTAACCGTAGAAGCAGTAGAAACGCTAACAACTTAATTTATTTGCCATTTAGTAGAACAAATTATATGGCTACTGCTCCTTTAAGTCGCATGAGTTCCTTTGTTAACAATTGTAGCGTTTTTGATGTTAATTTGTCAAAAGGTCAACTCAAAAGTAGATTAAAATTAGTTGTGTAATTAGATCTATGTATATGCATGGTTAGTTATTACGTCTTGTGTTGTCCCTGAGCCCAACCCATTTTTTGGTGGGTAAATTTTTCCCACATTAACTTGTTTGTGGTCACGGGTACCCATAACATTGATATTTTTCAATGATTACTGGGTAGTGGCTTTAGATGGGTTAATGCTGAGGAAGTGCGATAAAGCTGTAGTAGCTGAACTATATTGTTATTGCATGTTATATACAGCTGGTAAGCTATTTCTAATAGAATATATTAATATATATTCATTCCATTCTATTTCAATAGCAGTTTTTAGCTCTGCAAGTGTTTTTGGCTGCATTTTGGCAAAAAAATAAAAAAAAAAAAAAAATGAAATGGCAATTCCAGCCCTTGAAAGGACTTTGACCGAGCTTCCTATGATCAATATGTTGTGTGTGTTGTGAAATGTTTGAACACAAATAATCGAGAACTGGACCTACATGTTTTATGCCGACTGGGCATGATAAATTTTTTAATACACATCTCAAATTGTGCTTAATAAGAGTAATTTTGTAATTTTTTGTAAAAATAAACAATATAATACTTACAAAATAACAACATTCTTACACAACAACAACCATACATCTTTTCGTCAATGTTTCCCTCGTTAGTTTTGTTGCACGAACCGTTCCGCTTTTGTAAATAATTTCGTCTATTTTTTACTCAGCTTTTGTTTCATTCATTTTTTTAATGCATGGTATTTTCTTTTTTTTTTCAAAATGAAAGACAATATTTTATTCAATTATATATTGCCCAGTTCGATCCAATACCCTTTGCATTTTTCAGGAAGTAGCATGATTCCACGCTCATAAAATAAATAGCTGATCCAAGTAATTTTTGACCTCCTCATTTGAATTAAACGTTTTACCGTCTAAAAAATGTTGTAGAGTCTGAAGAGTATGGTGGGTGTGGAAGTATTAGCCTAAGCACATTGACGACGATTGCAGCCTAACAATATCTGTCAATATTTTTTACATGTATTACTTATGAAGACCCTGTAGGAAAATCAACTAATTTAAAAGTAGTTGATAAAGTAGTTTTTTGTCAACCACAACTAGTTGAAATTCTGACTTTTTTCCATAGAACGAACTAACTTATTTTGTATGGCGATGTCCGCTAAATAAGTCAATTGACTGTCGTCTGCATATATTTTCAACTACTTGTTAAATTAGTTACATTTAAATTATTTTTTTAATTGCTTCAAAATATCCAATTGAAAACTATTACTGATGGCCAAAAGTTAATAATATTTGATGAAATAACATGGTTAAATATATATAAGCTTGTAATCTAATAAAAATTTTCAATTAAAACATGCCAACATCAGAGTAGTTGCCGCCTTAATATAATTCAAAGTAGTTTATCAATCACTGGTTTTTAAGTAGTATTTCAATTACTTCATATATTGAAGTGGATGCCGCCTTAATAAATTTCAAACTAGTTCATATACTGATTTATTTTAAACTAGTTTTTTAATTAGTTGTTTTTAAAAACAAGTTAGTTTGTTCCTATAGGGGAGAAACTGGTCTAATGCCACAGCGTTTTGTCGTCGATATAGAATCATTCCTAATTTGACAGCATGTTGTTGCAGATGTCGTTAATGTGTTCAAGCTATATATTCCATTAAAGCTCGAAAAGCTTTTGCCGAGTGGTCAAGCTTATATGTGGTTTCGCATTATCCTGTTGGAAGTTTTGGTGAATCATTCAATTTGTCCAACACTTCAGAATTGTCGGTGTTTTGCTCAGTAAAGATCGAAATAAATTATTACTTTAAAATCCCACCAAACAGATAGCATGACATTTTTTTGAAGAATCGAAGGGCTTTGAGCCAATTTCATCTTTATTACTCCAGAATCTTTTGCGCTAAACATTCTTGTAGACAACCCATTTATCGTCGCCAGTAACGATACGCTTCAAAAATGGATCATTTTCTTGGCGTTTGAGTAGCAAATCACAAACTTCAAGGCGACGGCACCAGAGTTTCAGAGACCCGAACAAAATTTCCCGGACTAAAATGTGCACACATTTTACCGGGAATTTTATCCCGGTTCATCCCGGGACTCCCGGGAAATCTGAGAAAAAACAATGTATAAAGTTTTTATTTTGTTCTAGCAATTAACTGCAAGATTATCAACACTACCAATAGTTTTCTAACATTAAGATCAAATCGAACAGAACTTTTGAAAATGCGTTGTCAACAATTAAATCAACATCAATAGAAAGCGAAAGGGTTTTTTGTTGCGAGCAATTTTGTTTCAAAAACCCGAAATGGTTCTGACCAAACCATAAATGCGTTGGTATCATTAACATATTATTTTTTTAAAAAATTAAAATAAAACTATTCTTTATTGAACACATTATCTCATTTATACGACAAGACTTGAGGAATTGTGTCAGAGGTGCTGAGGTTCTGTTGAGCAGTTCGTGAACAATTCACACTTGTGTTTGAAAAATTTATTGATTATTGGTGGCTAGCAAAAGAAAAGATTTCGTAAACCAAACATAAAGATGTTGGTAAAATTTTTAAATGTAACAACTGTGTGCAGATTTTTGACGTATGTGTGTTTTGTTTTTGGAAAGTGCCCAAGTCCTCAACTTCACTGGCAAGTGCACTGAATCCTGAATACCCCTATTATATTCTCATTCTTTAATAAAAAATGTCTTATAAAAAATTAATTTTTTTGTATATCTCATGTTCAATATTAAAGTTAGCCTCTAAGCTTTTTCATGGCAATACAGGATGCAAGAAAAATTATCCCGGGATCCCGAGAATTCCCGAGAAAAGAAAAAAAAAGTCCTGTTCTACCGGGAATCGAAATTCCCCGGGAATTTAGAAACTCAAGACGGCACAAATGTTTTTTCGTAAGAAGATGAGGAACCCATATGTCGTGTTTTGAGATTATGAGAAATGATCATGATCGGTCGAATTTGATAAATTTACGGCCTCATTTCAGAAGCAATAGAATTTTATATATAAAAAAGTATTGCTTCTCGTGTCTAACTTGTCGTTGGTTTGCGTTTTCGATTTACAAAATAAAGCAGTTAATCTTTCAGCGATCTCACGAGTTGATATTCGCCAGTATGCATGAATTAATGTCCTTATTGTGTCTTCATCAGCTTTAGCTGGCCTTCCAGCACGTGGTGCATCTTCGAGATCAAAATTGCCGGATTGAAAAGTAAAGTAAATTTGATAATCTGATCGAATATTTCAGCAAAATAAAGTCACGTAAACACGTTTCGTATATCGTTCCTTAGCTAGCAACACCGCATAAGTCACTTTTACCAACTTTACAGGCGACGAAAAAAACTGTCTATGTGCGGTGTTGAGAGGCCAAGCGCATTGCGCGCTATCACTATTTATCTATATATCTATCGCTGTCACTATCTTATCTATATCATGTGACCAATGGTTAGACGCGCAATGAGTATCTCCATCTAAATGCATTCAAATGTGTAAACCTAATTTTCGACTGGAGCGGTGTTGTCTAAGGGACGATATGCTGTTTTATTTTGGGAATGCTCATTAGAAAGCTGCACGAGAGAAAAGCTTATTTTTCATTTAATGCGTTAAATAAATAAAAAAAGACGAAATGGCCATTTCAGCCCTTGAAAGGGCTTTGACCGAGCTTCTTATGACCAATTGTGTTGTGTGTGTTGTTAAATATTTGAACACAAATAATCGAGAACTGGACCTACATGTTGTATGCCGACTCCGAACGGCTTATGTTTTCAAGAAGCGTTTCATGGCAGTATTTACTCTCTGAGGTTTGTCATTGTCTGCAGAGAGGTTACAGCCGAACACAAAAATTAATTCAATTGAAAAAACTTTCTGTGTCAGGTAGGACTTGAACCAGAGTATGGGCCACACACTGTATGGGCCATACTCTGGCGTATGGGCCACACACTCTACGCACTGCGCCACTGCCGACACTGTTTTATTTTATTTTAGTGATAATTCCGGTGATTTTTTTACATTCTCATTACACTTTTAGTATGGCAGCGCGCAGACCAAGAAATACTGGCAGCAGTATTAAGGATTTTGATGCATTGCTTGACGCAACTAAAGCAATCAAAGTTAACAATAAATCGAGAAAGGCTTCTGAAAAATTCGATAAACTTTTATAAATTTTCTAAATCGTGTGTTTTTAACTTTTCAAGGGGTGGCAATGTGCAAGTCAAAATTTAAAAGGGTCAATTATTGATACTCTAAGAAATTTGCTGTACAATTTTTATTAATTTTTTTCCTTTTTTTTTTGAGTACTTAAATTTATTCTAATTTAGGACTTTTACTTTCTTTTACAAACGTATGCAGCAAATCAACAATACGTTAATTTTCTGACGAGTTATTATCAAAAAAGCTATAGGTTGGCAACCTGGAAGTCACTCCCCTATGGAAAATGTGCCAAATATTAACAAAGAGTTTTTGATTATGTGGCGGCCATGGCGTAGTGGGTAGAGTGTGTGGCCCATACGCCAGAGAGCCCTGGTTCAATTCCAATGGCATGCCTCAGAGAGTTAAAACTGCCATGAAAAGCTTTCTGAGAACATAAGCCGTTCGGAGTCGCCATAAAACTTGTAGGTCCAGTTCTCGATCATTTGTGTTCAAACATTTCACAACACGCACAACAAAATTGATCATAAGAAGCTCGGTCAAAGTTCTTTCAAGGGCTGAAATGGAAATTTTTTTTTTTTATTTTATGCTTATAGAGCTTTTTCCTAAATCTCTTTATAGCGTGTTGAATTTTATGAACAATTGGTATTTCTGTATTGATTTGTCTTTTCATATTTACAACCTTTATGTTTTTATAATTAGTTTATTTAAAATAACATTAGACTAGTTTAAAGATACGGCATTCGCAGATAAGCATCAATCATAATTTTAACCTTAAATAACCACAATTTTAGGCTATTTCTTAAGAAATTCCTTTGAATGCAGCAATTTAATAAAAACTGACCAAAATTCTTATCTCTTCTTAAAAGAAAAATAAATCTTAATTCCTATTAAAGCTCTATTCAGTAACTAGTCCGCCCACATTGTTTATTCTGTCGTCATTATCGAATTAACTTAATTATTCTCCCAAACCAATTTATTATGAAAATATTTGTTATGCTCTGCTATTGTATTCAATACCGTTAATTTTGGTCATCAAAACAAATTATTACTAACTATCGACAGGACATTCGTTGTTGTATTGAAATGAAGTTTAATTTTCACCCAATTAAATATTTCATTACATAGAGCACGCAGCTCCTCCGTTGGTTAATCCTTTCGTCTGACCAACGCTGGGGCAAACTACAGCTCTTGAGCGCCGCCCCGTCTATCAACTGTTATCAGAAAATTTCCATAAATAATATCGAGACAACGGAAATTCTTTAGATATTCCTATGAAAACTAGATATGACAAAATCAAAAAGTTTGACGCAGCATATAATTTGTCAGCGCTACGACAATTGTTGAATAATTCAGGCGATTTCCTTGTACTACAAGGCCCAAATAAATAAATAAAATGCAGTGTAGAATACGTGTATGACGTTAATAGTCATAGAACTGAAATTGTCGTTGGCCGACTTTAAACAAACCACCAACCAGTCCAGTTATGAATGACAAACGCCATTGTTGCATGTGTCTAGTTTATCTTTTGACATTTACCTTTAATATTACTCTATTTAGGGTGGATAATTGACTTGCATGGTTGGAGCAGGGTAGGATGTGAGAAAGAATGCATAGATGGAAACTGTCACATGGGACATAATTAGAACGCTGTTAACGCATACAAACGGACGTAATGCAATGAACTGCTAACGTTTGACAAAAACTAGGCTTGCATTCTTATTCAACATGGGTAGCAGGCTGACCCCGACCACATCATTGAAGTGTAACTAATCGAATATCATGCCAATGACAGCATTTTTTTCATAGAAAACTTAAAATAAAATTAAAGTTGATTCAAGTTGCAATTGGGAATCAAGCTACCTACATAAATTTAGTTCTTATATGGTATATAAATAGTATTAATAATTTAGAAAATATGCGCATATTAGAAAACAACAATATGAGTGAATATAGAAACAAAATTTTGAGAAAGTTTCAATTTATATTTTAAGAAATTTGATAAGAATTTTGAGAGAGACTAAAAAAGTTAAAAAAAAAAATAATAAAATAGGAGGCAATTTTACAAATTACTAAAAATTAAACTACCCTACATTTTTCAAAAATATTAATAAGTCACTACTCCAAAAAGAAAATAATGTATCACTGAAAATTCCTTTTTTTTTTATTGAAAATTGTGGGTAAAAGTGACATAGTTTATGTGTTTCTTTTAAAAAGATTTGATTTCATGAATAGAAGCCCACTTGCACAGAAAGTGGATGGTAGGTGCTTTATTCTTAAAAGTCAAAAATATGCTTAGTATATTAAAATACTGCCTTTTTCGAAGAAATTTCAAACAAATCACTTAATTTGATAAGTTCGAACCAAAATTTAATAAATAAAAATAACAAAGGTCTTCCAAAGAATACCGCAAACCGTGTTGAAATATACATGCTAAAGAGTCGTAGATATTTTCTTTCGAGCATTGGCGCATAAAAATGACAGAAATAATCAGCCCAATTCTGAATGACATCTTCCCGGAAATTGAAAAAGGGAGTTTTTATTGTTTAGACAGGGGATAACGTTTTTAATGATTTTTTTTCCTGTACTCTTAAAAATTGACTAAAAATGTAAATATTGCGTTCAAACTTTTCAAAAATTCTGTGAGCATTGTTAAAAATACGAAAATTCCCTTTTTTCAATTCGCGGGGAGATTTCATTGCGAATTGGACTGAATTAAAATTTTATGCAGATTTGTGTTTTCCTTTTTTTTTGGATGTGGACCTCCAGAAGGCTGGCATATAGGGGGTAGGTGAGTTCAAAAGATTTGTTAAAGGGTAAAAAATAATAGGACCAGCTCATATATATGACCCCTAAAGCGTCAATCCCGGAGAGATATGAGCTTTAATCGACAGTTGTTCTGTTTCTTGTATTGGGACCTCCAGAAGGTTGGAAGTTAGGAGGATAAAAAAAATGTTGAGGGGTAACAAATAATAGAACCAGCTCATATATTTCACTCATTTCACAACATCGACCCCTTGTTTTGTATTTTGTTTGTATTATTTGGAATATAATGAATTTTAAATTTAAAAAAAAATTCAATTTGAAAATGAAAAAACTCAAAACCTGAACTTAACTTTACTTAACTTAACTTTACTTAAATAACTTCACTTAATTTGAAAGTGAAAAAAACTCAAAAAACTTAACTTAACTTCACTTAACTTAACTTAACTTAACTTAACTTAACTTTACTTAACTTAACTTAACTTAACTTAACTCAACTTAACTTAACTTAACTTAACTTAACTTAACTCAACTCAACTCAACTTAAGTTAAGTAACTTAACTGAAGTAACTTAACTTAACTTAACTTAACTTAACTTAACTTAACTTAACTTAACTTAACTTAAATTAACTTAACTTAACTTAACTTAACTTAACTTAACTTAACTTAACTTAACTTAACTTAACTTAACTCAACTTAAGTTAAGTAACTTAACTGAAGTAACTTAACTTAACTTAACTTAACTTAACTTAACTTAACTTAACTTAACTTAACTTAACTTAACTTAACTTAACTTAACTTAACTTAACTTAACTTAACTTAACTTAACTTAACTCAACTCAACTTACGTTAAGTAACTTAACTGAAGTAACTTAACTTAACTTAACTTAACTTAACTTAACTTAACTTAACTTAACTTAACTTAACTTAACTTAACTTAACTTAACTTAACTTAACTTAACTTAACTTAACTTAACTTAACTCAACTCAACTTAAGTTAACTTAACTTAACTTAACTTAACTTAACTTAACTTAACTTAGCTTAACTTAACTTAACTTAACTTAACTTAACTTAAGTTAAGTTAAGTAACTTAACTTAACTTAACTTAACTTAACTTAACTTAACTTAACTTAACTTAACTTAACTTAACTCAACTCAACTTAAGTTAAGTTAAGTTCGTTGTGCGAAATGCCTTTAATTCCGCAAACTGGGATACGATAATGAAAGCGCTAGCAAAATTTGAAATTCCACGCTACCTCTCTAAGATATTATCGAACTACTTCGATGGTAGAATACTACGCTATGCAACAGACGAGGGGATAATGGTGTATAACGTCTCCGGTGGTGTCCCACAGGGGTCAGTCCTAGGGCCCCTGCTGTGGAACGTTATGCATGACGACGTCCTTAGACTCGCAGTTCCCACAGGTGTTAAGATCGTCGGCTTTGCGGACGACCTAGCTGTTGTGGCCACTGCAAAACATCTTGAAGAAGTCGAGGCACTCAGTAGTGTGGCGATCGGCATTATATATAACTGGCTTATGTCAGTAGGTCTTTGTCTAGCCGAACATAAAACCGAAGCGGTGCTCATAAGCAGCCGCAAAAAGATGGAAGTTGCAAGCATCAATGTTAATGGGACGCTGGTGCAATCAAAGGAATGCATTAAATACCTTGGCGTGATGATTGACTCCCGATTAACATTTAAACAGCATCTCCAGTATGCCCATAAAAAAGCATCCAACGCATGCATGTCTTTATCGAGAATGATGCCGAATACGAGAGGCCCCAAACAGGCGCGCAGGATACTACTCCTTAATGTAGTACGATCCATCGTGATGTATGGGTCAACGGTGTGGGCCACAGCAATGAGAACGAAGTCATACCGACGTGGTGTTGAATCAGTGCATAGACTTGGCGCACTCAGGGTATGGTGTGCCTTCAGAACAGTTTCCGAGGATGCAGCATTAGTCCTTGCAAGCTCGATACCTACCGACCTTCTAGTAGAGGAAACGCTGTTCGAAGCCAATAGCGAAAACCCAACAGTTCGCAAAAGACTCGCACGGGAGAGAAGCCTGCTAAAGTGGCAGGATCGCTGGGATAGCTCAGTTAAGGGTCGATGGACTCATCAGCTCATCCCTAACATTGCCGCTTGGTTTGGTAGAACTCACGGCTCCATGAACTTCTACACTACGCAGATTTTAAGCGGGCACGGTTGCTTCAAGGCATATCTGCACAAATACAAGCACGTAGCAGATCCCTATTGTACCCGTTGCGAGGGAAGTATACCAGAAGACGCGGCCCATGTCCTCTTCGAGTGCCCCAAGTTCCAAAATGCCAGACTTGAGGCTTCGGTCAGTCTCGGCGAAACGGTAACTGATCAAAACTTGGTTACCCTTATGCTGAGAAATGAAGCTAACTGGTCAGTGGTTAGCACCCTAGCACGACTGATTATCGACGAACTGCGAAGAGTTGAGCGTTTGCGAAATAGATAAGGTAGAGTTTATATGCAAGCCCATGACCAAATCTTTTAGAATACGGACACAAGTCCAACAGTTTCCAGCTTAGTGCTGTTCCCATGCTCCGTGAAGTCATGCTTTGCGGCGGTCCCACGGGGCTTATACAAGGACGAAGATTCAATGCGGAGGTTAGGTTTAGTGCGTAAGAATCGCACACTCCCACCTGCACGGTGGCGCCTTTTGAAGGTTCCCCCTTCGCGAATAAAATAAAAAAAAAAAACTTAACTTAACTTAACTTAACTTAGCTTAACTTAACTTAACTTAACTTAACTTAACTTAACTAAACTTAACTTAACTTAACTTAACTTAACTTAACTTAACTTAACGTAACTTAATATTAACTTAATTTAATTTAACTTAACTTAACTTAACTTAACTTAACTTAACTTAACTTAACTTAACTTAACTTAACTTAACTTAACTTAACTTAACTTAACTTAACTTAACTTAACTTAACTTAACTTAACTTAACTTAACTTAACTTAACTTAACTTAACTTAACTTAACTTAACTTAGCTTAACTTAACTTAACTTAACTTAACTTAACTTAACTTAACTTTTATTTTTATTTTTATTTTTATTTTTATTTTTATTTTTATTTTTATTTTTATTTTTATTTTTATTAACTTAAAGTTTGGAGTTTAAAGTTTAAATTAACTATTAACTTAAAGTTTGGTAAAAGAGTTCGATCACATTTGGTGTGATAGAGCGATTCACGCTTGTGCGCCCTTTTCTCCTCTTTTTTTTTTTTTTTTTGTTTTTTGTTTCCAATGAAACCATAGCAATCAATCAACTTTTATGAAGATAAAGGACTATAAATAAATTGTGTAGTCCTGCAAAAAGCAAAAAGGGGCAATCACGGAAAAAGGCAACCTACGCTGAAAATTTCTTCATCCACGGCTCAGTCAATCGCCTCACTGATGATCGTACGTCAAGGCAAGATGATGCAGAATTTTGATTTATTACAAATTGAAGTTGATTTTAATCGAGTGTTTGCCAAAGTCCACACGCTCAAAAATTCATATCCATAACTTTGCAGTTTGATGAATGGACGCAGCAGCAGCTGTCCGACGCCGACGACGTCGATACTGGGCGTGCGTAGGATCGATCGATGGATGGATTTTAAAATTTATGACAAATTTATGTAAGTCGTTTATCAGCTGGAGGTGAACGTGTCAGCTTTTTGGAATATTAATTATTTTGGATTTTTTTTTTTTTGCAAAGCTTTGTTTTTGTATCGAGAACTTGAGAGAACAGAGAGCAAAAAAGTGTTTTCCATTTAAATTGATTTGGTTTTTGAACCAGTTTCAACTTTGTTTCACTTGCGCTTGCTTTCGATTAAGGAATTATTATTCATTATTTTATTATAATGTGATTATTTATACTATACTAGCGTGAAGTTGGACGCAATTCTAAAGCAAGCGTAACGAACCCGAGCCAATTTAAGCGAGCACTGGAGTCACCAGCTCCAGCGTAGACTCAATGACGGAGCGACTGACAGCCGGAATGGCTGCCAAACGATCGATCCATTCAGTATTGAGTGCCGCCGTGTTTTGATGAATCTGTTTGAACGCTGCAGCGCGTTATGCTGACGCGTTCACATTGAATTGATTTCGAAAATTACAGTAATTTTCACAATTTTCTAATTATTTAATCGATTATTGATTTTTGATGTGCGCTAAATGGAGCACTTAACTTGACTGCAGCAGCAGCAGCAGTACCAGTACCTATGAAGTCAACACCAACCATGTTGATGCGTGAGAAATTGATGTGAAATCATTTGGTGATCAATTGACGAGGTGATGATTTGCTGAGGCTAAATGCCAAGCCCAGCCAACAAAGTGGTTCCCGTCTCTTCCTCCCATCAATATAAATGTGTAATCGTACGTGCATACAAACATAAAAAAACATTCGTGCGTACGATCGATCGTTTAACGAATAGAGTGGTGTGAGTGTAAGACGAGGATTTAATGAAGATCACAAATTTTTTTTTTTCCATTCAATTCAGCGTTTTTCAAACTAGTTTCATAGTAAATCCAATCGATCGATCGATCGCTTAGCCGATCTTGCTCGATTGATGAGCGCAATTTAAGCTCCACTTTGTGGGTTGATTATGATGATGATGATGATGATGATCATGATGATGATAATCTTGATCAGGATCATCAGCTACAGTTGCTATAGATTCATGGCTGTTGCTGTTCTCTTAATGTAATTGGCACATTATTAATGGTTGATTTCGCAGTTTATGTGGCGACATAATTGTGGCTATTAGAATATGGAACAAGCGTGCCTTGGAAATACAAGATACTTGCTGATATTGAAATCGAACTTTTTGCGCTCTGAGATCTCAATTACTGGTGGTTAGTGATGATGGTAATAATGATGATAATGTGGAGACTCCAATCATGTACATGATATAAGCAGAAAACTAGTTAAGGTGTTGACCTGGTTTTCTAAATCAGACACTGGAAAAATTTTAAATGGTAGAACCCACAAATATTGACTTAAAACTGCTCCCGATAAACGAAATTAGGGGTTTGAAGGAAACATTTTTTTGTAAGGTAAGATACAAATTGGTCAATATATTCAGAAAATAAAATTTAATATAAAATCAAAAAACCCTAACTTTGGTTTTAAAAATTTAAAATTACCTTAGTTATAAGAAAATGTATAATAAAAACACACAAATATTTACATTTGTCTTAAGAAACTAAGAATTTTAATTTAAAAATCGAGTTTTCTTTAAAATATATGTTTTTTCGAGCAAGAGAGGAAAAACTTGTTTGACTTATTGATTCTTTGCTTACTTGTCCACAATGGTTCTACAGCCTACAGTGTAGGTAGTCTGGTCGTGGTTCGAAACTGTATGGGAGCACCCCTAAGGAGGGGTCGGAGGGCATAGGTCCTAAGTGAAAAAATGTTACACTTGAAAAAGTACTGGAGGTCGGTCTTACCTATTAATCCTCTCCTACCCATCCCAAGGGGGAAAATATTGAATTCATTAACAGTAGAGTGCATTGTATGGGAGCCCCCCTAAGGAGGGGTTGGAGGGAATAAGCGCCAAGGAGAAAAATGTTCCTCTTTGAAAATTAATTGGGATTGGTTCCACATATAACACATTATTATGTGATTTTTGTATTCAAACTGCTATGAAAATGTTTAAAAAACTCCGCAAATAATTAACTATAATGAGGTCTTGACAGCAATAACACGGCTTAAGAACAACAAGGCCGCGGGAGCCGATGGTCTACCCTCTGAGCTGATTAAGAACGGAGGCGAAGCTCTATTTAAATGCATTCCCGAGCTTCTATATAGAATATATATCACGAGCTTCTAGAATATGGTTGGAAGAATGCATTCCAAACGATTGGAACCTCAGTGTACTCTGCCCAATCCACAAGAAAGGCGATCCCACTATTTGCGCCAACTACCGTGGGATAAGCCCCCTAAATATCGCCTATAAGGTTCTGTCCAGCATATTATGTGAAAGACTGAAGCCCATCGTAAACCAACTGATTCGGCCTTATCAGATGGCTGGAAGACCTGGAAAGTCTACCACCGACCAGGTATTCACTCTACGACAAATCTTGGAAAAGACGATAGAGAAGCAAATCGACACCCACCATCTTTTTGTCGACTATAAAGCCGCTTTCGACAGTCCAATAAGGAATCACCTATACTCCACCATGTCTGAATTTGGTATATCTGCAAAATTAATCCGTCTATGCAGGATGACACTGAGCAACACCAGCAGTGCAGTAAAAATCGGGAAGGACCTCTCCCCCTCATTTGTTACCAAACGAGGTTTCAGACAAGGTGATTCTTTATCGTTATGGAGAATTATGGAGAAGATTATTAGAGCTGCTGATCTGAGATAAAGCGGCACAATATTCTATAAGAGTGTTATGCTGCTAGCGTATGCCGATGATATTGATATCATTGGCCATAACACACGCGAAGTCAGTGCAGCATTCTCCAAATTAGAAAAAGAGTCGAGTCGCATGGATCTTGCACTTAACGCAGGTAAGACGAAATATCTGGTGTCAACAAACAAACAGAACCAGCGTATTGGCACCCACGTCACCCTTAACATCACGTCATTCGAGGTTGTGAAGGACTTCGTCTACCTCGGATCCATCATTAACTCCACCAACGATATCAGAAGTTGTAGATAAAACGTAGGATAACTCTTGCCAACAGGTGTTACTTTGGGCTCAGTAGGCAATTGAGAAGCAAAGCCCTCTCTCGACGAATAAAAGGCACGCTCTTTAAGTCACTAATCATGCCCGTCCTGTTATATGCAGCACAAACCTGGACGTTGAGCAGCTCTGATGAAAAGATTTTAGGAGCGTACGAGAGAAAGATCCTTCGTAAAATCTACGGACAAATCTGCGTACATGGCGAGTACCGAATACGATGGAACGATGAGCTGTATGAGCTATACGCCGACATCGACATAGTAGATTAGGTTAGGTAGAGGCGTCAGCCGGTGTTAATAAAATACATACACCAGCTCACTTAGACCAGATAGGTCCATTGTGATACCGCTGCACACAGGCTTTTATTAATAATGGAACCAACTTGAGCTCCTGATGAACCCTTTTAGACGCCTGACATCAGTCGTTGACAGGTCGTCAAGCTCATGAAAGAAGAAAGAGCCTAAATATTTGTGCCTTCTTTTGGCTAGCGCAGGACAGGAGCACAGAAGATGGGAGATGGTTTCTTCCTCTTCCTCGTCCCTGCAGCTTCTACAGAAGTCATTTAAGATAACTCCTAACATGTAGGCATGTCTGCCTATCAAGCAGTGCCCTGTGATGACAGCCACTATTGTGGCTAGTTCTGGTCTTGCCAGCGAGAGGAGGGCTCTCGATCGCCCGAGATCTAGTGTCGGCCAGATAAGCCTTGATGCTCTGCATGTCGAGAGCTCAGCCCACCTAGTGTTGGCTTTCGATATGATATTGTTACTGATTAGCAGCTTGAGAGTCGCTAACGGGATACCCGGTGGGATCACCATGAATAGTGGCGCTTGTGTCCCATTTCTAGTGAGCTCATCTTCCTTTTCATTACCTTTTATGCCTTTATGCCCAGGTGCCCATATTAGGTTGATGCTGTAATAGTTCGACATTTCCCCTAATGAAGCACGGCATTCTTTGGCTACTTTAGAGTTTGTGGCTACTTGTTCCAACGATTTTATCGCAGCCTGACTATCAGAGAAGATATGAATTTCCCGTTTAGAGATAACGTTTTTTGAAAGCCATAATGCAACCTCCCCTATTGCCATCAATTCGGCTTGAAATACACTACTATTGACATAAAATGGAGTGTCTTCTCTGGCTAGGTCATGTTGAGCGGATGGAAGAAGACGCTCCAGCGAAGAAAATATTCGATTCGGTACCCAGCGGCAGACAACGCAGAAGAGGACGACCGCATCTCCGTTGGAGGGACCAAGTGGAGGACAACCTGACGAAACTTGGAGCTTCCAACTGGCGCCAGCAAGTGCAAAACAGAAATGGCTGGCGCAATTTCTTACAACAGGCGGAAACCGACTTATGGTTGTAGGCGACATCTAAGTAAGTAAGTAAGTGGAAGAGGCATACTGGTTGAAGTGCGTGGCTTGTATGCGATAAAACCCAGGCTCGATTCCCATCTGGCAAAGAAACTTTTTCGAATTTAATCAATTTTTCTGTTCGGCCATCACCTCTCTGCAGGCAAAAGTGTGTAAAAACTACCATGTAAAGCTTCTTGAGAACATGAACCGTTCGGAGTCGGCATAAAGCTTGTAGCTCCAGTTTTCGATCATTTGTGTTCAAATACAATTGATCAAAAGAAGTTCGGTCAAAATCTTTGCAAGGGCTGAAATGGCCAATTCGTTTTTTTTTCGTTTTTGATTGTGGAAGGTTACAAAATAATTGATTTTGCATATGTATTTACATATAATTGAATGTAAGAACAAACGTAGTTTTATTTAGTAATAACCCTGTAGGAAAATCAACTAATTTAAAAGTAGTTGATAAAGTAGTTTTTTGTCAACTACAACTAGTTGAAATTCTGACTTTTTTCCATAGAACGAACTAACTTATTTTGTATGGTGATGTCCGCTAAATAAGTCAATTGACTGTCGTCTGCATATATTTTCAACTAGTTGTTAAAGTAATTACATTTAAATTATTTTTTTAATTGCTTTAAAATAACCAATTGAAAACTATTACTGATGGCCAAAAGTTAATAATATTTGATGAAATAACATGGTTAAATATATATAAGCTTGTAATCTAATAAAAATTTTCAATTAAAACATGCCAACATCAGAGTAGTTGCCGCCTTAATATAATTCAAAGTAGTTTATCAATCACTGGTTTTTAAGTAGTATTTCAATTACTTCATATATTGAAGTGGATGCCGCCTTAATATAAATCAAAGTAGTTCATATACTGGTTTATTTTAAACAAGTTTTTTAATTAGTTGTTTTTAAAAACAAGTTAGTTTATTCCTATAGGGAAATTACTCCACTATTTGATAACAACTGCGCTGGTGTGTAGGTAAGCTGACAAAGTAGTACACGAGAGGCCCGTTGTGGTAACTTGCAAATTGAATATAAACATTAATTTTTAAACTCTTTCTTATGTGATACGAGTATTTACATATGTATATGTCAAATTTACACTGCCACTGACTTGAACTACAATGGAATTTTTGAAATATTGAATGCTTTTGTGTTTCAGAAATAATTTTTTTTTTCTTTCAAAGAAAAATTTCATTTAAATATACAAAAAAAAATCTTTGTCGCTAAAAGAAGTAAAATTTTCTTTAAAATTTTGTAAATTCTTTTTTGATTTTATGATTTTTTTTCTCAGATTAAAAACTTTAATTTTTAATGGATAAAATCTGGTATGAATGAAATTAAACCTTCACCTTACCAAAGATTTTCTTACACGTGTTAAATTAAATACAAAAATGTCAACCGGGTGGGTATTGGTAAGGCGAAGGTTAACACATTTCAGCGTCCAGTATCAGTATCGTCCTGTAGGAAAATCAACTAATTTAAAAGTAGTTGATAAAGTAGTTTTCTGTTAACCACAACTAGTTGAAATTCTGACTTTTTTCCATAGAACGATTCAACATATTTTGTATGGTGATGTCCGCTAAATAAGTCAATTGACTTTTGTCTGCATATATTTTCAACTACTTGTTAAATTTGTTATATTTAAATTATTTTTTTAATTACTTTAAAATAACCAATTGAAAACTATTACTGATGGCCTAAAGTTAATAATATTTGATGAAATAACATTGTGAAATATATATAAACTCGTAATATAATAAAAATTTGCAATTAAAACATGTCAAAATCATAGAAGTTGTCGCCTTAATATAATTCAAAGTAGTTTATTAATCAGTTGTTTTGAAGTAGTATTTCAATTACTTCATATATAATGCAATAAAAATTATTTAGAATTGAAGTGGATGCCGCCTTAATATATTTGAAAGTAGTTCATATACTGCTTTATCTTAAACTAGTTTTTTAATTAGTTGTTTTTAAAAACAAGTTAGTTTGTTTCTATATGGGTCAGTAATGCTTGGAATGTGGAATTTTTATTGTATTTTTGTGTTAAACATACCCAAATAACTGCTATTAAAAAAAGTGTCAAACATTTAAAAATTGGAATAATCGAAAAATCTCCAAAAAGTTAAAACAGAATAATATGTATAAAAACAAATTGAAATTAGTACTTTAAAATTGGTTCAGCGATCAAAGAACTGGACAAATGACATGAAGAATGCGTGGCATTAGGCCATATTTTAAAAAAAAAAAACCTTGCGAGATAGGTGCGTCAAATTGTGGATACGGACCCATTGCATGTCATAAATGTTTCTTTCATGCTTGAAATAGAGGGTAAGAATACGTATACACTCAAATTATGCCATAAGATATGTTAGAATTTGTTGTATAATTGTCAGGTCCACTAGACTCGCAGCCACTATATCAGGTTGAACAGGTAGTTGAGAGCGCAGTGACTTCATATCCTGTTTCTTTCACATTAGAAAACCGTGATTGTGTGATTGGAACAAAAAGAATTCATTTTTTGAATGCCAAAAAGTATGCAATTTTATTTGTGATCTATTTCACCCTTTCCGTGAATTTGTATTGTTACCATATAAAGTGAGAAAACTAAATGTGGTTTTATTCAAATTTTGGTTTTATTTTCGAATGTTTTTGATTAAAAATAAGAAAAATAAGCAAAGTTGTTAATACAGTTGTTAGGGCTTTATATGAAATTGCTCAAAACAATTATTTCTTCGCTTTACACAGAGGTATACTTTGCATTTTTTACAAATTACAAATGTGCTTTTGTATCTTTCTTGCATCGACCAGCACTTTCAGAATCTAAAAAACTTGGTAAATGCATTCTTTGATCATGTCGAACTTCTGGTGGTGGCAGTTTTTGGTACACCTTCTTTCTTGAGCATTGTGGGGTTGGATTTTTGTTATCTGAGTCATCGGCAGAGTCGCTTTCACTAATACATGCTCCAGACTCCGTGGAGGGCTTGCCGACGATAGCATTAACTTTGACCGGTCTTCCTCGTTTGCGTTTCGTTGGATTTGCATCTTCGTCTTGCTGAACAGCGAGCATAGATCGAGCAACACTTATGCGGAAATTCATCGAATCAATAATTTTCTTTTTTGCGATTCCTTTAGCAATGCAATCTTTTCGGTATTCCATCCATACTGATGTTAATGCCAAATCAACAAAATGCATGATAGTTCGCAATGTCCACCTTACGGTGCGAATATTTATTCTATAATATTGTATAACTTGGTCAAACAAGTCGACACCACCCATGCACCACCCGGTTGATGAAAACAAAGTCAGCTTTTTCCTTATCCTAACGTTTAGCTTGGTCTTCAAGGTCACCCCAACAAAGTTCGAAGCAAGGTGTAGGTCTTCACTGTTATACCAGCGAGTGACTATAACATTTCCATCGCTGCTGATACATTCGGCAGATGATTCTCTACCTTGCTTTTTCTTTTCTTTTTCGTCTGGCGATCGGGGCTTGGCGAGTCGAATAAATCGTATTGTTCCAGCTGCACATATTTTTCTCTTCTTTAGCACTTCAAATAGTTGGTATGACGGAAAATAATTATCAAAAACCAATTTGTGACCAATTTCAGTTTCAGGTATGCGTTCGGTCAGGTGCAGTACGACAGCTGAGCCAAAACCAAGAGATTTAACCCAGTGTTCATTTATAGGTGTAGTAGAACATTATCATATGGCATTCATATCATCAATGCCATATCAAACTTTCATTTTGCCGCAAATGAAAAAGACTTTATATCCCGGTTTACCTTTTATGTATTTATTGCTTTGCAGTAAATTTGCCTTTGTATGGAATGATTTCCTCAACGATACATAGCTTTTCCTCCAATGGTAACTCTAAAAGATGATTGCGAACTACATCAATTATCGGTCTTACTTTGAACAGACGATCTTTGCATCCTTTATTCCGAGCGTTTTCATCAACAAGGTGCAAATTGCTGCGTATAGCGAAAAAGCGTTTAATCGTCATATTTTCGCTGAAAAATATTATTCCAATGTCAGGATCGTAGAACATTTCTACTCGAGGAAATTTTAATACACCCATCATTATGTGGTGTGCAAAAACAACACATACTTTATCTACAGAGCATGGTTTGAACAAAAGTTTCCCCTTGTTTTGGGCACACAAATTCGTGTAATATACAGCGTCAGTAAAAAAATCATTTGATAAATATCTTTGAAAATATGAACACGGGGTAGCAATTTCGAAATTTTCAGTTTATTATTATTATTATTATTATTATTATTATTATTATTCTTTATTCTTATAAAAACGAAAAAGTTTACATTGATTTTAGCAAAATCTTAGAATAATTATAAGAATAGTTTTTGACATTTTGTATATTCGTGTAAGAAATAGTGTTAAATGTCACTTCAAAGAAAATATAATTCAAAATTAAGTAATTTAAATTAAATTATAATTAAATAAATATAAACTGTGATGTGTTGTGGGGTGAAAAGATATAATAATTAACATACTACAAACATTACGTACTAAAAATAAAAACAATGCAAAAAATAGACAAAAAAAAAACAAAATTTAAGTTAATATAAGTTGAGTTTCACAAGAATAAAGTACATTTATCAATATTAAAAAGTATTTAAAAAGAAGTACAAGGGAAAATTTATCTAATGGAGTGCAACAAAACTTCGATTTGAGTGTGATCTAGATTAAGTAGCCACAATTTAATTTTTTTTAAAAAAGCAAAAACATTTCTTTGTATTTGTATGTGCGCCGGGAGCTTATTAAATAATCTACAGGATAAAATGGAGTAGAAATTCTTATAGTGAGTAGTGCGAAATGAGGGTACAAATGTGGCTAAGCCTGAATTTCTCCTTAAGTTATAGATACCAGATGTGGGTGATTGCAAATAACCACTCCTTATAAAAAATATTTTAAGGACTTTGTAATAATACAAGTGTCTTACAGGTAAAATCATTGAACGTCTAAATAGGCTTATTGATGAAGCAAAGCGATTAGTATTGAACATTTTTCTAAGTACCGATTTTTGAAGAATTAACAAAGGACGAATTTTTTGCAGATAAGCACCTCCCCAGCAGCTGATTCCGTATTGCATTTTAGAGTGAAATATGCCATAGTAAATTTTAGTTAATAAATTCAAAGGGCAAATTTGCGTTAAGCGGTAGAAACATCTGACTGTCCATAGAAGGTATTTTTGCAATATCGAGGTATGTTCCGTCCAGTTCAGATGTTGGTCCACCGTCACACCAAGGTATTTATAGCATTGAACCCTTTTAACCGTAAAGCACTTTGAACTACATGGGGTCCTGCAATCGTAAGTTCTATTGGGGCATTGTGCCGTGCATCTTGTAATGCTATATCGACGGCAATCATGTCCATGGAAAATTATGTCGATGTCAGGATACACTATTCCACATAAGCTTCATAACTGGTTGAAAACTATTTTATCTGCAATTTCTCCGGTTTGAAGTCTAGCTAATGCTTTTCTTCGGAGTAATGCTTTTCTTTAGAGTGCAACTCAATGGAACAGTCTCTAGAAAATTACTTGATGACGGGATTCCATTGGTGTCTGGAACTGATAAGCCCATACTCTCAAGATCAGAGAGTGCAATATGAGTTAAATCAGCTAGCTCAATATCATAAACAGTTGATGGTTCTTGGTTCTTGGATTGGACCTGTGACACTTCATATTCGATTTCTAATTCATCTTCTATTTCCTCGTCAATGTCGGAATCAGCTTCCAAAAACGCCATGATTTCATCTTCAGTTCAAACTTTTTCTTTCGATATTTTTCTTAAAAATTGACCAGCTACTACTGCGTGTCAAAGTCGAATATATTCGACAATTATAAATAAGTCATAAAATTCAGCTACTTTACATTAAAATTTTTATTTTTTCAAAGAACGCTCTATAAAAGATATATAAATACTTACGATATTTTTCGAAGTGCTTCAAAGCTATAAATAAAAAATTTAGGATTTTAAAGTTCAGAGTTTTTAGCTTCCCAATGTCAACTGCACTTGCAATTCTTGCAAAAACAATACTGAACTTTACTTTTTACAAACTGCGCTTTTAAATTTAATAAAGAAAATGTTTGCTTATGAGAAAGAAAGAAACACAAAACATAAAGACCAAATCAACCATTAGTCAATGATGTTCATAGAATACCTTCTTGAATTGTCGAATATATTCGACAAATCCTCGAAAAGGGTTAAATGATACAAGTGAGCGGTTCTACTTAAAAGTAAGTAAAAAATTATCTTCTTGAAAGAAGGATTTCACAAATTGAGGAAGAGAAAGAAGACTGGTCTGGGTCTATCCATGATTTTTGCGCTTGGGATTGTCGAAATTGATCCACTTTTCATCACCAGGTCGAGTTAAATTTCTGAACTGGTTTTTCGCCTTTTGATGTCTCTTTATTTAAATCAATATGGTAACCATTTTCTTTCTTATTGGATTAGAGCCTTTAAGCATTTGAAATAGTTGTACAATCGACGTTCAATACTTCAACGCGCTATTATTGGGCTTGAACCGAGCCTTCATCTAATAATGCTTGCAGTTTTGCATCTATAAATTTTTTTTCTCTTTGATGCCAAAATCACCATTTTTGAAACGCATAAATAATTAACTTGCTAAAAAAAAATAATTATAATAAAACTATCATCCAATGATAGTAATGATCCATATCTGACACAAAATTCAACATATTCAAGGCGACAAAAAAAAAAAGTTGTTTATACAAGCACATCCTATGAAATAGTGGATTTGATTGACAGATGTTTTGCCACCAAAATATCACTTTTGCTATCATTGACACAAACCATGTGTAGCAGTTATGCCATATGTTAGAAAAATCGGCATTTTGAAATTGCTTTATTGATTCAAAGGTATTCACATAAAGCATTTTTGATTTACAAAAAAAAAATATAGAAAAAAAATTGCTGTATAAAGTGTAGAAGTTAAGTGTTGAAGGTAAATATCTTCTTAATGTTGACCTAGTTGTTTTAATAATAGAAAATGAAAGCTAGTATAGCTATTATGATAACCCCAACTCCACCCCAAATTAACTCAATGTTACCACCTCGAGTAGATAGTAAGCAACTACAACTTGGTGCTATTTAAACCATCAATTTGCGCCTCAAAAGTAGCAATCATGAAGCTTCATTTAAACCACACCAAAGTAACATACGCCCCTCTCTTACCACCCCCCTTTCCGCCTCCTCCGCTCAAGCAACAACTTCATTAGAACCAACAAGACACAAATCTCAAACAAAAAAAAACTATACTCAAAATAAAAACAACAACGAAATAAACAAATAAATAAATAACAATATAATTTGTTAGGTTTTTTTAAGTGCAGCTTAAAATGGTCGAGGTAACTATTTTTGAAATTATGTCATTAAGTTGTTAGCTGGTGCGATGTTATGCGTTTTTGGTTACACGATGGTGATCAATGTTTTCGCTGTTGTTCTTGTTGTTGTTGTTGTCGGGAAATGCGTGTGTGCCATGAATGAAAGAGAAGATAGCGAATTGTGTGGAGAGTATTTGGTAGATGTTGTAGGTTACGCTTTACCTGTGGTTTTTTTTCCAACCTCACCAAAATAGTTTTAGCGTGAAATTGATGAACATTCAGATCAACTGACAATTGTTCGCATGGATAGCAGAACGTTGTTATGTTGACTATAAAGATTGCCAGATGTATGGATGGTACGGCTGTGTCGATGAATGTTTGGGTGGCTGATTGTTTGGTTGGTTGTATACTTGCATGGCTGGTTGAATGTATTGATGGACAAAAAAAAAAAAAAGTCATAAAAAAAAGTTGTGTTACGTGTGTATCTTCAATACTATTTGAGAGCCACTTAAGTGTAATCAGCTTGAATTGGTCACGAGACAACACGCGGCACACTTCACCGCAATTGCTTCAACGTACATAATTTCAGTCGGAAATTCTGCACCAGCAACCAGCTAGAATTGCTTTTATACAATTGTGTTGTTAGTGTTGCTTTTTGGTATTGAAAATTATAGCCGAGTTCAAGTTATCATAAATTTTTTTTTATGCTTAATGAAAGCTAGTTGCAGCAGCGAAAAAAATTCTGTCTCGCTTTTGGTCAAAAGTAGCTACACATACCACCTCAATTAGGCAGGCAATTTTGGAAAGGCTTTTTTCCGCTCTACTCTTTAACTTTTGCTTTTTTCGAATTTTAATTTTTAAGTGTGCTGCACCGGTTTTACTTTCTTCCAAAAACTTTGTTGCTCGACTAAAATAGTTGATATTTTTATTAAAAGTTGGCCAATGAATTTGGATCTCAGAACTGCTTAAAAAAAACTGCTTATTTTTGCTCTACTTTCAAAATGGCGGACATATTTTCTTTGCTACCTATAGCGATATAGATGTTTGTGGTAACTTATTTTACTCAGCTCCTATTATACATAGAATGAGCAATTAAAAATCATAACATAAACACACTTTGGCCTTTAATCTGACACACAAGAAATGCTAATGAAATAATTTCTTCATATTAAACAAATTATTACATTTTTTTGTTTAAGACTTCAAATATCACATTTTGCAAATTTAAGAATCATTTCTTTATAGAAAGCATTTAGTTGCAGTCGTAAATATTTATATAGAGTACCTTTCAATTTGTTGTTTATTTGTTCAAACTTCGAATTGAACTATATTCAATATAGTTCTATATTCAGTTTAATTTATATATATTCAATTCTATATTCAATTATATAAAAATTTTTAATAACCACGGTTCATTGAATTTTATATCGAACTAGCTTATACCCGGCGCGCTTCGCTGCGCTCAGCGCTTATCCCCTAAAAGAGGGTGTAGCTTTAGTGAAGCCATACTCTTATAGTAAGTTCGTACCGAGTTTTATTGATGTGTGACTTATTTCGAAAACTATACCGAATATTTGGGGTGCCGAAAAAATACCACGCCCCTCGACCAACGCCCATAAACTGTTACCAGTGGAACGGCATGTGTAAATTGAGGTCGAATACTGAATTCCGAGACTGTGCGACCTACAAAAAAAAACCAAAACTGGTCGATATCGAAAATTTTAGGTGTATTTAAGGAGCCTTTTACGGTCGGCATCAGACTTCATAGGAACCCTCTCAAGGCTTTGGTATAAAAATTGGCTTAGCGGTTTCGGAGTCCTTAAGTGATATACACATATACCCACATACGAATATACATTAAGTCGCCTCACGCTCCTTAGGAAAAAAAAATTGCTTAGTCCGATTCTTCAAAATAATCCATGGCTTATGTTACGATGATCCCCAAAAAATTTCGACTAAAAATATTGCCTGGTATGGTAGTTAAAAAAAAAAACAAACGGTCAGAAATAAGAGTAATGAAAAAGTTCTTTTGCATCAAAAATCTTAAATTTTTTCCGTTGGACCAAAGATAATGCGGATTTTTATGGATTGTTTTAAGTTTTTTCATATTATTTTCACTAAAATTCAAATTAATTTTTTCCCATACTACTTTTAGTCAAATAAATTGTAAAATGTAAAAAATGTGTACATTTTTTTGTAATTTCATTCAATTTAATTCTTCACTTTACACTATATTTTATCATGAATAGATAATTTATTTGACCAAAAGTAACATGGCAAGACAAAATAACTATTAAGTCTGACCGTTTGTTATTAAGAACATAAGAAGATCGGTCAATGTCCTTTCAAGGATTGAAATGGCCATTTCGATTTTGTTTTTTTTTATTTCAAACTATTCCAGCTACTGTCGAAATATTTGGGGGATCATCATAACAAAAAGCGTTATTTTGAGCAACCGACCCAAACACCTTTTTTTTGTGAGGAGCGCTAGTATACAAACAAACATTTAGGCATGGCAACATTTATATGTATAGTGACCGCCACTTGGTCTTATTGCACCTACATATCAAGTTTCACTATCAAAACATGTACAGCTCTGAAATTACAATGATTTCTGAAAAGTCGGCGTAGATAAAGTGCGACTTTTACTGTAAATTTTGATTTATATACTTTCACGGAGTTGTGGGCGTGACAAAATTTATATAAAAAGTGACCGCCACTTGGACTTATAGCATCTGCATACCAAGATTGACTATCAAAACGTGTACAACTCAGGAATAAGCAAGATTTCGATAAAGTGGGCGTAGATATTTTGCGGCCATGCCCATTTTTTGTACATTGGCCGAGAGTAATCATATAAACTAAATTATCAAATCTTAGTCTTAGTCTTAGTCTGATATAAAACATTTTTACTGATTTGTGGGCGGTAAAAGTGGGCGTGACAACGTTTATATTTACATAGTGACTGCCAATTGTATCCATAGCACCTGCGTACCAAGATTCACTATCAAAACTTGAACATCTCAGGAATTAAAATGATTGCTGAAAAGTGGGCGTAGATATAGTGTGACCACGCCCCTTTTTTGTACTGTCACCGAAAGTAACTATCTGAACAAAATTACCAAATCTTAGTTTTATATGATTGAAACCGTCTGATATATAGCATTTTTTTTGGTTTGTGGGCGATAGAGCCAATTTGGGTTGTATGGGAGGTACCACGCCCCCTTGTCCAATCAACACCAAACTTCACAGGAACACTTCCAGAATGTTGATTCAGTATCCCTAAAAATTTCATAAAGTTTAATTCGGTGGTTTTTGAGTCTATACGTGATATACACACATATCCACATACCCATATACCCACATACATACATTAATTTTTATATATATAAGAAGAAGATTAGCTTTTAGAACTAAATTTTTAACTTTTGCCCAGAATTCTTTGAGGAATTGTTCAAATTGAAAATTTGTAATTTCCTTTTAAATTATATAATTGCAAAAATTAATAGAAAAAGCCAAAATTTCCCTCTCACTTACTTGCTTACGTAGGTGGTGCCAACAACCGTAAGTTGATTTTCGCCTGGTGTAAGAAATTGCGTCAGCCATTTCTGTTTTCGCTTGCTGGCGCCAGTTGGAAGCTCCATGTTTCGTCAGGTTGTCTTCTACTTGGCCCTACCAACGGAGATGCGGTCGTCCTCTTCTGCGTTGACCGCCGCTGGGTACCGAATCAAATATTATCTTCACTAGAGCGTCGTCTTCCATCAGCTCAACTTGACGTAGCCAGCGAAGCTACTCTTTACTATGTCGATGTCGGCGTATAGCTCATGCAGCCCATAGTAGTCGGTACTCGCCATTGACGCAGATCGGTACGTAGATTCTACGAAGTATCTTTCTCTGGAACGCTCGCAAAGTCTTTTTATCAGAGCTGCTCAACGTCCAGGTTTGTGCTGCATATAACAGGACGGGCATGATTAGTGACTTATAGAGTGTGACTTTTGTTCGTCGAGAGAGGGCTCTGCTTCTCAATAATTAAAGTAACACCTGTTGGCAAGAGTAATCCTTCGTTTTATCTCTCTACTGATATCGTTGGTGCAGTTAATGCTGGATCCAAGGTAGACGAAGTCCTTTTCAACCTCGAATGAGGTGTTGTCAACAGTGACGTGGGTGCCAATACACAGGGACTGTTTGTTTGTTGACACCAGATATTTCGTCTTATCTGCGTTAACTGCAAGACCCATGCGACTCGACTCTTTTTCTAATTTGGAGAATGCCGCACTGACTTCACGTGTCTTATGGCGAATGATATCAATATCATCATCATACGCTAGCAGCATAACACTCTTATAGAATATTGTCTCAGATCAGCAGCTCGAATGATCTTCTCCATAATTAACATAGATTAAAAAAGTCACACGATAAAGAATTACCATGTCTGAAACCTCGTTTGGTAATAAATGGTTTGGAGAGGTTCTTCCCGATTTTAACTGTGCTGCTGGTGTTGCTCAGTGTCATTCTGCATAGACGGATTAATTTTGCAGGTATACCAAATTCAGACATGGTGGAGTATAGGTGATTCCTTATTGGACTGGGATGGTGGGTGTCGATTTGCTTCTCCATGGTCTATTCCAAGATTTTTTTAAAATTATTTTAAATTTAATATAAACACACTTTGGCCTTTAATCTGACACATAAGAAATGCTAATGAAATAATTTCTTCATATTAAAAAAATTATTACATTTTTTTGTTCGCTAAAGATGATGATGGTTGTTTTTATTTCTTCAGTGTTCAATCACTTTAAAATTAAGTATTTTGTGCAAAGAAAGTTAAGAAAATATTTATTTCTATTATGTTTCGCTAATTTATTTGCTATTAAACACTTTTTTAATATTTAGACAAAAAATTGGCAGAGGAAATCATTGCACGCCTGAAAAAAGGGCTTTTATCTGAAAACTTATTTCGAGACTGCTTGAGTGTTCAAAAAAATTATTTATGCCAGCAACGCAGCTCAAAAAAGAATTAAACGTGGAGGCTAGCGTGGAAACAGTTCGGCGACGCTTAAGAGATAACAAATAAAATGCTCGAAGACCCAGGAAAGTACCACTTCTTACTGCAAAACATGCAAAACGAATACATTTTGTAAAAGCTCACTTGAACTGGTCAGTTGAACAGACGAGACCAAAGTTGTTTTGTAAGGTGGCAGAGGATCCCATTCTTACGTAAGAAGATCCCCAAATGCGGAATACAAGCAGAATTTTACCTCTAAAACAATCAAACACGGTGGAACAAGTATTATGGCATAGACGGGATTTTCATATTACTGTGTTGGTCCCATTCATTGGATCAAAACTACAATGGATCAACATGTCTATGTTGACACTATGCAGGAAGTGATGTTGCCTTATGCTCTTGATGAAATGCCTATAATTGTTGTTTTCCATACAATAGTGGAATACGACATAAAAGCTCTGATACCACTTTGTTGCCTATGTTTTTTTGAAGTCGTATCCTTAAAGCATTTCTGAATGACATATACAACAGGGGAATGTGCTATTTGAATATAACAAACTGTAGAACAAGTATTATGGCATGGGCGGGATTTTCATATTATATACAACTTGTGAAAAACCTTCATATTTTAATATATTCTTTTACAGCTAAAGTTGGACTAAAGAAAAGCTTGCATAAATATTATTCTGATATTTTTAAAAAAAAAATATTCTAATTGATCCACCTTGATCAAAAAATATTCGCGTCAATTTTGGCAAAACAAAAATTTTTTAAAATTTGCATGAAAAAAGCTTCAAGTACAAATAAAACCACAAATAAAAACTTTAAATACCAATAAAAATCGACGCCATGTTGTCGTGACATTTTATCAACAATTGTTGCCTCATGCAACAATTTAAATGAATGCCAATAAATAGCACCATCTAGTGAGTGCAGTTGGTGTTGACTAAAATTCATGACTCATGATGCGGTTATTGGCAGCAGTCTTAAAAAAAAATTAGGTAAAAAAGAAAAACTACAACTTAAAATTATATCGTTAAAGCTATTTTGACACGATTGAGTTGAGTTCGAGAACCAATCGCCCAAGAGATTGAAAAGTACCGCGTCAGCCATATGCAAAACAGCAACAAAAAAAAAAAAACAAAGCAAAAACAACAACAGTTTAAAAATGGCTTACAGCAGAAACAAATCAAATTCAACGCTCTGTGGTTCGATTGGAACGGATCAAGACTTTGATGCACAGCGATCGAAAGTGAGATTCGTGCATTCGAAAAAATTTCAGATATCAGATAAAAAATTTGCATATCTGCAGAATATAAAAACACAAAAAAGACACGAAAACAACAAAGAGTTTCCTTGAAATTGACAACAACAACAACAACAACAACAGCAAAATAGCATCAGTTTTGCATTGAAGTCAGATATCGGAATTTCTTGTTTTTAACCCATTCCGAACTGATCGATGAACTGATCCATTCCGTGCTCACAACCAAGAAACAAGCAAACACAGATAGCTGCAGGGATATCCCGACATTAAAAAATCACTTACCCACTCGTTGCAGAAAATTAATGTTTTTTTCCGTTGAATTTTCCAACACCGTACAGCATGATTTCCCGCTTAAATAACGCCGTATACAGACAGCCTCCAACACAGACAGACAGACAGACAGAAGTATAGAGGGTGGGAAAGACAGCCAATGAGAAAATTATAGGGTTCACTGTGAAATGCACACAGCCAATATCTGCAGGAAATAAAAAAAAAAAACCGTAAAAAATCACAAAACAAGAAACAACGACACGATCACCGCCAACAGATCGATTGAGTCGTGATGTGATTTGCAAGCGATTCGTTTTAAGATATGCATGCATTCGATATTTTTTTTTTCTGACAAATAAATCTTGAGGTGGTTTTTATACTGTTTTTTTCGTTTTATTGTAATGCAATTAACAAATGATACTAACAAAACTCATAATTAAATAAAACCCTTTAACCAAACGATCTTCTAAACCTTGAACTTTAGCAGCTCATGAAATGAATTTTTGCGCTGCAGTATAAATTTCAAATAAAATTCTGCCTTCAATATGGTTTTTGAAATGTAATAATTCCAATCACCTTATTCGAAATGCAGCCACATAGCTTTTAGTTGTATTATATTTAAAACTAAATAAAAAAAAAAAAAATTAAAAAAAAACCTGCTCGAAACCACAAACTGTCTATCATTCTGCGGTTTTGGTATCTTGTGCAATCAAGCGTTTTGTAGTAGAAAAAAAAAATTGAAAGAAAAAATAACTTAGACTGCACCTTTTGGGCTTGTACTGACCGCATTGGTCTCACATCATGATTTCATGTTATTTGCTCGTTGACTGTGTGCTCTGTGCAGAATTTTTTTTTTTTAATGCTTTGCATTCGCAGAATCGCGTCATAGGGTGGAAAACCCCTAATAAAATTGTCAAGCTATGACAAACGGCTAAAATGCATGCGGTCTTGGTCGACTATTGTCTCTCCCTAAGCGAATCTTTGTTTTTTCCAATCAGTCAATGGTTGATATACCGTGAAACTGCTAACAATTACTTTATTTATTTATTTTATGTATTTATTTAGATAAATTTAGGCGCTTACGAGAATTTACTTATAGTTAAGCGTCGATTACAAAAAGTTTTTAATTAACATTATTATACAATTTCTACCATTAAAAAATTAAAACTAACTTATTAATGTTACGATGACTCACGATGTTTGTGGCCGAACTCCTCCGAAACTGCTCGTCCAATTTTCATGAGTTTTTTTTTTTTTTGTAAAATTGGTAGGTACGAGAATATGTTGCAAAATACTTTTCACCCTCCTATGCAAAACGGGCGTGGCTTCGCCTATACAAGTCACATTTTCGATACAGAATAGCTATGGCAGTAAAAGTCATAGAACATAGAAATTCTGAATGGAGTTACCACTTGGTGATGTCCATTTAACTTAAAACTTGGATGGGCATAGCACAATGGGGCTTATCTCCGCCAATACAAGTCAAATTTTTGATATCGAATAGCTATGGAAGTAAAAATCACAGAACATTGGAACTCAGAATGGAGTTACCACTCGGTGGTATCTTTCTAATAGAAAACTTAAACAGGAATTGGACGAAAGGGTGTAGCTCCGCCCATATAAGCTAAATTTTTGATATCAAATAGCTATGGAAGTTAAAATCTCAGAACATTGAAACTCAGAATGCAATTACCATTAGGTAATATCTTTCTAATACAAGACTTGGACGGGCATTGGACAAGGGGTGTGGCTTCGTCCATACCTGCAAGATTTTTGATATCGAATAGCCATGGAATTACAAATCACAGAATATTGGAATTCAGAATGAAGTTACCTGTTGGTTATGTCTTTCTAATAGAAAACCTGAACGGGCATTGGGCAAAGGGATGTGGCTCCGCCCATATAAGCCAAATTTTTTATATCGAATAGCTTTGGAAGAAAATGTCACAGAACATTGAAACTCAGTCCACTTGGTGATGACTTTCAACTCAGAATGGAGTTTCTCAGTATTTAGTGATATCCTGCTACCGGGAAACTAGAATGGGCATTGGACAATGAGCGTTGTGTCAAACCAATGGTCAAAAAGAAGTAACTTGTTTTAGGCGTAGTAAAGCGCGCTTGAAGAACTATAGGTATACCAGGGCAAGAAGGATGCACGAAAATTCTATCAACAGTTTAAGCGTCTAACCCAAGGTTTCAAGACCGGAGCATTCACTTGTAGAGACGAAAATGGAGATCTGAATACGGATGCACAGTGTGTGCTGATATTGTGGAGACGGCACTTCTCCAATTTACTTACTGGTGACGATTCCACCATTGCCGCCCATGGAGAGCGCAGTTCAGTGTCACCAATCAACGATGACGGAGTGGAAGTATCACCACCTAGCCATGAAGAGGTTCGAGTTGCTATCCAATGACTCAAAAACAATAAAACAGCGGGTGCTGACGGCCTGCCAGATGAAATGCTTAAAACCGGCGGCGATCAATTGATAAGGCGCATGCATCAGCTTATCAACAGAATATGGATAGCAGAGAGCATACCCGACGATTGGAACCTCAGCGTAGTGTGCCCTATACTTAAGAAAGGAGACCCTACAATCTGCGCCAGTTATAGAGGTATCAGTCATATTTCCATCGCATATAAGGTTCTCTCAAGCGTACTGTGTGAAAGATTAAAGCCGATTACAGAAACACTGATTGGACCTTATCAGTGTGGCTTTCCACCTGGAAAGTCCACCATAGACCAGATTTTCACGCTATGACAAATCCTGGAGAAAACCCACGAAAATCAAATTGACACACACCATCTCTTTGTCGATTTTAAAGCTGCGTTCGATAGCCCGAGAAGGGATTGCCTATACGCAACAATGTCTGAGTTCGGTATACCTGCAAAGTTGATTAGATTTTGCAAGATGACGTTGAGCAACACATACAGCTCCGTCAGGGTAGGAAATGACGTCTCCGACACCTTCAATACCGAAAGAGGTTTCAGGCAAGGCGATCCACTGTCTTGCGATCTCTTCAACATCATCATGGAGGGGATCGTACGAAAGGCCGGTGTGCATCGTAATGGCACCATTTTCTATAAAGGTGTCCAGCTCCTTGCGTACGCTGATGATATTGATATTGTTGGCAGAACCAAGAGAGATGTTACCGCTGCTTTAGCCGCTATGGAAAAGGAATCAGCCAAAGTAGGTTTGACGATAAATGAGGGTAAAACAAAATATATGCTGTCTACAAACAAGGGAGCGTAGCGTCTAGACTCCCACGTTTCATCCGGCAGCTATAACTTTGAAGTAGTCAAGGAGTTCGTATACCTTGACACCGCCATTAATACCAACAACGAAATCAGCCTGGAGATAAAGCGAAGAACAATAATTGATATTAGGTGCTACTACGGACTCAGTAAGCAACTAAGTTACCGAGCCCTCTCTCGATCGACAAAACTAACACTCTACAAGACGCTCGTTCTACCTGTGCTGCTTTATGGCGCTGAGGCATGGGTAGTTTCGCAAACTGAGCCACTCTGGGGGTGTTCGAGAGAAAAGTTCTTCGCAAAATCTTCGGTCCTGTTCGAGTCGGCGATGACTATCGCATCCGAATGAACCACGAGCTGTATGAGCTCTACGATGACATAGACGTAGTTCGGCGTATAACTGTGCAGCGACTACGCTGGGTGGGTCATGTCCATCGTATGGACGACGAAGCTCCAGCGAGAAAGAAGGGTGTCCGACACCCTCTAAGGTCGGAAAATGCTACTTCACTTTATCCAAATGACGGCAAAGAGTAGTTTGAACGCTACCGCAGGCAGCTGCAACTCCACGCACTGTTTTTTTGTCGATCAACAACCATTAAATAGGTTTCTTGCATAAGGGACCTTCAAAATTTAATTATTTTATTCAATTATATATTATTTTATATTATTATAGACAATGACAAACCTCAGAGAGTAAACTGTCATGAAAAGCTTCTAGAGAACATAAGCCGTACGGAGTCGGCATAAAACATGTAGGTCCAGTTCTTAATCATTTGTGTTGAAACATTTCACCACACACACAACACAATTGATCATAAGAAGCTCGGTCAAAGTCCTTTCAAGGGCTGAAATGACCATTTCGTCTTTTTTTTTTATTTATTTAAACCATTTTTCCCTCTCAATGATTCGGTTAAATGTGCAAAATAATTTTGTAAAGACATTAATATAATTCATATTAGCTCTTACTGACAGTGGTAAATTGCATAACAGACGCTTTTCATGCAGAATAAACCATTTAATATGCGATTTCAATGGAGGTTACAATTTAGTACTGCACGGAAAAGATAAAAATAAATATGATGTGAAGTCACGAGAAGCCTTTTTATTATAAAAAAGGACATCATAACATTATGAAAATTAAAATTTGAAGGCAGAGAAAAAGCTAGTTTTTTTTAAATATTTAAAAAAAGAACATTTTTAGCTTACAAAATACATTTTTTTTAAATGTAAACAGAAAACCTATAACTAATAGATAAACTATTTTTTGATGTACAATAAAACTAAAACACATACTATCGCGTTTACAACAAGTGGTCACCACTTTCTGTCCAACCCTTAGTTCAGGAGTTATATCATTTTAAAAAAGTAAGGAAATTGTTATGTTTTGAAGCAAATAAAATTAAAAATTAATATGATGTGAAGTCACGAGAAGCCTATACTTTTTTTAATATAAAAGTAGCCATCACAACCTTATGAATATAAAAATTTTAAGGCGGAGACAATTTATAGGTTTAAAAATAAAATTTATTTTATATATAAAAAGAAGGTACCAATAATAGATAAAATATTTTTTGATGTCCAAAGAAAATAATATACATACTGTAGCGTTTACATCAAGTGGTCTACGGTGCTTGTACAGTTCTTCCTTCAGGAGTTATGCCATTTTAAATAATGTGGAAAAATCGTGATAGAAACAAGCGAAAAGGCTTCTTTTCCCATACAAATTTTCGTAACTTCGGTTCCAGATGAACTATCGGTATGAAATTTTCATGGAAGGAAGATATGCCACTCAGTAACCTTAATTCGAACGAATCCCTCAAACCCGAATCACAGATTTATTTCCGTCTAACTAGGCCATTCGAAACACTGTGCATCGCAGCGGACATTTGGCAAATATTGTATTCCATTACTAACCTGAGAGTACGCTTTTGGAAATATCACATACAAAATAAAATTTTGTGAAAAGTAATGAAAAGTAAAATTGTTATAACCAAAAAAAAATTATAGAAAAACTGCAACAATTTTCCACATTTTACGGTATCATCACCTCACTCTAACTTATCAAGAGGGCCAAACTTCAGAAACTCAAGCGACAGAAGAGCTAAAAAAAGCAATACAAAACAACAGCAACATTTGCAAAACGAGCAACAAATAAAAATGGCGTCGGTGCATGAGATGCGAGCCGGCAAAAAAAAGAATGCAATCCAACAACAACTACAGCTTAAACAACAACCACAATAAAAATAATATAGAAAGGCATGGTTGTTGAATACATGGCCGGCTCCCACGCCTTCAAAAAACTCAACAATGAGAAAATAAAAAAGAAAAAAAATAAAAAAAAGCAACAACTGACATCAGATACTTATACGAACCAGAGACAAAACCATCTTACCATGCGCTGCCACCAACAAGAAATGCAGTCAAGAAACGCTTTCAAGTGATTGTTGTAGGAGCAATAGCAACAATCGTTCTTGTTGTTGTTGTTGTTGTTGTTCGGGGTTAGCAAGGCTGCTCAAGGGCCGCGACTCGAGAATAACGAACGAGGAACGTGCAAAGATTTCCACAGACGATAGTGCACCACCAGCAACAACAAGATTAACCTAACAGCATCCAACATGGACGCCAGTCATGCTTTTTTAAGGCTAGCAACATATGCCATGCGGCATAAGTTTTGTTGGCCAAGAAGAGAGAACCATGTGGCGCGGTGGAACCCAAAAAACATTGTTTGGTTGCTTGTAGCTGATTGGAGCTGGCGATCGCATCGATCATGCCAACAACAACAAAAACAACAACAATGCGGTGATTTTTCATTTTGAAAGTTATTCTTATCTTTCAGACACATTTTACTTATTTCGTTTTTTTTTTTTTTGCTTTTTTTTAAGAAATATGTGGTTATGTTTGTATATATATTTTTGATCACTGCTAGCTGCGTTTTTATATGTTTCTGAAACCTGAGCTCAAATTTTGCTACACTAAAAGTTTAAAAGAAAAAAGAATTCTTACTTTTATGCCTCAGCTCAGCCTTTTGTTTCACCCCACGCACTCACCAAACATTGTGGCTGATATATGACAGCGATCGATGTCAGGTCTTGGGATTTGAAGAACTCCACGTAAAGATTCGCATTCGTGAACGCACCGATGCAATTAAAATTTCAGTGCATGTCTGGGCAACGCAGTTTCTTGTTGCTGCTGCAAAAGATATCGATGCGGTTGTGTTTTTTTATGTTTTGTTTTTTGCTTTCTTTTTGTTTCTTAAGTTATAGTTTTTATTATTATATTTTTTTTTCTTTTATATATATCAACGTTTTCTTAAATTTGCCAAATGTTGATCTCATTGTGGTGCAGCGGCAGCTCATATTCGCACGCATAGCCCAAATGTTGCTGCAGAACCGACTCCATTATTTTCTTTCTTTTTCTTGAACTTCAATCTTGATTTAAGACTCGTCTTGGAGCCATATGTCTTAGTTTGTCCGTCTTGTTTTCGTTGGATTTTTTCCGAACTCTGTTAGGTTGGTTGAATGTTATGGTTTCTGGACTATTAATAAACTCCTCCTTTCATACGTTTTTAAGACATTTTCCTAAGAATTTTTTTTTTTTTGTGCTAATATTTTTAGTGGAATATCATATTATGTAGTGTTGATTTTATAAAATGGCTGACATTATTGCAATGATCTATAGCAATATAAAGCTCAAAAAAGATATAAATAATTAACTCGAATTAAAATTATGAGATTTCTAGATTCTTGCACGTTATATGTAAAAAAAAGAAAACGAAATGGCCATTTCAGCCCTTGAAAGGACTTTGACCGTGCTTCTTATGATCAATTGTGTTGTGTGTGATGTGAAATGTTTGCACACAAATGATCAAGAACTGGACCTACATGCTTTACGCCGACTCCGAACGGCTTATGTTCTCAAGAAGCTTTTCATGGCAGTTTTTACTCTCTGAGGTTTGCCATTGTCTGCAGAGAGGTGACGGCCGAACAGAAAAATTAATTCAATTGAAAAAACTTTCCGTGTCGGATGGAGGATTCGAACCTGGGTTCTCTGGCCTAAGAGTCACACACTCTACCCACTACGCCCCGGTCGCACGTTATATGTACTCTACATAAAAAAAATGCACTTCCAAGAATAAATAAATTACAGGATGTGTTCGATAGAGAGGTCAATCTGAAATCTGATGAATATTTGGGTCGAGACAAGAAAAAAATCGTCTGGGATGGTGGGTTTAATCTCATCCCCCCTCTTCGTTAAAGGCGAAAGTATGTTAAAGGATCTCGAATTTTAAGGTAACATAGGCGAAGCCAGGACATCTGCCAAGATATAGGGCAAATTTTTTATTGTATTGGGTGTATACATTGAAAACCAAACTTTTTTGGATGAAAATAATGCTTTATTTTAATTAATGAATGAAAAAAAATAAATGTTATTCAAAATATTGTCCATGGCTTGCAATCACTTTTTCCAACCTTTTTGCTAGCAGATGAATTCCGCATCCGAAAAAGGCTTTGTCCTTTGATACCAAGAACGAATCAAGCCAATTTTTGATACCTTGCTAAGAAGAAAAGCTTATTCCAGTGAGGGCGTTTTGCATCGTACGAAATAAATGGTAGTCGGATGGTGCCAAGTCTACACGCTGAAAAATAATAGGCCTTCCCAAACATAGTTTGCAGGAAGTATCATATGTTTCTGCAGGTTTCTTGGAAACAAGTTATCATAATTGGTTCCACAAATAATATGATTAATTAATGCAATTTTGCTTTATAAATATATTTGGATCTTAACATTATTTAATTGTGCCTTAGCACTTGTTGTTTGAATTTAAAAACAATATAATTTGTTTTAAAGAAAATATGTTTTCATATAAATATATTGTAATTATAAATGGACTGAGAACACTTGTAGTCTATTAATATTTGTTTGCTTGGAAATATAATTTAGTCAAGAATAACATTAAATACTCACGGACAAATATATATTAATTGGAGACATATATATTAATTGGACATAATTTAATGGCAGTCAAGCAATTATTTTCAAAACGATTATTAAGAACAACATAATATATTTACCGATGATTACACTATATATACTTGGAAATATATTTAAGCAAAAGAAATGCCAAAAGCTTTTCACCGTGATTACAAAATATTTGCTTAGAAGTAATTGTTGGTTTGAAGCAAACAAAATATGTTTAGAAAACTGTAAATAAGTTTTTCTCGGATTTAGTTATGTTGAGAAGTAATCATATTATGTTTATCCGACATTACAATAATTTTTATAAGCACATATTTTCTAGTTGGAGAAAACATAATATGGTTGGATTCACATATCCTATATTTGCACCCAATTTGCCAACGAAGAACCCACTTTATCAGCAAAGTTACTTCAAAACTCATCTATTTTTTACTGCTGAACCGCCTTATTTTCCTTTTATTTTGATTTTTTATTTTATTGATTTGAAAATACAAACACTTTTAATTTAAACAAACATTTTCAGAAACACTTTTCACAAGAGCTAAACTTTTCAACACGTTTGGCGCGGCCGCTTGAAAATTGAAATGACGCCAAGACTTGGCAACTGTTAAAAGCAAGCGCATAAAGCAACAAGGTTTCCGCTATTTTTCGTGCAAGTGCAATAGAAACAGATATATGTATGTCTTGGCGAAACACATAAAATAAAGGAGTTCTGTTTGTTTTAAATTTGCAAATCTGTTCTTTTTGAGTTTAACAGTGATGCAAATATATTTTTATTGGGTAGAAACACACAATTCTATTTTGTCACAAGCATATTAATATAGGCGTTAGTTTTTTAGCTAAGGCAATTATATTAATGTTGGACACAACTAATATCTTCTTATATAGAAAAATAATGCTATTGGAGGAAAGTTCTTAATCATTAGGTGGTTCCCTCTGAATATTTTGTTTTTGAAAACAAACATATATCAACATATTTTTTCTTTGCGTGTAGTGAATATGGCGGGTGAGGTAAAAGTGTTCAGCCACTATAATAATTTTTGGCCGGGATAGGAACGCGTGGTCGAGCATTTTCATGATGGGCAATTGCGAATAATTGTTGTCGGTAAAGCTGTCCCGTAATGGTTTGACCTGATTTCAGCAACTCGTAGTGGATCGGTTCCTTCTGATCCCACCAAATACTTAGCATTACCTTAGAGCAGTGTATATTTAGCTTTGACATCGATGTTCCTGTTTGGCCGGGCTTCACATACGATTTCTTGAGCTTCGAGTTATCATAATATATTCATTTTTCGTCGCCAGTTATAGTTCTATGCAAAAACTACTTTCTTTTGTAGCGTTCGAGATGCATTTCAGACATGCAAAATCACCTTTCGACATCTCATGGCTTCAGTTCGTGTGTCACTCAATTTCCTAACTTCTGGGTGAACCCAAACACTTTTTAAACGCCTGGAAATGGTTGCCTGTGTCACGCCTAGTGCTTTTCATCTTGCTCATCTTGTGTTCGGCACGAGTCTTCACTGAGAAGACTTTTTTCCACTTGACCAGAGCGCACTTTTTCCTTGATGTCGAAATCACCACTTCCGAAGTGTTTAAATCATTCAAAACACTGTGTTCTAGATAGAGCATCGTCGCCATAAACATCCACCAGCAAACGATGACTTTCGGCAAAAGTTTTCTTGGCAAAAAATTATCCCAACAATTCTGCCCGCAAATGCTATTTGTTTTTGTCAATTTCCGAAGTTTTCCGTGAGGGTAAAAACGTATGCGCACACAATGTTAGCAAATTATCTTTGTGGCTTTGACAGCAGACCGAAGGACCTTTAAAATGACATATATGTCATTGGAGTGTTACAGCGCATATGTTAGTAATACCATCTGTTGTAAAAGTTCGGTATTCAATGCATACACCCAATATTTGTAGGTATCTATCATAAATACGTATTACAATTTCTACGTTTTTAATATACAACCTGAGCTTGAGTTCCAGTAAATGACATCCATTTTTCATTTCTATTTTTTTTTTTTTAACTACATCCAGTATATTTTATGCAGAATAAAATTTATGTAACAACTAATAAATAATTTAAATCAAAAAGTCAATTACTCATATATACGAGTATGTATAACTGAAAACCGGTCACCGGATATTACACTATATATATATATATATATATATATATACATTTGTATCAATCTTGGTTAAAAACTGTTGACACTCAAGTGACATTGATTGCAGGTGCGGCTACGGACATAATAAAAAATAAGAGTCAATAAATTACAAAACTAACCACTTAATATATGTGAACATAACCAATCTAATGAAAACAGCTCGCAAATTAAAATGCAAAATTTAATAGAAGCTTAAGCCAGGCTAGTCAATGACTATAAAATAAAATAAAATATGGAGTATGCCATGCGGCGGAAGTTGATTAAATTGTCATGGATCATTTATTTAATGGCAGCACATTTAACGGCAACTGAAACCGAAAATGAAAATGAAACCGAACAGGTTGCATTGAAAGTATTTTATTAAGGATATTTTTTTTACAACTTTGCAAGAGTTATGGAATTATGTCTTGAATTACAATAACAATTACAATAACATTTACAACTCTTAAATGATCTTCAAGAGCTATTTGAATTATCTTAGAGCTTGGTTGAATTATGCTTATAATGTGCGCAGACATGATTATTCGTTGTTACAGAGTTACAGACAACATTGTAATCGTTATTAATTCTGTCTAGCCTACTTTGAGGCGTGTGCAGCATCTTGTAGCTGTCCGCTTGCAAAGCTTCAACTAACCGAAAGTGACTTCCTTTCCATCAATGTCAGTTGAGTTGTTACTTGAGAACATCGCCTGCTTTGTACATGCGTCATTGTCAGTCAGTCAGCCAGTCAGTGTTTGACGTTAGACAAATACTACACGCAATTCTCTTTCATTCTTGACCACAACCGACATCCGCTAATTTAGCCACTTGAAGCTTAGACTAGGCTTTGCTGTAGTCTGTCGTGAATAACTTCTTGACAGCTAAGCTTAAGAACTACTGACAAAAACTATTTTGTTGTTGCGCACGATTTTTCTGTAATTGTCAGCTGCTATTATCTATATTTTTCGCCTATTGTTAAATAAGGAATGAGCGACGTATTTTTGGAGAAAGAATCAAAGAATTTTACATAGATGTGTGTGTGTAAAAAAGTTCAAGTCTATTGTGGGAGAGTACTGTAACAATAATTCAGCTCAGAAAAGCACAACTTTCTTTAAAGATATCCTTATTTATATCATGTGCATGAAGTTAGCTCCGCCATTTTTGATTTATTAGAAAATATAATATGTGCTGTCATGTATACGATGTGTGCTAGCATGTGCCGCTTTGGATTAAAAATTAAGTCTTTTAGTATAGTTGTAATAATACGGGGGACTAACTAAAGTTCGCTTAGTTTGCAACACTGAATGAAATTTTGATAAATCAGAAGATGTTAGATGGTTTGATATAGTATTGTCATATTTCATTATAAGTTTCTCTGCAAACAGTCAACATGGATACAAGAAAACGCAAAGCTCCTGAGATAGAGTCGGTAGAAATTACACCGCCATACAGCAAAAGATTCGGTTTGTCATTCTTTAAGAATTTCGACATATCTAAAGCCTGTGTAATATGCAATTAGTGCCAAATAGCAAATAGCTTGTGTCGTAGATTCCATACCAGGCATTTCTGTTGAGGCAGGCATTGAGGAAGAATTCTAAAATTGACGAAATTCCAAGATTGACCAAGAAATTTGTTACTGATGAACTGAACTTGCATACCATCGCTATATCGAGAATATTATGGGATCCTCTTAGATACACGAAGAAATCAGCAAGAATGGGTTCCTCGAATTGTAGCTGATACTCTAAAAATGGGCGCGTATGCGTTTTATTTTAGAAATTGTAACGCGTAATTGTAATGCGTTTTATTTTAGAAATTGTAACAGGTGATGAAGCTTCCCAGCAAAAAACTCGCTCAGGCCTCTAATAGTCAGACTGGAATTCAGGAATGAATTTCTAAACATAATCGTGCCTATTTTGAAGGTTGATATTAAGGTTGAAATTAAAATATAGTTCAGGCTATACGGCTTTTACTAAAAATTTATATTCAGACCAGAATTCATAGACGAACATTTAGAAAACGTAATACTAAAATTCTTGTCTGCAGAGGCGGACACTGGAAAAAATCAGACATGACATTTTCTGCTGGGTTGGTTTAACAAGTAAGAGCCAGAAACCAAGCAACAGTCCATGGTATAGAGTCCAAAACGAGCCAATTCAGAGGTAAAATTGTAGCTGTTGTTATATTTGTAGCTAAAAAACTAGACAGGTGGTAACTCTTCAATGGTTTACTGAAATCTACCTACCAGAAGTTTTCGAAAATTCGTCAGGAAAACAAAAAGGAAATAAATTCTTCCCTTATTTTTGCATCGCGATAACGCTTCAGATCACACAGCTGAAAAAATCTAACAACTTCATTACGCTCTTAAGTATTGAAGAAATTCGCCCAGCACCATATTCTACGCACCTAACGCCGTGTGATTTCTGGTTGTTTTCAAAAGTAAAAAAATAAAATTATAGGTCCTAGGCAATAATGTCGAAGTTGCAATCCTTAAAAAAAAGATCTTAAACCCTTGTAGCCACTAATCACATTTCTGTAACAAGCTAAAATAAATCCTAAAAAGTCCATACCCATTCCCTTTTAACTCATTGTTGAATCACTGCTACTTACCGCACTAACAAAATAATATACCATCGTACCCAGAGATGGCGTTACTAGTATGTTATGAAACGTTTATTTTGAACGTTCGAATACCACGACAAGTCAGTGCATGCAAAAAATTGGAAATTCGTGAAAGAATTTTTAGTTGTCCTCAATTGAGACGGTTTTCTGTTACACTACTGGGTAAGTACCTAAAATACATATTAGATTTCCACACACAACATGGAAAAAATATAATATTAGCTCAATGTCACAGATCTGTCACACCCCTTTAATTCTGTAATAAATAAATATATAATAAAAATATTGATTTTCTAAAAAATACGTGTTTTAATAAACCTTTTTCGCTGGAACTTCGTCGTCCATACGATGGCCATGACCCAGCCAGCATAGTCGCTGCACAGTTATACGCCGAACTACGTCAATGTCATCGTAGAGCTCATTCAGCTCGTGGTTCATTCGGATGCGATAGTCATCGCTGACTCGAACAGGACCGAAGATTTTGCAAAGAACTTTTCTCTCGAACACCCCCAGAGCAGGTGCGTCAGTTTGCAAAACTACCCATGCCTCAGCGCCATAAAGAAGCACAGGTAGAACTGGAATCTTGTACAGTGCTAGGTTTATCGAACGAGGGAGCGCTCTGGAACTTAGTTGCTCACTGAGCCCGTAGTAGCACCTATTAGCAATTATTGTTCTTCGCCTTATCTCCAGGCTGACTTCGATGATGCTATTAATGGCGGTGCCAAGGTATACGAACCCCTTGATTACTTCAAAGTTATAGCTGCCGGCTGAAACGTGGGAGTCTAAACGCCGCGCTCCCTTGTTTGTAGACAGCATATATTTTTTACCCTCATTTATCGTCAAACCCACTTTGGCTGATTCCTTTTCGATAGCAGTGAAAAAAGCCGTAACATCTCTGTTGGTTCTGCCGACAGTATCAATATCATCACCGTACGCAAGGAGCTGGATACCTTTGTAGAAATTGTGCCATTACGATACACACCGGTCTTTCGTACGATCCCCTCCATGATGATGTTGAACAAATCGCAAGACAGTGGATCGCCTTGTCTGAAACCTTTTTCGGTATTAAAGGTATCGGAGAGGTCATTTCCTACCTTGACGGAGTTGCATGTGTTGCTCAACGTCATCCTGCAAAGTCTAATCAACTTTACAGGTATACTGAACTCAGACATTGTTGCGTATAGGCAACCCCTTCTCGGGCTTGCGAATGCAGCTTTAAAATAGACAAAGAGATGATGTGTGTCAATTTGATTTTCGTGGGATTTTTCCAAGATTTGTCGTAGCGTGAAAATCTGGTCTATGGTGGACTTCCCAGGTCGAAAACCACACTGATAAGATCCAATCAGTGTTTTTGTAATCGGTTTTAAGCTTTCACACAGTACGCTTGAGAGAACCTTACATGCGATGGAAATAAGACTGATACCTCGAGAGTTGGCGCGGATTGTTGGGTCTCCTTTCTTAAGTTGCTTTCCGCTAGCCATATTTTGCGAATGAGCTGATGCATGCACCTTATCAATTCATCGCCGCCGGTTTTAAGCAATTCAGCTGACAGGTCATCAGCACCCGCTGGCTTATTTACTTATAACTCGAACCTCTTCATGGCTAGGTGGTGGTACTTCCACTCCGTTTTTGATGGCGCTGAACGGCGCTCTCCATGGGCGGCATTGGTGGAATCGTCGCCAGTAAGTAAATTGGAGAAGTGCTGTCTCCACAATCTCAGCACACACTGCGTATCTGTAACCAGATCTCCATTTTGAAACCTTGAAACCTTGAAACCTTGGGTTAGTGGCTAACCTGTTGATAGAAGTTTTGTGCATCCTTCTTGCCCTGGTATACGTATATCTCTAGTTCCTCACGTTCACGCTTTTCCAGCTCTCTTTTCTTGCATCTGAAAAGCGCCTCTCTTCCTTCCTCTTTTCACGATAGTTTTCTCGCACGGCTCGCGTTGCAGCTGACTGCAGCGTTTTTCTATAAGCGGCGTTACTTCTTATAGTGTTACTGCTGTCGCGATGCGACACTACTGATCGTACCATTCGTTCCGAAGTTGCGGGCGCCGGAAACCAATTACTTTCCGGCAGCATGCATGGAGTGGGATATATGCGCCCAAAGTCCGACGGTGTCGTCGGGTCCAGAGGTTGGTTGGTTGAGCTTAGCCCAGCGTTGAGCGGAGTAGGTCTCGGTCGGAGTCAATGCTGACTCCCCGAAATGAATGCACATCTAGAGCACTAGATACATGCCTTCCGTCGATTACAACAAGATCAATTTGGTTTCAAGTTTATTGATCCGGGGACAGCCTTGTGGTGGTGGCCTTGTGGATGTCGAGGTGCTAAAATCTGGTATTACTAACTACCAAGGTTGATTTATAAGGTTGTCGCAGGGCTGATCTCACTCTCTTCTCAGTACCCATAATTGTCAAAACCAGCCAATTTTGCGAATGACTACGAAAGAAAAACGGATGATAATAGAGAGCACTTGCAGATTTTCTATGAGATGTCAACTTCGATTTGACAATTATGGGTACTAGCTCTCTCCCTTGCGACAACCTTATAAATCAACCTTGCTAACTACCATGTTTCGCGCCGCGGCGAAGTCGATCAGTCTTAGACGGTCATTCGTGGAGATCTCATGAAGACTGAACTGACTGACAGTGGGGCCAAAGATGCCTTCCCTTTCGACTTTCGCATTACAATCGCCGAGGACTATTTTTATGTCATGGACCGGAAGGTGGTCGTATACGTCCTCAAGACCAGCGTAAAAAGCATTCTTGACGGCTTCGTCCTTTTCCTCTGTCCGGGCGTGCGCGCAAATAAGGCCGATGAAGAAAAGTTTTGCCTTGATGCGGATCGTGGCCAATCTTTCGTTCACAGGTGTGAACCTTCCCTATGGTTGGAAAATGGCACCTTCCCTATAAATGGTCCGGGCATTCCAGGTGCATATCCGTAAATCGTTGTCCGTTTTTCGTTTGCGGTGATCGTCAACGTAATTGGGGTTCTTATCCGAGCCTGGTTTAGTTTTTATTGGGTAGTAGTAATGTGGCGGGACCCCAAATCCTGCCCCAAACTCAATGTTTAATGTCCACGGAGCGACCCGCTGCTCAAATTAGCCGCCAAACTAACGGATGTCAGTTTGCCGTTGCCCAGGGAACACCAGGAAGAGGTTTGAGTCGACTTGGGACGATTTCGACACGGATAATGCTGGCCTCGCCAGGTTAAGGCAGTCAGACACGTTGCCATGTGAAGGTTCGCCCCCTGTTCCAGAAGTCATATGTCTTCGAAATATTTTGAGTAGTGACTGAAAGTCGGCTTAGTTTATTTTTTTACTGATAAATGACTTCTTTCACGCACGTCAGTAGCGTAAACTATTTTATTTGAAGCAATTCTGTCTTTTATTTTCGACACAATTTTCACGAACAAAGCGCGCAATAATTTTTTGTACCGAAGATAATTTATATTAAAAATTTCAGCAATTTTTCGCTACGACAGTTGATTCTTATAGTGTTGAATAACTTAATCACGCTGCTCAATCGTTGTACGGCGACTCATAGTAGAAAATACACATAGTGACCTTTTCGACTTTTGCGATAAGACTAAAAAAAAGGTAAAACCAAATTTTAAATGGAATTCAGAGACCATACAAAATAAGCAACCGATCATCGGACTTACAGTTAGTTGCCGAAAAGAGGATTTTCATAAGCAACTGCATAAAATAAGCTGTGAGTCAATGTATGTCAAAAAATCAAACGATAAGAATAAACTTGATTACCAATGCGGCACACAGAAGAACACCCCGAACATATCGCAGCACATAATTCTTATAATAATAATTCAAAAATGGCAAAGCTAACTATACACATTTATGCATACGTTAATATCAAAACAACTTGATGAAATTTAAAATATTATAATTATATCAGTCAAATCAAATTTATCACCCAAACAAAAATTTTTTTTGTACGAGTATTTCACGCTAAGTGCAAAATTTATCGAAATAACTGTAATTTTGTGCTCAACGCATATTTTTGCCTATTTGGATTTTAAAAAATGATCCACATCAATCATAAAAATATTTCTCACATTTTAAGCATTTCTAATTGATACTTACAACTAGCTTAACATAGTATATAATTAATGACATTCTGGAAATGTTGCAAGCATTTTAAAAATGTTGTAAATATTGTCGGAAATGTCATTAACCGCACAGGAAATAAGGTGTGATACGTCGAACTTAGAGCCAAAGAAACGCAGAAATGAGAGGAGTTGGTCGTTCATGTCTAGAGAAGCATCATTTGTCAATGAAAATATTAAGAATGAAGTTGGACACAGTGCAAAGTTAGTGCTTGCCTCGAAGCATACATATGTATATGACAGACAGGGTGAAGCGGCAGAGTAGAGTTAGTATTTAGTGTTCACAAATATACATCTACATAGTATCTATGTTGTTAAAAATGCACTTCTTTTTTCTACAGAAACATGCGCCTCAAGTTCAGTTAGTTCTCTTAATTAATTTAACCCCAATAGAGGCAACAGCAGCAACAGCAGCAGCAGCTGTCTTGGCTTAATTACAGGTGGACAGCAGCTCAAGACATGTAGACAGCATGACAGACTGTCAAACAGACGGAATAACAGTGTTAAAAAAAAATTGCTCAATGAAAATATGCTTCAAAAGACGTGTTTTTTATGATGTGTTGTCTGCAATAGCTGTATATAATTTTTTTTTTTAAATTCTAAAATTTTAATTTATCAAGTTTTTATACATAACTATTTTTCAACACACACAAACACACACACACACACTTCTCTCATACACAAACGCACGCATGACAAATGAAGCAAACCGCAAACTATGGCAAATGGACAGCAATTAAAAGTGCCCAGAACAGCTAATAATAAGTTAAAAACATTCGCAGCCTCAGAGTAAGTTCAGCCAGTTGTTTAGAGTTTAGCACCGATCGATAACCTGGGGCACCTTTTTTGAAGCCAACATTTATATGTTTTTTTTTACCACTCTTTTAGATTTCTGCATAAAGTATTTGTATGACTTTATTTTATTTGATCTTTTGCCAGCAAGAGCGGAACTTTGGCTCAAATGGAAAAAATAAAAAAAATAAAAAAAATAGATTGCATGATTAATTAATGCTTTCTTGTATAGCTAAACAGAATACTAAATATAAAAACTATTCATCCACCAGTCTGGTCACATTTGGTAGTTTGACAGCTCATTAGCGCATAGTTTGGCCCTTTTGAACTTTGCATTAATTATAAAAATAGTGTTTTTGTTTAGTGCGAAAAAAAGGTTTATTATTTTCTTTATACCTTTTTTTTGGTTTTTTCTTTAAACCATTTCGGGTTTTTATTTTTAAGTCTAGTCAAGACATTTACTGAGTTTCGGAAGTTTTTAAAATATTGCTTAAAAATTTAACGAAATTCTCTAATTCTGAAATGTGTGTTTAAAATTTAAGTGCCGTTTTTGGTATATATATGCAACTGCGATCTCAATTAGTCAGGTTATGCTTGGACTACATGCATAATTTTTTAAACTTAAATTTCATAAATAAAAATAGGGATTTTAACAAAATTGTATCTGGTTCAAAGGCGTATTTTTCTTTCAACAAATTTTTGCGATTCTTGCGATTTTGAAATCTTATTTTCCCGGACTTTTTCCAAAATTCTTCTTAGCTCCAATTTACTCTGTGGCTCATGCTGAGACCATGGGCGTCCGCAGGATTTTCTAATAAGGAGAAACAGAGGTCTACGTGAAAAGTTCACGTATTTGGGAATTATTCTGGAATGCTTATTAAATGATCGCGTGGATCACCTACTTTAGTGGATGCTTGATTTTCTTTTTTAAGAATGCATTCATGTGATTGGAATATTCTAGAATGATCAGATAAGACAAAAACTTAAAGATATGAGGCTAAAAGGGTTGAGAGTTCAACACAAAAAAGTGAAATATTCATGAGTTGTATATTAAAAGGAATATTTGACATATAATGGTACATAAAATGTTAAAAATGTAGTGTATATTTTAAAAAATTCAAAGAATTAAATAAATCTTCGCTATTTAATTGCAGCATTTTTATACCCCAACGTGTTCTGCGTAAGGATCACGATTACAGTCGTAATTTTAAAGCTATCGCGATGAAATTCAAAATATAAGCTTCTCTCTAAAAAATGGGGAGATCAAGTTCGAGAATGATCCAAATCAGATGAAAACCACGCTTACCTCCAATACAAAGTGACTTTATTTTAACAGTAAAATCCCTTAAAAACCCACATAAATTAATGAAATGCCTTGAAATTTGCACGGAGACTTTGATCTTCAATATAAAGCCTGACTAAGAAATTTGGAAAAATCGGAAGCAACCACGCCTACCTCCTGCACAAAGTGGAGGTAAATTCCTCTTAAAAATCTGCAAAAATCACACAAATGCCTTGGAATTTTACACATAGATTTTGATATATAATAAAGACCATCACTGTGATAGTTGGAAAAATCGGATGAAAGCCACGCCTACTTCCCATACAAATTGGATTTATTTAAAAAGGAAAATCTGTTAAAAATTTCCAAAAATTAAAGATATGTCTTGAAATTTTGTACATAAGCTTTGATATACAACATGAAACATCTCTATGATATTTGGCAAAATCGAATGAAAACCACGCCTACCTCCCACACAAAGGTGGGAATATAGGTGGAATATAGGTGGAATATATAGGGAGGAATATAGGTGGAATATATTGACGTCATCAATATATTAAAACTTTCGTATATATGTGTAACTGAATAACATCGTGTCTGTATGTACACAAACTCCGCCCACATCTTTTATCCAACCCATACATATATTCTTCGGTATGATATGGAGTCTTTAGACTAGAAAAGTGGGTGTGGCATTTTACTTTTAAGCTAACTTTTGTAACACCGTGCGTCTGACTTCAACCAAATTTTGCACACATAATCCTTGGTGATTTCAGCAATCTTAAGCTTATAAAATTGGGCGGTACTAGACGGAGGGCAGGGCACATTATTTTTAAACTAGATCCATCTACACCTTCTATTCAATTTAAACCAAATTTCTTGCATATACTCTTAAGTATAATGAGAAGAATACAAAAGTGGGTGGGATTGGGCAAGGGGCGTGTCAATTTAATTCTTATCGAACTCCCTTTACTCCGTTTACCCGACTTACACAAAATGTTGCACACATACTATTTGGCATAAGGTCTGTAGTTGACAAAAAAGGGCGGCACTAGACAGGGGGCGTGGCACCTTATTGTTAATCTATTTCCATCTACACCGTTTCTCTGATTTCAATCAAATTTCGGACATATAAACATATAACGAGAAGTTTTAAGCCTACAAAAGCGGGTGGGCTTGGACAAGGGGCGTGTCAATTTAATTCTTATAGAACTCCCTCTACACCGTTTGTCCGCCTTAATCCAAATTTTGCACACATATGATTTGGCATAAGGATCAGTCTGTAGTTTATAAAAGTGGGCGGTACTAGACAGGGGGCATGGCACTTTATTTTTATTCTATTTCCATCTACACCGTTTCTCCCATTTCAACCAAATTTCGCACATATGTTCTTTAGTATAATGAGAGGATTTAAGCCTACAAAAGTGGGTGGGATTGGACAATGGGTTTTCCTAACTTCAACAAAATTTTGCAAATATATTCTTTGGAATAATGCGCAGTGATTAGTCTAAGAAATTGGGCGAAATTAGACACGGGCGCGCCACTTTAATTTAAATCGAACTAATTCTATTCCGTTTGTCTGAATTCTTCAAAATTTTCCATATTCTTTGGAATAATAAACAGTCAGTGGTCTAGAAAATTGTGTGGCATGAACGGGGGGCGTGGCACTTTAATTTTGAATGAAATTGTTTAACATCGTTGTCATGTATTTGCACATACAAATCAAATTTTGCACACATATTCTTTAGCATAATGGGCAGTCTACAAATTACTCTATGTGGCAGCTAAGAGTAAACTAAAAATTAAACGTATGACACAAATATTTTTGCAGATTATACATAAACATTTTATAGACGGCTTAAGACTTCGAATATACTTCAATACGGCCGCGGGGGGTATTTTTTATTCCCTACTAGTTTTTTCTATAAACTTTTTTTTAGCATTTCTTTTATTTTTAAACAAGTCAATTATTCTGTTTTAAAAATATTTTTTTGGCTTATCAAATGCTTAAGAATGTCTAAAATCACAAAAAAATTTCAAAATCTGTCTGACCTGACACAAAGAATTTAGAATGCAGGGGTACAATATTTTAATTAATTCTCTTACACCTAAGTGGAATTTCTCTTGTGTGCGATGTAAAAATGTTCGTTTTTGTTTTTCAATACATAGTAGTGGATTCTCAATAAGTTGAGTATAGGCAGTTGCTCGGTGTTGCAAAATTTCTAAATAAGCATAGTAAATTTTTATACATTTATAAATGAAATGGTTTGAATTGAAAGAAAAAGAAAGTAAAAAGTACGAGTACTGAAAAAATTTTATTCAGACTATTTTTTTTTTTATAATCATTAAATAAAGCTATAGAGTAGTTCTCCTATGAATGACACTTTAGGCTTTTATCTGTTATTTGATTATAAAATTTTTATATTAAAAATAAAAGAAGATTAATGATTTGCACCGAGAATTTACTTTTTAACAAAAATTTCGTTCATACTTTCATTCTAAAATTCGGCTTATAAGTTTAGCTTATATCAATTAATATATCAAAATGTAAAACAGATCTATGACTCCATACTTTTTTTTATAAGTATGACACATATTACATCTAAAATAAAAAAATACGTTCCTTCTTTTTATTTTTTTTTTTTTTTTGTTTGACTGTCTTAATTCTAAATTCTATAACTTTTTTTTATTTTGTAACATATATAATGAAATAATATACATTTTTTTTTTTTTTTTTGTTAAGCTCTAGGTGGCGGGCAAATGTCCCTTTCTGTTATCCCTGCAGGCACCCTTGGTTGAGCCACTTTACCCCCCGGTTTAGGGTGTTTCTCCCCCGGCCCGGAGTTTTAAGGGGGCCTGGAGAGGCTGACAAAAAAAGTAACAAAAAGCTAATTTATTGTAGAGGCAGAAAAGTTCATATTTCTTCTTTGTTTTGTATTTACGATATCAAAAATTATCGTGCGTTACGTCACAATAGCAAATAATAAAATGTACTTAATTTGTCATGGTGTGTGACTTAAATATCACAACGCACTATAAATATTAACTAAGAACTAAACAATAATTTTCGCATGTATCTTGCAATAGCTTGCATTGTTTAATACATATATAATTGCATTTTTTTTTTTTGTTGAAACGATTTTGAGGTGGCCCGTATGTTGTAACCCCCGGGCCCGAACTTGGCTCTCTGCGGGCCTGTTTATCTCTTAGGATGCTTGATCATTCTAATGACACACGTATCCTTAAATATTTGTACTGAAAAACGTCGCATTTACGGAAGATTGTCGACACAGTGTAAGTTAAACTTGCTCTCATAGGACCATATTATGTTTTACTATCGGTGGAAAGTCCAGTTGCGGTGCATTCTGGACTGTTGAATTTATAAAAAACTACAAATCAGTTGATTTGTCATACACCATACCTTGTTAATTAACTCAATTCATATAAATACGCGCAAAAGATCAAAATAAAGGATACGTGTGTTAATTAACTCAATTCATACAGATACGCTCAAAAGACCAAAATAAAGGCTAAGAAAATTGATCTTAATGTTAAAAAATTTGTACTAAGCTCTGTAAATTTGTACTGTATATTATGTAAATTCTTTGGATTCTTCGGATATTTTGCAACCCTTGATTACGAATTTATGAAGAGAAAAAACTAGGTAGCGAAATTTCAAAAAAAAATCACTCACTTCTCTCTTAAACAGACACCACGTAATCCTTGCGATTCATCACCACTTGAGCTTGAGCTTTGATAACTTTTGATCCCTGCCAAGTTTATTGATTTATGGTCTTGAAAATATTGCTACAAACGCTCAATCTTGCTCTCAAAGCAAACTCAATTCTGACTAAATTCTTGATTTATTAAACTATCAGCTCGCTATGGTACGGTTAACCGACAAATATCAGAGAAAAATAATAATAATAATGATAATAATAAAAAAATAATAATATATTTGATATTTATGCCTATGCAAAGCGCAGCCAAAAAAAGGTTCGCTCACACACACACACAGATGATCGGTAGAGCACGGATGATCAAGGTACGCATTTTTTCACAATCTTCAGATTGATACGTGATGGAATTCTGCCGTGATATATGAGTTTCCTGCAAGCTATAATAATTGGTTGCTAACTTTTTAGACAGAGAGACAGACTTACCTACACACACACACATTCATCGGTACTTGTTACTGGTTTGCGATCAATAAATATTATTGCAAATATATTGATCGTTGGGGCCAATCTAGGGAGCAGCACGTACATGGCTATCAATCGTCTGCCTGTCAGTGGTTGAGCCTAATGATAGGGATGTGTTTGTGCGACGACTATGACTATGTTTGTTAGCTGGGCTTTGATATGGAGCAATTATTTGGCTTGGCTTTGATTTAGTGCCAAACTTTATCTTGCATTTTGGTGGGTACCACTAAAATTGATACTTTTAATTGGTCCTGTTGGAGTTTTATAATTTTTCTTCACATTGCATTGGATGCCTATACACCAACACACACACACACACACACACACACACGCACACTCACTTCAAACACCATTATTTAACATAAATCCTTGCAACCACCTTCCGTTCGAAATGTTTTTGGCCAACATCAAGTTTGCGTGTTTCAAAACCATCTGCATTTCCACTCAAAATTAGTTTCTCACATTTCAAGGAATGCACCAATTGCAAAACTTTTAGCAAACCAACATATTGCAGCGCATCCTGCTACTCTCCTCCTCCTACTCTGACTCTTTTACTTTTTGCTGTTATTGGTTTTTTTGCCTCGGGTACTTGTTGTGGCTTTCGGCCACATCGAACGAAATAATAACAAAAAGAAAAGAAAATAAAAATTAAATGTAAATTCAAAAAAAGAAGAACCAAAATTTGTGTTTCCGGCTTTTGCCACACCGTCTGTAGAGTAACTCAACGATTCATTGAAATTGCAACGGTTAAGTTTTCAGTTTTCTTGTTTTTCTAAAACTGTTTTTGGCTCGTCGCTTGTTGGCGTCTATTTATTGCCTTCTAATATTTTTTAGATTTCACAATAGAAACTGGCTAACTTCTTTCTAACATGCAAGCTGCTAGAGGCTGATTCCGTTTCCTGCTCGTCTGAAAGGTTGATTCTTTTGTGGGTGGGCGTAAGTTTTTTCATGTTAAGTTTGGGTGTTGAAATTTAAATAAGCTGCGATTTTTTACAAAACAGTTAATTGCTTTGTTGATAATAAAATTAAAAGTTGTTCCAAGCATTGTTTAATGCAATGCAACATACTAGAAGGCAGGCACGTGATTACAATACTAAAGATACATTTTATTGCAATGGCCAGCTTAAAATTGTTTTTGAGGTAGGATTTTTCATGTGGCGGGTGAGGGGGGAGGGTGGTGGAGTTTAGATAAAAATATTTATAAGTAACAGTATAATACTAAAAAACCAGGATATGTGCATGTTTACAAGCAAAATGGTATAGTTTTAAAATTACTCCTAAATTTGCCTTTTCTTTTAAATAACTAAAGGAGAAATTCCCAGACTCATTCATTTTTTCATAAAATTTATTTTGAGAACTGAACTTTTCATTTATGTCTACAATTTTTTGAGAAATAATCCAAGTTGGGCATTTTTAATTATTTTTTAAAAAATATAATTGCAAAAATTAACACAAAAAGTAAAAATTTCCCTTACAAAATTTCACTACTAAAATAATATAAGCTTGAAATGAAAATAATTCAAAAGATAAAAATGTATTTACTTCTAATAAATATTTAAATTTTTTCAACCAATAAAAAAAACAACTTATTGTACAAAAAAGTTTAAGAGATTTTCTTAACTTTGAAGCTTTATTCAGAGAAATTAGTATAATGTATTTATTCAAAGTACTAGCTTATACCCGGCGCACTTCGCTGCGCTCAGCGCTTATCCCCTTAAAGAGGGCGTAGCTTTAGTGAAGCCATGCTTTTATAGTAAGTTCGTACCAGAGAACTGCAACGAGTCTATGATTCGAACGAATGACTATAAATCATCCATCAAAAACCGAACCGAGTGCGTGCGGTTACGTACAACAACCACCACTTCCACGCGAAGCATCCTCATAACAGCGATGAGCGACGAGTACCGCCGCTTTCACTCATCGCTCATAAGAATGCCGCTCAATGATTTCAATGATACTAGAGTCATTAAGGGAAATCGCATGCAGTGTTACCGCTAACAAATTTTATTATACATACGGTATAATGTTACTATTTATTATTATATACATAGAATATTAGCGGAATTGGCAAATGTATGAAAATAAATCTTAAAATAGTATTAATAATAACTTAACTTAATAACTTAATAAAAAAAAATTTAAAATATTATTGATAGAAATAAGTGAAAAATTGTGAAAATATTATTGAAAAAACAAACTATTAAAAATTTTTGGAAAAATTTTTTAAGAATTATTAAAATAATAAATAAAATTGTTTCAAAAAACAACCGACTACAAAATCACCCCAAAGTAAAAAATAATTTTAAAAATACTTTTCCTTTTAATTTCTTGGTCATATTTGATAATTTATTTAAACATATTATTATATATGAAATCTTATTATCTTAATTTTTTTTTTAGTTGTTTTATTATCATAAATATATTAATTTCTTGATGAATACAAAAGCTTTTAAGGTTGGCGCTAATATGATCAGACTTTTAATCAGAAGCGCCAACTTCAAAGCCTTTGTATTCATCAAGAAATTAATATATTTATGATAATAAAACAAATAAGAAAAATATTAAGATAATAAGATTTCATATATAATAATATGCTTAAATAAATTATTAAATATGACCAAGAAATTAAAAGGAAAAGTATTTTTAAAATTATTTTTTTTGTAGTGATTTTGCAGTCGGTTGATTTTTTTTTAAAAATTTGTTGGGTATTTTTTTTAAAGTTTCGAATTTTTTAAAATATTAAAAAGCATAATTTTTACATAATTTTAGTCCGTGTCATGGGAGGAACTTGAGATATCATGCCAAACGTGTTGGAAAAAGTAGTTTCGAGAAAAACGCATTTAAAGATTAGAGTTCCGGTCGTACTAGAATAGATGCCGCACCACTAAAATGACTATAACTCTTTTGATAATCGGAATTGTAAAATTCCTTTGTTTTTATGATTGTTTCTTTATGATGCAAAAGTAAGTTCTGAAAATTTCAGAAAAAAATATTGTCACGTATAAATAGTGCCTCTAGCAACCTCTATATTGAAAATTTGATTTATATGGGAAAATAGTGCCGTTTTTCCAAAAAAAAACATCCTAATTACATTTTTTTAAGCTCAAATTTTCTAAAAACTGATTCTCACTTCGTTTTTCATTTGATTTCTGAGGTTTTTTTATTATTTGTTTACTCTTGACTTGCCCTCAATATACATCTATATATATAAAAGAAAGTGTCCGAATGCGATGTAATCCCATAACTCGAGATCGGCCGAACCGATTTTGATGATTTATACTTTGTTGGAAAGGTATTTTTTCAGTTCGGGTTTTAAAAAAAAAAAAAGAAAAAAAAAATCGAAAAAAGTGTAAAAAAATCAAAATTTCAAAATGTTTTATTTTTATCAAGGGCCTTCTATGCGATTCTCATACTCGCAAGGCACCTGCCATTGTTTGGAATTTACAAAGGACAGCAAAGGGCCTTCTATGCGATTTGTGAAAAGTATTTTCAAAACGACAAATGAGTTCAAAAATACTTATACCAACCCCCGAGTAACACCGGGTATTCAGCTAGTATCTAATATACATATATGGGGCATTTCACATGAAGAAGAAAACCAAATAAATTACATCTTTTAAATTTTTTTTTTTTTTTTGCTGTCTTACTCCTCTATTGGTTCTTAGCTTGTGTACAAGATTTTTGCCCTGTCCGAAGCCTAGTACGGGTTTCGTAAAATGTCAGAAGTCAAAATATGGCTTTTTTGATTTCGATGACAAAAATGATTTCGTGTATTTAAATTATATTTAAACGGAAGAATTTTTGAAAATAATTAAAATTGCAATTATCCATAGAACCACGGAATACTAATTGTTTACAAAAATTTCAGCAAGCAATGGTTTTCGAAAAAAGTCATGGTTAAATTTTAGATGCTTTCACAAAACTGGTATTCAGCAACAAGGCTTCCCACAGGACACAAATACCAAATACACAAATTGAGAGTTATAGAGGTAAAATCACCTAAAATTAATGTATGAATTTTTCTAAAATGATCTTAATCCTCAGTACTTGCTCCGCTTTTATTCTCAATATTCATAAATGATATCATCCGAAAATGTCGTCATGTTAGCATGCATGCATATGCTAATGATCTTTATTTGTTTTTGTCCAGATTTGTTGAAAATTTATGTTTTAGGATGAATAAGGAGCACTTGAGCGAAATAACAAAATGGGCTGTAGCTTATAAGCTATATCTGATTTCATGTGTCTTGCCATCATTTTGCCAGTCATTTGTTTGTTATACGTTTTTATACACGTATCATGTCGTTGAGGTTCACAGAACACGGTGTACTGCATTATCGACTGAAGAACTACTGATTATATATATATATATACGAGTATATATATGAATTTGACCTTTATTTGAGAACATTTAACTTGATTGAAGTGTTATCAGCAACTTAGAAAATTTTAATTTAATTCACAAAAATAGCCGGTAAAATGTCTTTTCACGAGTACAGAGCATCATAGCTCAGAGCCGAAATAGCTCAGTTGGGAGAGCGTTAGACTGAAGATCTAAAGGTCCCCGGTTCAATCCCGGGTTTCGGCAATTAATTTTTTTGCAAACTAGAGTAGATGATAAATGCATGTAAAAGCTGGCCAAATTTGGCTTAATTTCATTGAGAATTTTAAATAAAAATAAAATGCTTTTTCAAAAAACAGATCAATCTGAGGAAAGTGCAAAAATGTTTTCTTATAATTTGAAAAATTATATCCAATTATTTTTTTTGTAAGCTAGAGTAGATGATAAATGTATTTAAGAGCTGGCCAAGCTAAACTTAATTTCATAGAGAATTAGGTATAAGTAAAATGATTTTACAAAAAATAGATCAAACTGATGAAAGTGGAATAATAGGCACAGGGAAAAGTCGTCATGAGTGAAACCCTTTTTGGTCTATAATTACCTTTGAATTAATAATTTTGAAACTGAATACCATAGGAAAGCTAAAGGCTCAAACTTTGCAGAATAAAGTATATTGATTGTACACAAAAAAAAAAAAAAACGAAATGGCCATTTCAGCCCTTGAAAGGCTGAATTGTGTTGTGTGTGTTATGAAATGTTTGAAGACAAATGATCGAAAACTTGACCTACATATTTTATCCCGACTCCTACGGCTTATGTTCTCAAGAAGCTTTTCATGTCAGTTTTTACTCTCTGGGGCTTGCCATTGTCCGCAGAGAGATTGTCTGCCGAACAGAAAAAGTAATTCCATTGAAAAAACTTTCTGTGTCAGGTGGGATTCGAAGCAGGGTTCTCTGGAACCCTGGTGTGGTGTAAGGGCCACACACTCTACCCGTTGCGCCAGGGCCGCCACAGGGTCGAGAATGTACACATCGATGCTGCCTTAATATAGAAAGGCCCTATCTCAATTTTTTTTTTTTTTTACTTTATAAAAGAATAAAAATTTGATAAAAAACAAAGTTCTGCAGTTTCTGCAGTAAAACAATTGTTACATCATCACACTATTTACAGATTTTAGTCAAAAAATGTGCTTACAAAAATATTTCTTCTTTTTAAGATAGGGCCTTTCTATATTAAGGCATCGATATATTGGTGTAGTTTAAAAAAATTATGTCCATTCGAAGAGCTGTTCGGTTTTTGGACCTCAAAAAACAATGTCGCCATGAGTGGGACACTTAGAAAAAATACCAAAAAAAATTTGAAAAATATGGATCAAAAGCCATATTATTGAAATTTAATCAATCATTTTTTAATTTTCACGAGATAGAATTTTCTTAACGTACCGCAACAAACTTGATTTAGGAATCCCGAAATGAATAATCACTTTTCTCAGAGGTTTTTTAGCTTTACCAAAGTGGTAAAGTCTTGCATTGTTTGCTTGGACACATACATATTATTTATTTAGGACATTTCATCTGAAAAAAAGTCATTGAAAATTTATATTTTATTACTTATGTAATTAAGAAATAAATTAATGGCGATTTCCATTGAACATACGAAAAAAATTGTTTTGTGTATGACAATTAAAAAAAAAACAATGGAGAATATTTAAAAAAATAAATCGAATAAGTGCCACCACGTACTTGGCTTGCTATTTATATGTCTGACAAAATAATGGGGGAAAGAATATTAATGATCGATACTGGTTGTAATGCTTTTCAAAATATTTTTCATGAAAATCAATGCGTTTAAAACAATTTGGAAGCAATTTTTTCACTCCATTTGAGGCAACACCAAAAGATGCATTTTGAATGCAACAAACGCTTCGTCGGCTTAAATCCTTTACCATATAATTTTCTTTTTTATTTCCGGTAATAAAAAACAGTCATCAAGTGACATATCAGGGCTGTACAGTAAATCCCATTACTTGGATACTTCGACTGGTCAAAAAGGTCTTTGTTTGAGCAGATGTGTTAGAGCTCACATTATCATGATGCAGAATCATTCGTCTCTCTTCAACTTTTTAGAAAATTCTCCTATGACTTGGGTTAAAAAAATAGTCGTATATCAATCAGAATTGAACATCCTGCATTGCTCTAAAGCCAATGTTACCACATGAACTGTAATGCCGAAGAAACAGACAACCTTTTGTGTTCCTTGTACTTCTTCCTCGAGCAACTTTTGTTGAATGTAGCACATTTTGAAAAACCCATACAGTCGATTGCTGTTTTGTTTTGTTTTGTTTTGTTTTGTTTTGGGCTAATCATTTGAAAAATGTCCCATCCATGACGAAAAGTTGTCCCATTCATGACTTAAGGGCGCCATTTTTTACATATGTATATTTTTCTCTCACGTTTATTTTGAAAATCAGCTTATAGTACATGCTAAAAAAATCAATTATAAATGCACTACACACTAGAGCGTATCACCGAAACTAACCTGTGTTTGATCCCGCCTCTAGCGTTAGATATTTGAAAGACATTTTAAAAAAATATATAATTTTTTAAATGATTCCTATGGTGTTTTTTTTTTTTTTTTTTTTGTTTTCGTTATATCTTAAATCATAGAAATCGTAGCGCCATTTATTGAACATATACGTTGTTAGAAAGATACATCTATCCTCTTTCACATGCACCTAAGTTCATGCAAATCGGTTGACAGGTTATAAAATGACGTGCGTTTTGGTGACAATAGCTTTTTTATGTTTAGTAGTAAAAATATAATAGAACAAAGAGCAAATATTAAATTTTGTTTTAAGCTTGGAAAGATATTCGCTGAGACATACGAACTGATGAAAAATGCTATGGTGATGATTGTATATCTCGTACACAAGTTTATACGTAGTTTCAACGATTCAAAGGTCGCCGTGAAGGTTTGAACGACGATCAATGAAGTGGACGTCCAGAGAGCAAATAATCCGTGAAACCATTGCTGTCGATGGAAATTTTACTGTCAGAATGTTAGAACTCCGCCAGGTTTCGGCCTGCCTGTCCCAAGCCAGGATGGTTATGGTTATGGGATACGTCCCATGCCGTAAAAAGTAAGAGCCAACCAAGAGCTCGGGGTGGCGCCCATCTTGGTAGCAGGTCAATATGTATATCATATTGAAAAAAGCCTGCGATGGAATAGCAATGGTCAATAAAACTTGTTAGGATAGTCATAGGATAGTTTGACTTGGGATAGTCAAACCCGTCGAAAAAATGAGGTGACCTTATCTATCCACGGCATGGAGACATGGCCTATATGGTCAACAAAAGACAAAAAATGGTGTCTTAGGGCACAAGGAGTGTCACGTATGTGGGCACAAAGGCGACCTGTGACGCTGGGCACAGGTCAAATTAAATCGTAGGCACTTCGTTTAGGGTATGGTGGTAAACCATGCCTTGAATGGAAGTGCCAGTCATATACGAAACAGTGCTATGTGCACAGTCAAAAACAAAAATTCTTATATATGTATATAAGAATTTTTTGTCTCTTTGCTGGGATGTTGTAGACCCCCATTTTCGACGGGACCGAGTTGCCCAGGTGACTATCATGGGTGGGCCCTTCGGGGAGACTCGGCTGTGATTTGTGCACATTGCTTGCACAGGTCTAGATTGGCCGGCGGAGTCGCGCAGTTGTACGACCGGGCTGGCATACCTGCTTAGTATGCAAGAGATTGGATAGGTCTCGTGGTCTCAACCAGTAGATGGTAATGAAGGTACGCCATCTACCGGTAGCTAAACTGGTACTATTAAGGGCAGTATGGAATTATTATTGCATACTGCTTTTACAGAATAGGGCACAGAGCAATGCTATTGTGTTTGTGAATGTGAAAACAGTACGTGGTTGCTTTTCTAGTGTCACTTGTAAATTACAGGTCTGTGAAGAGTATTTCAGGTGCACATCCTTTTTGGATGTGTATTTTTTAATACTGTTGATCATTCATGAACTATAACTCCAAAGTTTAGAACCCAGAGGAATTAAGCTGTAATGGCAGGGGTCCTCTATAAACGAAAAATGGGCTGTCTGTCAGAATGTTAGAACTCCGCCAGGTTAGCAACTTAGTTGCGCCTGCCTGTCCAAATCCAGGATAAAGGAGGATGGTTGCTTGTAGGATACGTCCTGCAAACGTTAAAACTGATAGGGACAACCAAAAGCTCGGGGTGGAGCCCATCTTGATAGCAGGTCATATTCGGTATATCGATATGAAACAAGCCTGCGAAGGAATAGCAATTGACCTTAAAACTTGTTAGTACTGGGGCAGTCTTACCCGTCAAATGGGGTAGAGCCTATCTATCCACCGCACTGAGACTAGAAATGGCCGATAAATTTGGATGTTGAATGTTTTGACATGCGTGATTAACATGTTGACTCTCGGGCTTTCCTTTGGGGCTTGCTCGTCGACGTTTGACTTGGTCCCTCAAACTGGCACGGCAGCCCCTGAGAACAAGGCCAATACTCTATCTGGATGTTGAGATCTTTAGATCATCCGAACTGCCAGAATAAGAGTGGCGGAGTCAGGTCCTTCTCTGTAGGTACCAGTTATGTGTAATTACTCGCAACTGAGCCGGCAGCTGTGAGCTGTTAAAATTGCCCTTTTAGTGCTCTTGCCCTTTAGTGGGCTGCCCCTTCGAGGAGACTCGTACTGGTTGTGGTTGTGTGAATGCTACACAGGTCTAGATTGACCGGCGGGGTCGCGAAGTGGTACGACCGGGCTGGCATTGAATAGACAAGACATTGGATAGGTCTCGTCTGTACCAGTAGATGGATTGTAGGTACGTCACTACTGAAATCTAAACTGGTACTGCTATTACGGGCAGTATGTAATTTATTGCATAATGCTTCTAATCAGCAGGGCACTGGGTGATGCTTTGGGTTTGTGAAACGGCTTCCATGCTCGTGTTGCTACACCGGATGCCCCATATGTTTTACTCGTTAAAGCATTAACGGGTCCGTGTTGTAGAAAAACACATAAGTTCTGGTTGTCTGTTTCATGAACTATTACCCTAGGTCTGGAGACCCAAGTGCTTAAGCCTTGCAGCAGGTGTACTTGCCAAACCAGATTCTGTATGTCAGAATGTTGGCTGTGGAGTAAGGAACAAAAAGAGACTGTTCGTCAAATTCTAACTAAGGGTTTGGGTAAAAAAAAAGTCTGTGCGCAAGGTCCCTACAACTAAGCGTCAATCTTCACAATGAAAGTTGAAAGTTGAACCAAAACCAAACAAATTGCGTTTTCAGAAGTTCATAATCAAAGCAATGTTGATCAGTTTCTACGATTCGAAGATATTGTCGACAAGAAAGTTGTTTCAAAAGTTCAAACTGTCAATGGTGATTATTATTTAGAAGTTTTACATCGTTTGTGGTCGAGAATTGTTCGGTTAGACCTGAATATCCAGAGGAAAAACAGCTGTTTTTATTGCATTGTAATGCACCTCCTCACAAGACCAAAAAAGTGAAAGAATTTTTGATGAAAAAACAGATCTTTGTCATCGACCACCCTACTTATTTGCCTGATATATCACCGTACGACTATTTAATGGTCCCGAAACTGAAAACTGCTATGAAAGGAGCATTTTACGATAATATTCCGGTCATTCAAGCAGCCGTGACGTAGATACTGAAGAACATCCCGGAATTCGATATAAAAAAAAAACGATGCATGCATTAGTTGATCGTGAATCTTCTCTTTCGAATAATCACCCATATTGTCTCAGTTCGTAATATATAATAAAATTTCAAAAATGCATAAATAATGAAAGCTCGCACAAAAAAAGCATTAAAACCATGGGATCAAATGAAATCGATAACATTAATATTGGTGCATTTCCATGATCGCCACCTATGTAGAATTTATTCACAGCCTTTGATACACATTAAGGTCGTATTTTTTCAACATATCCTTGCATTCCAAATGAATCAATCGACATGAGCTTTTTTATCGTTTGTCAGATGATGTGGGATCCAAGGCGAACAAATCTTTTTTACGAACAGCTAAATAATCATGCAATATCTTATTGATACTTGCTATACTAATTCCCAAAAATTTCTCAATCTCAGGATGCACAACTAACATCTCTAACATCTATACTGCACAAATAACATCTCAATTTCCTTTTTTACAACATCAATCTCCCACTTCCGAAAGCTACTGAAAAGTTAGTTTGCAAAGAAACTGTTTCATGAAAATCCAAATGTAAGTGTTGTATGAGGAATAATTTTTTTTTTTTGCTGTCCCATTCATGGCGATATTCCACTCATAGCCGACTTACACTACTTATTGCACCAATGCTATTACAAACATAATCTACCTCAAAAAATGTTTGAAAGTCAATATTTAGTTCCTTCCTCAGATCATATTAATATTGACATATATAAATAATATTGAATATCTAAAGCAATAAATCCTTAGAATATTGAGGAAAAGTTTTCCAAAAAGGTTTCACCTTAATTTATTGGTTTGCTCAAATTTCAACGGAGCTGTCAATCAACGGCGGATCAAAACTTTTTAGGCTGCTTATGGCTCGTGCCCAGCACGACCCGTACAACTTGCGGCAAATGCTGAAAAGCAAAGCCCCCGATTTGGATTTTAACTGCACTTTCAACTCCCATTTTTTTTTTATATCTTATAACTCAGTTCTGGAGCTGTAAATTAACATCAGTTTCGGTAATCAACAGATTTCGTAGCGACTAAATGTTGGCGGCAAATTATAACGCCATGATTTTCAGATGATTGATTATGGGCCATATTGAAGATGTTGTATTTTTGTTATTGTTTTGCTTTTTTAAACTTTTTTATAGCTCAAAATTTTAAATGAAGCCTACGTGCTTAATTACCCAGCGGCAGCCAACAGAGTCGAGGAATGTGCGAGAATGAATCGCAGATCATTTCCGTTAATGCCCGAAGCGATTAGACGTTATTAAATATAGCATTTTGGTGTGCAGATCAAGCGAAGCTTTGAAAATGAAAGCTGAGATGGCAAGCATAGCTTTGTCTATAGATGCTAGCAAGAGACTTCAAAGTTTTGGTCTATAACTTAAAGACTATTTTATATATTAAAACAAAAATAATCGCATTTTTTACACATTTATTTTGGCATATCAGGCATTAAGTTTTCATGTTTTTCTCTGCTGCACATCCGTTGAACAAATCATGCATAAAAAAGCAAAAAAAAAAAAAAAACATGAAAACCCTTTTGCAGGATAACACAAGACATGAAAAGCCGCCACCGCCTAAGCTAGCGACTGAGTTTGAGCCACCAGCACAGCACGCAGGGACTACATTTTGCATGGCGTCTTACGAGTCTCGTCCTAATGTTTACGTCTGTCCGACCATCTATCCGTCGTCTGTCTTTAGTTTTGCTGCTCGTTCGAACTATCGCGTTGGCAGTCCAAATGATGAACCGCTGCTCCGTGCATTAACTTGAGGAGCAACAACACAACATGAGTTACTTTATTTTTAGTGCAAATTTCAGTTTTGTGGCCTAAAGGGCTGAACCCACCTCGCAGAACTTGCGCACATAATTGGTGGCTAGAGGCGTTCTAATTGGCGATACGAATGTGAGGCAACCACAAGCTGCTTCGCGTGAGGAACTCCTAACTGGCTGACTGACGTGCTTAGTGAGCGAAAGAACGAGCGAGCGGAGTGGCAGGGCTTAGGCCTGTCATGGCATGGTCTGCCATTTGTATAGGCTTCAAGAATATTTTCATTTCAGTGCTTTTATTTATTTAGATCTAAATATTTTGTTCGTTCTTTTTATTTAGCAATTTGAGCGCTATTCTGAAGAAAGGGTTTCTTTCCCCGTTTGAAGAAAGCACAATTTTGTTACCTTTTTCCAAGGAATTTGTTTAGTTTTGTTTGCGGCTATAACGGGGTTTTTAATAAGGAAGGATTAAATTGTTTTGTTAAGAATCGAAATATTTAATAATTAGTAGCCGCAAGCGGTTAAGAGCAGACATGTTCAACATAACTAAAAAGTCTGTTTTAAATAAAATTTCCTTTTTTTTTCTTTTTTTAGTATCCAGAATATGTAGCCTAGGTATATAAAAAATCTATCTGATTTTTTTAAAAAGATCTTAAAAAATTGCAGTTATTGAAAGCGCCAATATCAAGAGATGAGAAGTTCTACAATGGTGCAAACTGCTACCCAACATATGATGCCATCTCAAATGTAAGGAAGAGTGCGGCATCTAGTATGAAAATCAAAAATTCATTTTATTGTAGTTTGCTTATTATTCAGCTATCCTCTTTAGGATTGTAAAATAAAAATCACGAATTTTTGGCGCCAAACCTAAATATTTTAACCTAGATTGTCGTATCTACACAAAATTTAGGTATCATTCCAGGATAAAACGCAGTATCTACATAAACACAGTAAAAAATGCCGTATCTACATGTAGATGCCGAACTTTTTGTTTGTTTTTTTTTTTATTTTAGATACACAATTTTTTTTTACAGTCATAAAAAATAGAATTTGAGGCATATGAAATTTGTTTATTACGTGTTGTACATATTTATTATATCTTCGCTTTACTTACTTACTTAGGTGGTCGTAACAACCCGTGTCCGGGTTTCGGCCGACCTCATTTGCGCGCGCCTTCTCCAATCGGATACACCAAGTGCGGTTAGGGCTTCCTCAGCCTGGTCCATCCATCGGAGGCATAGTCTCCCTCGTCGTCGTTGGCCAGCGACGCCCGTCTCGAGCACCTTTCTCGCTGGAGCTTCGTCGCCATAAGATGGACATGACCCAGCCAGCGTAGTCGCTGCACAGTTATACGCCGAACTACGTCAATGTCATTGTAGAGCTCATACAGCTCGTGGTTCATTCGGATGCGATAGTCATCGCCGACTCGAACAGGACCGAAGATTTTGCGAAGAACTTTTCTCTCGAACACCCCCAGAGCGGCTGCGTCAGTTTGCGAAACTACCCATGCCTCAGCGCCATAAAGCAGCACAGGTAGAGTGCTCTAGCGTCTTGTAGAGTGTTAGTTTTGTTCTTATTGTTCTTCGCTTTATCTCCAGGCTGATTTCGTTTTTGGTATTAATGGCGGTGCTAAGGTAAACGAACTCCTTGACTACTTCAAAGTTATAGCTGCCGGGTGGAACGTGGGAGTCTAAACGCAGCGCTCCCTTGTTTGTAGACAGCATATACTTTGTTTTAACCTCATTTATCGTCAAATCCCACTTTTGCTGATTCCTTTTCGATAGCGGTGAAAGCAGCGATAACATCTCTTTTAGTTCTGCCGACAATATCAATATCGTCAGTGTACGCAAGAAGCTGGACACCTTTGTAGAAAATGGTACCATTACAATGCACACCGGCCTATCGTACGATCTCCTCCATGATGATGTTGAAGAGATCGCAAGACAGGGGATCAACTTGTCTGAAACCTCTTTCGGTATTGAATGTGTCGGAGACGTCATATTCTACCTTGGCGGAGCTGCGTGTGTTGCTCAACGTCATTCTGCAAAATCCAATCAACTTTGCAGGTATACCGAACTCAGACGTTGTTGCGTATAGAGGATCCCTTCTCGGGCTATCGAACGCTGGTTTAAAATCGACAAAGAGATGATGTGTGTCAATTTGATTTTCGTGGGTTTTTTTCTAGAGAACCTTATATGCGATGGAAATAAGACTGATAGCTCGATAGTTGGCGCAGATTGTTGGGTCTCCTTTCTTAAGTTGCTTTCCGCTAGCCATATTTTGCTGATAAGCTGATGCATACGCCTTATCAATTCATCGCCGCCGGTTTTAAACAATTCAGCTGACAGGCCGTCAGCACCCGCTGCTTTATAGTTTTTGAGTCGTTGGATAGCAACTCTAACCTCTTCATGGCTAGGTGGTGGTACTTCCACTCCGTCATCGTTGATTGGTGGCTCTGAACTGCGCTTTGCATGGGCGGTATTGGTATAATCGTCGCCAGTAAGAAAATTGGAGAGTTGCTGTCTCCACAATATCAGCGCACACTGCGTATCTGTAACCATATCTTCATTTTCATCTCTACAAGTGGATGCTTCGGGCTTGAAACCTTGGGTTAGACGCTTTACCTGTTGATAGAATTTTCATGCATCCTTCTGTTCTTGCATCTAAAAAGGCGCCTCTCTTCCTTCCTCTTTTCGCGATAGTTTTCTCGCACGGCTCGCGTTGCAGCTGACTGCAGCGTTTTTCTATAAGCGGCGTTTTTTACTTCTGTCGCGATGCGACACTACTGATCGTACCACTGGTTTCGAGGTTGCGGGTGCCGGGAACAAATGACTTCGTCAGCGGCAGCGAGCAGGAAATAGAATATATGCGCCCAAAGTCCGCCGGCGTCGTCGGGTCCAGAGGTTGTTTGGTTGAGCTTAACCGAGAGTTGAGCGGAGTAGGCCTCGGCAATTCGTTGTAATTGCAGCTTAGCGACATCTATCTTTCGTTGCATTCCTGTGCGTATGTTGGAACTCCGCCAGGTTTCGGCCTGCCTGTCCCAAGCCAGGATTAAGGAGGAGGGTTGGTTATGGGATACGTCCCATGCCGTAAAAAGTTAGAGCCAACCAAGAGCTCGGGGTGGCGCCCATCTTGGTAGCAGGTCAATATGTATATCATATTGAAAAAAGCCTGCGATGGAATAGCAATGGTCCATAAAACTTGTTAGCACGGGGATAGTCAAACCAGTCGAAAAAATGAGGTGTCCTTATCTATCCACGGCATGGAGACATGGCCTATATGGTCAACAAAAGACAAAAAATGGTGTCTTAGGGCACAAGGAGTGTCACGTATGTGGGCACAAAGGCGACCTGTAACGCTGGGCACAGGTCAAATTAAATCGTAGGCACTTCGTTTAGGGTATGGTGGTAAACCATGCCTTGAATGGAAGTGCCAGTCATATACGAAACAGTGCTATGTGCACAGTCAAAAACAAAAATTCTTATAAATGTATATAAGAATTTTTTGTCTCTTTGCTGGGATGTTGTAGACCCCCATTTTCGACGGGACCGAGGTGCCCAGGTGACTATCATGGGTTGGCCCTTCGGGGAGACTCGTGCTGGCTGTGGTTTGTGCACATCGCTTGCACAGGTCTAGATTGACTGGCGGAGTCGCGCAGTTGTACGACCGGGCTGGCATACCTACTTAGTTTGCAAGAGATTGGATAGGTCTCGTGGTCTCAACCAGTAGATGGTAATGAAGGTACGCCATCTACCGGTAACTAAACTGGTACTATTAAGGGCAGTATGGAATTATTATTGCATACTGCTTTTACAGAATAGGGCACAGAGTAATGCTATTGTGTTTGTGAATGTGAAAACAGTACGAGGTTGCTTTTCTAGTGTCACTTGTAAATTACAGGTCTGTGAAGAGTATTTCAGGTGCACATTCTTTTTGGATGTGTATTTTTTAATACTGTTGATCATTCATGAACTATAACTCCAAAGTCTTGGACACAGAGGAATTAAGCTGTAATGGCAGGGGTCCTCTATAAACGAAAAATGGGCTGTGCGTATGTTCTTCGCATTGCATAATCGCATGCGGATCTTGGCTGCAACAAGATAGTAGTTGGAGTCAATGTTGGCCCCCCGAAATGTACGCACATCTGGAACACTAGAGATATGCCTTTCGTCGATTACAACATCATCAATTTGGTTTCGTGTTTTTTGATCCGGGGACAGCCAAGTGGCCTTGTGGATGTCGAGGTCTTTAAATCTGGTGCTACTAACTACCATGTTTCACGCCGCGGCGAAGTCGATTTGCAATCCGAGTCTTTCCGATTAGTAATCGTAAGAAAAATCATATGAAGGCGCTGACACGACTTCGTAACGAAATGTCATAAACGATTTCATAACGAATCTTAGCGAAGTTACGAAAAAGATAGTAGATATATAAGACAGTTTGAAAAAAATGAAATTTCACATATCGAAATTTCATATAAATTCGTATAATTTATATTGGTATATTCGTAAAATTTAAACTATTCCGATATTTGCTGTAACGAAATTGTAACGATTTCTTTAAGACAGCTCGTTAGTCGAAATTTCGACAAAGTATTCAACTTTGGTTTGCTGGGTAATTTAAGAAATTCAAAGAAAACTGCACATAACTTAAATAAAATGAGAGAATTAATTATTTAACCAATTGAAGAATTTTTTGCAAAAACTGAAAGATCCCATCACTTCACTGTGAGATGTAACAGCAGTACTGTACTGGCAAAAGAAGTATAATTGGTCATATTAGTTTAAGATTAAGAACTTGATGTTACTTAAGCCCTTCTCTGTGGTGGTAATAAGAAATTTTGTTAATTTAAAGAATCTCTTATAAAAATTTATAAGGACTGCGACGAATAAAATTTAGCATTACAAAAATTGAAATACCTTCTGAAGATGTAATCCAAATTTTGTAAACATAAAGATTTTATTTAAAACATTCTTTTCAAATTAATATATAATAATATACTAAAAGGGAGCTTTTTTTTATAAAAGTCTTAAGTTTTCCTGGAATCCCTTATTATATCAATATATATCAAGAGCAAGTTATGACAAAAAATGTACGAGTTATGGACAATTTCATTTGACGCAGTCCGTATATAGTATATGAAGTATTGCAATAGCTTTTAACCATATAGTGCAGTGAAAGAAAATACTTCATATAATCACTTTCCGGAAAAAAATGGATTGCCGAAACCCGGGATTGAACCGGGGACCTTTAGATCTTCAGTCTAACGCTCTCCCAACTGAGCTATTTCGGCAGTTAAAATTATTAAAAATATGGTATTCATATTAAATTGAGTTTCAGCTGATAACAAGCTATTTTTGTGAACTTTATATAATACTATTTGGTTGATAGTAGTTGGTTATAGATGAATTGGTCTATAAATACCAATTTATGAAATTTGTGAAATTTTTATGAATATCAAGGTTTATTAGTCAAAATTATTTTGTTTTGGTAAACTTCAACACTTCGTTATTAATAATAATTCCATTTTAAGGGTTATATCCATTATTGTGAAAAATATAGATGCATTTTATGAGAGGACTATGAAGTAACGGTTAAGCCTAGGATGGACCACTACTTGGAGGGCAGTTAATTAACCTACATGGTCTGGCCAGACCACAGGGCGATTTTTTATTTAATGCGTTCTATTGGCGAGGCGGTTGATCCGAATCGCTTTAGATTTAATTTTTTATGATGTATATAGCTATAAATTGTGTGTATATTTGTTAATATACTTACGGCAAAGGTACAGATAAATATAAAAATGAAAAAGAAAATAATTTTGTTTGTGTATATTTTGGGTATATTCATTTTTTTAAATATTTTATTGTTGATTTTACGTTTTTATGTTTGTACTTGTACGCTAATCATGTTGTAGTTGACAATCATCGCAAACGAAGGACTTTTTCTCTATTCCGTGTTGAAGGCATATAGGATTGCTGCATACACCACACTTGAAACGAGTTTTGCGCTGTGTTTTGGTGCTAACCTTGCATTTTACACACAAAGGGCGGTAGGTTGATGATGATGGGGCTGCTTTTGCCGAAGTGCTTGCTTCTTGTTGTTGTTGTGGTGTTAGTACCTGGAAAGAAATGACATTTGTAAAGCATAAGAAAGGTATGTGATTGGTTAAATACATACCAATACACCATATTTTGACATCGCATTTTTGACGTGTGGCCAACGACTAACATGGGAAATACTGGCTCGCATTTCCATATGGGGAACTACTAACTGCGCTGCCAATTCAGTCAGAAATTTGCGGCGCCGGACTGATTGCTTCACCTTCATCATTTCACTATGTATCACGAATGCGGCCATGTTGAAAAACATGGCTAGTGGCCAGCAGTTTGTTCCGCGTTTGCAGCTATAGCCCGACACCATTTGGTCCATTGTATCAACTCCAGCTTTATTCCGATTGTAGTCAAGGATTTGATTCGGCTTTTTTGAAATATTTGAAATATTTGCTGCTCTACCTGGTTCATCCTGCTCGGTTATGAATGGTGTTATGACATTTGTATAATGCTGTGTAGACAACAGAATAACAGCTTTATTTTTCTGAGAAACATACGAACGCAATGCATATTTTTCGTTATGGTAACCAAGTAAAGTTTCGAATTTTTCACGTGACTTAGATTTTTTGAACGACGATGGTACAAATGTTTTATTTGAACGAACTGTGCCAACAATAGCCAGGAGCTTATCCATCAAATTCTCTGCGAAGGCTAATGTTGTGAAAAAGTTATCACAATATACGATACGCCCTGAATGAAAATACTTTCGTGTTAAGTCCAAGACAACTCTTTCCCCTTGATTAACTTCTCGTACACCATCAGCAGATTTACCGGTATAAATTTGGCCTTTTAGAGGATAATTTGTTTGTGCATCACATATCCACCAAACTTTCAATCCATATTTGGCTGGCTTAGATGGTATATACTGGGTGAATCGTGTTCGTCCGCGATGGGGAAAAAGCTGTTCATCGACACACAAATTAACACTTGGTGTGTATGATGACTCCAAGTTTGTCATAAGCATTTGCCAAAGGTCATCTATGGCAGCTGATTTGCTCGATTGTAGTCGCTGAGGACGGCTGTTAGCATTATCAAATCTGGTAAATCGCAGTAGAAACTGGAAGCGTTTCAAAGACATTGTGCCCTTATAAATGTCATGGTGATATGGCGCCCACAACTCCTTCACCGGCTGTGTTGCGCATTTGAAAACGCCGGCAAACAACAGAAAGCCAACAAATGCATACAGCTCTTTTTCGTTGGTTGGTTCCCATTCTCTTTCTGTTTGTGTTGGATATTTTTTATTCCAAGCAAGCAATATCTCTCGCGCTTTGCGGTTGATTTCACGGACGATAACATCTGCCATTTCAGGTGTAAAAATCTTCTTGAAAATGCTGATAGGGCTTGGAAGAAAATGACGAGCTGGGCCAGTTCTGGTAGGCACAGGAATGTTGTGCGCTTGCGGCTTGGTGACTGATGCCATTTGAAGTATCCACAATATACCGGCTTTGCTTGCATAATAGCTATCATCTGGCAATTCAACAATTGCAGAACTGTGGCTTCTTCAGCAGCTATAAGCTCTTTCATATCTTCTTCTGACAATTCTGTCTCATCGTCAAACTCTTCAGCACGCTCAGCAACAACAACATCAGTTTCTGCATCTGATGCATCAGCATCATTATCAATATATGATGGTGCGTAATCGCTTTCGTCTTCACTGCAATGAAATGGATCACCATCGTTCTCATCGTCGCGATTAGCAAGATATGTCATCATTCGATCCTCATATGCTTCTCTTTGAGAAGGTGTTAGGCGTTTAAATTTGGAAGATTTATTTATAACAATCAGTGTTATCTTCAATTGAAAAACTCATTTTCACAAACAAAAAAATAATTCGCACAAACATACTAAATATATCTTTACGCGCCAAATTGTGACCGCTGACTGAACTACTAAGTATAAACACCACACACCACAAATCCTCAGGGATTTACATACTCAAATCGCAATATTTATAAAAAAACATAATTCGCTCTTCTATGCACACGAAAAAACAAATTTTTGCATGCACGAACAAACTTTGTGCGTTACATAACTAAACCGACAGTTCAAAATAGTTGTGGTCTGGCTAGACCATGTAGGTTAACTTAGCGCTTTTCAACTTTGAACCCAATTTTTGTACTACCAACTTATCCGAATCAATCCGAAAATAGCTTCAATCCACTCAGAATTCATAGCTTATAGAATTCATGAAGTCTAAAATCACTACTTTTTTCCTGGGAAAAAGATATTCAACATCAAAGTCAAATTTGGTCTGGCCAGACCCTTTTGCCTATCCTAGGGTTAAAGATATTGTGATTCAAAGAAATTTCTACATTCTAAGAAGTATTAAATAAAAAAAAAATGTTTTCGTAAGCACTTTTGTAGACCTTAAAAAAAAACTGGATGTCAAACTCTGAAAAATATGACAGAAAAAAAATCAATTCAATCGGCCGATTAGTTTTTGAGTATTTTTGCCCGGCGATTTTTTTTTTCGTGGATCCTCAGGGATTTTATTATTACAAAGAAATTCATTTTTTTTAAATTGAATACTTTTCCAAAATAAACACACATTCTTTAGCTGTAATTCGTAAACATTGCATAAAGCACACCTAAATTAATGACAAAAACTATATAAGTCTTCTTAACAATATAAAAAATATTGATAAGATGTGATCAAAATGATAAATTAACTTATAGAATCAGTGTCCTAAGGCTGTGACCTTGAATTTTTCAAAGTAATATTCTTAATGTAATGTTAACATGTAATTTTTATTTGAGGAAACACAAGTATGACGTTTATTAAAAAAAATACAGTGCAAAGAAGATCAAACCTGTGTGCTCCAGTTAAGATACTCACAAACAATTAAAACAATTAACTTTGTCTACCTGGCTGGAACTTCAAATTACGGCGGCATCAGTTGCAAACAGGCTTTAATGTTGTATTAATGTTTGTTACTATTTCTTTTTGGTTTTTCGGTTATAACCAATATAAAAAAGCTTTCTTCATTTTCTCTGGAAAGCAACGCCCATTAGCGACATTCAAACTAAGATCCAGACTCAGACGTTATTTGACTGAAAGCCTGTAATTATTAAATTATTATTGAGCGCCAATTCAGATGCTATACGAGAACAACAAGAAAAGAATTAAAGAAAACACAAAAATATAGGTAAATAAAATAAAATCAAGTTGATTTTTCTTTCTTTGCTTTTGTCTTAACGACGGATCTTACAATGCAGTGGCGGCCAACTTTTGTGCCCTTGAGGGCAGGAAGTTGCATTTAAAAAATGCCAGCATCAAAAGTTTTAAAAAATCTCAAAAAAAAACAGCAAACTGTATTTTTATATAACTCTTAGCATGAGTTCAAAATATATTCGGTTTTGTGTCGTGCGTGTTGTACGCTGGGCATATTTTTCAAAAATACCGTCGCTGTGTGTTGGCGTGTTCATTCGTTTTTTTTATTTCACCCGCGGACAGCGTTGTTTGATGATCTTCCAACTGGTAGCAACATGAAATCTGATCGACAACTTAACAAATCTTGATGTTTTAATTGTTGGCGTGATGTTTACAACAGCCACTTCAACATGCAATCCAAAGAACGAATTTGGACCAAGTCAGCTAGTGCCGACGCAACACCAAGACGTGCAGACAGACGTGCCATGGGCAGTAAAAAAACAAAAAAAGAATAAAACCCAAAAACGAAAAATTAATAAATAACACAGCAACAAATTGTTTGCTTAAAAATTAAACCCTGGTCGAAACCCTTAAGTTAAGTTTACATTTTTTTTTTTTTTTTTATTTTCTTTTAACAACAAAAAGTTGTTCTTATATTACGCTTAACTTCAGCTATCTTTGAAATACTATCTGCAGGATGACGAGCATTTGTGCCTGTTTGCAGCGTGTGCAGAAATTATTCAGTAACATGGTAGCCACCAAGTAACTAAGTATGAACCTATTTGTAATTCAATTTTTGTGCCTTGCAGTGTTTTTTGTTCGGTTAGTTTTATAATATTTCTTCTGTTTTTTGCAACAGTAGTAACGCCTTTTAAAAACGCATAAATTTTCGGTAGGATTTACTGCTGTGTGGTTATTCGAGTAGGACAAGAATGACTTTTTTATATTAAGTTATTTAAGAGCAGTAAGATAAATTATGACAAAATTATTCAAAAAATTTCTTCCAATGTAGTAATATATACAACCAAGTCATTTCAGAGATTTTTTGTTTTTTAATTTCATAACGAATTACGAATTTTTTGTGCATTTTGTGCATTTTAAAGAGTAACTTAATGAATGTAAAAAAAATACTTTGCCGAAACCCGGGATTCAACCGGGGACCTTCAGATCTTCAGTCTAACGCTCTCCCAACTGAGCTATTTCGGCTGTAGAAACTATTTAACTGACAACTTGGACACAACAAACATTAGTTCATCTGAATCAGGCCCGTAGGCAGGATTTAACTTAGGGGGGGATGAATTTTGATAAAAAATATATTGGGGGTGGAATTAATTTTAAAGGTTTTTTTCGGTTTTTGAGCATTTATTTAGAAACAACGGTACAATGTATATTATTCAAAGTATTGTCCATCGTTAGCTACAACATTTTCCAATCTTTCTGGCAGCATATGGATTCCGCGCCGGAAGAACGACTCGTCTTTTGAGGCAATCCACGAATGGACCCATTTTTTGGTATCCTCGTAAGAAGTGAAGCGCTGCTCAGCCAAGCCATGCGTCATCGATCTGAATAGGTGGTAGTCGGAAGGGGCTATGTCTGGGCTATAAGGCGGGTGGGGTAGCACATCCCAATTCAGCGCCTCCAACGTTTCCTTGACGGTTCTTGCAACATGTGGCCGTGCGTTGTCATGTTGAAAAACCACTTTGTCGTGTCTTTTGCCATATTCCGGCCGTTTAACCTTTAATGCTCGGCTCAATTGCATCAATTGTTGTTGGTAGCGTTCCCCAGTGATGGTTTCGTTAGGTTTTAGCAGCTCATAGTACTCGACACCCTTCTGATCCCACCAAATACACAGCATAAGCTTGGCGCCATGAATATTCGGCTTGGCCGTCGATTTTTTTTCGCTTAGGATTATCGTAATGGATCCACTTTTCATCGCCAGTGACAATACGATGCAAAAAACTCTTCCTTTTATGCCGTTGAAGCAGTTGTTCGCACATGCAAAATCGCCGTTCAACGTCTCTCGCCTTCAACTCGTACGGCACCCAATTTCCTTGCTTTTGAATCATTCCCATGGCCTTCAGGCGTTTGCCGACCGTTGATAAGTCGACTCCCAATGATTCTGACAATTCTTGAAGGGTTTGACACGGGTCTTCATCGAGCAAAGCCTTCAATTCCTCATCTTCAAACTTTTTCGGCTGGCCCGGACGCTCTTTGTCTTCCGTATCAAAATCACCACTTTTAAACCGACGGAACCAGTACTCACAAGTAGAAATCGATGGAGCATAGTCCCCGTAAGCCTCAGTAAGCGTGCGTTGTGCTTCAACTGCTTTTTTCTTCAAATGGAAGCACAAAAGTAAACCTTCCCGCAAATTGCGTTTTGTTGAAACGAAAGTCGACATGTTCACAGAGAAAAAAATAAATGTTGTTTACACTTCAGTGGAATGACACATACTGAAAAATGAAGCTTAGACAATGTGCTTTGAAATGAATATAGTCACAGGTGTGCCCGATGCGATCTGTTGATAGTTACGCCATCTCTTAGAAAACCTTTAAAACTAATTCCAACCCCCAATATAAGTAGATACCAGTAAAAAACTAAATGCAAGGATATGGAAATTTTTCTTAACAAATCCGTTTTCTCTTAAGACTACTCGCGAATAAGCCTGTTTTTAAATGACCATTAGAAAGATTGAATTTTTTTATCAAATTAATTTTTAGTACTAAGTTTTCGATTTTCGCGTATGGTTTGTTTTTTTAAAAAATAGTCCAAATTGAGAATTTGTAATTGCCTCTTAAAAAGTATAATTCCGAAAATTAGCACAAAAAGTAAAAATTTCTATGACAAAATCTTACTAATACAACAATATTAGTTTGAGAGATAAAAAAAGGTAAGATTTCTTGCAGTTTATTAAAATCAAAATTAAAATTTGCTATGAAAAATTAAAACTTTTTTTATAAGTTCACCTGTTGAAGCTTGATTCACAACTTTTACGGGACATTTCACATAAACGGGAGAACAAAAAAAGTTTAGTCTTTAGATTTGGTTTCTTTTTAGCTATCTTACGCTTTTATTGATCTATAGCTTGTGTACAAGTATTTGGACCTGTGTGAAAAGAGAATATTTTAAAATCTTTAGAAATGTTCCATTTCCTCATAAAAAAATTGATACCATGACTGACAAATCATTCAATTCCAATAACAATTACTATATATTTTTATACCCCAACGCGTACTGCGTAAATGGTATATAAACTTTGTCATTCCGTTTTTAACGCCAATAAGAAGGCGTGGCAGGTATAGAAAAGTATATATATTTTTAGTCAGCATCACCTCCTGAGTCGATTTCCGTGTTTCCATCTGTCTGTCTGTCGACACGATTACAACAGATTACATGAAATTCAAAATACAAGCTTCTTTTTAAAAAAGGAAGATCAAGTTCAAGAATGACGCCTACCTCCCATACAAAGTGACTTTATTTTAACCGTAAAATCTCTTCAGAATTCACAAACATTAATAAAATGCCTTGAAATTTGACATGTATGCTTTAATATTCAATATAAATCCTCACTATGAAATTTGAAAAAATCGGATGAATACCACTCCTACCTCCCATCTTATTTTAACAGTAAAATCTCTTCAAAATCCACAAAAATTAATTAAATGCCTTGAATGCAATAACCTTTGGTCTTCAATATAAACCCTGACAATGAATTTTGAAAAAATCGGATAAGAACCACGCCTACCTCCCATACAAAGTAGCTTTATATTAACCGTAAAATCCCTTAAAAAATCTGCTCAAATTGCAGAAATGACTTGGAATTTTGCACATAGGCTTTTATATATAATATAGAATATCACTATGATATTGGACAAAATCGGATGAAAACCACGCCAACCTCCCATACAAAGTGACTTTGTTTTAACAGTCTCTTAAAAATCCACTAAAATTAATGAAATGTCTTGAAATTTTGCATACAAACTTTGATATCTTGCATAACTCTTTGATGTTTGGCAAAATCGGATCACAACCACACCTACCTTCAATACAAAGTGACTTCATCAAAATTGAAAAACTTACGAAAATATATAAAACTGATTGACATCGTGTCTGTATGTACCCAAGTTCCGCCCACGTCGTTTATCCAACCCATACATATATTCTTCGGTAAAATGTGGAGTCCTTATACTAGAAAAGTGGGTGTGGCATTTTACTTTGTTTACAAATTACTCTATGTGGCAGCTAAGGGTAAAATTAAATTAAGCGTATGACACAAATACGTTTAAATGAGGCAGTCATGTAGTGGATCTTGGAGTAGTGTTGGATTGCAAGATGCGCTTTAATTTGCACTATGACAAAATTTTGTCTAGAGCCACAAACAGCTTGGTTTTATAAAAAGGTGAACAAATGAATTCAAGAATATTTGGGTCACTACATCCTTATACTGTGCGTTAGTGCGGCCAATACTTGAATATGCCTGCATTATTTGGAGTCCGTCTTTCGATTCCCATAGCGAAAGATTCGAGTCTATTCAAAAGTAATTCTTACTATACACGTTGAGAGACATGTACAACCCCCGTCATTATAAAAGCCTTCCTTCATATGAATACAGACTCAGCCTTTTAAACTTGATGCCATTATCATCAAGAAGATCATTATTGGGTTCATGTTTCACATTCGATGTAATTAATGGTGCTATTGACAACGAATATATTTCTAGTATGATATGCCTCAACGATCCAATAAGACGTTCTAGGCATACTCGGCTGTTAACTGAATATCAGCACCAAACTACATAAGCAAACAATGAGCCCATCAATCGATGCTGTAGAGAATTCAATAACGTTTCCGTATACTTCTCACTTTCCATGTCCAAATCCTCTTTCAAGCAAACCCTGTATATGTTCCTCGTTAACCAAAATTAACTCAGCCTTAAGTTAAATTACCTGTATATAGTTACTCGTATGTATACCACATTTAAGCCTGCTCTCTCAAATTTGTTGGATATAAGTACAATCCAAGTCCTCTCTCTTCCTAGTTTCTGCCCCTCCTTTCTGACGTGTTCGTTAAATCGTGTCACATAGGTGGACGGATTACGCCCACTTCAATTCGTACTTCTTCGAACACCAAAACAAGGAAAGGGGAAAAGAAATATAATAAAAATAAAATAAAATAAATTTAAACTAAGTTAGAATAAGTCAATTGCCTTGCTTGGCCAATAAATATTTTTGCAGATTATACATACAAATATTAAAGACGTCTAAAGACTTCGGATATACTTCAGTACGGCCGCGGGGTGGTATTTTAGCTTCGGTACCCTGCCGAATTCTTATGAGAATTTCTTATGAAAAAATCATCAAATCCCCTTAGAACTGGACGGTATTAAATGTTTTAAGAAAAAAATTTTTATTGAGAATTTTTTTCACCAAAAAAAAAAGAATATTTACATTTTTGGTGATTTTTTGAAACCTGTAATTTGGAAAAGACTTCGCTCAGGGATAAATTTTTTTGTCAAGTTTGAGATTTAAGATGTCTTATGTACCAAGACAGCAAAATAGAATGGGTAAGCTTTTAGTCATCCGCTTTACGTGGAATACCCCAAAATGTGTTAAATTTTGTGATTAATTTTTTTGCATTATATACCATTTAAAATTTAAAAAAAAAAAATTCATTCAAACAAATGTTATCTCAAAGGTTTTGGGTCTTTAAGCTTAAATATTGCATAAAAAGTGTCAACCTTGTTTTTTAGAATTTACGAAATTGTATTCGTTCCAGTTATAATTTCAAATATACATTTTTCCGGATATCAGGGCCTTTTTAAGCATCAAAACTCACAATTAAAAACTGTTCTTTAATATTCAAGCTCTTTCCAGCTAAATTCCAATATGATAATGATTATGTCTTTAAAAGCAAAGTTAATCTTTCATTTGGCCAGACAAATTTTTTATTCATTAAGCGAAAATTTTTAAATTAGCTTTGAAAATGTTTAAACTTTTGCATCTTCAAGTAAATTAACATGATTATCTCAGCTTATCTTAAAAAAAAACATTTTGAATTTAATAGTCTCATTTGTGTTTTTTATACTTTCTGGACCCTGACCCGGACCCTTGGCTACGGGCCTGATACAGACAACAGTGTTAAAAAAAAATTCGATTTTTGCTCAGTGAGATCGTGAGCCACTTAGAAATGTTTCAAGGGAACATGTTTGAAGAATTGGTTCAATATCTCAATATTGCGCGCACATATTTACCCGAAGAACAAAATACAAAAATTAAAATGGATTCATGGATTAAAACTCCTTTTGTATGCAACTCGCAAAAGCACGAAAGTATGTCAAACGAGACTTATGAATAATTTTTAGATATGTCATCAGACACCAGTATGGAGCCACTGTTCAAAACAATGCCTCTGAATGGTTCTCCTCCAGTTCTCAACAACTTACTTGTGCAAAACAATATTCTTAACCAATGCAACTACAAAAACAAAATATCGCAATTGACTGAATACCGAACCAGTTATGAGAATTCAACTTTCTTCTATCAGGCCTGATATAAAACAAATGATGAAAAACAAAAAACAGTTTCATACCTCCCAGTAGATATTTCATTATTTCGTATGTTCTTTTACAAAGTGAATAAATATTTTTTTTTGTTTTTCAATAAAGTTTTAAAAATAAATGATGATTATTATTAAAGAATACACATAAAGCAGTTTTTGATTATTTTAGGGCTCCGTCAAATGTTTAGCTCTCCAAAAGGGTTCCGTCGCCAAAAAACTTTAAGAACCGCTGGGTTAGAGAATGGGTCCCATATGGGGAATCATTTATTTGTATGCAAGATAGAGCTCCCTGCCACACTTGTGAAAACATATCTAGCGGAACAAAATATACCTCTTTTGGATTGGCCGGATAATAGTCCTGACATGAACCTCATAGAAAATATGTGGGAACTCATGAAAAGGGAAGTGGCTAAAGAGGTCATTACAACCAAAACACAGCTTTTAAAAAAAAATTATCCATATGTGGAATCATCACCCACAAATGCAGGAGACGACCCAGAATTGCATCGACGGCATGTCACGCCGGATTAAGGCTTTCATAGCTGCTCAATAAAATATTATCATTTATATAAGATTTTTGTACTTTTTAACTATTTCAAGATCAAATCCAAAGACCAAATTGAAGTAGGTGATAGTTAAGATTTGCACAAAAACTATAGTGCGTCTAATAATTTGGCCAGTGGCTGTATACAACAAAGTCATTTCAGAGATTTTTTTTTTAATTTCATAACGAATTTCGATTTTCTTTTTTTTTTTTTTGTGCATTTTAAAGTGTAAGTGCATTTTGTAATGAATGTAAAAAAATACTTTGCCGAAACCCGGGATTGAACCGGGGACCTTTAGATCTTCAGTCTAACGCTCTCCCAACTGAGCTATTTCGGCTGTTGAAATTATTTAACTGACAATTTGGACACAACAAACAGCAGTTCGTCTGAATTGAGTTTTTTACTAATGGAATTAGTAGAGAATTTATAGTTTTATCAGTAGAATGAATCTTTAAAGAAAGCTCCATATATTTAAATCGCTAATACCAGCAACCTTCAATAATTCGAATGCTTAAAATAGCATTCAAGGCTATGCAGCTATTCTGCAAAAAATTGATGAAGACATATTTCGATTAGCAGAGTTTTTTTTTTATTTTTTTAATTATATTATTTTTTCTTTTTATTTTAAGAAGCTTTAAACTTTGTTTATACGTATATTTTTTGAAAATGAAAATGAAGGCACTATTATCCACCAAGAGAAAATCACTCTCACATCTTGTTTGAATGTCCAAATCTACAGAATCATCGACTTCAACACATAGGGAAGACATTTTTCAAAGATTTAGAAGATTAAATAAACACACTACTCTTAGTCTGAATATAAATATTGCTACAACATTAAACGCACCTATTCCAATAATATTATTGAACATACTCTCATATTTCTATATGGTTTATGACTGCTAGTCTATTTATTGTTAATCTGTATCAGTAATTCGAATTTGTTATAGTTTTTGCGATAACAATATTACAATAGTTTTGCGGATAAAGAAACCCTTAACATTTCTATCCTTAAGTATTTGCCCCCTTAAACTATCAAATAACCCTAAAAAACACATAAATAAAAAACACATCCTATTTTTCTTTACCATTTGATTATCTTGCAAAAATATGACATTGGAAGAATACTCAAATTTATGTAAATTTCTGACCCAGCTCAAGTATAGCTGCTGCTGCAATAGCACCCTCACATTTTTGTATCGAAACGCTGCGTTTCCGCTTCCGTCGGCAAGGCCAACACTAACTGCATTCTTATTATATACAAATAGCCGCTAGCGCGCATAATTCATAACGGTATTTCGTAAAAATAAACAAAAAGAGAAAGATAAGACGTTAAAGGCATAAATATTTAAAGGATATTTTAAGGAATCATAAATAGAACCGCTTGTATAAATAATGTACGCCCAACATTTGTTTTAACACATGAATAAACGAGACACTGAAGCCTCAAGTGCTTTAAACTTGATGATAAATAGTCAAGATACTCAGAACTATAAATTACAAAGTATTTACTTTAAAAAATCAATTTTAAATTAGGCATTTAGGAATTATTAAAATTTGATAGGAATTATTAAATTTACTATTTTTTTATAATACTAAATGCTTTTATTCTTACTTAAATGGCTAATAAGCTAGCAATTTTGTGTGCACTTAATATAAATCTTAATATTATTATTTAATATAATAATCAGTAATATATCCGTAATATTTCATAAAAAAGTACACTTTCAGGATATTTTGTGTAATTAGAGAAATTTAAGATAACAACTTTTATATTTTACGCAGTACTTAGTCATGGACATCAATAGGTGCATTCCCGTGGTCGTTGATCTAAAGCGTGGCTCTATTTTACTCACAATGCAAGAACAAAAATTAGAACCAGCTCTTTTTTTGGCTCTATTTCTGATCTTAAAATGCTGCCAAGCATTTTTTCAAAACGAACATAGTTGGCAAATCTAAATTACTCTGCGAATAGGTTTCGTCTCACTGCTCCTTCCTTTCTTTTTTTTTATATCTAAAATAATTTTTCTCACTTTGAACTCAAAATTCAAAGTCAACTTCCCTTTTTCTTTTTTTTTCATCAATTGTTTGCTACAAATATTATAAAATGGGACATTATGCATCCACTTGTCCTACTAAGGATGGATTTGGCAAAATTGTTGAGAAAAATGTAAATCTGTGTACAGTCAGCAGTCCGATTGGTTTAATGGAACATGTGCTCACCCTAATTACAATTTTGATTCCGGAGCAGAATGGTCGCTCATAAAAGAGTCCATATCCTGTAAAATTCAAGGAAAGCGGTAAGAATGATGGGTTTAGCTTAAAGCAGTGTTAACAGTACCATACAAATTTTATCGATTGTTAGAATTAATAATATTGATTTAGAGATAATTTTTCATGTATTACCGGATTCAAGTTTGTGTTATGATATAATAATTGGTCGCGATGTTTTGAGCCAAGGTATTTCAGTACAAATCACAGCAGACAGTCTAAAATTTGAGCGGTTCAGTTGTGTGAATGTGTGTGAGGTAGAAACATGGAACAATCGATTAGATAATATTGACACTGACATACCCTTAACATTTATGGCAAAACTCATTTCCATTTTGACTGAATTCAAAGATTTCTTAATTCAAGGAACTCCTAAAATGTCGGCTAAAGTGCAGCCAATAGAAATTCAATTAAAAGATCCAAATAAAACAGTTTTTAGGCGTCCGTATCGGTTGAGCGAATGCGAACACAATATTTATTGTACGAAGCAAGATTGATGAGTTACTTGAAGCAGGTGTGGTTCAACCAAGTTTTTCTTGGTTTTCTTATCCAAGGATTTGGATATGGTCAGTGGTTACCATCAGGTGCCAGTCCACCCTGATTCAGTTCAAAAGACTGCGTTTGTGACGCCTGATGGCCATTACGAATATTTGACTATGCCTTTTGGGTTGCGTAACGCCCCATCTGTATTTCAGCGAGCTGTAATGCACAAGCTGGGAGAATTAACCAGAACATATGTAGTGGTCTATAGTGGTCGCTTAATCTGAAGAAGTGTTCGTTCATGAAGCAAAAAGTAGAGTATCTTGGCTTTGAAGTGTGTAATGGGGAGATCCGTTCAAATCCTAGAAAAATTGAGGCCCTGGTTGCATTACCGCCTCCACAAACAGTAACACAGCTCCGACAATTTATTGGGTTAGCTTCATATTTTAGACAATTTGTGCCCAAATTTTCGCAGTTTATGGCACCATTGTACGCAATGACCAGTTCTTGTAAAAGTGATATAGATTGGCAGCCTGCACATGAAAATATAAGGCAGCAAGTTATTAAGACATTGACAAACGCACCTGTTTTAGCAATTTTTAATCCAAATTGTCATTTAGAATTACACACAGAGGCAAGTTCGATTGGTTATGGTGCAGTTTTGATGCAAAAAGAAAATACTAAGTTGTATGTCATTGCTTATTTTAGTAAGCGTACTAAAAGTGCTGAATCTAAATATCATTCTTATGAATTAGAAACATTGGCAGTGGTAAATGCTATCAAACATTTTAGACATTACTTATACGGGCGTAAGTTTACTGTAGTAACGGATTGTAATTCGCTACAATTTTCGCGTAAGAAGCAAGACTTGACGCCACGTGTACATAGGTGGTGGGCATTTCTCCAAACATTTGATTTTAATATTATCTATAGGGACGGAAAGCGAATGTGTCATGCAAAGTTTTTGTCTAGAAATCCTTTACCTGAAAAGCAAAAAGGAACAGAAAAGAAAAGAAAAGTTTCTATTGAAACAAAGCAAAACGAAATCAATATAACTGAACTATCCGACAATTGGTTGCGTGCTGAGCAACAACGTGATTCTGAAATATCAGAAGTAATCAAAAATCTTAATCAGGAATCCAATAATACTGTATTAAAAACATATGAAATGAGATCAGGTATATTGTATAGAAAAATTCAACGTCATGGTAGAACTACATGTTTGCCAATAATTCCTAAATCGTATAAGTGGTCTGTTGTAAATTCTGTTCATGATGCGCTGCTTCATTTAGGTTGTAAAAAAACCCTAGATAAGTTGTATGATTTATATTGGTTTGAAAATATGGCAAAGTATGTACAAAAATTTATTGAAAATTGTATAACATGTAAAATTGCAAAATCGCATTCGGGAAAAATTGAGGCTGAGTTGCATTCAATACCGAAGGTTTCAATTCCATCGCACACCATTCATATTGACGCCACTGGAAAACTTAGTGGCAAGAGTGATAAAAAGGAATATGTTTTCGTTCTGATAGATGCATTTACTAAACATGTAATACTTCGTCATACTTTAAATATTGATAGTGCCAGCAGCATTGAAGCTCTATCTTTTTGTATCTCTTTATTTGGTACACCTGTACGCATAATTGCGGATCCGGGGCGTTGTTTTTCCAGTGCCGAGTTTCAGGAATATTGTAAGTCTCATAAATTCAAACTTCATCTAATAGCTACTGGTAGTAGTCGTGCAAATGGCCAAGTAAAAAGGGTTAAAGGTTAGCAAGGAAATTTCTTGGCAGGATGCACTGCCTGATGTCCAGTTGGCTCTAAATTGTACCATCAATCGGGTGACTAAGAGTAGCCCTCTTGAACTGCTTATTGTTTATTAGTTTAGTTAATAAAATTGATGAGCTGAGGTATATTTTTGAAGGTTCTGGTGTGGACGCGGTATGTGTGAGTGAAACCTGGTTTAATGCTGATATGCCAGATACACTTTTTAATTTAAACGGGTATAGAATGTTTCGTGTTGACAGAGTAGGTCATGCAGGTGGAGTAGCAATATTTGTTAGGGATAATATTGACTGTAAAATACTACATAAGTCACAACCGAACAGTGATATTGAATTCATATTTGTTGTTATAACTAACGGTGATCAGAATTTGCTTCTGGGATGTGTTTACCGACCAAATCGTACTATTGATTTTACATCTTTTTTTAACATTCTTGAGGATTTTACCTTACCCTTCACAGAAATCGTAATAGCAGGTGACTTTAATTGTAATTTGCTTGCTGAAAATATACTAACTGAAAATATGGAAGCACTTGGTATGTGTTCTGCAAATATTACAATGCCAACTCATTACGCAAAAACAACCAATACTCTATTAGAGTTATTTTTTGTAAATTCTAATACAAAAATACTCTTATATGATCAATTAGCAGTTCCAAATTTTTCTAAGCATGACCTTATCTTCTTAATTTATGATTTTCAATTGACTGAATCTGTCCGTAGTTATGTCTATCGTGACTTTAAACACATTGACTATAATCGGCTTCATATTGCTGCATCCAATGTAGAATGGGAATTAATTTATGGTATGGTCTCGGTTAATGATCAAGTTGGATTCCTCCAACGCAATATTGATAAACTTTTCAATGAATTCGTTCCTATTAAATGTTCGCAAATCAAGCATAAACAACGACCATGGTTCGATAAAAATATTGAAAATTATATAATACAGCGTAATAATGCTTACAATAGGTGGAAACGTTTTAAAACACCAACTTTGTATGAGGAATTTAAAAAATTACGTGCAGAAGTGGTACAAAAAGTTAAAATTGCAAAACATATTTTTTACAGTAGAAAGTTTGGTTCAGCTATCGGCAGCAAGTAGAAATAGCGTGAAATACGCAATATTGGTATCGGAAAAAAAGTTGACGTCTGCGTTAATGTTAATGTTGAGGAGTTAAATAAAAAGTTTACAAATGTCCCTATGCTTCAAGGAGGAGAAAATACATACCTTCGTGTTTCCATCACAAACAATGCTAGTCAAAACTTCAGTTTTGCATGTGTAAGCCAAGCGGATGTACGAAATAGTCTTATGTCAATTAAGTCAAATGCTGTTGGGTATGATGAAATCAATCCTATTTTTTTAAGAATCCTGCTACCTTACATTCTCCCGTTTCTAACTTATGCTTTCAATACAGTACTAACTACGTCTGCTTTTCCAGAAAGCTGGAAGAAAGCAATAATTGTGCCCTTATTGAAATCTTGTAACGAATACCGTCCAATTGCTATTCTCCCCTTCATCTCGAAATCATTAGAACAGATAATGTGTCAACAAATTAATGCACACCTCGATAAGCACAAACTCTTAACAGAGAGGCAATCAGGTTTCAGGGCTAAACGTAGTTGTACAACTGCTCTAATTGATGTATCTGAAGACTTGCGTGTTGGCTTAGATAACAATGAAGTGAGTTTTTTAGTTCTTTTGGACCACTCCAAGGCCTTTGACACAGTTGATCACGATATCTTGCTGACTAAACTTAGCCGAATGTTTCATTTTTTTTCAACCGCTGTCAACCTCATCTCGTCTTATCTTTCAAATAGGTCGCAAGCTGTCTCTGCTAACAATGTTTTGTCAAAACTTCTTCCTGTTAGAAGAGGTGTCTCCCAAGGATCAGTTTTAGGTCCTCTTTTTTTCTCTATGTACATAAATTATCTTCCCAATGTATTAAACAGCTGTAGAATACATATGTATGCCGATGATGTACAATTGTACGGCACTTCAAAAAAAGAAAACATAAATAACTTTACTCTACAGCTCAGCAATGATCTTGATAGAGTAAATGTGTGGGCACGCAACAATGGCTTAACCCTTAATCCTGAAAAGTCCAAATGTCTCATTATTTCAAAAAAAATCTTTGATATTACAACAGTCCCCCAAATAACACTAAATGGTTTAGATATTGAATATGTGCCACTTCGAAAAATGTAAGCATAACATTCAATCGAACTCTTACCTGGAATAATCATATTAATATCACTGTTGGGAAGGTGTACGGCATGCTTCGCGCACTCTGGATAACACAGTACTTTACTCCGCTTAATATTCGTCTTCTAATAGCCAAAACTTATCTTGTCCCGACATTACTTTACGGCTGTGAAATTTTTGCAAGCTGTAATAGTTCAGACAAACAAAAACTTAATGTTCTGTACAATAATATTTCCAGATACGTGTATGGATTAAAGAGAGGAGACCATGTTTTACAATATGCAAAACGAATCTACAACATGACCTTAGACAATTTATTAATCTACCGCACACTTCTGTTCTTACATAAGATAATTTATACACTTGAGCCCATTTATTTGCATTCCAGACTTACTTTCTATCGCTCCAGTCGCACTAACAAACTTAATAATCCGCGTTATATGTGTCTAACGTCTGAAAGACAATTCTATGTACAATCAATTCGTCTTTGGAATGGACTTCCTAATAGATTAAGATTCTGTAGTAACGTCAATCAATTCAAAAAACAGTTAACCTTACATTTGAGTTCAAGTCTTTAATGTTTTTATTTTGGTTAGATGTTGTATGTTGCATATCTTAGTTCTAAAATTATCTTAGCATTATTGATAACTCTTTGTTTTTCATCATTATTAGTAATTAGTTTACAATTTTTTTATTGATTTTATATGTTATTGCTTTGAAATTAAATTATATTAAAGCTTTAGTTATTGTTGTTTTTATTTTATTTTATTTTCTTTTTATTTTGTTTTATATTGTTCTCTTATCGTTTTTTATTCTTAATAATGTATTTCTTTTAATATATAATATTAATAATTAAGATATTAAAATTAAAACATTGTGAGTTTTAAGCATGTACTCTGCTGGTACTGATCATAAGATTTTCTAATAATCTTGTAGTGCCAGTAAATTGCAATAATTAAACATTAAATTAAATTAAAAATTAAATTGGTAAGGTTGCAAGACCCTTGGGTTTGATGACAGTAACTGATGAGAAACCACTGGTCGATCTTAAAGAAGTACGCGAACAGGCCAAGGTTAACATGAATAACAATGCAAAATACGACAAAATTCGTTTCGACAGCTCTAAGCGTAAGCCGAAACTGTTTGCGGTAGGTGATTTTGTATTATTAAAGAATGAAGAACGAAACCAAACAAAATTAGAACCTAAATTTAGAGGACCTTTTAAGAACACTGATGTTTTAGATGGAGATAGATATACTCTAACGGCTCTATATTCTAAGAGAAAATATAAATATGCCCATGATCGCTTAAAGAAAATACCTGTTAACACTGTTGGTGATGATGATTATGAAGGGGAAATAGAAGATCATCAATAAAAATTATATTACTTACTTTTTGTTTCTTGTAATTAATTTTGACTTACAAAATAATAATTTACTTTTGCTCTTTGTGAATAATTTGTTAAAAAAAAAAATAATAATTTCAACTACGACTAATAATAACAAAAATATTGTAATAAAAAGAACTTTTATGTAATTGAATTCAGTGTTGAAAATATTACCACGGGAGGTGGTGGAGAGTATGATGATGTGCTAAAAATATTACCACAAGAGGTGGTGTGGAGCATGATGAAGTGCTCATATTGTTGCCACAGTGAGTGGTGTGAAGCATGATGAATTGCTCATATTGTTGCCACGGTAAGTGGTGTGAAGTATGATGTAGTGTTAAAGATTATTACCGTGTTATGTGAATAGTATGATCCTATTTTAATTATGACAGCTATTGTAGTTTTCCACACACGAGGACGTGTGTAATGTCAGAATGACCGTGTAGTGTAATTAATATTTTAGTTGTGTCGTGGAAATAGTATTCTTAGTTGACGTCAAGCATACTTTTGCTTGGATGAAATCACCGCTGACAGACAGGGAGCGCTGTAGGTAGGTAGTTAAAAAAAAAAAAAATTTTAAAATGTACAGTTACAGAAACAGTTATCACACGAGGTCGTGTGACATGTCAGGTTGGCCGTGACGTAGTATGGAATTACTAATCTACCGCCAAGTAAAAACACTTCGTAGCTGTATGTTATAAAAAAAAAAAGAAAAAGGGAAGTTGACTTTGAATTTTGAGTTCAAAGTGAGAAAAATTATTTTAGATATAAAAAAAATGAAAGGAAGGAGCGGATTGAGCCTTATGTCGGCGGTGTGATCATCACGTCGAAAAAATAGAAGGAACACCATGAATACGACATATATATATATAGAAATGTCATTGTGAATAGTCAAAAGAAAAAGAAAAGAAAAGAAAAGAAAAAGAATGCAATTTTACAAATCATAACTGAGGCGGTTGTATTGGTATTCTTGCTTGTATTAAAATGTATTCCAGTATTTCTAACCGTAATAAATTTACGGTTATTATAAATAACTATAATAAATGTGAAAAAAAAATAAAAAGACCACTCTAATGTCATAGCTTTTAGTTTTCACTTCGGTCGGCAGTCGTCGTCCCCCCCCCCCCCCCCCGACTATTTTTTTATCCACTTTTCTTGTCTCTTCATGAAAAGTTTGGATAATAATATCGAAATAATGTTCAAATTTGGGATGCGTGGAATGATTTTATAATAAGAAATGGTATTTATGTTGTCAATTCGACGTTACCAGGACCCAAGGCCCTCTCATTTAAAATTAATTGAGACCTGTTGGGATATGCACCCATATTTTAAGGGCTTAACATGGATCTACCAGGTAAAAAATAGAGTAAGCTGTATTATCCGCCTGTGGATCCATCTATGGTGTTAGATGGAGTTAGATTTGATTTATTTTCATTGCTCATAAGTGTCTGTGCTTACTACAAATACTAAAAATAAATCTTATTATTTAAAGTATTACCTTCTAAAAAAAATTTACAAAAGCAGTATTCAACCTGAATGTACTTTGCAGATCGATGCTTCGGCTTTTCCAGTTGATCGTCCTTACTGTCAGCTGCCGAAATAGCTCAGTTGGAATAGTTTATCATATAAAATTACTAAGATTGTGTCTTCTCTCGAGAGCTTAAGCAATATTTTCTGTACTTTGGAACCGAATTCGTATGGCCTAGGATCCACACATAAGCCCCTTCAGTTTGTATAAGTTTTGGTACAATTTTCATTTAGATCCAGAAAGTATGTTCATGTTTTTAATACTAAATATTAAAATATTCGCGCATAATCAAATTAGTGTGACAAAAACGATGGTAAAACTCAAGTTTATAAAAAATTGGAGCTCTTCTCTGGTATGTGTGTATAAGACGAATGTATGCAAATTTTCAACAGACTTTGTCAGAACATTCGTGTCCAAGGCGCATTCTTCGTTATAAGACAGCATGAAAGAAAGAAAAAATATATTAAAAATAAATTGCATATTTTATGCAAATTATGTCAAAAACATTCGACAAGGTAATTAATTTAAAACAAAACAACAACAAACAAAAAAAAAACGAAGTCATACGAGGTAAATATGGCAGATACCACGCAGGAAATGCAAAGTAGAAGCAACAGGAAATCCAGTGAAAAACTTTAAACTAGTTGAAAACAAGAAGTTAGTGGCTCATTTTTTTCTTATGTGTTATTAAATGGTATTATGTGGTATGAAAGAAAAACAGCTACAATGCATGAGAGCGTCTCAAAAAGCTGCGTCTCAAAAAGCTGTATATATAAGCTGTATATATGAGGAACTACATAAAGACAAAAAGAAAACAAAAAAGAAAATAAAAAAATATTAATAAACTTCAATGTGTCAAAACTAAATATGACAGCGAGGATCGCTTAAGGCCAATGCTCATTTGCATGGAATTGCATCTGGCCAAGAGCATATAAACTGGGCTTAAACATGCACTTTTTACCATGTTGTTAATAGTTACTACATGCCTGATGCTGAAAACAGCAATATGGCTTGACATTGCTTCCTGAATAGATAGCGTAACCGATCTTATGGAATAGCAACTAAAACCACAACAGCAATAACACTGTTCCCACAAATGATGTCTTCTTTGTTCGATGTTTGTAGCTTACAAAAACAAAAAAAAAAAAAAATAGAATTCATAAAACTTTTAATCATTACAGCTAATATTATTACTCATTGAATTCCATAAAGTAACACCGGCGGCTATTGCTATTAAGACGTTTGCGAGTCTCACATACATGCTCATATTCAAGAACACAATCAAACTCACCTTCCTGCACTCACCTGTTCAACTTTGTTGCAATTAATTTTCTCGCCTTTCGCCATCTCGCGGAAAAACTCTTTAGCACTTTAGTTCGGTAGAAATATTCACGCTCAAACATTGTGGTTACTTAATTGCACATGAGTTTATTATAGAAAATTAACTCAGCTGTTGAAAAGTGAAATTAATTACAGAAAAATTCAGTCATTAATTAAACTAACTTTAGTATAAATAACTTCATAACGTTTGCAGAATGCTGGTAAAATATTAATATTGCCAGCTATGTTGAAAACAATTCTTACTCACGCTAAACATTTTGAAGGTAGATAATTTCTATTGCAATATTTATTCTCGAACGGGTGTTTAATTGAGAGTTATCATTACCCAGCAAACCATAGTTGACAACTTTGTCGAAATTCCAACTAATTCGTAACTATTTCGAGCTGTCTTAGAGAAATCGTTACAATTTCGTTATGGAAATATAGGAACAGTTTCACTTTTTATACGAATTTATATAGAATTTCGTTATGCGACTGCCTGTACGACATATCGAAAAACAATCAGAGAGTAAAATTTCCTTTCTTTCGAATTGTCTGAACGAAATCGTAACTTTTTCGTAACATTTTCATTAAGACACGTTACGAAATCGTTACTACATTTCGTTACGAAGTCGTGTCAACCCCTTCATATGAATTTCTTTACGATTTCGTAACCAAATCGGATTCCGAAATCGGAATGGTCGCGAAATGTTTGTTACGATTTCGTTACGCAAATATTGGAACAGTTTCACTTTATAAACGAATTTATATAGAATTTCGTTATGCGACTGCCTGTTCGACATATTGAAATATAAGCAGAGTAAAATGTCCTCTCTTTCGAATTGCCTGAACGAAATCGTAACATTTTCGTTAAGACTCGTTACGAAATCGTTAAGACATTTCGTTACGAAGTCGTGTCAACCCCTTCATACAATTTTCTTTACGATTTCGTAACGAAATCGGATTCCGAAATCGGAATTATTGCGAAATGTTTGTTACGATTTCGTTAAGAATATTTCGAAATGTTTACGATTTCGTTGCGAAATCGTAACGAAAATCGTATGAAGGAGTTGACACAACTTCATAACTAAGTATCGTAACAATTTCGTAACGAGTCTTAACGAAAATGTTACGAAAAAGTTACGATTTCGTTCAGACAGTTCGAAAGAAAGGAAAATTTACTCTGTTCGCATTTTAGTATGTTGTACGACAACAGTCGCATAACGAAATTCTATATAAATTTGTATAAAAAATGAAACTGTTCCGATATTTGCGTAACGAAATTGTAACGATTTCTTTAAGACAGCTCGAAATAGTTACGAATTAGTCGGAATTTCGACAAAGTCGTCAACTATGGTTTGCTGGTTAGTCGAAATGAAATATTTATTTGTAACAGTATAATTTAATAGGAACATTACATTAAACATTAAAGCAAACATATAAATTGCAAAAGGGTACAGTTCAAATATTCCAAGCAATGTACAAAAATAAACGCTAAGGTAACGTATATTAAGGTACTGTAACGAAGATTTGAGAGAGCAGTACAAAAAAAAAAAGCGTCGGCAGGGAAAAGAAGCGCGGGGCACTTTCTCTCCATAGAATTCAGCTAGCCCACTTGTCAAAAATGTCTGAAATACAAAAAGTTTTTCCCATGCTTCCTATACCTTTTCTAAACTACTAAAAAATCCACTAAATAATTGTCTTTGTCTAGCTTGTACGAAACGAAATACTGTGCACCGCGTGGAACTCATGGCACAGGAGATATACGAGCACAGGCATCTCGGTAGTGTTGTTAGTATAGTTGTATTTTACTAGAGGCCTATGCTTTCACGTGAAGGAGGTGTATGTTGCTCTGACAAAAGCTATTAACTGTGTAAAAATTCACTAGTTCCATTTGCTGTCACCTTTCCTTTAATATAACCAAATCGAACTTAGTGCATATTTAATGATCCAAAAATGCAAATGCACAACTTTAAATGGCTATATTTAGACACTGACGATGTTATAGGTTTTATGTATTATAAAGATAAGAAACGCTCAATATATGTTTTTGAAGCTTTAATCTAAACTTACTACTACTATAAATCCTATTGATCTAACCTCTGGTATCTTTTATATATTCAACAGCCGAAATAGCTCAGTTGGGAGAGCGTTAGACTGAAGATCTAAAGGTCCCCGGTTCAATCCCGGGTTTCGGCAATATATTTTTTATGTTATAGAAATCGCAGATACTACTAGAAAAAGAAAATTAGTATTAAAGTAAAAAAAACAGACTGATTTTGGATGCAGTAATTTATTGGCTTAGGTTGAAACAGCATCTCCAAAGAAGTACGTTGATATTCAATTTTAATGAAGTACAATTCTACCTGATTATGATGAAGATTGACGATTACGTCTCCAGCAATGCGTACGAAGTCTTACAATGAGGCGGTATTGCGTCAATATTAGTGGACTAATGTATGTTACGCTTTTGTAAGTTTCTGTATTTGCAATCAGAGTTGTCACAAGCAAAAATATGGTTTTTTTAGCAAAACTCACGAAAAATTTCACATTTTGAGAAAAAATTATCTAAATGTGATTAAACTTAACGTAAAATGTAACTATGTAATCGATCATCCCAAGTCTAACGTAAGGCCCGTTTGACACACCCCATTTGATGTCTTGGAAACGGAGGCTTTTAGTTCGCTATTTTTATTCGATTAGTTCGCTATGGTTTTTAGTAGCAGGTCATTCAATAGGTCCGTAGGATAAGTAAGAAAAAAACAAAATTTTAATAAAACTCGATTATATTGTTCAACATAGTTGCCTTCGAGAGCGATACAACGAGTATAGCGATTTTCCAACTTTATGACGATTTCTTATAACTTATGTACGATTTCTCTTTCTCGTCAAAATAGGACTCAGTTTCAGCGATTACTTTATCATTGGACTTGAATTTCTTACCAACAAGCATTCTCTTGAGATCTGAAAAAAAAGTCGCTGGGAGCTAAATCTGGAGAATACTGTGGGTGGGTAAGCAATTCGAAGCCCAATTCATTCAATTTTGCCATTCGTCGATTTGTGACACGGTGCATTGTCTTGGTGAAACACTTTTTTTCTTTTGCAAATGTGGCCGTTTCTTGGCGATTTCAGGCTTCAATCGATCCAAAAGTGCACAGTAATAGTCGCTGTTGATGGTGGTTCCTTTTTGGATATAGTCGATAAATATTTTTCCTTTCGCATCCCAAAATACAGATGCCATCACCTTACAAGCCGACTGTCGAATCTTTGCTCGCTTTGGATTCGGTTCGTCGACTGCTGTCCACTCAGCTGACTGTCTTTTGGATTCTGGTGTGTAATAGTGAAGCCATGTTTCATCCATTGTCACATATCGACGATAGAATTCGATTTTATTGCGGTTTCTCGGAACACTCCTCGGAAGCATCAATTCGTTGTTGTTTTTGGTCGACTGTGAGCTCACGCGGCACCCACTTTGCACAGAGCTTTCGCATACCCAAATGTTCGTGTAAAATGGTAAAAACACTACCATCTGATATCTTTACAATATCAGCTAGCTCGTGCACCTTCAATTTGAGATCGTTCATAACCAATTTGTGGATTTTTTTTATGTTTTGTGGAATAACAGTCTGATTTGGGCGTCCACTGCGCTCTGCATCATTTGTGCTGGTACGACCACGCTTAAATTCAGCAATTCACTTTTTTATCATTTGTCTCGATGGAGCAGAGTCCAGATAATGTTTATCAAGCCATTGTTTGGTTTCCACTGTATTTTTTTTTTCATCAAAAAGCAATGCGTTATCAAAACTCGAAATTCACTTTTTCCATTTTTTTTTTTCAATAACAATAGTTGCACAGCTACAACTCACGAATCAATTGTCAGATTGTTGTCAAATTTTGTATGCGTATCGTTTGAAGGTTGGTACTAAATAAAAATCATATGAAAAATTGATTGCATTCAATTTTTGAAATCATTGATTGGTACTTAAAATTTCAAATCACAATCAATGATTTGAAAAAAATGAATGCAATCAATTTTTCAAATCATTGAATGTGATTTTAAATTTCAAGTCACAATCAAAGATATAAAATTGATTGGGATTTGAATGATTTTAAATCACAAATAATTGCATTCTTTTACAGCTCTGATGTATACACCTACCTATATATTCTGTGATATCATTTTATATTACATATTTTTGTTAGATAAGAATATTTTTAAGTCATGACGTTGATTATTATTCAATATTTTTGAATGAATATATTTTTTAACTTTTAACGAAAAAGTAAAAAAAAAAAAAACGAAATGGCCATTTCAGCCCTTGAAAGGACTTTGACCGAGTTTCTTATGATCAATTGTGTTGTGTGTGATGTGAAATGTTTGCACACAAATGATCGAGAACTGGACCTACATGTTTTACGCCGACTCCGAACGGCTTGTGTTCTCAAGAAGCTTTTCATGGCAGTTTTTACTCTCTGAGGTTTGCCATTGTCTGCAGAGAGGTGATGGCCGAACAGAAAAATTAATTCAATTGAAAAAACTTTCTGTGTCGTATGGAGGATTCGAACCTGGGTTCTCTGGCGTAAGAGTTACACACTCTACCCACTACGCCACGGCTGCCACACGAAAAGTAACCCTGGAATATAAGCAGGACCAGTTTTTGTAGAAAAAATATAATTGTTGTACTGCCTTGGGAAGCAAAAACTAAGCGCTTTTGATTTGAGTTATCTATAAATTTCTAAATGCTTCTTTTTAAATTCACTCGACTTGTATCTCCCTCACAAAGGGATATCTAGAAAATAAAGCTACTTACAATCGACACCCAGTAAGTTACATGTTAAAATGAATAAATATCATAAATAAGAGCATAAAACTTGTTAAATTACAATTGTGCACTTTGGCGTTGATTGCGCAAACGTGTTGCTGCTTTGCAACAACGTATTGCAACCTCAACTCACACTAAGAATCAAACCTCAACGGCCAAGTAAACTGGCCTAAATTGGCGGTACAAATCGGAACGGAACTGAATGTCAAAGTTTTTGGGTCAGTGCAATCAACACATCGACAACAGAGATCGACAGCAGCGATCGATGTTGATGACTGAAAGACGGACGAACGAACGGACGGACGGACGAACAGAAAACGAAGTCGTAGAATCATAGATAGATAAAGTTATTATAATAATTTTCCAATGGAAATCAATCGGTAACGCAGAGCATGAATGAAGCTTTAATACTCGGATTTTTTTTTCCCCCCTTGCTTTCAAGCGCACTAGCAGAGAAACCTTGAAAATGCGCCAAGTTTTTAATCGACTTGAAAACGCTTAAAATTGAACTTTTGCGCATGCGCAGCAGCTATGTTATGCTGCTGATGTTGTTGCTGCTCGTTTATCCTGCAGCAAAATCCCAGTTCATAGATTTATGCCATATACTGTTGTTGTTGCATTTTTTATTGTTTTTATTTTTTTCTTATTGCTATTATTATGCTGCTGTTGCTGTTTTTCTGTCTATTGTTGTTGTTGCCGCTGCTATATTCATGGATTTATTTGACTGCACTACACTGCAATTTGCTGAAATTGATTGCAGCCATTAAAACATGCGAATGCGCGCCCAGATCTATGCTTAGTGATCTACATGAGCACCGCGAAACACACACACACACACAAACACACGCGTGTGTGTAGGCCTCTCCCGCACTTTTTTATTTCTCTTTAGGCTGTGCCGTTGTTACAAAAACAAAAAGAAAAAACAAAAAGCTAAATAAAAATATCACTGCCATCGCGCATAAATAAAATCATGGGGCTATGGTACGCATTTTCGTTATTTTTTCTTTTTTTTTTTGCTTTAACCGCCATTTTGGTCTGCACTTAAATTTAAATTCGTATCGCTAAATCACTGTTCAGAGAGTGTTTCATCATGTCCCTACAATAGCTAAGTGTTTGCGTGTGCGTGTGGCTGTGTGCTTATGTGATAATTTGCTAAAACTTGGTATTATTTAAATTATGTTGTATTAATGCAGAACGTTGCATTTTTCGGATTTTGTAGCGATGCGCCTGCGCAACAATGTGTTGGCATTTAAATGTTGGCGCGGTAGGAACAACCCGATCTTAACGAATATGGGCTCCCTCCACACATGGTGGTGATCTTTATGAGATTGCTGAGGTTGAAACACAAAAACTTTATATTTTAATATTTCCATACTTAATAATTAAACAGTGACTCAAACCATTGTTCGGCAGTATGTTGATGATACAAGGGCAATTTGAGAAGTCAATTCAGCAAAAAAAAGGGTTTACACCAAGGCACAGTGGTTCACCCCATACGCAAAAAATTAAAAAGTTCATATCCAAAAAATTAACATTTTACCACTGTTTTGTAAAGAAAAATATCTAAAGCTAACGGAACTGAAAAAAAATAAATGCTTTTGCTGTCAATTCCAAAGTTTGGAGGTTAGATTTTGGCGTGTGAGAAAAAGCACACAAATACTCATAAGCTGTGTTGCTAAAAAATAGTTAAGTTTATAATTATAATATTAAAAATTATGAAAAAAAAGTGAAAGCAATTTATAATGCAGGTTCGGCAGCAAGCTAAGTTATCATTTGTGTGATTTTATATGGAGCTGATTCAATTGGTTAAAACAAGAAAATTCTATTACCAAAACGCTTAGGCACTGTTTAGACGTCATTCAAATAGAAGGATCATTCAAAACTTGTTGTTGTTTTCCCAACGAAAAAAAAGATGAACTCTCTGCGAAAGCGGAAATGAACTTTCAACACTTCATCGCATCAATCAAAATTTTGATGGAGCTCAAGACCTGCATCAATCAATCAAAGGGTTGCAAATTTTTACTTGCTTCCTTCTTAGTAGCAAATAATTCATAGGAAGGTAATAAATTCACCTTAAAAGTACTTTTTTGAAATGAAAAAGCAGTAACCTGAAACCCTTGCGAATGGAGTAAAATGCAACCTAACATTTTCATGAATAATAGAAGTTAAATTACAGTTTTAATTATTGTGTTGCATTATTTTGCATAAAATGGCCTTTCCGTGGACAAAAGAGCAAACAGAAATGTTTATAAATGTTTTTCAACAGCAAGCATCTCTGTGGGACATTCGGGATGCCTCATACCAGGATCGAGTAAGAAAAGAAGCATCAATAGATGATATTCATGGAACAATGCTGTAACATTGTTCGGAAATTACTAAAAAAGAAATTAGGCTGAAAATAAACAGCGTCCGATCTCAATATCGCAAAGAGTTGAGGGCATTAGAGTCTAGCAAGAGGAGTGGAGCTGGTCTGGACCAAATTAAAAGGCCAAGCCTGTGGTGTTTTGACCAACTAGACTTTTTGCGTCCACAATGCCAAATTCGACATAGCCAGTCAAATGTAGAAAACCAAGTTGTGGAAACTCTTAACTATTTAAATGACGACGCACTCTGTGATGAAATGGTTTCAAAAATGCAAATCATTATGCTTGAATTCAAATCGAAAAAACGGAGACTTTCGTCTCAAATAGTACATGACACACCAATTGAAATACCAAGGTCAGATTTACTAATGGAAGCCATGGAAGATATCTTTGACGATATTATTGAAACATCGTATGATTGAATTATTAATGTGATTTTTAACAATTTCCTTTATTAAGATTAAATAGTCCGGGAGCCAGCAATCCTAAAAGTCCATTCACACGGATTGCACTTATCGTGGAAATGAATTTCAACCAGCGCGTTTTATTGCATATTTTATGTGCTCTTAGAAAAAAATGGTATAACAACTTCTCTTAATATTAGAAACTTTGGAATCCGAGTAAGTGCACTTTAAGGACTACTTGCTCCCCGCCTAAAATAGATCTAGTCATGAAAGCTTTTATGTGGAATTCATACTTGTGTTTTTTTTTACAATTCTTTTATGTTTTAATACTCCTTTTTATTTTTCATAAATATATTTTTTATGTGCCTTTTTGCAATTATTTTAAGTTTAAATATTTTGTAGTCATAAAGACTTTTTTAAGTTAAAAAAATGTTAATTAATTGAACTCACCTTTAAAACTCTGTTTTTCAAATGAGTGTAGATTGCTTGGCAAACCTTTGGAATACATTCCACTAAATATGAAGTCGAAATTCTTGACTGGTACCCAAGGCTTCTCAGAGATTCGCCTGTAGCTAAATAGCGCAATGTCAGGGAAAGCTGCTGTTTTGGTGTAATTGCTTTCCTCATTACTGTATCCTTTTTAAGTAAATCATGCTCAACAAATTTTAGTATATATTCAAAATTTTCCTCAGACATCCTTAAATAGTTCTTGTAAGAATTTTCATCAGTTATTCTGAACTCATTGACAATACTGAATGCAACTCCGGATGTCTCTCTTCTGCTTCGCCACGGCTTAATCCAAACAGATCTCTTCTTGCGAGAAAGTTTTTTTAATTTTTGCCATAATTTCATTACATCTATGGTTTTTTTATAATATGTCTTTGAGTATCATCCAAATATGATAAATTTCCTGCGTATTGATTTGCTAAAGTGATCAATTTCAATCCTAAAAGATCAACATTATTTTCGTTCTTATTATTATTATTGGTCTCCATTTTCTCGATTGGTATGCACTCAGAACTAAACAACTTCAGAAAATAGTAGGTAGTAGAAAAGTACTAAAAACTTGCATCAGCCAATCAATCAAAAAATCACGTGTGAACAGCTTTTCAATCAAATATCTCGAAGAGAGTAAAAGAGAACAAAAAATGCGATATTCTTCATTCAATTTGAATGACGTATAAACTCTGCCTTAGGCACTGTTTAGACGTCATTCAAATTGAAAGATCATTCAAAACTTGTTGTTGTTTTGATGAACTCTCTGCGAAAGCGGAAATGAACTTTCAACACTTCATCGCATCAATCAAAATTTTGATGGAGCTCAAGACCTGCATCAATCAATCACAGGGTTGTATGATCAACTTTTCTGTTACTTACAACAACACTTTTAGTCGGCATCGACCATTCAATCAAAAAATCACGTGTGAACAGCTTTTCAATCAAATATCTCAAAGAGAGTAAAAGAGAACAAAAAATGCGATATTCTTCATTCAATTTGAATGACGTATAAACTCTGCCTAACTATTTTTTTGGAACAAAGTTCTTTAACGCGGATTGCGGGTGGAGTGAATGTGTGTGTATGCGTGAGATTATCGAGCAGACTACAAATGAGCAGGTGAGAGCACAGCAGAGTGCGCAACTCTCTCCCTCTCTCTCGCTTTGTCTCTTTTATATTACACTCAGAAAAATATGTGCTGTCAGTCAATGTCAACTGTTCTGGACTGATACTAAGTTGTTTTGCGAAACCTGTTGAACGAAAGGTTTTTCCATTGTATAAACAGTTTAACAGGCAGAATGAAGGCAATTTTTGGTTCACTTCAACAGTTACGATTGGCAAAATTCGCTGTTGTTTCACTATTAACGAAAAAGCTGTTGAACGAAAAGTTCTTTCATTAGCTTAACAGTCTAACCGGCTAAATTAAACATTTCTAGTCTTCCATTCTAGAGGAAAAGGACGAAGCCGTCAAGGACGCTTTCTACGCTAGTCTTGAGGACGTATATGACCACCTTCCGGTCCGTGACATGAAAATAGTCCTCGGCGATTTTAATGCGAAAGTCGGAAGGGAAGGCATCTTTGGCCCCACTGTCGGTCAGTTCAGTCTTCACGAGACCTCCACAAACAACGGTCTAAGACTGATCGACTTCGCCGCGGCACGAAACATGGTAGTTAGTAGCACCAGATTTAAGCACCTCGACATCCACAAGGCCACTTGGCTGTCCCCGGATCAAAAAACGCGAAACCAAATTGATCATGTTGTAATCGACGGAAGGCATGCCTCTAGTGTTCTAGATGTGCGCACGTGTCGGGGGGTTAACATTGACTCCGACCACTATCTTGTTGCAGCCAAGATCCGCATGCGATTATGCAATGCGAAGAACATACGCACAGGAATGCAACGAAAGCTAGATGTCGCTAAGCTGCAATTACAACGGACTGCCGAAGCCTACTCCGCTCAACTCTCGGTTAAGCTCAACCAACCAACCTCTGGACTCGACGACGCCGGCGGACTTTGGGCGCATATATCCCACTCCATGCGCGCTGCCGCTGAAGAAGTCATTGGTTTCCGGCGCCCGCAACCTCGGAACCAATGGTATGATCAGGAGTGTCGCATTGCGACTGCAGTAAAAAACGCCGCTTATAGAAAAACGCTGCAGTCAGCAGCAACGCGAGCCGTGCGAGAAAACTACCGCGAAAAGAGGAAGGAAGAGAGGCGCCTTTTCAGACGCAAGAAAAGAGAGCAGGAAAAGCGTGAGCGTGAGGAACTAGAGGTATACCAGGGCAAGAAGGATGCACGAAAATTCTATCAACAGGTTAAGCGTCTAACCCAAGGTTTCAAGCCCGGAGCATCCACTTGTAGAGACGAAAATGGAGATCTGAATACGGATACACAGTGTGTGCTTAGATTGTGGAGACAGCACTTCTCCAATTTACTTAATGGCGACGATTCCACCAATGCCGCCCATCAAGAGCACAGTGCAGTGCCACCAATCGACGATGACGGAGTGGAAGTATCACCACCTAGCCATGAAGAGGTTCGAGTTGCTATCCAACGACTCAAAAACAATAAAGCAGCGGGTGCTGACGGCCTGTCAGCTGAATTGTTTAAAACCGGCGGCGATGAATTGATAAGGCGCATGCATCAGCTCATCAGCAAAATATGGCTAGCAGAAAGCATGCCCGACGATTGGAACCTCAGGGTACTGTGCCCTATACTTAAGAAAGGAGACCCTACAATCTGCGCAAGTTATAGAGGTATCAGTCTTATTTCCATCGCATATAAGGTTCTCTCAAGCGTACTGTGTGAAAGATTAAAGCCAATTACAAAAACACTGATTGGACCTTATCAGTGTGGCTTTCGACCTGGTAAGTCCACCATAGACCAGATTTTCACGCTACGACAAATCCTGGAGAAAACCCACGAACATCAAATTGACACACACCATCTCTTTGTCGACTTTAAAGCTGCTTTCGATAGCCTGAGAAGGGATTGCCTATACGCAACAATGTCTGAGTTCGGTATACCTGCAAAGTTGATTAGACTTTGCAGAATGACGTTGAGCAACACACGCAGCTCCGTCAAGGTAGGAAATGACCTCTCCGAAACCTTCAATACCGAAAGAGGTTTCAGGCAAGGCGATCCACTGTCTTGCGATCTCTTCAACATCATCATGGAGGGGATCGTACGAAAGGCCGGTGTGCATCGTAATGGCACCATTTTCTATAAAGGTGTCCAGCTCCTTGCTTACGCTGATGATATTGATATTGTTGGCAGAACCAAGAGAGATGTTACCGCTGCTTTCGCCGCTATCGAAAAGGAATCAGCCAAAGTGGGTTTGACGATAAATGAGGGTAAAACAAAGTATATGCTGTCTACAAACAAGGGAGCTCGGCGTTTAGACTCCCACGTTTCATCCGGCAGCTATAACTTTGAAGTAGTCAAGGAGTTTGTATACCTTGGCACCGCCATTAATACTAACAACGAAATCAGCCTGGAGATAAAGCGAAGAACAATAATTGCTAATAGGTGCTACTACGGGCTCAGTAAGCAACTAAGTTCCAGAGCCCTCTCTCGATCGACAAAACTAACACTCTACAAGACGCTCGTTCTACCTGTGCTGCTTTATGGCGCTGAGGCATGGGTAGTTTCGCAAACTGACGCAGCCGCTCTGGGGGTGTTCGAGAGAAAAGTTCTTCGCAAAATCTTCGGTCCTGTTCGAGTCGGCGATGACTATCGCATCCGAATGAACCACGAGCTGTATGAGCTCTACGGAGACATTGACGTAGTTCGGCGTATAACTGTGCAGCGACTACGCTGGCTGGGTCATGTCCATCGTATGGACGACGAAGCTCCAGCGAAAAAGGTGCTCGAAGCGAGGGTCGCTGGTCAACGACGACGAGGGAGACCATGCCTCCGATGGATGGACCAGGCTGAGGAAGCCCTAACCGCACTTGGTGTATCCGATTGGAGAAGGCGCGCGCAAAGCAGAGGCGCCTGGCGAGAGCTGATGAGGTCGGTCGAAATCCGGACACGGGTTGTCACGGCCACCTAAGTAAGTAAGTAAGTAAGTAAGTCTTCCATTCAGACAGCTGCGGCTGTCAAATTTCGAAGTTGTGGCCAACAAAGAGCGAATCATTTGCAAAATATGAGTGCTTGTTCTGTCGATGGCGAGGAGTGAATAACAAAGACGAAATAAAAAACCAAACTGGTTTAATGCTGATACGAAGTTTTCTACGGCTATAGTCACTGAGCAAACGTTTGGCGATTAATCGTTTGCAATATGTAAGTTTGTTCTTGTGGTGTTGATGGCGAGGAGTAATTCCAAAGACGAAGCGAAATGAAACTAGTTTCATGCTGACACGAAATCTTCTACGAGTGTCGTTGCTGTTATTTTGTCGTTAGCCATTGGAGAGTGCAGTTCATGATATTATGCAAAATTTAATGAAATTTCTTTTATAGCAAACAATTTAATGGCAGAATTTGTGAAAAAAGGAAAATAACTAAAATTAATTAAAATTAAAGATTCTGATATGGAGTCTCTGCAGGACCCCGATGCCGATAACCCATTGTTATTAAAAGAGTGCTATTAAAGAGTGCATTAAATATAGTTATTTAGGAAATGTTAGGAAATGTCACATCAGAAGCGACTAGTAAGATTAATACCGCTCACCAACTTCGCTTTTTGCTTAGCTCATGGCTTAAGCTTAAAGCTTTTGGTATAGGGATTTTTTTTTTATTACATTCCATATTAGACATCTGCGCGAATACATCCAAAGGCCTCTTCAAAACATTTTTTTGAAACACATATACTTGCACTCTATCATTGTCAACAACCCAGCAGCAAATGGGCAATACACTTTATCGATGAGAGGCAATACACTTGTAGGCGGTAATGTACACATGTTCGTATCCACTTTTAAATTACTTTTAGAAGACAATGGCCGCTTTGTAGGCAGACGGGCTACATTTTCGATTATAAAATATGCAAACAAGAAGCCGAGCTTCCTTCTCCCATATACAACTCCACGTTCAAATTCATATATGAATAACATAACACAAGTGTACTACATTTCATATATGAAATATTGAAGTACTCCGTAAATTTGCTGCTGGGTATGCTTCAATTCTGATCGCTGTGCTATCTGACCTTGCAACAGCATTTAAGCGTGGCAGTCGAATCTTGCGGTCGTCTGCCCTCGTAAACTGTTAATATTCTGCTCTCTGTGCTGCTTCGGTGGTCTTTCAACGGAATCCGAGTGCTTACACAATTGGCCTTGCAACTTTTGGCCTTCTAGTGCACAACTTCTGCACGCTGCGCCAGAAGGGCTATTTAGTCTCCCTCGTTTCAGCGGTAAAACCGTCTCAGTTTTCTTTTATTTTTGCATTTCAGATGCTTGAGTTCTGCTCACCGTGCTCTCTGCCCTTGCAACAGAATTCAAGCCCTCATAAATACTCCAGTTTCTGCTCACTGCGTTGCTTTGGTGGCCCTTGCAACAGAATTCGAGTGTTTATACAAGTGACCTCATTTATTTTTCCGGATTGCCCGACTTCTGCTCACTGCACAGTCTGACCTCTGCCTAATACGGCTTTCAGACGTCCTCGCCGCAGAACTTGATTCGATCACCTGTTTTAAGAATCGATCACCCGAATCAATTAATTATAAATAAACCTTTTAAATAAGACCCGGTTAGATGTTTAAGAACCAGTTATCTGTCATAAGAACCGATCACCCGAGCCGATTAAATATCATTAGAACCGATGCGATGTCATAAGAACCGACTACTCGAACTGATTAAATAAATAAAACCCGATTAGATCAGCCGATTAAATAAATTAGAACCGATTAGATGTCATAAGAACTGATCACCCGAATCGATTAAATATCGTAAGAGCCGATAAGATTTCCCAGATTCGATTACCTGTTCATCGATCACTCGAACCGATTAATTAAATAAGAACCGATTAGATATTGTAAGACCCGATTGCACGAACCGATTAAATAAGAACCATTTAGATGTTATAAGAATCGACTACCCGAAACGATTAAATAAATAAGAACCGATTAAATGTCACAAGATCCGATTAACCGTTATAAAGAACCGAGTACCCAATACATACCATAACTTCCGACTGCATACGCTGTACTGCAACAATTTTGTAAATTATAATAAGAACTATCATAAGGAATTGGAATTGTTCGATAAAGATGGGAAATATAAATTCAAATTGCGTTCTTATTTGCTGAAGGTTAAGTGGATCCTTCAGAGAATCCTGGAAAGATTGAGTTTTACCTCAGCCGTAGATAAAACCGCATCCATTCCAAAAAACTGTCGCCATGACTTTGTAAGCTGAGAAAACTACCTTGACCGTCTTTTTTTGCATGTTCACTGGAAGATGTCTACTGTTTTGACTGTTTCTGGGACTCTGGTGTGTTATGATGTATCCGTGCTTTGTACACAGTTAGAAAATGACACAAAAACTACTTCAGATTGCGGTTCGGAACGTTCCTTGGAAGTAGTTACACGGCTGCACTTATGATCGATCGCGCAGATAGCTTTTTCATGTCCAAATATTCATGTAAAATGTGTTGCACCCGCTCTGTTGAGATGACTTCAGTACTTGATCGTCTAATATCATTTCATGAATTTTATCGATGATTTCTGGCGTGACGACCTGTTTTGGGCGAGCTGAACTTTCGGCGTTACTTGTGCTGTAACACCATAACGGAATACAGTGAACCACTCAGGAAGTAGTAATTACCTCACTCCATAAATGAACAACCAATAAAAATTTTGCTCTTCTTAAAAAGTTGGAAGTTGGTGGCAAATATTAAAATGTACACTTAAGGAAAAAAGATTATATCAGTTGCAGTATAAATAAATCTATTATTTTTACATGAAATTGAAGACTTTATTTAGCAGAGTTCGATTGATCGGGCTTAGTGCATTGTTTTGTTCGAGAACTTGTTGCCATTTTGGTGTTAATTTCATTATGTCCCTCTCATGGAAACTTTCGTCCGTCCCAATTGGCAAAAAAAAAACTGCCACAGTCGATTTTCACAAGCTTCTGTTGAGGCGAATATTTTACCAGCCAAATCATTCGCCATAGAGCAGTACTCGGCATTTCGCAGCAGTAAAGGTAAAGAGCTTTCTCTGCAGCCACGCGTATTTAAGTACACGTACGCTGCTAGAGCTTTCAGTTTGATTTGAAAATTCATGAGGGTAGGGTGTAGATGCGCATGTTCTCCATACATATTGAAAAACACGTACTCTGTCATTTTTATATAAAAGCTTTACGCTGCGCTACACACTTTTCTTACAGTGCAAAGCTTACATAAAGCTTAAACACATACACATAAACGCCACGTTTGCGGTTGTGTAAAAATGCAGACCACTGTCATAGACAGAAACAGGTGGTAATCACTAGATGCCAGGTTCGAACTATAAGATGGATGTATAACAACCTCCCAACCAAGCTGCCGGAACTTCTTGCGTGTCATTATCGATGTGTGTGGCCTGGCATTGTCCTGATGCAATACAATTCCTATCCTTTTGATCAAAGCTGGCAGCTTTTGGGCGATTGCTTCCTTCAGTCGGTGCTTCATTGTTGACAGAACAGGTCCGATTTAAGAGCTTGGTTGTAGGGGAGCAGCTTATAGTAGATTATGCCTTGGCAATCCCATCTAACACACAGCAAAGTCTTCCTGCCCGTCAATCCTGGCTTGGTCGCCGCTTGCGCCGGTTATCACAATTCGGCAACGAACGTTTTCGCTTGACGTTGTCGTAAGCGACCCCAGTCAAACCGCTTGAGAAATGTACCGATTTTGTTGCGATTCGCAGGTAGAGATTCAGTCCATGAATTTATTTTGCGTAGTAGAATACTCGTGTAGCACCCACACATCGAGCATATTTTTGCATCCAGCCTAATTCAAATGGTTCCAGACGGTTTTTTGTGCAATGCTTAGTTTAAGGGTGATCGAAACAGTGCTAACATGAGAGTGGGACTTGACGATTTCCATGATTTTATCGACATTTTCGACAGTTGGCTTTCCAAAACATGGTGCATCTTTGACATTTAAAATTACCGAAAAGGAATCGATGAAGCCAAAATTGCACGTGATTGGCTGCCTCAGTATCAGGACTGCAAACACAATTCACATGTTCAGCCGCCTGACTTGCGTTTTCGCCTTTATCGGTGTATAATTATTGGTAATCGGTAAGTGTAATTAAAATGGAATTGCATCGATGATCCTCTGCGTGTGTAACGATTTCAATTTGAAAGCAAACTTTTCTCTCAGTGCATCTTCAATAGATCCAATGGCATCTCTCACAAGCTCTTAATTTTTGCGTATCAAAAGCTTCTCTGCAGCTTTGGTGTGCTTCAACTAAAAAGCTGCGAGTTTGTATAACAGGTAACAAAATTTCAACCTCACCTCCAATTTATTAAAAGTTAAAACCTATAATTTTGTGTAATTTTTTTTTTTTTTTTTGCACTACTAATTTTGAACATGCAATCAAATAAGTTTCATTGCCAAAAATCCTATTAAATATGCGCTGAGAACGTCGTCGCTCGGCTGCATTGTTGCCAGTCGCAACAACAATTGACGCAGCGGGCAGGCGCAAACGTATTTTTCACCACAGCCGCTTTAATATGTATTGACTGCAGATAATTTTCTAAAAACTTTCTCACAAGCTGTAGGTCAAGTTCAAAATAATTGTTTTTGCTGTTGATTTTCTTAGTTTAGTTTTTTTTTTTTGGTTAATAATATTTTTTTTCTTCATGTTTTTGCTTTTATGCAACAAGCTGAAAAAAAGAAGAAATATCAGCAAATGTGAATCGTGATTACAGACAGACGCAGACACAGGAACAGGAATTACCAAACTTCAGAAACAGGATAATTACGGCAATTTATGCCGAACATGCGTTAAGTTTGCTCTAAGAACTTAGGTTGAGGAGGATCTGCAGCAGAAAACTAAGAGAGCTGATGGTGTTTTTTCTTTTTTGTTTTTTAACTTCATTCCTGGAACACATTCGTCTCGTGAGCTAAAGTGCAAGCTACAGACAGGATCTTGTTTGGGAAATCAAAATTATATGTTGTGGCTAGGAGCTGCTTTTTATAATTTTTGTTTTTTTTTTCAAGCAACTTAAACATCATACTTTGGACGGATTTTTGTGTTGTTCGGAAAACTTACCATGTTCTGTTCGTTTTGAAATTGAATGGTGCTAATTGCAAAGCAGATTAAGTCGTTGTGATCCCAAGAGTAGATACAAAATGTTCAGTATAAATTATAAACTAATTATTTTAAAATTTTAAGCTCGTAAATTAATTCAATGTGTAGCGTTTTATTTCTCGCACAAAATAATAAAAGTTTTATGTTTACTGCAAACAATATGTCCAATTCAACACAATGAAACCAATACACACCAAAATGGTTCATGTCTTGACTTTGCCTATAATCACCACCTCACAGTTCAAATTAAAGTTTGATGTGTGCTGCAAACGCTAGAAGGAAAGTAAATAAACCTCTCACCACTGTGGTTTGTGGCTTGTCTTTAGTTTTGTGTCGCACCGACTGTAATTAATGAACTGTTTTGTCGACGCTGTAAACTACTTGAAAACTTTGTTGTGCATCCCACATAAATTGCTTTCCAGTAAATTCGACATATTTCTCTACAAAAATAATAGCGAAGGTACACAATTTTTCCCCCAAAAAAAACAGCTGCTCTGACAAAACAACAAATACCACTCTGACAGCTTGTTGAAAAAAAAAAAACCAGATATGGACCATGATATCGACTTCGGAAGTTTCTACACAATTCTAAACAACTTCAAGTATTAACACAGCAGAAATTCGCAATTTTTGAGTAAAAACAATTTGTCAAATAATAATTTTTTTTGCAGCCGTGTTTGAAAATTATTAGAAAACATTGATAAATATGGATGCTGCTCAAAAATCATTTCAATTACAATCACAGCTACGTCAAAATGCAGAAAACTTGAAAACCACACTGAAAGATCTTTACAACTGGGAGAAGGAAATCAAAAGCAAGGAACAAGAGCTCCAAAGACATGAAGCCGGTATAGCAACAGCTAAGCAAGATTCAGACGCAGAGGTAGTTGAAAAAAATGTTGTATTTATATGTAAATTATTGCTGTTTATTTGCAGGCACCACCAGTGCGTAGTCGTATGCAGGAGGGGACTGCGACAAAACTTTTGGAAAAAACTGCAACTTCAGCACCACCCATTAAGGAAACTGTAGAAAAATGTAAGTTTTTTGTGTTGGAATTTTGGCCTGTTGCAAATCGTTTGCACAACTGCCTGTTGAATATCGCCATCGCTATTAAAAAATACGCCTTATAAAGTTACGGCTACCAAATCCAGTGCTGACTGCTCATTAGGATTGGGTTCCTTTGTAAAGAATTCTGGTTAATGTTGTGCAAAAAAACAAGTATAGAAAATTTAACCTCAAATTTGGCAAATAAACGCTTCGCATGTATATCGTATAGCGGCAAAATTTCTATAAGTTCCGCGAATAGTGCATGCATATTTCGGCAGCATGATCAGAGCTATGATAGAATTTAATTGCTACCACCACAGCTTCGGGGAATTTTTTTAAAGTGCAGCGCACTGCCACCTTTTGCCTCAACAGCTTTCATTTAAGTGGCACTGAATATGGGCAAATCTTTTTATCTCTTCTTCTAAGCAATATCTTACAAAAGTGGCTAATGCTGGGATTGGAGTAGAAGATTTTATAGCTCCCTTAAAAAAATGGTCAACTGTCTCTTTCGCTAACATAGTACATAGCCAGTCATTTTAATAATCAGTGGTAATACGAGTAATTTTTTCGCCCGAAATCGAAAAAATTAATTTTCGTTTTTCAGGTATGGGGTAAGACTTCACCTTTTTATTTTTTTACACTCATGAATATTTGCGGTTGATAAACAAATCTTCATTAAAAACTTCCAAAAGTTCTTGCGCTTTATCTTAAGAAACGGAAATTCCCTTTGTCGATTCCGGGCGAAAAAATTACTCATGATAGGCCTGAATATATATCAATGTTGGGCGTATCCGCGTATCCGCCACTTGCACATACACACACGGTGATAGTAAATTTCTACAGGAGTGCAAAAAAACTGCTTTCTTTTTAAGTATTGAATGGATTTTCAACTAAACTAAAAACATTTATTGAAATTAGATACCTGCTTAGTTCTGAAATCAGCATTTTATGGAAAATCCGCGCTTTATTAATTAAATTAAAGTGAATTAAAATCCAAATTTAAATTTTGACCTTTTTGAAATATACGCGGTATTTCAAGTGGATGATACGCGGCTTGTATGTTGTTATTTCGTTTGATTATTTATTGTTTTTTTGTTAAATTAATTTTGTCTTCAAAGTTGACATATGAATATTTATCTTGCATAAATTCCAATTTAAATGGCATTTCTTCATCGGCAAATTACGTCATTATACTATTTAATACATTTGCAAAGTCTGTGGCGCACATTTAACCTTTAATACAATATATTGACCTACACCCGACGAGAAAAAACAACCCCCTAGCACTATGATACCTCTACCCTTTTTAAGGATTTTAATTGTGTGCTTTCGTTTATGTGCAGTCTCACGGCAGCTTACGTGAGACTTTTCATCGGATCCTAACAAATTTACCTTTGTTTCGTCTGTTCAAAACACGTTTTTCGAATTGTTTGCAGATGCTTTTTTGCAAGAGCTACTCTTGCGAAGGATTTTTATTTTTTTTTTTTTTGCTCCAGTATGGCACTTTTCATGCGTTATGTGTTTTCAAATAATTTTCTATTAATCTATTCCGTATTATACGATTAGTTACTGGTGTATTATATTTTTTTTTTTAGTTCTTCCGATAAAAGAAATAGATTTTTCTAAACTTATCGAACTTCTTCAATTCTCGTCAAACTTTGCAGAGGGTGCTCGTTTTCTGTAACGTTTTTTTTCCATTTGGTTCAAAAGTAATAGCTGAATACTTTTTCTAACCCCTTCAATAACTTTGCAATTTCGCGTATTGTTTTGGCTTTATTTCTTAATTTTCAGACTAACTAGGATAAGCCCAACATCCTTCCAAAAGGTTTTCAAGCATTGGCGCTATATTTTAGTTTTTTAAAATGATACAATTAGAACACTTATTAGAATAATTTTTAAGTGCCGTTAGGAAGGAATTTTATTTTGGCGCTACTAGCTTTTTTTTTGTTTATACTCGGTTAGTTTTATTGTGGACAGTGAAAAGGAACATTAATTTCTTTATGCCTGAATTTGTGGATCTTATCCTAAACAGGTGAGTTTTATTTATAAAAGCAAAGGATAAAACAAACTCAGCTGTGAGAATCCTTTAAAAAAATGTTTTTTAAAAGTGTTTTCATCGAATTTCGATGAAATTTCACACAAAATGTATTTCAATGTAGTGGAAAGCGTTCAACGTCCTTTCAGAATGATTGGGCGTTGCTAAAAAAAGGTGGGCGTGGCATTTCAAAAAATGTGTTTGGTGGGTTACTTACAATAAATATAAAAACACGTTTTGCGCAAAATTATCAAAAAATTAAAAAAAATTCGGACTCATCCGAGTTAATTGGATTACAACTCTGTGTTCAAGAGTTATTATTTTTTTCAATACTTTTCACTTTCTAAACGGTATTTAAAAACAATTATATTATACTTTTATATTCAATAATTTTAACATAAGTAGAATTTGTTATTCTTATTTGTTCCATAAATGCCCGAGTTCTTTGGATATTGAAAGAACGAGTACAAATATGAATGACACACTACTTAATGACCTGAAAAAAAATCTCCGAATGAAGTCTTACTAAAAAAATTTTAATACGCCAATAAATTACACCTTGCATAAGCTCCAATTTAATCTTAGATGGAATAATCATCTATCTGTATGTCAATAGAAGCGAACCTTGGCACATACTTTCGTAAAACGTTGCAAAAAAAACAAAAATATTCCAGCTGATCTCACAGTATATGCCTCATATATAAGGCCGCAAAAGGGAGTACAATTTATTTAGTGCGAGAAGCATTTTAATTTAGATGATTCTGATGACTTCCAATATTGTTAGCACGACAAGTTGTTCGAAACAGAAGTCCACATGAATCGTGCATCGTCAGGCGGTGAGGTAATAGTTAGGGACGATTTTGCCATAGGTGGATTAGGATTTTCTGGCGAAACTATTTTGATAGAGAGTGCAGAGAAACTTTGTAGTGCACACTTCATTTTTCAGCAGGACATCGCCGCAATTCACCGCTCTAGAGAAACAATGTACTTTTTTTGTTAAAAAGAAATATTCATGTTCTTGATTGACCCGCCCAAAACACAGACTTGAGCGCTATTGAGATCCTTAAAGAAATCCCAGCTCGTGGTGTTTTCGCAAACAGAGTGACAATTTCATTCAGTGAATACCCTGAAAACTGCAATTAAAGAAGTCTGGGCTGACATACCGACTTAAGCTTTGCAAAACCTTATTTTATCCATGCCTAAAAAGTAGATCCAGGTTCTAAAACGTAGCGGAAAATGTACTGATTAATAAAATAAGTATTTAAAGTTAGTTTACTCTGAAAGTTATTTGAATTTATTAAATTATCTTAAGTTTAATATAATGAATGTATGTGAATTGCCATTTTAAAATGTGCCTGGTAGTGTTAAAAATGTGTAAAAAAAAATTTAAATATGTAGATTCTTCTTTTCAAATAAGTTTTTATACTTACCCAATGTACACAAAAGCGGATGCGGATCCATTTCGAACTCATTACGAGTAAAAAAATAGTCACAGCGTTAACATAAAAGGCAACCTTAAATTTGTTTCAAATCTTTTATTTTCAGTGGAATAAGGATACGAAATACAATTGTGTACTTATATTTATTTAAAATAACTTTTTTATATCATTATGCACGTGCTCCTCAAGCTCCCCTGCAAATCGAATAAAACTACTTGTCAGAATTTTAAATAATCATCATGAGTAAACAAGTTACATATGACCATAGGATAAGATACTTCTCGGAAACTTTTTTAATGGCTTTAGTTTTGTACGCTTTGTCATTATAGCAGAAAAAATGTAAATAAAACTAGTAAGGGTGGAGCTTCGGCAGGGTACCGAAGCTAAAATACCCCCCGCGGCCATATTGAAGTATATTCGAAGTCTTTAGCCACGTCATACACGATGACATTCAGTTTTATATATTAACGAAAGTTTTCCTATTTTGATGACGTCACTTTGTATGGGAAGTAGGCATGGTTTTGATCCGATTTTGCCATATATCATAGAGGTAGTTCATATTATACATATATCAAAGCTAAAGTGCAAAATTTGAAGACATTTCATTAATTTTTGTGGATTTTTAAGAAATTTAACGTTTAAAATAAAGCCAATTTGTATGGGAGGTAGGCGTGGTTTTCATTAGATTTGGCCAAATATCATTGTGGTGGTCTATGTTATATATCAAAGCCTATATGCAAAATTTCGAGACATTTCTTTAATTTGAGCAGATTTTTAAGAGATTTTAATTTTAAAATAAAGCCACTTTGTATGGGAGGTAGGCGTGCTTTTCATCCGATTTTTCCAAATTTAGCCAGGATTAAGACTGAAGAGCAAAGCTCACCTGCCAAATTTCAAGGTATTTCTTTAAATTTTGTGGATTTTAAAGACATTTTATGGTTCATATAAAGTCACTTTGTAAGGGAGGTAGACGTGGTTTTCATCCGATTTAGCCCATTTTCGAACTTGATCTTCCTCTTTTAAAAATAAACTTATATTTTGAATTTCATCGCGATAGCTTTGAAATTGCGTCTGTAATCGTGTCGACAGACGGACACACGGAAATCGACTCGGGAGATGATGCTGATCAAAAATATATATATTTTTCTATACCTGCCACGCCTCCTTCTTGGCGTTACAATCGGAATGACAAAGTTAATATACCCCTTACGCAGTACCCGTTGGGGTATAAAAATAAAATTTTGCATTTAGCATAAATCCGTTTTGAATCCGTGTTATTTAAAAAACTTGTCCGTCGCAAATTCGCATTATTTGGAATAAACTAGTTCGTCTCGAATTCGCATTACTTTGAAAAAAAGGAATCCGTCTCAAATTCGTATATGAAGTCCGTTCTGAGTTCGAGACGGTTTCGAAAAGTAAGTCCTTCTCGACTTCAAAACGGATCGGTTGGGCACATTGGGAACATATAAATATGCAAATACATTTATTTTGCCTAAACTAACTTCTTTTGCAAATAAATAAAAAATATTAAGAAAACTTATGTGACCTTATAGGAATTGCTACCAGTGTAAGATTTTTATATATCGCACAAAATCCTATAAATATAAATTGTGCGTTTAATTAAATGTTTATACACACATTTTCTAAAACTTTTATGCCGACTTCAAAATACTCATGTTTTTAAAAAGCTTTGCATCATGCCAGAATTATAAGGTAGGGCCGACTCGGAGAGGAATGAAGTAGAAAGCAGAATAAAGCGGGCTAGATTTCAAAATCCACGGTGGCGGCCGTGGCGTAGTGGGTAGAGTGTGTGACTCTTACGCCAGACAACCCAGGTTCGTATCCTCCATCCGACACAGAAAGTTTTTTCAATTGAATTAATTTTTCTATTCGGCCGTCACCTCTCTGCAGACAATGGCAAACCTCAGAGAGGATAAACTGCCATGAAAAGCTTCTTGAGAACATGAGCCGTTCGGAGTCAGCGTAAAACATGTAGGTCCAGTTCTCGATCATTTCTGTGCAAACATTTCACATCACACACAACACAATTGATCATTAGAAGCTTGGTCAATGTCCTTTCAAGGGCTGAAATGGCCATTTCGTTTTTTTTTTTTTTTAGATTTCAAAATCAGCTGTTCATCGCGAATTTCTTTATGCTCACGTTTCGAAGTTGTTTTTAGGTTAAAACTGTTACAGGTTTTTTTTTCTAATTTTAAGACTTTAACATTTTATAGTTTTTATTACACTTTTTTTATAATATTTTCACTCAAATTATCACAAATTTTAACACCCGCGACCGCACTGTTTGCAACTTGGAAACATAAAATATTTTCTTCATTTCTCCTTTAAGTCGCATGAGTTCCTTTGTTAACAATTGTAGCGTTTTTGATGTTAATTTGTCAAAAGGTCAACTCAAAAGTAGATTAAAATTAGTTGTGTAATAGATCTATGTATACGCATGGTTAGTTGTTACGTCTTGTGTTGTCCCTGAGCCCAACCCATTTATTGGTGGGTAAATTTTTCCCACATTAACTTGTTTGTGGTCACGGGTATCCATAACATTGATATTTTCAATGATTACTGGGTAGTGGCTTTAGATGGGTTAATGCTGAGGAAGTGCGATATAGCTGTAGTAGCTGAACTCTATTGTTATTGCATTATATTTGCAATTTCTACGAAATTCGTCGTTTTGACAACTAACCAACCTTTTCAATATCCACTCTTCGTTGACACGTGAGGGCACTAAGCGAAGCGGCCCTACCTTATAATTCTGCCATGGCTTTGCATGGCATTTTTTACTCTCTGAGCTTTGCAATTGTTTGCAGAGAGGTGATAGTCGATCAGGAAAATTATTTATATTTAAAAATTGTTTGTCAGTTTAAATTTAAACCCGCGCCTACCCTGGTTCTTTGGCTAACGAGCCACGAACTTTTAACATTGCGCCACACATGTTTAATCATCACTGATCGTTTATCTAATTAACAGCCAAGTTCATGAAAACCATTATAATAATTATAATATTTCAGTTGAAACGCCCACTGAAAAAGTAGAGATGCCCATAGATCCTAACGAGGAGAAACGTAAACAAGCAAATGCTATAAAGGAGCGTGGTAATGAGCTTGTAAAACTACGCGAATATGTCAAGGCCATTAAGGAGTATACAGAAGCTATCGATGTATTTCCAGAGGATGCTTGTTTCTATACCAATCGTGCGCTGTGTTACCTGAAATTAAAAAAGTAAACGCAATTCTTAACCAATTGTAAATTAATCGATAATTTCAAATGTTAAAATTATTTGCAGATATTATGATTGCATTGAGGATTGTGAGCGCGCTATTGAAATCGATAGTCTGGCGATTAAAGCTTATTACCGACGCATGCTGGCCAACGAGGAACTCGGTAATGATAGGAATGCACTTAAAGACTGCACAACAATTCTTGTGATTGATCCCAATAATAAGGATGCTAAAATAAGTTTGGAGCGCATAAATAAAACATTGCGTGCAAATGGTAAGATATGTGTTCCACAAACCAGTTGTAGCTTAATGTAAAGACTTAAGTTTTTATTGTTTTACTTTGTTTTACTTTCAGTTAAGTCCATAACTGGTCCAAATTTTTGCCCCGTACGCAGCGATATGTGTTTTATTGAGGCCATTGATAAGCCTCCGCATGCTCGTTCCAAAAAACTTCTACTTCGTGTACCCATAACAGATGTTGTCGGCCCCAAGGACTCCAAAAATCAATCAAATTCAAATATGCAAGTAACCGATGAAGTAATCGATAAACTCTTCAACAGCGATTGTGGTCCATTTGTAGAAGTTAAAAAAGAAACGGAAAATATAAAAACAAATACAAAAAAATCTACACCAGGTGTTAAACAAACCAAAAAATCGTCACCAAAAGCTAAACAAACCATGAAATCGCCACAAAATGTCGTCGAGTCTGATACGCATAGTCTTATTGATATGGTTCAATTTAAAAAGTATAAAGAAAGCATAGCTGCCGAAGCACAAGAAGAAAATCAAACCGAAAATTTAAATCAAACAGAAAAAGAAATTAAAATAGAGAAAGCAAATGAAACACAAAAAGAAGAGCAAACGGAAGAAGTTAAACAAACAGTAACAGAAAAGCAAATTGAAAAAATAGACAGCAATAAAATTGCAAATGCTTCGATAAACACTCCTGTTAATTCCGCTGAACAAAAAGCAGGCATTACCAACACCATTAATGCAGATGTAATAATTTTTATTAATATTTACAAACAACTTTTTTTAATTCTAAATATTTGTTTCCTTTATTCTATTCTTTAGAAACCTGTCCCTGTTTCACCTGCCTCAACAGCTCAGTTCTATGCAAATTGGAAAGAACTGTCTCCAGCACAAAAATATCAGTACTTAAAGGTGAGTCACTTTCAATGCATTCAGTAAATTATTCAGTTACAATCTATATATGGCCAAATGCAACTAGAATTTAAAAACTAGTTTAGTTTCTGCTAACCATCTTTACATAAAAGGAAATAAAAGTATCTAAAAAATATGTCAATTGTCATCATGTGAATGCATTAGGTTTACAATCCTTTCAAAAATCTATGTATCTCAGTTAGTTAAGAATATATAGGTTACTTACTTACTTAGGTGGCCGACCTCATCAGCTCTCGCCAGGCGCCTATGCTTTGCGCGCGCTTTCTCCAATCGGATACACCAAGTGCTGTTAGGGCTTCCTCGGACTGGTCCATTCATCGGAGGCAAGAAGCACAGGTAGTGCGAGCATCTTGTAGAGTGTAAGGCTCTGGATCTTAGTTGCTTACTGAACCCGTAGTAGCACCTATTAGCAATTATTGTTCTTCGCTTTATCTCCAAGCTGACTTCGTTGTTGTTATTACTCACTAATTAAAACTAAGCCAACCTCGGATAAAAATGTATAGGTTCGATATATATATATATATAAACCTATAAATAGGTTAGGTTTTAAAAATTCAAGATGGTGGATCCAATATGGCCGACCAAATTTTATAGAATGCTTCAAAATTACGAAGTAAAATCGACCCCTTTGCGCGAAACTATCGTATGTGCCAAAAACCAAATTTTACAGGAGAGCGTTTTTTCTACTTTAGAGGCATGGTACGAAAGGGATGCATAAAAGTGAGCAATCCGCTTCACATTCTACGCCCCTAATAAAAAATTGCGCCCCCAAGAAAAAAATGCATTGATAAAATATAGTAATTTTTAGGCGTTAGTATAGCGATTTCAGCTGCAATATTTGACCAGGTGATGCGTTGTAGTATGTAGAACAAATTTGCATCAAGTAGCCAATTTCGAAAAAATGGCACATACGATAATTTCGCACAAAGGGTCAATATGCATAGGGCGCTTTTTGAGCTCGCTGATTACAAATTTGGGTTAGATTCAAAGCAAAAAAGAATATTTCTAGTTTAAGTTAAGATATTTTCTGCACTTTTGGTTGTGGTTCGAAATCGATGTAACTGTATTGATGTGAAAAAGATTCACAAAAAAAAACCAAAAATTTTGTTATTTTTTTATTTAAAATGCGCCACATTGGTTTTTAAAGTCATTATTATGCGAATCTGACTGCACCAATCGATAGAGCGACCTAAAAAAAAGTAGAGTAGGTACGTTTGGAATTTTTTATTTAATTTTCTTATGGCAGAAAATAAGTCTCAAACATCTTTTGAAAATTGCGGCTAAAAAAGTTTCACTTAAAGGAAAAACATAGTAAAATTTTTGATTTATAATTAAATTAATTTTAAATTATTATGGTATTCTTATCTTTTTGTCAACAAGTTAACTATTGAAAATTAATACACTGCCACCATTTGTTTATCTTCTGTTTTTCAGTCTATTGAAGTTCGCAACTTATGTAAAATTCTTGGAGCTAGCTTTGACTCCGACACACTAACAGATGTAATCAACACTCTGCATGATTTCTATATGCCCAACAAAGAGACAAACCTAGCAGCCACACTTCTAGCAGTCAGCAAAAATAATCAGCTTGCAATCTTGTCATTGCTTATGTCAACAGAGGAACGCAAAGGTTGGTTTTGTAAAATATTTCCTTACCATAGTTGGACACATATTGTTATAAAACGCATGTGTTTATTTTTTGTTCATGTTATTTTATTTTGTTTTTTTGTTTATAATTGCAGCTATTACTGAAATTCTAAACTCTATTAAGGAAAGCAAGGCACACACCGCGACTGCTGCATTGATTGCAAAAAATTTTAATTTACAATAAATTAAATTTTAAACTTAATTTAAGAAAGCAAAAATGAAAAAAACAAATAAATAAAATATGCTTTCTTCTCTAAATAAAATTCATTGAAAAAGCAAACGTAACCTCGTGTGATTCATTCGTGTGGGCTTAAATGAGATGAAGTAAGAAGCTTTGGAATAATAAAAGGACGACTTTTTGGGAAATTATGAAAAAAAATACACCGGATTTTTCCTATTGTATTCATGTTGAATTTCAGTAGCAGGAAGAACTTCTTTAAAAAACAAACCAACATTTAAATAAAATTTAAAAAATTAAAATCGGCTTGCAATAATATGTGAGCAGTACAAAACTTTCTGGTAAGGTGATTTCTTTATCCAGTGCTCAAAACATACTTAAATATGCTACCCAAGATTTTGTTGACATGCCTTTTTGGCATGGAAACTTTAATCTTTATAAAAAGTAAAGTACTTAATTCAAATGTTGCCTTAATTCACTGAGAGAGTATAAAAAAGCCAAATATTTTCAAATAAACTTATTTTTTTCTATAATAAACTATAAATTTTATTCTTTAAACCTTTATCCTTAAAGGGGAGAAAGAACTTTGCAATTTTGAAAAAAATCGTATGTACTTTTCTCGCAGTTTGAAAAACCGAAATCTACCCAGTGAACTAAAACTACCGTTTTTTAATTCATTTATGAACGTTTTCGGGTAGAAACGTTAATTTTCGGCACTCATAAATAAACCCTTTTGGTATCATTCGTTGGACTAAAATGTCTCTCAAAAATGAACCTTATTTTGTTTGGAAATGAATTAAAAAAGAGCCATATATTGTACTGTTGTTGTTCGGAAATGTGTTAAGAAAAGAACCATAGAAAAGTTATTTTCCGGCACTCGGAAATGAACCCTTTCTGAATCAATCGCCGGACGATAATTTGATAAAGGAAAATATGCGTGATTGTTTCCAATTTGACAAAATTTCTAATAATCTCTTCTTATCTCTTGAAATATCAAAATAGTAAAGTTATTAATTAGGAAATTTATTTATTACTTTTTTAGTATGGAATGTTGTCGTGGTTTTCAATCTATTTGGGCTTGATCTTAATTTTTGATAGAAATGTTCAAATGTTATGGCAAAAATTTATTCATTTCGGAATTTATTTATAAACAAAAAATGGTTCAATTATGAGAAATTGATTCCTCCTACTGATATGATAACAAATTATTCTTTTTTGAACTTATTTAGGAATACAGAACAGAAACATTTTTGATTGATTTCTGGACTCATTTATCAACACACAATGGTTCGTTTACGAGGATATGATAAAAACATTATTTTTTTCGACTCAAAATAAGTTCTTTATGAATTTTATTAATGGAAAGATTTAACGAATTTAATCTTCTATAGTGAGCATTTTTAAGTGACAAAATAAAAAATTAAAAAAAAAATTCTACCCAAAAACGTTCGCAAAACTCTCACCTTACTCAAAACATTCGCTTATGATTCAGTGGGTATCTATCTATATTATTATTACGCAAGTGAATTTTTTGTGGTAGTTATCAAATCTTACTGTAGACGCGATTTTCATAAATAGGGTAGCAATTGAAAGGTCCTGATCTGTAGATGTGCAATAAGGTTTTCTTTTTATGAAAGCTGAAACTGTTTTTTATGAAAAAAAACAATTATCTTTGTGATGCCTAGAAGTATGTGATATATTTTTACTATAATGCTATGATAAGTTATAACGGCTACTTAACAATTCAACAGAAACATTGAAAGTTTCTATGAAATCTTTGTTTCAAAGGTAAAAATGGTCATTAATATAAAAACAAAATTACCTAACACTAGATATTTTTTTATTTTAATATTTTCAGAGTTGTCGTACATAGTCAAGAGCAACGGAGCCCTCAAACTAGCGAGTCAGGTAGTCGAAGCGCTTTGGGTGGAGCATGGCTGCTCAAACGACAGATTTTGCAACAACAAAACTGTGAGGACCATAAACGTCAGATGAAAAAGGCACCAACAACAATAAGAACACTAAAATTCGAACAGCTGACTTTGACATTCAACTCCCTTTTTACCCCAACCTGATATTTTTTTAGCAAAAGAAGAGCTGAATGATTGAAACTGTCCGACTGGAGCCGAGAGCTGATGCAAGTGGCAGAAGGCTACCGTTTTAAAAAAAGATCCAAAACTTGAAGATCTTATTTCATTCTTGGCGACGAGATTAAATAGCATCTGCTCCAATTTATGAAGATTAGTCTAGGAATGATTTACTTGAAAGACGCTAGGGTGCCCATACACAAAATGACAATGAAAGTTTTAAAGCGTCTGTTTGGAGATTATATCCAAAGAACCTGCATTCTGGACTAAAAATTACTCAAATTGCAGCCTACATTAATGCTGGGGTATTTAATGAAATCTACACTGTCATTATCAGAGTTATGAATAAGTTAAATATAATTGTTGGCACTTACTCCAAAGTTTTCGCCGGAACCATAGATGAGACGTGAGTAGCGAGACTGAACCGGATGAGTCTTTATATGACAAAAGCAGCTTGTACAGCCCGGAAACAGCAGCAAATCTGACATAACCAACTTTTCGAGGAGACTGAAAGCTTTTATACGCGCCTGGAATCGCTAATTGAACGGTAAGTTATTAAAACTAATAGTTTTATAGTAATGGAAAATTAAACGTAATTATATCGAACTTGAATTTTCAAAAAATGCTTGTGCTGTCCTTCAAAATATTATTGATCGATCAGGCTAAAATTTTGTAAAGTTTATGTTTATATTATTAGGTCTATTTCCGTAACTTGAAGTTACTCGAAGGCGTTTCTTTACACATTTTTATAGCGTGGCCAGAGATACGCCAGAGAACCCTGGTTCGAATACCACCTGACATAGAAAGTTTTTTTTTCAATTAAATTAATCTTTCTGTTCCGCCGTCACCTCTCTGCAGACAGTGGCAAACCTCAGAGAGTAAAAACTGCCATGAAAAGCTTCTTGAGAACATAAGCCGTTCATAAAACTTGTAGACCCAGTTCTCGATCATTTGCGTTTAAACATTTCACAACACACACAACACAACAATTGATCAAAAGAAGCTCGGTCAAAGTCTTTTCAAGGGCTGAAATGGCCATTGCGTCTATTTTTTTATATGTAAACGTGACATGTGAAAATGCCGGGCTAGTATCAGTACAGAAACCTCGAAAATAGGGACGCACAAGCAGTGAGTCGTAGATGTAAATATACGAAAATATGGCATATCTTAAAAGTCCTCACGGAACACTGCATGGTGGCAGCTGACGCGACGGATGACAACTGTAGGAAGTGCACAGAACCAGGCCCGGCTGAAGCCTTGGAAAACCTACTATACACCTGCCCCACCCTACTTAGATCGAGGCTAAAATACCTCGACTCATCGACGTTTCCAGCACTAGAATATGTGGCCAAAATCTCTCCGGAAATTCTCCTAAGATTCGCGAAATGAACGCAAATCTTACCCGACTTTAAATAACTCCATACAGGCTCCTTACACCCACTAAGGTACCACTAAGAACCAGAATGGTCTATGTAAGCTTCCACCAGGAGGCAGCCGTATTTATCTAAACTAACCTATATACTACTGTGAGCAAAAAATACTTGGAAATTTGAATCAATATTTTTTGGGGATTCTGACAGCGACAAATGTTTCTATTTTCAAGGTTTTTTTATAATTTCTGAAACTACTCAACAACGCAGTTCCATTAAATTTTGTGTGCGGAATGAATTTTCTGCTGCTGAAACGTTGAACATGTTGCAGAAGGCCTTCCGTGAGCAAGCTCAATCGAAAACAAGAGTTTATGAGTGGTACAAAATGTTCAAAGAGGTTGGAGACATCAAAGAATTAGTACTCTAAAATCGTTGATTAACAGTCCGTGATCTTACTGACCTTGTTGGAATATCGGAAGGATCAGTGAAAACTATTTTGAGTGACCGTTTGGGCCTCAGAAAAGTGAAATCTCGATTGGTACCAAAAACGCTCAATTTCATGGGAAAAACAGCGCCGCGTTGGTATGTGTGACTCGACCCATATCGTTCCGGAACCACCGTATTCGTCTGACTTAGCACCATGTGACTTCTGGCTATCCGCTAAACTCAAGAGACCGCTTCATGGACACCGTTTTGAATCGACAGAAGAAGAAATTGATGGCTATACCGGAAGAGAACTTTGCAGCACGTTTTGAAAACTGGAAAAAAACGTTAGCACAAGTGTATTACATCCAGGGGAGTGGAGGTTGGGACTACTTTGAGGGGGATGAAATGAATTTAGAAGAATAAATAAAGATTTTTGATTTATGAACAAATCCCCGAAATAAAAACTTCCTCGGCAAATTCTGGCAACGAGCTCTGTTCACCTTCAATAAACCAGGATGCAGTGACATTTATTTTTTACTTATTATACAGGGTGTCCCGCAATTGAGTGCACCTATTTACGGAGCTGAAAGGTTATGTCGAGCTGAGCAAAACATCGTAAAACGTATAATTTTTTTAGTACAGCCAACTTTTTTATTTTTTAAGATATGTTTATGTTTTTGGTGTTATTGAAAAGAAAATTGAATAAATTACAAAATTGATCTTAAAAAAAATTTAATTTATTACGCGAAATTCTGAGAAATTTGCACTCAAAATTGAAATTTGGTAGTTTCAATCGATCATGTTCACACACGAGCACAGCTCGGTAATGGTTAAGTTGGTGGGATTTGCTGATATACCGTTGGAAAGGTGATGTAATTGCCTTAAAATGAGCTATCAAAATAAGTTTTATGTAAGTCAGTTTTTCTGCTAGAAACAATAAGTGTATCAAGGTCGTGAAATATTAATTAAAACTGTAGCTCCTAAGAATGTGAAAATAGACCCCCCCATCCCATACGATTTTTTGCTCAGCTCGACAAAACCCTTCAGGTTCGTATATAGTTGCACTTAATTGCGGGACACCCTGTATATTATTCTTCTGATGCTTATTCTTCTTTACTTGTGCTTTGCATAACTTTTTGATTTAATCGATTTTGAGTAAAAAAATGTATCGATAAAAAAGATAAAATCGTTATCGTTAAAAATTAAAATATATGTATATAAGCAAACATATTTCTTTTTAATAAAAAAATAAAATTTAATTAAAAATAAAAATGAATTAAGAAAAATAAATAAGCACTCCTAAACAAGGGATCAACGGACTTGATGAAAATATGATTTAAGCGGATCTAAGTCCCACATTTCGACTTTCGCCGCTTTTATGGAGGGAAAAAAAGTTACGTATCATCAAATTGTACCATATAAGAGAGTCTTGTTTAAATATTTGTTTACTTTAAAGTCTACGAAATAATTTAATTGATCACCTGACTCAGAACAGATCATTCATAATTAAATCACACTTGTTCAAAATGTCAAAATTATGTTAAGCCGCCTTGTGTGTTACTGCTGCTTGCCTACTATTGCGGGAAGAGTACTTTCGTGTCATGTATAGGGCATTGAAAACATTAAATTAATTAAACTTTATGCAGTGTCAGACATAAATCACAACAACTCTAAAGCGCGTACTTAATGTGTTTGATTATTTTATTGTTGTGATAGTAAAAGACGCAGTTTTTGTTGTTATTATGGGGGTGTTTATTTGTTGCTCAGATGAACTTCATCAGCTTAACAACCATTAAATAAGTGAACTAAATCGGTTTTTCTCGCTCTCTTGCGCGCTGCCTCATCTACACACCGCTCTCTCCATTCAACCATCCGTCATCTATCATGCAAAGTTGAGATTTTTTATTTGTTTTATCTAAAGTTATTGTTTTTCTTCTAGTAAACGTTGGAATTTACATGCATAAATTATAAAAGGCAAACAAAAAAAATAAATAAAACAAAAACAAAACAATTAATTAAATCTTATCGGAGTGTACGAAATTCACCAAACGTTCGTGTCTATTATATGGACAGTATCGATCGATGGGCATCGATGGCAAGTGCCACTAATGACGATGACGACGACCAACCAACTAGTTTTTCACAAACAAAATTCGATCTTTGGTGGTGATCGTGGTGTCCGAACTTGCTGGTTGATCGACGACAACGATAATATCACCAACGTCGCACGAGGCACGGTGAGCGGAGCTGAAACGATCTACCAACCAGTCAACCAGTTGCTGCCCATACGCCATCGTAGTTGGATATCGTTGAATGTGAAACGAGCGCCGACGCGAAACGCACGGAAGGAATACGCGTAAATTTCATAAAAAACAAAAAGAAAAAAATTAAAATAATTGATAACTTGTAACGAAAAATTGGCGAGATTTGTGCGAAACTCTAAATTTATTGTTATCAAAAGAGAAAAGTTTTCAAATTGCTAAAGAATTCGTTAAAATAAATCAAAAATTTTAAATCCACATTTAAATTGAATATTTCAATAAAAATACAAAGAACGAATGAAATTCGTAGATAAAAGAAATAAACCTGATTCCATTTAGAAATTGCTAAGAGGTACTTGTTTCAGCTACACTTGGAAAAAATAAGTAAAATAACAAAACCAAGTCTCTTAGATTAAACAAAAAATCACCAAAAAAAAAAAACATACAGATTCTTATTTGTGCTAAAAAATTTCATCATATTACGCTAAAAATTTATAAAATCCAATTGATTATTGTGCTCAATGCAGTGGAGAAGCTTCTTTTTTATCAGCTGCTGCCAAATTTCTGACAGTGTGCATGCGATAAAATGAAAAACAAAAAAAAATAAAAAAAGTATAGCTATTACATACCAACAAACCAAAATCACAACCACATACTAACTAGTAAATCTCTGCTCTCTAAGCAGAGCTATGATTGGGATTTTTTATTGCTGCTACTCTGATCATCATCATCATCGGTGTATTTAAGCGATCGCATCTTTAAGCTCAGCTTGAATCTCTTGTTGTCGCTGTTGTTGTTGTTGTTTGTGACATGTGGCTCTCTGGTTGCTCAGACCTTCTCCGTCCCCCCCTCCACCCAATCGCAAAATACCCTTCACAGTATTCAACATTTCTCCATTGTTGTTGTTTTGAATGTTGTTGTAGTTGTTGATGTGCAAATCAACGTGTCGCATACTTCGACTAACCAATAAACAACCGGTTCGTTCGGTTTAGATACAAGAAAAATACAAAAAGCTATCATCAAAGAGATAGACAGACAGATCTAACCCAAAAGATTTCGGAATCTGAAGATTGTTGTTGCTGAAATGATAACAACTTAAAATATATAGAAGCATAAATATAACTATTGAGGCTTTCTGCTATTTTTAACTTATTCAAAACTGTGGCTTTGTCGTTGGGCTAAAATCAAAAATTGTAATGTTTTTACAGAGCATAAAAAGAAGTACATCAACAGCAACAATAAATACCACAAGACACGTACCTCGTGTATAGTTGTGTCTAGCTATAAATCTAGGAACTTGCACAAAATAGTTCATTTGGTCTCTTAGCATCAGGGATGGAAAATAACGATTATGTTTTAATTTGTGAAAAAGAATTTTAAATTTAGCAATATGATGCTAGGGAGTCACGAAATACCATTTTTGACATCATTTTTTGTGATTCTTCAAACAGAAATCACCTTAAACCAATTATTTTTGATCAAATTTTTTCTATCAAATATAACATTTATTTTTTTATCGTTATTTTTCGATCAAATATAACAATTTTTTTTATCGTTATTTTTTCGATCAAAAATAAAAATGATTTTTTATCGCAGTTATAGGAGCACTTTGTGTTCAACTACTGTATTGATTTGTTAAAATCAATTTTTAAAATATTGTATTGATTTTTTGTTTTCAATTTTTGTTTTTCAATTTTGTTAATTTGGTATCAAAGAAAGATCCAAATGGTTGGAGACCTTGCGTTGATTATAGACGACTCAATTCTGCGACAGTACCTGATCGATATCCTTTTCCACACATACACGATCTTAGCATAGAATAACGTGATAAATCCGTATTTTCAAAAATTGATCTGGTACGCGCTTACCACCAAATTCCTGTAGCACAAAAAGATATACAGGGTGTCCCGCAACTATTTGAGTGCAACTATTTATGGAGCTGAAAGGTTATGTTGAGCTGAGCAAAAAATCGTAGGGAGGGGGGGGGGCTATTTTCACATTATTAGCAGCTACAGGGTTAATATTTCACGACCTTGATTCGCGTTATTGTTTCTAGCAGAAAAACTAACTCACATAAAACTTAATCTGATAGCTCATTTTAAAGGCAATGAAATCACCTTTCCAATTGTATATCAACAAACCCCACCAACTTAACCGTTACCGATCTGTGATCGTGTTAAATTAATCGATTGAAACTACTAAATTTCAACTTTGATTGGACATTTCTCAGAATTTTGCGTAATAAATGAAACCTTTTTTTTAGATCAATTTTGTAATTTTTTCAATTTTCTTTGCAATGACACCAAAAACATAAACATATCTTTAAAAATATAAAAGTTGGCTGTACTAAAAAAATTATACTTATTAGAAAATAATGATAAATAATGACGTTACAATTAGTTATGCAGTAGATAATAGCATTCTTTTCTAATAAGTATAATTTTTTTAGTACAGCCAACTTTTTTATTTTTTAAGATATGTTTATGTTTTTGGTGTCATTGAAAAGAAAATTGACTAAATTACAAAATTGGTTCTAAAAAAAAATTTCATTTATTTCGCGAAATTCTGAGAAATTTGCACTCAAAGTTGAAATTTGGTAGTTAAAACCAATTGATTTCATCTTTACACGAGCACAGCTCGGTAACGGTTAAGTCGTTGGGATATCGTATAGCAATATCGTAGCTCTCTACTCTCCGGAATACCTTAAATCGAAGAAATTACATCATGTGAAATCAATATTTATACCTTACAAAAATAACAAAATTCTGACCAAACACTTTTCATATTATTGTAGTTAAAACTCCAATAGTTTAAAATTCAATCTGAAACTGATTGATAAACCAAGTTTAAAAATAAAAATATGGTGTGATATGTCTTTTAAAATCTATAAACCCTACCTCCCACCATCTATGCGTCAAATTATATTTCAGAAATTACATTATTTATCCCACCGTGGTGTCCGTCCAACGAGGAAATTAATTCAATCAAAATATTTCTGGCCCCATATGTGCGTACAGATCTTAATGAATGGACAAATAAGTGTGTCGAATGTCAAAAATCAAAAGTAAAAATATACAGGGTGTCCCGCAATTGAGTGCAACTATTTACGAAGCTGAAAGGTTATGTCGAGCTGAGTAAAAAATCGTATGAGAGTGGGGGGTCTATTTTCACATTCTTAGGAACTACAAGGTTAATTAATATTTCACGACTTTGATTCACATTATTGTCTATAGCAGAAAAACTACCTTACATAACTTATTTTGATAGCTCATTTTAAAGGCAATGAAATCACCTTTCCAACGGTATATCAACAAACCCCATCAACTTAATCGTTATCGAGCTGTGATCGTGTGAAGAAGAAATCAATCGGTTGAAATTACCAAATTTCAACTTTGAGTGCAAATTTCTAAGAAGTTTGCTTAATAAATGAAATTTTTTTTTTAAATCAACTTTGTAATTTATTCAATTTTCTTTTCAATGGCACCAAAAACATAAACATATTTTTAAAAATAAAAAAGTTCGCTGTACTAAAAAAAGTATACTTATTGGGAGAAATAAAAAATATATATAATGATCAAATCCTATACGAATGTAATTTAATATAAAAATATAAATGACTAAAATTATATTTTCAATCTTAAATAAAAGTTTTCTTTTGATCGTTTTTTTTCATTCAGATATAAAAATAATTTTATGATCGAAATAATAGTTATGTTTTGATCGATATTTTTTCAATTAGAAAACGTTCTTTTTTTATCGTTATTTTGCCGATCAGAAATAAAAATTCTTTTTTAATCGATACTTTTTTCAATCAGAAATAAAAATCAATTCTTGATCTATATTGTTCCGATCAGTAATCAAAATAAAATTATTTTTTATTTAATTTTTCCATTAGAAATTAAAAGTAATTTTTCAATCGTTATTTTCAGAGATGAAAATAATTTTGTGATTGTTATTCTTTCAACCAGATTAAAAAAAGTATTTTTGATTGAAATAATAACGATTAAAATTTTAATAAAATCAATATTTACATATTAAACTGTAAGAGTTCAAGTTAAAAACTTATTGAGCGTATAAAAAATAAAGGTAATACGTACCACCCTTCGAACCCATATTTACTATCATAGAAGCAAATCGTCCTAGGCAAGGATTTGAAAAACGTTTTTGACAAGGATAAGGACAAGATTTTAGACAAGGATTTAGGAAAAGATTTGAAAAGTATTTGGGCAAGGATTTGAATATATAGGTATATGGGCATTTCCGCTCAAAGCTACACCCTGAGCAAAAAATTTAAAGTTTTTAAAAATGTATTATTTTATGATGTTATCTTAGAAAAACTTCTAAGTTTTATTGATTCAAGCAATTTATATATACTCGTAAATTCATTTACCTTAATGAACAAACTGTCTGCATTGTTTCACAAATGTAGTTTTTTCTTTTTAAGCAAATGTTTAGTAAATGTTTCGTTAAGTTTTTGTTTTAGTTGGAAGGTATTTTGGCTAAAGATAATAATGAAATGATTGAGGCAAAGAGAGAACAATATATTTAATTTGTTTTTTAATGACTTAATCACATAATTAAACTGAAGTGGAGTGATGTGTAACACTTTTCTTTTTGCTTCAATTAAAATGTTAAAAAATTACATTTTTGATTGGTTTAAAGTCCTATTCCTCGCTGGAAATGTTGAATATTTTGACAAATGGATTACGTATAACAAAAATTTCAAATATGACTTTTTTGGTCTTTTTCAAAACTTTGGGGTGATGTGTAACACCATCAAAATGTTGTTTTAAAGGCAACAGAAACTTTAACTTTTTATGTTTATTTTGAGTTTTTATGTTTAGTGAAAGTATTGTGACAAAAACTTAATGAAAGAATAAAAATATCTCGTAGAAATGTCTGAATTTCAATGCACACACACGTATACGTTAAAAAAAAGAAAAAATACTGATCGATAACTTCAATAGAACATATCAACGACTTTATTAATAAAAAAAAAGAAAGAAAAAAATAAATTTCAAATATAAAATGAAAATTGTCGGAAACATCCATATCGGAGTGATAATTCTCGCATATAAAATTGCTCACAAAAAATAAAAAATGGCGCTTGCATTTGTTGCATTCAAGTGCATTTTTGTGATTTAAATGTAATTTAAATGTAAAAATCTCGTTCTTCTTTGGATGACGATGAATAGCGGCGGTTTCGCGGCCGAGCATCTTGCCTGCAGCTTTCTTTGTTTGTTTAATTTTCATTTTCTATTCCATTTTTTTTTCCACCTCCTGTAATTGTAAAGGTTTCTGTGGCGTTGTCAGAACACAGCTTTCCATTGAACACCGAATTATAATGTGTAAGATGTGTTACACATCACCCCACCGTGTGTGTTACGCATCATCCCAATGTAAGCCACTTTTTTTATTGATGGTATTTTACCACTAAGTTTAAAAATACAAATACTCTCGTTATATTTAAACATATTAAGCAATATAGCATTTTTTACATCTACAGGGTTGTCAATATTCGAAGCGCCCATCTGGCAATACTGTAACTTTCCGCAGTGATGCCAAATCGACTAATGACATACCGCGTTTGAAGCGTCATTCCAAGCAAATGTTTACAATGGAACAGTACACGCCACGCGAACGCTCTAAAATTGTTGAAATTTACATTCAACAAAACAAGTCAATAGTGAAAACTCAACGTGCTTTCAAAAAAAATAAATAAAGTGAAAAGTGCGCCTTCCAAGAAAACAATTTATCGTTTATATGAAACTGAAAATCCACAAGAGATTCAAGAGGTACCTATTCACGATGCAAAAGTCACTGTTTGGTGCGGCGTTTGTGCTAAAATGCTCATTGGGCCGTTCTTTTTCGAAGATGATAATGGCCACAGGGTTACTGTCAATCAGGAGCGTTATCGCGATATGATAAACAATTTTTTCATGCCAATCGTTCGTCGAAAGCGTATCAGGCACTACTGGTTTCAACAAGACGGCGCGCCACCACACACAAGCCGCACTACAATCGATTTTTGCCAGATGGGCGCTTCGAATATGGACAACCCTGTACTCACTTTTAAAATCTAATGAAAATTTTATTCGAAACGCTATTTTTTATAAATTTAAAAACAATTTTTGGCAAAAACCTGTGGCAACCTGTTGCTTCATGAAATACTTGGCATAAAGCTCACAAATGTAATTCTTAAAAATTCATTTTTTTAAGAATTGCTATAAACAAAAATCCGTCTAGTTTGTTTTAGTTTTTGCATTTTGCAACGATTCGTACTCCAAAACTCTCAGCATTAGGAACACCACTAAATCGAATACCGATTACCCGAAACCGATTACCTGATACCGAATACTGATATTAGTAATAGCTGACAGGGAAGAAAACCCTAAAATGCTCGACAATTGACCAGGACCAGCTGACACTCTTAACCCTTACGAATACCCGAACACAACTGCTACTGACTGCACGACCACCTTGTGCTGCAGAATTATTATAATAAACGATTGATATTGTCAATTAAAATTATACTATAAATTTTAAACCGCATCTTCTTATTTAACCAAAGGTTAAGGTGGATTCTTTGTTCGATCCCGGAGCGGCTGAGCTTACCTCAGCTTTTGATAAAACTACTGTTATAAATGGCTTTCAACCCCTCTAACACCAACGAAAAGGGGCGAGTGGCAGTTTTTTTCAACACCATTTTAATCTACGCAAAAATGCGATTCATTAGACTAGATTTGTTCCAGATCGAATTTCATACTTAAATTTAACATGGGCACTACACCTAGAAGAAATTTCAGTACGATATCTCAATTATTTTGTGCTTTATTTTTGTTTACTTTTCAGTGTTATGTCTGATTTGAAAATTCTCTACTAAAGCATATGAAAGTGTGCAGATACATTTTTTAGTTTGTTCCTGTTAATGTTGTAAAGCCTTAGTTACTATATTTTTTTTTAAACCAGGTTTTATACTAATAATAAAAATCCTTAAATTAAGCCGTATTTCTAAAAGAATCTAAAAAATTATTCTCTCTCGCTCTCTCTTAATCATTTTGTCGTTCATTTAAGCAAGTGCTTAGCGTAAAAACATAATTTTCCACAATCACATCACAGTCATTTAGTTAGTTACTGAGCTACAGATACAGTTACTGGTTTTAAATGTGAGCGCGTTTAAAAATATTCAAAAGACCAGATAAAGTTTCAGCACAAAATATAAAAAAAAAACAAGAGATGAAGATAAAAAAAGAATTCAATCACGATTAAAAAAACAAAAAAATTCCAGCTAATTCATGCATATCCAACGCTGTGACTACTATACAACTAATCAATTTTTATTTACGTCAAGCAGCCTAAAAGTAACTACGAAATAAGCAATATATAAAAAATTTAAATAAATATCTTAGAGATGAGTTATTTGTGTAAAAGCTTCAAAAGAATTGATGTGTGAAATAAAGTAAAGAATAATCATAATCATTAAAGTAAAAATTTACTTAATAACTTTGAGATAAAAATAGTACTCATTATTTAATGGAAAAATTAAAAAAAAAAAAATCTAAAAATGTTAAACAAGTGCTAAATGTTTTTAAAATATAAAACTATGAATTTAACAAAAAAAAAACGAACAAATTAAAAAAAAACTAACTACAAATTTAAAAAAAAATAGAATCTTTTAGTTTATAATTCGGGAGCTAGCAATACTAAAAGTGCACATACACGGATTTCAAAATTTGTTTGTATTAAGATATAGTAAATAGCAATACGATTAAAATAAGCCCGGTATGACGGAGTCTATCCTGACACCAGGAGTTTTAAAGGTTTTTTTTTATTATTAACAAACAGTAAAAATTTGTACTTTTCGCGGAAATTAATTTTGACCAGCGCATTTTATTGTAAATTTTAATGGCTTTAAGAAAAACATGATATGACAGCTTCCATTGTGACGAAAAAGTCTGTCATACCTATTTTAAAAACATTTTAGTGCTAAAAATTTACTCTTATCACGAAATGACTTGTTTTTTTTTATAATTTGTCTCTTTTCATTCATTTCATTCTTTTCATATCATTATATTAGTATAGCGCTGACCCTCCGAGATTATAAAAAATGGACAGATTGACAGATTGTGAAGAAAAAATCTGTCATACCTATTTTAAAAACACATTATTAATGGTAAAATTTTACTCTTGTTTTTTTTTAATTTGTCTCTTTTTTGTATTCTTTTTAAATATTTTGGTATGACAGCTCGAAACTTGACGAAAACCTTCGTCATACAAGCTCAAACAAACGGAGTAGGGGCGTACATTCTAAATTTTAGAAAGCAGAGGGATAAAGAGTCATGCAGGGTTCTCAGTAAACCCTAAATTTCTCAGAGATTGTAAAATACAATGTAGCCGACATGGTGGAATTTGAGTTTGTCAACCATTGCTACATTGTATTTTACATTATACTATGTTGAGTTGAAGAAAATCAAGACAGACCTATTAAAAAATATGTATGTATGTTTGGTCGCCACGCAAAACTTTTACCAAAAAATAGAATTTCTGGGAAGATTGCTAATTCATTTTATTAACATTCTCTCCTTCAGTGCAACCAAATGGTTAAAAAGCAGTCTGCCTTCATGCCAGTAGTAGTTCAAGAACTGTCTTTTTCCATAAAGCAAACTAGTATTTTCAACATAGTGATATCATGGGAAATATCAATTGTCACTTTTGTTTATGGACAATTAGGTACTGAAAAGTTCCATATTCACGTATAGAATTAGATCACAGTTTTTTTTACTTTCGTGCCACAGTTGGTTATCAAGAGGATTTTTTATTTTAATTTGATGACTTAAGTCATCCCAGGCTCGATCCTCATATCACAGATGACGATCTTGCTGTTTTATTATTTTGTTAATTATATTTTTATTTATAAATATTAAATAGAAAAAATTTGTCGAAAAACCTTTGTCGGAAAGAATGCACTTTTCCCTTTTCGTACTCGCATCGAAAGTTGAACGTGCTACCATCTCACCATTGCCTCCCTTCCATCAAAGCGAACAAAATACAAACAAATCTGAAAGCAATCATAATATACATATTCCAATTTATTCCATAAGATTTATGCCAAAAAGAATTTATTGTTTATGCAAAATAATCATCAATTTTAATTTATCAAAACTCAATTTTAGAAATGCCTAAAAGTATGCTAATGTTTTTAAAAAAAGCCGCGTTCAGATTTTTAGCCAGTACTATACGTTCAGAGTATTGAACGAAAGACTCAATTCAATCATAAAAGAAAGAGAGAACTACTGATTGTTGATTTAACATAAGTATGAGCTACTGAAATAAATATGTCGACTTGGCCCAGTGGTTAGAACAGCCGACTATGGATACAAACGTACTGTGTTCAATTCTCAGTGGAAGCAATAATATAAAAATATTTAAATAGCCGTTTTTTCGATTTCATACAACTAGTGAGGCGAATTGCTGTGTTGTTGTTTTCATAAGAACCGTTCCGTTACATTGGTTTTATCCCCCATCTAGCTCGCCGTATGGTTGTATACGCGACTATAAAAGTTTCACTTAAAAAAAAAAAACATTTACTCAAAAATAAATATGTTCAACACGCTCCATTTTAATAATCTCGGAGGGTCAGAGCTATACTTCAAACTGGTATGGCAGGTGTTTTCGTCAAGTTTTGAGCTGTCATACCAAAATATTTAAAAAGAACTTATTACGTGATAAGAGTACAATTTTACCACTAACATGTTTTTAAAATAGGTATGACAGACTTTTTCGTTACAATGGAAGCCGTCATACCAATTTTTTCTGAAATCCATTAACATTTACAATAAAATGCGTTGGTTAAAATGAATTTCCGCAATAAGCGCAAATTTTTACTGTTTGTTAATAATAAAAAAAAAATACTGGTGTCAGGATAGACCCGTCGTACCGGGTTTATTTTATTCGTATTTCTATTTACTATATCTTAATACAAAAAAATTTTGAAATCCATGTAAGTGCACTTTTATGATTGCTGGCTCCTCGCCTATTAGTATTTCAGAGCGAAAAAAATAATATTCGAATTTGTATCTTTGTAAGTCATTTCAAATGAAAAGGCTTTTAAAATACAAAAATTAATTTACTTTAAATTAATTTACTTTAAATTAAATTAAATTAATTTAATTGTATACAATCAATATTGTCGTAATTTTTTCTCTAAATCTGTATTAAAACTAATAAGCTCTCATATTAAAACATATTTATGGCCAGTTGCAAAATCATAGCTAAAACTGATTAAAAAAAATGTACATCAATATGTTATAATTTATCGTAAATGGTAATATAACGGCCGTAACCTCTAAAAATTATGAACAAATATTTGTCATTATTAAATATAAGGTTTGTTAGAGATATACTCATAAAAACAAAATTTGTTGAGAAGAATACAGTCAAAAAATAGGTCCGTTCCTCTTCCGAAAAATCCTCTTTAAAATAGAGAAAACACAAAAAAGTAGGGGAACATTTTTCGAACTCATGGTGAAATTAAACAAGGTGAACGTAATTAAGGATGATAAATATACAAAAAAACCAAATCGCCATTTCAGCCCTTGAAAGGACTTTGACCAAGATTCTTATATCAATTGTGACCGAGAACTGGACCTACAAGTTTTATGCAAACTCCGAACGGTTTATGTTCTCAAGAAGCTTTTCATAGCAGTTTTTACTCTGTGAGGCTCGATCATTTGTGTTCAAACATTTTACAACACGCAACCACAATTGATCATAGAAGCTCGGTCAATTAATATAGGAGAACAGCTCGGTTGAACTGTCAGAATGAATGAAAGATAATCGGAAAAAATTAAATCTGTACATTTTTTAGTTAACAGCTGACAGTTCGAACAAAGGCGAAAAAGAGTAATTTTCTCTCAAGAGACTCAACCTATATTTATCAACCTTGAACGTGAGACAAACTCTAGAAAAGTGCATGGTGACAAGTGAAGCGAAAAATATTTTGAGAGAGGTGAAAAATTCACGCGCACCTTATTTATATTCACCATTCGAACTAAACTGGTTTAAACTGTCAAATAAAATCAGTTTATTACCTCCAGCGCTGGCTCGATGTGGAGCATTGGCGTTCTACGACGGAGACGGCATGCTAAATATATTAAACAATAATGAAATTAATTATTAAATTAACATTTATATTTAGCTTTTACACAATTTAGCATGTTTCTGATTTCCATATTTATTTCAAAAAACTTTTGATATTTTGCAATTGCTTTGCTTACTTAAAAGCAGCTGATTGAAAGCAGTTTGACACTTTTACAAAATTTGCCAGAAGAAATTTCTTCTTAAACTGAAATTTGACTTAAACTTGCATTCAAAATCGCACGTGATTAGCTTTGTGTTTTCGCCATTATCGAAGAAAAACTGTAAAATGCGGCGTATGTTTTCTTTGCTGGTGTTCATCTTTGACGTGCGCTCAAACAAAACTGAGTCAAGCAATTAAAAAGAAATTTTAGCTTTCTACAATACAGATACAAATTACAAAAGTTGAAAAAAATTAAAAATATAACTTATTAAAAATAATAATTTAATATATAAATTATTAATTAAATAATATATAATAAAAAATAATCTAGTTAATATAATTTAACTAGAAAGATAAATTTTGTGCGGCACGGTTCGATTTCAGCTCAATTTCATCTCTTAGGACGCGTTTATAGTGCCGGCTGGTTGCTGTGCCGAGCCGAGCCGAACTAAAAAGGAAAGCTGATAAACGCTGCTCATACAATCATATGAAATAAGCTCAGAGTGCGTATAGAGCTAGCTGAGCAGGCAGCTTAGAGTGACCTGCTTGCTCTATAAGCACTTTAAATTTATTTCATATGATTGTGTGTGCGCTCGCTTTAAGCTGCCTGCTCGACTGGCTCTATACGCACTTCGAGCATATTTCATGTGATAGTAAGTGCGCCGTTTTTCAGCTGATTCTTACTCACGTTCTGTAGAAAAAATTTATTAAAAAAGATCTTTTTAAATTAAAAAATTTTTAATTATATTGGTTGGCTCTATTTTAACGCACACTTTCACAGATTTGCGTTAAAAAAACGCGCAATCGTACTCAAAAACAACTGTACGATATTTATGGGAGAACTGGTTGTTAAAGTACAGTTGGTTCACAGCATACTAAGTTATTACAACAAACTTAAATTAAGTAATAGATTTGTTGTGTTTAACGTTGATACCTGCCGTGAAGGCTTAATTCAACGTTGTTTCATAAGGATTGGGACCAATACAAAGCGTCGGTCAGCGCCCCTTTGAGGGTTCAAAGGTACCAAATTAGCTCCATGTTGTGATGACACTTCGCAACCCTTGGTGAGGGTGGAGGCCAATCTAAAACCTCTTCCATACTAAGGGGTATGGCTCCCGGTTTGAGAGTGCAAACGACACCGAGCTAGATAACTCTGCCCGCGATATGGGTGGTAAACCACAGCCACCACGAAGACTCCCCGAAGGGCCAGCCCAATCCAGTCAGCCCAGTATATGCCAGCAGAAGCCAGACATACACCGGGGGCCGCCGACTGCCCGTGGTACCAGTTTTAAAGTCCTTGGTCAGACCTCGTAGTACAAGCCCCGGCTACTCCCAGTTTTAGCCCATCACAGCTCTGGACTGCTCACCAATCAAATTAAGTAATATCATCAGCAGGTGTGTGGCTCTATTTCATCGCACATCACTGTGTGTGTCAGTTTTTCTTCTCGGTTCGGCTCGGCACAGCAACCAGCGCCCTTACAATCAGTGAAACATTCTTCTTTTTTTCGAATGTTCTTCAGTGCACTGTATTATTTCATCAACTTAAAATAAGTTCTGCTTGCACTCCTTGCTTCCTTGAGGAAAGAATTATTCGTTTGTTTGGCAAACTATCAATTAATGGGTGTACGATCGGTTTTCTTTTTATAGTTTTGAACCATCTCTTTAGTAAGGTTTATAAAAAATATTCTGGAAACTAATGCGATGGCAGCCACCGAAAATTTTCCGCAGGGTAATTTATCATTTCTATATTTTTAATAATTGTAAATATTTAATATTTTATTTTCTCAAAAATTGATAAAAACTCTCTTGATTATTAAGAAAACAAATATTTATTGTAAATATTACTCATCAACTTATATTAGTTTGAGCAATATTCACTTTGTAAATTACTAAAGTAACTGCTGCTGAAAACTATTACAAAACAAAAAAAAAAAAAACAAAATCGGCACTATTTCTGTCAATCACCTAGACAGAGCTGTCACACTACGTATCGATAACTTTTTTTCGATAAAGATGGTATTTACGTCAATAAAAATTTATTTTCGATAATTTCTTCATATTAAAAATTCAAATGCCGACACTCTCTACCATATCACCTAATTGATGATATGATGTGTATAGTATGATATAATACAATATAGTATGATATGATACGTATATAATGATATAATCAGAAACTTTACTTGAAATAATACCCAATTATTAGGAGTCGAAAAACAATTCTAAAAAATGTATGTGCATAGTTTAAATTTCAATAAAGTCAGTTTAATGGTTCTTGACATCGTATTACTAAAACTCAAATAATTTTTAGATATTTCAAAATGCTTTAAGACCGCGCAAATTTTTTTTTTTTCTCTTAAACCCAATTTATTTCGTTTATTGTGTAATGATCTTAATAAATCCATTCGTTCAGACAGGGCAACGGGTATCACTTTTCGGCCCTGAATCACGACAATAACTCCCTTTTATGATTTTAATTCAATTTGTGAATTATATATTTAGTCGTAGTGCAACGACTAAGCTAATATAAAATAAAACTTGTCAGTCCCTCTACGATTGTCCCTCTAGTATTTATTTATGTTTATGGCTGAGTGTGTAAACGTCTCAATTGACCAGCGTTCGTTTAATTCGCAGCTTCTTTGTGTTGCTCAATTAAGGCCTAAGAATTTACTTATTTTCGTAGTTGTTGATGTTGTTGTTTTTGTTGTTGTTCCAAACAAATTTAAAGACATCTACTAAAACGCAGTACTTGCCCTCCTAAATACAAATTCACATGTGACGAAATATTTTCTTTCTTTCATTCTTCTTTTAGCAAGAAACAACGCGGCGCATACGAGTTTGTGTGTGAATGTGACAGCTTACACTGTGAAAAATAGTAAATAAATATAAGTCATGCATTTAAAATAAATCTAAGCGCTGTTACAGCATAAATTCAATTTAGTTCATGTCAATTAATACTAAAGCATCGCTACTAAGGAATGAAAAGTAGACGATTAAAATATAGGAAGTTTTGTGAATAACTGCTATAATAAAATAATCTCGCAATCTTTATTTGCACTCATGCACAAATTCACTTTTATTTTGATTCTCTGCATCTTCTAATAACTTAAACCATTTGGAACTTTGTGCGCTGTTTCTGACAACGTGTTGTTATTAAATATAAGCAAAAAAATAACAAAAAAAACAAAATCAATGCAGTGCGTCATCGTTTTGTTATGATGGAAATTCAAAAAATGAATCAATTTTCAGCAAACAGCTGTCAAGAAATGCGCGTAATAATTGTCAACAGTTTTTAGAAATTTCTTTAATCAGCAATAAAAAGCAAAAACAAAGTTATTGCATGCTTTGGCAATACGAGTAGAAATCTCTGAATGTAATTCGTGACTATAAATAGCATAATCAATACGTTTCAGTCCGTTTTAGTTTTAGTTGTATCCAAAAATTTGGATGAACTCTACATTGAATAAGTCTGCATCTCATTTCCATCAAATTTAATTTAAAAAATGTGGTTAGTATTTTTAATAACTCAAGAAATTCAGTTGTTTTTAAAAAAAAAAAAAATTTAATATAATATGATAAAATGCATACAAAGAAATATACATAATCAGAGACACTTCGTTTATTTTTTAGCGTCATACTTCCAGTTTTTATCAAACAATCTTCTTTCTCAAACAAGGCAAAAAAAAATTTCTATCAGTACTAAAGTATTATTTGTGAAACATTTCACAAATTCAATAAATATTTCCCTTTTATTCATACAAGACAAAACAGAAGGTCAACTTAAGAGATTAAAGCAACAAAGTTCTAAGCGTCTTTTTCATTGTTTAGAAAATTGCTGCACAGAGGGGGAAAAAATATTCACGATAACATTTGACGTTTGCATTATTTAAAAGAATTTGCATATTTTTTAGTTGACTATTTTCTAGTTGAGCAAAATCAATGACCAATAGCAATTCAGACCTTGACAATGACCATTTCTTTTTTCCTCCGAACAAGTACGCGTATTGTCTTAATTAATAAATTAAATGATTTGTGGCCAAGACTTTTTTTTAATTCATTTTTGTTACTTTAACATAACAGTAACATAACTGTAACATAATACAGTGGTCAAAAAAAGTATTCGACATATGAACAGATTTCAAAAAATTAGTTAAAACGTATCTCAGAAAGAAAAATAGAAATACATAAATTCTTAATACAATATACTCTAATCTCAAAAGTATCGAAAGTAAATGCTTACGGGAAGAAACAAAAGTAAGAAATCCTATCGAAAAGAGAATAGAATTCTTGAAGAATGAACCTGAAGAGTTCTGGAACGATGTCATTTTTGCAGATGAGTCTAAGTATAATCTATTTGGTTGCGATGGCAAAGTTCGTGTCTAACGGAAACCCAGCACCGAGCTGGAAGAGCGAAATATGGTTCCTACTGTGAAGCATGATGGTGGAGGGGTTATGGTGTGGGGCTGTATGGCGTCGCCAGGAGTTGGAAATTTGTCATTTATGTATGGGATAATGGATCATAAGTATTACATTGAACTTTTGAAGCAAAACCTTCTTCCTACTGCAGAAAAACTAGGGTTTGAAAACAAATTTAAATTTTATCAAGATAACGACCCCAAACATACGGCCCACCCACATACAAAACACCAGACTTTAGCTGATATACAATTGTCAAAAGATAATAAAAACACCAGCACAGCCTTCTGATTTAAACCCTATAGAGTATGGGTATATATCTAGGAAATACTTAGGAAACACACATTTACCAACAAAACATTACTTACTTACTTTCGGTTTCCGCCTGTTGTAAGAAATTGAGCCAGCCATTTCTGTTTTACGCTTGCTGGCGCCAGTTGGAAGCTCCAAGTTTCGTCAGGTTGACCTCCACTTGGTCCCTCCAACGGAGATGCGGTCGTCCTCTTCTGCGTTGTCCGCCGCTGTGTACCGAACAAAACACAGATGAAAGAAATCTTGCAAGAAGAGTGGCAGAGCATTGATCCGGAATATACCAAAAAGCTTGTGGCATCCATGCCAAATCTTTTAAGGGAGGTGATACGACGTATTTAATACTACAAAATATTAGTACCTATTAAAAATAATTATAACTTTCTCACTTTGCATATTGTGGTCGAATACTTTTTTTGTTTCATTATTTTTAGACTTTGGTCATTTTAGTTGTTGTTGTGTTAAGCAAAATAAAAAAGAATAACAGAAATACAAAAAGTTAAAACTAACTTAATGTTTGTGTTTTTATTTGAAATGGATACAACTATTTGTAGAATTTAAAGCCAATGTTAAAAAATATATTATATGTCGAATACTTTTTTTGGCCACTGTAGTTTATCTGAGTCATGTTTTATCAATATCAACATTTTATCAATTGCAAACTTTATGTAATTTTAAATCGAACAATTAGTTCACACAGTTAGTGCTCACAGTTATTAGAGTTTTCATAATATTTTGTTTATATATAAAATATTAAAAACACGTGAAATATTTATTTATTGAAACTTATTTCTAATTGTTTAGTCACAGCATGCCGTTAAAAAAATAAACTTGAAAATCTGTATGTTTTTTTTCATATGAAAAAGTTAATTCATATGAAAAAGTTAATATATGTATGAAATAGAAAAAGTAGTAATGCAAAGTGTATGAGTTAGAGCGCATTTATAGTGAACGCTTAATGCTGAGCCGAGCCGAAAAACAAATTGGTGCAAAGGAGGATGCATGACTTTATTTCTCTATTGCTCTAATATGTTCTTCGGCTCGGCTCAGCAATAAGTGTTCTATCAACGCACTTTTAGAGTTAATGCTGATACTGATACTAATACTGATACTGATACTGATACTGATACTGATACTGATACTGATACTGATACTGATACTGATACTGACACTGATACTGATACTGATACTGATACTGATACTGATACTGATACTGATACTGATACTGATACTGATACTGATACTGATACTGATACTGATACTGATACTGATACTGATACTGATACTGATACTGATACTGATACTGATACTGATACTGATACTGATACTGATACTGATACTGATACTGATACTGATACTGATACTGATACTGATACTGATACTGATACTGATACTGATACTGATACTGATACTGATACTGATACTGATACTGATACTGATACTGATACTGATACTGATACTGATACTGATACTGATACTGATACTGATACTGATACTGATACTGATACTGATACTGATACTGATACTGATACTGATACTGATACTGATACTGATACTGATACTGATACTGATACTGATACTGATACTGATACTGATACTGATACTGATACTGATACTGATACTGATACTGATACTGATACTGATACTGATACTGATACTGATACTGATACTGATACTGATACTGATACTGATACTGATACTGATACTGATACTGATACTGATACTGATACTGATACTGATACTGATACTGATACTGATACTGATACTGATACTGATACTGATACTGATACTGATACTGATACTGATACTGATACTGATACTGATACTGATACTGATACTGATACTGATACTGATACTGATACTGATACTGATACTGATACTGATACTGATACTGATACTGATACTGATACTGATACTGATACTGATACTGATACTGATACTGATACTGATACTGATACTGATACTGATACTGATACTGATACTGATACTGATACTGATACTGATACTGATACTGATACTGATACTGATACTGATACTGATACTGATACTGATACTGATACTGACACTGACACTGATACTGACACTGATACTGATACTGATCTGATAGAGTTCGAGTTATAGTTAGAGTTAGAGTTAGAGTTAGAATTAGAGTTAGAATTAGAGTTAGAGTTAGAGTTAGAGTTAGAGTTAGAGTTAGAGTTAGAGTTAGAGTTAGAGTTAGAGTTAGAGTTAGAGTTAGAGTTAGAGTTAGAGTTAGAGTTAGAGTTAGAGTTAGAGTTAGAGTTAGAGTTAGAGTTAGAGTTAGAGTTAGAGTTAGAGTTAGAGTTAGAGTTAGAGTTAGAGTTAGAGTTAGAGTTAGAGTTAGAGTTAGAGTTAGAGTTAGAGTTAGAGTTAGAGTTAGAGTTAGAGTTAGAGTTAGAGTTAGAGTTAGAGTTAGAGTTAGAGTTAGAGTTAGAGTTAGAGTTAGAGTTAGAGTTAGAGATAGAGTTAGAGTTAGAGTTAGAGTTAGAGTTACAGTTAGAGTTAGAGTTAGAGTTAGAGTTATGGTTAGAGTTAGAGTTAGAGTTAGAATTAGAGTCAGAGAATCTTTGTATTTTTTTTATTAAGTAGTTAGAGCCATAATGGTGTGTCCCAATCAATTTTATGCAGTACCACTTCATTTTTTAAAATCATTAAGTAGACTGAAGTGGGGTGATGTGCAACACGTTTTTATTTGCTTCAATAAAATGTAAAAAAATTCATTTTTGATTGGTTTAAAGGGGTATTCCTTGCAGAAGAACCAATTCGCAGTGAGTGTTTTCATGGCTATGGAATATTTTGAGAAATGGATGAAGTATAACAAAAATTTCAAATATGGCGTTTTTAGTATTTTTCCAATCGGTGGGGTGATGTGTAACGTCATTAAAATGTTGGTTTAAAGACCTGGAACTTTAATTGCTATGTTTATTTTGATTTTTTATGTTTAGTAAAAGTATTATGACAAAAACTTAAAAGCAAAATCTCGTAAAACTCTCTGAATCTCAATGCACACATACAGATAATGAAATTTAAAAAAAAAAAAAACTGATTGATAACTTCAATAGAATAAATGAATGCCTTTATTTATTTAAAAAAAAAAATAAATTTCAAATGTAAAAAGAAAATTTTCGTAAGAATCCATATCGGAGTGAATATTCGCACAAATAAAATGGCTCACAAAATACACAAAAGTGCACTTGAATTTGCTGCATTCAAGTGAATTTTAATGATTGAAATGTTTTTTGGCAGAAAATCGGCGAAGCACAGATACCGTTCATGTGGATGGCATTTCAAAGTTTGACGTTTTTGCCTCTTCAATGGCAATTATAATGTGTAAGATGTGTTACACATCACCCAACCGTGTGTGTTACACATTACCCTAATGTTAGCCACTTTATTTTTCATTGATGGTATTTTGCCATAATGTAAAAAAATGCAAAATCTCTCGTAATATTTAAAGATTTTAAGCAATAGCATATTTTACATCTACTCACTTTCAAAATCGTATGAAAATTTTATCAGAAATGCTACTTTTTTTAAAATTTAAAAAACTTTTTGACAACAATTTTTTACGCTTTTTAAGAACTCTAATAAAATATGTGTATCTGCCTACTTCCAACTCTTATAAAAAAAAAGAGTAAAAAAAGAGCATTTTGTCGTGCTAAAAATGGTCGTGTTACACATCACCCCACGGTACACATTACCCCTCCTCATCCTCTATAATTAATAATAAAACATTATGAAAAAAACATATGAAAAAAATTATTATTAACCTGTAATCATTTTCAGAAACATCAACAGCACGCCATATTCAGAAGGATGTGCCACTTTAGACAAAAATTATATCATTGCCGACTCTGTAGATATGGACTTCCTCACTGATACAATATTCACGGATTTAGGTAAGTTACGCCTATATAATGAAAACATTTTTTGAAGTAAAATCTTCTTAAGGCGTGTTGTTAACGTCAGCAATGTATATCGTCACCACTGTTAAAGCCCTATTTTGTAAAACGCAAATACGTGATCGTCACTAGGGATTTTTTTGTCTGGCAACAAATTTCATTACAAAATTTCAGTAAGAGAAAGAGAGTTTGTGTTACTTCATATGAAAAAGGAACTGCCGAACAAAAAAACCCCAAGTGAGATGATCGCTTGCCTTTTACAAAATACGGTCATCACTGTTAACGTTAGTACTGTTAAGGTCTACTCAGTTAATGCCTGCATTTCTGATTCAGCTACCAGGCAAGCAGAAAACATCGCAACATTTTTGTGTTTTTAGTATAGAGATCCATAGAAGGGTGGCAGTTAGGGGCTTGGTGTGTTCAAAAGAAATGTTAAAAGGGTAAAAAATAATAGGACCAGCTCATAAATGTAACCCCTATATGTGTCAATTCGAGAGAATTATGAACTATAATCGAAAGTTTTTTGTATGTGAACCGCCAGAAGGGTGGTAAATAGAGGTTAGATGTGTTGATGAGAAATGTTTGAAGGTAAAAAATAAAAGGACCAGTTCATATACTTTGCCCCCCAAGGGATCAATTTTGCTGAGATATGAACCATAATTGACAGTTTTTGAGTTTTTTGTATGGGGACCCCCAGAAGGGTTGCAGATAGAGGGTGCATCTACCCTCTATGTTGAAGAGTAAAAAATGATAGAATCAGCTCACTATAATCGACAGTTTTTGTATAGGGACCCCCAGAAGGGGAGCAGGTAGGGGTTAGGTGAGTTGAGAAAAAATGTTGCGGATTCAAAAATAAAAGGACCAGTTCATATACTTAACCCATCTAGGGGTCAATTTGGCAGAGATATAAAGTATAATCGAGCTATTGAGTTTTTGTATTGGCACCCCCTGAAGGGTGGCTAATAAGGGGTAGGTGCGTTAAAAAGAAATGTTGAAAGGTAAAAAATAAATGGATCAGTCCATATATTTTACTCATCTATGGGTCAATTTGGTACTCGTAGAGATATAAACTATAATCGACAGTTTTTGTGTTTTTGGTATGGGGACCCTCGGAAGAGTTTCAGATAAGGGATGTGTTCAGAAAGCGACGATCGATGCGCTTTTTATACGATGCTTACAAAACTTCCAATCAAACATTTTTGTTCCTCACTTTAGTTACCAAAAGCGTATTCTTTTTGGAATGGAATATAATGAAATAATTTTGATATGAATGATTTGTTACTTCAAATGAATTACTTTGAAAATTCAAAAAAAAAAGACAAAGTTATTTCATAGCTTTAATTTTTTCAAAGCTTTAAGTTTTCTCTTCCATCGGCAGTCTACCGACTGTCAATTTTTTTGTTTTTCTTGTTCTTATCATATAATTTATGAAATAATTTATTTGAAACCATTCCTAAAAATAATTTAAATATGCCAAATATGCATAACTAGATGGCTTCTAAGCAACAGATTTTCTTGTCAACAACATGCTTAATGAGCCTCGTTTAACCAAAAAAAAAAAAAAAAAAAAAAAAAATCTCGTTTGCTGGTATTGTTATAAATATTTCAGTAATATTTAAATACACTCATATACATATACAATTAACCCCCTCCCTCCCCCTAGGTGTATGTTTATATATGTAGATTTGTATAAATGTTTATCTCTGCTTCGACAAACTTCCCAACAATTGTTTGATCAATAAATGTGAAAAATTCGCTGATATTTTTTTGCGCTGCGAATTTAATTCGTCAGTTTATTTTATCGTGTAAGCCGTGGAAAGCCATCAAAGCTTCTTAAATATATAATTAAAAAAAAATTTAAACTTCGAGACAAACAAACAAAAGATACTCAAGATAAAACTGTGTCTAATTGATAATTGGATTTTGTAAAAAATTAATTTCGTACTGATGTAGAAATTTATAAAATTTTTAAAAACTCAATTTATTGATTTTTCTTTACTCAAATCGTTGAAATGTGCATAATTTAGTTATTAAATAATATAGTCTTTGGAAGAAAAAATAAAAAACATGGTTAAGTTTCGCGTAAAATAGGGTTAAAAATTAAAAATTTTTAAAACTTTTGAAAAAAATCAATGACTATCTTTCGAAATTGTTCGGTTCTCTATGGTAACTTACTACCCACTGTCTCGAATTTGAACTCGTAGACATGGTTTAGTCTTGACCTCCACAACATAGTGCAGTTATTTCTCTTAATAGTTCATTCCAACAAACCATATGCGAAGTTATGCTCAAACAGCAGCCAGCTTTTGAACAATAATAGCGACAAGCCGATTACTAATTAAATTGTGAAGTTTAACTACTTGAATTTTCAATAACAAAATGTTTTATTTTTAATTACTATTTTTTTGTGAATTTGTTTTGGTTGTGTTTATGTTATTGGCTTAGTTATTAAATGCTTAATGTTCACTTTTTTTAATTTTTTTTTTAAATAGTTTTTTTTAACAACATAGCCGCACGATAACTCAAAAAACATTGTACATATTTAGTTGGTATTTTTTTTTGTAATTTTTTGCAATTTGTTTTTTTTTCATTACATTTTTATTGATGTTCAGTCGATTGTGAAGTGCATCAACCGTCGTCAGTTCGTTGGTTTTAGACACATTCGTTAGATAATTATTTATTTAGATGCAGTTATAATGATGCTATTCGTTCAATGCGTTCGTCTAGTCTTCGATAAAGTGTTGTTTAGAAAATATTTAACGAAACCAACTTTTGCAGTTGCCATCGCAATACGTTGACTTGTAGTTGTTGTTGTGGCGAAGTTAAAAGACTATCAAAATAAATCATAAATTAAATTAAGTAATAAAACAACAAATAGTTAGCTTGAAATAATAACAAAAAAATATCTGAAAAAGTAATAAAAACCTATTCGTAATAAGGTAGCACAACGCGTGGTTCCACACAGCAGATACAACGCCAAGATATAACATGGAATATTCTAAAGCAATACATGGTAAATTCAGTTGATAAACATAGTTTTTGTATATTTTTAATTCTTAACTTGCAAAAACTTAATCGAATTACATTGACGTAAAAATTATTTATTATTGATCAAACAGTTATTATTTGTTATTTGGTGTAATTCTGTGTAAATAAACGAAATGTTTATTGAATGTCAACGTAGCACGTTAGCTAACAGTTAATGTCTAAAATAACAACAAATAGGTATAAACGTGTTTAAATTACTCAAGGACTGCCTGTCTACAAAAAATAAATAATGCACCAACATAATTTTTTTTTGCTTTAGTATTTTTTGTTAATAATAGAAATAAATAATATTGAGTTCTATGATACTGATAGTCATGGATCTGCCGAGACATACATTCTTTTATTTTACCTTTTACTTCTTTAATCAGTTATTGTTCTTACGTCTAAGGACATCCGTTGGAAGAAAAAAAATTCCAATTATAATTTCCGGTAAAATTTTCGAAGTGACGCATTGAAACTGAGTTAAGTCATTCAATTATTGAGTTATTACTACTACAAAGTATAATTTAACTCAGCTTAATCCAGATAAGTTTTTGAGTTAAAAATATCTTTTATAGTTTATACAAAGAGTTAAGGTTTGATTACCAGTACAAAGTTGAGTTAAACCATTACCGTTAAGCTAGAAAGAAACTTTTGCGTTATCAGTAGTGTCCCACCTAATATTTTAGTTTCGATGCCGGCCCATTTGTCAGTTACGGCTGTTTAGACCAAACATATGGCCGAAATCTATAAAATTAAATCTCTATAAAATCTCATATTTTATATGATATACAATAAAAACTTAGTGAAAAAAATTGGTTAATATTCATTCTGATTACTTTTAATAAAAAAAGAAATGTTTTTAAATTTCATTTATACAGGGTGTCCCGCAATTGAGTGCAACTATTTACGAAAGTGAAAGGTTATGTCGAGCTGAGCAAAAAAATCGTATGGGAGGGGGTCTATTTTCACATTCTAAGGAGCTACAGGGTTAATTAATGTTTCACGACTTTGATTCACGTTATTGTTTCAGGCAGGAAAACTAACCAACAGTAAACTTTTTTTAAAAACTTGTTGCTAAATAAAATCACCATTCCAATGGTATATTAACAAACCCCATCGACTTAACCCTTACCGAACTGTGCTCGTGTGAAGATAAAATCAATCGGTGGAAACTACCAAATTTCAACTTTGAGTGCAAATTTCTCAGAATTTTGCGCAATAAACTAAATTTTTTGTCAGAATTAGTTTTGTAATTAATTCAATTTTCTTTTCAGTGACACCAAAAATATAAACATATCTTAAAAAATAAATAAGTTGACTGTACTAAAAAAATTGTACTTATTAGAAAACAATGATATTATCTCTACTGCATAACTAATTGTAATGTCATTATCATTATTTTCTAATAAGTATAATTTTTTTAGTACAACCAAGTTTTTTATTTTTAAAGATATGTTTATGATTTTGGTGTCGTTAAAAAAAAATTGTATAAATTACAAAATTAGTTATAAAAAAAATGTCATTTATTACGCAAAACTCTGAGAAATTTGTACTCAAAGTTGAAATTTAGTAATTTCAACCGATTGATATCATCTTCACACGAGCACAGCGCGGTTAAAATTAAGTTGGTGGGGTTTGTTGATATACCGTTAGAAAGGAGATTTCATTGCCTTTGTAGCTTTGAAAAATAAGTTTTCTGTAAGTTAGTTTTTCTGCTAGAAATATTAACGTGAATCATAGTCGTGAAATATTAATTAACCCTGTAGCTCTTAAGAATGTGAATATACACCCCACGTCCCATACGATTTTTTGCTCAGCACGACACAAACGTTCACCTCCGTAAATACAGGGTGCGCCATCTAACGTATTTTTTTTTCAACTAGTGCTTATTTCGTACACTTAGCATATGTCTGATTTGACAGATACTTAATTAGTTTTATCCCTCCGCTGAACGAATATGGTTGTGTATACGCTTGAACAACGCTGTGAAAGTGGGCCTGCGATCGACTTACAGAAGATGCCGATTTTGCCAAAAAAATCATCTTTTCAGATGAAGCTCATTTTGGTCTTGGCGGGTATGTAAACAAGCAAAATTGTCGCATTTGGGGCACAGAAAACCCGCATGCATACATTGAAAAGCCGATGCACCCAAAACGAGTCACTGTTTGGTGCGGATTTTGGTCCAGAGGCATAATTGGGCCATTTTTCTTCGAAAATGAGCAAGGAGTGGCCGTTACAGTCAATGGCCATCGTTATCGGGCCATGTTGAACGAATTTTTGTTCACAAAAATTTAAGAGGAGGATATTGGCAACATTTGGTTTCAACAGGACGGCGCTACGTGCCACACAGCCGAAGCTACACTCGATGTTTTGCGCCCTGTTTTTGAAGATCGCATTATCAGCCGCAGAGCTGGTGTCGTTTGGCCACCTCGGAGCTGCGATTTGACACCGTTGGACTATTATTTGTGGGGTGCCTTCAAAGATAAGTGTTACGCCGACAAGCCAGAGACAATTGACGCTTTAAAGGACAATATTCGTGAAGCCATTGGTGAAATACAGCTGCACACAATCGATAATGTGCTTAAAAATTGGACCGATCGTGTAGGCTACTGCATGGCCAGCCGTTAGGCAGCCATTTGAATGAAATTATTTTGCATTATTAACCGGAAGGATTGTACATTTAAATAAAAAAAGAAATTTGAGAAAATATTCAGTAGTTTTTTTTTTTGCATTTTCAAAAAAGAAGAGTTATTTAGCGGACCCTTTAGTTGCACTCTATTGTGGGATACCCTGTATAAATACTCAGTTTTGAAATTGGTCGGAAATCCCAGTTTTGGTCGGACTCTACGAATAGTTATCAGTACACAAAAGACATGTCGTATAGAAGCTTCACCGAAAAATTGTTTGCATTCTTTTTAATTGGAGTGAGCAAGCGAAGAAAGCGAAGCTACTATGGGTCAACTTATTTGCAAAATGTTATCGGGTTCAGATCTCAGCAACGGGTTGTTCGATTTAAAAAATTCGCCGAAATTAGTGTCTTCAACAATGTGAACTTGTGCGCTGATGTGTGCGCCTCCAACAAACTCATTGTTGATTTTATATGTTTTTTGTTGTTGGTAGTTTCTTGTTGTGCCACTTATTCAAGGAATTGTTCTTGTGACTGACTTTTTGTTAATGCAACTTATTTGCACAATGTTATCGGGATCAAATCTCAGCAAATGATTGACCGGTTCTTAAAATAGTTTTACTAAACAATCCTTTGCTTCTAAGGTAAGGTCGTGACGAAGCCCGAATGCGGAAATTTTAATTTTTTAATTAAAAGGGTCAAAAAAGACAAAAAGGAATTTATATTCTCTAAATCTTGTTTGTGTTGGGCTATCTTGCATATCCATTGGTCCTTAGCTTGTGTACAAGATTTTGGACCTGGTTTCAAAAAATCTAAAAAATTGAAATATCAATATATGACTTTATTCGGAAACGATTTCGTGGATTCAAATTATATCCAAAAAGGATTTTTAAATAATTAAAAATTATAACTTTTAAGCTTCTACATTTTTTTAAGTTTGTCGAGACAAAGTAAGCTTTGACATATTTTAAATTTTTTGAGAAAAAAACAATAATTTTAAAAATGTCGTAGTTCAATAAAATAAACTGAAAAATATTTTATACAGAAGTTTTAACGTTATAGAGCTGAAATTGTCTAAAAGCAAAATATGCCTTTTTTAATAAAAAAAGATTTCTCGGCTGAATAAATTTTTATAAAAATAATTAAACAGTAATTTTTATAGGAGCTTGATAATTTGTTCAGTCGTGGATTTAAATTTTTAATTGTTTTAAAAAAAGTATTAATCACATTTTTTTTAACTCTTTAAAATTTTTTCAATGAATAAAAACATTATAAAAATTTCTAAGTTTAAAAAATTGTATCCTTAATTTATGAATTTCTTATGAGAAATTGATAACATGGCTAAAAAAATATTTTAAATACACAAATTCAATAAATAAAATTGAATAAATTACAAAATTGATGATACAAAAAATTTTATTTATTACGCGAAATTTTATTCGAAATTTAAATAAAGTAGTATGAACCGATTAATTTCATCTTCACACGAGCACAGCTCTGTAACGGTTAAGTCGGTGGGGCTTGTTGATATACCATAAGAGAGGCGATTTCATTGCCTTTGCAATGAGTTGTTGAGTTTTTCTGCTAGAAACAATCAAAGTAGTAAAATATTAATTAACCCTATAGCTCCTAAGAGTGTGCAAATAGACCTCTCTTAGACCCCTCTACCCCCCTCCCCCCCCCCGTAATATTTTGTGCACAACTCGACATCACCTTTCAACTGTATAAATAGTTGCACTCAGTCGCGGGACACCCTGTATATTAATTTTAACGTGTGTTTTTTAATTTGCTTTATGTTATTTTAAATTTAAAAGTATCATGATTATATTAAAAAAAAAAGCCATTATATTACCAAATCTATAAAACTGCGAAAAAGCTTCGCTTCTCTCGTATGTCCAACGACAAGGTTATCATTATTATTATTTATCAATACTTATATTAAACAATGAAAGAAATCTTATAATGAGCGATTTTGAAAAAAGAACTACTTCCGTCATTTATTCCAACTATTGTATTATTTCATTCATATAGGTCGATCCGATTTCATTGGTGGCATCGACAATGAAGCGCTCGATTTCGGGCACTTGGAACAATTTATGCAAGTAGCTGCATCGGTGGGAACTGCTGGCGACACGAATGACACCAATGGCAATGTCATTGATGCAAATGCCGCCAAAACGGATACTCCAACAACACTACCGAATGCCGCATCAATTTCCAACTCGAATCGTCCCATAGCTACAGTTTCTGCACGCGTAAGTTTAGCAACGCCAACGACACCCATTGCAACGCCCCTAGCAGCCAGCATTAGTAGCTCTCAGGCACATTTGCCCGAAAGTCCACCTGATTCTGGATCAGAACCACCATACAGTCCACTACAGGATATACACGGGCTGACATTAACATCGCGCGACTCGTTGGCTGCAACAAATGGCGGTGTTATTTTCAATGGACTCTCCGCAACAACGGGTTTGCAATCACATCAACACCCATTGGCACAGTCAGCCATACATTTGTCGCCGCAGTTCACACCGCCACACACACAACATCATCAGCACCAACAGAGCACAAATCCACACTTTCCGCATCACAGCCACAACCACCAGCCACAACATTACTTGAATAATGCGCATCACATGGAGCTTGAACGTGGCGGCGAAATTCGTATTAAACATGAAGCGGGTCTTATAATGCATGCCTCGAACTTAGCTGCGCAGCAGCAACAGTCTCCCAGTGAAACACACTTGGAGCTGGGCACACAACAACCGCAAATTTTATACACCGCTGGTAACACTGTGACACCATTTGAGAGCGAAGCAGCAGCGGGTCTCTATGCGACCAGCGATTATCAGCATTTGGGAAATACCGTCGGAACACTTGGTCAGGCTGCCATATGCCTCATGAATCCCGAAACAGCCACACCTAGAGTACATGTAATCGGCACCGCCACGCCACAAACACAATCGAATCGCTCCTCAGCTCCTTCTACGCCCATACATCGGTCATCAACGCGCAAACGCAAGATGTCAACCCAACTAGACTGCGTCGACTTTCCCGGCATGAAGGCTGATACTGGTCTGTCCAGCATGAGTCCAGCGGGTAAAATGAATTGCAATACACCACAGTATCCATTTACACCGGAATCTCAGAAGCTGGGCCCTACCTCACCGGTGAGCATAAGCTTACCCACACCCTCGGGAGATTGTAACAACTCAGCACTCTCGAGTGCCTCGCTATCGCCTGCTCTATCTACAGTTAACTCCAATCAAGAAAATAGTATGGATGGCTCAGTTGCTCCGAGCACTAATGGCGAGAATGCCGATGCCAATGCATTGACACCCTGCATACGTTTCAGTCCCTTCCAGCCACAAAACTGGCACAAATTGTGTGATCAAAGCTTGCAGGAACTGTCTGTTGTCTACTATCGTGTGGATGCGGATAAAGGCTTTAATTTTTCTGTCTCCGATGATGCCTTCGTGTGTCAGAAGAAGAATCATTTTCAGGTCACTTGCCATGCACGCCTACAGGGTGATGCAAAATTTGTGAAAACACCGTCCGGCCTGGAGAAAATTAAAGCCTTCCATTTACATTTTTATGGCGTAAAGTTGGAGTCACCCAATCAAACCATACGTGTGGAGCAAAGTCAATCAGATCGCTCCAAGAAACCATTCTATCCTGTACCGTAAGTGTGCATTTTTTCAGGCAGTAACAACATTTATTAAAAGGCACAATTAAATATTTTTTTATTTTTTTTAGTATTGATCTCCAGAGCCACATAGTAAGCAAGATAACTGTGGGACGCTTGCATTTTTCGGAAACTACTAACAATAACATGCGCAAGAAAGGACGCCCAAATCCGGAACAACGCTACTTTCAGCTCGTAGTTGGTCTACATGTGCACACCATGTCCGGAAATTTCCCCGTCATTAGCCAGGGCAGTGAACGCATTATAGTACGCGCCTCAAATCCCGGTCAATTTGAATCGGATGTCGATCTATGCTGGCAACGTGGCCTAACACAAGACTCGATCTTTCACGCTGGACGTGTTGGCATCAATACAGATCGTCCCGATGAAAGTCTTGTGGTACACGGTAATCTCAAAATTTCCGGTCATATTGTACAGCCGAGCGACAGTCGTGCCAAACAGGAAATAGGCGAGCTAGATACCTCAGTGCAGCTGCGAAATTTACAAAAGATACGTATTGTACGTTATCGTTATGAGCCTGAATTTGCGATACATTCGGGCTTGAGACGAGCAAGTGCGAGTGACAGTGAGGAGATAGTCGATACTGGCGTCATTGCCCAGGAAGTACGCGAAGTAATACCAGATGCAGTTAAAGAGGCTGGCAGCATAACATTGCCGAATGGCAGTGTGATTGAAAACTTTTTGCTAGTTAACAAGGTAGATCAAACCAATATGGAGATTGCACATTTATTTTCTCACCCATTTTATTTTCTAGGATCGCATACTGATGGAAAATATTGGTGCCGTTAAGGAACTGTGCAAGGTCACTGGCCATCTAGAGTCACGCATTGAAAGTTTGGAGCTGATGAACAGTCGCTTGATGCGCAAGAAAGAGTACGATTTGGAACGCGAGACAAATCGTTTTAAGAGCACCGAAACGTGCTCGAATCGTAATCTGCAAATAATCATATTTATGCTGGTCATCATTATGGCGGCCTGGTAAGTTTCCCGTATAATAGCGCGGAATTGATATTGCTTAGTTTTAAGATAAGATTAGATAAGTTTTGGTTGTTGTGGAGTTTGTATAGCCTAGCACCGCGGCTGCTACTATAAACTTCCTATGTTACAATAAATGCGAATGCACTACCCTCTATAAATGCGAATGCATTGAGTTGATTCGGAAGACGGGGGATAGTTAGTTGGAGGGTAAAAAGACGAAGTAGGGTCGATAAAGATCTCTTTTAAATTTACACAGCTCGAAACTGCCAGGGAACATGCTCGCCACGGAGACTGTTCCACAATTTTACTGTGTGTCCGAAGAACGAATTATCTCGGTAATATTATGTACTATTGGGAAAAGAGGCAATGGTGCAGGAATGGGCTTGGAGAGCTGCCCGAATGGACCTAAGTAACACACGAGGTGGTGGCGTCTGATCGTGTATCTCTTTGAACACTTTCCATGATAGTACTTCTACAGAAGGCTTAGGAAACCGACATTGCGTCTATGCACAAGAGGATTAAGATAAGATGTAATATCTTCGTCTCCTATCAAATATATCGCACGACGTTGAATTCAAACTATAAGCTCCAAATATGATCTTGAAGCCTCCTCCCAAGTGTGCGAATACTTATATGCTCTAAAGGTTGAACGAACTGGGATTATTTTGCTTTCTACAGTTCTTTTTCTTATTTGAAAATTTTTTCATTCTGTAAACAACGTCTAAATGGTAAATCTACTGAAAGGTTCCTTATTTTTAAACTTGCATTGCCCAGTTGTAGTTCTTAACATCATCCTGAGGTTGTTTTCCCTCCAGATTAATAGAAATGTTTTGGGAATAGAAAAGTTAAAGCTAAAGTAGCTCCTAGTTTAGCTAAGAAGCCCGTCTTTTCGTTCTCGTCGAATCTTCTATATGGCCCCTATTATGGTTTACAACTCAACTTAGTTGACTAGATTCAATTCAATTTTTTTCGTATAACGTATTACAAACATTTCAGTTGAACCATGTAGTTAAAAAATTCTTAAAAGATTAAGGCAAACAACATGGTTCAATAGATGAAAAAAATTGTAGCGTGCAGGAAAAAATTTAACACATAAAATGATAGGGGGCTGCTCATCAGTATCATCAGCATACGCTTGCAGCATAACTTACTTACTTACTTAGGTGGCCATAACAATCCGTGTTCGGGTTTCGGCCGACCTCATCTGCTCTCGCCAGGCGCCTCTGCTTTGCGCGTGCCGCGTGCTTTCTCCAATCGGATACACCAAGTGCGGTTTGGGCTTCCTCGGCCTGGTCCATCCATCGGAGGCATGGTCTTCCTCGTCGTCGTTGACCAGTGACCCTCGCCTCGAGCACCTTTTTCGCTGGAGCTTCGTCGTCCATACGATGGACATGACCCAGCCAGCGTAGTCGCTGCATAGTTAAACGCCGAACTACGTCAATGCCATCGTAGAGCTCATACAGCTTGTGGTTCATTCGGATGCGATAGTCGTCGCCGACTCGAACAGGACCGAAGATTTTCTAGCATAACACTCTTGTAAAATATGGTGCCGCTTTGCCTCAGATCAGCTGCTCGAATGATCTTCTCCATAATTAGATTAAAAGAGTTGCACGATAAGAAATCGCCTTGTCTGAAACCTCGTTTGGTAATAAAAGGGGGAGAGAGCTCCTTTCCGATTTGAACTGAGCTGCTGGTGTTACTCAGTGTCATTCTGCATAGACGGATTAATTTTGCAGATACACCAAAATTCTGACATGGTGAACCTAAGGTGATTTCATATTGAACAGTTGTAATCGACAAAAAGATGGTGAGTGTCGATTTGTTTTTCTAGGTAGGGTCTTTTTCAAAATTTGGGGTAGCGTAAATATCTAGTCGGTGGTAGATTTTCCAGGTCTGAAGCCACACTGATAAGGTCCAATCAGTTGGTTTACGATGGGCTTCAGTCTTACGCTCGACAGAACCTTATATGCGATATTTAGGAGACTTATCCCATGGTTGTTGGCACAAATGGTGGGATCACCTTTCTTGTGGATTGCGCATATTTAAACAGAGCTTCGCTTTCGTTCTTAAGATGCTCAGAGGGTAGACCATCGGCTCCCGCTGCTTTGTTGTTCTGAAGCTAAGCTATGGCTGTGAAGACTTCATTATAGTCGGGCAGCGGAACTTCAACGCTGTCATTCATAATTGGGGTTTCCGGGATATTATCTATATTGGCGGCATTGTTGTCGTCATCGCCATTCAGAAGATTAGAAAAGTGTTCCCTCCATAACGTCAGTGTTGAGTAGATCTTACAGTACACTCTCGTTTTCATTCTTGCAGGATGAGGCTCCGGTTCTAAAACCATCGGACAGGCCTCTTATATTTTCGAAGAATTTTCGGGCCTCATTCCTGGCTCCATACATCTCATTCTTCTCACATTCGCACTTTTCTGCCTCTCTTTTTTTCGCCTGAAAAGATGTCTCTTGTCCTCCATCTTCTCTCTGTATCGCTCATTAGCAGCACGCATTACAACCGACTGAATGGTGGCTTTGCAGGCGGCGTGTTTCACTGCAGTGGCGTCGAGACACTCTCGGTCGTGCCACTGGTTTCGACGGCGGCGATGGTAACCAATAACCTCTTCGGCAGCCGCACGCATATACATATCGTTGAACGGAGGAGTGCTTTCATGAAGCAGGAGTGGGAGTCGAGTGGCAAAGGCTTCAGCTGTCCATTTTGATTGCAGCTTGTCGATGTATAGCTTTCTCAGTGTAGGGTTGAGAGCATTTTTGGATGGACACATACGTGTACAGAGCTTAGTTGTCAATAGTTGTCTTAGAGTCAATGTAAGCACCACAGATCGTGCGTACATCTAATACACTGGAAGAGTGACTTCCGTCAATCAAAACCTGATCAATTTGGTTGCGCGTTTTTAAGTCAGGGGACAGCCAGGTCTTATGAATATTGAGATGTTTCTCACTCTAGTGCAACTTACGACCATGCATCGTGCTGCGGCGAAGTCAATCAACCCCATTCCGTTATCAGACGTGTTGTCGTGGAGGCTGAACTTTCTGACTGTTGGACCAAAGATGTTTTCCTTGCCCACCTTAGCGTTGAAGTCACCAAGCACATTTTGTGTGTCGTGGCGGGCTCGTAAGCTTCTTCAAGGCGCTCGTAGAAAGTATCTTTGATCTCATCATTCTTGTCATCTGTCGGAGCATGCGAACATATTAGGCGTATATGAAAGAATTTAGCCTTGATGCGAATGCGGAGGGGATCTAAAATTGGCCAAAAGCATGTTACGTAATTTATGAACAGCCCCTAGGGTGTATACACGGTCATTTAAGGAAGCATCTCAACCGATTCCACTAGTCAAAAAGGGTCATCACACAGCTTCTGTCATGGTTTGGTGAAGTGTTTCTTACGATGGGATCACTGACTTGCATTTCTGCGAACAGGTGGTCAAAGCGTACCATGAAACCATTTTGGAAGCTGTTGTAAGAACACTTATCCATTCTCTATTCCAAAACCAGTCATCCAGCAGAATTCTGCGCCAGTCCATAAAGCTAAAACAACCCAAACTTTGCTCCAAAAAAGGTTTGAATACATCTTCATTTCTCTGAAGAATGGCCCTGTAGTTCAGGTTTAAACCCGCTGAACTACAAATTGTGGACAGTTTTAGAGGACATGGTTTGCCGCAAAAGATGCCCCAGCAAAAAAATTCTTTTATTTTTAATTTTATAGCATAAAATGTGTGTAACAGTATTAATGTCGCTACTTAGTATTGTATCCTTAATTGGTGTGGATTCAGTATTGAAGTTCTAAAATTGAGTGTTTTGAAAATATATATTTTTTCACTGGCATTGCTGAATTTTGCTGATGTTATTCCATGAACCGTAGACTTTATAGCTGAGGGGCAAAGTAGAATTAAGCTTACGCGACAGGGGTCTATTATAAACACAAGCATAGGAGTGCAATTGCATCTGTTGCAGTAGAGTTTGAATTTCTGATGAATTAAAGGGTTGAAACACCGGTTGAAGTGTTTCCAGCTCTGGGTGATTGGCACAGATGGCTGAACCTAAAAGGTATGCGTTTCGATGAAGTTCAAGTGTCTCTTCTTTCTTAGTTTGTATTTGAGTTTTTTTGCACGAAACTTTTTGCACGTGTCTTTTCCGGCACGTTTTTATTTAATTTATTTTTAAATTGGAATTCACTCTCCTTTATTATTTTAGCTTGACCGCAGTATCGACCCTCTACTTCTTGGAACACAATAAACAGCATCACAATAGCAAACGTCTTGAGCGTCTACAGCAGCAGCAGCAACATCCATCCGGTTCGCATGCGCACGATGCACAGCTATTGAGCGAGCAAGAACGACATTATCTACAACTACGAAACTTCCTACATTCCAATGCTAGCAAAACGCATGCAACTTGGCCGGACTACTTTTTCGGCTTGGCCACTACGAGGCCACCCTCGTTTGTACGCTCAAAATCATCACCAGCGGGATTAGCAATTCCAAAAAATATCTCCTCCCCCAGTCAGGAAATAGCCTACAATGAGAGTGGCGAATTCTATTCAGCAAATGGCCGTACGGATGAACTGGCTGTTGTGATGGAAAAACCGGTGCTAAGTCTGCAACCACTACAATCTCTGCAGGAACCACATCGTATGACGACATCTGCACCACCACCGATACGCAGCAACAAGACTGTAACTAGCAAAAATAAGCTCAAGTGGCCACTGCCACAGGTAGTGCTACGAGCCGCATCCAATATGCAACAGGTTCCATCAAACAATGGCTTTAAACATGATGTTCTAGCTGTGGCAGGCAATATTGTTGAGATTACTTCGCCCGCAACGGTGCGCAATTCAGATTTTGGGCCAGCGTCGCATGACAACGAAACCTCAACGGAGAAAGTGAGCGCCGTGGCTATACCGCAGGACTTTGAGAATAATTCCATTGATATAGACGCACGCCAGACAACGATAAAAAAGAAATCAAGTGTAAATAAGTTAGCTTCGGCCGCTTCATCGGTAACTGCTTCACCAAATAGTGCTTCGCATGACACCGCATTGCAAATAGCCAGCGATGACACTGACATGACTTTAAATATTGACAGTCATCACAACAGCGACAAAGTTGTCAGCACTTCCAGCAGCAAAAGTCAGAGTATAGCGGAATCTACAGCTACTGCACATAATCTTAACTTGGGGGCTGACATTGGAGTTGCTGAGACAAGTATATTAAATGTGTATAAAACTATAACACCAACCACTCCATTGTCAGTCTTTACAACTCATCGCATTGGGGAAAATCTCAACGGTGGTAGTTCATCACTGGAAGTACCGCCACTCTCCAACAAAAGTGAAAGCGTACTGGAGTCACTTGGCGAGACGGCAGATGCATTGGATTTGCAAAATCTCAGCAACAACAATGAGTCTGCCGACAATCCCGTTGCAGCTTTATACGGTATTGATTTAACGGGACGGGATACTGTTTTGGGACACAGATCAACAACGGATCAACGTGCTTCAAATACTTGGATACAACGCAAAACGATTGAGGTAGAGACATTTGGAGCTCCAGAGCAGTGCCTGCAACAGGGCTCACGTGATGACATCTCCAACTGTCAGGTGAATAGCATTAACAATTATTATATTCAATTTAAAAACTCTCTTTCCACCTCCACTAAACTTTTTCTTCTAGTCAGTTTGTTTTGAGGGCTCAAATCAGTTGTCTGCTCCACGCCATCATATACGTTCGCCCAGCATTGACAGCAAAAACAGCATCCCAATTCTTGAACATCAACCACAAAATGTTGACTCCTCCGTTGAAGACGATGATGTTGAAACGGACGCTGATTCCGTCGATGAGATTGAAGAGGCACAGAAGCATCCAATCTCAAGCTTTATTGTTAAGAAACAAAATAGTACAATTATTGCTACTGGCAAAATTTCGCATGCAACCCAAGCCATCGCTAAACAGTTTTCATCTGAACGTCATACAAAAGATACAGACACCCTAGAGACTGTTAACGAACACTCAACTAGCGATGAACATTTTGAAAATGTAGCCAAGCTGGATGATGAAAAATTAATCGATCACGAAACGAGCATTTCGATTGTTGCCAATCGACCACCTACATTGAATTGCTGCAAGATCTCAAGCTTTATTTTGTCGGATACCTTAAATAGTACTTTTGCTACGGATGATTTTTGTCCTAATACGGGACGATCATTAAATTCAACTTACATCATTCCACTGTCCAGATATTTCAAAGAACCAGGCTTTGAAATGCATTTTAGGTAACATTAACATTAAATCCATTTTAGCCCCTAACCATATACATATTTTAACTCATTTCAGCTCTTCGATACCATTGTTATGGACCATTTGTCACGATAGTGAACACAACAAACGTGATGGCAAACTTCTCATACCTACGCGTAAAGGTGTTATCTTGCCCAGAGAGCAAAATACTGCTATTATGGGTCTCAACATTCCAAGTCACGGTTATTTCGTTAGAGACTTGGAGATGCGTTCAAGCGACGATTTAACAAAGGTAAAAAAACTTTGATAGTTTTGCACAAATTGTATTAAAATTGCATATTCATTTTAGGATAATCTTTGCCAGGAACAAGCAAATGATGCAAATACTTTTCTCCAGTACAATATTAGAATTTTAAGAGATTGTGATTAGTGTAAAAATAAAATAATAAGAAGAGCAAACTATGCATCAAATGTTCATGCTCGGATTAATATGTGTGTAAAAAACAAAGCCTCATATATAATAACATCAGGCAAATACTAGACGAACAATGTATATAAGCGAAATGTTAGAATAAAGAAATTTTAATAAATTCAAATAAAAAAAAAATATAGTTAAAAGACGGCCCAAAAAGTCGACTTTGTATAAAAAAAAAATAAAAGCAAAGAAACGTCCTACTTCTGAAAAGTTATCTGAAGTAATTACAATTTCACATCCATACTAAATTAACACTGAACTCTACCGAAGAGGTATGTTCATAAAAATTGAGTACATTTCGGAGAGAATAAATAATATTGAGATATCTCAAAATATTATTATTTTTTAAATAAGTAGTTTATAGCCGGACTGCGATGTTAGAAAAACGATTTCTCTCTATAACACAATTATTTGTTTTGTATGTAAGAGAAAAACAAAAACTTACTTTTAATTGTATTTTTATCCATAATATCCATTGACATAATATTGAGATAATATAAATTACTCAATATTACAAAAGGCATGAAAAAAGCAACAACAATAAATGAAGAAAAAAACTATGGAAATAATCAAAATAAATTAGTAAAATTTAAATTAATGGTTTTATTCAATTTAATAGCAGGATCAAGTGGACGAAATACAAACAGTGATGTTAAAAAATAAAACATTGCAGCAATAGTAGGTATGTGTATAACTTTTTAAAGCTTTATTAGAAATTCAGATTTTGTGCTGCGCTATGCGCAGGCTGTGCTGTGCAATTTGCCATAGAGATGAAGAAAATATATATGTTTGCGAATAACTTAAGAAGTAATTTTTCCAAAAATTTGGTAAATGTGCTATGATGGTCATGAGTTGTGCTGGAAAAATCGAATGAAAGATTTAAAAAATTCGCATCATTGCTCAAAAATGTGAGAGTATGGTCAGTGATATGGGGCAATGTGCTATTAGATGGGAATTCAATAAGCATTTAAATAAATATAGTAAGCAATAAATTTGAGTATCAAAATTTGTGAAAGTTTATAATATAAATTCGACAAAAATGTATGTCCTTTGGAATTTTGTTAAAGAATGCCAAGATCTGGTTGACGCTATGTAAAGGGTGTCCCAATTTTGCATTAAACTGCTCGCTGTATACACTCTTTCTCTTCTAGAATAAAAAAGATTTTCTTGAGATTGCATCTCAAGAGAAATACAATACAATATTCCATAAAAAATATTCCGTTTTTTCAATATTAACACTATAATTGATTTGTGCTTCAATTGAAAATACTGATATCAATGGTTTGTGAACAAAATTGAATAGTGAAAAATTTGCATCCATGGTAGTTCCTGATTTTGTTGTTCATTCATTGGGATTGTTATATATGTGCAAACCAAATTTTTTGTGAAGAAAATTGGTTAGCGGTAAAGAATCCTTTTGTGCAAAATTTACATTGAAATCTCTCCCGAGAATCAGAGATTTCGGAAAGAAATTCTGACAATGGATTAAGATTCAGCAAGCCATTTTTACCTTATGTTCACCCCAGCACCGAATTCATAAAAAATAAAAAAAAAAATTAGGATGCAACTCTATCCGCCATCTTGAACATTAATATTCTGACATTAGATTCGAAATCAGCGATCCACTAAAACTGTGAGATGATGTTTAAACCTCTTAGGGTCAGTTTTTCAGTATAAGCTTAAAGTGTAGTCAAATTAAACCGAGCTTAACTCACCAAAATTTGACGTTTAAACTCAGTTTAGGCAAAAAAGAAACTCATCACATGAAAGTTTAAATCAATTTAACTTCTACGAATGCTAAAATACCTCGTTAAACCGAGTTTAAACGTCCAATTTTGGTGAGTTAAGTTCAGTTTGATTTGAATAAAGTTTAAACTCGTAGTATAAAACTGGCCCTTAAAAATACATTTTATTGCGTTGCAACACTGTGGTAAAAACATAGTTGGCAACCCTATGCACCATCTTGAATTTTAATATTCTGACATCAGATACGAAATGAAATTTTAATTTTTCCGTTGTCAAAATTTTAAAATTGCAAGGATTCGCATAAAAACAAAAAAAAAATCTAGAATTCCGATATTTTAAAAATGGTTCATTAGACCCACAATTTTTTGCATTGGGCCGACACCACACCATGACATACCACCCCTCCTCCATGCTTCCTCCTCCGTGCTTCAATGTATCTCGGGCATACATTGGGTCGAACTCCTTTGACATTGGGCGGCGGACATATTTTTTCCTTAGGGTGACACTCTATTTTAGTTTCGTCTGAAAATAATACTCTTCCACTCTTTTCGTAGTCCAGACAGTCTTTTTCAGCGAGATGAAGCCTCTTATTATGGTTGCGATCAGATAAAAAGGGATTCCTCCGCGATATTCCGTTAAACAAAATATCCTTCACTTTTCAAGAATAACGGTAAAAAAAGTGTTGTCTATGTTACATTTTCAAAAGTTCCTGCGTTGAATTTCAAAAAGTATCGATACTATGAATACTGTTTTAAAAATTGTATATATTACTGCACATTTCGAAAACAACTGTCCCTAATTTGTTGCACGGAGCTGTATCTAGAAGATGTAATGAAATTAAAAGTCCTAAACGTAGCTCTCTTACTACCTCCAAACTTTTCTAATTAATGCCATAAAACTGTGCAATGATTACCACATAGCTAAAGAGAAAAAACACGGGCGGAAAATTTTAGGAATCTTACAAGTAAAAAACAATTCAGAATTTATGATTTCAAGTGAGAAACAAATATCTTACCACATAATTTCGATTTCTTTTTGTATTCTTCCATGTTGTCATATGTATTTGAAAAACACAAGAGACTTGAATTGCTGTTATCGGATCTACTTAGCCAGTTAAAAAGTGTTAACATCTTTAAAATAGCATCCTTTAAGCCGTAAAATTTATATATTTTATTTTCTATTTCTATTAAACACATCAAACTGCAAATGGTTGATCTTTGCCATCTTCGTGGAACTTAATATATGTCTCGCCGTGTGAAAAGTCTTTTGTACCCTCCAAGCGACCACGTGGTGGTGCCTTCTCGTAATCGAATCCTTTCTCAGACTTGCCAAATAGACGATTCATTTCCTCGATATCATCCCGGTATTTGCCAGCCACCACTTTCTTTCCGCTAATCGGATCTGTTACGTCACCAAGCTGAAAAACAACTTTCTCAACTTTATGTGTGATCAGGCGTGTCATCTGCTGCGGTAGCTCACGTATCAACACAATGTCACCGGTTTTACACATCTTCTCCGGATCGTAAGCGAAATAGAACGCATCTTTTTTAAAATACTAAAAATATACATCACATACACAAGTTGTGGTTTATTTGAAAGAAGTAGGTTTAAAATCTCACCATATTTAAATTTGTATCTAGCTCCATGCGTCGTATGCGTATCTTCGATACCTCTTTTTTGATGCAAGGTACACATTGTCCTAATTGAATTAAACTGCGCGCTCTTTTCATCATTTTCCTTTGTATTATAATTGTTAATTCGAAGCTATTTGCAGAAATATAAGCACAATTCAGCCGCACACTTTATATATTTTTTGTTATTAAAATGTCAAATTATTTTCAATCAGCTGTGCTATAGCTCTGTTCGTTTTTTTACCTTACCTTTAGTTTTGTTGAAGAAATTATAAACTCGCGTTCGAAAATGATCTAACCGGTACCAGTCTTACACTCGGATAGCGATAACTGAGTTATCACAAATTCACCTAATTCTGCACAAAAGCCTTTTTATTTTCGGCATTATTGAAAATGAATGGATACTCAAATTTTAGTTTTATTTCGATGGATTACATATATTAAGACCTTCTGAGTCCGTCTGAAAAAAATCTGAATCTGAAAAAATTTCAGACCGGTCTCAAGTCGTTTAAAAATTATATTTTGGATCTAAAGATCCAAAAATTGGCCTGGAAAACTTGTAATTTGCTTCTTAAATTTCCTCCAAAACTAAGCATTATGGGTATCAAAAGAAAGGTTATGCTGTAACCTACTCAACGAAATGGCCATTTGAAAGGACTTTGACCGAGCAATTGTGTTGTGTGTGTTGTGATATGTTCGAGCACAAATGATCGAGAACTGGGCCTATAAGTTGTATACCGACTCCGAACGGCTTATGTTCTCAAAAAGCTTTTCATGGCAGTTTTTACTCTCGTAGTAATTCAATTGAAAACACTTTCTGTGGCAGATGGGATTTGAACCAGAGTTCTCTGGCGTGTGGGCTATGTTTTATAGCCATATACATATCATATATTATATTATGCACACTTGACGTTTCACCCTTTTACGAAATAATCAAAACATAAAAAATATTTTTTTTAAAAACCATGCGATTTTTATTGTACATATTATGCATTATGCATATCATATTCACTTGTTGATTCCCCCTTTTATGAAATAACTAAAACAAGAAAAATTCGTATAAAAAATTAAGCGATTTGAGCGACTTTTTTTATACACAACATTATATAAATAACGAAATGCGAATGAAGCAGACAATGCAGGAATTCAAATAGTTACTGTTAATGTTATAATTATATAATTATATATATAATTATAATTATAATTTCAACAATTCTTGGATGTCCCTCCACCAAATTTTTGCAAAATTTATGTTTTTAAAACAGTGTAAGGCCGACGAAAGCGATGCCTTAGTAGAGTTTTTTAATGCTGTTGGGGAACTGTATAATCCAGTGCAGGCAGTTTTAGACAAAAGGCAATCTGATTCAGAGAGCACTGATGACAGTGATAACTAAATAAAAAACCTTATTCCAACAGATACATACATAAAAACATGAAAATTTTTTCATTTCAGCTACATATATAAAAACATGAAAAATTTTTTAAAAAATCACGCGTTGTGAGAACAAAAAACAGTTATATCTTCAAAAGAAACGCATGGATATGTATGCTTAATGTCGTTAAATAATATGGCATTACCTTTCTTTTGATACCCACAATGCTTAGATTTTTAGAGAAACTAACAAAAAAATCACACGATCTTAGGCCCATTTGCGTAGATTTTGAAGTCTATAACTTCTTAACTATATGAGACCGGCCAGAAATTTGTTACCATTGGCTTTTTTTGCTCCAAATACACATTTTGAAAAAAAACAACATTCCATTTTCACTCATTTTCAATTGTTTCTTATTTTCTTGTCTTATGTGGTCTTAACACATTTTCTAATTAGACTGGCATAAAATTCTTGCTTTTATAAACTCTTTATGGTAGTGTGAATGTTTAAATCATGTGCAAATATCACATTTTCATTTTCAAAATGCAAAAAATGTGTGTAGAGGCTGAAATTTAAGACTGCGCTAAAGACGGTACCAACCTGACCAAAATTCTACACTAAGCGAAATAACCCCATTTTAAGATCATGAACTATTATATTTGGTTTAAAGTTGCTCACTTTTAATTTACTCGTTTTTGATTTAAAAAAGCGCAATTTCGAAATAATAATAGCACCTTAATATCATATATTGGTATTATAAATACTTATAATATCATTTAGTTTCGTTTCGAGATTGCGCTGTGAAGAATGTTAAATTCTTAAATTCTAACAAAATATATAATAAAAATTAAAAATAAAAATAAATAATATAAGTGGTGCTCTGCGTTTTTACCATCTGTATCATGTTCAGTCGTTTGCTAAAGGTAACATTTATTTAATTCAGGACTATTAATTAATTCAATTCAATTGATTAATTTCAAAATATATTAATTTATTAATTCAATTCAATATACATATATTATTGACTGTAATTTTTTGACTCTCCATAAAATCACAAAAAAAAAAATTAAAAATCACCCGATGAAAAATTACCCAAAAATTAATTAAGAAAACTAAAAAAGCCCTAAAATTTTTGGAAAAAATACTCAAAATTGTACATTGAAAAAAATAAAAATTGATACGTACATTGAAAAATCACTCTAATATTACAAAAAATAAAAAACAAAACAACAGGAGAACTGCTGCTTTTACTTTAAATAGTTATCTTTAAGAACTGGTTGACATTTTTGTCAAATATTGAAAATGAAAGATCACCCAAAAAAATGAAAAATCACCCAAAAACAAACTGAGTTTACCCAAAAGCAAACACTGAAATTTTATTTACGATTTAAGGGCGATTTAAGGGAGAGCCTAATTTTTTATTAATTTCATGGAGAACTTGAGTGCTCTTTTGAATGTTACGTCAAGTGGAAGAGTTATACTGAAATTCTTTAAAACAAGCCAAAACCTAAAAAACTCGCATATGGATAAACTTGTTACCATTTTTGTTGACGTATTACATCAGCCTAAAAATGCAACACTTTCCAGCCTTAATACGAGCAATGAACGCTCTTATAGCAAAATCAAAAATTTTTTATATAATAATATGATTTTAATATTAACAAGTTTGTATTTTTAAAACAAACGTATATATTATATTCTGCTTGAAATCAAAAAAGATCAACTTTAAAACAAAAATTTTTATTATATTAATAAAAATAAAACAACTGTATTCCAACAACCATAAATTTTCGAATTGAGATTAAATTCATGTTCAAAATAAAAATATCATTTTTGATTCAAAAATTTCCATCTTTACCCTACTTTTGCCACTGTTGAATTTTGTTTAACGTTGTTTTTAATTTTCAAATCGCGCCGCCCAGGTAATCGTCAACGGATGAATTTTGCTGTCTAAAATTATTGAATGCCATACGATATATATGAATGATATTCCTTTAAAATAAACAAAAGTTTTCTTTATTATTGTGAAGGACAAATCTAGGAGTCGAATAATTTATTTATGCATAGTTTTGTTCATAAATGACATCACAGCTCAAAGCTACAGAATACAAAACGCACAAAAGCAAACGACGTCATTTTTTGACAGCAATCAGCTGAGTTTAAATTAAATACAATCTTTGATAAAAAGTGTTTTATTGTTTAATAAAAAAATTTTACACTGGACTTGAAGCTGTTACATATAAATAAAAATATTACAGAAATTATTTAAAAGTCACTGATAATAGTCATACATTTATATCAACTGAATGCGCTACAGTGGGCAGAGGGTTTTGTTAACGCCCAAAAAGCCATGGTAAGCATGGATTAAGCGAAGCCGTATAAATTAAAACAAATACGCCTTATCACGATATTTGTATTAAAATGCATTTGCATATTTAGAGCTACGAAGACGACTCGGACTATCATGTGGATTCATTCCCGAAAGACTTTGGATATGGGGCATTCGATCACGATGGAGTCGATACGCAAGTAGGCGGCAATGGCGAAACAAAGCCACGCATTCTGCTAATGGGACTGCGTCGTTCGGGTAAGAGTTCCATACAAAAGGTGGTCTTCCACAAAATGTCGCCCAACGAAACGCTGTTCCTTGAGTCCACGAGTAAAATTGTAAAAGACGACATCAACAACTCTAGCTTTGTACAGTTCCAAATTTGGGACTTTCCCGGACAGATAGATTTCATAGATCCCACATTTGATTCGGACATGATATTTGGTGGTTGTGGGGCGCTAGTCTTTGTAATCGATGCTAAAGATGATTATAACGAGGCATTGACTAAGTTCAAGAACACCGTAATCAAGGCATACAAAGTAAATCCGCGCATCAAGTTCGAGGTTTTCATACACAAAGTGAGTAAAAAAATAGATATAAATTAGTAAATTTTGCTGATATAGGGAAAAGTATTAAATGTGATATGTTCTTATCAGTTATTTGCAAATCGTTATAATTAATTAGTTGTTGTTGCGTATGTGAGAAACATGACAACTGTTTGTTAGGCACAACTTAAGCTTCAACAAAAAAAAAAAATGCTACTGATAAGAATATGCATGAACGTAATCCTATACTGCTTGGGTAAAAAAAAATTTATTTAAGGGCAGAAATTGTTATTGTGGCTAGCTGAACTGGACTTTATGGCTGAATATTAAACATTTTTATACTTCTTATCATATCTCAGGTGGATGGTATTAGTGATGACTCGAAAATGGAATCACAACGCGACATACATCAGCGTGCTTCTGATGATCTAAGCGATGCCGGTTTGAATCAGATACATTTGAGCTTTCATCTGACTTCTATCTACGATCATTCAATATTTGAGGCATTCTCTAAAGTGGTGCAGAAATTAATACCGCAGTTACCAACATTAGAAAATTTGCTTAATATATTTATATCGGTTTGTGCATAAATTCTCACAGTTGATAATATTGATTAACACTTTAAACTACAACAATAATTTTATTTGCAATTTTAGAATTCTGGCATTGAAAAGGCATTTCTTTTCGATGTGGTTTCAAAGATATATATTGCAACCGATTGTTCACCTGTGGATATGCAAAGCTACGAATTGTGTTGTGACATGATAGATGTGGTCATCGATCTTTCGAGCATTTATAGGTAAGTGTTTTATTGTTGCCAATACAATCGGTATTAATATTGTTATAAATTTTAATTAATATTGTTAGCTCCGAGGAAACTGCATTCGACAATGAAAGCTCTAGTCTAATCAAGCTTAATAATAATACAATCCTTTATCTGCGCGAGGTGAATAAGTTTCTGGCCCTGGTTTGCATACTACGCGAGGAGAACTTCAATCGGCAAGGTGTGATTGATTACAATTTTCTTTGTTTTCGCGAGGCCATAAGTGAGGTGTTTGAGTTGCGTTTAAAAAATCAAAAACTAGAAACACTAGATGAGCAAACCGAGCAGGAGGAAGAGGACGAAGAAGAGGAAGACGATGACAAAAGCTTGAGATTGCCCAAAATTGTTTAAAATTTGTCAACCAACAGCCTTCAATCTTGTAATTACTCTACCTATAAGGATTTCTTCAATTTTTCTAGAGATTTTTTTTTACAAATAACTACCTACCTATATATATATATATATAACTATGCAGTTAAAATGTTTCCAAGACATTTTATAGCATTGTTGTTTGGTAGTTGCTGTAGGCATTAACTATTGTAGTTTTTCAACTTATTTTATTTTGTTTTTTAGATTTTTTCTTTTTATATTTGTGCCTTGCTTTTGGTTTGCCATTGTTTATTTTTATCGTTTATTTCAAAGAAAAAAAAAAAATATTTTAACTCTGAAACAGTGTTCTTCCAAAGTTAACTAATATTTTTTTTCTTTTTATTTTGTTTGTTTAAGCTTTACTTTTTTCAAGCCTAAGCTATTGTTAAGATTAAGTTGTTAAAAGAAAAACATATGTTATAACTTTCAAAAAATAACCAACACACGCAGACAATGATTGGGATTAAGTGTGCTGAACTTTAAAAACTTTACCAGTGGGGTTAAATATTCATTACTCTATAACAGTTTGATTTTTTTTTAATAATATATAAGCCCATAATTAACAATAATGATATAAAAACAACAATAATATTTTGTAAAGTTCTTTAAAATAAATAAATGCATATATTTGTAATTTTCTTAAATGCTTAAATTTGTCTATAACAGCAATTTATTGTTGCCAAATATTTTTGTCAAGAGTTTTGGGGTCTATTCTATGGACGGTCGGTGGCTATTCCAACAAGTCAGAATAAATTTTTGAAGTTGCATCATACACATAAATATTAGGGTGTGTGAATCTTTGGTGCAGTCTAATTTGATCTAATCTAAGGCGAAATTAATAACCGGTAAAACATTTTAGTCTCAATAAACAAGGTTTAGTCTCGACGAAATGGGTCAAAAATGCACTATAAAAAACCTAAAAAGATAGATATCACAAACGATCTCATGACTAGTTAAAAATTCTACATTTTAAATTTGAATACTATTTTGCTAACTCGACTTTATCGATTGAGAATAAAAATTTGATTTCGGATTAATTATGGACATTAATTATGAATTTCGGATTAATCTCAAAATGTATGTTTCATGAAACACTAAATTTTATCAAGACAAATTTAAAGTAAAATTTGTCATCTTTTCAAGAATTGAGAATTGTATTTATTAGAAAAAAGTTGAAAATGCAAAAAATAATTTAACAAAGTTCAACATAAAAACTTGCAATTCGATAAATCTAATGCAGGTTGCACATCTGCGAACCTGTGTGAAGCAGCGAGCGTTCGAAAAAGTGTGACCCACAGAGGCGTGCTTGTTGTTGTATTTAATTTGTGTGACGGAGAAAATCAAAAAATGTTAGCTAGCATGTGTGGCACTTGCACGAACATGCTTCTTAATACGCGAACTAGTGTGAAAATGGCCGCCGTGTGGCACACAATATCGCAGATGTGTAATGCGGGTTCAGGGTTGCACCGGAGCAAAATAAAAACATACTTAAAAAATAAAATAATACTATTCTTCCCGTCGCACACTTCGTTGAATGGGGGGCAAAAAATACAAAATTAAAAATTAGGTCTTTTAAAAAATTTGGTTTGCAAAACAAAAGCTAATGGTTCAGCGATCAATAATCAGAATGAATTTTGTAAATACCTTTATTACTAATATTAAAAGAGATTTTAAAACTTTACCAATTTAGTTCCAGAAAATTAGGTACTTTTACATTTGGAGAGAAGAATTCAAATTTTAAAAATTTTGTGACAGTTTTTTTAAAAAGAAATGTGCAGAATTATTTTTAGGTGTTTTGATATCACGAAAATTTTTGATTCTGTGGAGATTTTAGTTTGCAAAAGAAATTCCTTTAGCCTTTAACAGAAGCCATAAAACTCAAAAATTACCAAATTTTTGCAGGTAAAAAAAAAATTTGGTCTCATCGATTTTTATACGTTTAATAAAAGTGGAGATTGTTCCAAGTTTTAATTTGGCCTTTTAATAAATAAAAAAGTTACGATGTGTTTTATATTGTTTATTATTTTATTTAAACAAAAAATTATCAAAGTTTAAAAGGGGGGCTAAAAGTTACTTTGATTTTTTTATAATTTCTATTTTTTTTTTTATTTTGATTTGATATATCTGCTTTCTGTTTCCAACATTTTATTTGCCCGTTTTTATAAAAACTAAAGCAAATACGTTTTAACCATTACTAGTTTTTGTGAACAATTGTATGGAAAATTGAAAAAGATGAAAGGAACTGAAAATATGTATATAAATAACTTAAGTTTATTTTTATAATTTTAATCACCAAACTGATTTCAATTGAAATGATTCTGAATGTTGGCAATCATTTTAAAATTTTTGATTGATTTAAATTTACACAACTTGAAACTGATTGGGAGCACGCTTGCAGGGAGATTGTTCCACAATTTAACTGAGTACTAATAAACGAATTATCTTGGTAATGCTATGTTCTTTTGGGCAAAGAGGCAATGGTATAGGGATGGGCTTGGAGAGCTGCTCAAGTAGACCTTGAACACTTCTCATGGTAGTACCTGTACAGAACCATTCGGCTTAGGCTGCCAACATTGAGACGATGCCCAAGAGATTTGAGATAAGAAGAAATATTTTCATCACCTATCAAATCATCACGTTGTTAAATCCAGTTCAAATCTGATCTATAAGCTCCTGCCCAAATATGCGAATATATAAAACCAAATAGAAGAAGAAGTTATGTGGATTGAAGGAAAATTTGGTTTCAAAGCCATTGTAGTAAGCAAAGGTTTGACAGACGGCTCAAAACTTACTTCGCATTTAAAATCAATAATGATACTTCGGTACCTCTACAATTTTTAATTTTTATTTGTGTGCTTAGTTTCTAAAATGTATTTTAAAACCATCACCATGCGCAGCAACAAAGAGGTGCAGAATTGAAAATGAAACTCCGTCAACGTTAAGTGGTATTAGAGGGAGACATTTGAAGACTTTTTTGTAAGAATCTATAACAATATTTTTTAATATTTTGGCAGAGGTTGATTAAGATCAGTCAACTTCAAAATCATTTAAAAAATTAATACAGGTACGGTATGCATTTACCGCCATTTTTAGCATTTTAGCCGAGTTTCGTTAAGATCGGTCAATTTTTATATGTGCCTCCCATACAAAATTATTTAAAAAATAATATAGGTCAAAGAGAGGTACCCCTAGGATCCAACCGATTTCAACCATTTTCAGTACACATCTATAAGTCTATTTTTTAAGCTTTTCGACCAAGGTTCATTATATTCAGTCAAGCTTTGTTTGTACCTCCCATAACAAATCATGTAAAAAATTAATATTGTAAAAGGAGGGTATCCCAAGGGACTAACCAGTATCAGCAATTTTTAAAATTTCTCTTAATTAGCTTTAACTAAACAAGTGCACAAAATTTCATTATCATTAAAGAACTCTTTCTATTTTTGTCCATCTTTTGTATGAGCTCACCGCACTGTGCGTCGTTTCAAAAGTGATAAGCAAAAACAAAAACTGTCCTCAACTTTCAAATTTTGAATTCATCGCGGGTATTATTTATCTCCCTTGTCTTTCAAAAGTGCTCACCAAATTCAAAAAGTGACAAGAAAAAGAAACGGTTCTCAACTCTTTCACCTAAACATTTCTTGGGAATCTTTTGATTACACTGTTTTTAAAAGTGCCGACAATAAAGAAGTCCATTCTGCAAACTTAAAATACCTAACATCAAAATAATATTCGTACCTTTACTTTCATACATCGTACCCATGGTTGAACTATAAGGTTGTCGCCAGGGTGAGAGCGAATACCCATAATTGTCAAATCGAAGTTGAAGTTGAAGTTGTTTTCCTTAAGAATTGATTCGCAAAATTGGTTGATTTTGGCAATTCTGGGTACTGAAAAGAGACTGCGACAACCTTATGGTCCAATTAAGTTCGCATAAGGCAACGCAACGTGGCTGCAGCAAACGGAAGATTGCATGTAGCAAATAGCGAGTTGATTATGCAAACGTACATTAACTTGACAAACCTTGAAATCAGCTGCTTTTGTTTAAAAGGAATAGAGCAAAAAGTGTAACATAAATTTTGTTTTCTTAAATTCGATTAATTTCACCATGAACCAAGGACAGTTCGAGCGCCATGAGCTATAGGATTGGAAGAAAAAAATTATGACGGCTTCAAAGGCAGCTTTGAAAAATCACGTGGAAATCGCGGACCGGCGGAATGTTTACCTGCTGACCACATTGCATTTGGCTGCGGCGTGGACATATGCTGTGGCTGCGCATCATTGCAGTAGCCTTTTCCTATGTGCATGCACCAGCAGTTCAGCGATTTTAATGTGATTGTGTCAGCATTCCTTTTTATCTTCCACTTTAAATATTTTCATGGCACTCGGATTGCCCTTGCTTCGTATTCACTTAAAATAAAAGGAAGAACAGTTTAAACACACAAATAAGCTAATATTATTATATTTATCTGCAAACAAAAGAATCCTCAAAGTCTCAATTTATCAGCAAATTTACCGCACATAAACTAAGCATACATGAACACAAAAACTCAGAGTGAAGTAGAGTTCAAAATAAAATTTAACTTTTTAGGTAATAAAAGGTAACCTCAAAGGCACTGTTTACACGTCATTTAAATTGAAGGATCATTCCAAATTTATTGTTATTTTCCCAGCGAAAAAAAAATAAGCTCTCTGCGAGAGCGGAAATGAACTTTCAACACTTCATCGCATGTATCAAAATTTTGATGGAGCTCAGAACCAGCATCAATCAATCACAGGGTTGCATAATCAACTTTTCTGGTACTTACAACAACACTTTTAGTCGGCATCGGCCATTCAATCAAAAAATCACGTGTGAACAGCTATTCAATCAAATATCTCGAAGAGAGTAAAAGAGAGCCAAAAATGCGATATTCTTCAAAGCAATATTTTTATAAATTTTGCCACACACTGCAATGGTTGCAGCAACCAGTTTTGCCCGCGATCAAAATATTAAACGATTTTAATATTAGTGTAACCTGAGTTGCGACCGTCAATGAGTTTTGTAACTTTGACACACACGCTGTGACTTCATATTGATAAACGTCAAAAACTTCCAGGTTACTCTTCCAGCTGTGCTTTGGTTGCAGTGGGTATGGGCCGCATAAGATAAATTCTTTTTATTTATATTTTTCTAAGCTACGTTGCGTGGAGCATAACCAGATACGCACAAGGCCGATATAACAGAAATTCAAGTGAAGGCCACGTTACGTCGCGTTTCGCGTACATAATTGAACCTTTATAATTTAACCGGGATCGTATCCAAAAAAAAATATAAACGTAGCAAAAATGGTACAAAAATACGTATTGTTGCAAATCTGTGCGAGCCTTTCAAATAAAGCTACGTTTTCATCGCAAAAGTTAAGGCTGGCAATGATAATCGAACATCTGTAAATGTTGCTGCTGTCTCTTTTGCTCACACACTTGTTACCTTACAACAACAATTTCGCACCTTCCAGTTCCAGCTGATGCACTTTCACAAAAACAATACCAAGAAGACAACAACAACACAAATTATTGTATACCTTTATGGGGAAAATGTTAGTGAAAAGAAATGAAAAAATTTAGAAAAACACGCAAATCAGAAAAATCCGTCGTCGTCATCGCTGTCAAACGAAAATGAATGAAAAGCAAATGTCAGTTATAAAGTGAAGTCGAAGCGGGTGAGCTATCGAGCGAAAGTTGTTGTAGCTGTCGATTTTATTGTGTGCGAATGTGTGTGCTTTGTGATGCTTTATTTGTTTAAATAATTCCCAAAAAATAAGCATAGAATATTAATAAATAACAGCAGAAGAAATTCTTTGATTTTGTTATTAAACGAACTAACGATAGAAAAAAATAAATTGATTAGAAAATAATTTATTTTGTATAAAATTTAAGTGTAAAGAAAAACCACTGAAAAAAAAGAGAAAATAAAAGAAAAATATACAAATACGAAAAATAAAAAAAAATACAAAACCTGTCCATCAGAAAAAGTACGATCGAAGAACCTGCCGCTAGATTTGCAGCCAAAACAAAAACTACAACAACAACTTCAATTGATTTTCCCCTGAATTAGCAGCAATTTACAACAAAAAAATTTTGTGGAATTTATTATATAGCGGTAAGTTTTGTGCAACGAAAAATGTGTGATATATTTTTGTAAATAATTTGTATGTATATTAATATGAATCTGCAGTTAATTAACTTCACGTATGTTTTGCTAAAATAGAGTTATTTCAAAACCATAAAAAACTAAATAAACACAATTGAGTGAAAGGTGCACAGTTTTTGTTATTAACACGTTATTGTTTTTAATGTCTCTAAACTTATTTTTATTGCTTTGTTTGTATGTTCGAATGCACGTTTATTCAATTCACAAAATAAAAAACATTTATTGCATAGCTTTGTAAATAATGCAAAATTCATGTTGAAATTAATGAAATTATCTTATACATGACATTGTCTCGTCTAAATTATTGTTCAATGAAAAGAAATAAAATTGATAAATTATTGCAAATAGTTGTATTGATTGAGAGCAAGCTAATCGATAATAATGGATTTTTCGTATTTTATTACATTTTGTGGAAATTTAACCCTCTAACCCGCAAAGTTGAAATATTGGGAAAAGACATCAGAATAGGTCAGAAACACAAATCCGCTGACTGATTGTCAATTCGATTGACTGGTCAGACGTTAGGTGAAAAAAGTCGTTAAACTCAAGTTACAAAATGTAAAATCAAATCTTAAAACAAAAAAAAAAATAAAAGTTCCTGTGAAAAAGTCCAGATAATACAAATAGATGCCTCTGTTGAACCATCTAAAAAAATCAGTTTTGTTTGATACTTTAAAATGGTAATGGTATGGCAATGGTAATAATATGATATTGTAATGGTATGGTAATGGTATGGTAATGGTATGGTAATGGTATGGTAATGGTATGGTAATGGTATGGTAATGGTATGGTAATGGTATGGTAATGGTATGGTAATGGTATGGTAATGGTATGGTAATGGTATGGTAATGGTATGGTAATGGTATGGTAATGGTATGGTAATGGTATGGTAATGGTATGGTAATGGTATGGTAATGGTATGGTAATGGTATGGTAATGGTATGGTAATGGTATGGTAATGGTATGGTAATGGTATGGTAATGGTATGGTAATGGTATGGTAATGGTATGGTAATGGTATGGTAATGGTATGGTAATGGTATGGTAATGGTATGGTAATGGTATGGTAATGGTATGGTAATGGTATGGTAATGGTATGGTAATGGTATGGTAATGGTATGGTAATGGTATGGTAATGGTATGGTAATGGTATGGTAATGGTATGGTAATGGTATGGTAATGGTATGGTAATGGTATGGTAATGGTATGGTAATGGTATGGTAATGGTATGGTAATGGTATGGTAATGGTATGGTAATGGTATGGTAATGGTATGGTAATGGTATGGTAATGGTATGGTAATGGTATGGTAATGGTATGGTAATGGTATGGTAATGGTATGGTAATGGTATGGTAATGGTATGGTAATGGTATGGTAATGGTATGGTAATGGTATGGTAATGGTATGGTAATGGTATGGTAATGGTATGGTAATGGTATGGTAATGGTATGGTAATGGTATGGTAATGGTATGGTAATGGTATGGTAATGGTATGGTAATGGTATGGTAATGGTATGGTAATGGTATGGTAATGGTATGGTAATGGTATGGTAATGGTATGGTAATGGTATGGTAATGGTATGGTAATGGTATGGTAATGGTATGGTAATGGTATGGTAATGGTATGGTAATGGTATGGTAATGGTATGGTAATGGTATGGTAATGGTATGGTAATGGTATGGTAATGGTATGGTAATGGTAAGGTAATGGTATGGTAATGGTATGGTAATGGTATGGTAATAGTATGGTATGGTATGGTAATGGTATGGTATGGTAATGGTATGGTATGGTAATGGTATGGTAATGGTATGGCAATGGTATGGCAATGGTATGGTAATGGTATGGTAATGGTATGGTAATGGTATGGTAATGGTATAGTAATGGTGTGGTCATGGTATGGTAATTGTGTGGTAATGGTAATGGTGTGGTAATGGTTTGGTAATGGTGTGGTAATGGTATGGTAATGGTGTGGTAATGGTTTGGTAATGGTATAGTAATGAGATGGTGTTAATTGGTAATGATATGATCACTCTTATAATAAAATTATTAGAAATTTAGAATCTTGACGAATAGAAAGCTTCTTAAATTTTTCCAATCCACAAATCAGGTCCCAAACAAGATGTCTGCAATTATAGACCAATAAGTACAATTTTTTGTGTGCCTTAGGTCTTCGAAAAAAATTGTTTGCGATAAATTATCGTTTTACGTGAAGAATGTTATTTCCATAATTTAACGTGGTTTTATATCTGGAAGACTAACATCCACAAATTTAAATATTTTGTGTTCCTTTATAGTAAGTAATGTCTCTAATAGTTTACAGTCTGATGGCACCTTTACAGACTTACCTAAAGCTTTTGATAAAGACAATCACTCTTCTCTTACTCTTGGATTTCATTCATGTCTTTTTTACGGTTAAAATCGTATCTCCTTAATCGATGGCAAAACGTTAAAATCAATGAAAGCTTGTCTTCCACCTTACGGGTCACATCAGGTGCACCTCAAGGGAGTTATATTGGCCTAATTTTTTTCTTCTCATCATTTATGGCCTCCCTCTAGTCATTGAGCGCTCTAGATGCCTTCGTTTAGCCGTTGACTTTAAACTTGTTCGGTCAATTAAATCTGACAATTTTAGATTTAGATTTTAGACTTCTTGAAGATGACCTTTACTCGGTCGCTTATATATGTTTTATTAATAATCTTCCCCTTAATATTTCAAATTGCCATTGTCTCTCCTTTTCTAGGTTATTTTCTCCCCTATCTATTGGAACTATTCCATTAATTCTACTTCACTTAAAAGAGTGTCCTGCAAAAAGGTTTGGGTGTTTTATTGGATCTAAAAGTATCTTTTAGAAATCATATTGAACGAATAATTGCTAAAGCAACCTCATTGTTAGGTCTTTTAAAAAGAAATTCTACTGATTACTCTGATTCTTATACTCTTAAGACATTCTATTCATCGTTATTGCGTCCGCATTTGGAAAATTGCTCAACCCTTGCTGCCAACTATAGATTCGTGTGGTTAAAATTAATTTGGAACATACCCTCAGTGCCTTAATATAGTACCCGTTGTGCCCTAGTTTGTGTCACGCCTCTTTCTATTCGTCGTAAAATGTTCTCTCTTATGCTTATTTGGGATCTTATTCATCATAATATCCAGGATCCTGAACTGCTTTTTCTGCTTGACTTCTATACTCCATCTCGGTATCTCCGCAGTCAAATCCACTTCCGTGAGTCGTTCCATAATTCAAATTATTATTGCAATATGCCTATGGTACGCTGTATTCAGGAAACTAATGAAATGCCTGACGTCTCAGACCTATTTATAAATATTTATAGAAAAACTTTTAAAGTTAATCTTGTACTAAGCCTTATGGCTCTTGAGTCATTATCAAATCTTTTTCTTTTTTAACATGATTTATATTATATAATTTAAATTTCCAGCACCTATTTCAAATTGAATTTTCTGAAATAATTTCGTTTTTGAATTTTTCTTGTAAATATAACTATATCTTAGTTCTAAGTTAACTTAAGTAGTCTGTAAGAATTGAACTCTGTTTGATGAAATGATATTAATAAAAAATAAAAAAATTTTTTTTCAATATCAGTTTATTTTTCCGAATTGAAATTGAAAATCTGCATAGAAAATAGAAATAGAAATCTAAATTCCAATTGATATTTTCTGAATTTCAATTCATTTTCAATCAGACATGAACTTCAAAGAGAATTTCTGAATTTCATTTTATCTTTTTTGAATTTCAAGGGGAATTTCTGAATTTTAATTGAACTTTTCTAAATTTGAAACTAAATTCTGAATTTTTATTGAACATTTCTGAATATCAAATAAAATTTCTTCATTTGAAATGGAATTTCAGAATTTCAAATAGAATTTCTGAATTTCAAATGGAATGCCTGAATTTCAACTGATCTTTTCTGAATTCTAAATGGAATTTTTTAATTTCAAATGGTCTCGTCAGAATTTCAAATGTCTTATGTTAATCTTCTAGGATCAAACTCCAATTCGAAACGTTATAGTTAAAAACTAGTGCAATTAGAGCTATTCTTAATCTGGCCAAAAGTTGTCTTGTATAATTTTCTTTCTTTTATTTTATTTTATTTTTTTTTTTTTGAGAGTAAATTTCAGTTCTGATGACTCAGTGAAGGGGTATGATCGCCGAGTCTTAAAGGCTGTGCCAAGAAGTCATCTTGGGATGATCGTTTTACCTACTGGGTACTAGAGCTGCTAAGAGTTTTTGATAAAAATTGTTCCATTTTTGGGGAAAAGAAAATATTTTACAAAAATATAGAATTAGAATAAAATGTTACTTTACTAATTAAATTTTTCTCAGGTCATTTCAACAATGAATTATAAGTACCAACCATTGCCTTTATAGTTTTTTATAAGTTCCGAGGTATTGAGTTTCAATGATTATGGTAAAAGTGCGACACAAGAACAGACAGATAGATCAGAAGTTTTATGTTATTAAATGATCAGAGCAAATTTATAGATGCACCCGACTAAACTGTAGTCAAACATTGAATTTTTTGAAGATAACTTCAGAAAACAAAACAGAAAAAAGAAACAGACCCCTTTTACATTAGTCAAGACTTGAAAGCAATGAAAGTGAGAACAAAAGGGAACACGAAAAAAATTGACGGTACAGAGACATTGGTATACCCCTTTCATATTGGTCAAGAATTGAATTCAATTTTCAGAGCTTGTGGGCAATTCGCCGCAAATCGGAAGCGACGAAAGGGAGAAAAATTTACTGTACCAATGACCCCTTTGACCCCTTTTACATTGATCAAGACTTGAAGTCAAGTTTTTTTGACGTTCTCTTTTGAACTTGACGAAAGCTTTCACATTGGTCAAGACTTGAATTCAATTTCTTGTCTTCTCTCCTTGTTTTCTTAAAAAATAAAGCTAGATAGGTAGCAAGCAAACTGAAGCAAACTGAATTTGAATAAATTTTTATTAGCTCCTTGTTCCACTTAAATGACATTTTTGGCTATAAAAATATATTATTATTAAAAATATCTACAAAAACCTCATTAAATAACTCACACACAAATTTTACTGCAACTGAAGTCTAACAAACTCACATAGGCGAAAAATAAAATAAAAAGTACTGTCAACAACGCGAAAATAACAAAAGGAACATGAAAAAAATTGCCCGTACAGCCATGATACAATGATAAGGCAAGGTTGATTTATAAGGTTGTCGCAAGGGAGAGAGCGAGTGCCCATAATTGTCAAATCGAAGTTGACATCTCATAGAAAATCTGCAAGTGCTCTCTATTATCATCCGTTTTTCTTTCGTAGTCATTCGCAAAATTGGCTGGTTTTGACAATTATTGGTACTGAGAAGAGAGTGCGATTAGCCCTGCGACAACCTTATAAATCAACCTTGTGATAAGGTAGGGCCGCTTCGCTGAGTGCTCTCACGCGTCAACGAAGAGTGGATAATGAGAAGCAACATATATGTAAAAACGACGAATTTCGTAGAAATTTCAAATGAAGAAAATATTTTATGTTTCCAAGTTGCAAACAGTGCGGTTGCGGGTGTTAAATTTGTGCTAATTTCAATGAAAATATTATAATAAAAGTGTAATAAAAACTATAAAATATGAAAGAAGTCTTAAAATTGCAAAAAAAAAACCTGTAACAGTCTTAACCTAAAAACAACTGCGAAACGTAAGCATAAAGAAATTCGCGATGAACAGCTGATTTTGACACCAATCTCGCTTTATTATGCTTTCTACTCCATTCCTCTCCGAGTCGACCCTACCTTATAATTCTGCCATGGGTATAGCTTCATGTTTTTTCCCCTTCCGTCGCTTCCGATGTGCGGCGAATTGACTACAAACTCTGAAACTTGGCTTCAAGTGTTGATTAATGTAAAAAGGGTCTTTCAATTCTCAACCACTATGAAAGGGGTCATTGCTTTCAAGTCTTGACCAATGTAAAAGGGGCCGTACCGTAAATTTTTCTCCCTTTCGCCGCTTTCGATTTGCGGCGAATTGCCTACAAACTCAAAAGGGGCTTTCAGACGAACGTACATGTCAGCGGACTTGGGCATGTCCGACTACATGTACGATCGTTCGAAAGCAAAAAAGACGGTCGGACCGACATGTCGGACCGACTCGGTGCATTTTTCATTTTATTAAAATCGTCAGCGAGTGAACAACAACGGATAAACATAATGAACAAATGGCAAACGTTCCAAACACTAAGTTTTGGATAGAATTTATTAGTTTTCGCTGTAATATGAAAAATTCAATTTAAAGCATACAAAAATAGAGTAAAAATGTCGGTCAATTATAACAGCATCCAAAAATTATATAGCCATTACGCCGATGTGTTCTGCGTGAGAATCTGCAAAGAATGAATTCGTCGTACATGTCCGATTGTTTGAAAGCTCAAAAAAATATTCCTGTTATTTTGTCGTCGTACTATGTACGCTGACATGTACGTTCATCTGAAAGCCCCTAAAGACTTGAAAGCAAGTCTTGCCCAATATAAAAGGGGTCATATACAAAGTTCAAATCAAGAAACAAAATAATAATTAAATTTTTTTTATTTATTTTAATTAGCTGTTGAATTATATTCTTCAACGTTAACATTCTTAACGTTACAACTCAGACCAGATTATTTTTTCAGCTTTAATACGTCGAATTTCAAGCTGTTAGGGCTGTTAGATTACTTTAAAAATTGTTTTTGTTGTTTGTTAAATTTTTTGCATTCCTTGTTTCCTACTCAAAACAATCCTTAGCTACCCTTTAAATCAAATGAATAATTTAAAAAATTTAAAAAATCATCTGTAATATAGTTATTTTTTTATTTTTTTGCTTACAAAAGATAGCATATGCACATAAATCTTGTACATACATTTTATATTTATTATCAAGTGTATTTTCTTTCTCCTCTCTACATGCTTTAATCAATTTGCATTAGCAAAATTGTCGTTTTTTTTGTTTGCCTACATTAAACTGGACGATGATCATGGTAAGAAATTTCCGTCTATTGACCATTGATGCCAATAACACTGTTCGTGCCGTAGCCGCAGGTTTAACGTGTGCAACAACATTGCACCTAGTGCGGAAATGATTTCATCAAAAAACGTGTGTGTCTCGATTGCGACTTTCATTTGTCGCAGACTTATCTGTGCCGGTAGCTGCTAAGCCACTTTTTTTGATATAATTTTCAAAAACTTCGGAAGCTTTTAAACTTTTATTGTCTTAATGCTAAATGTCATAAACTTCTCGTGTTTTCTATTTTTCTCATCGAATTTATATGGCGTGACATTGCAAGGATGTTGCTGGAAGTATCATGTTTTGCATTTTTCTTTTCTTTCTTTCGTTTGTTGCCAAGCAAGGGTTGCTTGGTTTTGTTGTAGGGTGTGACTGTTTTGAAATTTTCTCTTCGCTATTCCAAAATTGATTTTTCCACAATTATTATGACTCAACTTTACACTCATGTTTGATGTTTTTTTGTATTGTTTATTATGCGCTAAACAAAAACAAAACCCAATACTTAAGTGGCCAAATGAGTATTTATGCAGAGCTCTGCAGGTTAAGAGAATGTGTTCCATTTTTGGTATGGTAATATGAGATATATTTTTTGCTAATTAGAGATAAGAAAAGAAGAGTTAAAAACAGACCTGAGCGTAGTCGAGTACTAAGAGTGCTTCAAGTATATGTTGTCGTACTAAACAAATTTCAACAACAACTACATGGACTCGTCTTTTATAAATAATAATGATGTCACCATAACACCAAATAGACGTTCATTTTTGTAATCCGTTTGTGTAGCCTTATTTGGATATGATTGCAAATTATGATTATCTAGAGAAATATCCAGAAAATTTCATTAATCGAATACTAACGCATCGCTATATACGCTTATCAAAAAAAAAAAAAAAAACGTAAATAGCTGCCTAACATTTCACGTAACATTTTTCATCAAAACTTGACAGCAATGCGCGCCAGTTGTCACCGTTCTTGCGTGATAGGTGCATGCTACACGATGGACACAGACATAACTTGTTGTAATCGCGTGTAAAAGAAGAGAGAGCTTTTTCATCCAAAAACACTTCCAGGCAACCGACAAATTTTGTTTACATTTTGCAGCTGAAAAGAATTTAAACTAGTAAGGGTGGAGCTTCGGCAGGGTACTGAAGCTAAAATACCCCGCCGCGGCCATATTGAAGTATATTCGAAGTCTTTAGCCACGACATATTCGATGACATTAAGTTTTATATATTAACGAAAGGTTTCCTATTTTGATGACGTCACTTTGTATGGGAGGTAGGCGTGGTTTTGATCCGATTTTGCCATATATCATAGAGGTGGTTCATATTATATATCAAAGCTAAAGTGCAAAATTTGAAGACATTTCATTAATTTTTGTGGATTTTTAAGAGATTTAACGTTTAAAATAAAGCCAATTTGTATGGGAGGTAGGCGTGGTTTTCATTCGATTTTGCCAAATATCATATTGGTGGCTTATGTTATATATCAAAGCCTATATGCAAAATTTCAAGACATTTCTTTAATTTGAGCAGATTTTTAAGAGATTTTACTTTTAAAATTAAGCCACTTTGTATGGGAGGTAGGCGTCGTTTTCATCCGATTTTTCATAGCCAGGATTAAGACTGTAGAGCAAAGCTCACCTGTCAAATTTCAAGGCATTTCTTTAATTTTTGTAGATTTTAAAGACATTTTACGGTTAATATAAAGTCACTTTGTATGGGAGGTAGGCGTGGTTTTCATCCGATTTGGCCCATTTTCGAACTTGATCTTCCTTTTTTAAAAATAAACATATATTTTGAATTTCATCGCGATTGCTTTAAAATTGCGGCTGTAATCGTGTCGACAGACGGACACACGGAAATCGACTCAGGAGATGATGCTGATCAAAAATATATATATTTTTCTATACCTGCCACGTCTCCTTATTGGCGTTACAAACGGAATGACAAAGTTAATATACCCCTTATGCAGTACGCGTTGGGGTATAAAAATAGGCAGAAAACAGGTTTTGAACAGAAACTGTCACTTTTCTTATCAAATACGTGCGTGCTACACGGTAGACTCACACAAATTTGTTGTTGTTTCCGCGTGTAAAAGAAAAAAAACTGGAATTTGAGAGAGCTTCTCTTTCATCCTAACACTTTCAGGCAACCGATAAATTTTGTTAAGATCGGAAGCTGAAAATAGTTCCGACGAAAAAAAATGTTGCCCAAAGCCTTACAGAACAAAAAAAATTAATTGTAGCATACCATTGACTGGACAATGAATAAAAGAAAAAAAGATGGCGAAACTTTCAAAATTTGACCAACAAGTGTCCGTAATGTAGCATGCATCTACTCTTTTTAATGCTTAAACCTTAATTAAATAAATTTTAAAAACTATATTTTTTTGATATGGCAATAGTTTTTCTATCTGCGCTGCAAGGAATGCGCGCAACCCTACACAGAGAAAGCTAGACGTCGACAAGCTGCAAGTTGCATTCACCACTCGACTCTCACTTCTGCTGTAAAAAAGCACTCCTCCGATCGACGATATATGCGCTGCCGAAGAGGTTATTGGCTACCACCTCCCCCGCCGAGACCAGTGGCACGACCCAGAGTTTCGCGACGCCACTGCAGAGAAAAACGCCGCCTACAAAGCCAACCTGCAGTCGGTCGTAACGCATGCTGCTAAGGAGCGATACAGTGAGAAGAGGAGGGACGAGAGACGTATTTTCAGGCGGATAAAAAGAGAGGCAGAAAAGCGCGAGTGTGAGAAGATTGAGATGTATGGCAACAGGAATGAGGCCCGAAAATTTTTCGAAAATATAAGACGCCTGGGCGCGAGGGCTTTAAGGCCAGGGCCTCTTCCTGCAAGAATGAAAACGGGAGTCTACTGAAAGATATCCAAAGTATACTGGCATTATGGATTGAACACTTTTCTAGTCTTCTGAATGGCGATGATGACAACAATGCCGCCAATAGAGATGATATCCCGGAAACCCCAAGTATAGATGGCAGCGTTGAAGTTCCGCTGTCGGACTATAATGAAGTCTTGACAGTCATAAAACGGCTTAAGAACAGCAAAGCCGCGGGAGCCGATGGTTTACCCGCTGAGCTGTTTAAGAACGGAGACGAAGCTCTGTTTAAATGCATTCACGAGCTTCTATGCAGAATATGATTGGAAGAATGCATTCAAAACGATTGGAATCTCGGTGTACTTTGCCCAATCCACAAGAAAGGCGATCCCACTATTTCTGCCATCTACCGTGGGATAAGTCTTCTAAATATCGCATATAAGGTTCTGTCGAGCGTATTATGTGAAAGACTGAAGCCCATCGGAAACCAACTACCACCGACCATATATTCACGCTACGACAAATTTTAGAAAAGACCCTAGAGAAACAAATCGACACCCCCACCACCTTTTTGTCGATTACAAAGCAGACTTCGACAGCCAAATAAGGAATCGCCTATACTCCACCATGTCTAAATTTGGTATACCTGCAAAATGAATCCGTGTCCATGCAGGATGACACTGAGCAACACCAGCAGCGCAGTGAATATCCGGGAGGACCACTCGCCACCATTTGTTGCCAAACGAGGTTTCAGACAAGGTGATTCTTTATATTGCGACTTCTTTAAGCAATAATACAATTGTTTTCATGATTCGTTCGGTGAAATATTCGTTCGCTTAGTATATATAAAGATCGATCACTTTTAGGTGGGACAAGACATTCGCGGCAGAGAAAACAGACCTTTTTTTAAAAATTCATAACTCAGTCGAAAACAAACATTTTTCCAAAATTCCTTTTTATTATTGTAGAGAATTGAACAAATTACAAGAAAAAAATTCAAAAAAATATATTTTTACTCCAACATGGTTTTATAGAGCTCCAAACTGGCGGCAGAGAATAAAACGGGGCCTCGTGGTTGCAGCGCTGGGAGTTGCAAAAATTGTCCGATCTGGAAAAAAAATAACTTTTTTAAATCTTAACAAAATTGGTAATAGTATGACACGAGCTTTTTTTTTTAAATTTTTTTTCAATTTTTGGTGATGTTCCAAATTTAAAAGTGTGTTTTTTTGAAAAAATATTGACTTTAAAAATTCATAAAAAATCGAAAAAAATTAAAAAAAAGCTCGTGTCATACGATTCTTATAGTTTTTTGCAATCGTTTAGCAATTCGGGCTTCTTTTGAAGCTTCATATGCCTTCACTCTGGCGCATTTCAAACGATTTGCATCATTTCCTTTGGAAGAATTTAATGCTGTTGCTCCTATGGTGATACCAAGTAGTTGAAACATTTGCAAATAACTATACTATAAGGTACGAAATAACAATCACCAAAAGTCAGGTAACAAGTAAAACAAGTATGTACCAGCTGCCGTACGTAGGTACCGCAAAAATTAAAAATGCGCTCTCACTAATGCGGCTGCAACTTTTGAACCCGTAGGAATTTTACCTACTTTTTTTTCTTAGAATCTTAAGAATATTTACTAAAATACAAAATTACTAATTTCGAAAAAAATCGATTTCAAAAAAATTGCCAATGTCATGTCCCCCCCTAAGCAATTTTTCAAATTGATTTTTTTTCAAACGATTATTGCCGAACGTTCGTTGACATTGTTGTTGGTTTTGAAAAATCGTTGCTTTCAGTTTCTCATGAGAAGTATTTTTAAAATAAAATTCAATCGAAATATTTTTAAACGTGAGAAGTAGTGTATTTTAATCGTTTGTAAACGTATTTTTCCGCACCCTGGTTCTAAGATCGGACAAATTCTAATAATAAATTTGAAGAGCCTTATTATCAGACTTTCCATCAGACTTACATGACGGACCAGTTAACGCAGCATCATAGGTGTTTGAGTTTTACTTCCTCATAAAAAGATGATGATATTCCCAGTTTAAAGTTGATCTTACTTAAAGAATTGAGTAAAACATTCTTTTTCACTAATTTTTTGAAGGACAGATGATGTGTCGCTACTTTCGTATGCTTGACTACGTATTCAATAATATTCTCCTCAAAGACGGTTGGTTTGAAAGACGACAAATGGAACCATTTTGTCCGATCCAATACTTCCAGACTCAAAGCACTATTATTATTCAAAATAGTAGGGCCATTAGAGCCATTTGACATCACAGCAACAGAACAAAGGTCAGAGTTATAAGCACTAATTCCAAAATGTTAACAGTTTTATATTTGAATGATACAACTTCACTTATTTTCCATAAATAAAATTAAGAAGAAAGTATTTAATAGCTTCATAAAAACTAAGCTTACACGAAAAAAAAAACGCATATTAACTTGGGCTGTAAAGCTATTATAAGGGATCTATTAGTGCTAAAAACTGTATATTTTATATTTAAATGTTAAATTTTTTGTGAGTACAATAATGTGAAATTTGTATTTTAGACCCAACAAGTTAGTATTAACATAGTGCTTAAATCTAACAATAGGCTAAATAAGTGTCACTTAAGTGCTTTTTTCAAAGAAAAAGCAAAAGAAATCAAAACATAAAATATCTTAAATAACAAAAGATATATCTCAAGTATACAAAAACTTGCTACAAAAACTCATAAATACCCAATTAAAATTCTATTTTTATTTAAAACAATCTATTGAACACCAAACTCTAGCACTAAAAATGTGTCGCAAAGATATTTTTAAAGCAAAAAAAAAAAAAAAAACTACCGTTCCAGCTTTGTCACCCAAAAAGCTTTGAAATTTATAGCGAGACATAGCTATATAAATATTCTTTACATGCTGGCTGACTTTCCATATATTGGCCCACTATTATATGTTAATAGTTTTTTGTTTGTTGGTAGCACGTGTTTAGTATAAGCAACAATTCATCGATGCACCGCTAGGTTGATGAATAGCATGAATCAACCAACACACTAAACTTAGTCTGCGCAGCCATGCCGCCTCATACCACAAGGGTGGGTCAATTTTAAATATTTTTATCTATAATTATTTAACGCTACCTGTAACTTTATAGATATATTTTCGTTGGCTATTGAAAGAGTTAACATGGCGTGAAGAAGTTCAGCGTGTTTTATTTGCTTTTTTTTTTCACTGCTGCGCTAAAGGGGCCAGCTATGTGTGTGTGTGTGTGTGTGTGTGTGTGCCTATCTGTGTATATGGTTTTTTAACGATATGCAAGCATTTTTTATTTAATATAATTTTATACATTTCAGTTTTTAACATGAATTTTTACTATAGAATTAATTTGCATTATTGTGTTTTTTGTTTTCTTTTTCAATTCATTGTTGTTGTTGTAACCGTTGTTTTTCCTTTTTTATTATACTTCGTTGCTATGAAATCAAAAAAAAAAATAAAATGAAAAGCAACATAAACAAAAAAACAACGATTTTGTAATTAATTTTGTAGAAAAGTGCAAAATTAGCACAGCTGCTGTTTGACGCGGCTAGAAACAAAGAATAACCTTAAAACCAAAATTTGAGCTAATTCTTTTTTTTTTATAGTTGAAATTAAATACAAAAGTAGGTACTTTGAAGTAAAAGTACCGCAAATAAATAAAGCATTTATTTTATTGCCATTACGAGCAGAAAAGTGATTCAAATTTTAATTAATTTGAAAACATTCCTATAACGAAAAAAATATTGTTTTAAAATTTTATTTAATAAAGATTAGATAGTCGATGTAACGATTACAAAAATTGGCATCTCGAAATGTAATCATCTATTATATAGATCTATCTTAATTATATAATATTCTTTGAAAAATCAAATAATCTTATTTTATTAGGTGATATGAATCTGAATATATTACAAGACTCTATATCTGTGGGCAACTACTTATTTACTCTATCTTCTTATGGCCTGGAATCTTGCATTAACAAGCCTACCCGTATTACTAGTTCATCAGCTACTTGTATTGACCATATTTTTGTGCGCTTAGATCCAGCTAGGAATATTTCTATAAGTAGTTCAGTTTGCAATTTATTTATTTACTAGCTTAAACCCGCCGCTTCGCCGGGTTTTCAAAAAGTTTTCATTCAAAAATTGATAGTGGGTAGGCTTGATTTTTCGCTACCAAAACGATTTTTTATTGTTTAAGTAATACTACAAATTATTAACCTTAAGATTGTTATATCATCTGATAGGAAATCGAAAACCTAAATTTTGGATTTAATTTTTTTTACAACAAAATCAACTTTTATCCAATTTTTTGGCTTAAACTAAAAATTTTTGAACATTTTTTAAAAAAATTTTTAAAAATATTAATACTTTGGTTTAGTAAAAATTTCAACTTATGTTTGAAGGATATTTTAACAAACAACATTTTTCAAAAAGAATTATTGAAATCCATTGCAAACTGACTGAAATATTTGCCTTCAAAGCTAAAAGTGTGAATTTCAAGTCGTTTTTCTCTCATTCTCAGCTTATAATTAATACTAAAAAGATCTGGTACTAAAATTTTTCACAGTTTTCAAACTACATACATGATTTTGGTATCAAATTGAAGGAAATTTAAAAGCGTTTATTGATTTTGTTCTCGTTTAACCGAAGTGCAATTTAATCCATTAGGACCGAAAGAAAACCATAAAAAACAGACATTTTTAGACTTGAAGCAACATTTTGGTGAAAACTATGTATGCCATTGAGCAGAAATAAGTTATTATTGCATGCTAATTTTACTTTTTTTAAAAAACTGGCACTAAAACTTTTGAAATATTATGCAGTATTTAATGAAAATTCGAGACGCATATGTTTCCATATAGTAACATTGGTTGTTAATGGGTTAAAATAAAGTATCCTATTGCACTCTCTGCTGACCTATAAATATGTGTACAAAATTTTATAAAAATCTGAGTTGTCGTTTAAACGTAATGAGTGAATATAAAAAGTGGCTAAAGATTAATTAATAGTATAGAATAGATTTATTTACTCTATCTTCTTATGGCCTGGAATCTTGCATTAACAAACCTACCCGTATTATTAGTTCATCAGCTACTTGTATTGACCATATTTTTGTGCGCTTAGATCCAGCTTGGAATAATTCTATAAGTGGCAATCAGTTTGCAATCTAAATTTGTCTGACCATTGCCTTACATATCTTAGTTTTGAAAATATCACGATAATGGAAAATACAAGCACGTTGAGGGACTCGATCATAACGATAACCTATTTCGATGAGTTAAATAGCTACCTTGTTTTAGAATCTTGGGAAAGTGTCTACAATGAACCTAATTCTTGAATAGCATTTAACAATTTTGGTGACATTCTTCATTATTATGTTGACAGATGTTCACTGAACCTTAATAAAAGATTCCCGAGTAGGAAAAAAAAGATTAAAACCTTAAACCTAAATATGAAAAACCAGCTATTTAAGAAAATGAAAAAGTGTCCTACTAACACCAGTTTACAAGACCGTTATAAGAACATGTCCAAAGAAATTAAAATTGAGATTTTTAAACTAAAAATAATTTATACTTAAATGAATTTTATAAAATCAAAGGAGATGCCAAGAAGGAGTGACAATTGGTTAATAATATTTGAAATAAAGCAAAAAGTAAAGTGGAAATTCATGATATTTTAGTGGATGGTTCGGCCTACTCTGATCCGAATGAAAAGACAAACTTGTTCAATTTATTTTTCTCAAATATTGGTAATTATGCCGTTGCTGATTATGGTCTTTTAAGTTGTTCTTGTCATTGCTTAGACAAAGAAAGTGGAATTTTGCAAACAGTTTTTATTTTGAGCCTGTATCGTCATTTAAAATTTATCAAATCATCAAATCTTTTAAACAGTCTTGAAAGTAGTCTCTGTAATAATTTTGTGATGAAAATAGCTTTTAACATTTCTGATGTTCTTTGTCATCTTGTTAACAAAAGCATAAGCGTTGTGGTATTTTCCCTGATGAGTTGAAAAGAAGCCGAAGTGATTCCTCTGTTCAAAAAAGGAAATAAGTCTATGCTCAACAACTACAGACCTATTTCAATTCTCTCTACAATTTGGTTTTAGAACAGGATGTTCTACTGAATATGCTCTGTTAAAATTTTGTTCAAACATTTACAATAGCTTGAATAGCAAAAATATATCAGGAGCCTTATTCGTTGATATAACTAAAGCGTTTGATACTCTTGACCATCCCTATAGGAACAAACTAACATTTTTTTAAAAACAACTAATTAAAAAACTAATTTAAAATAAACTAGTATATGAAGTACTTTGAATTATATTAAGGCGGGATCCACTTCAATTCTAAATAGTTTTTATTGCATTATATATGAAGTAATTGAAATACTACTTAAAAACAAGTTATATTAAGGCGGCACCTACTCTGACTTGGACATGTTTTAATTGCAAATTTTTATTAGTTTACAAGTTTATAAATATTTAACCATGTTATTTCATCAAATATTGTTTAGGCTTCACAAACATTTTGTTTCAAAAAGACATATTTTTTTTATTTATGACATTGAGCTGCAAGACAGACGTGGTGGTAAACACACTTTAAAACTAATAAACTGCCTCTAAAACCTGTGAAACGATTAAAAATTCTTTAATATTTAAGATATTCAAATTACAAACTGGTACTGTTTAGCAAATATTGCACAATTTGGACTCTGTACGGAAATTGATGCATTGCTTAACCATAAAGAGGCACGCCTTTCCCTACGTAGCGTCGAGTCTGCTCCATCACTTCATTGCGATTGACACTTAAAAGAAGCACTAAGCAAAATATCGGAGTGTGCATCGGCCATGATTGATGGTTGCAAAGCGTGGAAAATCCCGCTGACACGCTTGTTTAGCTCAGATTTTGAAATGAAGCAGCAAAAAGCTGGCTCGTGCTAAATAACAGTATCCACACAATTCCGATCAATTGGATCGGCACCTTCGCTCATGTAGCCAGGCGGTGGTGTGCCCGTTTTTGTAAACTGCTTCCGTGATAGGCATGCTCACATGTAAGCGCAGAGTTCCTTCAGCTTCTGGAAATCACCGGTTGGAAGCAGAAATAGTCCAATGAAGAAAGGAATAATGAAGTTATATCTATCATCGCAGCGAACTTTTGTTGCGCTCCTTGAATGTAATTGCTAGTCCTTTTTTGAATTAACTGGCAATGAAGCTTGGCATGAATCACTTTTGAATTATATAAAAATCAATTAAAACACCACAAAGAACGACATTTCACAATTTTCCATTAAAAAACTCTGATCACTTTTAACTTTGCTTACATTTTGCCTTCAGATTTTATATATCAGAATTTATTTGTGTCGACCAGGCATGATTTTTTTGGCATGATTTATGTATTTTTCAATACAGTCAAATAAATGATCTCTTTGATGTATAGAAATTTAAAATTTTTATGCTTTTAAATTCATCTTCAGTAAGTGGAATATTAAATAGTTTTCAATTGGTTCCTTTAAAGTAATTAAAAAAGTAATTTAAATTTAACTAGTTTAACAAGTAGTCGAAAATATATGCAGACGAAAGTGTCAATTGACTTATTTAGCGGACATCACCATACAAAATAAGTTAGTTCGTTCTATGAAAAAAAGTCCGAATTTCAACTAGTTGTGGTTGACAAAAAACTACTTTTCCAACTACTTTCAAATTAGTTGATTTTCCTACAGGGATCAGTTATTCAAATGCGGCTTCAGGGCTCTATATTTAACTGGTTTTCTTCATATCTATCAAACAGAGTTCGAAGAGTTAAATTAGGCAACCATTTTAGTAGGTTTTCTAATATAAGCATAGGAGTACCTCAAGGTTCAGTTTTAGGTCCTGTATTATTCTTAATATTCATTAATTCTCTCTTCTCGCAAAATTTTTTTAGTGAAACAATAGCATTTGGGGACTAAATATGGCTTGCACCTTTTCTTGTAGTCCAACTTTGGACACTATTGTACATGTAAACCATGCTTTGGAAATTTGGAAAGACACTGGTTTAAAATTCCTAAGCTGGTATTAAGCGATAAAACTAGAATTATGATTTTCAATCTGTCAGGAAAAGAAATCGAGCCATCTAACTTTATTTTTCACTCGGCTAACTGCAAAAAATATAGTATTTGCCATAAAATATGCGAGTCGTCAAATTGTATATCTACCTTTACCCCTAGTAATTTATGTTCATCAAGTTGTTTCTCCGTTAATGGCGTTAAAACTTTTAAATATCTAGGCTTAATGTTGGACGGGAAAATGAACTAGTCTGATCACATTACTGCTCTTAGGTTAGGTTAGGTATGAAGGATCGTGCACCGTTACCGGCGCTTCCGCGGGGGCCTATAGGTCCATTACGAATCCCTTTTTATAGTTGTGGTACCAAGTTAAACCATTGTTCCGATTTGTTCCTCAAACCATCCTGTGCTTTTTATGAACCTCCAGATGTCTAGCAGTGGTGTGTTCACCAACTCTTCCAAGTCTTTGAAAAATCTGTTCCCCATGTGTCGGAGTCGACGATTCTGTAGACTTGGACATTCGCATAGTAGGTGAGTTATTGTTTCTATTTCCTCCGGGTCTTTGCAGCTCCGACAAAAGTCTGGCGCTGTTATACCTATTCTATTGGCCATTACCCCATTGAGGCAATGACCCGTTAGAACCCCAACAAGGATTCGGATTTCCCGTTTGACCAAAAGCAGAAGGCTTCTAGTTCTTTTCTCATTTAGCTCAGGCCAAAGCCTTCGAGATATGTTGCAGTCACCTCTGGAAGCACAGTTTGTGTTGGCAATATCTCTGGCTTTTAGTTCTATACTCCTTTTGACGACGCCTATTGGAATGTGCACATCTGTGTCAGCTCTGTTTGTACTTGCGGTTACTCCACGCCTTGCTAGTTCATCTGCTGCGTCGTTCCCTTCAATATTGCTATGTCCGGGAACCCAGCAGAGAGTGACGTTGTGGGTATTGCAGATACTGTTCAGTGCAAGTTTACAGTTTTGCACCGTTCGGGCCTTCGTCGTTTTACTGTTCAGTGCTTTGATGGCCGCTTGGCTATCCACAAAAATTACTACCCTTGTGGGGGTAAGATTTTTCCTGTAAATGGCCCGTGCAGCTTTTTCAATAGCATATATTTCTGCCTGAAAAACGCTACAGTAATCCGGGAGTTTGTAACACTCTTTGATTTGTAGCGTTTCACAGTATACACCCGATCCAGTTCCGTTTTGCATTTTGGAACCATCAGTATATAAATGGAGATTGCCGTAGGATTCTACAGTCGTTTCTTCCCATTCTTGTCTGCTGATAATGGATGTGGTGTATTCTGTACCGAATCTTACACTGGGTATGATATAGTCGGTTGCTCTTTTTGATTCCTCGGTTCCAAAGAGATTTAGAATAGATGCGTGTCCGAATGTGCTGCTTTTCCAGGCTCGTGATTCGTTGAGGCGAATCGCGCTCTTGGTCACCGAACATTTAAGGAATTCTTCTACGGAAAGAAGATTTAGCATCATATCTAGACCCGCCTGTGGCGTAGATCTCATGGCTCCTGTTATTCCTATGCACGCTAACCTTTGAACTCCTGTTAGGAAGCTAAGGTAGCTTTTTTTATGCGTTATCGTCCACCATACGAGAGCACCGTAGGCAAGAATGGGTCTCACGATCGCTGTATACATCCAGTGGATTATGTGCGGTCGCAGTCCCCATTTCCTGCCAAATGTCCTCTGTGTTGCGTTTCCAGCTCAGCTTGTTATCAAGGATAATTCCAAGGTATTTGGCTTCCGTGGAAAGCTTCAGAGTTACTCCACATTACTGCTCTTAAAAAATACTTAATAGTGGTCACAAGACAATTATTTTATTTAAGATCATATTGCTCGACTAAATTGCTCAAATGCATTTACTTTGGTATTTTTCACTCCGAGTTAGAATATGGAGTTTCATGTTGGGGTGGTACGCACAGAAATAAAATTAATCCATTACTAATTGTTCAGAAACATGCAATACGCATTCTATGTAAAAAAAGTGTTTGTGTAAGAAGTTTCCACTATTTAAAGATATCAATATAATGCCAATAGAGCATTTGTACTATTTTAAAGTCTTAAAAGTTTTTTTCGCAAAATCTGGTTACCTTGTCAATAGTTATCAAACTAATTATAATTTAAGAATAAAAAATCAAAGCTTGGCGCTCGTTCCACCACATAACGTGCAGCATTTGTTATATTTTTACTCTTCTGTGGCTTCAAGACTGTTCAATTGTGTTCCACACATATTTCTTAGGGAAGTAAAATCGTGGCTTTTAAAATATTCTTTTGATAATATACATATTTACATTAATAGATAGTATAAACTAGCTATGCATACTTCTCATGATTAAAATATTAATCTCATATTTGCTAAATCAATCTTTTATCTTCTATCAAAGCTAAAAATTAAATATTAAATTGTTTCTCATTACATTAAATACATTTATTATATTCATCAAAGATTCAAATTTTTTATTAATTTGTATTAATTTTTATTTTTATTTTCAAATTTAAACTTAATTTTTATTGTTTTAAATTTTAACTTATTTTGTATTCAGCATTGTGTAAATGATCCCACTTACACGTACACTAACTCTAAGTTTATACGTCTAAATTTGAAATCCACATTCGCCTCTGGTTCTTCGTCTACGAGTACAATAGAATGTGGAATTATTGTTTTAATCAATTGTTTATCATAAGTTTTTATTCAGATGTAATTTTCTAAACTTGTATTGTTTGATTATAATAATAATAAAAATAATAATAATAATACTAATAATATTATTGGTTGTTCAAAAGTGTTTTATTTAAAACGACCTATTTCAGTTTAGAATAAATTTTATTAATCGAAATAAGAAACCATTAGCATCTACACATTCTTTCCAACAAGATACGAGTTAATTTATTCCAGTAGCATAGAATTCTAAGCGACGAATTCTTCGAAGGCATTTTTTGCGGTTGTTTGGTCGTTTAATACCGTTCCTTGCAAGAAGCTGTTGAGATGCTTGAAAAAGTGGTAGTCGGTTGACGAAGGGTTGGTTCAACTTCTGTAGCGTAGGTTATGCAACGTGTGGTCTAGCATTATCGTGCAGAAGAATTGAGCCCTTTCTATTGAGTAATGCTGAAGGCAGACTTTTCAGTTCTTTATGCATTCTGTCAATTTGTTGACAATATTTCTCTGCTGTGATAGTTTCGCCAGGATTCAAGAAAATGTAGTGAATAATTCTAACTGACGACCACCAAACAGTCACCGTAGTCTTTTTTTCTGATGCAACTCAGGTCTGGAGAAATGTTTAGGGGCTTCGCCTTGGTCCAACCACTGCGCTGTTGGTTGTCGTATAGAATTCACTTTTAATCGCACGTCACAATGCGATTGAGAAATGTTTCGTTTTTGTTGCGCAAAAGAAATGAAGAGCAGACTTCATAATGTCGATTTTTTTGACTTTCATTCATTTCGTGTAACACCCATTTATCGAGCTTCTTCGACTTTCCAATTCGGCTCAACTTATTAAAATCAATCCAATACCTACACCTAGCTTCCAGCAAAAGCCTTAAATTCATCGTCGTCAATGGCAGAGGGACGTATGCGACCTTCCTTATCTTATAGACTGAATTCACCACGACGAAAACCAACGTTGTATTGCGCATTTGTTAACACTTCCTTGGACACGAACTTCACTGTTAAAATTCACACAAATAAATTTAGCGCAATTCTTCTAAAAAAAGACAAAAATACAATTTTCATTAAAAACAGATTATATAAAAAAAGAGCATAAAATAAGCTTTAAAATGACATGTAATTTATACCTTTTGCGTAATTCTATATTGTTAAAAAATTGTTGAAACAAATAACATCATACAAGCTGCATTGATTTCTGAACAACCATGTTATCTTTATTATTACAAATTTTTTTCTCAGCAAATCGATACCGTAGATGCGATGTTCATAAAATATAATAAGGTCTTACTTTTTCTTAAATATTGTCTATTTAAAAAAAAAAACACAGGTGCGTCGTTGGACACACGAGAGAAGCGAAGCTTTTTCACAGTTTCATACACATAGAGGAAACATTTAAAATTATAAAATTTTCGGGTATAATTTGCCTAAGACCTTCGACCAGAATGGGTTATCTAAGTATTTTTTTAATACAACAAAGGGAATTTAGGCAATCGCATTATTTTGCCATTAGGCAATTTATGCTAGATGATAGATAGTGTTCTCTTGAAAGCCTTCTACTAAAATGGGTTGCTGTAGATAAAAAAGGAACTTGGGTATCATAACCTTAGGTAAAGTTATACTTATACTAGTAAAGATTTCCTTAGGCCTTTGCAACAAGCGCTTGCGTTGTTCTCTTAGGATTTGTTTTTTTTTTTTAATCTTTTCAGCTTTGTTTAACACCGTTTTCACTTTCTTATTTTTCTGTTTTTAATCAACTCAATTTTTATTTAATATCAAATCATCAGTAGTCTTGCGTAGTTCCCGCTGTGGTACACCAATCAGTTTTATGTTCTACTTGTTTCGTCAGTGTAACGAATAAATTGCTGCGAAATACATGCGCACGTTAGTACAAATGATAAGAAAAGGAAAGCAAATAATGACCGCGTATGACAGAAAGAGTAGTAATGAGAGAAAAGATTGTAAGAACCCCAATTTGCTTTTGCCCAAGTATCTTTGGCATTTTATACAATGTGGGCATGACCAAGTTGACAAAAAACTTATGAAATTTGCACAAATTTCTTAGGCTTCATACAAAAATACAATAGTTACCCAAGTCATTTTAGGCAAAACGCCGTAGGTATTTTTCTGTGTATAGATTTGATAATTTAATAGTTTTTTTTTTTAAATAACTTAAGTTCAAAAATTTAAAGCAACATTAAATAAATTAAAAAAAAAACATACGTTAATATTCACACCAGTAAATTTTATTACATTTCATTATTATTTTATTTATTTTATTACATGTTAAAGTCATTGTTAAAACAATAGCATGAAATATTACTTCGCCCACCGTGAGGATCGATCCCATGACCCATTGGTTAAGTAACCTACGCTCTTTCCACCGAGCCAAACAACTATGTTCAATTTCGATATTAATTTAATATTAAATATATAACTGCAGCTATGTTAACTGTTGTTAACAGATGGCGTTACCAAATTGAGGATGATGACCAGTGTTGTCACTTGGAAATTTTAGATAGTGGCAGGTTGAGTCTAAAATGAGTGGTGAATTTTACAAAACGTTGGAATATATTTTTCTTCTTAAGTAAAAATTCGACTAAAATCCTTTAGCAAAACAAATCATAAGAAGTATACCATAAAGCAAGTTTATTCACGCTGAATTAGTTTTCTTGCAAAAAACTCTCATATAATGTTCTTAAAACAGCACTAAAATAAAATATTAAATGCAATAAAAAATAAAATATTATATCTAATAAAATTTCTAAAATTTTAGTGATAATGCAGTAATTTTTATATAAATATATTTTTTATATAAAGTGATAGATTTTAAAAAAATTCAAATAGTGATAGATACCAAAAAAGTGCTAGACTTACCACAATTGTGGAAAAGTGGCAACACTGATGATTCTTGTAGCAGGTGGCTTAGCAGCTACCCAAACCATAAAACTCATTTAATCAACTCTTGTAGCAAGTGGCTTAGCAGCTACCCAAACCACACAAATACATTAATATATTAGTGGATATGCTGCAACATAGCTTCAATTGCACTTAATACTGAATCAATGCTTTTGCGTAAAGAAGGTGTTTGGCTCAATGGATAAAGTACAGAGCTCCAATCGGAGGTTGATGGGTTCAAATCCCCACGGCAGGCGAAGATATGTATTTTTATATTTGATATATTAAATTGTCTTGTAAAAACCCAGAAACAATGAAAACTTATAAAATTCTAAGAAAAAATCTGTCGAAAATTGTTCAGATTTCACTCTAAGCAAATCACAGAATGAGGAGTAAAAAGCTTCGCTTCAAAAAAAAAATAATAGGCAGTAAGGGGACTGCCGACCGAAGTGAAAACTTTAAGCTATGAAAAAATTAAAGCTATGAAATAACTGTACTTCTTTAATTTTCACATAAATTTTTCAAGTAAATTGCAGTATCAAATCATTTATATTTCAATCATTACATTATATTCCAAAAAGGATACAAAAGACGTATGGCAAGTCTTATGGTAAGACTTATGGTAAGTCTATTGTTTCCTTTTTGAAATATAATGCAATGATTGAAATATAAATGATTTGATTCTTATGGTAAGTCTATCCTTTTTGGAATATACTGCTGATATTCACAATACACTGCTGATATTAACATTGCTAACGTTAATAGTGCTGACCGGAATTCATAACTTTTACCCTTACGGAAAATGGCGCAACGCGCCTTAAAAAGTTTTAACATTAAAAAAAATTAAAACAAGTTTCTATTGAAAAAAACTGAGTTTCTTAAGTGTTGCCTAAAACTATGTGATATATTTTTATTGAACAAATACTGAATAAATCAATAAAAACAGAAACAATTTACTGCCTAAAACTATGCATTAATATACAGTTAGTCACAGAACTCATTGGGCGAAAAGCAAAAAAAGGAAAAAGTTCTAAACTTTTAAGTGTACCACTTTGAAACAAAAAACAAACCAATAGTTAATATTAACCTTAGCAAAAGGTTCTCTTTATTCCACAGATTTTTTAACAAATGCTTGTAACAGGAATTAAGCTCTGAATCAAGGTCATGCGTGAGATTGATTCCACAAAAGTCATCGAACAATGAGCGCAATTGCAGAATGCTTTTTAGTTCTCTTCTGTTCTTGCTTGAAGGCGTTTTTTAATTTCCGTTTTAAATATGCTGAAATTTTATTAGTGTAAATATTTCATTTTTTTTTTTGTTAAAAAATTCTTTAGATTGAACCTGTTTTTCAAATAAGCAAATTACGCAAAAAATCTTCGATTGAAATTCGTGAATTAATAATAATAAAACATTTTAGGGATGCTTTAATAATCCGCCAAATACGTGAAATTGTCGAGAAGAGTCAGCAGTGCACCATGTCATTAAATGTTCAACGCAGAGCATCGAATTGAAAATAAATGCAGAACTGGGCTTCCTTCCTTACTGACAAAAACAGACAAGCAGGCTATCGTGAGAGAAATTAAACTAAACCCCAGAAAAAGCGCCTCTAATTTAGCTTTGTGGCCGTTTATCCGAAATCAATGCATGAGCTATACGAGAAAGTTTTTTTGTGAATGCATGGAATTTAAAAATACGCCTAAAATACGCCAAGTAAATGATCCAGCATGAGGAGAATAGCTATTGGGATGACTTAATATTTGTGTACGAAAATAAATATAACATCCCAACAAACAAAATGATTAACTAATGTTATCGTTTATGAATCGCATTCTCGTATATTTTATTTATTATCAATTATTAGGAGCGATTCATTTATAATATCGCGAGCGGGAGAAATTCCTCCTTCGTTAATGAATCGTCAAAACCGAAAAAAGCAAACGAGTCGCAAAAACTATAAAAAGCAATACGTTAACGAGTAGCCAAAACTATAAAATGCAATTCTTTAACGAGTTTCCAAAACTAAAAAAAGCAATTCGATAACGAATCATATAAATCATATAAAAAATAAAAAAAAAAAAAACTAATTTCAAACTTACCACGTCATCTGAACGCTAGTCCGGCACCTTACCCACTCGTGTATTTCAGATGCTGAATATATCTTCCTCAATTTGCTTGATAATAAAAGCCAGTTCGCGGACATGAACTCGAACCCCAACTTGGTTAAAAGGAAACATTTTTTTTTTGTTTTTTTTTTGTTATTTAGGTATGCTTTTAAAGATTTGGCTTTTCAAAAGTTCAAAACTATTTTTTTTATCATTTTTTGACCAACTTTTTTTCGGCTTCGTTAAACCTTCGCCAAAACCGAAAAAGCCACTCGTTAACGAGTCGCCAAAACTATGAAAAAGCAATTCGTTAACGAGCCGCCAAAACTAAAAATAGCAATTCGTTAATGAGAACTTATTCATATGAAAATCTTGAACAAATTATAAGTAGAAATTATTTATATAAAGAATAAGCACGAAATACCAACAGAAGAAAAAATATTTCACAAAATTTTTTTCACATAAAAACTTATGAAAATTTACATAAAAAAAATACATAAAATTTAAAAAACAAATATTCGCTTAAATGACGTATTAACAAAAGAAGTTAATAAAAAATACTTTTCTTAAAAAAATTTGTATATTGAAAAGTCGGAAAAAATTGTTTTTTTGTTTCAAAACATCTTAAATGGAGTTCAGAAAAGTCATGATTTTAATCGGTGCTTTCTTTAAGCATCAAGCCAACCTCTGATGAAGTCGGTATGAAACTATTCGAAAACTTTAAAAATAACGATTCACAAGCGATTCGTTAACGAATCACCCCTGGCCACAATGTTTATTGGGATATTTGTATCGAATGTCTGTATCATAGTGTGGCGAAAGTCCAACGAAGAATGAGAAAATAAAACCTTTGTTTTACTGTAAAGCACTGAGAAAGTTCGGTGATGGTGTGAGGATGCATGTTGAGCGGAGGAGTTGGTTAATCAGTTTTAATATGAACAGATTTATTTACTTGGTTATATTAAAAAATAATTATTTTTTTATAATTTATAATAAAAACATAATATTTTTTATAAAATATTATAATCTAATGCAAATTTTATCAAGAAACTGATCCAAAACATAAAGCTGAGGTTTTCAAGTTATGGCTACTAAATAATTGTCTAAAGTAATTTTCATAACCCTCCCCCCCCCCCCCATCTCCCCTTCCCCTTCTAATTCCTATTGTTAATCACGAAAATCGAAATTATTGATTCTTGCAAAAAAAAGTGGTACTATACCCTTTAATGTTCTTTTTTAAACACCGGAATGTCACCACGACATTCAATTTATATAAACAATTTTTGTATACATACATATAGTAGTTGACATGAGCGTAGCCAGGATTTTGTTCAGGAGGGAAAAAAAATTATTTTTTTCATATGACTGATAAATAAATAAAAAATAAATGAAGCTTTAATAAATATTCATAAATTCTATGCTTTTTCATTATAAGAAAAAATGTTTTGAATTCCTTCATTTAATGCTAAAATTTTTATTTTTCTAATGTTCAGAGGAGCAACGGCCCTCCCCTGTCCTAAATTCGCTACGCCCATGGTAGTTGATTTCATTTCCGTTTTCCTGCTTTCATTACCAAGCAACAGACACTGGAGTGTTTATAACTACTTTAGTAGCTAATGGTTAAAAACTGCATAACTATTAACCGTTTCGAACCTGACTAGCTTGAACTATGTGCACACAGCGACAAAAAATAAAAATAGAAAGAAAAACAAACTCATAAATTATTGATTGGTAAATTGATCTAACAACTTTGTTGTGCAGATATAAATACAGGTCTTTAAAGAATGACAGATAAAATTGCTTTAAACTAAGAAAAGATATTTTATGACTGACGTTGACAGTCAAGAACACAGTAATAACAACAGATAGAAAAAATAAAAAAAATATATATAATTAAATATCATCTAGTTATAAACAATAGAAAATCAATTCCAGTTATAGCAACTTCAACACACCTCTAAATGAAGTGTTTTAATCATTTAGAGGTGTGTGAAAGTTGTTATAATTGCAAAATGTTGCAGTTTTAAAGTTAAAAACGCATAATTGTAAAAGAACTCAGTTAAAAATGGAATAATTACAAGTTAGAATTTTTAAAAATAATGACAGGCAAATAAAATTATAAAAATTTGAGATCATTAACTCAAGAACATAACAATATCAATACAATATCAAGTTATTTAACATATGTATAATACTAATTTTTATTATACCTACAAACAACGAAAAAAATTATTCTGAAGATTTTTCCTTTGTTTAAACTAACATAAAGCGTGCTCTATTGTTTAAATGTGAATTTTACATTTCAACCAACGCCAAAGATCAGCGAGGTGAAACATCTAAATGTCAATTATGAATTTGTTGTTGGACGCTTACTAACATTATTGTTGTTACCAGTTTTTTGTTGCTACTGGGTCTGCATTAAGACCGGTTGAAAGTTCCAAAAAAAAAAAAACCAAACAAATTCGCGCACAAAAAGCTAAACAGGCATTACTTATAACAGTTAACTAAGTTAGTGGTAGCAACATTGATGTCACAATATTTATGAAACCTTTGCTAGTAAAATGACTGATCTCTGTTGAAACCGTTTAATTAGTTTTCAGTGATATTATACTTTCATATTAATCATACTTTATCATATTTTTTTTTTTAAATATTTAAAAAACCGGCTTTTAAAAAAATCGTTACTTTTGGGTTATTCGAGTAACCGGTTTTTACATTTTTCAAAATATTTAACAACTCTATTCGATGAGCACTTTGTTTTGCTTATTAACATTCACAATTTGGGTTGACATATTTATTGATTTAACATTAAGCCTTGAATTTATCAGCAGATTTTATCACAAATCGTTAACCTTAACAATTTTATCAAACAATCATTACCATCATCATCGTATGATTTTTATTTCACCCCCTCAGTGACTCTCGCTAACTCGTGCTCTATCTTTTAAAACTACAGATTGAATTATTTTTTTTTTTTCTTTAACTTATTTATAACTTGAATCGTACGATATACACTGTTATACATCGTCTCATATGTGATTTATTAAATTATGACCTAGTCAACCCAGTCAGTCATTAACCTAATCTTTATCAAACTCTGACGCATTGCAACTCTTTGTATTGAAATCGTATCGTATGAGCTTTATGACGTCTGTTCTGTGTGAGTGCTGCGTTTAACTTTTGTGGAGCTTTTTTTGGAGCGCTTTATTTATATTTTTATTTTTCAATGCGCTCACTCTGTGTTCCATTCTCTTTAAAGAGAAACACTCTCACATTGTAGTGGAGCATAATTTTAAACACGTTTATTTAATTTAAGCTTTTTTTTTGCTCTACTCATTTATTCAAGCAATTTTCAATCGACTTTAATTTAATTGTGCTTTTCAAAAATTTAGCTACTACATTGAAATAAAGTTTCTTAATTTTTTTGCTATTTAAATTATTTCTTCTATGAATAAACTCTTTAATTGTTGCTATAATTTTGAGTACCAAAGTATTATAGTCATTTTAACACGAACTTTATGTAAAATTCTTAGTTTATAATTTACTTGATCAAGGTTCATTAATATTGGTTAAGTCACTTGGGAGAAGCTCGGTCAAACTGTCAAAATAGATAAAAGGTAATCAAGAAAAAAAACCTGAATCTGTACAATTTTTAGCTTTTTTCTTCTAAAAAATGGAAGAAATTGTTTCAAACTAATTATTTATTAGTTGCTTTAGTTATTTCAAGTATTAATTATTTCAATAATTTATTAAATTTTATAAAAATAAACATTGTTCTTATTTTCTATATAAGACTCTTTGTTCCTAATTTTTTAAAAGATCATCAAAGGTAAGATGATTTTCTAATACCCGATACTGCTGATCAGGCATTAGAAAAAAATTGTTCGTTTCGTCAAATAATGTTGAAACTAGAGATGGGCGCGTGAGTGGTTTTGACTCACGATCACGCATGCTCACGATGTCTTTTTTTGTAATCATGCGCGCTCACGATTACATTTTTTTTTGACTCACGATCACGCATGCTTAAGATGAGTTTTCTTCTAATCACGCACTATCACAATTAAAATTATTTTTTTGACTCACGATCACGCATGATCGCGATGGAGTTTTTGACAAAGTGTTTAGCATTGAAGACGATTAATCACGAAAATTCGTAAAGAAATTCGTTGTCGCTTTAATAGAAGCGGTCAGTGTTGCATTTTGTTTGCAATTGGTAGAAAAAACGTAAAAAAATGATTACGAAATTTTGCACAGATTTAAAGAATAAAAATAAACAAGTCGTGACATGAAGAAATTTAAGTCACGCACGCTCACGCGCGAGAAAAATTTAATCACGCACGCTCACGAATATTTCGTGATTCTTTTTATGGGTTCACTCACGATCACGACGTGATTTGTTGTGATACTTCGTGTCACGACTAAATTCGTGACATGCGCCCGTCTCTAGTTGAAACTATCATATTAGGATAAATTTATTTTATGTTAGTCTTTTGTAATAAGTTACAAACTTATTTTTGTAAAATAGTCGAATTCCATGTGGGGAAAGAAAATGATTATTCAAAGAGTAATATAAGAGCAACAAAGTCCTCACTATTGCTCTGATGCCTTTATTTTTTATGGTCCTTTTTAACAGCTCTCTTGCGAGGTCTTCAAAAAATACGTTTATAGTTTTTTATTCACGCATGTTATAGAAAGAACATAATTAGGGACTGATCATAAACTACGTAACACTTTTAGGGGGAGGGGGGGGGCGATGGGTCGAACATTTGTGATGAAGTGTGACATGGGGGAAGTTCGATCGTGCGGTACGTTACGTCAAATTTTAAATTTTATTAAAATTTAATTATATTGTAAATATTTCTTTCATTTTTTATCAATAGAAAAATGCACCTAATAGAACGAACGGATCACAAACCGAAAAGGCAGTTAATACTATGTTTTAATCTAGCAAAGGTATAAAAGGTATAGCAAAGGTATAAATTTGAAAGGCCTTCAACAAGTGTAGCAGCTTCAAAAAACAGTTTTTTGCTGAACTGAAGTGTAAATTCTTGCTCTAAAGCAGTCATCAAAAACAACTGTTCTTTGAACTTTATGTTCAATCATGAAAGTGTAAAAAAAAACAAAACAAAACCAAAAAACAATTGTCGAACGTTTCTTGTTAACGTCAGAAAAGCTTTAATTTGTGTTTAGATCTGTTCACATGGTCAATTTTTTTTTATAAAATTGTTGGTCAAACACAATAGAACAACGTGAATTTCCATGTTATTTCCATAATAATAACATTTATAATAAATTAAACGTGTTCTTCTAAGCTTTTTTCATAACAAACTGCTAAATATTAAAAAAAATCCCAATAAATTTAAAAAAATTACATCGTGTGGGGAGGAGGGCGGCGGGGGGTGGAGAAAGTGGTGTTCAAAAATTGGCCAAAAACATGTTACATAATCTATGAACAGCCCCTTAAATAATTCTGTGGCGACAAGGAATAACGTCTAAACTCAAAATATCGTAAAAAACGATATTTTAATACCACTAACTACGACCTTTTCTCGGAAATATATGAACCTTTAAACCAACGAAATAGGTGCAGACATAAGTGGTTATCTATTCTGTGCAAAAAATGGATTTCTGAATCCTTCCGAAGATTGGCAAAAAAGGAAATGCCATATCGCTTTTTTACGATATTTTGAGTTTAGTTGTTATTCCTTGTCGCCACAGAATTAGTCCCACATAACTGCCTCCGCATTGATCTTCGGTTTATAGTCTTATACGGTTTACTTTTTGCCAAAAGCTTTTTGAAAAATTCACTTCACAAAGAGTCGGAAAACATTTCATAATTATTTTTTTCATTATTTTTCACTATTTCAAATGGATTTTTAAAAAGGGGTTCGTTATTGAATTATTTACATCAATTAATTTTTAAATTCATTAAATTTATTTTTTTGAATCTGTTCACCCTAATCTTAGATGCTTACTTGTTTTTCCCGTTTAATTGCAGTGGCTCAGAAAAGTCTGCGTACAAGCATCCATGGTTTATAAATACCAATAAATCAGTTAAAGTAATAATAAAAACTAATTGTTAATATTTTTTTAAATAACATAAATAAATGTGTTCTCTTAAAGACAAAAAAAATTACAAAAAAAAATATTTACTTTATCAAAAGTTACAACAAAAACAATAAAAAAACTTCAAAATGAACATTTCAAAAAATATCTGCTTTCATTACATTTTTGAACTGCGATTAAGGGCCTCTTTTCCTCTTTTTGTTCTACAGAACAGTGGTACATGGTTATCTTTTTGCATATGAAATTTTTTATTTTTGGCGTATAGAGTGAACCACTGTGCATTGTTCTGATTTAAATAAAAAAAAAAACATTGTTTAAAGAGGTATTTTTATGCAGATTTTTTAAAAATATTTTATTACTGTTCATTGATGAATTTTTTTAAGTTTTTGTGGACCCCTTCCATTCATGGGCGTAGCGAGGGTAGGGTAGGGTAGGGAGGCAGTTGTCCACCCTTGAACTTTAGAAAAATAACAATTTTAGCAGGCATTAAATTAAGAAATTCAAAACATTTTTCCTTATAAATAAAAAGCATAGAATTTATTAATATATATTTAAGCATAATTTATTTTTTATTACAAACTTACGGCAGACACATTCAGCCAAATTCTGAATGAAATCTTCCCGAGAATTGAAAAAGGGAATTTACGTATTTTTAACAATGTTCACAGAATTTTTGAAAAATTTGAACGCAAATATTTGCATTCATAGTCAATACTTAAGATTACAAGAAAGAAAAATCTTTAAAAGCATTATCCCCTGTCTAAAAAATGACAACTCCCTTTTTCAATTCCCGGGTAGATTTCATTCAAAATTGGGCCAATTTTTTCATTTATCATATGAAAAAAATAATTTTGTTCTCCCCTGAACAAAATCCTGGCATAGATTTTATTGAAGTTTGTGATATCTTACGGGTAGCTGCAGACCACTCATTCTTGAAATCTATGGCTACTTTATTTGTTGTTTTTATTTCCTTTTTGCATAGAGACCAATTTCTCTCAATTGGCCTGAGTTCTGGGCAGTAACGTGGATTTGCCTCTTGAGACACCAAATGAACACTGTTCTTCTCGTACCGCTGTCCAATTTGCTGTAATGACAGGTTTTTAAATCTGGCGAAAAGAACTTGGAGACTTCGTGTTAATTCAGGAATCGCTTCAGTCTCTTCTGGCAGCATTCTTTTTTGTACAGATTCGTGTTCATTTTAAATCATTGTTGCTCAAAGGCGCACAAATGTGCACAAAAGCTTTTGTGCTTTCACACGTATATAAAGCTCACGCATATAAAAAATCACCTCAGTTCGCTTTGGCACTTTAAGCGGTGAAGACTGCGTTGTTTAGTTTTATTAATGCACACAAAAATAATATATATTTTTCGTGTATTTAATATTGTTCAAAATGATTTCTGGTAGTGATCAGATAAAATATTTATTTATAATGAATGCTTTTAATGAAGCGCAATTTTTACTTTGCTACACTTCACTAGTAAAAACTAGTAAAGAAGCCCTATAGGAACAAACTAACTTCTTTTTAAAAACAACTAATTAAAAAACTAATTTAAAATAAAGTAGTATATGAACTACTTTGAATTATATTAAGGCGGCATCCACTTCAATTCTAAATAGACATTTTTTATTTAATTTTTTACGATGCCTTATGCATTCACGTAATGAATTTATGTATATATTTTTCAAAACAGACTTTCTTTCAAACTTTTTTTAAAAAGACTTTTTTTATTTAATTTTTTAATATGCCTACGTAATGATTTATGTATTCTTTTTTCAAAACAGTCAAATAAATTATCTCTTTGATGTATAGAAATTTAAAATTTTTATGCTTTTAAATTCATCTTCAGTAAGTGGAATATGAACTAGTTTTCAATTGGTTTATTTTAAAGTAATTACAAAATAATTTAAATTTAACTAGTTTAACAAGTAGTTGAAAATATATGCAGACGAAAGTCAATTGACTTATTTAGCGGACATCACCATACAAAATAAGTTAGTTCGTTCTATGGGAAAAAGTCAGAATTTCAACTAGTTGTGGTTGACAAAAAACTACTTTATCAACTACTTTTAAATTAGTTGATTTTCCTACAGGGAGCTTAAAGCTCTCTAACACAGCCGCAAAAATGTCTATGTTGTAGAATGAGCACCACTGTTTTAAACTGATTAACAAAAGACTGACTTCTTTTACCACAACTCCGGATAGCTTGCCAAACAAGAAATTTTCGTGAAAATTTTGACTGCTTCTTGGTCTTAAATGTATCATCCTTAAGTTTCATCATCCATGACACAGTAGGAAAATTTTTTGAAGATATTTTTTTTTCTAATTTTGGCACATTGCTCAGCCTTCTTGTTCTTCTTGGCATTCCTGTCCGGAACTTTTTGAGGACCCTTAAAAGCCCTCAAACCAGCTTCCTTTTTGACTGCGAACAAACCTCTCGAAGCAATTCACTTTTTGGGTCACTTTTCTTGTTGAAATGTTTGATTTCTCTTCAAACAACGCACTGATTTCGTTTACTGTTTCCTGATTGCAAAACCCTTTTTTCTGCCAGAACCTGTTTTACAAGCATTGCTCAAGTCTTCCTTAAACCTTTTTAATAACTCTAAAGCAGCTACGAACATAATTAGCTCGCGAGCTAAGAGCTTTTTTAAAAATGTATACGTATATAAATTAGTATTTGTAAAATATATATGGCATAGGTAAAATAGATTTTGTAGTGACATTAGTTCACTTTGTATATTAATGTAGGTACATATATATTTATATATATTATCTATATTATCTATATTTCAGTTGTGTATTAATAATATAGATAATAATAAATATAATAATATGTATTTGCAATAATAATTTAATAATATATAATAATATATAATATTAATATATAAAAGAAATAATAAAAAGATTAGATTGTGATTTCATAATTTTTCTATTCGCGTCTATTTGTTATTATTTTTGTATGTAAAGCTTTCAGGAAGCTTTCAAAATGCTTTAATTTTATATATCTTTCAGTGAGAAGCTTTAAACGTTACACATACACGCAAATAGCTTAAGTTGTGTGCATTTGGTCATCACTGCTCTAAAGACAGTTTTTTTGCGAAATTTTAAGCTCTCAAGCCATTTTTTTATAAGTCCAATTAGGATTATTTTGGAAAACTTTAACAATTTCTTTTCGCACTTACTCCATTATTAAAAGAACAGAAAATAAGGAATGCTTTTAATGAAAAAAATTTGCATTGATATTTCTGACATTTATATGCCAAATATGCCATTATAAAGCCAACTACGTTTAAATTTTGAATTTGAATGATATTTGAAAATTAAGTGAAACATTTTTTCGGAGGCAGTGCGTAATTACTTTTTAGAGGCTCATTTTAAAGTATTTTTAATGATAATGTTGTAACTTTTGGTGAAGTAAAAATGTTTGTATACATTTCCATGTTTTCTAGAGAACACACTTTATGTTATTTACGTATAAAATAAATATTAACAGTTAATTTTCATTATAACGAGTACTTCAGTTGTTTCATTGATATTTTAAAACCATGAATGTTTGTTTGCATATTTTTTTGACCCACTGTATACATTTTTTACACCACAAAGACTATCTGATTTCCATATTGAATTCATGGCAAAAACAAGGAAATAATTCTTTGCACAAGTTAAGTTACGACGTAAACAATTACGTACATAAAAATGCGTTTCACTTTGAAGCAAACTGTAAACAAGTCAATATAATATATCAGAAAAAAAAAACATTCAAAGCTTTTAACCCGTGCAAGTAAACACCCGCTGTCAACCACGAACAGCTTACAAAAACAAAGATTCGCATGTTTAATAACAACAACAACAACAACAACAAAATTAATCGAGTGCAACTTAAGTGCAATATAAGTGCGCAACCACAATAACAAAAACAACCGCATTCAATTCATAAAAATAAAACAAATGAAATAACAACTTAAATAGTTGTGTACACATAATAACTGATAACTATGAATGAGAGCCAAAGGTGCCAAAAGTGCTGTATTATTTTTTTTGAATAGAGTATAGATACCAATTTAAAAAAAAACACTGCTAATCCATATTACTACCTCAAAATTATTTATATTTTTTTTAACCAATTTATGATTAGTTTCAAGAATATGTTAAAAAAGTTCAAAATTTGCAAAAGCTCTCAATACCCGCTTTACAAAAAGCTTACTCATTTATATTTTTGAGGTCCCTCTAACACAAACTTCTTCTCTTTTCAATTACTTTTGTAAAGTATTCGGTACCCAGTAAGCACTTCATTTTCATTTTACACTCATACCTAACATACATAACAGCTGCGGTCTTAATATGACGTGCCTCTTTTTTGTTTAAATGTTTATTTTGTCGTAAACACAAAACAACAACAAATACAACCACTTGCGTTACTTTTTAATTGTTGTTTTTGTTAGTGTACGTCTTAAAAAATAACAAAAATAAAATTCTTGTTGATTATAAAATAAAATTTTTCAACAACAACCATTTCAATAACAACATTACACTGTTGCACCATTTAACAATAACAACAACAACCATAAATGCTGAGATAGTGATTTATTAAAATTGCGTTTAACTTAGCTAGCATCAAAACAACAACAATTTTTTTTTATGGTTACTTCTTGCAACTATCACAACCACCTGATATATTTAGTTTGCTCAGTGTTTTCACTTCATTCCAAATGTAGCAGATCTTACTACTTACTAATGATGGAAAACAGCAAAGTTCCGATCAGTTCCCAGCAAACCAGTTTTCAAAAGTTAAATTTATTGACAGTATTTTTTAATATCGTAACGATATCGAAATTTGAAAAATTTTAAAAATTTCGATACTAATTTTATCCAAGAATGATAGAAAAATAGATTGAGCACATTGTAAAATAAATTTTCAACGATCTGCGTATTTTTGTCATAATAGTTTTACGATATGAGCTTTCTCAGAATGTAAACAAATAAGTAACAAGAAATAAAAAGAATTATGTACGAGAGCTGCGCATGCAAGTTTCGTGTTAGTTGTTTTTAAATGAAAAATTGGAGAAATAAGAAGAACTTATTTCAGACGTCTTACCGTGTTTAGATGTACAACAATTTTTACATCACATTTAATTTTTAATATTTTGTAAATTAAATCCTGTTCACAAAAAATTAAAAAAAACACATGTACATAAAAATTCAAACAGATTCAAAAATCCAATTTGCACGGGCTAAAGATTCAAGAAAGAAACTTCGTCTAGTCTGACGTCATGATCGTAAAAAATATTTTGTTCGTTGCTAGAGATGCCAAAATGAAAAGTAAACAACATAACGGATCTGCGCAATGCGTAATCCTTATATATATCATTCTTGAACTTGATCGATAATTTTCGATATTGAAATTTTAAATATTTCGTTAAATTTATGATACTTTATTTATCGATAGTTTATCTATATCGTGACGAAATTAAAAAAAAATAATAAATAACAAACTTTGACAAAATCGACATTTTTTTTGACATACGAATGGCGAAAGGGAACTCCCACAAGGGTGGCAGATAGTTAGTGGTTATGTTGGAAACAAATGCTGTGATGAAAAAAATAATAGAACTTTCTCATACATTTGACCCCTATAGGGAACACCCAAAAGCAGCTATGAATTATTTTCGACATTTTTCTTTAATTTTTTTGCGTTTTTGTATGGGGACCCCAAGAAGGGTGACAGATAGAAGGTGGGTAAGTTCCAAAGAATTGTTGAGGGAAAAAAATAATAGAACCAATTCATACATATTACTCCTCTAGGGTCCAATGTGTGAAAACTATAATCGAAATTTTTCTTCAATTTTTGAGTTTTTTGTAGGGGGACCCTAGAAAAATGGCAGACATGGGGTGGAAAAAAAACGTAATGGCCATTTCAGCCCTTGAAAGAGCTTTAACCGAGCTTCTTATGATCAATTATGTTGTGAAATGTTTGAACACAAATGATCGAGAACTGGATGGACCTACAAGCTTTATGACGGCTCCGAACGGCTTATGTTCACAAGAAGCTTTTCATAGCAGTTTTTTACTCTCTGAGGTTTGTCATTGTCTGCAAATAGGTGACGGCCGAACAGAAAAATTAATTCAATTGAAAAAACTTTCTGTGTCAGATGGGGGATTCGAACCTGGGTTCTCTGGCGTAAGAGCCACACACTCTACCCACTATGCCACGGCCGCCATATGGAGTGGATGTGTTGTGAAAAAATGTTACATTTGATCCCTCTAAGGGTCAATTCAGGAGAAATATGAACTATAATCGACAATTTTCTTCAGTTCTTGTAGGTGAACTCCCAGAAGGGCGGAAAAAAGGGGAGGAACGCGTGTTGGGAAGAAATGTAGGGGGTGAAAAAATAATAGGGCCTGTTGATGCGTTCTAACCTACGGTTTTATAAATTATTTTCTACATTTTTCTTAATTTTTTTTTTCGTTTTTGTAGAGGACTCCTTGAAGGGTGTCAGATAGGAGGTGGGCTATTTCGGACGAAATGTTAAGGGGGGAATAATATGACCAATTCATACACATAACCTCTCTAGGGGCCAGTGCCAGAGATATTGAGGTATAATCGACATTTTCCTTCAGTTTTTGTGTTTTTTGTAGGGGAACCCCAAAAGGATGACAGATATGGAGTGGGTGTGTTGTGACAAAATGTAAAGGAGAAGAGAATAATGGAACCAGCTCATACATTTGACCCCTCTAAGAGTAAATTCGAGAGAGATATGATTTTCTTCAGTTTTTGTAGGGGAATCCCTAAGTGGCGAATAGATGATGGGTATGTTGAGAGGGCCGGGGGAATAATAGGATTAATAGGATCAGCTTTTTGGGCGAGATTTTCAATATTTTTAAAATGGTGTTTTGGTGTTTTTGTAGGGGGACTCCCAGAATGGTGATATGTAGTATTGTCAGATGTCCCGTATTTAGCGGGACGTCCCGTGTTTTACATAAAATTCTAAATGTCCGGCCGAGACAAGGAAGTCTCACTACTTCCTTAAAAAATGTCCAGGCTTCTAGCTCAACTTAACTCAATTTTTTATCGAAACTGTATTTTTCATCAATTTTCTTATGTCCGGACCAACGAAAATACGTTCTTTCAGTTTAGCTTCAGACATAGATGGAAAAATTTGGTCTAGATATTTAAAACCTTCTCCTTCATTGTTCAGCGCCTTCACAAATTGTTTCGACATCCCCAGTTTTATGTGTAAAGGGGTAGCAAAAAGATGCTATATATCTTTAAAATCTGACGTGGTGGAATTTTATAAATATTTTTCTCGTAATCAACGCCCCATAATCTATCTAAATCAATTATCAGTATAATTGATCAGTAAAAAACTAAAAAATGTTTCTACAACCAAATTTCAGCTGATAACTTTAGCGCCTAACTTAAAGTAAATTGTTTTATGTTACTGACTGTTATAAAACTCAATTTTGAAATACTTTGATTGTTGTCAGATGCTTTTTTTAAATAAATAAAAAATATTTTGGAAATTTTTTATTTATTTATTTCAATTTTGAAATACTTTGATTCTTGTCAGATGCTTTTTTTAAATAAATAAAAAATATTTTGAAATTACTAGTCACTTTTTCCAATTGTCCCGTAAAACTTTTCAAAATTCCGTTTTTTTTTTTTTGATTAATTTTGCTTTTGTCCCGTTTTTATATAATAATTATTTGGCAATACTAGTGACAGGGTATGTTGGGAAGAAATGTTGGGGGTGAGGAGCTATGAATTATTTTCGTCAAATTTTTGCGAACCTTGAAATGTATGCTTTTACTTCCTGAAAAACTCTAAAATACCTGCCCAAGTAACAATTTTACCTAAATAAACCTTGAGTAAAGATTTATATAAGAATTTTATGTAGGGTCGCAAATTTAAACTTCCTTGAATAATTCTTGAAATAAACTTCAATCAATGTCTATATAAGCAGAAAAGGCATATGAAACTAATTCCTTTTTCAAGAACAGAGGAATAAAGTTTTACATATGTTTTATATAAGATTTTTATTCAAGGCTTAATTATCAACTCGAAAACTGTTATTATGTATATTTCTGCCAGTACATTTCGTTGAATTTAAAAACAGAATCTTGTGTATTAAAAAATGTTTGTATATTAACCATGGTCACCTAGCGTGGATTGAACTCAGAACCTTTGTATCGGCAGCCGCACATACAATCCTCTCGTCTATTCAGTCATTTGCTTGAATAACATTGGAACTTAATTACTATTTTCTTTGAAATTTCTTTGAAAAGCCTCAACTAAAATCATTTCATATAAGCACTTAATTTGGCAACCATAAATTAGTTCGGTAGTCCTGCGGTCAAAGCAAATAGCAAAGTTTCGTGGTTCGACGCCAGGCACAGACAAGCTTCTTTTTATTTTTTTGTTTTTTTCTATTGAAATAAAAAACGTGCGATGCAAGTATTTTTTTATGATAGAGATTTAATTGAGTAAAAATCTTCTTGAACACTTCCTAAAAATGATTCCTTGAAGAAAGCTTGAATTAGTACTTTAATATAAGGCCTCTTCAAGTTGAGCTGGAATAACTTTAAATATTAAGGTGAAATTGTTATCTGAGCGGTAAGCTCGAAATACTTAAAAATACCCGGGTATCTGGGTATGGCTTGGGTAATTAATTAAAAATAGAAACCTAGAGCTCTACTGAAGACTACTGGTATTGCTTAAAAATATATTTTCACTGACACATTTTCGCGCCACCAACACTGCCATTTCTACTACAAATTAATTCTACTACTTCTATTAAAAAAAAAAGAACTAAATAAAAATCTTACCCTGGTATTGCACGTCATACGCAGGCGTCTTAAGTCTCAGACATGAGACGACGAGCCCACAGATCGTAGCCAATAGCAAGAGAACCGCATAAAAACACGTTTACGGAAGTAATATTATTTCATGAAAAGACTTGGCTGTCTGGCCTCTGTAGTTAGTTGTTAGTGTTTATTGTGTATTCAAAATAAAAGCTGACAGTTTGCAATTTCATCAATTAACGTTGCATACATACAAAAATCCCAATTCTATGTTATCAATAATTTATGTTTATAATATATTTTAAATATACTCTGTTATCTGGCGTTGTTTTGATTAAATTATTTATACGAAAAAAAGCTCAGTCTAATTTAATTAACAGTATATTGCTCGATTTCTTTGTATTTGTAACTTTTAGTACAACATTTATTGTTACAGCGCTTTAATATGGTTGGTTTTTCCCAAATCTTATTTATTTTATATTATTACAAGTTTTGTCTGTCATTCTAAAAGCTTTTTGATGTTGCCATATTTGCATCATAAAGTCGAGCTATAAAAGTAAAGCTTGAAACAATTTAGGTCAGTTAATTTTCGCAACATGTGTTTTAGTATCAGCTGTGCTTGAACTAGCACGTGTTTTCTCTTAATTAAGAATTTCACTCAAATGACACTTTTCTGACTTGCAAAATTTTCTTTAATTCTTTTTTGAAATTTTTTAGTTAAAATATAAGTAAAACAACAAGTTTTACACAAGCTTAACCCGCGCATTGTACTCTGCTTCTTTTCCGGTAAATCAATGACTTTTAAAGCAACCATGTTCATAAAACCTTGAACTTAAATCTAGTTTAATGAGACTGCTTAAAATTCAAAAATTTGTTTGGGCCAAGTCTACGCATAATCTAAGAAAAAAATGCTTCCTGATACCAACAACTTTTTGAAATTCAAGCAGTGTCAAATAAACTAGATTTGTTCCACAACTTATACCCAGATGAAACTAAAATTTTGGAAATATGGAAAATGTAAAATCTATTTGTTTCAACTTGAAACACTTCTCCCGGCCAATGACTACCATAATCTACGCAAAATATGCTATCTTCTGTCAAACAACTATTTTGAAATTCAAGTAGTGTCATTAAACTCAATTTGTTGCCTTAAAATTTCCTATGATTTTTTTCTCTTTTTAGTTTAAACACGTGCTGCAAAACACGCGCAACAAGTTGTATAGAAAATAAAAAAAATACAAAAACTAACGACCTTGATAACATAAAAAACTGCTATTTTGACGATCATTGCTCTAATAAAGAGCGGAGAGAGCAAGTTTATAACAAAAGCTTTCAAAGAGCAAACATAACAATGTGAAATGTGAATTGTAAATTTATTTTTTTGTCAACACAAACACATTTATTTTAATAAATATTGCTATAGCATAGAGATAGTATTGTATCAAAACTGCGTAGTAACGAACTTCTTGGAGCTCTTCCAACACCCCAGCTCCTTTCCCCACTGATATCTTATCGAATTCTATTTAGTTAATAGTTATTGTCATAGTTTTTGGAGATATTTATTTGCATAGTTAATAATGCACGCGTGTGTTATTAATTCAGCCTTGAAATTTTACCGGCACAGCTTAAGATTTTTGCGCATATTTTTGTACAAAGGCTATTGATGTATGTATGTATGTTAAACTAGCTGATCTGATCTGCTGTTCTTCGTTGATTGTTGATCTATCAAGCAGAAAGGGGCTCGTTTTAGATTTGTATGTTATGCATGAATAGATATAAATTAGAACGTATTTGTATAGAACATTGGAATAGAAAATTTAATGAATACACTTAAAGCTTTTTTGCGATGCGTGTGCTTGCGACATGCTTGAAAATTTTCCGCAAAACATGCATATCTATGATATCTTCCTCCTTGAAAGTAGTCCGTATTGCACACATTTTGCCTGCCAGTCTTCAAATTCTTAAAAACAATTCTTGAAAGCGGAGGTTGCCGCAAATTTTTTTTAAAAAACTTGTTTATTTTCAACTAAGTATCCACAAGTTGTTGGGTCTCTGAAAATATTACCCATCAATACACTTTTGCCCGCCCATCTTTTCATACTCTAGACAATTTTTGTTTAACTTTCAGTATGCACAGTATGTTTTATACAAATCTTTATGCTCCTTGAAAAATTGTCATCTACACGGTTAAAACTTCAGGTCAAAATTTTCAACCTTACTGAAATTTTTGTGATTGAAATCAACATTTCCATTTAATACAATCTTTTTTTAACTTAAAAGTTGATATTCTTAACCTTTCTTTTAGCTTATAGTTATTACCTAATTTATAATTCCTTAACCTATAATTCTTAATAATATTCTTAACCTGATATAGTTGATCTTTCTTTGGTTCGATATATATTCCAATATATCATCCGGACTTCTTTCTGTGGTTATTTGAAAAGCAAAGTATACGCCATTCGTGCCGAAATTATTGCCATACCGCCCCAGATACTCAAAAAGTGATGGCACGCAACAAAAAGGGCGAATAGAGATGTTGCATTCAAAGTTAGTCCAGCTTTTTTTTTTAATAAAATAACCTCTTCCGAATTGACCCCCAGAGAAGTCAAATATATGAGCTGATCCCATTATTTTTTACACTTCAACTTTGCGTCTGTTCACACCTACCCCCTATCTACACTCCTTCGGGGGGTTACCCACATAAATACACAAAAACAGTCGATTATGGTTTATATCTATCCTGATTTGACCACTGGAAGGGGGGTTACCTTACCCCTATCTGCCACCCTTTTGGGGATCTCCATACAAAAAACACTCAAATTTTCGATTAAAGTTCATTGCTTTTCCGAATTGACTCTTGAGCGTTGAAATAAATGAGCAGGTACTATTACTTTTTATGCTTCCTCATTTCTTCTGAACACACCTAACGCCTATCTGCCAACCTTCTGGGAATCCCCATACAAAAAACACAAAAACCGTCAATTATAGTTCTAACTCTTTCGAATTAATTCCTGGAGGGGTCAAATATATCAGCTGGTCTTATTATTTTTTGTGCTTCAACATTTCTTCTGAACACACCCAATCCCTAACTGCCATCCTTCTGTGGGTATCACCCCCACCTACCCTTTTGGGGAATCCCCATGCAAAAAACACAAAAACTCAATTATCGTTAATATCTCTCCCGAATTGAGCCCTTGAAGGGTATAATATATGAGTTAGTCCTAATATTTTTTACCCTTCAGCATTTCTTCTGTACACACCTACCTCCTCTATCTGTCACCTTTCTAGGAGTCCCCATACCAACATCATAAAAAATGTACACTAAAGTTCATATCTCTCCCGAGTTGATCCCTAGAGGGGTCAAATATATGAGTTGGTCCTCTTATTTCTTACCCTTTAACATTCCTTTTGTATATACATACCCTCTGGGGGGATCCCCATACAGAAAACACAAGATCTCTAGATTATAGCTCATATCTCTGCCGCATTGACCTCTGGAGGGCTTAAATATATGAGCCGGTCCTATTATTTTTTGCTCTTCAGCATTTTTTCTTTATGCACCTACCTCCTACCTGCCACATTTCTGGGGGTCTTTATACAAAAATCACAAAAAATGCCTATTATAGTTCATGTCCCTCCCGAATTGATCTCTAGAGAGATCAAATATATGAGCTGGTCATATTATTTTTTGCCCTTTAGCATTTCTTTTGTGCACACCTATCCCCCATCTGCCACTCCTCTGGGGGGTCCTCATACAGAAAACAGTATAGCTCATATAGCTCGACTATTGCTCATATCTCTCCCGAATTGACCCTAAGAGAGGTAAAATATATGAGCTGGTCTTATAATTTGTTTGCCCTTCAGCATTTCTTCTGAATACACCTACCGCCTATCTGCCACCCTTCTGGTGCTCCTCATACAAAAAACTTAAAAACGTTACTTTGTTTTCTGCTAAAATGTTACATTTTTAACAATTCCAAAAAATAAATATTTATTTAAATAAAAAATGCCATAACTTAATTTTCATGCAAAAGCTTCACGCCTTATATGGTTTAATATGAACGAATTGTTGGTGCCTAGATCAGGCCTGGGCATTCTAAGACAGTCACATTTTATCTTGTCTTGTTAGTTTTGGTGCGCTCTCAAATTACGCACACTGAGTTCATACAATTTACACCGCAAAGCGACATTGATCATCACAGCACCACCGTCAGCGAACGCCTGAATTGTATTCTCTTGTGTTCTGAGCTTTGTGTACATGTGTACATGTTGCCTGGCCTAGATGGAATCGTGAAAGAGAAGTAAACATGAGCACAACAACAAATCTTTGCAGAATTATTGCAGTCACTTTTTCGAGCCGTTGCCTTGTGCAAAATAATAAAAAAAACATTTATTTTAATCGAAATGCACATAAATGCAATTCTGCTTTGGTTTTGCAGAAGTTGTGCCTATAGCTTTTCAAAGTTAATGGATTGTAGAAGCCAGAGAAGATTACTGATGAGCTGATGTAGTGACCAACACCAGCGAGAAACAGCTGTCTAGTGTGTTAGTGGTTTGTTCTTTCCCAATAAACAAAATGATTCACTAGTGTTATCGTTTACGAATCGTTTTCTCGTACATTTCATTCATAAGCAATTATTAGTAGCGATTCATTTATAATATCGCGAGCGGGAAAAATTCCTCTTTCGTTAATGAATCGTCAAAACCGAAAAAAGCAATTCGTTAACGAGTCGCCAAAACTATAAAAAGCAATTCTTTAACGAGTTTCCAAAACTAAAAAAAGCAATTCGATAACGAATCATATAAATCATATAAAAAATAAAATATAAAATAAAAACTAATTTCAAGCTTACCCACGTCAAAAATCGAAACCACGTCACCTGAATGCTGTCCGGCACCTCACCCACTCAGCTATTTCACATGCTGAATATATCTTGCTTAATTGGCTTGATAAAAGCCAGCATTCGCGGACACGGGTTCGAACCCCAAATTGGTCAAAAAAAATTTATTTTTTTTTTTTTTATTTAGGTATTTTTTTAATTTTTGACTTTTCAAACGTTCGAAATTATTTTTTTTATCATTTTTTGACAAACTTTTTTTCGGCTTCGTTATACATTCGTCAAAACCGAAAAAAGCACTTCGTTAACGAGTTGCCAAAACTAGGAAAAAGCAATTCGTTAACGAGTCGCCAACACTAAAAAAAGCACTTCGTTAAAGAGTCACCAAAACTATAAAAGCAATTCGTTAACGAACAAATTATAAGTGGAAATTATTTATATAAATAATTAGCACGAAATAACATAACAGAAGAAAAAATATTTCACAAAATTTTTTCATATAAAATTTATGAAAATTTATATTTAAGTCTTTTTTAACTTAAAATTTAAAAAAAAAACATAAAATTAAAAAAAACAAGAAAACAAGAATATTCGCTTAAACGACGTATTAACAATAGAAAGTTAATAAAAAATACTTTTTTTAAAAATTTTGTATATTGAAAAGTCGGTAAAAATTGTTTTTTTTGTTTCAAAACATCTTAAATGGAGCTTAGGAAAGTCATGATTTCAATCGGTGCTTTCTTTAAGCATCAATCCAACCTCTGATCGAAAAGTCGGTATGAAACTATTCGAAAACTTTAAAAAAGACGATTCACAAGCGATTCGTTATCGAATCACCCCTCGCCACAATGTTTATTGGGTTGTTGTTGTAGCAACCTGTTACGAGTACTTCATGAATACTTGTTACTAGCTTAAACCCGCCGCTTCGCCGGGTTTTCAAAAAGTTTTCATTCAAAAATTGATAGTGGGTAGGCTTGATTTTTCGCTACCAAAACGATTTTTTATTGTTTAAGTAATACTACAAATTATTAACCTTAAGATTGTTATATCATCTGATAGGAAATCGAAAACCTAAATTTTGGATTTAATTTTTTTTACAACAAAAACAACTTTTATCCAATTTTTTGGCTTAAACTAAAAATTTTTGAACATTTTTTAAAAAAATTTTTAAAAATATTAATACTTTGGTTTAGTAAAAATTTCAACTTATGTTTGAAAGATATTTTAACAAACAACATTTTTCAAAAAAAATTATTTAAATCCATTGCAAACTGACTGAAATATTTGCCTTCAAAGCTAAAAGTGTGAATTTCAAGTCGTTTTTCTCTCATTCTCAGCTTATAATTAATACTAAAAAGATCTGGTACTAAAATTTTTCACAGTTTTCAAACTACATACATGATTTTGGTATCAAATTGAAGGAAATTTAAAAGCGTTTATTGATTTTGTTCTCGTTTAACCGAAGTGCAATTTAATCCATTAGGGCCGAAAGAAAACCATAAAAAACAGACATTTTTAGACTTGAAGCAACATTTTGGTGAAAACTATGTATGCCATTGAGCAGAAATAAGTTATTATTGCATGCTAATTTTACTTTTTTTAAAAAACTGGCACTAAAACTTTTAAAATATTATGCAGTATTTAATGAAAATTCGAGACGCATATGTTTCCATATAGTAACATTGGTTGTTAATGGATAAAGTATCCTATTGCACTCTCTGCTGACCTATAAATATGTGTACAAAATTTTATAAAAATCTGAGTTGTCGTTTAAACGTGATGAGTGAACATAAAAAGTGGCTACAGATTTATTAATAGTATAGATATAGATTAATAAATGTTATGATTAAAAACTTATATTTTGAAGAATTCTATAGAACAAAGAATTCCAAAAATAAATTTAAGAATTCTAAAAAATTAATATTTATTTGGTTTCGGTCAAAATTCTAGTTTCGGTCAAATTCTTCTCCTAAATTAGAACGCTCATAAAATCTTCATACAAGACTCTTTTCTGACTCATAATAACGAGTGCTCATTTAATCTTCATAAATAAGACTCCTCCTTTCTGACTTATAGTCGAAGCGCTCATAAAATTCTCATCAATCTAAGACTTTTTTCCGGCTCAGCTATGAGCGCTAATAAAGTCTCCATAAAACAGTCTCTATTCTCTTCATAAATAAGACTCTATTCTGACTCTTAATAACGAGCGCTCATAATATCGTTTGAAATTGCACACTATTTGGAGTCATCCATATGATCGTTAACAACATGAGCGCTCATAATAGTGTTCATTGTGTAACTTTTGTTTTTTGTTGTATTAATATTTAATTAATTAAAAAAATCACGTTCTTCGCATATTATTCCAGATGAGGAAGCTGAGGAATGAGAAATACAAGTTTTTAATATGAAGAATAACTCATCTCGATTTCACTACCATAACGAGTCTTAAAACTGAAAGTTTTACCAGCTGCTAACTACAGTCTATAGTGTTCTATTTATTCGTTTTCTATTTCTTGTTGGCTTACGTTTTGGCTTGCTTATTTGTTTCATTTTTTTTTTCTGTTCACTATGTTTGGCCATAATCTATGTACAACATTTTTTTTTTGTCGATTTTATTGTGTAGATAGACTTGTTTTATCTACGTTTAAGAATTCTTCTAAAAGTTATAGAGTTAAAGAAGAAAACTTAGAGATCTTGCTCACGAAAAAAACATTTTTTCGGCTTATTTCATGCTCGATATATTTTTTCTAGGTTGCTTTAACATTAGTTCAATTATTTCCGTATTGCATTTAAAAACTTTTATATACCTAATCCCAATCAATATTATTTTTTAAGACCTCTACTTCTGGGGGTTTTTTTTTTAAATGTTTTTATATAAGGTCCAGAAACATCCATAAAAATATAATTGTTTTGGGAAAAAATGTCCGTGAAGCTTTTCCGTGAAATTTTACCTAAAGTACCTTAAATTATCAAGCATTGATATACAACTCAAAATTATTAATCAAAACATCGAATCAGTCAAAGATTTTTTTCGATTTTTTTTTTCTGGAACAACAAATCATTCTAAAATTGTCAAAATTTAGCAGTTTACAAAAATTCAATAAAAATTAAATGGTGTTGGAAATTAATTTAGTTAAAATTATTAAATTTTATTTAAGTCAAAAACAAGCTAAAACAAATCAAGACTATCTAGATTGTAGATAATATTTGTGTGTGTGTGTGTTTTGGAAAAGAATTTGTTGCACAAATCAACAAAACGTAGAAGAAAGCAGAACTACAGCTATTTATTGCAAGTATGTATTTTATTTCAATTGAATATGGTTTAATACAAACAATAAAAAAAAACAATCTGAAGACGAAGTGATAATTGCTTGAATGGAGTTTGTTTGTTATGGAAAAATATGTGTTACTTTAACATTGCTGTATAGCCCGCATGTTAGCTAGCACCAAGCAACTTTGTGTAATTTGACACACGCGTTGATAACGATGCAATAATTCAAAGTGAAAAACATTTACTTAATCTAAGCAATAGAAACGCTACAAATATGGTGCATATATTTTTATTTCGGCTCAACTTACAACAAGCTAAATTTGTGCTCGCTTACTTTGTTGTTAATGCATTGACAACACATCCGGCTTAACTGGTGGCTGCACGTCTTTATTTCTGTAAATCTTTTAGAACGAGAGTGTTTCGTGCTGCTAAAATTTCAAAGCTTATTGCTTGCTTGTAGTTATTGTGAAGCATCCAGTTATTCCACTCTAAGTAAACGCTTGTTATGTTAATAAGAGGCAATTCAATGCGGTATATACGATTGTAATATCACCCTACGAGCTGCAATTAATAATCGGTGCACCTAGGGTCTGGTATTGCATTTCAGTGGTGCGTTCATGTAACTTAGTTGAGAAATTCTCTACTGGTAGTGACGTCATGCTCAATCACTCTGCAAAACTCTACCGATAGAAAACAAGTGTTTATGTATATTAAAGGGCTGCACGAATGCATTCAAAAGCCGTTTCAACACATTCTCAAAAAAATAGAATGGAATGGAATGATCATTCTCAGCGCTGAGAATGGAATGGAATATGCATTCGAAGCGCTTAGAATGGAATGGAATGTGCGCTTGTGCGTTGAGAATGTTTAGAATAGAATACTCAACATTCTCAAGTGTTGATTTGAGAGTACTACCAAATGGTTGATGAAAAAAGGTTTTACGTAAAGGGATTTCAAAGGGGGGTTGCTGATGTCGCCACCTTAGCCATTTTGAAAATTGAAAATCTGACATCAGATTTGAAATCAGCGACTCCCTTTTACTAAATGCTCATTTAAAAAAATTGCAAAATAACACATTTTTAGGTGGCAACCCTATTTTCAAAAAAATTTTGGAATTTTAAAATTCTGACAACGGATTCGGAATCAGCGACCCATTTTTACCTAGTGTTTGCCCCAGCCTCGAATTCGCGAAAATAAGATATTTTAAGGTGGCAACCCTATCCGCCATTTTGAAAATTCAAAATCTGACATCAGATTTGAAATCAGCGACTCCCTTTTACTAAATGCTCATTTAAAAAAAATTGCAAAATAACACATTTTTAGGTGGCAACCCTATTTTCAAAAAAATTTTGAAATTTTAAAATTCTAACAACGGATTCGGAATCAGCGACCCATTTTTACCTAGTGTTTGCCCCAGCCTCGAATTCGCGAAAATAAGATATTTTAAGGTGGCAACCCTATCCGCCATTTTGAAAATTCAAAATCTGACATCAGATTTGAAATCAGCGACTCCCTTTTACTAAATGCTCATTTAAAAAAATTGCAAAATAACACATTTTTAGGTGGCAACCCTATTTTCAAAAAAATGTTGGAATTTTAAAATTCTGACAACGTATTCGGAATCAGCGACCCATTTTTACCTAGTGTTTGCCCCAGCCTCGAATTCGCGAAAATAAGATATTTTAAGGTGGCAACCCTATCCGCCATTTTGAAAATTCAAAATCTGACATCAGATTTGAAATCAGCGACCCCCCTTTGCAACTACCATAAAACTCTAAGAAACATGACTGGAGCAAAAGTCAAAATTCATGGTAACCATTTGAGAGTACTCTCAACGCAACGAATACATTCTAGAAATTTCCATATTCGTTAGAACTCTCTCAAATGGAATGGAATGTTCATTCCATTCGAAAAATTTATGTCTCTCATTCATTCGTTTCGCTTTGCAAATGATTTGCAAATATGGAATACTCGCATGGAATGCGTAGAATGGATTCCAAATGGAATGTATTCGTGCAGCTCTTTAATGTATATCATGAAACTCACCAATTGAGATATTCGTGGTGGGTTGACAATTTGACATTTCTGATTGAGAATTGTATTCTTGTTTGAGAAAAATTTGTGCCAATCAAGTAAATATAAAAAGAAATTTTCAATCTCAACTGCATCTAGATCAATATATAAGGTAAAAACTGTATAATTTTAATTTGAAAATTGTTTGTAATAATTGTTTTTTTTTGCGTGAATTTCAGCCTTGAAAACTTGGCTTTCATTTTTTGTATTGAAATGCTTGATCGCGCTGTACTGTCGCTTATGTAGTTGATGCTGTCCAGCGGGATTCGGAATGTACGTTCACCGAGATCTGACGTTCGGAAATACCCGATACAGGGAAAATTTTACTGTTTTTTTTTTAAATTAATGTGACAACCATTCAAAGCTTTGACTTGAACTTTCTCTCTTCTTCGAGATATGGCGCTTAAAATATGGCTCCCCAAACAGATAATTAAAAATTATTTCATATCTCAATATCCCCTTCGAGATATGTAGCATTTTATATTTTTCCGAAGATTTTTCGAACTTTTTATCGATAAATATCGAAAAATACTCGAAAAAATAGAAAAAGCGAATAAAAGCGAAAAAATTTAAATTTATATTAAAAATTATATGTCAAAAAAATTAAAATAAATATCAAACTAGTAACGAAGGGAGCTTCGGCAGAGTACCGAAGCAAAAATACCACCATCAAAAATACCAGCATGCCACAGTAATCTGTTGATAGCCATACAACAAAAATCTTTTAATAGATTATTGTGTTGTGCTGCAGCATAGCTTCAGTTGTAATTAATATTGAATCAATGACTCTGCGTCACGAAAGAGTTTGGCTCGATGCATAGTGCAGTGAACTCCTAATCGGTGGGTGTGGGTTTTTATCCCAACGGCAGGCGAGGGACAGATTTTCATATATGATATTTACAGCCCTATTCTACCAGCTTAACAACGCTCACCACATTAACAAAATAGTTAATATTAACAAGTTGTTAATATTCCGAATTCTGGTGAAATTTGAAAAGCTCTTTTCTTTACAATTTTGTTAATTGCAGAAAGTATCTTAACAACGACAACATAATTTCAATATTTATGTGTTTAGCTAGAGAATTGTTGTGCAAATAATAAAAATAATATAAATTATATGATATTGATTTAAAATAAATAAAACTGTGAAAAATGGAAGAATTATTACGTCTTTTAAGTTCTGATAATGAATAAGATCAACGAAAGGAAAAAATTTAACGATGGCGCTATTTAAAACGCCTTGGAAATGAAAATGATTTATTCATTCTATCTATCTCTTTATCTATTTTTTTATTTCTATCCAACTTTAAATACAATTAAATACCGAAATGAAAAACCCAAATTTAATAATATACATATGCCAGCCAAAAGTTGAGGGTGCCGCCGGCAAAAATTGTATATAAAATAGTAGCCGCTCCTGCGTGGTTCACTCAAACTTTGTTTGGCTATTAAAAAAAAATGTAAATTTGAGTTTTCAATAAGAAAAAATCTTGAGATAACTTAATCATTTTCATTTTGCTTGCTGATATCATAAACAATAAAATTTTATCGAAAAAACAGCTGGCGTTTGAATGCTGTGAGTTTCACATTCTCACCACGCGTGGTGAACTCGTTTAGCTTTTTAGAGCTTTCCAATTGTAAATGATTTTTTAGAATAGGAACATTTACATTACATGACATTAATATTAACAAGAGCTCCTTAACAATTCCTTGTTAAGTTAACAAGCAGAATAGAGCTGTTAGTTTTATGTTCTTGTAATAATAAACGCAAGCAGCAGCAAAGAAGCCATAAATTTCTAAGAAAAACTGTGTTCAAAACAAGAAAAGTTTGTAGTGTCGATTTCAAACAAGCAAATCACAGAACGAGGCGAAAAAAGCTTTGCTTTAAAAAAAAAAAAAAATAAATAAAAAAAAACCAAAATCCGGAAAAAAGTTATGTATCTGAAACTTATATTTTTTTTTTAAATAATGTATAAATTACCAAATACTTGGTTAATTTAACGCCCAAATAAAAATTGGCAAGTTAACATGTAGAACTTAGGCGTTTTAATGAAGAACTTGGGAGGCTGAAAACTGCCAAAATCAGCTTATAAATTATACTAGGTTTTTTGTTAATTTAACATACGCTTTTTTCTCGGCGTAGCATTGCAAATCAATGCATATTCTTTTTATTTTTCTTTCTTTTCGTAGTGGGGTCAAATGCTTTTCTATGAAACAGGTAAGAGAGGGGAGAAAATAATGGCTTGTAAATAATTAACTATGAAATTTGTCTTAAATCTAAATGCCTTATTTCTTATACAGGGTGTCCCGCAATTGAGTGCAATTATTTACGGAGCTGAAAAGTTATGGCGAAATGAGCAAAAAATCGCATGGGAGGGGGGGGGGTCTATTTTCACATTCTTAATATTTCACGATTTTGATTCACGTTATTGTTTCTAGCAGAAAAACTAACTTACTTAAAATTTATTTTGAAAGCTCATGTTAAAGGCAATGAAATCACCTTTCCAACGGTATACCAGAAAACCGCACCAACCTAACCGTTACTGAGCTGTGATCGTGTAAAAATGAAATCAGTCGGTTGAAACTACCAAATTTCAACTTTGAGTGCAAATTTCTTAGAATTTTGCCTAATAAATGAAATTTTTTTTTAGATCAATTTTGTAATTTATTCAATTTTCTTTTCAATGACACCAAAAACATAAACATATCTTAAAAAATAAAAAAGTTGGATATACTAAAAAATATAATACTTATTAGAAAATAATAATAACTAATGACATTACAATTAGTTATATGCAGTAGATAATATCATTGTTTTTTAATAAGTATAATTTTTTTAGTACATGATGTTTTTGTTGGTGTAACAAAAACTTGTTAAGGCTCTCTTTATTGATACAAAAAACGGCCATGGCGGTGCGGACGAATTGACCCCTTGAGTTCTCAAATATATTAGCTGGTCTTATTATATTTTACCCTTCAAAATTTCTTCTGAGCTTACCTATCTGACATATTTCTGGGGGTCCCCATACAAAAAATACAAAAACTCGATTACAGTTCATATCTCTGCCAAATCGACTTTAACCCTAGGTGGTCAAATATATGAGCTGCTCCTATTATTTCTCGCCCATCAATATTTCTTCTGAACTTTCAATTATAGTTCTTATATTTTCCGAATTAACTCCTAGAGAAGTCAAATATATGATCTCGTCTTATTATATTTTAGTCATTAACTTTTTTTCTGAATATATCTAACCCATATCTGCCACCCTTCTTGGCAGTCTCCATACAAAAAACACAAAAACTGTCGATTATATTTCATATCTCTCCACAATTGACCCCTAGAAGGGTACAATTTATGGTCTGGTTCTTTAATAGGTTAATCACCCTTGAACATGTCTCTGGAACACACCTAACCCCTATCTGCCACCCTTCTGGGGGTCCTCCCCATACAAAAAACACAAAAACAGTCGATTAGAATTAATATCTCCCCATATTGACTCCAAGAGGGGTCAAATATATAAGCTGATCCTATTATTTTTTCCTCAACACTTCTCAACACACCTGTCCCCCCCTATTTACCACCCTTGTGGAGGTTCCCATACAAAAAACATTAAAAATATTGCTATGTTTTCTGCTTGCCAGGTAGCTGAATCAGAACTGCTGGCATTAATAGTGCAAGACTTAACAGTACTAGCGTTAACAGTCATGACATTAGCAGTCATGACTAATGGTCACGATATAACACTGCTGACGTTAACATTGTTTATATTAACAGCGCTGATGCGAATTCATAACTTTTACCTCTACCAAAAAAATGCTCATCGTGTCTTAAGAAGTTTTCACTTTCATCTCTCTGGGATCTCTCTGAGATCAACCGTCTTTCCGGCAAGTTGGAAAGATCTTTCGCACAGCCCGTTTGGCCCGAGTGGCTCTTTATATAATTGTTTTATTTTGTATTCTCAATTTGACATTCACGCTTATTTATGCAAAAACAAAAACATGTACAAACAACAAGAACAACAACCTAAATTATTATCTCAACCGAATAAGTTTAAAAATTTATTAATAAAAATAATTTATTAATAAATAACTTGACCAACATTCAAATACAACCCAATATTTTCAAGACAACAAAAGCTGTATTGTTTTCAAATAAAAAATTGAATAAACAAATTAACAACGACGAAAGTCAAACAGAAAAAATCTCCATATTTGTCCACAAATAATCATCTGCATGCCAAATAAAGCTCAGCTCGAACGTAAAAGAATTTATCACTTGTCACATTTTCACTCCCGGTCTCTATGGTTGCCTCATTCTATACCTTTTGTCCACTATTTAGTGCTTGTGCAGTGTTGCGACTAGAAGCGCGGTTAACGACCAGGCATTCGTTAAGTTTTGTCATCGTTTACTGCATTAAATGAAAAATAATGAAATTATTAGAAAGAAAAAAACAAAAAAATAAAACGAATTATTACGACTAGATACGAACGTATACATTTATCATCAAAATGCTTGCAAATGTGAAATCTTATCTTTAAACTTGGTTCGACGACGTGCACAGATAAGAGCAATTCTCAGACCGACAGTTTCTAGGAATATAGTTACTGTAATAATTTTTATCGTAGAAGAAAGCAAGTTGGTTGCGTTAAGTTTCAGCTGTAAATAAAAATTACCCATAAAAATTTAAGTTAAAATATACATAAATATTAATGTGAATAAAATCGGTGCTATTTACTAACAAACTAACTCTACAAATTTAAAATTCAAGTAATTATCACATGAACTGAATTTTGCGTGGTGAAGGTATTAAGCAACAAGTTTAACTGTATTGACGGGTGCACCTTAGTAAACATAACCTCAAAAATAAATTGTAAATTTGCAACACCAAGAACAACAACAACAAAAACAACAACAATATGAAAACTATTATAGTGCAACTGTGTTTGTCGTGAGTCTTCGGTCATAGTAGTTCATTTAAAAATGTGTGTTTAAATTAATTTATTTCTAGTCTGTCAACATAGTTGGACAACTGTTTTATTTAATTAAAAAAAAAAAATCTATTGAAAATATGTGCTTTCATAGAAAAAAAAAACATTAAATTAAAAATTTTTCAAGTTTTTAAGTTGGCATTGTTAGTTGCACAATTCAGTTATTAAAAAATTTTGCAAGATAAGATTAAAAACAACAACAACAACAATATAAACAAGAACATTTTTCTATGTTTTCTACATGTATCAAGTTTCTTGGAGTATCTCTATAGCATTATTAAATTAAACAAAACCTTTGCTTCATAATAATAAATGACTTTAAAACAATAAAAAAATTACTGTTTTTCATAGATTTTGAGCGGTCGTCAGTATTATTAACCTTTCCCAAAAATTTAATTTTTGCGATTTTTGTCTTGTTTGTTTATTATATTGTTTATTTTTTTTTTAATAAAAATTTGATCTTATTATACTTTAACGAAAATGTAAGGTCATTCTTAAAGTTTTTAGTTCGCGATATAATAGAATTTTATTGTTAGAAATACATTTTTTTAAAAAATTATTAAGTTGAAAGTTTTTTGAATATTTGTAAAAAATTTTATATACGGAAAACTTTAAACCATTTACACTATGCGATAATTGAAAGTATAAATTCACCTCAGTATAAAATTTCAATTGGTGGAGTGCTAAAGTTTTATTTTGAGAAGTAAAAAAAAAAACTGGTACATGCATTGCGTGGCGGCCGTGGCGTAGTGGGTAGAGTGTGTGACTCTTACGCCAGAGAACCCAGGTTCGAATCCTCCATCTGACACAGAAAATTTTTTCAATTGAATTAATTTTTCTGTTCGGCCGTCACCTCTCTGCAGACAATGGCAAACCTCAGAGAGTAAAAACTGCCATGAAAAGCTTCTTGAGAACATAAGCCGTTCGGAGTCGGCGTAAAACATGTAGGTCCAGTTCTCGATCATTTGTGTGGAAACATTTCACATCACACACAACACAATTGATCATAAGAAGCTCGGTCAAAGTCCTTTTTTGGGCTGAAATGGCCATTTCGTTTTTTCGTTTACATGCAAAACCCTTTATGGAGGAAAAAGTCACTCAAAAATCACAACTCTTCCAGCACGATTACTAGGACGAAGAGTGACTGTTAAGCCAAATACTTCCACTCGAGAGTTGAAATAAGAACTCAATTTAAACCTACACTCAGAAAAAAAGCACCTATCTTTTTGTGATAAAAAATGTCTCTATTTTCAAAAAAGTCTGCAGTTTCGATAATAGCAATCTTTTTTTTTTCAAATAAAATTTTCTTTAAGTAGAATACATTTTTCCATATTCGAAGAAATATTTCTTCACTTGTGGAAGAATTATAAGGTAAGGCCGACTCGGAGAGGAATGGAGTAGAAAGCCGAATAAAACGAGATAGATGTCAAAATCAGCTGTTCATCGCGAATTTCTTTATGCTCACGTTTCGCAGTTGTTTTTAGGTTAAAACTGTTAGGGATTTTTTTTTGCAATTTTAAAAGACTTCTTTCACATTTTATAGTTTTTATTACACTTTTTTTATAATATTTTCACTCAAATTAGCACAAATTTAACACCCGCGACCGCACTGTTTGCAACTTGGAAACATGAAATATTTTCTTCATTTGCAATTTTTACGAAATTCGTCGTTTTGACATATATCTTCCTTCTCATTATCCACTCTTCGTTGACGCGTGAGAGCACTCAGCGAAGCGGCCCTACCTTATCATTGTGTTATGATTACATAGAGAGTATTACATAGAGAGCATCGAAAAATAGCAAGCCTTTAAAATGAACGTAAAAATGAAATTAACATAAAAATAAAAAGAAAAAAATAAATGAAAATGAAATTATTTATGGTCCGCATCAGAATCGCAATGTTTGCAAGTTTAATAGCCGGCATGCATGTCAGCGAACCTCAAATTCATCGGCCTTTGGCACGTGTTGCATTCAATGAAGTTTTGGGCAGTCAATCGAATGGGCAAAAAATTTCTCGCAAATGATGCAAAAATCGCGATTCTTGGCATCATTATCAGTTTATGATGATAGCCGAAGGTTTCGAATGGCTTGTCAGGTTTTTCTGCTGCTTGGTTGACTGCTCGCTTTGAAGCTTTCTCCTTCAATCCAGCGAGCACTGGTGACGAAGTGAGAACGGTGCTTCGTGTGGCTTTCCGACCACGGTTTGAAGGCTTCCGTAATTTAGCTGCTTGAAAATAACCTAATGCATCTAAAATCGAGAGGCTACTCTTCGATGTAGTTCTCGATGTCGATGGCTCTGGTGTGGTGGCCACTTTGTCTACATGCAAAACTGGTGAATCAAACAACACAAGTCGGCGCTGCGCATCGTCATCGAGTCTCGTTGACAGTCTCTTTCGCGTTTTGCTCGACAGCTTGAATAAAATCCAGTTCGTCGGAGTTCGTCTGTATCGAACGCAAAAATTCCTGTTGCTTTAAAGTCGTATTAAATTTTACTGGGATTCAACGTCAGATCTAGATTTTTATAGACCAATCCAGCAAGATGACTGATTTTTAACACCTAAAACAAAGACATAAAACTGATTGAAACTAAAACTGCAAACTGATTGAAAATTGTCTCATATATCGAGAAAAGCCTAACCTTCACGCAATAGAACCGTGTTATTTCTCTAACAAGCCTCACTTTGTTGGCATTGTTTTTCCGCCAAGCTAAACATTGCGACTTGTAGACAGCTTTGACTGGGCCGAAGACGGAAACGTCCAAAGGCTGCAACCGGAGCTGCAATGCGGCGGAAAAGAGAGAACGTGGACGCCATTCTCCACGGCCAAGTTGAGTGCTTCCACAGAGAGATGTAAGGTGTGGTTTTCAAGCAAAAGCAACACCGGGTATTGTAACAACGGCCTTGCGACAGTGATGAAGTGGTGCATGAACCGAACCAATTTAGGTTGAGTCATCCAACCAGAATCGCTGACCCAAGAGAAACCGATGAAACAAATGAATTTATTACAAAAAAAATGCAGAGTCCAGAGCAATAAATGAATGACATCCCATGTGCATACGAAACAAAGGTAAACAATCAAATTACCTGTACCGAAAGACACGTTGTCCAAGAAAGAAGTTTAACTTTTATTCCTTAGGAAAAAACAAATTACGTCAAACTGCTGTCGCTGACGGTCAAAGCCATAGTGATCATGGTTCCCCGTTCAGCAGCCTCCAATTGCCTGACTCGCCGCATGTTTCTCATGCAAATTGCATGCCCAATTCTTGTGGTGACATATTGTCTACTAGACCGGCTAGAAAATGGAATTCATCCAGAAGATCAGACATATTCTTGAAAAAGCCTTGATTCGGTTCATGAACGTCTGTTCGGGCGTGCGGAATGCTAGATGAGCATGGCGTGCCATGAATTTATAATACCAGTGATAGCCAGCCTTGTTGATTCAACAAATATTCCAACAGGTCGTCCTCCTGAGCCAGAGTAAAGATCTTGAAATCTTGAAATAAGGTGCAAGATGCATTTGAAACAAATGTAAACAATAAAATGACCTGATTGTATGGCACACGTTATGTAGATCTACGAATTAAACCCAACAAAAGATCATCTTCGACGTTCGAAATGTCGCCTAGGTGCTATCGACTTTCTTGAAGTAGCGCTGCATGCAAGCTACTCCGTAAAACGCCATTGGCTACAGCATTGATTTTGCACCGCTTCATGACTTAGAAGTACGCATTCAAATTAAACTTTGAAATTGACATGGCTAAAAAAGAACACAAAAAAATCCATAAAAAATTCTGTAAAAAATTTATTAACAATAAGTACAGGTTTCAGCGAAAAAAAATGAGGTGCCCATAACTGGGAAATTCAAAACTATCGAAAAATTATAAGCAAATTCTACGGTGCGAACATTTTTATCGAACCTGTATAAAATTACAAAATATATATATTTACTTCAGAAATATTTTTGCAATCTAAACCTAACTTTGAACACAATAAAAAATTAGATTTTAACCAAGGTTGATTTATAAGGTTGTCGCAAGGGAGAGAGCGAGTATCCATAATTGTCAAATCGAAGTTGACAGCTCATAGAAAATCTGCAAGTGCTCTCTATTATCATCCATTTTTCTTTCGTAGTCATTTGCAAAATTGGCTGGTTTTGACAATTATGGGTACTGAGAAGAGAGTGCGATCAGCCCTGCGACAACCTTATAAATCAACCTTGATTTTAACACATGAAAATATGTTGACAAAGCGCACAAACGACAAATGTAAGATCAACTGCATCTGCACACTGTCAAATGTTAGACAACAAGATTTGTCATATTTGAATGGCTTTATATATTTATATATATATATATATGTATAAAGCCCATAGATTCAGGGTATACATTTTGGAATGAAAAATATTTTATGACTTTACAGTATGTTTAATCAAGATAGATTTCAGACCAAAGAAAGCACAATCAATCTTAAATACAGTGCGTAAATTGTTGAGCTTATCATGTTAAATTGTGTTAATTCCTGTAATTTTCTTTCATTTAAAATCTTTTTCTCTGAGAATATAAAAAAGTTTGTCGAATTATTGTACCTTAGTATACTTTTAAAAGGTTTGAATTTAATTAATACTGCTATATAAATATAAATTATAAAGAAAATTTCTAATTTGGCAAAATATTTCGAAATTTTTTTGTTTTTTAATTTGAAGATATTAAAACAATTTTAATCCCATCTTTAGTAACTGAATGGTTAATATTATATTTATACAAATGATTATTTTTTATTTCTGTCATAGTTCCAAATGTCTTTCAAAAATTTTAGATTTCTACGTTTTAACAATTAAACACGTACTACACGTGTAGTTGCAAAAGTACGTGTTCACGTGTACACGAGTACACGGGTTCACTCATTCACGTTTTAAAGTGTTCATGTATTCGCGATCTGGATACGAGACGTATCCAAGACAATTGCCATAGGTTTTTGTTGTCATTGGACAAGAGATTATATTATAATAGGTGTGGACAGCTTCATATAGCACATTGGTTCTTGTTGGCGCTTCATAGACTTCAATGGCTGACTATAAGCTAAATTTATCCCCGTTACAAAGCTCATTTGAATGTATTTTGTGGTTTCTAGCCAACATTTTTTATATATTTCATAAATAGATGATATTATGGCTAATCGGATGTACTGGGACTAATCAGGTGAAGAATGAGTTCATATTACTTATGGCTTAAATGGAGCTCATGAAACAGAAAAAGATACTTTTAGGGTCTTAGTCCTTGTTATGGTTATAGTGCCGCGATATCTGCAGTGGATACGATTGTCTATCGAATAAAATATTTTTGACGGAGGCGTCCACGAAACCCATAAGAAACCCAATGAATGACATGCGATAATTCCACTGCATCTGTTTGGTCGTTGAAGCATTCAATAATTGATTTTGTCATTGGAACTGGTTTTAGATCCTATTGGATCCTTTAGATAGAATAACTAAAAATTGTTTGGACAGCTCTTTATTGTCTCATTGGTGTACCGTCAGCCCCTAGTTGAGTCATTGGGACTTTTAAGTGTTAAGTAGATTCTTTGTATGTACATAAGTGAATGATTCTATGGATGCACTGGAATTATCTCAAGTCTAAGGTTGATCATGGGGTTAATTATGGATCCAATGACTCCTCTGGACTGAACTGATAATTCAGCGGCCAATTGGATGCACTGAGATTATCTTTGGTCATATTATCTTTGGTGATTCTCATGTCACATTACAACTCTTATGGATTTCATGGACACCCTACATAGAAATGGATTGTTCTAGTCTAATCGGATGCACTGGAACTATTCCGGCACTGTGACTATAAAGAAAATGAATATTAAGTCTAGTCTTAAGACTTAGATTAAGACTTCAGCTATGGCTAAGGCATAAGCTGTGACGAAGGCTGTTATAAGAAAATTATTATTATCACCTTGTCGGTTCTAGGTTCTCTACGACGTTGATGTCCACAGAGCGTGTTCAGGTCCCGATTACATTCAAGTGACTTGAGATAATTAAACTGAATATAATTAGCCATAGAATTATTAATTTGAAAAGAAGTCTCAATGAAGTAATCTGGATCCAGCCAAACCTATCAAATTTTAAAATCGAAAAGTTTATTTATACTTTAGGAGTGTCCATACCTCAAAAACAGTTTTAATGGCACTTAAAATTTATTGGAGTTGTGCTAGTTGCGTGAAAGTTGTAAAAACATGAATTCTTACAAACGTGAACGCTTGAATCCGTGTACACGTAAACACTTTGTAACTACATGTGTAGTACGTGTTTAACATTCACGAGTAGTTCGAGAAGATGATTTTTAAAAATTTTTTTTAAAAACACGTGTATTCGTACTACACGTGTTCACGTGAATATGGGAGCTCTAACTTCCCTTGAGAGTTTATTTAGTTTTCTTGCCAGAAAATAGCAATATTTCAGATTGCACAGGCGTATAAAAGTCTAAACTCTACTACTTTTTTAATGTTTTTTTTTTTGAGGTCTATTTTATATATTTGGAAAAAATTAATTTTTACATATGAATTTAATTTTCATATAGTATTCTTAGTACATAAAAATTGACTTTAATCTCTATTTGTCAGAAAATTGTTTTTTTTTAGAACTTATTTTTAATTTATTTATAAAAAAATCCCTGTTGAAATAAAATTCTGATATAAAGTTTGGATTTAGAAAATCAGAATATGTACAGGTACCATGGTCCAACCTATGGATTTTTATTTTTTTTTCTTGTAAATTTTAAAATAGGTATTTATTTTAACCAACGTAAAGTTCTAAAATAATGAATTCAAAGCAGTTTCCAAGCAATTCCAATTTTGAAATGAAAATTCCAAAAACTTACTAGCATATCGAGGGCTTATATTCAAAACTTTCTATCTACAAAAACACAATTTTTCAGGAGAGCAAAAAAAGTGTTTTATTTGCTAATTCGCAACAATTTTGATGAACCGATCTTTAGCCATCTTTAGTTTTAGCTGCTATAGTAGATAGACAGTATTGCATTGAAAATTAAATATTTTTGTATGATAAAATGTGATGATAGACACTTTTGCGCTGTTTTCAAAATAAGCTTTTTAAGAATAAATATATGCTTTAAATCATTTTAAACCATTTTTTATTAAAGAACATATGAAAAATATTAGAAGCAAGAGATAAAAAATTAAATAATTAAAAAATTTTCAGTACATTTGCAGAACTTTTGCTTCGCCTGGCTAAGATTATCGTAAAAGTAATGATACTCAGGTGAAATTACCGCCTTTAGATCCTTTAAATGTTTCCATATGTTTTGCTGGATTGGAAGTCGACCGGTCGCAAGAGCTTTGGTTTTATGTGACCTAAATATTGCTTAATTCTAGTAAGTTGTTCAGAGTAATCATGATCAAAATTCGCTTTAAACTTAATGCTACCACTTGGTAAATATAAAAGAGATTTAAGTTGGGATACTGTCGGATAAGTTTTTGCTCGACCAGGTCTAATACTCAAAAATCGATTAAGGGTTGGTATCTTTATAGTTTTTTAAAGAAATCATAACTCAAATATAAAGCATCAAATGGCTTTTTAATAATTTTATTGTACATTTTGACAGTTTTTCGGGCATCTTTGGTTACCCTGACAGAGTCGTATCGCAATATATTATATAGTCTGGTTTTTCAACTTTGTCTCTATCTTTGCCTGACCACTGAAGCACTCCATTTGTGTGTGTCCTTTCTCTAAGTATTTTTGTTCTATGATTTTGTTGTTTTTTTTTATAACTTTCTAGAAGTAGCATGAAATTAAAATAAAACATACCTACACATACCTAGGTGCCTCCGACCTCCATAGAAAAAAACAAAGTTGTCGAACCCACCGACTAAAAATGAACTTTGTGATATTTTATGGTGATTTCCAAAATATTTTGGCTGTCACGATAATCGCCAGTGAGCTAAATCATTTTTAAATAACCTCCAAAAATCGGGTTTTTCGTAAAAATTTCGGCTGGTGCAGTTGTTAAAAAAAACAAACAGTCAGAAATAATAGTTCTGGAAAAGTTCTTCAAGACTGCATCATGGTAAACTGCAATGGTAACTTGGTTTTTTTTTAGGCGTCCAAATATACATACATCACAATTCTATGACGTAGATAGACAGTTTTGCATTCTTAAATAAGTATCTTTGTAGATAGATATATGATAAAATACAGGATATATAGGACTAAAAATGGGTTTTTTTAGTTTAAATGTTTAAATATTTTGTTTAATAATTGAAAAATTATTGGAGTTATATAAACACGTAACTTAAAAACTTGTGAAAGAAGGTCGTAATTAATTTACAAATAAATTTTGTTTAAATGTTATAATTTTTCGTCAAAATGCAAATAGACATTATTGAATATAAGCCCTCGATATTCCTTTTATTGTTTTGTTAATTAAAAAAAAAAATATCTTCTATATGGTATGAAAAAAGTATTTCTTCACTTATTGCTCAATATTGCGCAATCTTTGAAGTGGAAAAAATTTCTAAGAAATCATTGCACTTACTTAATTACTCACTTCTAAAAGGGTCGAATTTAATTAATACTGCTATATTAATAGAAATGGTAAAGAAATCGCTTTTAACGAAAAATAAAAAAAAAAAAATTAAAAAAATAATCCACATTATTTAAAAACGACTAACTAAATTAATTAATGGTATGCGCATAGTTTTTAAATTGTTGTTGTTGGTAAATGGTTTCCCAAGGAAAAACAACCCGAGTGGTTTTCCAACACATTGACTAACGTTAACACTTAAACTACATAACTTGAACAAAATACTACAGTACTTAAAATCATTATTGTCTTTAATTACACTCAAATTAAATTGAATCAAACATTTTTCTTCTCCCATCGCCACACACCATCAAAACAACAGATATGCCGCTTTTCGCCAAAAAGACGCCAAAACCGCTGCTTCCCGATGCAGTGCCGGAGAGCGAAAACAATAACAACAAAGCTACTGGCAAACTTAATGGTACCAAAACTCCAGCCGAATCCAATGTTACAAAACCACAACTGATATTTCACTGTCAGCTGGCGCATGGCAGTCCCACCGGATTGATTACAGGATTTGCCAGCGTGCGCGAGCTGTATCAGAAAATTGCTGAATGCTATGATATTCCTTCGGAAGAGATACTCTTTTGCACACTCAATTCGCACAAGGTTGACATGACAAAACTGCTGGGCGGTCAAATCGGTCTGGATGATTTTATTTTTGCGCATCGAAAAGGACGACCGAAGGAGATTGAAATCGTCAAGGCGGAGGATGCATTAGGCCTGACTATCACAGACAACGGTGCCGGCTATGCTTTTATAAAACGCATCAAAGAGAATTCGATTATCGATCGTATCGGTCACATTGCCATCGGAGATCACATCGAAAAGCTGAATAATGTGAGTATGGTTGGAAAGCGCCACTACGAGGTAGCACGCCTGCTTAAAGACATACCAACCGGTGCCACCTTCACAATACGGCTAATTGAGCCCATGAAAAGCGGCTTTCAAGGCATCGGTCCACGTACACAATCAAAAGCACCCGCAGGACGTGGTTATGGCTCCGGCAAAGAGACCCTGCGATTTAAGGCCAATGGCAATGTGGAAATTGAGCAAAAGTTCGACGACTCCACGCAACAGGGTATTGAGGCAATAAATAATCTGCTGGAGTCCTTCATGGGCATCAACGATACCGAATTGGCCACACAAATCTGGGATTTAGGCGCAAACATGACAAACTCTATGGACTTTGCTGAGTCGATCGACAACTCCGATCTTGAATCGTTTGGCTTTACAGATGACTTCATCATAGAACTCTGGGGTGCTATAACGGACGCAAGACGTCGCAAGACAGCGAAGAACTAGTTAAAAAAGAAAATATGAAAATAAATGTTATTTGACTTTAGTTAAGGTCTGGTGGTTAAAAAAAAGCGAAAGACGACAAATAATTTTATTGCAATTTTTGTATAATGACAATAATGATTGCTGAAAGAGAAGCTACAAAATATGTCGAAAAATTTGCAAAACTGAAGTTTATCTAAATCCTGTTAAAGACATAACTTTATCATTTTGCTATGCCAATATTTATTCCTAAACATTATTATCTGCATTTTAAATAAAATATTTTATTATTATTTAATTGTAATTTTATTAGTTTTAAATAACAAAAAAAAAATCCACAACAAAAAAGAACCCAAAAACATAAACATGAAAATTATATAGTTTGTTTGTTGAAAACTTTTGCTTTTTATTTTTTGTCATTATCTCAGGAATTTTTTGGTTTTTCGGTAAGTTTTTAATTTTATTTTTATGTTGAATTTTTGAAGATTTAATTTTATGCCAAATGCTTCCGGTCTCTACCATAAGCATGTCATATTTAATTATTTACGTTAAGCAAATGTACGTGAATATTTCTCTACCTTTTTTTCCTCCCCGTGTGTACTGGGCTCCTGAAACATGCAAATTGTCTCATGTTGTTTTCAAACAAAATACACGAAAAATCTGTTCATTTTATGCAGTTATTACAAAACTTTAAGCTTAAGTCTTCGAAACTTTTAATTCAAATTTGATAATCGAAAAATCTAATAAACTAAAAAATCGGTCAGTTTTATAATTTCGACCAAATTGCGCAAGTGTGATATAAATAAATAAAAATTCGAGCTTTAGTCTTCCAAGGCTTTAATTAAAGTTTCGTAATCGAAAATTCAACTCATTTACAAATTCGACCAGTTTTATAATTTATACCAGTTTTATATTCGACCAGATTAGATATTTCGGACCAGTTTACAAAGGTGTTATATAAGTGATAAGCAAACATATTGATTATATTAGACCAGTTTACGCGGATGTGGCATTAAAAAACTTCGAGCTTAATTCGTCGGATGATTTAAAGTTTCGTAATCAAAATTCGACCAAACTACAATTTCGACCAGTTTTAAATTTTCGACCAGTTTTGATATCCAACCAGATTGCATATTCCAGACCACTTAATACGGTTGTGACATATATATGTGAACATAAATTGCATATTCCAGACCAGTTTACACATTTGTAGCATAAATAAACGAATCTTCGAGCTTAAGTCTCTGAAGGCTTTAAGTACAGTTTCGTAATCGAAAATGCTACCAAATTACAAATTTGACAAGTTATAATTTCAACCAGTTTTTATTTTCGACCAGATTTCATATTTCAGACCACTTTACCCGGATGTGGTATTAATAAGCAAAATTTGGAGCTTAAGTTTTCGAAGGCTTTAAAGATTCGTAATCAAAAACTCTGCCAAACCTGAATTTCGACCTGATTTTATTTTCGACCAGATTGCATTTTCCAGGCCAGTTTACACAGGTTTAACATATATATGTGAAAAAAACAGTTTGCATATTCCAGAGAGGTTTACACGGTCATGTTATAAATAAACAAAACTTTGAGCCTTAACCCATTTTGGTCTGCTACCAATATGCGTTGGAATTTTGTAATGAAATTTTCAATATCCAATTAACTGAACCGTGTATGTACGTAAAGAGTTTGAAATTTTTTTTATATTTTTGCCAGAAATTAATTTGAAAGTTAATGGTCGAAAAATCGACCAGCGGGCTAAAATGGGGTTAATTAAAGTTTCGTAAACGCAAATTCGACCAAACTACAAATTCGACTAGTTTTATTTTATCAACAAAACTACAAATTCGACAAGTTTTAAATTTAGACCAGTTTTTATTTCCGACCATATTGCATATTCCAAACCAATTTATACATCTGTTGCAATATATGTGAAAAACAAACAGATTGCATATCCTAGACCAGTTTACACGGATGTAAGATAAATATACAAAGCTTCGACCTTATGTCTTCCAAGGCTATAATCAAAGTTTCGTAATCGAAAATTCAACCAAACTACAAATTCGACCAGTTTTATAATTTCGACCAGTTTTTATTTTCGACCAGATTGAACATTTCAGGTCAGTTTACACGGATGCGACTTAAATAGAGAGTCTTAAATATACTCTTGATGTTATTTCGTTTAGCTATTATAAATCAAATTACAAATCAGAGCTTAAATCTCTTAATTGGTTAAAAATATTCACCAGATTTTAATTTGAATCAATTAATATCTCGTTTGATTTTGAAAACATATATTGCACACTAAGACGGGTCAAATCTTTTACCGGGATGACGCAGCGAAAATCGTAGACCTTAGATGATAGGACTATGGACTACATTTTAGTACTCATTCACGCTACAATAATGAAATTTGTCACAGAAGTAGATAAGGTCAGTTACTATAATTTTTCAAGAAATTGGCGTAACCGGAAGTTAAATTTGAAAACGCTAAAATACTATGGGAAGAACTACATATTTGGCACATCTGGCAATTAGAAAAAATTCGTGGCAGTTCAGTACAAAACCAGCAATATTTTAGAATCTAATTTCGATGACTTTATAAAAGTAACTTATCAGAACTAGCATGATTATTGGTCTTAATCTTTAATCTTAATGCTTTTATTAATATTTATAAATGGATTTTCATAACATGTACAATCTATAAAATTATAAATGGGAAAGTTTCCTCAACATATACAAATCGGGGAGAAACCAATAGATATAAAAAAACAGGCACACATTTTTATGGCAACCTTTACACATTTTAAGTGTCACGCGGCTGGCCGGCTGTATTAAATGCTTGTATAGAAAACTACAATAATATCATCAACGACAATTAATAAGAAAAAAAAAACAATAACAACAAAAACCAAATGTCACCCAAGCTGATAAGTGTCGATCAGTAATGCTTTACAAATATTTTTTTAAATCATTTTTTTTTTTATCTTCGAAATCCGGAATGATTGTGAGCGCTAATATGACAGTTCATAAAGCTTTTCTCGGTGATATGACAAAACATTTAAAGAAGAAGCATTGTTGAGTAATATTGTGTAATATATACTTGAGTAATGTAATGAGACAAGATTACAAGTAAAACTACGAACTACGAATTAGAATGTGAAATAATATTGTGTGCTATGCAATTGAATGCATGTCGGAGAAAACAGTCCATGTCACACTTATAAAGGCTAATTATCGCTGCATTGTCCCTTTGACGGGTAAATCTCTCAATTTGAAAATCCATTAGACAATCTGAAGCTCTAATGCATCTTGGAAAAAAAAATTTTTGTTTAGTTTTCGCTACATATGATATATTAACACGAGTATTATATAGTGAGTATATGTACTTATAATGATTCAAAATAGTGACTAATTAAAAGCTTTTGATTATTTGATTATTTTGTCGCAAATTTGAAATGACACGAACAGCAACATGAACATTATGGCAGAATAGCAAAGGCACCAATAATGCCAAAAACTTGTATCAACAAAAAATATTCAGTATTTGTTCAAAGCGGAAGCACTAAGAGCTTAAAATAAAAAAAATATATATATACAGCTCCGTGCAGCTAATTAGAGACAGTAGTTTTTGAAGCAAACATACAGTAATAAAATTCCAAGAGTGTAGCATCACCCTAAGTATTGGTACGTTTTCTATAGTGCAACCCTGGTACTTTCAAAACACAACATTGGCAGCACTTTTTTTACCGTTATTTGTGCAAACTGAAGTAATTTCATAATTTGTTGAAAAGCTGATCGTGCATTTAATTAAGGACAGTTACAATACAAAATTTTAAGTTATTGGTTAAATAATCAAAAAGAAAAGAAGGTTTGTTCATATTTTTTGTGTAGTTGCGACTTATTTTACAAATGTTTTCTTGTAATTTAGAATAGGTACAAAAAAATCTTGTGACGTCAGCACAGGTAAAGTGATTATTCAAATGCACTAAAATGAAAGCTCATGTAGACAAATCGCTGCAGCCTTAAAGGTTTCGAAAACCATGTTGGGTAATGCTCTACAGCAGTATTGGGCGCGTAGAGGCACGCGCACTAGAGACTCGTTTACGAACTCACTCTCTGCTCTCACATATATAAACACCGACGAGAAGTTATCTCAATAAGTTGGCGCAGAGACTTCATGCTAAAAGGTCCACGCTGCTTGATGCTTCAAACTTGATTGTTATGCAGCGAAAAATAAATGAGAGCGAACCTCGACTACCACAAGCACAAAACTACAGAAAATATAATAGTATTAATGTGTCCATCACTGCTCTACAGCTTTACCAGAAGATACAAAATCCATATACTAACACCCCCGAATCTGAACAAAGTCAGGCTTAACTTCAGCAACAGCGCAAAGTTTCTGGGAGTGATCCTAGACAGGAAACTTCTATGGAACGAGAACACTGAGGAACTCATCAAGAAGGCAAACATAGCGCTCTTCGCTTGTAAGAAATCAATAGGCAAAAAATGGGAATTTTCTCCCATCATAGTCAGCTTTTACACTGCTACACTTGCACTTTACGCTGCTATCGTCCGACCAATTATACTCCTTGGAGTGATTGTCTGGTGGTAGGCTACTCGTTAGTCTTCCGTACTAAACAAGCTTCTCAAAGTACAAAGAAGTGCAGAACTATGTATAACAGGAGACGGTCTACTCCTACGGATGCATTAAACGTCATCCTGCCTTAGACCTAATTGCTTCCCTTAGACCTAATTGCCATCGAAGATGCTACTATCACAGATCTGAGGCTAATGGAGTCTGGATCCTGGCTCGGAGATGGTAACGGACACACAGAGATACTGTCCTCGGCCACTAATCCTTCCTACACGACAAGAATGGGAAAGCAGGCCTCACTATATGGAGGGGGACATTAACATATTTACTGACGACTCTAAGCTCGAAGGGCGAGTGGGTGGGGGAGTCTTTTCCCCGGACCTGGGTTCCGACTACCCGATCACTGCAGCGTCTAAAAAGCGGAGGCTTTAGCCATCAAAGAAGCAGCACAGCACCTCAATCAGCTGAGCACCTTAGGAAAAGCTATATATATTTTTTTGTACAGTCAAGCGACTCTAAAAGCATTATGCTTCTATACCCAAAACTCTAAATCTCTTGCTGCATGCCGCAAATCTCTCAACGAGATGGCTGAGCAATTCAGGATCCACCTTGTATGGGTACCTGGGCACCGTGACATAGAAGGCAATTGCAAGGCTGACGAACTGGCTAGAAATGGTACAACCGCCGCTATCCTTCCGGGAAAGGATGGGGTAGATATATCCTTCGCCACCTTTAAACTCCAGTGCAGGCCAAATAACCTGGTCACCTGTGTCACAGCCAGACTTACCTGACCCCTCTGCGACAGCAATCGCACCTCCTCCCTACTGGGACTCGGAAGACCAAATCTCTCTGTTCTGGTAGGGGTACTCACCGGACACTGCTTGATAGGACTTCAAGCTCTTCGTTTTGGCTATGAAGCCAACGACTTCTGCAGAAGCTGCAGAGATGCTGAAGAGGAAGAAACCATACAACACTTTCTCTGCCACTGCCCCGCTCTAAGTAGAAGGAGACTTATTACCCTCAGTCAACCCCTATTTCACTCTCTTGCTTTAATCTTCAAGATGGATCCAAAGAAAATCGAAAGATTCATTAAATCCATGGGATGGTTCAACGGAGACAGGACTCTTATAACACCAAGTTAAAGGAGATTATATGGTATGACAAGGGGCCTATATTGGCCTAAGTGCACGAGACGGGCAGCCGTCTCAACCATATTAACCTAACCTAATGCTCTACAGTATTTTAAAAAGAATGCGACGGTTGAGAAAGTTATACGGAAGCAAAGAAGCCGTATGACAACAGCTCGCGAAGATCCTCTGATCATCCGAGAATCAAAAAAAAAAATCCTCGGAAATCACCAAGAGAAGTTCGGGTGGTTGTCTATGGTGAAAACGAAGCTGCTCCATCAGTAGGTTCAATAAAAAGACGTTTGCGTGAAGCCGATCTCTATGGAAGGATTTCTCGGAAGAAGCCGCTACTATCTGAACATAACCGAAAGAAGAGACTTGAGTTTGCAAAAAATTATCGTGCTAGAACTGTGAGGGATTGGAAAAAAGTTGTTAGTTTTCCGACGAAACTAAAATGAGTAGAGTTTCTCCTAATAGGAAAAAATATATATCCGCCGCCCGAGGTCAAAGGAGTTCAACCCTAAGTACACCCGAGCTACTCTAAAGCATGGTGGAGGAAGTATCATGCTTTGGAGTGCAATGTCATGGCATGGTGTCGGCTCTCTGCATAAAATTGAGGACAGTATGGACAGGTTCCAGTAAATTGACATTCTTAAAAATGTGATGCTTCCTTATTCTGACGAAAATATGCCTGTTACATGGATACTACAACAGGACAATGATCTGAAGCATACAGCAAGACTAGTCAAGCAGTGATTTATCGATAACCAAGTAACTTCTTTGGACTGGCCATCTTGCAGTCCGGATCTCAATCCCATTGAGAATGTCAAGCTGTGATTGATAACAACGGGGTTTCTATCAAATATTAAAAAAAAAATCAATAAAATTAAAATATAAAAATTTATGTTTTGGGTTTTGGGGTAAATGTCAAATTTTGGAAATATTTAAAATTGCAATTACAAAATTGAAGTCCTTCTCACAAATAACAGTACGTTCAAAAAGTCCATAGGATGACACATAGATGGCGTTACTAGATTTTTCCCATATGATTTTTATTTAGTTCCAACCTTCTTGACAACAAAAAAAATGGGTCAACAATCTGAGGATTGATTCTTGAGTTATAGCATTTTGTGTGCAACTATTGTTATTGAAAAAAAAAATGGAAAAAAGTGAATTTCAAGTTTTAATAAAGCATTGCTTTTTAATGAAAAAAAATACAGTGGAAACCAAACCAATGGCTTGATAAACATTATCCGAACTCTGTTCCATCGAGACAAATGGTAGAAAAGTTGATTGCTGAATTTAAACGTGGTCGTACCAGCGCAAATGATCCAGAGCGCAGTGGACGTCCAAATCAGACTGTTATTCCACAAAACATCAAAAAAAAAAACCACAAATTGATTATGAACAATCGCAAATTGAAGGTGCACGAGCTAGCTGACATTGTAAAGATATCAGATGGTAGTGTTTTTACGATTTTACACGAACATTTGGGTATGCGAAAGCTCTGTGCAAAGAGGGTGCCGCGTGAGCTCACAGTCGACCAAAAATAACAATGAATTGATGCTTCAAAGGAGTGTTTGGCGCTGTTAAACCGCAATAAAATCGAATTCTATCGTCGATATGTGACAATGGATGAAACATGGCTTCACTTTTGAACACCAGAATCCAAAAGACAGTCAGCTGAGTGGACAGCACTCGACGAACCGAGTCCAAAGCGAGCAAAGACTCAACAGTCTGCTTGTAAGGTGATGGCGTCTGTATTTTGGGATGCGAAAGCAATAGTATTCGTTAGCTATCTCCCAAAAGGAACCACCAACAACAGCGACTATTACTGTGCACTTTTGGGTCGATTGAAGGCTGAAATCGCCAAGAAACGACCACATTTGCAAACGAAAAAAGTGTTGTTTCACCAAGACAATGCACCGTGTCACAAATCGATGAAAACGATGGCAAAATTGAATGAATTGGGCTTCGAATTGCTTACGCACCCACCCTATTATGCAGATTTAGCCCCCAGTGACCTTTTCCTGTTTTCAGATCTCAAGAGAATGCTTGCTGGAAAGAAATTCAAGTCCAATGATAAAGTAATCGCTGAAACTGAGGCCTATTTTGACGAGAAAGAGAAATCGTACAATAAAAGTGGTATCGAAAAGTTGGAAAATCGCTATACTCGTTGTATCGCTCTCTAAGGCAACTTTGTTGAATAATATAATCGAGTTTTATCAAAATTTTGTTTTTTTCTTACTTATCCTACGGACTTATTGAATGACCTGTTAGTAGGTTAATTAAAATCATATTTTTTCAAAACTGCTAGTTGCTAGAATATTTCTCGAGCATAGACGTGTGCATTTTGAGGTGATATTGATATTTAGTGGTATTGAAATTTAGAAATTGTTGACATGTACCCTTTTTATTGTCAAACAATATCTGACTTGTACCCTTTTGACCACATTTTGCCATTGAGCCAGAACTAGGCTATTACTTCACAAGGGTAGTTACCTTAGGTGCCGTGTTTTTGTGAGGCTAGCTTTGTTTTGATGTACTTGTTATAGATCCGTTTTGGCCACATCGCCAAGGACAGCAACTACAATACGAGTCAGAGCCTATGTTTCCAAACTCTTGATGCGAAAGGGATTGTGGTGGTTGCATATATGCACAGCCAAGGCTTTTTCACGCATTTTAGAGGATAATCCAGAATAAGGTTAATGTCTTTTACAAAAAGTTATTTTTTGCAATTCTTCATCTCTGTATCACAGGAGGCGAAGATGGCTTTTGTGGGAGATATTTGCTAGCCAGAGCCTATGTTTCCAAACTCTTAATGCAAATGAAAGGCCGATGCAAGTTGTAGATTACATGTTACCGTTGTTTATTAGCGCGTATTTGGTAGCAAAAGCCAGAACTAGTCTAATGTCTTCAAAAGATAGTTCTTCATCAAAAAATATTTTAAAAAACTGTTTGGTCTTATTGGAGCTAGGATAATTTTTTGAGGTAATTAGGACCGATTTATGTTTGTCATTTTTATTGCAATAATCTGTAAAGTGGAGCCTGTCAACAGGAAAAATTGGGCGTCAGGGAGCTTTTGTGTCGATATATCATTCAAGTTATGCAATGATATAAATAAACAATAAAGGTTTTTTGACTCTCATTAAAAAGAATGGGACAACTATTCCTATCTGTCAAAATTTTTACCGATTAGCTTAGGGTTTCTTGCCAATATGAAGGGAAAAATGCGCATAGACACCCCACACTCATGAATTTTCAAACCACACTGAAAGATCTAGCAGCGTACGTGTGCTTAAATACGTTTGGCAGCAGAAAAAGCTCTTTACCCTTCAGTTCGGCTCACCAGTGCCGAATGAGTGAGCTCACTAGCTATTGGTAACCACAACACTGCATTCCATTCATGAATTAAACACGGTGATGTCATTGCCGGTAATGATTCCCTTACTGTCTGTATTATCATTCACTATTTCATAAGTTATTGCTCACGTTACGTGAAAAATAAAACTAATGTATTCGCATTACCTACTGCATTACCTCGGGTACTAGAATTCACTAGCTAGTATTCATGTAGGAAAGCATGACCGTAAAAAAGATTATTTGTGATTTCCAGTACTGGAGGGTACCTACGCTGCCACAAGATGCCGAGCACTGACTTATACCCTTCTACCCGAACCGAACTCTCAAATTTCTCAGTTGTATCTCTTTTCACTTCTTTTTTCTCACTAACGTCCTTAAAAAAAAAATTAATTATTTCTCTTCGCCCAAACATGGAAATCACCTGCCTGAAGCCATCTATGAATTAATATGGAAATCACAAAAAATTGACATTTACACCTTTACCCTAACACCACGGAATTATCTGGACGATTTGTTTTTTTGTCTTAAAAATAACAATATGATGGAACAAATTAAACTTTACTTATTGTTAGTGTCCCTAATTAGCTGCACGTAGCAGTATAGCGCTTGTTAAAATGTAATCAAAGAAAACCGGCCATCATTTTTGATTTAAATGTGTACTTGAGTAATTTTCCATCAGCATTTGTCTTTTTTTTTTTCTTATTTTATGCCTACCAGAATTAAATGATAAAACGTCTCAGGCTTCACCTCAGATGATATTAATTTGGCCTTTACATGTAAACAAGTTTTGTTATCCAGTTGTTTTATTTATTTAATTATAAAAACGTGCGAGTTAAAACTTTTTGCAAACTTCAGTTTTGATATTTAAAAACTGATATGGTGAAGTATGAATAAGAATGAAGTTTTATGAAGTGGCTTAAAAATTATGTCAAATCGAAATTTTAAAAGTTACAAAAGCTTTCAAAAGTTTAGAGAATCGGTACTATTCTACCTAGTCAGCTTTAGTGGCTCTGTAGTAGAGTGTATTTGAAAATCTGACCACGAATTCTTGTACCAAAATGAAATAATATGTAAAAAATTCTTTCGATTGTTATACTTTTTTTTTTTTTTTGTTCGAACTAACTTTAGCGTACCCCGAATTGTATTTTGAACAACTTCTTTTACTGAAGGCCCACTTATGGTGGATTTAAAAATAAAATCCTTAAAGCAATTCCTTGAATATAAAAACATAGAACTACAAATCTTCATCACATTTGACGAATGCTCCAACGAGATTTGACCAGGGACTGCAAATAATGCTTATCGCTATTAATCAATCATTTGATAGCAATTATTTTTTGATCAATATTTTTTCGATCAGATATAAAAGTTATTTTTTTATCGTTATATTTTTGATCATAAATGAAAATCATCAGAAATAAAAGTTATTTTTAATCGATATTTTTTAGATCAGAAATAGAAATCAATCACAGATCTATATTTTTTTCGATCAGATTAAAAAAAAAACTCTTGTTTGGTCGAAATAATAACATAAAAAAAAAAAGGAACATGTGAATGTTCATGACGGTGGCCGCTATTTAGAAGTCTTTTTTTGAGTGAAATTACTTTTAACTGCTACATTTTTCTACAGCTATTTCTACTTCTATATCTACTACTATGCAATACTACTATTTTCTGCTGCCTTTTTCTACTACCATTTCTTGCTACTATTGTGTCGACTAATTCTTCTAATATTTCCTACTACTTTTGAGTACTACGGCGGCCGTGGCGCAGTGGGTAGAGTGTGTGGCCCATACGCCAGAGAATCCTGGTTCGAATCCAACCTGACAGACAGTTTTTCAATTGAATTAATTTTTCTGTTCGGCCGTCATCTCTCTGCAGACAATGGCCAACCTCAGAGAGTAAAGACTGCCATGAAAAGCTTTTTGAGAACATAAGCCGTTCGGAGTCGGCATAAAACATTTAGGTGCACAACACAATTGATCATAAGAAGCTCGGTCAAAGTCCATTCAAGGACTGAAATGGCCATTTCGTTTTTTTTAATCTACTGTATTCTACTTATGTTATTTTATTTTGTCCTACTATTTTCCGTCACTATGCTCTACTACTATTTTTTTATTATTTCCACTTTCGTATCTAATACAATTTAATACTACTATTTTCGACTACGACTACTATTTTTAAACTTTTTCTTATTTACATCCTTGTTCTAGTTGTTATTCAAATCCCTGCCGAAGTCTTAATCCAAATTCTAGCTCAAGTCCTTGTCCAAATTCTTGCCCAAATCCTTGTCCAAAGGCTTGTCCTAATCCTTGACAAAATCCTTGTCCAAATACTTTTCTAAATCTTTGTCTATAATAATGTCCTTATCCTTGCCAAAATCGTAGTTCAAATCCTTGTCCAAGACAACTTGCTTGTAGTATGATAGTAACATGGGTTCAAAGGGTGTTACGTATGAACCAGAGATCTGCAACGAGTGATTCATACTTTGAGTATACTTATCGTATACTCATAAATGCTCTGTACTTATATGCATGCTTGAAAATATTCATCATATTCATAAATAATGCTCAACTAACTTTCGTAAAATTGAATATAAATCATACGCATACTCTTGCAAAAGAGAGTGTTGCAGTATGAGTATCATAAATACTTTGGGTGCAAATGTTCTTTGAGTGACTCTTCGTTGCTGCGGCACAATGCTGGCATGACGCACAACGTTGTTTGAGGGAGTACCCAGCCGGAAATTTAATATAATGTCAATGTCGCCAATAGTTTTATAGTAAGTATATATTGGTGCTCTTGATTTTTAAAAATGGGTCGCTGAAACCTAATCCGAACACAAATAGAAGGGTTTATCTGTCCCCCATTTGGCATATTTTTAAGGGGGACCAACTTCAACTGTCCACTGCAAGTCAAACACGTGTTTCGACGTCCCCTTAAAAATGTGAAAAATAGGGGACTATAGACCCCTCTAATTGTGCGTCTCAGAAATGCTGCCCCCCCTTAGAAGCCCCAAAAATGGTAAATTTTTTACCAACTTTGCTTCCCCTTCGATATATGACACTTTTTCTATTTTTTCGAAGATTTTTCGATTTTATGTTCCATATCTCGAAGGGGAAGCAAAATAAGTAAAAACTAACCATTTTTTGGGGGTTTCTAAGGGAAAAAGTATTTTTGAGGCATACAGATAGAGGGTCTATATGCCCCTATTCACCATATTTTTAGGGAAGGGAAGAAACACGTGTTTGACTTACAGTGGACAGTTTAACAAGTGTTTCGACGTCCCCCCACCTAAAAATGTGGAAAATGCGGGGATAGACCCCTCTATTTGTGTGTCTCAAAAATGCTTCCCCCTTAGAAACCACCAAAAAATGGTTAATTTTTACCTATATATATACCGTCTTCGAGATATGGCACTTTTTCTATTTTTTCGAAGATTTTTCGATTTTATGCCAACATGCCGCGCTAGCAGCTACTTAAGTAATGTGGAGATTTTTCATGACTATTAGTACTTTATGAGCGTCAGAGAGTCATTCAGCAAATTGAGCTCCACTATTTTAAGTATTTATTACCCAGCGGCAAAGGGGCAATACACATCATCGATGAGAGGCAATACACTCGAAGGCGTTACTGTAACATGTTCGTATCCACTTTAAACTTACTTTTAGAAGAAATGGCCGTTTTGTAGGCAGACGGGCTACATTTTCGATTACAAAATAGGCCAACGAGTAGTCAAGCTTCCTAGTCAAGCACAGAGGCTACATTTTCGATTACAAAGTATGCAAACAAGTAGTCGACCGTCGAGCTTCCTTCTCCCGTATGCAACTTCACATATAAATTCATATATGAATCACATAACACAAGTTTACTGCCTTTTATATATGAAATATTCGAGTACTCCGTAAATTTGCCGCTTTTCGGAAACGATTTAGATTCTTTTGTACGCAGACTCTCACGTTCTTCATCTGCCTTGCACGCATGTTTGTGAGAGTGGATGGGATATGAGAAGCATGTGTTGAGGGTTGAATATTTATTTATACTTATTTTTTATGAGTATGCTTTGAGTGCTAAAAAAAGCGACTCGTTGCAGTTCTCTAGTGTGTACTTTATTTTTTAAATGCTCAATAACTTTTTAGTTTGAACTCAATACAAGTTTTATATGTAAATATTGATTTGATTTAAATTTTAATCGATATTATTCAATAAAAAAAATAATTGTTTTTTATTTGATCATAAAAATATCGATCAATTATTGCTTTTTACTTCTGACCTAAAAAAATATTAAAAAAAACTTTTATTTCTGATCAAAAAAAGAAAAACAATCACAAAATGATTTTTATTTCTGATCGAAAAAATAACGATAAAAAAATAACTTATTTCTGATTAAAAAATCAACGGTCAACAATAATTTCTATTTCTTTAATTAAATAATAACGATCAAAAAATAATTGTTTTATTTGATCGAAAAAAATTGGCCAAAAATAGTTGGTTTAAGGTGATCTCTACCTTAAAAATCATAAAAAAAAGCACGTCAAAAACGGCATCTCTGACTCCCTAGCGTCTTATTGCTACATTTAAAATTATCTTACAATAACTTTTTCTACATGATCTTTTGATCTAAAAATGAAAAAATAATACTTATTTATCATCCCTGGATTTGAAGGGTTCTTTTTTCAAAGTGAATCTACTTGTAAGTAATTTTAATTATATTTTTGTTTTTTGAATCATTTGTGCATCGAATTAATTATCTAAATTGATAAGAAAGAGTGTAATTTTTCTCTTCACTTAAGAGTTTTTGCGAACCCTGCTTGAAATATAAAAAGTTTACAAACTGATCGTCAATCTTTGCTTAAAGCTGCTATTTTTGTTTAAGCTTTCAGAAATTTATAAAAAAAATATTAAAAAAAATACACACAAGTTAAGTTGAAATTCAGCTTAAAGTTAAACTAAAATAGATCTTGTTAAAACTCGATAAAAAAAAATATTACTATACAAAGCTTATTAGAGGCGATAAACTGAAAATTTGAATACGATAATTTTTAATATAATATATTTATAAAGTTTTTGGTTTCTAAAATCACTATTAATGTTTTTATATACAAGAATGCTTTTGAAGTTTTTGACAAGTTTTATAAGCAAAAGAAGTCTGTCCTTCTTTAATACTGCAAAGGGGTAAGATCGAAAAAGTAGACAACTGAAACAAAAAAAAGAAACACATTCGATCGTTTCGACAGGTTTTTCCAGTTTATGTTGCTAAACAAAACAAAAACACACAAAAAAAAATAAACAAACCAAAAAAAAAAAAAAAAATTAAACACCAGTTAGTTAATATAGACCACTAAATACAAAACCATGGAGCTTTAATAATAATAATAATATTGTTATTGTTGATCATGTTGCAGTGCAGTTAAAGCTGAATGAGAAGTGAAAAAAGCTTTATTTTGGCGCGTTCTCCCAAAAGCTTATCTATGCCATGAGACGATATAAATGCTGCTGCTCTTGCTGTGAGCGCCAAACAGCAACAATAATATAACTACAAAGTTTAGCCCCCACAAAAAAACAATAAAAACCACAACAATGTTTGCATGTGTGCTGAAGTATGCTTGTGTATGTGTTGCTAATTTGATTAAGAAACGGCTCTTATATGACTAGCAGGCCTGTCTACTCAAGAATCAGTGTAAAAATCGCACTTGTCGGAGCAACTACAAAACCGCAAAAAACTTAAGGAAATTCCTTTTTTGTTTGTGAAATAGTAGTGAAGAAAAAAAAGGGCTACAAGAAAAAAAAAAAACATAAACATTAAAAAAGAAATAGCAAAAATCATGAAACAACAAGCTCTAAATAAATATTTACTAAATGAAAAATAATAAAAACTGTGCTAAGAAACATAAACAAACGTGCAAACGTGCAAAGATTGTGAAATAGAATGAATTTGGTTTGGTGCAAATTCACTACTTTTTCGTGTCGAAAACATTAAAAAAAAATTGAGAATAAAAAGTGCCAAAACTTAATTTTAGAAAAATAAGTTTTTATTTTGTTGCTGTCTCCAGAGAAAAACAAAGGTAGTTACTAAAGCTTATAAATAATTATTTTATTTATAAAAGACTGCACCAATGTTCACAGTTCACAAAATACTCATCGGGTAAAATACCTGAAATTTTTTTTAAACTTTCGAGACTGATAAAAGCGTTAAAAAAAAACTTTATTTTATATACTACTTTTGTATATTGAAACTGTCTTATTATTGTATTTGAACACATACACACCAGTTATCTGCCAGAATTGGACTTTGACACATGCAATCCTCAGTGCTGACGCTGCCATGCATTTCCGACTGACTGACTGACTAACACAAGCAGTGAAACACATCTTATGAAATTTGTTGTTGCCAAAGGCCTAGCAACAGCTAGTTACACCAAGCAAAAAAAACAAAAAAAAACAAACAACAAAAAAAGCATACGAAGAAAAAAATAAAGTTACAGTGGCGAGCGCAATGAGGCAGCAATTTACTTTTAACTAAAATGGCCTTTTTTAAAAAATTTTTTTTTAAAATGTGTATTTGGAGCTAAGAAAGCTAATAGTGAAAAAGTAAAGGTCGCTCTCAAGTTGTTTAGAAGTTCTCAAAGGTTCTAAATTGAGCCTAAAAACTTGTGTTTTTTTATATTTTCCTACGAACATTAGCGTTTCAAAAAGAAGGTTTTGCTATAACCTATTCAATTATATATTAACCATAAAATTCAATGCATTAGGATGAGGTGGGGTAATGTGTACCATGGGGTGATGTGTAACATATGTGAATGAACACTGTGATGTGTTTCTTTTGGCAGCATCTAGTTTTCCATAAGTAGACTGCGGATTTTTATGCAATTGCATATATGTTGTATATTCTGCATATTGCATACATTCTGCATATCGCATATATCTTGAATACGTTGCATAAAACTTCAATACGTTGCATAAATCTTAAATATGTTGCATAAAACTTGAGTATGTTGCATATATCTTACATAAGTTGCATACAACTTGCATACCTTGCATATGTTGCATATAACTTGCATACAACTTGCATATGTTTGCATATATCAGGTTGGCAACTAAATAATTGCGGACTTTTTTTAGAGAATAAAAGACAATTTTTTCATGGAATGAAATAACTTTATTCTGTAATGTATTGCCCATTTTGAGCAATGACCTTTTGCCATCTTTCAGGCAGCATCATAATTCCACGTTCATAAAACTTCTGGTTTTTATCAGCAAAAAACTGAACCAGGTACAATTTGACATCATCATAATTATTGAAATTTTTACCATTCAAGGAATTTTGCAAAGATCGAAATAAAAAGTAATCAGATGCTGCAAGGGCCCATATTAGACGATGTCCGTTTGTCCGACGAAAATTATCACTTTTCACTCTCTTGTCCGCTGGATGATCACACGACAGAAAATGTAGGGCGGACACATTTGACATTTCATTTAGTTTGAGTACATTTTCTACTGCACTTTATTTTGTGCACTTTGAAAACAATTACTTTTAATAGCAATGTTGCGTAGATACAAAAGTGATTGAAAGTTTTAGAGTTGAAATTGTTATTCTATTGTGTTTTTATTGATACGCGGTATTTCTTTATTTTTTATTCAACATGGAAATCGATTACGACTTAGTAGCTTTAAATATAATAAACTCGGCAAATCAATACGCATCAAACATAGTTCTTATGAACAAGCACAGGAAGGTTTTGCAGCGATTTGTAGCCTTGGCCAACGAAGCACTTCAGAAGCTTGCAAAATTCTTCTCGGATTGGCTTAACCTGTTAAGAATAAAGATTGAAATAAAATGATTATTATTAAATTATTAAATTAATTCCATTAATATATTTATAATTTTACTTACCAATTCTTCCAACACCACTTTCTTGTCAATATTTTAATAATATAACCTGCCAAAAGTAAGTGTTTCAAGCAACTATTTTTACTTTATCTTATAGTAGGATATTAGTACTTTTCCTTAGAAAAAGTACTTTTTAGCTGCTAAAGTGTGGCAAAACTTTTATTTCACCACATCGCCACACTGTTGTGGCCGTTGTCTGCTGACATCAACAGCAGACAAAATGAACATATTTTGTCTGCCTTACAAAAAGTTCATCCGCTCTCACTCTCACTGTTTTTTGACAGTTTCACATTGAAAGCAAACAAACGGACATCGTCTAATATGGGCCAAGGTCAGGACTATATGGTGGATGTGGCAAAACATCCCAACCAAGCTCCAATAATTTTTGCCGAGTGACCAAAGATGTGTGTGGCCTAGCATTGTCATGGTGAAATACAACACCTTTTCGATTTGTCAATCAGGGCCGCTTTTCTTCAACTGCATTTTTCAATTTTGTTAGTTGTTCAATGTAGACATCTGAATTGATCGTTCGGTTGGGTGGTAAAAGTTCAAAGTAGACAATTCCTTTGTAATCCCACCAAACTGATAACATAACTTTCTTTTGATGAATATCAGCTTTTGATGTTGTTTGAGTTGGTTCACCTGGCTTGCTCCACGATCTTTTCCGATTGACATTGTTGTAAACAACCCATTTTTCATCACCAGTTATCAATCGTTTTAAAAATGGATCATTTTCATTACGTTTCTTTAACAAATCGCAGATGTTGTAATGTGACGATCCGAATCGATTATTGCTTTGATTTAGTCGTCATCAACTTCAACTGGACGACCAAAGCGTTTTTCATCTTTGAGTGAAAAATCACCAGAACGAACCGTTCTTTCAAAGCTTCGTCACCATAAACAGCACATAACTTTTTGTGAGCTTGCGATGCGTTTTTTTCTATCCGGAAAAAGAAAAGCAAAATATGACGGAAATGTTCGTTTTGATTTTCCATTTTTCAACAGGCGCCAAACAAAAACTACACAACCGATCAAAAAGTACCAACTATCAAATAACAAAATGTGTTTGACATTTCGATTACGTCAGCAAACCTAAAAATTCATCTAAAGCCATCTATGAGTGAAATCCGCAATTACTTAGTTGCCAACCCAATATATTGCAAACAACTTTAATATTTTGATATTTTTTATTTTTGACTGCAATTTGTTATAGTTTACTTGTTCACAAAGATGCCGTTTTTAATTGTATGCAAATTATGGTTTAACATGTAGTATTTGATAATTCTGTTTTGTAAAGCTGTTGTATACTGTACTATCTTGTAATATTATTCCTTCACAAGTAGAATTCAAAAAATTTCAATATAGGAAAAAATCTGATAAAAATATTAAAAAATTTAATAATTACACTGTGCATGAATCGGGCACTTTTTCCAAACATGCGACATAACATTTCAGCATAATTCAGAGACTCTGAGTTTAATGGCGTTTTCCGTTTTTTAATCCTTCCGACCAATTTCGAATAATTCGAGTTTCAAAACTAAGAACATGTTAATGCATTTTTTGTTAGAAAACTTTTTTTTATTAGCCTTAGTGGCTTCATATCTGTAGACGAAACATTAAAAGTTACCTGGGAAATAATTTCATTGAACAGTTTAACCCTCAAAACTCAAAACTCTTAGGGCTCAAATTGACCACATAATTAAAAAACAAAGGTTTTTTACGAACCACCGGTTTTTTTGAATTTTGACCCTGAGGGTTTGGTTTTGAGAGTTGAACTATTCTATGGAATTATTTTTCAGGAATTTGTTAATGTTTCACCTGAAGACTTGAAAAAACCATTTTTGCTTATTGTAACATAAACTATCCTTTAATAAAATTAAAATCAAAAAAATAATGTGTGTAACTGTTGTTAGAAATTAAAAAATACCTTCAAATTATCTTGATTGCAATGAAAACTGAAATTTTAAATTTTTAAGTTGATAGTTTTTTGCATATTCTTTGTACATTGTTTATATATTACTTGCATATAACTTGCGTATTGAAAGAAACATTAGAAAACTCTATATAATATAGGGATTTATAGATAAGAACAGTTAAAACACCTTTATTCAGAAAAACAATTTTCTGCATAAAAATCCGCAGTCTATTCATTCAGTGTTGGAAGTAGACAGACATACATTTCATTAGAGTTCTTAAAAAGCGTGAAAAATTTTTGTTAAAAAGATTTTTTTAATTTACAAAAAATAGCGTTTCGGAAAAAATTTTCTTCAAATTTTTAAAGTGAGTAGATGTAAAATGTGGTTTTGTTTAATATCTTTAAATATAACAAAAAATTGTACAATTTTTCACGTTGTAGTAAAATTCCGTCAATGAGAAAAAAGTGACTTACATTGGGGAGATATGTAACACTCACGATGGGGTGATGTGTAACACATCTTACACATTATAATTGCCATTAAAGAGACAACAACGTCAAACTCTGAAATGCAATCACGTCAACGGCATTAAACCAACGGTATTATTCAGCCCAGACTGAAATCCAATGTGGTAAGAAAAGAACACCAAACAAACGACAAAGAAAGCTGCAGGCAAATAGCTAAATATTGCTAGCAGAACTAACAAACTTTTTTCCAAATTAGAAAACAGTAAAATTAAAACACAAATGAAATATTTAAGGTGAGGGGGTGGGGGGAGGGGGTTTTGGACTACTTTTAAATATATCAAAAAGTTTTTTAAAATAATTTCGGCGATACTACGTTTTGCTTTAATTAGACAAATATTGATAAATAGGCTTTCCCGAACATCGAAAAAAATTTTTTTAATAATTTTATGATCAATTTAATAGATATCATTTTTATTGAATTATTAGTATAATATAATATAATATAATATAATAATTATTATCACAAAAATTATTTTAGAAACAAAATTTAGTTCAAACCCGCACTTAAATTTTTCGTTTTTATTTTAATTTTACTGTTTTCTAATTTTGAAAAAATTCGTTAGTTCTGCGAGCAATATTTCGCTATCCACGGCAGGTGCTCGGCCGCAAAACCGGCGCTCTTCGTCGTCATCCGAAGAAGATCGAGATTTTTGTATGATTTGTAGCGATTTTTTGCCAAAACTATCAAATTACAAAAATTCACTTGAATGCAACAAATGCAAGCGCCTTTTTTATTTTTTTGTGAGCCATTTTATTTGAGATAATTGTCACTCCGATATGGATATTTCCAACGAATTATTATTTTACATTTGAAATGTATTTTCTTTTTGCAATTAATACAGCCATTCATATTTTTTATTGAAGTTAACAATCAGTTTTTTTTTAATTTTAACGTTTGTGTGTGTGCATTGAGAATCAAATAGATTTACGAGATATTGCTATTATTTTATTAAGTTCATATCATAATACTTTTACGAAACATAAAAAGTCAAAATAAACATACGAAATTAAAGTTCCTGATCTTTAAGCCAATATTTTGTTGGTGTTACACTACACCCCACAGATTCAAAAAAGACCAAAAAAACCATATATGACATTTTTGTTCTTCTTCAAAACATTCTTCATCCATTTCTCAAAATATCCAGCAGCCATAAAAACAATTAAAAATTCGATTTCTTAACACTTTTATTGGATCAGATAAAAACGTGTTACACATCACCCCACTTCAGCCTATTATTTTATGTTATTATCTTAGAAAAACATTTAAATTTTATTAATTTAGGCAATTTATACATAAACTCATTTACCATGATGGTGAAGTCGTCTGCATTGTTTCACAAATGTAGTTTTTTTTAAACAAAATGTTTAGTAAATGTTTCGTAAACGTTTTTGTCTTAGTCAAAATGGAGGCTATTGGCTAAAGATAATAATGAAATGATTGAGGCAAAGAGCAAACAATATATTTAATTTGTGTTTTAATTATTTAATAACAAAATGACTTAATTACTCAATTGAATCATAATAAAAAAAATGTCACGTTCAAAATGTCACGTATCGACTCAGATCATAGTTTTTAAAAAAGTACAGATGATATTTGAATCAAAGAAAATACATTATAACGTTACATTATTTCGTATGATCCTTAAATTAGTTGCACTAAAAAAATTGTAGCATATTTCGTTGAATTGTGATTTTCTATATATGGACACGAAAACTACTTTAATTTTAGTCACGTTCGAATTGCATCTTTCTTTGGAATGCACGAATGCAATTAAAAAGGAAATGCATTTTACTTTGTCTTTTTTCACTTTAAATGTGTGCGTCGGTCACGTTCGACATATGGATATGCCCATATGTTCCACGAAAAAAAATTTAAAAAAAAAGGAATTTAAGCTAAAAGTTAATTATTCCGAAGATTCATAAAATAGAAAAATGCACTGAAAACACCAGATAGAAGAGATGTGCACATTAATTGACCATAGATACTTTTTAAATTCTAACACTCTACGAATTGTACATACGTATACCACTTTGAGAAATTATAAAAGAAATATTTCAACTTTCCTTGCTACTACGGCAGAAAGCAAGAATCGTTTTGCGGTTGGCTGCAAAGTTTGTGCTACTTCTTCGTCATTTGAATTACTTTCTACATACATAAGTGGACAAAGTGGCAGATCTACCACTATTATAGTTAACTGACAGCACTAACTGTAACACCTAATATCACTACATCTAAAAAAAGCAACGAATACCAAAGTTTATTTATCAATTTATAATTTGATTTTTATTTCAAGCATGAATAGTTAAAAAATAGAAAAACTTCTTAAAGAAAAAAATCAACATGATGTTATATAATTAAATGTATTATTTAAACATAAAATAAACAAAAAACTGGAAAGCCATGGTATTTCGCCTTTCACACTTTTGTGCCTCATCATTCCATTGTTTCAAAAATATTAGTGTTGGCTGGTGGCTTTGGCTCAGAATCTTCACATTTTTCAAGATTTTCCAGAATTTCCGATTGTTGTTCCAAGAATTCCATTACATCTTGAAGTTTTTGTATAGATTTTGTTTTTCTTACATATTGCTCGTATTGAGCTCTAGCACCAGCATCCATCTTACGTATGATTATGTGTGCAAAAATTTCATCTGCACTGTCTCCTCCGATATCACGATTAAGATGTTTTTTTATTAAATAAATGCATTCTTTTGCAGTGTCATGCATTTTTTGTACGCTACTATAATTTTCAGACTTCATAATTTCCATGTCAAGCAAACAGTCAAGTTTGCTGGTGAATAAAATTCTTCTATTGCCATACCTTTTTTCCAGAGTCTCCCAAGCCAACTTGTAGTTCGAATCGGGACCAGATATCAAATAAGCAATCAGTGTAAGTGGTTTATCCTTGATTTTTTCCCGCAAATAATTAAGTTTCGTTGAAATCGGCATCTGAGTGTTGTTGTGCACCAACTCGGTGAAAGCACTGGAAAATTTTAACCATTCATCAAAATTCTTACCATGAAACTCTGGCAATTTTGAAGGTATATCTTGATATAGCAATCCAGTGTCATTAGTGGCTGAATCATTTTGCTGGGGATCAGTGTACGTAACTTCTTGCCTAATACCATCGTTTGTAGAACTTTTCTCCACACTTTTATTCAATTCCTTGAGCTTGACTAATTCGAGTTTTCTTTGCTCAAACTTGGCCAAAACCATTTCCACATCAATCATTAGCGCATCAATATGGAACATTTCGCTTAATTCTGTCCTGTAGCAATGTTTAACATTGGATTTTGAGTCACTAAGATGCGTTTCATACATTCGCAACTTTTCGTTCCAATAATCAATATTTTCGTCGGGTATTTTCCCGGAGACTGCAAATTTCACAATTTCCTTGACTTCGTTAATACTTAACAAAAATTTGAAGCACTCAATCCAATCATTTGGAAAATATCGATCTAAAATCTTTTGTGAAAAATCTATTGACATGGTTGAATCGTTGAATTGAGAAATTCTACTTAAAATATAAGTCGAAAAAATCACTGCGTAAAATGTGCGCAAGAAAATTTTTGAATTCTGATGCAAAGATAGCTAGTTAAAAAACTACTGTGGGGAATACGAAATAAATAGAGTAAAACACACGTACGAGAAAAATTATTTCACAACAAATGTCTTAACATTCACATGAATTTTTTTTTTGCTCAACTGTCAATTTGCAAAAATAGTGAGTTAATATGTCAGTTGCTAATTGTTGCTACTTAAGTGTTGTCTGTAAAGTGCATTAATTATTATCAAATATGTTAAAAATATTTATTGCTGCACTTTAGATTAATGTTAAATTAAATTTTATACATAAAAACAAATTATATCCTTCCGAAAAGTACAAAATTTTTGCATGGAATGTAAGGGTTAGCAATTTCAGTTGGGTGAATTTATCAAGGAAATTAATTTTTTCCATACCATTGACAGTAGAAGAGTTGTCAATTTTTCTTTTTTAGGGCCAGTTTTTTTTATTTGAAAAAAACAACGGTATTGTATTTGGTATTGTAGCGGCGGCTGCAATATATCTATGAGGCTAATATATTTTTAGACACCCTACAGTCGGCATTTTTTTTTTTCATTAACAATATATGCCAAATGGTCTATTTTTAAACGTTTTTCTTTCAATTATTAACTCCAAAAATGTTTCTTTATTTTCACACCAAAAACAGGAATATCTCTTAAAAATTGAACAAAATGTTAGTACTAAGAATTTGCACATAGTAATCATTGACCCAGTATGAGAGAAAACGATCTTAAAATAAAATTTTTTACTTTAAATACAAATATCTCATTTATTTTTCAATGGATTTCTATAATTCTTTCTTCATATTTTTAATGAAAATATGTTAAAATGATATGCTTTAAATTTTATTCCAATATTTGTTCTTATATTTAAAAAAATTTTCGAAAAAATGTCCATACAATTTCAATTCAATTAAAAAACACGAAACAACAATTGTTTTTATTGTAAAATCAATGTATTAAAAAATTGCATTTATAACGTTCTTTAAGATGATATAATAATTTCATAGGAAAAGTTTTGTAATTTAGCAGAAAATTTATAGAATTCAATAGGCAAAAAATTTTTTGTCAAAAATTAATTTTGAATAATTTTTAAAAAACAATTGATCCAAAAAAAATGTTGGTTAAAAAATTCCCTAAATATTTTTTTAAATATTGAATTAAAATTATTTTCCTATCTGTACTTATTATATAAATTGGTAATAACGTATTTTCGGGACCTCAAAGCTTGAGAACGACAGGCTTCTTATTTTCAATAATTCTTTTTCTATTGTATAGCTATGGTACCCACTTTCGACGCCCAATCAATTCGAAAAACTTAAAATAGCAAAAAATACTCAAGAGATTTAGGCGAAAGAAATACCAATCGATGTGATTTTATTTAAAAAACAAAAGTTATACAAAATTGAGCGCCTATATTGAGAAAACATAACAACACGAGAACGGCACAGGCAATTTGAACGTAAAAGCTGTCAAACTGTTTTGTATTAAATTTAGATGAGTAAAAGTAAATAAATAAATAAAAGTAAACAAGTAATTTTCTTACACCTACCTGCCAAGCCTACTATATTAAAAAAGAAACAAAATAAGAAGTGAACGACTGAATAGACTTGAACAAAATACAAATCAAACAGTTCTGTTTGCATTTAGATCCTGCAACGCTCACAATAATAGCAAGACCCAGTGTTGTCTCTTAACCCACAAGCGAATCAATTGCCCCTAAGCTCTTCTCAATATGAACGGTGTAGATCTTACGGAGTTAGATGCTCTTGACGTTCTAGGCATTTCAATACAAGCAGATCTTCGGTGGAATGATCACATTTTTGATGTGTCAAAAGAAGCAGCCAAGTGCTTTGGTTTTTTAAAACGGTGTTAGAAATACTTCACTCCATCTGATCTTCGTTTGATTATACCTTATATATTAGGCCGAAAATGGAGTACAATTCGCACATTTGGGCAGGGGCTTCAAGATCATATTTGGAGCTTCTGGACCGGATTCAAAGACGTGCGATATATTTGATAGGTGATGGAAATATTTCATCTTCTCTCAACTCTCTTGGGCATCGTGGCAATGTTGGTTGCCTAAGCCTTCTGTATAGGTACTACCATGGGAAGTGTTCAAGGGAGATACATGGCCTGACGCCACCAGCTCATCTGTTTCTTAGGTCCACTCGGGCAGCTCTCCAAGCCCATCCCTTTACCATTGCAACTTTGCCCAATAGAACATTGCATTACCGAGATAATTCGTTCTTCGGTCGCTCAGTAAAATTGTGGAACAATCTCCCTGCGAGCATGTTTCCCGGCAGTTTCAATCTGTGTAAATTTAGATCAAATCTTCACCGACACTACTTCATCTTTCCACCCTCAAACTATCACCCGTCTTCCGATTCAACACAATGCTTTCGCATTTATAGGGGGCATCCCCTGAGTACTAGTTAAGTCTAAAAAAAAAAAATGAAAAATATAACAAGACGAGAACGAGGTTGAGCTGTTTCAGGGGAGTTCGGCCGCAATACCGTGACACGAGATTTTTATATATTAGATGTTAAGAATTAAATAAAAAGAAATTAATGAAAAAATTTCTCGATTTTTGCTCTTTTTTTTCACTTAAAAGTGTAAAAATTTCAAATATGTACACAAAATTTGTGCTCGCCACTGTATTTCTTGTGTGAGCTTAGGTCTCGAGGCAAGGTAGATCGCTTTTGTTTGGCGTCAATGCAGCTTTTATTGTGCTGCATATTTTTCTTTATTGTTTTCAATGCACTTTAAGTAGCTTTTAACTTTGCCATTATAGCAGGTTTGTTATTGTTGTGTTTGTGCTCAATTTTTGTTTTTGTTTTTTTTTTTTTTTTGTTTTTGTTATAAGAAAAAAACATTTTTGTTATACATAAATTTGTTTTATTTTGCCTGCAATTTGACAGAATTGAAGGTCATTTATTTGCACATTCAGCAATTTTATTGCTATTAATCAAGCTCACAATGGTGGGAGCACAGTGAATAATTTTCAGCTTGAAAAATGAATGAGTTATTGACAACAACTATTAGTTAAATGAGTGACAATTGTCACAATATTTGTTAAATTTACAAAAAATGGTTTAATTTTTTTTTTTAAAGCAGCCAAAATATTTTAGTCTTGGCACTTACAGTGAATCAAAAAAGTTTAGGCACAGAGCTATTCTCAAAGTTTGTATCTACTAAATAACTTTTTCCACCTAACGAAAAAAAATAATATGGCATCATTTGAAAATTGAAAGTTTTTTTATTGTTCACTGCAAAAATATTTCATTATTCATTTTTTTTTTTATGTATTACTAGCTGAACCCGGTGTGCTTCGCTACCCCTATAGTGATAAAATAAAAAGTATTTAGATATTAATTAAAGTTTGTTCAAAACTGGTGCAGTTGTTCTTGAGTTACTGTGCAAAAACAAAAAGAAACTAAATATTGCGCCATCTGTCGGACGAACTTCAAACTACACAGAAACACTCCTCAAGCCCCATAGAGCACGTACATAAAGTTTGGTCAAAATCGGTGCAGTAGTTCTTGAGTTTAGCCATCACGAACATACACGTAATTTTTATATATATAGAGATGTTATTAAAAAAACAAAAAAGTCACAATTTTACACAAAAAAAGTTTAGGCACATGTGTAAAAAATTTTAATTTATTTTTGGTTTTTATACACGCTGAAAAATAATAGGCCTTCCCCAAAATAATTTGCAGAAAGTATAATAATATGTTTCTTCATGTTTCTTGGAAATTAATTTTTTTTTTTTTTTCTTTATATGTATATATATTTGCATCTGAACATTATTTATTTGTACCTTAGCACTTGTTGTTTAAATTTAAAAACAATATAATTTGTTTTAAAGAAAATATGTTTTCATATAAATATATTAAGGGTATTCACTTCAGCGCTGAAATTTCAGAAATGCTGAAATTTACGAAAACTTCAGTGCAATTGTTGTTGTTTTGGTTTTCCGAAGTTTGCTTAAATTTAATCAGCTATTGAGTTGATGAAAAATAATCGTCGGAAATTTGCGAAGAAAAGATGTGTTCAGTAATCATAAGCGAATCTGTTTAATGAGTGTGAGTCATTGTGAATATGTTAATTTCGATAAGAAGATGAACATTCTGTCAAATCTCGCCTACAAGCTAATGAAATGTCTGCAATCTAAAACGAAATTGTAATTAAATTAGTTTCTTTTAATGGACTTATAGATTTTATAGCCGCTTATAAAAATTATTAAAGTATAAAGTACAATATGGTATATGTACATGTGACAAGGAGACTCTTTGTCTGCTGACATGCATCGCATGACCAACGAAATGAAGCTATGGCGATTTTAAGGATGACAGATGAGGGTCGCTCACTTCAACTTGTTGGAAATTTCCTATTTCTGCAATTTCAGCAATGAAGTGAATACCCTTATTGTAATTATAAATGGACTGAGAACACTTTTAGTCTATTACTATTTGTTTGCTTGGTAATATAATTTAGTCAAGAATAACATTAAATATTCACGGACAAATATATATTAATTAGAGAATACATAATTTAATTGCAGTCAAGCAATTATTTTTAAAACGATAATTAAGAACAACATAATATATTTACCGATGATTACACTATATTTACTTGGAAACATATTTTAGCAAAAGAAATGCCAAAAGTTTTTCACTGTGATTACAAAATATTTGCTTAGAAGTAATTGTTGGTTTGAAGCAAATAAAATATGTTTAGAAAACTGTAAATAAGTTTTTCTCGGATTTAATTATGTTGAGAAGTAACCATATTATGTTTTTCCGACATTACAATAACTTTTATAAGCACACATTTTCTAGTTGGAGAAAACATAATATGGTTGGAGCACCCACTTTGCCAGCGAAGTTGCTTCAAAACTCACCTATTTTTACTGCTGAACCGCCTTATTTTTCTTTTATTTTGTTTTTTATTTTATTAATACGAAAACACAAATACTTTTAATTTAAACAAGTTTTCACAAAAGCTAAACTTTTCAACACGTTTGAGGCGGCTGCTTGAAACTTAAAATGACGCCAAGACTTGGCAACTGTTAAAAGCAAACGTATAAAGCAACAAGGTTTCCGCTATTTTTCGTGCAAGTGCAAAAGAAACAGATATATGTATGTCTAGGCGAAACCCATAAAAGAAAGGAGTTCTGTTTGTTTTAAATTTGCAGAGCTCTGTTCTTTTTGAGTTTAACAGTGATGCAAATATATTTTTATTGGGTAGAAACACACAATTCCATTTTGTCACAAGCATATTAATGTAGACGTTAGTTTTTTTAGCTAAGGCAATTATATTAATGTTGGACACAACTAATATCTTCTTATATCGAAAAATAATGCTGTTGAAGGAAAGTTCTTAATCATTAGGTGGTTCCCCCTGTATATTTTGTTTTTGAAACCAATAAAAATTTTTTTTTTCTAATAAAAGACGCTTGGTTAGATTGAGCAAATCAGATCCATTATTAACCTCTACTGAAATCAGGGTACAATTAGCGAAGTATTGTGTCGTAGAAATATCTGCGCAAACTGCCCGACGCCGATTACAAAAAAAATCCATTGAATGAACGTTTAGAACGACGAAAATCCAATGTAAAAAAAAAATATTAGAAAATGAAAAGGGTTTGGAAAAGAACATCTGCGGAAGGACTCACAATTCTGGAAATTGGTGGTTTGGAGTGACGTATCGAAATTCATCGTGTTTTGTAATGACGGAAAACCATACGTAAGGCTGCCCCCGATGCAAGAACTCAACTTATGTGCACTAAAGAAATGATTAGGCATGGTGGTTCATCTGTGATGGTGGGGAGCTGCTTCACTTTGTCAGGAGTTGGTCCGATAATTAAAATTGAAGAAAAAATGGCATGCAAAATATATAGGGGTGCATTGGAGAACCATTTAGATAGATGGTGACTATGTGGACAATTTACCGTAAGCTTGGATATTCCAACACTATAATGACCCGAAAAACTGCTTGCGTGTCGCTGAAAACTGTATTAATGCTAACAACATCAAAACCCGAGATTACCAGCGCAAAATCCCGACTTAAATTATGAAAAGAGTAGTAGTTGCAAGAAAACCCGCAAACAAAGCATCTTTATAGGAAATAATACAGGGAGAATGATATAAAATAAGCTCCGCTCAATGTACTGCCTTAGTCCAAGCAATGCTGTGCTGAAGTGTTACAAAATAACGAATTTCCAACTGAATACTAGCCCCGCATAGGGTAGATCTGGCAAAAAATACCATACCTTACAAGTAATTACCTTTATTATCAGATGAATTAATTATATGAGAACAAACCAAGCGAAGGAACGCAATATATTTTTGTTGTAATAGAATTTAGATATAACATAAGTTTTCCGTTTGGTTCTGAAAATAAATTACTTTGATTTTTTATAAAACAAAATTTTCTTTCTCTAATATACTAGATTTCGTTCTAACACTTACGTGACTTAATTATATAAGCACAAGTTTCATTACGTCTGGCAGCGAATATATGGGCTTCTGGACCAATTGTGATTTCCATTTCCCAAAAATCGATTTTTTTTTTTTAAATTCTACACTAGAAATTCTCATTTCTGCGATCAACCAAAAGCGTAACTTCGTACGTTTAGGTAGCTCAAACATAACCAAAAATAAAAGTAGTTGAAGTTTTATTTTTTGTCTTTCCAAAACTATAAATTCAAAATAAATTTTTTTATATTTAAGAAAACAATCTTTTCAAGCAAACTGTGAAATAAACTGGATTTGATGATATTAAAATTTTTGCTACTTATGTCAAATAATTGAGTTCAATATTAAAGCGAGTAAATATCTTACAGCTGATTAGAGTTAATAAGAATAATATAATCAAAACCAGTGAATCTACAATTTCTAGCTGCGGTTTTTGGACAAAATGCTATTTTTAGTTTTTATTTTTGCGGTTATCTGATTAAAACCATGACAGCTGCTCATAATTTGTTCATTCACACCAAGCAACAAAAAGCAAGACAACATTACATGTGACAAGCTTTAACCAGAAATGTCAAAACTTAGCATAATACATACATATATGTGACAGCATAGATTTTCAGCAACATCTTTGAGTATAGTTTTCACAGTTCTTGAAGAAGGAAAAAATTAAAAGCTTTCAATAGTAAGCGATGCTAACTAAATTATTTATTGTAACATAACTTAAGGTGGAACATAACATTCGCGGCAGAGAAAACAGACCCTTTTTTTCATATTCATTCATAACTCAGTCAAAAACAAAAATTTTCCAAAAATTTTTTTTATTATTGTAGAGAATTGAACAAATTACAAGAAAAAACAATTAAAAAAAATATATTTTTCACTCCAACATGCTTTTATAGAGCTCCAAACTGGCGGCAGAGAAAAAACGGTGCCTCGTGGTTGCAGCGCTGGGAGTTGCAAAAATTGTCCGATCTGGAAAAAAATGACTTTTTTAAATCTTAACAAAATTGGTAATCGTATGACACGAGCTTTTTTTTAAAGTTTTTTTTCAATTTTTGGTGATGTTCCAAATTTGAAAGTGTGTTTTTTCAAAAAAAATATTGACTTTAAAAATTCATAAAAAATCAAAAAAAAAAAAAATTAAAAAAAGCTCGTGTCATACAATGCAAATCAAGTTTAAAAAACTACAAAAAAAAAATTTCGTCAAAAAATTAACCCGCTAGTGCCGCAACCAGTACGAAAAACATGGTTTCGAGATAAACGCGTTCAAAGTTTGTGAACAAAGAAAAAAAAAGGTTACCTACAATCTGTCATGCCTGCTTCGTACTGTATGCCTTCGTTATCTTGTGTTGTGCTGTTTCTTATAATTTTTTGCAATCCTTTAGCAATTCGGGCTTTACCCTTCCCCTTCAAGAAGGTACGAAATAACAACCACCAAAAGTCAGGTAGCAAGTAAAACAAGTACAGGGTTGTCAATATTCGAAGCGCCCATCTGGCAACACTGTAACTTTCCGCAGTGATACCAAATCGACTAATGACATACCGCGTTTGAAGCGTCATTCCAAGCAAATGTTTACAATGGAACAGTACACGCCACGCGAACGCTCTAAAATTGTTGAAATTTACATTCAACAAAACAAGTCATTAGTGAAAACTCAACGTGCTTTCAAAAAAATAAATAAAGTGAAAAGTGCGCCTTCCAAGAAAACAATTTATCGTTTGTATGAAACTGAAAATCCACAAGAGATTCAAGAGGTACCTCTTCACGATCCAAAAGTCACTGTTTGGTGCGGCGTTTGTGCTAAAATGCTCATTGGGCCGTTCTTTTTCGAAGATGATAATGGCCACAGAGTTACTGTCAATCAGGAGCGTTATCGCGATATGATAAACAATTTTTTCATGCCAATCGTTCGTCGAAAGCGTATCAGGCACTACTGGTTTCAACAAGACGGCGCGCCACCACACACAAGCTGCACTACAATCGATTTTTTGAAATGGGCGCTTCGAATATGGACAACCCTGTATATACCAGCTGCCGTACGTAGGTAGCGCAAAAATTAAAAATGCGCTCTCACTAATCCGGCTGTAACTTTTAAACCCGTAGGAACTTTTCCATGCAATTTTTTTTCTTAGAATCTTAAGAATATTTACTAAAATACAAAATTATTTCAAAAAATTCAAAAATTTTTCGATTTCAAAAAACTGCCAATGTCATGTAACCCCTTAAGGCCGGCAATACATTTAGAGGCATCCCAGAATCAAAATCATTTTTTAATAACATTTTAAGCAATCTGAATGAAACTGATTTTTAAAATAGCCTTTTAAAAACGTTTTATGCCAAATTTAAAACAAAAAATAAATAAAAAATGCAAATTTTTTTTTAAATAGAGGAATGTCTCCGGTTGTGAGACAGTCAATTTTTTTCTATTTAATTGAAACGGTAACCCCCAATATTAGTACTGTCAATGGCAACATGCTGTGTCATTGCGCTGGATAGACGTGTTGCTTGATATAAAACAAAATATCTTGTAAAAAAACGGTTACAAAAGTAATATTGAATTTTTTTCAAAGCGGTAGATTTGGTTGTGAATCAGTACAAAAGCATTACTATTATTGCTTAAAGTATGGATTGGGACTTGTAGCTCAATATTATAAAATGATATGAGCAAATATGAACATCTTAAAAAAATGCGATGTCATGTACAAATTGCTAATCAGACCCGGTTATAAGCCACTCGAGTTCTCGGTTGTGAGCCAGCTTACAAAATTTAATATTTAGCATTTTTTTTTTTTTTTGTTCAAACATTATCATTTAAATTAAATTGCAGTGAAAACAAATAATTATTTGTGTATGTTACACATTTAAGCTATTTTTATAGGTTAGGTTAGGTACAGGCTGGCCTGTATTCTAGATTGTTTTTTAAAAATGTTCCTTTTCCAATAAAAAAATAAAATTTATTCATAATCTTTGAATTTGTGTCGATCTCACATCAAGTTTATTGATTTCCAACTGATTTTCTGGGGTGGCTCATAACCGGAAAGAAATTTTTTTTTAGCAAAAATATAAGGTTTTAGGTAAACTTTCATAATTTTTTCGTTTTTAACTTAATCGATAAGGTCTCTTTAGAGAAAAGTAAGTTAAAAAAATTACCTTTCATTTGATATAACAACCATGGATAAATATCACTAGTTTACAAAATTTGACCTTTTCGCGAGACCTGGTTTCTGACACATTTTTTTAACGTATTTTGGAGCGCAGATTCCAAAATTGTAAACCATTTTTTTTTCTTAAGAATAGTTTTCGAGATATCCCAAAAAACCCGTTTTCTGGCCCGTTTTTTGGTTTTCAGCCCATATCTCCACCAAACTATGTTTAGTGGACCAATATTATGCATGGTATTTAATGATAATAAAATTATCTTTCCAATGGTATACTTTTTTAACAGATCCAATCATATCTAATGAAGCTATATGCGATCAAAGTATAAAAAAAAGTGATTTTTCGGCATTTTTTGAAAATCACTAAATTTCAATTCCTCCGTTTAAAAAAAGTTGAACTGAAAAAATTATTTTTAAGATTTAAAATGAAATATTATTCTTTTGTGAATATTTTGAGTATAATTTGGTGCTATTCGGACCAAAAATGTAAAAGTTATTCAAAAATGTATGCGGAAAGGTATTTTTACAATTTTTAGTAATTCTTGATTTTGGTCGAAAGAATATTTTTTTGGGTAAATAAAAGGTAAATTAAAATTGAAAATATGTTTTTTACGCCCAAAAATGGGCATGGCTAGTACAGAAAAGTGCAAGTATTCTTGATCAGTGTCGTTCCTTAAATAAATATAGCCCTATCTTTCTGTTATTCTGTCCATCTGTGTACTTGTGTGTTGTCCTCTGAATCGCTACTGAGAACAAAATCCGAGTCAGATTGCTCTTGGTTTTTTTGTTTGTTCTCTTTTGGAGGCTCTCGTTTTGGAAATTGAAATGAATGAGCCTTTGTCTTTGTCACTGATCTTACGTTAGGGTAAATAGCTTTCCTGTTCTTTCCTCCTTGAACTTTTGTAAGGCAAAAGTAGCAGTCAGACACATGATCAATAGGATTTCTCCAATCAACTGGCTTCCCGAACGATAAATACTTCTTCTTACCTAAGCTAAATTCAATTAATCTCACGTAGCATGTAGTACAGAAGGAATTAGGAGTCCAAAGTTCATTTACATGTTTTGCTTGAAATTCAAGGTATTTTTTATAAGCAGTCAGAACTGTTTCGGTTATTAATTTTTGACCACTTTTCTTAAATATATACTTGCCACAAGCAAAACAAAACTTTTCCAACGCGTTGTTACACATTTTGAAAATATTTCGCGAACGCGTATACAAGATAAAAGTGAATTTTACTGAATAGTTTAACTTTCACAGATTAATGATGAGAAAAATTCTGACTTGTAAAACAAGTCCGATTGTAATACAACAAAAATATTTAAGAAGTTAATTATAAAGTATAAATTCTTGTTGTATGTGCTTGATCGCAATATCCAACAAAATATACATATATGCATACATTTTATTTGTTTATTTTTTCTTTTTTTTAAATTAATGTACACCAATCATATTAACTGTAAAGTTAAAAAATTTTCGTTCGACCAAAATCAAGAATTGCAAAAATGGTAAAAATACCTTTCCGCATACATTTTTGAATAACTTTTACATTTTTGGTCCGAATAGCACAAAATTATACTCAAAATATTCACAAAAGAATAATATTTCATTTTAAATCTTAAAAATAATTTTTTCTTGTCAATTTTTTTTAAATGGAGCAATTGAAATTTAGTGATTTTCAAAAAATGCCGAAAAATCACTTTTTTTATACTTTGATCGCATATAGCTTCATTAAATATGATTGGATCTGTTAAAAGAGTATACCGTTGGAAAGATAATTTTATTATCCTTAAATACCATGCATAATATTGGACCAATAAATGCAGTTTGGTGGAGATATGGGCTGAAAACCAAAAAACGAGCCAGAAAACGGGTGTTTTTGGGATATCTCGAAAACTATTCATAAGAAAAAAAAATGGTTTACATTTTTGGAATCTGCGCCCCAAAATACGTTAAAAAAATGTGTGAGAAACCAGGTCTTTTTTCGTGTAAACTAGTGTATTAAGCACAGACAATTTGATGTCGATTTAAAGAAACATGGCCGGATACATTTCCCTACGTATATATTAAAAAAAAAGACTTTTTTAAAATTTTGTCTCATTCAGATAGGAGATATTTTTATAAAGTTTTTAAATTTTAAAATTTATTTTTTTTCGGGTCAACCTAAAAGCCAGTGCACACTGTGCGAAAACAGATCTTTTACAGCAATCGTTGTAGCCAGCACCATCTATGTTTTTAAAAAAATAACTATTTTTTTACATATATGTATATTTTACCAAATTTGAAAATTTTAAAACTCTAAACAAATCACTCTTTTTTACTCTCCTCTAAATGTATTGCCGGCCTTAATTCAAACTTATTTATTTACTTCTTTTTTCAATGCTCTCTATATCTCTTTGTTTCTCTCAATTATTACATAATTTCAACACTTCCTTCTTAAACAAACAAGCTTTTTTTCTCTAAAGCTTGCTCTACTCTTCAGTAAACCAACAAAAATTTACTGCGGTGAAAGTTGTTTTTTTTATTGCTGTGTGCTCCCCTGTTTTAACGTTCATTATGGTTTTTGTCTTCTTTTTTATTATAATACCTTTATTTTTATCTACTTCTTTACTAACATATGGCGTGATTTCTAAAGCAAAACTACTCTTGGGTTTTTTTGAAACAAACTTTTTACTGAGCTTCTTTGTCTCTCACGGACTCTTCGTAGTCAACTAAAAATACTTTACCTTGTGCTTTAAGCTTCAGTTTTTAACCAGTTTGTTGAAATTTGATCGTTTTGTTTGAATGAATTTAAAAATTTTGAAATCTTATTTTATATAATTTTTTAGTTTATAGCCTACAGCTTAATAATTAATTTTATACCAACTTATCCATTAACTGCTCTTAAATTCATTGAATTGTAAGTTATTTTTTATACCAATTTTAAACATACTAGTCATTTATTATTAATTTTTTTTTTTTTTTTAAGTTTTGCAATATTTTAGTCATGCAATATTTATTTATTTGTACAATGAACTTTTTATTGGCCGTACTTTGTTTGGTTGAGGGCATGGGGAGGCAATTAGAGGTTTTTAGCTGTGCGTTTACCCTGCGTCGTCGACTCATGGTTTCTGTCCGTGTTCGACATCGCGTGATGTTTGTTAATTTAATCTTTTTTCAACATATACTTAATGCTACACTACAATTGATAACGGCTTTACACTGAAGACAAAAAGTTTCTCTACAATTATCTGCGAGAGTTCCTTAAATAATAAAAAGAAAGCAGCTTAAGACTCTGTCTTTGCTAGTTTCGACTCTCCAGTTGAAAGCCAGTTGAACTCTCTCTCTCTAATTAACTTTGAAATAGAAAAACCTTTGCTTTAAATAAAAACTATGCAAAATTTTGTTAAAATTTATTTTATTTTTAAGCAAATTTGGCGCATGACTTGCGTAGTCTTACGATGTCGTATGATTTAATCGTTTAATATTTATGTTTATTGCCAACATGAGCACAACCTGATTATAAAAAATGGTTTTTTTTTTTTATTTCCAAGTCAATAGACATACTTTGGCCCATTTGTATAAACATTTGTATATTTTTGTATATATTTGTATTTAAACTATTAACAATACTTCAAACATTCGTTTTTTGTTTTCTTTTTATTATTTGTTTACCTTAGAAATATTTACGCCATGCAAAACATCCGATGACTCTAGCAATAACAATTTTATTTAAAAATAATTTTTTCCGCATAATTTATTAGTTCCATCTATTGACAACGTTAACGCAAAGTATCGCATTTCTAATCTACTGATAAATTGAGAATTTGCTGAAAGTCGAATATTTTTTCCTCTCCCGCCGCATCATTTACTACTTATAGCTTTTTAACTGAAATCAATCATATTTATTACATTAATTTATAGTTGTAAAAATGTGCAAAAGATTAACTTCTTGAACTCAAAGTTTTTAAGGGGGATGTTTGGGTTTTTTGGCCAAAAATCGATTTTGAGATTTTTATTTTTTCAGAAAGTTGAAAACCCCCCAATATGCAATAAAAATATATTTTTCTAAGAATGTGGAGAAAGTGTTCAACCTCGATTACATCTCAAACCCAATAAACTAAATCAACTCTTTTTTTTCCGAACTGGCAAAACCGGAGCACCCAAGACCTCTCGGATGAGAGACAGGCACTCTACCGCTGTGCCAAGCAAACTGGAGGCCGGTTGGAGAAAAGGCAGGAGCTCAAATAAGAGATGAGGCCTTTTCTCCAATCGAGAACTAAGGTCTATTTTGCTGGAGATATGCTATGATCTCAAGTTGAGGAGACGTAGAGATCCAGCATGGAAAATGGAGAAAAGTGCTAGAGCTCTATTTGAGGTGAAAGCTTTCTCCAATGCAATTGCTTATTGGGCCTAGTACTCGTATCATAATGTTTTATTTTTTTATTTTTTCTATATTTTAATTGGCAGCAAAGATATATACGTATATATACATACAGCCATGGACACATAAATAGCACAAATGTCAACTTATTTTTTAAATGTTTCGTTTGAACCTAATAATGCATTCATTAACTGTAGTTATAATTTTTTGAGACTCCAGTGTGACGTTGTTTAAAACTCCGAGAGAGATGTACCGTTACTTACTTTTATTTGCTCAGGCCATCTCTTTCTGTATAGGCATGTACGATCTGCTGTGGTCATATAAATAGCACACATGTTAGTTGGTGAATAAAAGTTAACAAGATCGGGTGTTTGTAAAAATGTTTGAGTCTTATTCAGTTAATTTCGCCGATTCTAAATAAAATGGGTCGTGGCCAACATTGCACTCCGGAAAAAAGGTCTATAATTCACGAATTAAGTCAAAAATGCAAAAAACCATCTGAAATCGCGGATATTATCAAAATTTAGCGAAAAATGGTCTATGATGCACTTAAGCTCGTTACATTAAATGGATCAAATAATTTCGAGAATAAGCCGCGCAATCCTAGACCGCGTAAAACCACCGCTTCTACTGATAGACTTGTAGTTCGCAAAAGTAAGGCTGTTTCTTTCAAGTTAGCAAAGCATATTATGAGGGAAATAAATGAAGAAAATAACCTTAATGTTTCAAGAAAACTAGTATCTAGGAGACTACATGAAGCTAATCTTTATGGACGCATTAGCCGGAGAAAGCCGCTCTTAACAAAAAAAAAAAATTAAAAAGATCATTTAGATCCATGTGAATAAAGAAGACCATTTTTGGAAGAACGTGCTCTCTAGAATGACGAAACTAAATTTCATAGGGTTAGACTACAGTTGAATCCGAAGTGTCCATCCGAATGTGTCCACGGCTGTATATATTTCAACGCTCCAAGCCATTTTTTTCACGATTTCTCAGAAACCATTAAACCGATCGACTTAATTTTTTCTTATGTATTTATTGAAACAATAGCTTGCTGTGTTCAACAATGAATTCTCAAATTTTAACCTAACATTTTTTATTTAACTTTTGAAAAGGGTAAAAGAACTTGCTGCCGAGAAATTTTTTCGCACACTCGTATTTATTTTTCTACCGACCTTGATAAGATGGTTGTAGAATATAGACAGGATATATATATGGTGCGTGCCAAACAAATATATTTTATAAATTTTTTATTCCAGGAAATATTTTATTTTTTATGTATTTTATTTAACAAATTCATTTTCGAACAGTTTTACTTTATATGATTCTATATTTTCATTTTCGAACTTTTTTGTTTAAAGAATTTTCACAAACTAAAGTTTTCTAATGCAAATTTTTGATAACAAAAAATATGAATAAAATTTAAATATGATATTGAAAATACTTTTATACACAAGTTTTTTTTTTAACAAAGTGTAGTTCTCACATAAAGTAACAAGGTTATAAAGCAAAACGTATAATACAAGGCACCACATATATATGTGTACTTTAAGACCCAGATTTTAAAAAAATAGTTTTTGATGTTTTTCAATATATCGTTTCAAGTGCACGAAATTTCATTTCTCTAAATAAAATTTTCCTTTAAAAAAAATTATGAAATATGGCCTATTTTCACACAAAAAACCAAACGTCCCCTTAAACTAGTTTTTTTTTTTGCTACTTGAACTTTATTTTTTTTAATATATTAATAATTTTTCTAAGGAAAGAAAATTGAAAATAGTATAAAACTTTGCCGACTTAATCGCCTCAATATTTGTTGTCTAAGAGTTTTTTTCCCCCAATACAGATTACAGCTGCTTTAACGTTTCTCTAAATAATATATTTGCATTCCTAATATTAATTCTAATTATGTCTATATTATCACAAAAGTGCTTGCTTTTAACAAATATTAAAGCAAGCTTTTATTCTGCTTAAAGAAATAAATAAATTCTGTTCGTTTATTTTATTCCTTCATAAGACACTCTTACCGTACCGTGTACTAACTACCTTACCTTAGACTGCCTAACCTAACCGTATCTTACTTTATTTACCTCGCCTTATTTTACCTTACCTTTCCTTGTTTTACCTTGCCTTACACTACCTTATTTGTCCTTTACTTTACCTTGCCTTACCTTATCTTGATAACATTAACCTAACTTATCTTGTCTTAATTTATCTTTACTTAACTTATCTTAACTTGTCTTAATTTATCTTAACTTTAATTAACTTAACATAACATAAGAACAGCATAACATAACATAACATAACATAACATAGCATAACATAGCATAACATAGCATAACACAACATAACATAACAACATAACATACCATAACATAACATAACATAACATAACAATACATAACAACATAACAACACATAACATAACCTAACATAATAACATAACATAACTTAACATAACAACATAACATAACAACAGAACATAACATAACGTAACAACAGTACATAACATAGCATAACATAACAACATAACATAATATAATAACATAACAACATCATAACATAACCACATAACATAACAATAAAATATAACAACATAACAAGACATAACATAATACAACATAACGTAACATAACATAGCAAAACAACATAAAAAAACATAATATAACATAACATATCATAACATAACATAACAACATAACATAACATAACATATTATAACATATCATAACATAACAAAACATAACGTAACACAACATAATTTAACATAACATAACAAAACTTAATATAACAACAACATAGCATTACATAACTAAACATAACATAACATAATATAACATAACAACAACATAACATAACATAACATACAACATAACATAACGTAACATAACATGACATAGCAAAACAACATAAAAAAACATAATATAACATAACATAACATATCATAACATAACAACATAACATAACATAACATAGCATATAACAAAGCATAACATAACACAACATAATTTAACATAACATAACATAACTTAATGTAACAACAACATAGCATAACATAACTTAACATAACATAACATAACAACATAACATAACTTAAATTTACTTAACTTACCTTACCTTAGTTTAGCTTAATTTACCTAACCTTACCTTATCTTACTTGCGAACTTTGGGTTACTGTTTTAAATGAAAGACTTGATTCCAATTAATTAAGGTCAAACTTTAAGCATCTGGTCAATTTTCATTCATCAAGACTTAAGATGAAAATTGTTTTAATAATATAAAATTTATCTTAATAGGGTGTTGTTGTTGGTTGTTTTCTTAAAAAAAACAACATAGGCCTAGAGCTCAAAAAATATAAGTTTTAAAAAGTTGTAAAATATTTATAAAAAACACAGAACATAATAATTTATCTTCACCAATAAACAGTTGGACTGTTTTATTTTTTAGTTTCATTTTACCCAGGCTTGAAACATATCTTGTTCGGCTTAATTGAATTTATACTTTAAGAGATCTTTTTAAAATCCCAAATTTTGATATGGAAGTCCTCGATCATGATAAGATTTTTTAAAAATCCTTTTCATCGTTATAGCTATGAAAGTTTTTATGATTTCTAATTTCAAATGATTTTAAAATTTTGACTCTCAACAAAAGAAATCATTTTAGTTTTTTAAAATAAAGCAATTTGCTGACTTTATTTATGCCACTAAAAACCGTAGAGGTTACAATTTGGAAAAAGCTATAAAACTCAAAGTGACGTATCGGGTCTCGAACCAAAAATTGACAAGCACATCGACTTGACCAAAGCTTTCAAGTTTGCTTGCATTATTGAAACCGAACAAGTTCAAATACCATAAATAAAGAAAAAACAACCAGCAAGATACTCTATGTATTACTGCGCTAGTGCGTTACTTTTAATAAAATAGGTGTATCAGCGCAATAGCGCAGTTAAGTGCTTCAACTCAGTAACGCAACGCAGCGCTGCATTACCCATGTCTAATCTAGGCTATTTATCTTCAAATTTAAAATTCAAAATCCTGCAGCTCTCGAAGACAACCCCCCTTTTTCGACTTCAAAGTCAGATTTTGGAATAACTAAAAAGATGTGATGGAAAATAATGACTTTCAAAATCAGATTCAGAATCTCCAAATTTACTTGAAACCGTTGGAAACTGTGAATATTAAGCAAAAAGTTATAGTTTTGTTGCACAAAGTAATTTAATAATACAAAAGCTTGATAGAAACACATCAAGAATTGAAATGAATTGATATGAATTGAGAATTCTTTAATTCTAATAAAAACACTGACATGCTAAAATGCACCTAATTTTTTAAAAGCTGCCCTCATTTTCTAAACTAAATCGATTACTGTATAGTTAATTTAACATGACGTAAACTTGACGTAAGCTCTCAATCATTGATTTTTTGCACCTACCTTAAAGCTTATTTGTTGTTGAACAGCGCGCGTCATCATTTGTAAATGTTTAATACTTCCTTGAACTTGACTCGAAGCAACCTAAACACGAAATGTAACAAAATCAACGTCACTTTTTACACGTTAACGTTCAAAATAGTCTTAAGTGTGTGCTATATTGAAGGGTGCTTTAAAAAACACAAAGTTCAAAACATCTGTTGAAAATAGAGAAGAAAAAAAAACAATATCACTTTTACAGTTATCGGCAAAATAATTACACATAAAGTAGAATGCAGCTGTTATGCAAAATAAAACTTAAGTACAAATATAACATGAATTTCTTTTAATTATATAATTTTGCTATAATTGGTGTGTGTGTATCACTAATAAAAATTGCAATAACTGAGCACAACTGTGTGCAACATGCTGCTGCTGCTGTTCATTCCTTTGATCAAATTAAGCCTTAATAGTCAGCAACTATTCGTGCTTTAATTCTTTTTGGGTCGCCTTGCAGTGTAGTATCGATTGTCGTCAAGTGCTGTTTTTTTTTTAGGTCTGTGTATTTTTTGTGTTAGCGGAAATGTTGATTGTAGTTTGTTAACAACGTCACGCTTACGAAATTACGTAACATACTGTCATTAAGTTGTCATATGAGCGACAGCAAAGCTGCTGCAATGACAAAAAAATTCTATAATTTTTTTAACCTTTCATAAGATTTAAAGTTCACTTCAAAATAATCTTCCCTGACACACCATTTACATACATGTCTAGACCGTTTTAAAATTTGGTAAACTTCTGATAAAGTGTCTGCTAATTTTTTTTTTGTCATTTTTTACTTTTGCCCTGTTTTCTATTAATTCTTGCATTAATTTTTTTTTCGTGACTTGCATTTGTTGTGCTTTGTTCGTTTAATCTATTATTATTTTGGTTTTTGTTATTCTTAATCTTTTGTTTTCGTTTTTATTTAGAATTTTGAACTTGTTGTCAAAACAAAGTCATATGCTTTAAGTCATTTCGCCGCAGCTAGTCATTATTTTATTATAAACAAAAATATTACTTTGTTATCATATAATAGAAAAAAAAAAATTTAGATGTTTATTATTTTTTAATAATATTTATTTTTCAAATATATTTATTATATCGTCTGTGAATATTTATAAATATGTTAAACTTGCATATCAGTGATTCCATGTCAAATCGGACGCTTTTGTCCAAAAGTCGATAGTACTTTAAGAAATAAAAATATTTGCATTTTTCTTTTCATTTTTTTTTTATGCAAGAAAATTAAAAAAAAAAACAAAAATTGTCATTTGAATATGCAGTGAAAAAGGAGATCTTCAAAGCAGTTAGTCCTACAAAAAAATGTTGAGGGCCTATTTTGAAGACCTTGATTTGATCATTTTATACTTAAAATTTATATTTTCTTTGAAAAATTGCTAAAAAATTGTAAAAATACCGTAGGGAGTACAAAAAATGCTAAAAATCCCTTTTTTAATTAAAAATAAAAGTATTTTGTATGTTAAAATTGGTGAAAACAAAGTAGGCAGTGAAGGGATTGCTGACCGAAGTGAAACTTAGAGCTATGAAACAACATAGCTGTTATAAATTTCCAAAGTAGCTAGAGATGGCAAATCAGACGCGTTCTACTTTTTGTAATCTTTTTTTATCAATGTATGCGTTATTAAATATACCCTGTAGGAAAATCAACTAATTTAAAAATAGTTGATAAAGTAGTTTTTTGTCAACCACAACTAGTTGAAATTCTGACTTTTTTCCATAGAACGAACTAACTTATTTTGTTTGGCGATTTCCGCTAAATGGCGGGTCGATCCATAGACCTTAAACATGGAATGTGCGCAGGGTTTGGGTCCCGCCACATTACTACTGCCCAATGAAAACTAAACCAGCCTCGGATAAGAACCCCAATTACGTTGACGACCACCGCAAACGAAAAACGGACAATGATTTACGGATATGCACCTGGAATGTCCGGACCCTTTATAGGGAAGGTGCCATTATCCAACTGGCGGAAGCCCTCAAAACAATACAATCTGACATCACCGCCATCCAGGAAATGCGATGGAAAGGGCAAGGCTGCTCTAAACAAGCACACTGCGATATCTACTACAGCTGCCATGCGGAGAAGCGCGAATTCGGATGTGGATTCGTCGTTAGCCGGAAACTACGCCACCTTGTTTCCCGGTTCACACCTGTGAACGAAAGATTGGCCACGATCCGCATCAAGGCAAAATTTTTCTACATAAGCCTTATTTGCGCGCACGCCCCGACGGAGGAAAAGGACGAAGCCGTCAAGGACGCTTTCTACGCTAGTCTTGAGGACGTATATGACCACCTTCCGGTCCATGACGTGAAAATAGTCCTCGGCGATTTTAATGCGAAAGTCGGAAGGGAAGGCATCTTTGGCCCCACTGTCGGTCAGTTCAGTCTTCACGAGACCTCCACAAACAACGGTCTAAGACTGATCGACTTCGCCGCGGCACGAAACATGGTAGTTAGTAGCACCAGATTTAAGCACCTCGACATCCACAAGGCCACCTGGCTGTCCCCGGATCAAAAAACGCGAAACCAAATTGATCATATTGTAATCGACGGAAGGCATGCCTCTAGTGTTCTAGATGTGCGTACATTTCGGGGGGTCAACATTGACTCCGACCATTATCTTGTTGCAGCCAAGATCCGCATGCGATTATGCAATGCCAAGAACATAGGCACAGGAATGCAACGAAAGCTAGATGTCGCTAAGCTGCAATTACAACGGACTGCCGAAGCCTACTCCGCTCAACTCTCGGTTAAGCTCAACCAACCAACCTCTGGACTCGTCGACGCCGGCGGACTTTGGGCGCATATATCCCACTCCATGCGCGTTGCCGCTGAAGAAGTCATTGGTTTCCGGCGCCCGCAACCTCGGAACCAATGGTACGATCAGGAGTGTCGCATCGCGACTGCAGTAAAAAACGCCGCATACAGAAAAACGCTGCAGTCAGCTGCAACGCGAGCCGTGCGAGAAAACTACCGCGAAAAGAGGAAGGAAGAGAGGCGCCTTTTCAGACGCAAGAAAAGAGAGCAGGAAAAGCGTGAGCGTGAGGAACTAGAGGTATACCAGGGCAAGAAGGATGCACGAAAATTCTATCAACAGGTTAAGCGTCTAACCCAAGGTTTCAAGCCCGGAGCATCCACTTGTAGAGACGAAAATGGAGATCTGAATACGGATACGCAGTGTGTGCTGAGATTGTGGAGACGGCACTTCTCCAATTTACTTACTGGCGACGATTTCACCAATGCCGCCCATGGAGAGCACAGTGCAGAGCTACCAATCAACAATGACGGAGTGGAAGTACCACCACCTAGCCATGAAGAGGCTCGAGTTGCTATCCAACGACTCAAAAACAACAAAGCAGCGGGTGCTGACGGCCTGTCAGCTGAATTGTTTAAAACCGGCGGCGATGAATTGATAAGGCGCATGCATCAGCTCATCACTCAAAATATGGCTAGAAGAAAGCATGCCCGACGATTGGAACCTCAGCGTACTGTGCCCTATACTTAAGAAAGGAGACCCTACAATCTGCGATAGTTATAGAGGTATCAGTCTTATTTCCATCGCATATAAGGTTCTCTCAAGCGTACTGTGTGAAAGATTAAAGCCGATTACAAAAACACTGATTGGACCTTATCAGTGTGACTTTCGACCTGGTAGGTCCACCATAGACCAGATTTTCACGCTACGACAAATCCTGGAGAAAACCCACGAAAATCAAATTGACACACACCATCTCTTTGTCAATTTTAAAGCTGCGTTCGATAGCCCGAGAAGGGATTGCCTATACGCAATAATGTCTGAGTTCGGTATGCCTGCAAAGTTGATTAGACTTTGCAGAATGACGTTGAGCAACACACGCAGCTCCGTCAAGGTAGGAAATGACCTCTCCGCAACCTTCAATACCGAAAGAGGTTTCAGGCAAGGCGATCCACTGTCTTGCGATCTCTTTAACATCATCATGGAGGGGATCGTACGAAAGGCCGGTGTGCATCGTAATGGCACCATTTTCTACAAAGGCGTCCAGCTCTTTGCGTACGCTGATGATATTGATATTGTCGGCAGAACCAAGAGAGATGTTACCGCTGCTTTCGCCGCTATCGAAAAGGAATCAGCCAAAGTGGGTTTGACGATAAATGAGGGCAAAACAAAATATATGCTGTCTACAAACAAGGGAGCTCGGCGTTTAGACTCCCACGTTTCATCCGGCAGCTATAACTTTGAAGTAGTCAAGGAGTTCGTTTACCTTGGCACCGCCATTAATACCAAAAACGAAATCAGCCTGGAGATAAAGCGAAGAACAATAATTGCTAATAGGTGCTACTACGGGCTCAGTAAGCAACTAAGTTCCAGAGCCCTCTCTCGATCGACAAAACTAACACTCTACAAGACGCTCGTTCTACCTGTGCTGCTTTATGGCGCTGAGGCATGGATAGTTTCGCAAACTGACGCAGCCGCTCTGGGGGTGTTCGAGAGAAAAGTTCTTCGCAAAATCTTTGGTCCTGTTCGAGTCGGCGATGACTATCGCATCCGAATGAACCACGGGCTGTATGAGCTCTACGATGACATTGACGTAGTTCGGCGTATAACTGTGCAGCGACTACGCTGGCTGGGTCATGTCCATCGTATGAACGACGAAGCTCCAGCGAAAAAGGTGCTCGAGGCGAGGGTCGCTGGTCAACGACGACGAGGGAGACCATGCCTCCGATGGATGGACCAGGCTGAGGAAGCCCTAACCGCACTTGGTGTATCCGATTGGAGAAGGCGCGCGCAAAGCAGAGGCGCCTGGCGAGAGCTGATGAGGTCGGTCGAAATCCGGACACGGGTTGTCACGGCCACCTAAGTAAGTAAGTAGATTTCCGCTAAATAAGTCAATTGACTTTCGTCTGCATATATTTTCAACTACTTGTTAAGTTAGTTATATTTAAATTATTTTTTTAATTACTTTAAAATAACCAATTGAAAACTATTACTGATGGCCTAAAGTTAATAATATTTGATGAAATAACATGGTTAAATATATATAAACTTGTAATCTAATAAAAATTTGCAATTAAAACATGTCAAAATCATAGTAGTTGCCGCCTTAATATAATTCAAAGTAGCTTATCAATCACTTGTTTTTAAGTAGTATTTCAATTACTTCATATATAATGCAATAAAAACTATTTAGAATTGAAGTGGATTCCACCTTAATAAATTTCAAAGTAGTTCATATACTGGTTTATTTGAAATTAGTTTTGTAATTAGTTGTTTTTAAAAACAAGTTAGTTTGTTCCTATAGGGTATAAACTGCTATTTTTTAATGTATTTGTAACACAATTTCTTTGGTTGGGTAATCGGTAATGGGCTGGTAATCGCTGCGGTAATCGGTTGGTAATAGAGCCCTGCATGAGTACGCTCTTTCGTCTCCCTGAATATATTCTCTTGCTATAGATTAAAAAATTTTCCTCTATCCCTTTTCTGCTTTGCTCATACCTGTTCATACACTCTCTTTGTTTTATTCAGATATAAGAAACGAAGAGAATAAGAGCACGATGCTTTACTAACACCAGTAGGTAGCAAATAAAGCAATAAAAAATAACAAAAATATCTGTGTTCATACCCTGAATATTTAGCGAATAATTTTTTTATTCGTTCGTTCGTTCGTTAAAAATAGATGTTTTTTCTATTGGTACCCAAAGAAAGGTGGGTAGATAGAGGGTAGGTGTGTTCCGGAGAAATGTTGAGGGCAAAAAAGAATAGGGCCAACTCATATATTTGACCCCTCTAGGAGTTCAGCTACGGCCGATATAAACAATTTTCGACAGCTTTTGTGTTTTTTGTATGGGGACCCATAGAAGGGTGGCAGATAGGGGGTAGATGTGTTCGGAAGAAATGTTGAGGGATAAAAAATAATAGGACCAATTCATATATTTGACCCCTCTAGGAGTTCAACTACGGCCGATATAAACTATTTTCGACAGCTTTTGTGTTTTTTGTATGGGGACCCAAAGAAGGGTGGCAGATAGGGGGTAAGTGTGTTCGGAAAAAATGTTGAGGGGCAAAAAATAATAGGACCAACTCATATATTTGACCCCTCTTGTAGTTCAGCTACGGCCGATATAAACAATTTTCGACAGCTTTTGTGTTTTTTGTATGGGGACCCATAGAAGGGTGGCAGATAGGGGGTAGATGTGTTCGGAAGAAATGTTGAGGGATAAAAAATAATAGGACCAATTCATATATTTGACCCCTCTAGGAGTTCAGCTACGGCCGATATAAACTATTTTCGACAGCTTTTGTGTTTTTTGTATGGGGACCCAAAGAAGGGTGGCAGATAGGGGTAAGTGTGTTCGGAAAAAATGTTGAGGGGCAAAAAATTATAGGACCAACTCATATATTTGACCCCTCTTGTAGTTCAGCTACGGCCGATATAAACAATTTTCGACAGCTTTTGTGTTTTTTGTATGGGGACCCATAGAAGGGTGGCAGATAGGGGGTAGATGTGTTCGGAAGAAATGTTGAGGGATAAAAAATAATAGGACCAATTCATATATTTGACCCCTCTAGGAGTTCAGCTACGGCCGATATAAACTATTTTCGACAGCTTTTGTGTTTTTTGTATGGGGACCCAAAGAAGGGTGGCAGATAGGGGGTAAGTGTGTTCGGAAAAACTGTTGAGGTGCAAAAAAAATAGGACCAACTCATATATTTGACCCCTCTTGTAGTTCAGCTACGGCCGATATAAACAATTTTCGACAGCTTTTGTGTTTTTTGTATGGGGACCCATAGAAGGGTGGCAGATAGGGGGTAGATGTGTTGGGAAGAAATGTTGAGGGATAAAAAATAATAGGACCAATTCATATATTTGACCCCTCTAGGAGTTCAGCTACGGCCGATATAAACTATTTTCGACAGCTTTTGTGTTTTTTGTATGGGGACCCAAAGAAGGGTGGCAGATAGGGGTAAGTGTGTTCGGAAAAAATGTAGAGGGGCAAAAAATTATAGGACCAACTCATATATTTGACCCCTCTTGTAGTTCAGCTACGGCCGATATAAACAATTTTCGACAGTTTTTGTGTTTTTTGTATGGGGACCCATAGAAGGGTGGCAGATAGGGGGTAGATGTGTTGGGAAGAAATGTTGAGGGATAAAAAATAATAGGACCATTTCATATATTTGACCCCTCTAGGAGTTCAGCTACGGCCGATATAAACTATTTTCGACAGTTTTTGTATCGAAGGTAGCGAATAAAGCAACAAAAAATAACACAAATATGCATTAAGAATAACATAAAGCTTATTGCGAGGAAAAACCAATATATTAACTCTTATTCAAGTCACTCAGCAGATTTCTGAGTATTCGTGTTGTTTATTAAGTGCTCAGAGAAAAAACTGAAACAACGTGTAGATCGCAAGCGAGATTGTAGGTGTTCATACATCAGTCAAATGATTGAAGTATATCGCGATTTTTTACTCTCTTTTACTCTCTCTGAAAGTATTGATTGACGCTTGCTCACACACGATTTTTTGATTGAAGCTCCGACGCAGGCATTTGTTACTTTTCTGCTACCTACTATTTTGTGAATTCATATCGTGCTGTGTGCATCACTTTTTTTTTGGTGTTTCTTTTATTAAGTTGTTTTGTGTGCATAATAATTTTACAAAATGGAAAACAATAGCGGAAATATAGTTGATCTTTTAGGATTAAAACTGATCACATTAGGAAATCAATACGCCTTAAATTATACCTATTTGAATGACCATCGCATGCAAGTCATAAAAAACAAAAGAATTAATGAAATTATGGCAGGAACTTAAGAAACTACACCTCTTTTTCACTTCAAAAAATACCTTTGTTTTCAGTTAACTACTTTTCTTGATATAATTGGCTACTAAAAAGCAGACAAGTAAAGTAATGCAACCCTTTGACTGATTGATGCAGGTCTGGAGCTCAATCAAAATTTTGACTGACGAGAGAAGATTTTGGAGCTCATTTTCGCTCTGAGATAAAGTTAATTTTTTTTTTACATAGGAAAGCAACAACAAATTTTGATTGATTCAATCATTTGACTGACGTATGAACACCTCCATTGTGCCTCCTTAGTGCGAGAGTGTATGAAAAGAGAACAGAGAACGAATAAAAAGTTATTCTCCTGCGCTATACAACCTGTCGTTTACATTTATTCACTTGCAGCTTTGCTTGCAGTGACTGCTACAGCAGAGAATCAGGGTATATTCGCTTGATGAATATATTCATGCAGAGCTCTAGTTGGTAAGCTCTTCGGTAATTAGTAATCGGTTGGTAACCGCTTCGGTAATAGGTTGGTAATTGCTTCACTAATCGGTTGGTAATCGCTTCGGTAATTGGTTTGCTAATCACTTCGGTAACTGGTTCGGTAATCGGTTGGTAAGCGCTTCGGTAATCGGCCTGGTAATCGGTTCTGTAATCGCTTCGGTCTTCGGCTTGGTCGATGCTTGGTAATCCCTAAAAAGGAATGCTGTACAACAATAATTTCTGCTACGCTAACAGTGTGATGATATCGCTAACAGCGTGATGATATCGCGAATCTATAGTTTTGCTCGTAAAAGAAGTTTTCACTTCAAAAACTTGGTGAAAAACTAGTTGGTGAAAAATTACACCACAAAGAAGATCAATGCATGGTCTTCAAAATATGTCCTTAACATTTTTATTATAACTCACGGTTTTGAAGATATACTTTTTTACTCCATATCCACATGACAACTTTGCTTTTTTCTTTTATTTTTCACTGTGTATAACTTGCAAAAAAAAAAAGATTATAAAAAAATTATAGAAATATTTTTACGGAAAAAATATTTTATGGGAAAATATAGAAAAAATATGGAAATATTTTTATTTGTTTAAAGTACTATCGACGTGCAAAGTACCAAATTTTTGCAAATATGTGAGTTTCGAAAAGCATCCGGTTTGACATGGACTCACCTATATAAATAATACTTAAGCATTATTAATTCCACTGTTACAATTGACATAGTTTTCTTATTGCTGTTTAAAGTAACATAAATATGGCATAAAAGCATATGGAAAATAATTATAAATAATTAAGGATCTAGAAAAATATCGGGAACATACAGAAATATAGATATACTGACATTCAGCTTTTTAAAATAGATTTATTAAAAACAAATTGTAAATAAAATGTGTTTTTTCCATATTGCGTTGTTTAGTATTCGATAGATATTAAAAAATTGTATGACGCAGTTATGATTTTTCGTTTAGATTTAATTTTAGGGCTTTCATTTTATTACCTACCAAATGGGTGAGGTGTGCAAATGTTTCTTTCAGTTGTGTTACGTTATGTTGGCTTTTTGTATGTGTTAACATTTTATTACTGTTATTTTGCTTGAGGCAGCACGTGTTCGTGCAGCATATCGTCATCTTGCTTCGCTAACAGCTCATTTCGCCAACGGTTTCGATGAAATTTTTATCGATTTGCAGATCTAGGAAAAGTTTAAAAATCACAAAACCTTTCAGTTTCTCTAATAAACAAGAATTGTTTATGTAATGTATTTAATTTCGAGCTTTTTTTGGGTCTTCTTATTTTTTAAATGCAAATAAAAACAAGTTTTATTTAATTTTTTTCCTCCAACGCTTTGTTGTTGCTTGTGTTTCGGAGTATGAATGGAAAAGTTTTACTATTTACACTACACTTATACTATATCAAAATTTGCCCAAATTTTGCTAGGTTTGACAATTTATTTTCGAAAAATAAAACATACGCCAAAAAAAAATCATAAAAACAAAAACATCTTGGCAGCCGTTTATTTAATTTTTTTTTTATTAATCTTTTTTTAATTTTTTTTTTTTTTTGCACAAAGTCGAAATTGTTTTTATTGCTTTTTACCTACAAATTGCAGACAGCATCAGCTGTGTTACCAACAAAATGCTTTCATTGAATTTTTTGAATTTTGCTTTTCATATTTTACCTCATATGTGATATTTTGTGACTAATCTAGCCAAAATAATTTTAAAATTACAAATGACTACATATATCTGTTAATGAACAAATTTTCTGAGCAGCGTTCGTCAAGATTTCCATTTTCTCTAGTATATGTTTTATATCTAGTTTGTGTTTTCCTTAACCTTGACCGTGGCAATCTTTTCTTTATTATTCTTTCTAATTCAGGTATATTTAATGTATTGTTAATTCACACAGCCAAATAACCAAAATAATTACATAATAATTGGTAGAGGAGCAAAAAGAAAACTACGCGTTTATCGTTTTTTTGAAAGTTTACTTCTAAGTTATTTTTAATAAAGGTTAAAATTTACACAAAATTTAGAAATTCACTTAAATAAAAAATAAGAAAACTTAAGATAATTGTTATATTCACAGATCTATAGTAAAATTTATTGAAAAAAATTTTTGTAAAATATTTTAATCCTTTATTATATAATGTTATAACATCCTATATTATTATATATGTTTAATACACTTTATTAATATTTTCTGTAAAATAATTAAAATATTTTTCAAAAAAGTTTAAAAAAATACCTTTAGAAAGGTCGTAGAAAGTTGAAATATTCTATGAAAATGTTCCTTGGGAAATTTCACTATAAGTCTTTGAACAAGATTTGTTTACATCGTACTTTTATGAAGAAATAATAGTTCACTTAATTCAAAAATCACTAAAACTATCCAATGAACATTTTTTACGATGATTTACAATTAGCATTTCAGAAAACTTACAATTTTTCTTAAGAGACGTAAGTTGTAGACAAATCTTGTCCAAAGAGACTTGTAGTGAAATTTCCCAAAGAACATTTTCATAGAATATTGCGACCCTTTAAGAATACTTTTTTAAAGTTCTTTGATCGAATTCTGCAGTTTTAAAAAATGTTGAAAATTGTCGTGGGGTGTAGTCTTAAGCCTGTATGATACTTAATTAAATTGATCATTGAAAATTATAACTAGAGCAGTTCAAATAGCACGATTGTATGGATTCAATTGGTGTGAGTGAGTTCGCATATGGTACGAATTGGAGAAAAATTTGTAGGACAGACTGTATTTTCTTTGCATTTTTTTGCTGTTTCTTTCAATTCGTTCTTCGTTAAGTTTCGATCAAATATTTACTGTGCTGTTCATAATTAATTTGACATTTTTAGAGTAAACAAAACTATTTAGTATAAATGTATGCTGAATTGGAAGTGATGTGTGTAGCTAATATTATATCATACTATTAGCTAACTATCATACTATTATAAATTAATAATATTAATTTATCATACGGGCATTATGTCTGCTAAATTAATTTGAGTTTTAATATTTTTTATTAGATAAATTTTTAAAGTAGCGCCTAAACAGTTGGATTGATTTGATTTAGTTAATATTTATGTTAATGCTAATGCTAATATTACTGTTAATGTTAATTTTGTTGCTAACATTAACGTTAACGTTTATATTTATCTTTATGTTTATTTTTATGAGGATCTTTATCTCTCTCCTTATGCTTGTGTTTATGTTTATGATTATCTTAATGTATATGTTTATGTTCATGATTATGTTAATTTATGTTGATGCCTATGTTTATATTGTTATGTTATGTTATGTTATGTTGTTTTATGTTATGTTATGTTTATGTATACGTCTCTGCTTATGTTATGTTATGTTATGTTATAATATGTAATGTTATGTTATGTTATGTTATGTTATGTTATGTTATGTTATGCTATGTTATGTTATGTTATGTTATGTTATGTTATGTTATGTTATGTTATGTTATGTTATGTTATGTTATGTTATGTTATGTTATGTTATGTTATGTTATGTTATGTTATGTTATGTTATGTTATGTAATGTTATGTTGTGTTATGTTATATTATGATTATCTTAATGTATATGCTTATGTTCTTTTATGTTGATGCCTATGTTTATATTGTTATGTTATGTTATGTTATGTTATGTTATGTTATGTTATGTTATGTTATGTTATGTTATGTTATGTTATGTTATGTTATGTTATGTTTTGTTATTTTATGTTATGTTATGTTATGTTATGTTATGTTATGTTATGTTATGTTATGTTATGTTATGTTATGTTAAGTTATGTTATGTTATGTTATGTTATGGTATGTTATGTTATGTTATGGTATGTTATGTTATGTTATGTTATGTTTTGTTTTGTTTTGTTTTGTTTTTTTATGTTTATGTCTATGCTTATGTTATTATTTTAGTTATTGCTTATGTTATGCAATGTATGTCTTGCAATATTTCTTAGCATTTATGTTAAGCAACGAGCTGTCATTGTATGAGAGGATTCTTGTTTATTTTGCTAAACAGAATTTGGAATAATTTGTGATTCGTGAGAAGCAGAGAGTACAACAAAATAATTTTTTAATTCTTGAAATGTTTTGGCAATTTATAGGAAAAATACTGGCGTGAAATCGGCTAAGGTAATAGTTGGCAGTCGCTGTTTTGATAGTCGTTTTTGAAAACGACACCTAAATACCTATAGCATGAAATCAATAGGATAAAAGTGATTGTCAATTTGATAATCACCTTACATGCAGCAAAAGCGACAATTTTGATTGTCAACTATCAATTAACACTTTAGCCGATACTACCACTGTATTTCTATTTATATTTTATAACATTTCGACAGAAATTTTATCTCACTTAGTCTCACTTAATCTCATTTAGTCTCACGTTTGTGTTAATATTAATGCAGAGTGCATAAATTATCTACAGATTTTATCAACTCTGCTAAATGTATGGTATGTGCTAACAGAGCCTAACAGGTTTTTTCATTCGCGTTTTTAAGCTCTCGAAAATAGCTCTGTTAACACATGCCAGAAATTAAGCAGAGTTGATGCAATTTAATATTAATGTTAAGGTTAATATTAATGTTTCTGTTGTCTTATTGATACGATGGTCAGTCCAAAATGGTGAAATAATTTCAAATACAAAGTTCCATTAGCTAGACACTTCCGCGCTCTCATAAAACTAATCATAATCGCTGAAATATTATGCCTCTTTGATAAATTTTTATAACTGGTTCGGAATCAATAATTTAAAAATTCCACAATTTTACTGTGCTCATATCTTATCACAAATAATTAGGTTTTTTTGCACTGCTGGTTCAATGAAATATGGTCATTTTTATAACAAACGAACGCACGAACACACGCGCTTCAAAAAGAAGTGCTGGTCAGTCGTAGTTCTAAATAGAACTTCATAATTTATTTATAGTATATTTACTCTTTTCATTTCATTTTTCTTTAATCCATGAAAAATTCTTAAAATAAAAATATTTGTTTGCCATTAATTAAAAACTTACCTATTAAATTTTTCTTTTCTTTGCTTAACAGTTGAACTTTGGATTCAAAAGCTAAGGATTAGAAAACGAAAAGCCACAAGCCAAGCAACAGCCTTCCATAAAATGGCCAACAAAAAATAAAAAAAAAAATCCATTTTTCTACACTCTAAAAAATTGTTTTACAATAATTTATTAACAACTACTTAGTGCTGTTGAAGTTGTAGTAAAGTATAACAGAGTTTGTCAACTTAACACAGCAACAACAAGAACATTAACAGCAACAACATGAACAGCTTGGTTAAAGTATTCAGCAATTTTAAAGAGTTCTATAGCGAAATTAATGGTGCTACCCTAACCGGTGCCATCGATGTTATTGTTGTAGAACAGCCGGATGGTGAATTTCAATGTTCACCATTTCACGTGCGTTTCGGCAAACTGGGTGTTTTGCGTAGCCGGGAAAAAGTGGTAAGTATTAATTCATAAATTTCCCCAGCCTTAAGCTAAACTTTACTAATTTGTTTATGTTCTATGAAACAAACAGGTCGATATTGAAATTAATGGCGAACCAGTTGATATTCATATGAAACTCGGTGAATCCGGCGAAGCTTTCTTTGTTGAAGAATGTCCCGAGGAGGATATTGAAGAGCTGCCCGATAATTTAGCCACTTCACCCATACCACCTTCATATTTTCCAAATAAATTTGTGCACAATGAAGAAGTGGCAGCACTGGCGGATGAAAGCGCAAACTCAAAGTGAGTCATAGAATGATGTCTATAACTGTAGTAGTTATAAAAGCATTTAAGCAGTAAAAGTTAAATTTGCTTCGCATGAATTTGCATTTAACAGCAAATGTTATGTCATATTTAGTTTTAGATTTAATTTTTTCGCTTGTATTTTAAAAATATCTTTATAGCAAGCATGTCGTTTTATTTAAAATTTTTGTAGTTTAATTTTATTTAATTTATTTTTCTTCTTTTTATGTACTTTTTTTTCTCTACGTATAGAACTGCTAGTGATGAGATTCCGCTGCCTTTGCCATTGCCAAGACGTAATTCAATAGATTTTTCCAAAGAAACCGCTAAGGAAGAAATTGTGCCTATTTTTGAGAATCAAGTCTCAGACTTTAGCCATAGAAGGTAGTGTAAAACGCGATACGCAGTTTTCTATTATTTATTTATTTAGTTTTTCTTTATTTTTTTTTTTTTTGCTTGTGTTGTATTCTAATTTTCTTCATAATTTGTGTAATTTTCTTCTTGCATATATTACATTTCTTTTATTTATGACTATTTTATTGTTTAAACAAACATCAGTTGTTCCTCAAAACTTATATTAAAACAAAATTTACAAGTTAGAGTAAAAATATAACTTAGTCCCGAACTTTTTGACTTATGACTAAAAAACAAGAAATATGTGTTGCATATATCGCATAATTGAAAAAATAATTGATTAATAATATATAATAATAATTTTTATAGCATTATGCTTTTGAAATATGCCCTGAACTTACTTTTTTGGGAATTTAAAAATTGTTCTCTAATGTTTTTGTGGTGTGCTGCAATGTACTGTGAAAATTTTTTAAAAATTTGCATATATGCGATTCTTTTCAGAAATTCACATCAATTTGAACTTTTTCCGAAAATTCAATAATTGTGCTGTGTTGTGCTCAAGTTGTGCTGTAATGTGACATAGCAAGATTTTTAAAAATACTAATTTAATAATGTACATGTACATACAATTTCAAAGTATCTCTGTGGCACATTACAGTACAAGCCGAGCACATCACAGCACAATTATCAAATTTCGAAACAGTTAAAGGCGAGTTTGATTTTTAAAAGTATTCTTAAATGTGCATTTTTCAAAAGTCTCTATGACAAAACAATTTCTGAGTCCCTTAATTAAAAAATAACTAACTGTAACTTTAAAAAATACCACCTCATAAAAACTAAACCCTTGGATCAAATTTTTGTTTCAATGCAGCACATGATAGCACACATCGGGCACATTGCAGCACATCCTTTTTTTTAGCTTCAAACCAAAAACTGCAGAACAAACTTCAAATTTCGTAATATTTAATTTTTCAATCTAAAATTTTTGATGTTTTTAAATGTTTTAATGTTCCATCTGCATATAACAGTAACTAAAATATTCAATTCTCTTCAAATTTATTTACACATGTTCTCTTAAAACCATTTCATATTCTATCTGCTTTTTAGGCACACTGACGACACTTTGGAACGCCGCAACTTAAGCGATAAACTTAAAGAATATACTACCCAGAAAATACGTCAAAAGTGGGCCGAACATGAGGAAATTTTTCAGTTCGATGCCATCGATAAAGATAAAGTAAAAACTCGCTGCATCCTTATCTACCTCAATTCAAAACCTAAACCCATTTTTTTTGCACTCTCTTCAGGACTGGAGTAACAGCACACAGACTGAAGAAAAGCAAGAACAGCAAAAGGCCACACCGCAGGAGGAGCAACAGCAATCACAGGATGTCCGTTCGCCTACGGTTATTGCTGAACCTAACGCCTCCACCACCATCATCAACTTCATAGGAACCACACCTGATGTCACGCTCACCACTACCGATGACATCAATAACGATCTTCTTGCCACTACACCAGTGTCTAGCATGGTACTGGATTTAGCATCCAACAATAACTCTAGTATTCGTGATGAATCCAAGGGCAAGAAGAAGCGTCGCAAGAAGTCACAGATGAAGAAGAAGAATGCTCAGCGCAAATCTTCCTCAAGCAGTTCGGTTGGTAGCAATGCGCCACTCGATGCCGCCGCTGGCTCACTCAATGTCAACGAGGAGGGCGATACGATCTCTGTATCTAACAATACCAACTCATCTAATGATGAATCGGCTGTTGTCGTTGCAGCTACCACTACCACCAAATCTGTTGGCGAGTTGCCAACCTCAGCCACCACTGCGGGCGATGAGAGCCCAATCAGCGATTGTGGCCAGGCATCGCCCTTGACACCCACACCAGTAACACGCATTCCCGATTTGGACATTCACTTTTTCAGTGACACCGAAGTGACTACCTCCTCCGGTGGCAATGGCCCATGTGGCCTGGGTGGACGCGGTGGCGCTGGACGCCCCTCAACACCCATACAAAGTGACAGTGAGCTGGAAATATCATTGCGCGAAAAAGATGCTGATGTAGAGCTGATGAGCAATTCGGCTTCATGGAAGTGGGGTGAATTGCCTACGCCCGAGCATAGCGAATCAAACAATGGCATCGGTCAAGCTGCGCAGGCGCAACGCAACTCCATGTTGAGCGGCATGTTCAACTTTATGAAGAAAACCAATAAAATGCGCAAGCAGGCCAACGATGGTGGACTCTATCTATCTGAGCTAGATGCCGAGGGCATGGACCCGGAGATGGCTGCCATGTACTTTCCCACATCCTCGGTTGCAACGCTGACAAAAGATGCCTCGCTCACTGGCGTACCACAAATGCTGCACGGCAACGATGATGATCGTGAGAGCGGCAACGGCACTAGTTTGCCTCACTCGCCCAGTTCTTTGGAAGGTCAGAAGAGCGTGGATTCTGACTATGAAGATGGCAAACCGCAGGATGCAAAGTATGTGATGTAGTTCTCTCTAAATTATTTGTTCCCCTTTCTTATTTTTCATTAAATTCTAAAGATACTTGGACTTTGTTGCTATGTCGCTGTGCGGCGGCACAGAAAAAGGTGATCCTTCCGATGAGGAGTTCGATCGTCATGTCATCAAGTACTCAGACGTAAGTCAGCTCAACTATTTCTGCAGTGTCAAAGCATAATGTGTCAAAGCATAACTTTTTCAAGCATTTCTCAAAATTTACTTCATTCACGCATGCGCCAGCAGCTATCGATGTCTTACAAACTAATTGCATCTTTTTATTGGCCCAATCATAATGTTCAGTCAAAATTTTTAAGCATTGCCTGTAAAAGCACATTTTCAACTAATTGATTATAAAACTTAATTCAAATTTATACTCATTTTTAAAAATTTAATGTACAGTAATTATTCTGAATTAACTTTGTTTGGATTGAATGCTTGTAGACTTGCATGATTGCTGCTACTGCATGAATTTAGCCACCAAAGGCTTTGCTCGTTGCTTGCTTGTGGTGCGAAGTTCTGCTTATTTTCGGTTGCTAACCGCTTTGGTAATCGGTAATCGGTTGGTAATCGCTTCAGTAATTGGTAATCGGTTAGTTATCGCGTTGGTAAACGGTAATGGGTTGGTAATCGTTTCGGTAATGGGTTGGTATCGTTTTGTATCGCTTCGGTAATAGGTAATTGGTTGGTTATCGCTTCGGTAATTGGTAATTGATTCGGTAATCGGTTGGTAATCGCTTCGATAATTGGTTGGTAATCGCTTCGGTAATCGGTATTCAGTTGGTAATCGCCTCAGTAATAAAAAAATAGTTCACCAAAAATGTTTGCCTAGCATAACCACGGCATAAGCAATGCAACAGAAATTAACAGTTAAAAGCGTGATGATATCGCTAACAGCGTGATGATATCGCAAATGTATAGTTTTGCTCTCTACCAAAAAGTGCTCAACGCTCAATTTTAAAAAAAAAACCGATTTTAATATGGTCGAATACCGGCCACAAGCGAAACTGGTATGTTCAACTAGTTCAGGTCTTAAAAGTTTTCAAATAGTTTTGATAAAGTTTTTTAATTTTTTTACTATTTAGTGCGAATTCCGAGTAGAGCGTGAAAATGTTTGATTTTGCTACGAAAACTAAAAATTGAAATTTTATATCCTGAAATATTTTTCGTATGAATTGAGTTAGCTTTGCGCACATTCAAGCATTTATTTTGTATATTCTTAAGAAAATGTTCATCATTACTAATTTTTCATTCATTTTCGCCTGCTGTCCGCCAAACAACATAGGTTTGTGAAAATCCGAGCTTATTCGCTTCGCCTAACCTTGTTGTGCGTTTAAATGGTAAATATTACAGCTGGGCAGCTGCATGTCCAATTGTCATGACCATCATCACATTCCAGAAGCCACTGTCCAATGTAAGTTCAAACTAATGTCTAACATTTTGCTTTCTGTTAAAAATGTATACTTAAGTTAGTTAAAATAGTTTATTAAAATAGCTATGAATAAACATTTTATTTTTATAGGATGCCGTGGATCAACTTATGACCAATGCCAAGCATGATGCTGCCGCTGTTGCAGCTGGCGGAAAGAATGAAGTCGAATGCAATGCCGCAACTGGCGCTGCAGGTCAAGCTAAACGTTCCTGGTGGTATTGGCGTCGCTCACAGGGAGTTGCTGCCAACTCTGCTGCAGCCAATGTAGCCTCAAAGACGGGCAAAACTGACGATAAACTAGATGAAAAAAGTAAGTCTACGAAGCTGCGTTTATAGTCCTGTACAAAAATAAGAACAAATTTTATTTTATTTTTTAAACTAATTTCAAAAAATAGTTCATCTCTAAAACACAATTTAGCACACTTTAAAATTTTCCTTTTATAACATGTTTTTAATTAAAATAAAAATTTAAAAATACTCTTCTTCTCTCAGTGAACCTAATTGACGATCAAGCTGCGGTAGCCACGCAAACAACGCGTCCCAACTCACCGGATGTTAGCGACAACACTTTAAGTAAAACCGACTCCACACTTAATGCAGAAAACACTTCAGCCATGGTCGAGAATCTTGAAGATTTGTCGCTAGTGTCATCAACCAAAAGCGAACTAGCCAAAAATGAGCACTTCAAGAAAAGTTTGCGACTCAGCTCGGAGGCAATTGTAAGCCAAATATTCACTACATCAGTATTTTTAAGCAAAACTTATTAAAATTCAAATTTAATTGCAGAAAAAACTTAACCTCAAGGATGGCATGAATGAGATTGAGTTCAGCGTTACGACCGCCTATCAAGGCACCACACGCTGCAAGTGTTATCTATTCCGTTGGAAGCATAATGACAAGGTTGTCATCTCAGACATTGATGGCACAATTACCAAATCGGATGTACTCGGACATCTTTTGCCTATGGTTGGCAAGGATTGGGCGCAACTGGGTGTAGCACAATTATTTTCGAAAATCGAACAAAATGGTTATAAGTTGTTGTATTTGTCGGCACGCGCTATAGGCCAATCTAGGGCCACACGCGAATATTTACGTTCCATACGTCAAGGCGATGTTAAGCTGCCCGATGGACCATTGCTGCTAAATCCAACATCTTTGATTTCGGCATTCCATCGTGAGGTCATCGAACGCAAACCAGAGCAATTTAAAATCGCCTGCCTCTCAGATATACGCGATCTATTTCCCGACAAGACGCCCTTCTATGCTGGTTACGGCAATCGCATAAATGTGAGTTCATTTTTAAGCACATTTTGGAAAGAAAGTTTTTATTGATATTTTTTTCCCCACCTTTTTTTGACATAGGATGTCTGGGCCTACCGCGCTGTTGGTATACCCATTATGCGCATTTTTACCATCAATACCAAAGGCGAACTTAAACATGAGCTGACACAAACATTCCAATCATCGTAAGTAGTATTTTTTGTTAACTGTTTTTTGAATAAACATATTTTCGTTCGTTCAGTGAAATCTGCATTTAAAATACAAAATTCTAATCATATCATTTTGTAAGAATTATACTCTATGTTGGTTATCGGTGGTGCCTGACTGCTCATGTTTCATGTCATGTTTCAAATATAGACAATTTAATAGTATAAAAATTATAAATTTAAATGGAAAATTAAAGCTCAAATTGAAAGGAATCTAATATGTCCGCTTTTGAGCTATATTAGGTTCCGACAGCTTGAAATTTTTCCATCAGTTATAAATGGTGGTGCGCTATAACAAAACAATTATTTTGGGCTGTGTATAACATATAAAAAAAATATGTGGTGCGATGTGCCCGATGTGTGCTATCTGGAGATGTCAATTTCGAGATTTTGTGGACACCATATTACATTTGGTGGTCCCACCATATTTAGCACGTTATGAATCTGATAAGGTTGGGTTTTGTTTTCAACATGAAGTTAGCTCCGCCATTAATTATTTTCAAAATTACGGACGTTGTGCTGGAATGTGCTCAAGTGTTGCTGCAATGTGCCGTAGATAATTTAAAATTATTTTATTTTTTTTTAATTTTAAGGTCGTACATAACTTTTTTCATAATATCTTATATTTGGCTTTAAACATGAGTTGTGCGGTAACCTTTTATGTGACATTAGAAGTCATTTCTATTGACATTTCAACAAATATAAAACTCGAGTACGAAATGTTTTAAAAATTTGATCAACTGTTTTCGTAAATTTTAAAAAGGAACTAAGTGGAAGTCATTAAAAAAAAAGATCTGGCGCCAGCTCTAAAAATATGTCTGCTCCAAAAAGTATTCTTAAAAAAAAAAAAAATTGTCTGCCGACCGAAGTGAAAACTTTAAGCTATGAAATAACATAGCTTTTATGAATTTGCGAAGTAGCTAGAGTCGGCAAATCAAACACCTACTTTTTGAATTCTTGTTATCAATTTATGCGTTTTTTAACGTACAAACATCAATTTTTTAATAATATATGTGTAACACAATTACTTTGGTTAGGTAATCCGTAATTGGCTCGATAATCGCTTTGGTAATCGGTTGGTAATAACTTCGGTAATTGGTAATCACTTCGGTAATCGGTTGTTTATCGCTTCGGTAATTGGTAAATGGTTTGGTAATCGCTTCAGTAATCGGTAATTGGTTCGGTAATTGGTTTTTCAGTAAGACTGATTGTTAAAGCATTATGTTATATCACGTGATATAACTTTTTTGTTGAATATTAGTTATTTTATTAGTTTTCTGTCATTTAAATTAATATTTTCCTCAATATTTCTACGGCACATTGTAGCACAATTTGAGCACATCACAACACAACTTTAAAATTTCTGAAAAAAATTAATTGCGGAGCCAACTTCACATTAAAAATAACAACACCATCTCATAAAAATAGTGCCAAAAGAACAATTGTTTAATGCGGCACATTATAGCACACCTCGAGCACATCGCCTCCAAGATATATTTTTAATAATAAATGGCTCAGCTACTCGTAACTTTATACACGTCATTTAGCGCTTTATTGACATGTTTAAAGCTATAAAATCTTCAATAAAAAAAGGGTTAAAAAAGCTTTTCAATGCTATTTAAAAGCCTCAAATTAATTGCAAAATAGACATTGTAAATTGAATCTTATAATTTACATCTAACTATCTTATATTTTGCTATTTTCAAGCTAACAATTCTAAGCTACTCTAATAGATAAGCTAGAAAAAAAAGGTGTATATAGCTACCCTTTAAATGTAAAACCATAATAATTATAAACATTTGTAAAAAAATCATTAAATATTGGCAAAAACAAACGAAACACATTAACTTCATTTATATAAGAAAACAAAAAAAAATGTATTCAGCTAAAACAATAAACGTGTTCTACTTATATTAATAAAATGTTCCCATTAAAAATAAGTCCTCGATAAAATCCAATAAAAAATACCACAAAATCCTTCCCGCTAATTACTTACACGGTTCATAAAGAAAACACATTAAATAATCCTCCATGTACGCCATCATGTATGTACCTACTGTGCAAAACAATGTTGAAGAAATTTTATCTAAAAATCTATAAAAAAAACTCCTACGTAATTTGTTTAGTGGCTACATCAATCAATCGCTCGAAGTTGATGAATATTTCCCCATACTGGAAGTCGAATTCGACTACAGACTCGATATCTATGACGATGATGAAGAGCTGGATGAGTTGAAATTTAGCGAAACTGATGATGCTACCAACGACGATGATGAATATGTCTTTAGCGATGATTATGTTGACGATGGCATTGGTGTCGATGAAGAAGATGGTCTCATTATGGCCAGCAGCAGTTCATACCCGAGAAGTGATAAAATTGATATAGCAGATGTTCAAAGATGGCGACCCAATAGTAGAACGTAAATTTTTTTAAATTTTGGTGATGGCAAAACTTCAACGTTTTAAATGGAATTTATTTGAAGATTTCCATTATAAATTAAGCTTAGGTGAACAATTTAAGAATTAAAGCAGTCAAGTTAAAAAATTTCCGCAAACTTGCTGCGAGCAGGTAGTTCGTAAATTCAAGTTTCATTTTATAAGTAAATAGCTGATATTAAAATTTCGTAATATTAAATATTTTATAGTGTAAAAGAAGTATTAATAATTCCTATCATTCTAAAAGCTCTCTCTCTCTCTCTCTCTCTCTTCAGTGAGTTGAAATTAAAATTTAAATTAAATTTTTGTAAAAATTGTACAAAACATTTTTAAAACCAAATAAGACAAAATGTGATAGTGTATATAATGTAATTTTCTGAGATACAAACGCAGCATTCAAACGTTTCAAACCGAAAGAAAAACATAGATGGATGGAATGATGTGGGACATATTTTGTTTTTTTTTTTAAGCACTCGAGAACTTAACCTTTATTTTGTCGACTAAAAATACACAAAAAATTTCGCTTTCGTTACACTAAATACTAGAAGTATCGTAAAATCAAATGCAATAATCTTGTTCTAGTGCTTTAAACTAAAATGTGTTTCTAATCATTCCTTTTTTCTCTACTTTTCTACGTTTACCTTACCTACCTTTTACGTTTCCGAATGTCGCGCCCGTGTTCAGTATCTGAAAATACTCATTTACTGAAAAATGTATTGAGAAAATAACATTCATTCTATTGTTAATACTGCGTAAATAAGTTAATTTGAGAAAAAGTTACATTTATTAGTTCCAGAGTTTATTTTTAATTTTTATCATTAAAGATCAAAATTTTAATACTTTATACTTTGCACAAGTAACTCTTCGCTTTTTAATTGTTTTAAAAAAAAATCTATATTTTAAAACTCCAACTAAAATTATTAAAACATATATTTAATATAAACTAAAATTATGTTAATTTTTTTAAGTTTTAAGCGATTTTATTAAAGCTAGCAATGCTAGTTAGAACTTTGATGTGTGCTTGCCATACAAAAAAGCTTTCACAGGAGCTTCGCAGAGTTAATTTTTTTTTTATGTTAATTCTATACCAACACATATAACAAAAAATATACTTAAAAATAAAGCTTTCTGTTATTTAAGACCAAATGCCAAAAGCCTTTAAAAGCTTCCTAAAGTTGCCTTATTTTGTTAACTTATTTCTTTAATTTTGATGATATTAAGCTTATTATTATTTTTTATGTTTTTATTATTAAGTTCGTTATAATTTATAAAAAAATTACGCTATTGAAATAAAGCTTTTTAAAATTAGCTTAACTGCTGCTGTTTTACTTTTGTTCAAATTTTTCTATATACAATTTATTTGTGGTTTTTATGGTGTTACAAAAGAAAAAGCTTGAGCGTTTTATCTAATTAAGTAACGCTGCATTTAACTTGAGACTTCAAAGCATTTATGATCTCTGTACTACCCTGAAATATATTAATATGCGTCTAAAATGACCCTATTAAGAGGCGTAATGTCACCACTTCGACCTTAACTTGATATTGAGTTTCAGGCACCACGATAAGCAAGTATATATTTAAAGGATACAAAAAGGTTTATAACCGAACTAACCAATACATACAATAATATTACGAAAACATTAATACATCAATAACATAATATAACATAACATAACATAACATAACATAACATAACATAACATAACATAACATAACATAACATAACATAACATAACATAACATGACATGACATGACATGACATGACATGACAACATAACATAACATGACATGACATGACATGACATTACATAACATAACATAGCATATCATAACATAGCATATCATAACATAGCATATCATAACATAACATAACAACATAACATAATGTAACGTAACGTAACATAACATAACACACAATAGCAATAACATAACATAACATAACATAACAACATGACATTACATAACATAACATAACATAACATAACATAACATAGCATATCATAACATAGCATATCATAACAAAACATAACAACATAACATAATATAACGTAACGTAACATAACATAACACACAATAGCAACACAACATAACAACAGAACTTAAATGATATGACATGATATAATACAGTCGAACTTCCCTATAGCGAATACCAAAGGTACCCAAAAATAAGTTCGTTATATAGAAAATTCGTAATACAGAAACGAAAGGAGAGTACTAGAATTCGCTGTGTTGTAGAAATTAATTCGTAATAGGAAGAATTTCGCTTTATAGAAGTTCCTTATAGGGAAGTTCCACTGTATGACATAACATAACAAATGTAATTAAGCATAATATAAGCAGTACGTCAAAGCTCACGTGTGAGAAAAATTAGTGTACTAGTAAAATTAATGTAAATTAATATATTGGCAAAATCATAGGTAATTGTCTTTTTTATGAAAGTAATTATCATAAAATATTGGATTATTTTTAACACTAAAATCGTTTTTTTTTTTCATTTTTGGGTATTAAATATCTATAAAAATTTGGGTGTAAACAAATATTTACTGTATACACATTAAATTTTTAAAATTTGACCATATGTGCATTTAATGCACATGAAATTTTTTAAAATTTTTATTATATAACAACAATTTTGTATAACAACAATGCACATCAGTACTTTATACGCTTGCCAGAACTTACGCCCGAAAATTAAAATTGGCAAAAAGCCCGATATTTTTGAAAATTTTATTGAATATTGAATTTTGAAAAACAACATCCGAATTTGAAATCGCAATTGAGTTCATAAGAAGAAAATAACGCCCGAATGGTTTGGAAATAAAACCCGAAAGAAAATTAATATTACGCTCGTAATTTTCAGCAGATTTTCGGGCTATATTTCCAAATTTTTCGGGTATAATTTCCGTGGTCCAGATTCAATGCAAGATTATCGAAATATAAAAGAATAGATTTTAATAGTAAATTGATTTTACGCTGTCTGCAAAGATTTCCTTAATTCTATTGGGTTTTGATGTTATTCCATGAACAAGGGGTACATGGACATTATGCCCGGATGTGACCTTTTACGGAATGTTGTTTTTTACCTTCCGTACAAGGGCAAACCATTTTATCATAACGAATTTGAAATTTTTTAACATTTCGATAAACAAAAATTCGGACGTTTTTCCACATTTTAATTTGGCAAAAATACCCGACGATTTTATATTGCCACAATATGTTAGTTTATTAACACGTGCGGAACATATATAGGGTGTGGCAAAAAGCTTGCGTATTCCAGAAAATTTTACACGGGTGTGACAAATAATCAAAACTTCGAGTTTAAGTCTTCGAAAGCTTTAATTAAAGTTTTGTAGTCGAAAACCCGACCAAACTACAAATTCGACCAGTTTTGTAATTTATACCAGTTTTTCTTTTTGACCAGAGTGCATATTCCAGACCGTTTTAATGTGGTGTAACATATATGTATATACTAAAAAGTAAACAGATTGCATAATCCAGACCAGTTAACACGAGTGTGTCATAAATAAACATAAATTCAAGCTTAAGTCTTAAAAGGCTTTAATTAAAGTTTCGTAAGCGAAAATTCGATCAAAGTACAAGTACGACCAGTTTTATAATGTCGACCAGTTTTTCGACCAGATTGTATATTTCAGACCAATCTGCACGGGTGTCGCATATATACCATATTATAAAACACTACCATTTCATGTACCTTTTTATTATTTATAATATTTTTATAAGCTCGAAAGCATGTCGTAAACCAAAAAAAAAATTATTTGTTATCATGAGTACCGTTTTCAAACCAACATATTTGAAACAAAATAAAAAAAGTTTTCTTTCTTTTTTATATAAAACAAAAAAAAAATTAATTGTTTTAAAAATTTGAATTGCGTACGCAAAGTGTAGTTTAAGCTCTTAAATAAGTGTATATACGCCAAAAATATTAAAGGTGCATTTCATATACAACAAGAATTGATTTTTATATACCAAAAATTATTAAAAGTGTAATTTTATACACCAAAGCGGTGATTTGATACACTATAAAATAGTGGATTTTATGCACTTAAAGAAGTGTATATCATATTCCATAAAGTGTTCTATAATTTGTCTAAAAAGTGTGAAAAATATACCAACAAAAAATAGTGCACAACTTTTAAGCGCATTTTGTACACTAGAGTTAATGTAATTTATACACTAGAAACTGTATATTTTATACACCATAAAGTAGTGTATTTGATGTACTTAAAAAGGTCTAAAAAGTGTACAAAATTACCTAAAAGAAGTAGTAAAAAATGCCTATTGTGACACAATAACTATTCAAGAACGCAATTAATAAAAATGCGAACTACACGCTATTACTTCAAAAATGTTTTATTTCCAACAGTTTGGCAGTATTTAATTCAAACACTTTTTTTTTATTTGAACATTTTATTGTAATAACATTTTATTTTCTTCTCTCTTGTAGTTACTGTAGCATGACTTTCATTGTGGATCAACTATTTCCACCCACCAAAACTGTCGATGAAGGCTCCATTGAGTTTACAAACTTTAACTATTGGCGCGATCCTATACCCGAATTGGACTTGGAACTGGATACTACTGCTACAGCAGTTGCTGCTACTACTAGCGCCACCAACAGCAGCAGCAGCAGCTTAGAAACTCCAGCTAATCTATCAAAAAATTCAAATATTAATTCATCGCTTACCAAAGCTTTAGGCACCATTCCAGAGAATTAAATTCACATATACAAGCAAGAAAACACTTACCATAGCAACTCTTTAATTACAAAAAAAAAAAAAAAGAAACAACCAAGATTAAATATTATTTATTGTTTATTTTTAAGTTTATTTAGGAGCTAAACAAATTTACATAAAATGTAAAAGAATGCAAAAAAACATAAAAAACAAAAGAAAACAAAATCAAAATCGACCCACATAAAAACAATACCAAAAACTAAAACTTATTTATATATAAACTCATTATTATAGAACGTATTGAAATAAATAATAAAAAAAATAATTTCAAAGAAAATCACTATTCGAAAAAAAAAATAAATTATAATAATCATTTAAAGGCTCAAGCTTTGCAAAAGATAACTTTGGAGGCTGCAGTAGAGAATAAAACTAAAATAGGTTTAATGTTCTCAAAAGCTTACAGTGACGATGAAGAAGATGACATTGACAGATAAACTAAATTGAAATTGTGTAAAACTAGTATTTTTGAATTAAAAAAAAAAAACAATATTAATACAAATAAACTTGCCCCAGTTGTAGTTTGCGCTTTGAAAATGCAGAACTAAAACTAACTTCTATTGAAAAAAAATTGTAAACTCTTGTTATATACTGAGCACTAAATACTCTCATAATTAGGTTAGAACTCAAATAATCTACACACACACCTTGAACAAGAGTAACATTTAAAATGCTGTCAGTTTTCAACTTTGATAAATGTTACATAAATAAAAATAAGTTCGTATATTATTGGCTTAAGGCACAGTTTCCATAATCAGCCCAATCATGAAAACTAACAAAAATATTCCCCTACCCTTTTATTTACATGATAGGTATGTTTCCGTTCTAACTTCAAGTAAAGTTCGAGTAAAGTTGAAGCTGTGATCTTAAGGTGAATTCTCACTGACCACATTCGGAAAGTTTTTTGCGACCGCTCTATTTGCTCTTCGCTCTTATTGCTCTTAAAAAGAGAATCAGTCCTATTATGAATTCAATTTTCATTTTTTTAGACAGGGGCATGGCCGTAGCCAGAACTTTGTTCAGGGGGTCAGGGGAAGAAGAAATATTTTTTACATGGTAATGATAAATAAATAAAAAATGTGTCAGCCGTAATTTATAATAAAAAAATAAATTAAGCTTTAATAAATTCCATGCTTTTTCGAAAAATGTTTCGAATTTCTTAATTTAATATTAAAATTTTTAGTTTTTAGTTATGTGTTTATATAACTCCAATAATTTTTCAATTATTAAAGGTTATATTTTATCGAGCTCAAGGTCAATGTTGCTTTCCGGAGAAAACAACTGAAGGAATAACAACTAACAACAACAATACCCTTTATATAGAGTATCAATCACCTAGCAGACTAGACAGCTGTTTCGTTGGCCGCTACGCCAACTCATCAGTAGCCATTTATCGTGATTCTTGTTGTGATCCACTAAGCTCTTAATTTTCTACTTGTTTCACGAATGCAATTAGTAAATTACCCTGAATTGCGATCGACTGTGAAATAGAAGAGCAACAACAACTAGCACAACAAAATCTTTGAGTATTTAGAAAAGCTTTGATCTATCTTCGAATAATAGAACATACTTTCCCTGAAAGTATGCTTCACAAATTAGAAGAACTTTAAGCTGCTTTCATATCATTTGTATTCTCGTACCGCAAACACATAACTTAAAACTTATGAAAGAAGGTCGTAATTAATTTACAAATAAAATATATTTTTAGTTTTTGAATATTCAGGGGGAGGAGGAACTGCCCTCCTCGCTCTACTCTCGCTACGCCCATGAACAGGGGCATATGCAATTAAAGATTTGCAATGATGAATGCAAATATTTGTGTTAACATTTTTAAAAATTCCGTTCACCTTGTTAAAAATACGAAAATTCACTTATTTTTTTTTTAATGCGGCCGAAATTTTATTCACAATAGGGGTGAATGTGGCAATTTTGATTCACTGACACAAGGTTAATTTATATAGCTGTCAGAATGAATGAATGAAAGGAAACTTTGACTGTTCGAAAAAGTTGAAAAAGAGTAATTTTCTCTCAAGTGACTCAACCTATATTAATCAACCCTGTTAAACATACACCAAGTTTGCTGTTTAAGAAATATTGCCCTCATAATGTTTCCTCAATATGAAACCACTAGAAATTTCAAAAACTTAAGAAACAATTCTGGCAACTCCACTCAAGAAGATTCCGCAAAAAAATTAAAATTTATTTAATCAAGTCCAGAGCGTACAACAAACTCTTGTTAGTCTCATGGTAGAATAAAAGAAGGTAGATGAATTTCGTATTTCGAGCTCTTTCTCATGGCCAAAATTGTCGAAATCAATACAAATCCATGGTACAATGACAAGAAGGTAACATCGTGGCTGATTGTACTCTCTTAGCTAACATTATTGTCAAAATCAATACAAATATTTTTCTGGAGTCCAACTGAGTCTCCGCGTAGTGTTATTTTGTTTTTTTTTTTACAGTTATGGTAGTCGGCTCTCAGCTGTGCGATTACCTTAATTTATTCTAGCATGTTCAATCACTTTATTCTTTTAATTTTTCAAATTAAATCAAATTCATTTCAAATTCTGTCAAATTCATTTCGATAGTTACGGCAGTCTGCTTCTCCGAAATGCATCTCATCTACGTTCTCTTATTCTACAATGGTTACTCTCACATTGTGTGGGGAGAGAGATTGAGCACAAAAACTTCATATAAAAAAGACTAACTCAACATGGTCAGTGAATCCACCTTTACACCCTAGCCACACGTGCCAGTTCGAAGACAGTAACAGTTCGAAAAACTCAATACACTCTCACTTTGGACTGGCAGTCCACTGGCAACAACTTTTACTGAGACAGTGAATTTTGACAACCGCAGCCAGTGCGAAATCGAAGTAAGGAAAACAGTGTTGTATTTTTCCCCTAAAATATTCGTACTTTAAATATGCACTTTTCTTTCATGTCTTGTAGTGAAATATATGCAATTATTTTAATGTCCTTTATTTGATACATAAAATATCATATGAATAAGTTGCATTTCATTTTAAAAAATATTAATAAACACATTTTACAACATAATTAGTTACCCATTTTTATCCCGTTTAAGTTTGGTGCTGTGTTGGCATATAAAGCATCACTGAATAAAAGCAAACGGAATAAAAAAGTGCTCGAACCTTTGGCTTTGACGACATTTCTCAAATGAACATTTACTGTCATGTGTGGCCGCAGCCTAATTTGTTGATTATTTCGGAATATTTTCGAAGTAAATACATATTCTTTATTGGCATGCCAGTACTATCACGTGTGGCTGCAGCGTTAGAGAGATATGAGAGAATTCTAAAAAAATACGAAACCAACTTTAAGCAAAGTTTCAAGCACAACAGCTGTATACAAGAATGATAGAATTTAAAGCTTGCGTCGATAGAGTACAAAAAATTTTTGTTCTGCGCACAATGTCATAATATCAACGCTATTTTGTCGAGCGAAAGTAACGGACACGCGCAAAGCGCGATCTCTTAAGGCGGATTCACTAACCAACTTCAGCAAGTTTTTGCTAAAATTAAAAAATAATGTTAATCAAGTTAAAGAACGTGCAGCTCTCACTGAGCGGAAAGGGAGAATAGAGCGCAAAAACTTCATATAAGAAAACTTTCTTTCTTCTGTTTTCTATTAAAAACAGTTTCTTTAAAAAAACGGTTTTCTTTAAAAACCGGTATTGCGCGAATTGTTTTCAGCTTTGAAACGTAGTAAACATAATTTGTCGGTTGCTTGGAACTAATTGGATTAAAGAGAAGCTCACTCAAATTCTTTTGCCCGCGAAAACAACAGATTTTGTCGGTGTCGATAGTGGAGCATGCAACTTTCAATTTACTTGAAGTGAGTACGGAAACATACCAAATATCTACTTCGTTCAAAACTACATGTTCGGAAACTTTGCGATATGGACGGCAATGAATAATTTATTTGGGAGATATGTTTCATGGTTGGGTCTAATATACTTAATACACTTAAGTAAGAGGTATACACAGTCCACTTCATAAACTTTTTGTATGTACAAAAAAAAAAAACAAAATATTTTAAGCTAAACAACATTAATTGTAATTTGCTAAAACTAGATCATATTAAAATATAGCTTATGCTAACATATATTTGCGCTTAATCTTGGAAATTTGTGACAAAATTGTGATAATTTGATCACATTTTTGCGTTTAAATAAATAAGCTTTTGCTCAAATATATTTCATTCCCATATTAACAACAAACGAAACTATTTTTTTATTATAAAAGATGCATTTAATTTCATAAGATTTAATTTTGTTCTTAACTATTTTTTTTTTTTTTGTTATAATTATTTTCAATTCAAACTTATTAAAATTGAATTACTTATTATTTGTATTAACGACTATAGTTTAATTTGGTACATTCTGAAAATTCTTGATTTATAATTTAATGTTTTACATTGTATTTTATTGAGCTGTTTAACTTTTATTTTGAACTTTTGTAGGCTTTGGCCGTAATAAAGTAAAATTCAATTTTTAATATTAATATTTTTTATTGAATTTTAATTTATTACGGCCAAAGCCTACACAAGTTTAATAAAAATTAAAGAAGGTCGACAACAGATAAAATTAGTTTAGCTTTTCTATATGTGATCGATTTATGTAAGAGCTGTTAATAATAAAAAAATTTAATTTAATTTTAATTTAAAGAAATTTTAATAATATTCATATTATTCATCTTAAGTTTGTAAACAGCTTTACGACACGACAAAAGAGAGAAATATAGTCATATCGATGGCTACTTGATTATTTTGAAAGCGACGCAACAAAAAGCTTTCCCACACGCAAAGCCAAATTGTTAAATGAACTAAGCTTTTGGCATGCTCTCAAAATAGATTCTTTCAAAATAGAAATAATTCTATACCGACGACATCAAAAAGAGCGACTATGTCGTTGAGAAATATTCACCAAACTCACCTCCATTTTAAAAAAAATCGACAGATGGCGTCAAATTCGTTACGCCATCTGTCAAATTTGTTTTACGTGTATTTTTTACGTATGTGAGTTTAGTGAATATGTCTCAATGACTTTGTTGCTGTCGTCGATATAGAATATTTTCTACTAGAGTACGCGAGTGGTGGTCGAAACTCGACCTTTTCACCATACCACTCCCGAGCGACACCGGGTATTCCAGCTAGCATTGTTTTTTAAAAACTATTCGGTGCACTCCTTCTTCCTTCTCTGATTAGTTAAAAAAAAAAAAAATCATAAAAATCGATTGAGAAACACCCTGGATACCATACCACCCCGAGCAATTTATTTAAAAATTTGTCGGTGCTTATCCCTACTCTGATTTATTTAAAAAAACATCATCAAAATCGGTTGCGAAACACAGAAGAAAATGGTACTGAACTGTTTTTCTTAGCCTATTTATATATAGATTTTGACAGACGACAAATATTGCATCTTTTTTTATTGCTTATTTAAAAAAACGTCATACAAGATCGGTTGCGAAACACAGAAGAAAATGGTACCGAACTGTTTTTCTTAGCCTATTTATATATAGATTTTGGCAGACGACAAATATTGCATCTTTTTTCATTGCTTATGCCGTGGTCATGCTAGACAATCATGTTTGGTGAGTTTTTTGTTAGTGTTAATGTTTTACGCATAAGAGAGAAAAGCTTATTTCTAATTTTATGCGTAAAACACTAACAACAGAAAAGCTCACTAGCAGAACATGTTTGCCTAGCATAACTAAACTCAAAAGATTTCTTTATGTAAAATTTTGGCTCCACATGTGAGAAAGCTGTTTCTTGTGTCGCTTTCAAAACAATCAAGTAGCCGTCGATATGACTACATTTCTCTCTTTTTTATCGTGTCGTTGTTAAGTCGTCTATGTGGTCCATGCATTAAGGTTAGTTGAGTAATTTATTTCTCTTTATTTTATTTGTATTTATTTCAACTGAGTAAATATTAAACATTGGTTTTATTTAATTTCAGTTAAGAACAATTGAAGCTTTGCTTATGTAAGCATTACGTTCAAGTTTAACCTAAATTTTGCCTCACTCTATGTACACATAATAATATGTAGAAATTTGTAACTTTCTTTTTAACTATTTTTGTCAGTTTGAAACAAAATTGTCATCACAGTACAACATTTTTGAGTTTTAATAAATAAGCTTTTGTTAAAACATACTTTATTCCCATATTTGCAACAAACAGAATTATTTCTTTATAAAAGATGCATTTTATTTTATAAGCTTAAATTATTTCTAAACTATATTTTTTTAATTATTGTTAAATTGAATTAAAAGCTTAATTATTTATATTTATCACTATAGCTTAATTTTGTGTATTTTGAAAGTTATTGATTAAAAATGTAGTTTCACTTGTTTCACAACTTGTTGAGTTGACTTTAGTGTAAAGCTTTCTTATTGTTTATTCATTTGTACTGAAGAATTATTGACCATGGTTTTATTTAATTTTAATCAATAACATTTAAAGCTTTCCTTAAGGAGGGACACGACATTCGCGGCAGAGAAAACAGAGCTTGTTTTAAAAAATCATAACTCAGTCAAAAACAAACATTTTTCCAAAATTTATTATTGTAGCGAATTGAACAAATTACAAAAAAAAAAAAAAAATACAAAAAAAAATATTTTTCACTCCAACATGGTTTTATAGAGCTCCAAACTGACGGCAGAGAAAAAAAATGGGGCCTCTTGGTTGCAGCGCTGGGAGTTGCAAAAATTGTCCGATCTGGAAAAAATTACTTTTTTAAATCTTAACAAAATTGTTTATAGCTTTTTTTTTAATTTTTTTTTTTATTTTTAACACGAGCTTTTTTTTAATTTTTTTTTCAATTTTTGGTGATGTTCCAAATTTGAAAGTGTGTTTTTTTCGAAAAAAATATTGACTTTAAAAATTCATAAAAAATCGAAAAAAAAAATTTGAAAAAAAGCTCGTGTCATACGATAGCGAATTTAAAAAAATACAAAAAAAAAGAAAATTTCGTCAAAAAATGAACACGCTAGTGCCGCAACCAGTACGAAAAACATGGTTTCGAGATAAACGCGTTCAAAGTTTGTGAACAACGAAAAAAAAGGTTACCTTCAATCTGTCATGCCTGCTTCGTGCTGTATGCCTTCGTTATCTTGTGTTGTGCTGTTTCTTATAGTTTTTTGCAATCGTTTAGCAATTCGGGCTTCTTTTGAAGCTTCATATGCCTTCACTCTGGCGCATTTGAAACGATTTGCATCATTTCCTTTGGAAAAATTCAATGCTGTAGCTCCTATGGTGATACCAAGTAGTTGAAACATTTGCAAATAACTAAAACCCACCCTTCAAGTAGGTACGAAATAACAACCACCAAAAGTCAGGTAGCAAGTTAAACAAGTATGTATATACCAGCTGCCGTACGTAGGTAGCGCAAAAATTAAAAATGCGCTCTCACTAATCCGGCTGTAACTTTTGAACCCGTAGGAATTTTTCCATGAAATTTTTTTTCTTAGAATCTTAAGAATATTTAATAAAATAAAAAATTAAAAAAAAAAATTATTTCAAAAAACTGCCAATGTCATGTCCCCCCTTAAATAAGCATTACATTCAAATTTAACCTAACTTTTGCCTCACTCTAATATATGTAGAAATTTGTGACTTTCAATGGAGGAAGCTTGCTTAATTAAATAATATTTTTAAGTTAAATAAGACTTCAAAAATATTGTACATTTAATTTTGGTCATTGGCAGTTAATTAGAAAATATAATCAATGTTTATCCTTAAAAATTGCTGTCATTCATAATTAAATTATGACTTTTATAAGGTAAAGGTTTTGTCATTCATATATTTGACTATGACAGTCGTATAACTAAATCTGCACCACTTGTATAATTTAATTATAAACAAACTTATTATATTTTATTGTATCTTATAATCAATTATATATATTAGACTGTTTTCGACTATGATTTATATGGAAAATATTTATTTTAAGCAAATATATTCAAAGCTTTAGTAAATATAGCTGACGCTATTACAGATTTAAAAAAAAAAAAAATATTTTCATTTCAAAGACTGTTTGTTAAAACTAAAGCCTAATGTAAATCATTAATAATCTAAACGAAATCGTTATAGAAATTCTACGAAACTAAAAAAAAAAAATAAATTATGTGACTTTTAGTTATGACTCATTTAAAGTAGCAATACAAATTTGTTGCTATTTTTTAACTCTAGAATACTAACCTACGTAAAATTTACTCCTAACGATTGAAATAATTTATAGTGATATAAGGTTAGTATTCTAGTGTTAATTGATTTTTTAAGTATACGACTAAATTAGTTATCTCTTAGTATGTGAAATTTTTTGAGTTGACTTTTAATTAAATTAAATTCATTTGTTAAAATATGAAATTTTAAGATATTATTTAAAAAAAAAAAAAATCCATATACTTAGTTTATTTTTTTATACTTTTTTATGTATTATATGTATCATGTGATATTTCTTTTAAGCGAAGAAATTCTTTCATAATAATTTTTGTCTTAATACAAAACTAGGTTATACTTTTATGCATTTCAATATAAACATGTGTGGTATACGTATTATATAATCAATAAAAATTATAAATTAAAGATTGCCTGGTTATGGTTACAAACATTTATAAGAAATTGCAAAGTTTAAGAAAAAAAAAAAAGACTAAATAATATTCAGCTTAATAATTATTTGCTTATTCCGCTACGGAAAAAATAATTAAAACGGATATTTCTACTAAACTATGATAAACAAAAAATATACCCATACAATTATTCAAAAATAAAACATAAATATTAGCTTGAGTTACTTTCAGACGTTTGTTTTATTTAACCTTATCAATTAGATTGTTCGTTCTATTTTAAATTATTCGAAAGGATGATATTGTTTGTATTTTAATATTTGGCTATTCCAGAATTTTATTATAAAATCGTTTGTATTTTGAGCTCCCATACATATATTTTAGTCAATTGTTATTCTCAAATTCTATTTAGATTTACTTGGGTAAACGATTTTTCTTAAAGAGTGAGTGGCAGGGCCTAGCAGACATACGTCAAAATATAAAGGCTAAAATCACTCCTATCACGAATTATTTTTCACGCGGATTCGGAAAAGGGAGTTTCCGTTTTTCGGAGACAGCTCCAAAACTTTTTGGAAACTTAATGCAAATTTGTTCGTTACCCGTCAATATTCATGTTTGTAATGACAAAAAATGTGATGTCTTGGATCTGCTATCTTTAAAACGGAAACTCCCTTTTCCGATTCCGCATGAAAAATTATTCATAATAGGGTTGAATGTAAGGGGGCCTACGATCTCTTTAACATCATCATGGAGGGGATCGTACGAAAGGCCGGTGTGCATCGTAATGGCACCATTTTCTACAAAGGCGTCCAGCTCCTTGCGTACGCTGATGATATTGATATTGTCGGCAGAACCAAGAGAGATGTTACCGCTGCTTTCGCCGCTATCGAAAAGGAATCAGCAAAGGGATTCGAAAAGGAATCACCTTCACATGGCAACGTGTCTGACCGCCTCAACCTGGCGAGGCCAGCATTATCCATGTCGAAATCGTCTCAAGTCGACTCAAACCTCCAAGTGGTGTTCCCGGGGCAACGGCAAACTGGCATCTGTCAGTTTGACGGCTAATTTGAGCGGCGGGTCGATCCATAGACCTTAAACATGGAATGTGCGCAGGGTTTGGGTCCCGCCACATTACTACTGCCCAATGAAAACTAAACCAGCCTCGGATAAGAACCCCAATTACGTTGACGACCACCGCAAACGAAAAACGGACAATGATTTACGGATATGCACCTGGAATGTCCGAACCCTTTATAGGGAAGGTGCCATTATCCAACTGGCGGAAGCCCTCAAAACAATACAATCTGACATCACCGCCATCCAGGAAATGCGATGGAAAGGGCAAGGCTGCTCTAAACAAGCACACTGCGATATCTACTACAGCTGCCATGCGGAGAAGCGCGAATTCGGATGTGGATTCGTTGTTAGCCGGAAACTACGCCACCTTGTTTCCCGGTTCACACCTGTGAACGAAAGATTGGCCACGATCCGCATCAAGGCAAAATTTTTCTACATAAGCCTTATTTGCGCGCACGCCCCGACGGAGGAAAAGGACGAAGCCGTCAAGGACGCTTTCTACGCTAGTCTTGAGGACGTATATGACCACCTTCCGGTTCATGACGTGAAAATAGTCCTCGGCGATTTTAATGCGAAAGTCGGAAGGGAAGGCATCTTTGGCCCCACTGTCGGTCAGTTCAGTCTTCACGAGACCTCTGCGAACAACGGTCTAAGACTGATCGACTTCGCCGCGGCACGAAACATGGTAGTTAGTAGCACCAGATTTAAGCACCTCGACATCCACAAGGCCACCTGGCTGTCCCCTGATCAAAAAACGCGAAACCAAATTGATCATATTATAATCGACGGAAGGCATGCCACTAGTGTTCTAGATGTGCGTACATTTCGGGGGGTCAACATTGACTCCGACCATTATCTTGTTGCAGCCAAGATCCGCATGCGATTATGCAATGCAAAGAACATACGCACAGGAATGCAACGAAAGCTAGATGTCGCTAAGCTGCAATTACAACGGACTGCCGAGGCCTACTCCGCTCAACTCTCGGTTAAGCTCAACCAACCAACCTCTGGACTCGACGACGCCGGTGGACTTTGGGCGCATATATCCCACTCCATGCGCGCTGTCGCTGAAGAAATCATTGGTTTCCGGCGCCCGCAACCTCGGAACCAATGGTACGATCAGGAGTGTCGCATCGCGACTGCAGTAAAAAACGCCGCATACAGAAAAACGCTGCAGTCAGCTGCAACGCTATCCCGTGCGAGAAAACTACCGCGAAAAGAGGAAGGAAGAGAGGCGCCTTTTCAGACGCAAGAAAAGAGAGCAGGAAAAGCGTGAGCGTGAGGAACTAGAGGTATACCAGGGCAAGAAGGATGCACGAAAATTCTATCAACAGGTTAAGCGTCTAACCCAAGGTTTCAAGCCCGGAGCATCCACTTGCAGAGACGAAAATGGAGATCTGAATACGGATACACAGTGTGTGCTTAGATTGTGGAGACAGCACTTCTCCAATTTACTTACTGGCGACGATTCCACCAATGCCGCCCATGGAGAGCGCAGTGCAGTGCCACCAATCGACGATGACGGAGTGGAAGTATCACGACCTAGCCATGAAGAGGTTCGAGTTGCTATCCAACGACTCAAAAACAATAAAGCAGCGGGTGCTGACGGCCTGTCAGCTGAATTGTTTAAAACCGGCGGCGATGAATTGATAAGGCGCATGCATCAGCTCATCAGCAAAATATGGCTAGCAGAAAGCATGCCCGACGATTGGAACCTCAGTGTACTGTGCCCTATACTTAAGAAAGGAGACCCTACAATCTGCGCTAGTTATAGAGGTATTAGTCTTATTTCCATCGCATATAAGGTTCTCTCAAGCGTACTGTGTGAAAGATTAAAGCCGATTACAAAAACACTGATTGGACCTTATCAGTGTGGCTTTCGACCTGGTAAGTCCACCATAGACCAGATTTTCACGCTACGACAAATCCTGGAGAAAACCCACGAAAATCAAATTGACACACACCATCTCTTTGTCGATTTTAAAGCTGCGTTCGATAGCCCGAGAAAGGATTGCCTATACGCAACAATGTCTGAGTTCGGTATACCTGCAAAGCTGATTAGACTTTGCAGAATGACGTTGAGCAACACACGCAGCTCCGTCAAGGTAGGAAATGACCTCTCCGAAACCTTCAATACCGAAAGAGGTTTCAGGCAAGGCGATCCACTGTCTTGCGATCTCTTCAACATCATCATGGAGGGGATCGTACGAAAGGCCGGTGTGCATCGTAATGGCACCATTTTCTATAAAGGTGTCCACCTCCTTGCGTACGCTGATGATATTGATATTGTTGGCAGAACCAAGAGAGATGTTACCGCTGCTTTCGCCGCTATCGAAAAGGAATCAGCAAAAGTGGGTTTGACGATAAATGAGGGTAAAACAAAGTATATGCTGTCTACAAACAAGGGAGCGCGGCGTTTAGACTCCCACGTTTCATCCGGTAGCTATAACTTTGAAGTAGTCAAGGAGTTCGTTTACCTTGGCACCGCCATGAACACTAACAACGAAATCAGCCTGGAGATAAAGCGAAGAACAATAATTGCTAATAGGTGCTACTACGGGCTCAGTAAGCAACTAAGTTCCAGAGCCCTCTCTCGATCGACAAAACTAACACTCTAGAAGACGCTCGTTCTACCTGTGCTGCTTTATGGCGCTGAGGCATGGGTAGTTTCGCAAACTGACGCAGCCGCTCTGGGGGTGTTCGAGAAAAGAAAAGAAAAGTTCTTCGCAAAATCTTCGATCCTGTTTGAGTCGGCGATGACTATCGCATCCGAATGAACCACGAGCTGTATGAGCTCTACGGAGACATTGACGTAGTTCGGCGTATAGCTGTGCAGCGACTACGCTGGCTGGGTCATGTCCATCGTATGGACGACGAAGCTCCAGCGAAAAAGGTGCTCAAGGCGAGGGTCGCTGGTCAACGACGACGAGGGAGACCATGCCTCCGATGGATGGACCAGGCTGAGGAAGCCCTAACCGCGCTTGGTGTATCCGATTGGAGAAGGCGCGCGCAAAGCAGAGGCGCCTGGCGAGAGCTGATGAGGTCGGTCAAAATCCGGACACGGGTTGTCACGGCCATCTAAGTAAGTAAGTAAGATGCTAGAACAAGCTTTTTCAAAGTCTCAGAATATTTTTCGACTCCTAAAATGGCTTTATCAACAGGATAACGCTCCTATTCATACGGCACGCATCGTTACAAGCTGGATTAGTGAACAAATATGTTCAACTGTTGTCATGGCCTCCATATTTTTCGGATCAAAACATTATTGATAATATATGGGGTTGATAAGTTCGGAAAGTGTATGACTCCAGTCGACAATTTGAAGGCAAAGAGTCACTCATTTCTCTGCCATTAAAGTGGCTTGGAGTGAAATTTCTTTGAACTACTTGAAGCAACTTTATGATTTCATTCCAAATCGGATTTATGAAACTATCTTAAATAAAGAAGGTAGCACTCATTATTAAAAATTTGTGGAATAAAACAAAAAAAAAAATAAATTAAGATAAAAAAATATTTTCGATTCCATTTCTTCAAACTAATGAGATGAACCTTTTCTAATGACGCACCAAAAAGTGCATATTTTTGTATTGCCAAAGTTCAAACAACAACAGAAAATTAACGGCTCCTTTATGTACAATTTCTCTTTACCTAACTTTTTATAATAAAACACTTAAGAAAAAACAACAACAAAAAGTTTTCCCTTACTCTCATTTTAAGAGAAAAAAAAATGGTTTGTATTTCATTGAAGCAGTGAACCTATTCTGCTGACGCGGAGTGTATATGACATGAATAATGAGGTTTTTAAAGGTTTTACCTTACGTTTATGGGGAGTCGATGAAGATGGTGAAATAATTTTTGTTTCGATCCGCTTGCTATATTTAGAGATATTCAAGAAAAAACTGCAACACTAAGAAAAAAAATTTTTAAATTTCTTGTTCAAGGTTTAATAAGTTTTGTAAAAAAATTTTGAAATTTTTTTCAATATACATTTTTATAGCCAACCCTTTGACGAAAAAATTAGTGGTCGCACACATCCTTTACCTATTAGTTCAAGAGCTATATATGTTTTTATTTTGATCCACTTAATAGATTTCATGTTACTATTCAAAAAAGTTTGAAAAAAATGCAAGATATCCCTGTAGTAATTGGCACTAGTACAGAACTACAGATTTCACTAGTCCTAAGGTAACCAGTATTAGTTCCACTTCAACCTATTTTCTTTGCATTCAACTGGCGAATTTTACATGAACATGTCATAGGCAGGGGTCAATTGCTACCTTCTACATTACCATTCTACTAGTCACTTCACTAGCGCTACAGGTCCAGCCTATTCACTAGTCAGAAAGATAAAAAGCAAAAAACCGTAGGCATTGTGAAAGCAAACATCAGTTAATAAATTTATACTTTTTTCATCACAATATTTTTCTTCGAACTATATAGGGCATTGTTACATAACCAAGACGTCAGAAACGACCTGTCCCAATTCTACCACCAACATATGAAACCGACCGTTCACTTTTACATGGCGTTGTCATTGACAGGGACCAATTGCTGCCTGCTGCATCACCTTGGGCCGGTCCAGTAACCGGTCAAGCAGAGTAGATTGATGACCTGTTATGACGAAAAAGGTACCGGCTCAGAACTTACCATGTGATAGGTTCCCTAGGGATAGGGGCCTGACCCAATTCTGGCACCAACATATGAAACCAATCGGTCACTTTTACATGGCATTGCTATTGACAGGGACCAATTGCCACCTGTACCATCAACAAAAACAGATTTGTGACTTAACCTACTGAGATTCAACCCACAACTTTCAATATATTTATAAAATTACACAAAGCTTGCATTTTAGTAAAATATTAATTTAATTTAATATATATACGCAAATTCCATATGTTCAACGAAATTAAATAAAAAAAAATTCGAAAACAATGAGATTCAATGAATATTTTGCTTAACTTAAATTTTTTTAAATTATTTTATTTGGGTCATTCACTTGGTGCCAGTTGCTCACGTATAACAGGTCATTTGGTGCACGAGATACAACGCAAGAAGCTGAAGTATGCCATTGTTTCTGTTTGTATAGGAGGTGGTCAGGGCATCGCTTTGTTGCTGGAAGCTTCATAGGTTATTTGTATCTAGTACATGTGGCTTATTATTATTATATTATTTTGGTTTATTATATTATTTTGTGCATTTATCAAGTCTAAAAGTAATAAGATATTAAGCTTAAAGTCCAATCATGAAACTTTTCTCCCGAGGAATCAGAAAAGGCCAATTTTTTTTCACTCTCATGAATATTCACGGTTGATGAAAAAATTTGCATTGACAATTTCCAAAATGTTTTTGAACTGGGTATGAATAAAATTTATTTCGTATGAAATTTAAAGATTCAAATAATAAAGGAATAGAAAAAGTAATTTAATACCAAAAATTAAACATTATCGATATTGCCCATCACTTTGTTTGGGCAATTTGCATTCTGTGGCATGCAAATTTTTACTTTTCAATTTTTTTTCATACAATACGAATACAGCTTTAAGTTTTGGTCCCGTGCTGAGTAAAGTTAAATTTGTTCCGTAACAGGCACAAAAACCTGTTGCGTGAGGAGTTATATCAGACCGATCCTGTGATAGCTGTCCATTGGAGCTGTCACGAGACCAGTTATTTAAGGGCAATTGACTCTGCTTTCCCCGTAAAGCAATACAAGCTAGAACTTCACTGAACTGACCCTTTTATGCATTACCTTGGGTCAAAAAATGAGCTAGTTCGTATAGAACTAGTAAAAGAGCAATGAGAGAGCAAATAGAGAGAGAGGAGCAATTGGTTACTTTCGATACTGGCGGGATGTTTTTGCAGAATTTTTAATGTTTTGGTAATTCGTATATATTTGGAATATTGGTTCTTTTCTAAGCTACCAACTCACGCCCCAATGAATGACATAAAACTGTTGAAGCAAGTCCGCGGATAAAACACCGAAATTTAGAGGGATGCCTTCCCTGCCCATCCTCTGGCCTTACGTGGTATCTTAATGAGATGTTAGTTAGTTGGGTTAGCATTTTTCGACACTAGCTTTAGTGTGCGGAAAAAAAGCAGATGGTAGAGGCTCTAACAGTAGATCTCGAACACATGGGCATGTGAATCTTTCCAATAAGGATAAAAATGAACTTAATATTCACGATTTCAACACGCTACAAGCTAAAAAGTTCTTTTCGATACATAGCATCGCTCTCCATTTCTGAAGTACGGAACCCTAAGAGTAGACGCAAGATGCTTTTTATAAAAAGGAGCTTAAGAAAGTTCGAGGCCTGCCTCGAATATTATATTATATATACTTTATATAATATTTTATTAAATAAAAAGAGTAATGCATATATAATCATAAGGTAAGACCTTAAACAATCTCATGCCATCTTTTTCCACTCTTTTTTGAATTTATATCTTGAAATCTAGCATTTAGATCAAAATAAAAATATATATATGTTATATATCTCTTGAACTAATAGGTATAGGATGGTGTGCGATCACTCATTTTTGTCGTAAAAATGTTGGCTACAAAAATGGATCTTAAAAAAAATAATTTTAAAAATTTTTTACAAGACGTATTAAGTCTTGAACAAAGAAATTTTAAATATTTTTTTTGTAGTGTTGCAAGTTTTTCTTAACCCTGGATTGTTATGCTTCGTCGAATCGACGCAAAAAAAATGTCTATAAATAGGAGATTTGCGCGTTTGTCTGAAAGTATGTAAAATAAGCATAACCATCCAGGGTTAAATATCTCCAAATCTAACAAGCGGATCAAATTAAAAATTATTTCACATTCTTCAGCGACTTCATAAACGTAAGGTCACAACTTAAAACACCTTATTATTATTCAAGTCATATATGCTTATCAGGCTTATTATAGTTCAATGTATTTTAATAACGGGCTCAGCGCCACCTAACTTCTTTGGTCGAGTACTAAACATCAATATTTTCATACCAAATTTGAAAGGCTTGTTTTCGATACATAATCGAACATTTTTATCACTGTGCTCACAAAAAAAAGACACATCGTATGGGAAGGGGGGGGTGGTTTATTTTCACATTCTTAGGAGCTACAGGGTTAATTAATATTTCACGACTATGATTCACGTCATTGCTTCTAGCACAAAATCTAATTTACAGAAAACTTTTTTTGATAGCTCATACAAAGGCAATGAATTCACCTTTCTTACGATATATCAACAAAACCCACCGACTTAACCTTTACCGAGCTGTGCTCGTGTTAAGATGAAATCAATCGGTTGAAACTACTAAATTTCAACTTTCAGTGCAAATTTCTCCGAATTTTGCGTAATAAATGAAATTTTTTTTGTCATCAATTTTGCAATGTATTCAATTCATGTTTCAATGACACTAAAAACATAAACATATCTCAAAAAATAAAAAGGTTGGCTGCACCAAAAAAATTATATTTATTAGAAAATAATGATAAGTATAACTTTTTTAGTACATCCAACTTTTTTATTTTTAAAGATATGCTTATGTTTTTGGTGTCCTTGAAAAAAGAATTGAATGAATAGCAAAATTGATCGTAAAAACAAATTTCATTTATTACGCGAAATTCTGAGAAATTTGCACTGAAAGTAGAAATTTAAGTTGAAATTAAGTAGAATTATTAGATCATGCATAAAAAGATGTAAAATAATTGTTTTTTTTTAATGATTTTTAACCCATTTTGGTTCGCTAACAACGCGTTGGAATTTCGTACTGAAACTTTCAGACTTTGGCTGTGTGCCATTCAGAAACTTTTCACTCATGGTGGGAAAGAAGTTACTAAGTTGAATACAATTTCTGTCTGTATTCAAAAACTAAAGTAAAAATAAGGAAATCGATGAGAAAAATCGTCGTCATTTCGGCATGTCTAAATTGGGACTTAGTCCTAATTGGGACTTAGTCCGAAGTTAGTCCCAACTTAGACATGCCGATATGACGACGATTTCTCTCACCGATTTTCTTCTTTTTTCTTTTGTTTCGCTGTTTCGTCGTTCACTGGCTCTAGACACGCCGATTTTGCCGAACAATGTTTGCTTGCTGTTTCACTCTTTTTTTCATGTGCGTGAAATAGTAAGAACCAAGGTTGATTTCATGGCAGAATTATAAGGTAAGGTCATCACGGAGAGGAATGGAGTAGAAAGCAGAATAAAGCTACATTGATGTCAAAAGCAGCTGTTCATCGCGGATTTCTTTTTGCTCACGCTTCGCAGATGTTTTTAGGTTAAAACTGTTACAGGTTTTTTTTTTGCAATTTTAAGACTTCATTCACATTTTATAGTTTTTATTAAACTTTTTATATATTTTCACTCAAATTAGCACAAATTTAACACCCGCGACCGCACTGTTTGCAACTTGGAAACATAAAATATTTTCTTCATTTGCAATTTCTACGAAATTCGTCGTTTTGACATTAATGTTGCTTCTCATTATCCACTCTTCGTTGACGCGTGAGAGCACTTAGTATCATGGGCCTACCTTATCATTGTAATTTATAAGGTTGATTTATAAGGTTGTCGCAAGGGAGAGAGCGAGTACCCATAATTGTCAAATCGAAGTTGACAGCTCATAGAAAATCTGCAAGTGATCTCTTTTATCATCAGTTTTTCTTTCGTAGTCATTCGCAAAATTGGCTGGTTTTGACAATTATGGGTACTGAGAAGAGAGTGCGATTAGCCCTGCGACAACCTTATAAATCAACCTTGGTAAGAACTATAAATAGTCGCAAAATCGCTGGTACGAACGATTTTTTGGACGATTTTAATTTTCGCCTTCTCTACGGCTACTGCGTCCACAAACTAAAAATCGGTGAGAGGAATCGTCGTCATATCGGCATGTCTAACTTGGGACTAGCTTGGGACCATGATACAATGATAAGGTAGGCCCATGCATGGCAGAATTATAAGGTAAGGTCATCACGGAGAGGAATGGAGTAGAAAGCAGAATAAAGCTACATTGATGTCAAAATCAGCTGTTCATCGCGAATTTCTTTATGCTCACGTTTCGCAGTTGTGTTTAGGTTAAAACTGTTACAGGTTTTTTTTTTGCAATTTCAAGACTTCTTTCACATTTTATAGTTTTTATTACACTTTTTATATAATATTTGCACTCAAATTAGCACAAATTTAATACCCGCGACCGCACTGTTTGCAACTTGGAAACATAAAATATTTTCTTCATTTGCAATTTCTACGAAATTCGTCGTTTTGACATTAAAGTTGCTTCTCATTATCCACTCTTCGTTGACGCGTGAGAGCACTTAGTATCATGGGCCTACCTTATCATTGTATCATGGGCCCATGATACTAAATGCTCTCACGCGTCAACGAAGAGCGGATAATGAGAAGGAAGATGCTTGTCAGTTGATGGCTTGGCCATGCGATGTAGCACCAATTTAATTTCCTCCCATAAAGTTGCAAACATAAACATCCATAAAGTGCGGTCGCGTGTGTTAAATTTGTGATAATTTGAGTGAAAATATTATAACAGTGTAATAAAAACTATAAAATATGAAACTCTTAAAATTGCAAACAAATCTGTAACAAATTCTAACCTACAAACTGCGAACGTGAGTATAAAGAAATTTGCGATGAACAGCTGATTTTGACATCAATCTAGCTTTATTCTGCTTTCTACTCCATTCCTCTCCGTGATGAGCTTACCTTATAATTCTGCCATGCTTGGGACTCAAACATCGTTGCCGTAGCATACACGAGCAAGAGTAGAATGCGAGAGAGTCGCAGACAACTTCAAAAGAGCTGTGCATTATTATTGTTTTTGGTGCTTTCTCTGAATTTCTCTCTCAACAAAATTAATTTGCCACAGCGTCAGCGTTAAAAAAACTGTTAAACTGCTGCTTGCTTCATATGATAGATGGAAACATAATACAATAATTTACAAGGTAGCCTTGACAACTACCGTTTTTCTCACGAGTGGCGATCGGGAGTTGTCAAATCAATACGAAGTTAAACTTTTCATCTGTTTTGCTGCTTCTTCGTTTTCTCTTTTTCAATGTATTTTTGACAACTCCAAATCGCCAACAGAACTGTCACTCCTACCTTGTAAATCATTATACCATGGATGGAAAGACATTTATAATAGTTTATTTTGTTCAATACTTCTGTTCAAGCTATGGGTGGGTGCGTTCAGCAAAAAAAAAAAAACAAAAGAAACCCGATTATGATACGGCCGAATTTCGGCCACAGGCGATACTAGTTTTTGCAAAATTGTTGATATAACTGAAAATTAACAGAATTTTACGCAAATATTTTCCACTTCTGGTTGCTTTGCTGTCAGAAGCAAAAAGTTTTGACCCTCTTTATGACTTGATGCTTTTTTTTAATGAAAGGCGAAGAGTAAGTACTGCTTTTGCTTTTCTGCTCCGGACAACTACCTAAAACATTATTCTTTAAGGATCTTACCTATATTCGGCCAAGAGGTTATTCCGAAACATTAAATGCCATTTTGAATGGACACAATGCACAAACTTGAATGCATTTAAGTGTGTCTGCTAGCTCTTTTCGCAAAATTGTGAAGTTTATTCCAGCGAAGCATCATGGACCCCTTTTCCACACGGCAATTTTCCTTGCCGGCAAGTCGAGTTTTTGAGCGCTCGGAACGTGACGAGAGGGGACGAGTACAGACTTGCTCGTACCGGCAAGTTTTCTTTTGTGCTGTTCTTTCTTTGCTGTTTCGTTTTATTCTGATTCGTCAGTAAAGATGGCAGCACATTAGCGGACAAAGTTTTTATATAAAAAAACATTGATTGTAAATTAATGTTGTAATATTTCAATAATATGAACATTGAATAAAACAGTGAATGCATAAAAATTTAATAGTAACTATTAAAACTGCCTCAAATTTATTAATTTTTTATTAAATTGTTCTAGCGCTTCTCCAAAGTAAAATCAAAATTGCTCAAGAAATTGCTCAGAATTGCTGTGTGGAAACACAATTGGCAAGTTCAAAAGGGAATCGAAAACTTGCTGGCAAGAAAAATTGCCGTGTGGAGAGGGGACATGGATGGTCAATAGAGTATGAAGTGGTTTGCTATCGAGTAGCAAGTGGCTTTATGGGATTGCAGACAGTATGCAATATAGTTCTACACATTACGTAGAACTTCCTTTGCTGTTTTGTTGGGATTTCCATTATTTTTTAATTCTTTGTGCTTTTTTAATTTATAATTAACAAAAAAGTTTAGCTTTCATTAATTTCATTTTAGTTATTTTAAGCGCTAACTTACAAGTGTATTTTTTTTAATAATGCTTGTGTCAAAAATCCTATTGCCGATTGTCAAAATGTATACTAGCCCCTGAGGCTACATGATTTTTTCACAATCATATTCACTTCGCAAGTGCCAAATATTCTCAATCAGACTGTCAAAATTTTATCATCCGAGTGAAAAGTTTCCGAATAGCACACAGCCTTTGTTAAGAAAATTCCATAGCTTAAGATTTTCTCGATATACTATTTTTCGGTTACTAGGTGGTCGAAAAATCGACTAATGGCTCATTGTGTTTCTGATGGAAAAAATAACCATCACAAAATGATTTTATATCTGATTGGCAAAATAACGATCACCAAACTATTTTTATTTTTAATTGAAAAAATAACGATAAAAAATTAAATTATTTCTGATTGAAAAAATATCGATAAAAAAATAATTGCTATAAAATGATTGATTGGGAGCAATTCTCGTTATTTGCAGTTTCTGGTTTTAAGAAAACATTTGCCTCTAATTTTTTATTTTCTAGAGCCATGAATTCGAAATGTGTTTTTTTTTTAATCTTAACAAGCATGGTATCAGGGTACCACTTTTTTCCGTGCTTATTTTTTTCAGAAATTAAAAGAAAAGATCTCCAAAATGTTAACAAAATTTTGCCAGCGAAGGTGACGATCCAGCGAGGAGTGAAGCAAACGTTGTTTCTCGTTCTGTGCTAAAGCATGATTTATGTTTTACTTCTCATTGTCCCCTGCCTTCGCTCGATGTTCTTAAAATTTCCAATTTTCTTGAAATTTTGTTAAAATAACATTTAGAGGTCTGCTTATGTTTTTGATCATTATTTTAAAAATTACAAAATTAAATTCTCTGTTTACCATCCTCTTTAAATGTGACCCACTCTAAAGTTTTTCATACACTTTTGTCAACTGGATAATCCTGTTGGCTTCACTCCTTTCTTCATTTGGTAATCACGATCGTTCTAGCACTTTGAAAGTCTTCTGGAACAACTTAAATCGCATTGTCAATTCATTTTATAGTCCCACATTTACTGACTTTCAACCACTCGCCGAATTGCTACAACATTACTGGAAATCTACTCTTATTTTATTACTTAAGATTATTAAGATTATTTTATTGTTTAAAAAAAAGTATACCAAGTGGTCACTTACAGTTCTATTATTTATTTTTTATTTTTTTTTTTATTATTTGTTTTTGTGTGTATGAAACACATTTTATCGCTTCCAAAATCTAGAAACTTCAAATTGTTTCTGCTTAAGCCCAGCAACATCAGCTAAGTTTGGCGCGGTCAAGTGCCATCACGTCAATTGAATGAACGACCACCGACCAGACAACCAGTCAGCCGGCCGGTACACTATAAGTTAAAATTTGCAAACAATAAAAAGAAATAAAATAAAAAAAAAGGCTACAGCGTTCAAACAATAAAAAATAAAATAAATTATAAAGAAAATAAACAATGAATAGACTGGGGACATTAATGCGGATTAAATTCGTGTTCGAGTGGAAAACTACTGTGCGTTAATCATATTAATTGAATCAGAATCAAAAGCAATACATTCGCTCTGCTGGAATACACTCGACTGGAATAACGTCAAAAAAAAAAAAAACCATGGAACTACATTTTTATTATTGTTATCACTGTGGCGATTCATACTTTTTTATATATTATTAATATCTTTTGAGGAATTTTTACGCTTTAATGTTATTGAAGCATGATATTTCCAGACTAAATAAATATACATTGATATCCGTTACCTGTTTTGTAAAAATATGTTTGTAAGAAAACAATTGAAACAACAAAAAATCACAGAAATTTATACGCTTTTGATGGAGTAATACCAAGAATTGACTGTAATCGGATTATAATTAGATTCTTTGAAATGTGAGTTAAAAGACAAGTGATTAGACGACACTTTTTATAATACAACGTTAAACAAATTCAGAGAAAAGTTAATGTAAAAAAATATGAACAATAGAGATATCTGTTATCTTGTAAAGAATTCGCTAGAGATTTATGGACTCGTTTAGATGAGAGTTAATTTAACTTTTTTAAATAACTCTTCTATACCATTTCTAATTGTAGTTCAGAAAACATAAATTTAAATTCAGAAAAGAAAAGAGCAATTGAAATTCCGAATTCCATTACAAATTCAAAACAGATCAATTGAAATTCAGATATATATAATTGAAATTCAGATATATATAAAACACAAATTAAAATTCGGAAAAGAACGATTGAAATTCCGAATTCCATTAGAAATTCAAAAAAGAACAATTGAAGTTCAGATATTCCATTTGAAATTTAAAAAATCAATTAGAGTTCAGTAATTCCATTTGAAATTTAGAAAATATAAATTGAAATTCTGAAAAATTCAATTGAAATTCAGAAATTCCATTTGAAATTCAGTAAAGATCAATTGAAATTTAGAATTCCATTTCATATTCATTTCGTAAGATCCATTTAAATTCAGAAGTTCTATTTGAAATTCAAAAATATCAAATGAAATTCAGAAATTCCATGTACACTTTGGAAGGGATCAATTGTTATTCAGAAATTCCATTTGAAATTCAGAAGAAATGAATTGAAATTCAGAAAAAAATCATTGAAGTTCAGAGAAAAATACATTTAAAATTTCAAATTCACCATGTTTCTCAATTTCCATTATCATTACCATTACCACCATCATTATCATTACCATTACGTTTACCATATTTTCATCATTTGGTTTTTTATTTTTAATTATAATGATGATTTTACATACATATAAATCTAAACTATTTAAAAAATTGTAACAAGTAAAAATCATACTTTTAATTAACCGCTATAATTTCCATAGGTTTCAGTGCTGGTTTGGGATCATTAATCATTAAGTTATAAGGTAACTTTTTAAATATTTTTAAATATCAATTTATTTGTTCTGAATTTCAAATTTGATGTTTTCTGAATTTCAATTGATCTTTTCTGAATTTCAAATGAAATTTCTGAATTTCAATTGATCTTCTGAATTTTAATTAAAACTTCTGAATACTAATAGATATTTTCTGAATTTCAAATGAAATTCTGAATTTCAATAGGTCTTTTCTGAATTTTGATATTATTTTTTTAATTTAAATTGCTTTTTTTTAAATTTCAATTGTTATTTTCTGAATTTCAAATGGAATTCTGAATTTCAATAGATCTTTTCTGAACTGCAAATGAAATTTCTGAAATTCAGTTGATCTTTTCTGAATAACATCTACTGGGGGCAAAAAATATCGGGATATTTGAACTACAATTTTTTGGGGGTTCCGATAGGGCAAATGTTTTTATTTTCAAGGTGGCAATACTGTCACTGACATTTGTGCCAAATTACACATCAAAATATTCATTACAAGGTTGATTTATAAGGTTGTCGCAAGGGAGAGAGCGAGTACACATAATTGTCAAATCGAAGTTGACAGTTTATAGAAAATCTGCAAGTGCACTCTTTTATCATCCGTTTTTCTTTCGTAGTCTTTCGCAAAATTGGCTGGTTTTGACAATTATGGGTACTGAGAAGAGAGTGCGATCAGCCCTGCGACAACCTTATAAATCAACCTCGATTCATTAGTGTTTGAGTTAAGGGCCCTATAGAAAAGCAACTAATCGCAAAACTGGTTGATAAACTGGTAGCTGGTTGTTAAACAAAACAAGTCGTGTGTAGATGAGTTGAGGTGTCATTTTCAGTTTTTCAACCAGTTTATCAATCAGTTGACAAAAATTAAAAAATTTTGATATTTTGCTATTTACATCAACCAGATCACCAACTGGTGAAGTGTTTGTAGCGAAATCAGCAACTAAACGTAAGATTCATAGTAAAAAAAATTATTTGCATTCATTTTCAATATAATATGCGCGATGTTTTCAAGAAGAAAAAGTTTTTGTACTGGAATTGAAAAATTGGCCCAAGTATCTGTAGGTAAAACCATCAACCAGTTTTTCAAGCAGTTTTGCGATTAGTTGCTCGTCTATAAGTGCCTTTACGCGTGCTTTTCTAAATAGCTCAAAGTGAATTTATCGTTTTTTATAATGTCTGTATTCAACAACGGAATGAAATGTCTGCTGCTGACACATTAGAAATATTTCAGAAGGCCTTTGGTGAGCACGCTCTATCGGAAACAAGAGTTTATTAGTGGTACAAAATGTTCAAAGAGGGTCGAGAAAGCGTTGAAGACGAGGCACTACCAGGACGACCATCAACATCAACTGATGAGCTACACGTGAACATAATCAAAGAATTGATGCTCCAAAATTGTCGATTGACAGTCCGAGACCTTATCATTTCGCCAAAAACTCTACCCATATTGTTCCGCAACCACTTCCTGACTTCGCACCTTGCGACTTCTGGCCATTCGCTTAACTCAAGAGACCGCTCCGTGGACACCGTTTTGAATCGATAGTAGAAATAGAATCCGAATCGAAGAAGGGATTGAATGCTATACCCGGAGTGGACTTCGCATCAACTTTTGAAAATTGGAATAAATGTTGTCACAAGTGTATTACATTCGGAGGGGGCAGGGGGAGGGGTACTAATAAGAAAAGATTTTTTGATTTTTAAACGAATTCCCAATATTTTTCGCCCACAGTGATATATTAAGATCTAGTAATATATTTTCTTGTTTTCCTCTTTGCAATCATTGTATAATTTTATTCACACCAACAATTTTTTGTTTCCCTAATTTGAGGCTTTTCTAGACTTGTAATTTAGACCGTTGTTATTAATTAGTCGAGATTTGTGTAACCTCCTGGAATGTGGTTTGAAATGTAGTATTTTAGGTTTTTTTTTTTTTTGAATTATGAACCAAGATCTCGCTCTTGTTACTTAATTTTTAAATATTTACCATTTCAAAGAAAGTTTGAAATTCTTCGGATTTTTTGGACAATTTTTTATAATTCCGTCACATTTGAGACGTCACTATACAACTAAAGCTAAGACAAGTTATAAAAGAAACCATTCGCTACGTAGGCTGAAATTATGAGCTGAAAAGAGAATTTGTATAACAATGATACTCTTAACCCTTTCCGTGGATTTGTCGAATATATTCGACATTGCATGTACGCATTACTTAAAGGCATTTAATATACAGTTAGTTATTGTTTGTTTTGTCTTGTTTGTTTTATTCGTTGCATAGAGACTACAATTATTCAGAATTGTGATCGTAGTAGGCGTTCGATATGTTTTATCAGTTTTAAACGAGCTGTCAAGAAATAGATACGGAGTAATTGAAAACAACAAAATTCAGCAGCAAAGCAAATATATTCCGAGTGATCAAGCGATAGTGAAAAAAATTGTGAGTATTGATACAGGTGTAAATAAACGTTTTGTGAAAGAATAATTATGGAATCATAGAAAGGCTACTGTTGGCGACCTTTTTTCGGGTGTCGAATATATTCGACATTTACCTTGAAAGGCCGTTTTTTTTTTTGTAGTGCTATACAGTGTAAAATTAAGTTTTTGTTCGGAAATTATATAAATTTTCCCTTGATTTGTATAGATAATGCCAGGATTATTGGATGATGAAATACTGGCCATTCTAGAAGCTGAATCAGATGTGGACGAGCTTATTGAAGATGAAGATGAGGTTTTATTCGACGTGCCGAAAGTACAAACCATGGATATTGTGCCTGGCGACCACGAAGCTGTCTCTACGGGAAATATTGACGATGTCGAATATCATATCGAGCATATCAATATCTCCACTGATAATGAAGCCGGGCCAAGCAGTGGAATAGCATCGGATACTTCACTCACTTGGACACATAAAAAAAACATAAGCTGGCGAACAGTTCGACAATTCACAGCTCGAGAAGGCATACCCTATAAACCAGCATCAGAAACAGCAGAATTATTTGAAGTTGGGACACCATTCTCATATTTCAATAAATATTTAACGGATGAGTTCTTCAGGAAAACGGCACACTACACAAATATGTATGCGCAAAGTAATGGAAAACAGTCATTCAAATTATGTACGGTGGACGAAGTACGTATTGTTTTCGCGCACCATATTATGATGGGCGTCCTGAAATTACCCCGAGTGGAGATGTTCTACGATTCAGCAATAAACATAACCTTCTTCACTGAGAATATGACGCGAAAACGATTCTTTTCCATTCGAAATAATTTGCACCTGGTTGACATAAATGTACGGGAACCTGGATGCAAAGATCGTCTTTATAAAGTGGCACCAATAATTGAACTGGTCCGAAGTCGTCTAATGCAGTTACCATTGGAAGAAAATCTTAGCATCGACGAGCAAATCATCCCGTTTAAAGGTAAGTTCACTGCTAAGCAGTACATAAAAGGGAATCCGTGTCCATGGGGAATAAAAGTGTTCTTCATGTGCGGTAAAAGCGGAATGCCGTATGACTTTATTGTCTACCAAGGCTCAACAACACCCTTGAACCAAGAATGGGTAAAAGCAGTTGGATTTGGTTCAACTATTGTGCTTCATCTAACGCAACGCATACCGAAAAATGAAATTGGCCATAATCTATTTTTCGACAATTACTTCCCATCCTATGCATTGTTTGAAATTTTAAAGAAAAACAATATCAATGCTGCTGGAACAATACGCATAAACAGATTTGCCAATCCTCGCCTGCCAAGCGAAAAAGAACTCAAACAAAGAGGACGAGGATCATCCACTGAATGTGAAAGTGCCGATGGCAATGTAATTATCACTTGCTGGTACGACAATAAAGTTGTGAATCTTGGCTCCAATTTTGTTGGAATCGGCATAGAAGATAAAACTAAGCGTTGGGACAGCAAAAAAAATGAGTTTGTAGTCATTGATAGGCCTCAAGTTGTTCGAATGTATAACGAAAGCATGGGCGGTGTGGATTTGTTGGATCAAATGCTGCAATATTACCGCATAAATATTCGCTCAGTCAAGTGGACACTGCGAGTTATAATGCATTTTGTCGATTTGGCATTAACTGCGGCATGGATGGAGTATCGTCGGGACTGTATCGCAATGAAAATGCCGAAAAATAAAATCCTAGATTCCATGCACTTTCGGATTCAGGTTGCTCGAGCTCTGCTCGCTTCTCAACCAGAAGATGTGTCACAGCCGTATACGCCGCGACAACGAGGAAGACCATCAAAAGCAAGTTTCAGAGGGGACCAATCAACACCATCAGCATCTACATCCGCGAACATTAGCAACAGCTCAGATAGCGACGACTCGATGTCGCCACCACCCCAAAAAAGAAAGAACTTTTCAAAAAATACCACCACAAGAGGTTCGTCACGACCAGAAGTTACATATGCCAATCTTTTTGCCAGCTAGGAGCGCCGGTCGGTGCAAGGCGAAGGGTTGCGATAAAAGTTCCTTTATTATTTGCAAGAAGTGCAACGTTTTTCTCTGCGTAAAGCGTAATTTGGATTGTTTTGAAAACTTTCATAAGAAAAGTAATTAGTTTAAAAAATTAATTTTGCTCTTGGTTTATTTTTTGTATTTTTTTCCTAAACAAAATTAATAAATAAAGGAAAAAACCGATTCTTCTTTCATTATTCTTCATAAGAGTAGGTGATGTTCATAACAACAGTAGGTGTCTTCGGAGGTCAATGTCGTATATATTCGACATCCCCTAAAACCCATTGGGGGTCTATGTCGAATATATTCGACATCCACTAGGGACCGGGAGGGGCACCCCAGATGAAAAATACTATTTTTCCTGGCTTCAGCGCCATCATATTACCCTAAATACAAATTTTCAGATTTTTAGCGCGACATAATATATTTTTGCCACTGAGAGGGTTAAACCGTTGCCCAACGCTATACATAGTTCTTTCTTATATAATTTATTTTCTCCGACTTACATACTATTTTATGTTGTCAAGCCACCACTTTAATAGTACTTATGTAGCAGTTTATGTGCAGTTTTATGTGTCGACAGCTACGACATCACGTGATAAACGAGATTTTAAATTATTTGGCTTTAAATCTGATGGGTTTTTTTTATGTTGAAAGGCAGAAAAGCAAAGTGGCAAAATATCTACAAATTTAATTTAATTTACAATTTTATTTATTCGTGTGAGTTGAATTTGTAGTCTTTAAGCTTAACTTTAAATACATTCAAATACAAAATACCTTTTGTAATGGATAAAACTAAAAACATAAATAGAGAAGACTTTCAAAATGTTCACTTTTTAAAACTTTTTAAAACAGAGAACGAAAATAGACGCTGAACGTAGCGTATGTTAGGGTACTGTAGCGTTGATTTAGAGAATAGTACCTTAATGTTGTATAGCGTGGATGACTTCACTCATTATTCTGTAGCGTTATAATGTGTGTACTTCAACGCAAACACAAACAATGCACTACGATTGTATAAAAATTAGCATAATTATTATCATTCCGTTGCGTAGCTACGCTAAAAGAACCGTATGTGTTGCAGTTTTTAAGAGACAAAGGAAACCGAGAGCGAAAACAAATTCTCGCAAATTTTGGCAATGACAAATTCAATTCCCTACAATTTTTACACTCACTCAAAAAAGGTTTAAAGGGAGAAAAAATGTTCACGAAAATAATTCATTGTTCTTGCGGGGTGCCACCTAGTGGGGTAAAATGTGTGACCAGGTTCTATTATTTTGTTCACCCTCAATTTATGTGTCACCCCTTTAGGGGTCCTCCTGCAGAAACAGAAAAAATGCTCTAAATAGTTCATATCTCTCGCAAACGGACTGCTAGAGAGGTCAAATATATGAGCTGGTCCTATTATTAAAATTTCAAAATTCTGATGGTTTTTTAAAATTGTTTTTCTCTAGTTACTCTGTACACAAAATGGCCTTTCATATTGCATAAAAAGTTTTTGAAAAATCATCAGGACCGACCTAATCGGTAAGCATCAAAAAAAAAAAATAGTATGAAAACTAGCAAAAACCCCGCCCGCTTTTTTAACAGGCTTACATTAATATAGCTATGTATGTGTATTGAAAGAGTCTGTGAAGATTCTGTATTCAGAAAAGTTGGTTTGAGCTTGTCTGTATAAACTGTAGCGGTAGTGCTTTTTTTAAAAACTGTAGAGAATTTTGGTGTTTTGCCTTTCACCAGCAAATTCGTTACAACAAAAAAAATTATGTGACAACTTTATGAAAAAAATTACAGAATTTTTAAATTCTGACAACCGATGCGGTTTCAGTGAACCATTTTTATCTAGTGTTCGCCCCAGCACCGAATTGGAGAGTAAAAAATTTAGCTGGCATTCCTATGGTAAGAGAACTTCATCGTTTTTAAATTCAAAGACCGGCTTCGGATTCAGCGATTACCTCGTCTTCACCAGCAGCAAATTAATAAAAATAAAAAAATGTAGGTGGCAATCCTATGGTAAGAATTAACTTTGTTTTGAAATTCTGATAACGGATTCGGATTCAGTGACCCATTTTTACCTACAGTTCGCCCTATCATGGGATTCGAAAAAAGAAAACATAAGATCTGACGACGGATTCGGATTCAGCGATCTATTTTTAGCTTATGTTCGTCCAGCACTGAATTCGTAGAAATTTAACAACTTAGATAGCAGCCATATGATAAAAATATTACATAATTTTTGAAATTCTGACAACAAATTCGGTTTCAGTGACCCATTCTTAGCTAGTGTTCGCCCCAGCTTCGAATCCCAGCTTTTTAACTCGTAAAAATAAAAAAATGTAAGTGGCAGCCCTGTGGAAAAAAATAAGTAATTTTGAATTTATTTGAAAAATGAATTTGAATTTTGAAAAGTGAAATCATTTTTGAAATTCCGACAATGGATTTGAATTCAGTGACCCATTTTTACCTAGTGTTCGCCCACCGAATTCGTAAATTAAAAACACCTAGATTTCAAACCAAATTTTTTTTTAGCCTATAGCCTTCGTATCAAATTATCTACATTTAAAAAAAAATCATCTAAATTTTTCTACTTTTGTTTTATATAATCGTTTACAATTCCGGGGGGCACGCAGGATCCCAAATATTTAAGCATTTTAAATACAAATCTAACTCAGTCTAATACAATATTTCTAGCATAAAAAATATTTATTTTATTTTAAATACACTTTGCGGTGCTCGTACGCCAAAACTAATGATTTTTCGAAAAAAGGTTGAACATGAATTGTAGGAAATTTTTCAAGTTTCATTTGGTACACATATGTTTTTATCGAGAAATGAGTCGGAAAGGAGTTATTAGCAAAAAACTACTTTTTAGGCGCAATTTTACCAATATGGCGGCGCGAGCGTCAAAAATACGAGGTGGCAAAGCTGCAATTTGAAAAGAGCACATCGAAATCTATAAAAAGTACCCATTTTCAAAACTCCCGGAAAAAATTCCAGGTAGCTTAGTTTCCTCCCCCCCAAATGACTTTACTATAACAGGCAAACGGAAAACGTTTTCGGATTTTTTGTATGCGGACCTCCAGTAGGGTGGTAGACAGAGGGTATGTGTGTTCAGAAGAAATGTTGAGGGACAAAAAATAATAGGCCCAGACCATATATTTGACCACGCTAGCAGTCAATTCGGGAGGTTTTCTTGTATGAGGACCCCCAGAAGTGTGGCATATAGGGGTTAGGTGTGTTGAGAATACGAGTTCATGTGTTTAACCCCTCTAGGGATCAATTCTGGAGATTTTTTTTTGCCGAAAATATTTGATTTATTCAAAAAACGGTTCTAAAATACTCGAAAAAAGATTTAGCGAAAAATTTCACAATATACCTATGACACTGAATGAAGACTTCAATACTAACTTTGCAGATGATTAAATTTGCCACTAATTGAATTTTTGAATATTTTATAAATTATATAGCTTTTTGCTGAAATAAATTATCTAATTTCAATTATCTTACATTTTTTAGACCTTTTATTCTACCTACCAGTCAATGTTTTTGGGTTCATGACAACAGCATTTACAAATATTTTGATGCCTCCTTTCCATTACTTCAGCTTTGTAAGTAAATTCGAACTGTATTGCAAGAATTAAACTTAAAAAAATTTTATAACCAAAAAAACAAGTACATTGAATAATTTATTTAAATATTGTTAAAAAAAACATTTTATTGTATTTAGTGAAAAATGTAAAAAAAACCATAACCTATTGTAATAAATTTAAAAAAAATAAGTAGTCATTATGTGAGCAGAGGACCATTTAAATCTAGAGTGGGGAAGTGCTAAGAGTGCGTTGATTAAATTAATTCTATGTTGACGATGTTGTTGTTGTTGTTGTCGTCGTCCACTAGTCATCAGTTTCTTTCACGTTATTTTAAATTGCTTTTGATTGTTTGTCGTCTGCTGTGTGAACGTTCTGAATAAGAAGTCTGAATTGCACTCAATCTACGCTCCCCCGCTACAACAACACCAACAACAACGCTACAACGCTCTGTTTGGATTCAATGAAGTGGCGCAGGTTGGAAGTGCTACACGGCTATATAAAGCGTTTGAAATCAGAGCAATGGCATCAGTCAGTTTCAGAGCAACAGTGTGTTCTAATCTTCGAATTAAGCAATAAAGTTACAGTCAAATTTCCAGGATGAAATATATAATTGCAGTTCTGTTCGCCTTGTTTGCCTTCGTGAGTTGGAAATTAAAAACATAACGCAAAATTAAATTGCATATTTTGTGCTGATGGGTACCATTTAATGTTGTTTTTCCCCTTTTTCAGGCCTCAGCCACTGAATTCAAGCTGCGCAACCAGGAGGATCTGATGATGGCACGCAAGGAGTGCATGGAAGCCAAGAAGGTATCAGCTGAACACATTGAGAAGTACAAGAAATTCGACTTCCCCGATGATGAGACCACACGTTGTTACATCGAGTGCATTTTTGAGAAATTCCAACTATTCAATCCCACCGATGGCTTCAAAACTGAAAATCTGATCGCTCAATTGGGACAAACTAAGGAGAACAAGGAAGAGGTCAAGACCGAAATCCAAAAGTGTATCGACACAAACGATCAAAAGTCGGACTCTTGCACATGGGCATTCCGTGGTTTCAAGTGTTTCATTAGCAAGAACTTGCCGCTGGTGCAGGAGAGTCTGCAGAAAGCCAACGTTTAATAAATCATCCGTAAATTAAGTGGCAAGTAGAAACAGTTCCATAACACCAACAACAACAACAGAGAACTGTGCTTCCACAAAAACAAAAACAACACTTGTGTAAATTTTTGTACTGATTAATATAAAAAGAAAATGGAACATAAGCTTAATTGTTAGAATTAAAAACATAAAAAGAAAAGGCTTCCAAAATGTTAATTTAACCGAATTTTGCTAGCGAAGTTGACACAAGCCAAAGAGGATTGAAACATACATGCAGCATTCGCGAACATCACTCACAAAATTCTGTTAGTTTGACATTTTGGTAGATCTTTTATCTTTCTATGTTTTTGGTTAGTATACTTGAATCATCTAAGACGTCCTGTTAATAATTTTTTCAATTACATCTTTAAAAAATTACAATTCTTTTTTTATATAAAACCTCTTTCAATAAATTGCACCGAGTCTTTTATGTGAGCAAAAATTTAAGTTGATTTTTCTTTACAACTATGTAATTCTTAAAGGAAGTAATCAGGTATTGTGTTTCTGATTCATGTTCCTCATGGCATTAAAATTTATAAAACCACTTCTTTTTATCACTTGATAGAACGGATATTGAGCCCCCAATATGATATTTTTAAGTGAAAATTTCTTTGGTGAAATTTTATGAATTTGCGTCAGCACTGCTAACGTCAGCCATGTTATATTGTCACCACTGTTAATGCCAGCAATTCTCATTCAGCTATCAGGCAAGCATAGGGGCACCCAGACGGATGGCAGATTGAGGTTAGGTGTGTTCAAAAGTATTGAAGGGTAAAAAATAATACAGCCAGCTCATATATTTGACCCCTAATTCTGTGGGAATTGCTTTATTCGAACATTTGATTATTTATACAAGAAAAGGTCATAAAATACTCAAAAAATATTTACCGAAAAATTTTACCTATAAGGGATGACTTCAATTCTGGTACTTACAACACTTTTAGTCGGCATCGGCCATTCAATCAAAAAATCACGTGTGAGCAGCTATTCAATCAAATATCTCGAAGAGAGTAAAAGAAAACAAAAAATGCGATATTCTTCATTCCATCTGAATGACGTATAAACTCTGCCAATATTAACTTTGCAGATGATAAAAATCTACCACTAATTGAATTTTCAGATGAAACATTAGGTTTGGCCAATGATGTTCAATGATCGAAAATTCAGTACAGCTAAATACAAAACGACAATCGATACGGTTTTAACACGATACTTACAGAAATTTCAATCCAACATTTTTGTTTCTTACTTTCGTTCATTTGTGCACCAGCTATAGAATCCGGGAAACGGGAAGTTGTTGTAGTGAAATTCTTCAAAACAGATGGTGAACTCTTGTACAGTTCGCTTGAAATTTGTTTACTATTAATTTTTTTTAACCTTCAAATACAAATTTTGAAAAAATGCCATTGTCGGTCTTTCCCAATTAATTTATAGGAGAATTCGTCTAGCGGTGGAAATTTGAATTTTATTATGTATTTTTCCTCTGGCAATACCAATATTTCGACTTTGACAGGCAAGTTGTATTGCCTTTTCATTTTACATGTTGCTTTGAAACGAAAACCAAGTTTTTGGTTTTTATCAACGAACTTCCGTCGTTGACTTACAATCCGATTCATTCGTTTGCGGACGACAGCAGCATTTGCCATTCATATCATGATACAATGATAAGGTAGGGCCGCTTCGCTGAGTGCTCTCCCGCTTCAACGACGAGTGGATAATGAGAAGGAACATATATGTCAAAACGACGAATTTCGTAGAAATTGCAATTGAAGAAAATATTTTATTTTTCCAAGTTGCAAACAGTGCGGTCGCGGATGTTAAATTTGTGCTAATTTGCGTGAAAATATTATAAAAAAAGTGTAATAAAAACTATAATATGTGAAAGAAGTCTTAAAATTGCAAAAAAAAACCTGTAACAGTTTTAACCTAAAAACAACTGCGAAACGTCAGCATAAAGAAATTCATATTTTTTCAAAAAACGCCCGAGTCCTTTGGAGATTGGGAGCAAGAAACAAAATATGAATGCCACTTCTTAATGACTTCAAAAAAATCTCCGAGTGGGGTCTTGCTAATAGAGTAGAGTTTAATACAAACAAGACCCAGTATTGCCTGTTAACCCACAAGCGGATGAACTGTCCCTTAGCTCCCCTGAATATGAATGGTGTAGATCTTTTGGAGTCAGATGCTTTTGACGTTCTGGGCATATCGATACAATCAGACCATCGTTGAATTGATCACATTATCCATGTGTGGAAAGAAGCGGCCAAGTGTCTAGGTTTCTTAAAACGGTGCAAGCGATACTTCACCCCATCTGATCTTCGAATGATCTATACCTCTTATATAAGGCTTAAAATGGAGTACAATTCGCATATTTGAGCAGGAGCTTCGAGATCTTATTTGGAGCTTCTGGAGCGAATTCAAAGGCGGCCGATATATATGATGGGATATGAAAACATTTTATCTCCTCTCAGTTCTCTTGGGCTTCGGCGCATGTTGGTTGCCTAAGCCTTTCTACCATAGGTTTTACCATAGGAAATGTTCAAGGGAGGTACATGGCCTGACGCCACCAGTTCGCGTATTTCCTACGTCTACTCGGACAGCTTTTCAAGCAGCCCATCCCTTTACCAATGCATCGGTGCCCAATAGAACCTCGCATTACCGAGATAATTCGTTTTTTAGTCGCACAGTAAGATTGTGGAATAATCTCCCTGTGAGCATGTTCCCCGGCAGTTTTGATTTGTGTTTTAGATTTAACATCAGTGTTATTTAAAAATGTTATGAGCACACATTTCATATCTTTACCTTTTTTGCTTTTGTAATAGAATAATTTTTACTGTTCTTTGTATCTCATTTTCTGTAATTTTGCTTATTTCATTTGATATTGATCTTAATAAAACTTACTTGTTGTTCATACTTCACATTTACAGTTTTTACAGGAATTCCCACTGTTAGGCAATTTTTTTTTTCCTCAATTTTGTAAGTTTTGCGTCGATAGGCATTACTCTGACTTTTCCTCATATAATTTAAGAACGTACTTTAAAAAAGTTGTAGCTGGAGGCTGTAGCTTCCGAACGGTGACTCAAAAAACGAAACCACTCCCACTGCTAGACCATTTCTCCTACTTATGCCGATGGTTTTTTACACATCTATACTATTAATAAATCTGTAGCCACTTTTTATGTTCACTCATCACGTTTAAACGACAACTCAGATTTTTATAAAATTTTGTACACATATTTATAGGTCAGCAGAGAGTGCAATAGGATACTTTATTTTAACCCATTAACAACCAATGTTACTATATGGAAACATATGCGTCTCGAATTTTCATTAAATACTGCATATTTCAAAAGTTTTAGTGCCAGTTTTTTAAAAAAAGTAAAATTAGCATGCAATAATAACTTATTTCTGCTCAATGGCATACATAGTTTTCACCAAAATGTTGCTTCAAGTCTAAAAATGTCTGTTTTTTATGGTTTTCTTTCGGCCCTAATGGATTAAATTGCACTTCGGTTAAACGAGAACAAAATCAATAAACGCTTTTAAATTTCCTTCAATTTGATACCAAAATCATGTATGTAGTTTGAAAACTGTGAAAAATTTTAGTACCAGATCTTTTAAGTATTAATTATAAGCTGAGAATGAGAGAAAAACGACTTGAAATTCACACTTTTAGCTTTGAAGGCAAATATTTCAGTCAGTTTGCAATGGATTTCAATAATTTTTTTTGAAAAATGTTGTTTGTTAAAATATCCTTCAAACATTAGTTGAAATTTTTACTAAACCAAAGTATTAATATTTTTAAAAATTTTTTTAAAAAATGTTAAAAAATTTTTAGTTTAAGCCAAAAAATTGGATAACAGTTGTTTTTGTTGTAAAAAAAATTAAATCCAAAATTTAGGTTTTCGATTTCCTATCAGATGATATAACAATCTTAAGGTTAATAATTTGTAGTATTACTTAAACAATAAAAAATCGTTTTGGTAGCGAAAAATCAAGCCTACCCACTATCAATTTTTGAATGAAAACTTTTTGAAAACCCGGCGAAGCGGGTTTAAGCTAGTAAGAGATAAGAAGCAATCAATTTACTCATAAGAATTTTTTAACTAATACGTCTAGTCTATTAAATCTTCACTAGTTCAATTAAAATATAAATCCAAGCATTTCTGATAACTGCTCACGATGAGCTTCTAGTGATTAAGATTCAACAGCCGAAATAGCTCAGTTGGGAGAGCGTTAGACTGAAGATCTAAATGTCCCCGGTTCAATCCCGGGTTTCGGCATTCGATTTTTTTTTTTTGTCAGAATTAAGCACATCATTAAAACATTTTTGCATTTGTCCTCTTGTCATTCGAAACGATATTTACTGTTTCGCTTTTATACACTCATGGTTGTACTCATGGCAGACATATACAGTGTTGATACATGTAGGGAAAAAATTTATTTAGAAATAAATACATTTTGTATTACATTTTTCTTTTTAATTACATTTGATTATGCTTATATTGTTGTATTAGTGAAACTTTATAAAGAAAAGTTTAACTTTTTGTGTTAATTTAGACCTGACATAAACTCGGGTTAAGAAAAAAGGCCAAAACACACATTGTCACGAAAAAGTATATTAGATTTCAGATCTTTCTACTTTGAAAATGTATGCATATTTCATATGTTGCAGATTTTAAGGCGGTTGCCTGTCTTATTGTTTCCAAAAATAAAATTAATTTTATTTTTTATATACCAACTTTTTTTCGATGGGATTGGGTACGAAATATCCGAAACAAAATCTTCAAACCAAAATATCCAAAGCTAAAATCTACAAAGCACAAAATATCCAAATTGAAAATCTCAAAAACTCAATCACCAAACTCAAAATAGCCGCCCCCCAGTGAACCAAAATTGGCGTTCTCGAATTCATTTATGAAACTTTTCGGGTAGAAACGTTCATTTTCGACAGTCGTAAAATAAACCTTTTTGTATAATTCGTCGGACTAAAATGCCTCTCAAAAATTAACCTTATTTTGTATGGAAATGAGCTAAAAATTAACTATTTTGATATTTATATATCAAAGGAGAGAAGTCGTGATTGTTTTCCAATTTGACAAACTTTCAAATTATGTGTGAAATATGCAAATAGTAAAGTTATTAATTGGGGAAGTTGTTATTTGATTACTTTTTTTCATGGAATGTTTTCATGGTTTTCCTTCTATTTGCGGCTTGATCATAATTTTTGATAGAAATATTGAAATGATATTACAGACTTGTTGATAGATAAAAAGGAAAATAGTTTTTCATACGTGTAGCAGTACATCCATTTCCCTTTTTATGGCGTGAATCAATTCGCACTGGTGAAAAAGTTCATATGACGTTTGTATGAAAGGTTAACATTTTAATTTACTATTTTAAAATTATCAACAAAGGTTTATATTTTTCCCTTATTTGCCTCATTTTAGAATATAAAAAGGAACATTTATGATTCATTTCTGAACTCATTTATAAACAAAAAATTGTTCGTTAAGAGAAATTGCTTCCAACTGATATGATAAAAAATTATTTTTTTTTTAACTTATTTAAGAATGCAAAAAAGCAACATTTATGATTCATTTATGAACAAAAAATGGTTCATTTACAAAATATATTCAAAAATATAATTTTTCGACTCAAAATAAATTTTTATGAATTTTGCAAAAGAAGCACAATGGTTATTTATGGGAAAAGTTTTCACGAATTGAATCTTCTATAGCAAGCATTTTTAAGCTACAAAATAAAAAATCAAAAGTAAAAGAAAATTCTACACAAAAAGTTCGCAAATCTCTCACCTTCCGCAAAACCTTCGCTTGTGGTTCAGTGACGAGGACAAAATGTGCAAAAATGTAAATTGCACCATTAATGAATTCGCAAGAATTATCCTTACAAATTATATATCATGCATAAAACAAAAAAATCTTGTATTCGCTAATTTTTTTTTTGTGAAGCTGACTTTTTAATATGAAAAATGTTTTTTTAAAAAAGTATATTTTTTATTAGTTCGCTGTTATTTATACGTTTTTTGCGTGAATATGTTTTTTTAAATTTTATATGAAAAAAGTTGACCAAAACTTTAGAAGAGAAAAATATTGTCTGATGTTGAAACAAAATCATCATGAAATCCTACAAAAATTAAAATTCGTTAAGCATGATAGTTACAATTTTTTGGAAAAAAATCGCCAATTTCACTGAATAGGGACGTTTCATTTTCTGTCATCTGACTATACGACTTAAACACTCTCGACGTATGCCAAATTTGAACCAATTCGAAAAGATATATCTCGATTTAAAAGTTATTTTCGCAACATTCCTTCGATTTGCTTCTTTGATGAACTACAATGAATTGATTCAATGACATGAGTTGGTGCATTCCTTTGTTCTTTATCCAAATTCAATATTTCAATAAATTCATCACGTTGATTTTACGGAATTAGTTTTTTAGGTATACAATTTCTCGTTAAATTTTGAAAAAACATGTTTGTACCTTAAAGAAATTGTTTTGCCATCATCCTACCACAAAATGAGGCGACTCTTTTATTATATAGTAAAATTTGCTCGAACCTGTAATGGATTTAAGATTGATGAAATAAATTTTATAATAACATGATGCATGTTGATATATTGTATGACATTGTGATGAGAATAATGCGTACTTACACAAAATGACCAGTCCGACCCAGCACCCACAATTTAACCATTTCAAATAAAACACATTTACTTACTTTTTCATATTTTTTTGTATATTATATGTATTCCATAATAGGTTCTTTCAAACATCTATCTTTTATTTAGTATATTATTTGCAATATAAATGTAAGTTATAATTTTTTGTTTTTTTTCATATTTCTATTTTGTATATGCATGTATTTATTTTCTATATAATTAAAATTTTTTCCATATCTGCTTTTGCTTCTTTTTATTGGGCTGTTGTTTTTTTTTTTTGTTTTTTTCTTTAGTTTTTTGTTCGGCTTTTATTTTCTTTTTATATTTTTTCTCTATTACTTCTTTTGTGATTTATTTTTTCTTTTTCCTCTTTTATATTTTCTCAATATTTTTCTCTTTAGATTTTTGTTCTTTGTTTTTTTTTTTTTCTTTTCCTTTTACATCTTTTTATCTTCTTATTATCTTCTTTTTTAATTTTTTTCAACGTCTGATTCTTCTCTATGCCGTTTTTTTATTTAAATCTTTTAAAGTTGTTGTTGAGTAGTTGTAAAATAAAAGTGTTTTAAAGGGGATGTTTGGTGTATCGTTCAAAAAACATTATAGCCAACAAAAATAGTTCTAGTTCAACGTCGAACCTTTAGGTAAGTGACGACATTTTAGCCTTCCATTTTTAGTTATTTCTTTTTTTCCAAATACTTAATTTTTTTCCTTCTGCGCCTGTTTTTTTTTTTTTTGTTTGTTTGTTTTAACGTATTTATTTTTTCCATGCTTTTGTTTTTAATTTTCATTTTATTTTGTATACATTTTAGATTTTTTTATTTTGATTTTTCAAAAGAAGATGTGGCATTGATATAATGTTTTTTGAAGTCATTATATATTTGTTAAAAAAATCTGAAATCAAATTAAGTAGATTAAAATAAAGCATTTTATATACACTACAAATTATAAACATAAAATATATATAAATATATATATAAAAACATGCAGATTTAATAATATTTGGAGATATAAAGTTAAGAGCTATAATAGAATAGAGAAATATAACTTTTTAGCTAACCATAGTGCATGTTTACTTTCGATAAATTATTAAACCTTTTCGAAAAAATTAACTTTTATTAAAAATAGTTCCATGATTTTACACTATATAAGACTATTATAAAAACACTACTACAATTTATATCAAATCTTAATGATTTAGGTGACAACTTTCTACCTTTCAGAGCTGGAGAGAACCAAGACGAAAGATTTTTTTAACTTTATTGCAATTTAAAAGTATAAAGAAATTCTGCATTTTTCAGCACAATTCAAAAATGAAATATCCGCCATTTCGATCGGGAGAAAACTGATATATATAACTAGCTTTTACCCGGCGCGCTTCGCTGCACTCCGCGCTAGTCCCCTGAAAAGTGATCGTATAGTGAGGCCACGCCCTTATCCAATTATTTCCATCACTGTTGTGTGTCTGTTTGTTTGATGGTAATTTATTAAATGTCCATATTTGTACTTACAGTGACTACCGCTTGGATGAATAGACCCTACATACCAAGCGTGGTATTTTACTATCAAAGCATGTACAATTTTAATGATTTTTTTAAAAGTTTGTGCGACTATAGTCCGACCATTCCCATTTTTTGTGAACTTTCCATGTCAACAACATTTTGAGAAATTTGAGTTGAGTGAGAAACTAAATTCTGAGTTTCAATGTTCTGTGATTTTTACTTCCAAAGCTAAATTTCCAAAGATAAATTTGGCTTATAAGGACAGAAACACACTATCTTGCCCAATGTCTGTCCAAGTTATCTATTAGAAAGACATAACTAAGTAGTAATTCTATTCTGAGTTTCAATGTTCTGTTCTTTTACTTCCATAACTATTTTCTTTTTTATTTTTTATTATTTTTATTATTATTTTATTTATTTATTTAAATTAGTGACATTTTGTATTTAAGAAAAATAGTATAACTATTCGATATCAACAATTTGGCTGTTATGGGTAGAACCGCACCCCCTTGTCCAATGCCCGTTCAAGTCTTCTATTAGGAAGACATCACCAAGTGGTAACTCGATTCTGAGTTTCAATGTTCTGTAACTTTTACTTCCATAGCTATTCGATATCAAAAATTTGACTTAAATGGGCAGAGCCACACCTCCCCATCTGTCCAATGCCTTTCCAGGTTTTATATTAGAAAGACATCACCAAGTGATGACTCCATTCTGAGTTTTGATGTTCTTACTTTTACTTCCATAGCTATTCAATATGAAAAATTTGTCTTATATTAGCAGACCCTTACCCCCTTGTCTAATGCCCATCCAAGTCTTTTATTGGAAAGACATCACCAAGTGGTAACTTCATTCTGAGTTTCAGTGTTCTGTGATTTTTACTTCCATAGCTATTCGATATAAAAAATTTGGCTGGTGAGGGTAGAGGCAAACCTCCTTGTCAAACCCCCGTGAGAGTTTTAAGTTAGAAAGACATCACCAAGTCGTAACTCCATTCTGAGTTTAAATGTTCTGTAACTTTAATTTCCAAAGTTATTCAATATAAAAATTTAGCTTGTATGGGCGCAGCCACACCCCCTTGTCCGATGCCCGTCAAAGTTTTCCATTAAAAGGCCATTACCAAATGGTACCTCCATTCTGAATTTCAATGTTCTGTGACTTTTACTGCCACAGTTATTCTGTATCGAAAATGTGACTTGTATGATCAAAGCCTAGACCGTTTAGCATAGGAGGATGAAAATTACTTTACAACCTATTCTCATACCTATCAAACCTACAAAAAAATTTCATTGAAATCGGTCTAGCCGTTTCGGAAGAGTTTGGCCACAAACATTGTGACACGATATTTTTATATATTAGATTAATAAATAAATAATGGAGTTACTTGAGAATATATTTGATATGAGAGTTACACTGAGATAGTAAAAATGTTTAACTACGACGCTTGACGCATAAACACTAATAATAGCAGAGAATTGTAGAGGGAGTGAGAGAAGGCTTCTTGTTCAAGAGAAATATGAGACCATCTTCGTTGTCATCCCTACTCCGTGCTGTTTACTGGGGATAGCTTACCAAGTGATAATAATTGATGTTATCGAGCGGGATAAAAAGAATAAAATTATGAAAATGACTATTAAAAAGCATGGGTTGGTGAAAGAAAAGTAAAAATTTAGGGTTGTATGTATTTGTTTGTGTCACATAATAAAAAAATTAAAAAAAAAAATTTATCAAAAAAATAAAAAAAAATTTGTTGGGGTAGACACCCCTTATCACTTAGAGGTTTGAAAAATAGATAGTAGCCGATTCTCAGACTTACTGAATATGCATAAAAAATTTCATAAGAATCGGTCAAGCCGTTTCGGAGGAGTATGGGAACGAACATTGTGACACGATAATTTTATATATAAGATTATGTCAATTTTTATATCATAATTTAAGTGACTAAACTTATTATTTACATTTAAAACTTAGTTCACCTCAGTTCTGCAAGCATGTTCATGCAGGTCATTAGCTGTATTTCCAAAAAGTGAAAGATAATCATCGTTGTTGTTATCGGTCATTGTACATGTCACGTTCATAGAAAATTACAGTATTCCCTAATTAACGACATTAACAATTGTCGTTAGCGCGTTTGGGAATTCCGCTACAGAAGAGAAATTTAAATTCTCAGAATCATCCATTTTGGTCCACGTCCACAACAACAAGTCTGTTAGTGATGCGTGATTTGCTTTTTAGCTGCGTTTAGATTACTTGTAGGAGGCGTTTGTAAATGCCATGCATTGTGAATTCTTTGTAGTGTGGCGATATGGAATGGTAGACTTTATACTTTGCAATTGACGTTTAGGAAGTCAGCCATGTTTTTTAATTAAAATAAAAAAATAACCAAAAAAATTCATAAAAAATATGAAAAAAAAATTATTGTTTTATTCTCAATTTTTAATTTTTATAATGATACCGTTTTCCAATAATTGTGAATAACACGTTGCAAAAAAAATCCGCATACTAAATACAAAACAGTCACAACTCAAAATTTTCCAAAATCGATTTCAATACAAATCTCTAACTACAGCAAAAATTTATTTTCATCACGCTTTTCTTTAACTGAAAAAATGCCGTTTTGTCTGTTTTAATGTTAATTGCTTTGCTTCTGCAACCTCAACCCAGGTATATTTAACAAGGTAGTGTCGTCTCGGAGCGGTGTGTACTGCAGTTGTCAAACACATACAATATTAAAATTTACAAATTTTGTTATTTGTTTTGCTTTTATTCGTAAAAACCTGATTTTGACAGATGCTGTACTCACCACAAGAAATAATTTTAACTACTACCACTACATTTTTTTATTATACCATGTCTTAGGTCAACTGATATGTTTTGTTACACATAAAGAATTTAATTTTAAGTTGTGGCATTTTTTGTTTTTGTGGTTAATACAAAATAATACAAATTTTATAGTGTATTATTTTCATTTGTGATCCTATAGTAAAAACAACTTTGATTTGTGAAAAGTAAGTAAAATCGAGTGTTTTATTTTGATGTGTCTTTTTTGTTAAAATAATTGCTCTTAATAATTGAAAAATTATTAGAATTCTAAAACCTGTTATGTGGTTTAACACTTATGAAAAAGAGGTTGAAATTAATTTACAAAAATAAATTCTCTGGTACATCACGGCTGTTGAAAATGATTATTTGTGTGTTTACACACACAATAAATTAAAAATCTTTGTTTTCATTAGAAGAACTTTGAATACGTGCTTCATATCATTTCAATACGTGCATATATTTCGAAGTAATTTACTCGTAACATTGATGAAACTAATAAATATGAACAGCAGAATAGATCACTGCGATAATGCAAGGCTACTGATGAGTTGGTGTATCGGCCAACGAAACAGTCGTCTAGTCTACTGTCTGATTACTACTCTATATAAGGGCATTGTTGTTGTTGTTGGTTGTTTTCTTCAAAAAGCAACACTTTGAGCTCGAAAATATAACTCTTAATTAATAATTAAACTATTAAGGAATGGAGCTTCGGCAGGGCACCGAAGCTAAAATACCCTCCGCGGCCAAATTGAAGTATATTCGAAGTCTTTAGCCACGACAGACACGATGACATTCAGTTTTGTATATTTACGAAAGTTTTCCTATTTTGATGACGTCATTTTGTATGGGAGGTAGGCGTAGTTTTCATAAAATTTTGCCAAATATCATAGAGATGGTTCATATTATATATCAAAGCACATGTGCAAAATTTCAAGACATTTCTTTAATTTTTGCGAATTTTTAAGAAATTTTGAGGTTAATATAAAGTCGCTTTGTGTAAGAGGTAGCCGAGGTTCTCATCCGATTTTTCCAAATTTCATAGTCAGGATTTATATTGAAGATCAAAGCTTACGTGCAAAATTTGTAGGCATTTCTTTTATTTTTATGGATTTTCAAGAGATTTTACTGTAAAAATAAAGTCATACTGTATGGGAGGTAGGAGTGGTTTTCATCCGATTTGGCTCATTTTCGAACTTGATCTTTATTTTTAAAAAAAAAAAGCTTATCTGTTGAATTTCATCGTGTCGACAGACAGATAGACGGACACACAGAAATCGACTCAGGTGGTAATGCTAATTAAAAATATATATATACTTTTCTATACCTACTACGCCTCCTTATTAGCGTTACAAACGGAATGACAAAGTTAACATACCCCTTACGCAGTACACGTTGGAGTATAAAAATTATTAGTTATAAGACCACATAGCATAAAACTTATGAAAAGAGGTCGAAGTTAATTTACAAAAATATATTATTATTGTTTTATCAAAAATGTACATGTTCGAAACACAAATAAAATTTTAATTTAACTAGAAATGGATATTTCGTAACGTGATCCTTTTTTTTTGTCCTGCATACCATTTTAACCAAATCAAGATTTTGATGCTTTCGCATGCTTTCGAAAAACCCAATTTGAACTTCTCTCTTTCGAATGGGGTGCATACAATTTCGAAAAAATGCAATTTACCCCTCATTTTTGCAGAAATACCCCAAAAAACGCGTTTTTTTTTAAACGCGATTTTCTCGATGATACCGGATCTTGACTGCATTGAAATGCACGTATAAATGTGTTCTCGATAGTTCGACTTCAAAGAAACTCGATCCGGTATCATCGAGAAAATTGTTATTTTGAAAAAAAAAATAAATAAATTTGCATTTTTCTGGGTATTTCTGCAAAAATTAGCGGTAAATTGCAATTTTTCTGAAATTTTATGCACCCCATTCGAAAGAGCTATGTTCAAATAACAAAGTATATGGCTTTTTGAAATTGTATTAAATTTTTTTCATAGGTTGAGAGTCAAGGTAAAAATCAGAACATTTGGGCGTTAAGGGTTTAAGAGTTCAACCAAACGCAAATTATATTAACCCAAGCGCAAATCAGTTTACCCTAAGTGCAAATCAAATTAACCGAAACGCAAATTAAATTAATCCAAACACAAACTAAATTTGCCAAAGCTCAAATCAGTTTAACCGAAATTCAAATTAAATTAACCCAAACGCAAATCAAATTAAACCAAATAAAAATTTCATATGAAATAAGCCCCGTCTGAAATTTCGTGAAGCCATGGTTTGCCGATTTTGATTCTGGTTTTTCCTTCAAAGCTAATATTGTTATTATAATATTTATTAAGGGGAGATGACACCTTAAGAAAAATGTGTTTTTTAATGTTTTAAAATGCGCATGAGTTCAGTAAAAACAACACATATATATTTATTTTTCTGGATTTTTTTTTATCACATATGGCTACTGAAATTTAAAAAAAAAACCATAAAAAAATCATTGCGGGCGTGATTGCGGCTCACTGAAGCATCTGAAAAAAACAACAAAAAACGCGGTGTTAATCGACATCAAAACCGCCGTGGAATGAAATAGAACAAATTTTTGGTCGAAAAATAACGAAATGGCGGCGTTTTTTGCCGTTTTTGAAAATGGCCAATTTTTGGGGCCAAAATCTGCCAAAAGCTATATTACCGATCTTTCTGTCCGTAGCGCATTCCATGCATTAACTAGTGTAAATAGCATATTAAAATTTCAGTACGATCGGTCGAGTAGTTTTTGTTTTATCACGCTCGCCCGCAATGATTTTTTTTAAAAATTCCCAGTAGCCACATATATGATTAAAAAAATTGTTTTGTGTAATTTTATTACCTTAAAATATGTGTAATTTTTCAAAATTATATCTTATTTTTTATTTAACTTATACGCATTTTAAACCATTAAAAAAAAATTTATTAAGGTGTCAGTCCCCTTAAAAAACCAAAACATTTTTCCTTCGGCAACAGTTTATTAAAAATCAAAAATAGTCCAAAATAGGATGTGCAAAACCTAAGCAACTTTTACTACAACTTTAAATAGTATTTTTAATATATGATAAATCTAGCACTACTTTGAGGATCCGATTCTCTCAGATTTCAAATAATGTTTTCAAATATGTTTTACCACACTCGCTATAACATAGTCACGAATTTATTATTATTTTGAAAGAGCATGATATTCAATAGTTGTTTGATTATCCTGGCCAAATTTAAGATAAGATAAGATTCTAAAACTAGTATCAATCAATTAAAAACTGTAACTTGTAATGTTCTCAATCTCCGTTTTAAACTTTGATGGGTATTATGTATCTTTGGTATAATGAAACTTCCACTAGTGAATTATTCTTTCTCAGCATAATGAACAATCTCAATTTCTAAAATGTTCTATGTATGGAAGTGTAGTTTCGTGGTTGAAGTCACTGTCGAAATTAGAAAAGTAAGTTTAACTCAATACCACTTTCCATGCTTTTTTAACTGACCGTTTAAAAAAGTGGATTAAGTATTCTACTGCTAGTATATGCAAGTATTGAACATTGTTCAACAAGTTTTCCATAAGTTTACTGATCAGTTGCATTATATGTAAGTGTTATTACATCTTATAACAACTCTATATTAGACAAATCTTTTGAGGAAATATTTTCTTGGAAGAAATAATTATTTTGATACTGTTTAACTTTACATAACTATCTCAAAAAGCAAAATTAAGTGTGGTGCTGAAGTCTTTATCTAAATATAAAGCTCGAATAGTTCCAATAGTTTTATTAATTGCTTTTGTGTCTTTTTAAGATATGGAAATCTTTCTAAATTAACTTTTCGAGGTGATCCTTCGCATTTGCAATGTTTCCATTGTGTTTGCATTAGTAATTAATCCCAAAAAGTATTAATTGTTGATAATTTTTAACTGCAATCGTTTTTATCATTGTTTGATTTTTATTTAAGAGTTTTATTTAACATATTAGGTACACAACGGCCAAAAACCAACCAGCAATTATGATAAAAAACAAAAAATTTAGCACAACGGCAATGAATAAAATGCCATAATTAATTCCTAATATTTTTAAGCTTATCAAATTGAATTTAAAAAATACCAAAGTAATACAAATCGTTCTTAAAATGTAATGAAAGAAGTAAAATTGCTTAAGTTTACCAGTATTTTTATGGAGTACATTTTATTTTAGATTTTGTATAAAACGTTACTAAAGTGAAAATAGTTTTGTTTTTAATAAATGCATTTGCAACTATATAACGCTTTTGGAAACAATTCTGTGGAGCAATTGAGGATATTTCAGAGGCATCCAAGCTGCGTAAAATTCTTACTACTATACCATGCACACCCGGCTAGGCTACCTCAAAAGGTCGGACGGCTCATGGACAATGGGTCTCATGCATAAAAGTGAGGAACTACTTTTGTATTTTTAATTATTCGTTGTCATAAGCATAAAAAAATCTTAACTCGCCAGTACGATCACGTTGGATCACGATTCAGATGGATCTCAAGGCCTGAGAAAGTTCTCAAAACGAAAGCTCTTTGTGAGGAAGTTCTTAAAATGATATGCATAATAAGGTGGGTCGTTAATGTATGAGAAAAAATAATTTGATCATATTGTAATAGTGATATGTTGTCTTAGGTCTTAACAAATAAAAATTGCCTATAAAAAGATAAATTAAGTCATATCTTTAGCCCGCGCATGTGATTCAAAGTTTTGGGAGTTTTCTAAAAAACAAGGTTTAAAAAACATATTAAAAAAATGTATGAATTAGCAACATAGCACAAAAATTTGGTAATAGAAAACATTAATAGTGTAAATAAAAAATTTAAAGTATTATGTTTTGGCTACAAAATCTCGTTTACTCTCAAATCGAGGCATACTCGTAAGTTTTCTGCATGCAAGTTTCACTTGTATTAAACCTCCTCTTGAGTTTTTATCGCATAAGGACTAATTTTACAGAACGTTTGACTGCCTGCGTTTGACATAGTAACTTTAAAAAAATTCAAGTTTTCGTCGCCCTGCGACTCAATAATCTCATTTATTTGCTGACTAAAGATGTGTCGAAGAATTGTAGGACCAAAAAAGTTTTGTTGCCGATCTATGACATCAAAATTGATTCGTGCCACTTCAAACATGAGGTCTTTTTCCTCGTGCAATACTGAAGAAACAATTGCAGCGGCTGCTCTATCAGAAATACTTAAACGGTCGCAAATTTGTTTAAAACATAAATCAAACTTTTTACTGATTTAGTTGTTTTCTTCTTTGTGTGTGATGAAATCAAGTTCAGACTCACTTAAAGAAGACACTAGTCCCTGATGTTCAGTACTACACTTCACTTTATTTTGGTTAAAACTAAATTTTTTTTTGTCTTAGAGGCTTGTGCTACCTTTTTTTGAATTTTTTTGTAAAAATTTGGTCTATTGCACCAATTGCCATCTTCCGTTCTGCTCTTCTTTTGGTACTTTTTTCTCTGGGACAACAACCATGTTGAATTTGTTTACATTTACATGAACAAATGTCGAATATATAGAACGCTGCTATGCAGTATAAAATCATTTCTCTGATAAGCAGATAATCATTTTAAAGATTTGATAAGGTTTTTGCACTTCGAATGATAAGCCTTAAATAACTGAATGACTCTTTTGTGTGAAACGTACTTTGCTACGATTTTATCCAAACATCTTCTACTTTTTGAGACAAAAGTTCAGCAATATCTAAAAATGGTTATTTGACAGTATTTCTGCTAAATTTTAGTTACTATCTATTCGATTCATAACATTACATGAGATCTTCGTAGGTCGGTTATACATTATCCTTAATATCCTACACTCCCGAATGCAGTACACTGATAACTTTATCTTCTAGTTTCCATAATAATCTATTAGTTATTGAAGATAAAATAATATAACGAATGTTAAATGACCGCACAACCGTACTCTTATAATATTTTTGTCGCACTCGATGCGCGGGCTCTTACACTGAAAATAAATTAATAATATTCGACAGGTATGTAATTGCTCCAACATATTAAATATACAACATATTTTCACTATGACAAGTCGTCTAAAATCGTATTACAATCGAAAAAAATTTTTTTACCCACTTTAATGCATAATCCTCAGCTCGCTTGTCTGAGAATTTTCTCGTTATATGTTGAGTCACCTATTCAGTGAACTCACAATTTTTAAAGTAGTAAAGATCGCCGTATACTATTGAGAAAATAGGACCATACAACTCGTTAGTCCTCGAAAATATTTATACTCTCATCGATTCTAATTAAAAGGGGTTGAACCACAAATTGACAGCCTAGCAAGACTCATGAATTAGTTTTTTTGATTTAATAACAATTTTGAAGTGAATAATATCCTTAATGATCTTGAAGAAGTTTCTGTTATATTTACATGAAAAAAAAAATCCTAAAACTCGTTTAAAGAACCATCTCCTGATATCTCCAAAACTATTTCACCGATTATTTTCTCATTTTTGGTCATTCCTCATTGCATTATCTGGTAGTTCAACAATGAGTGAAAATAAAATTTTGTTGGAAATTTTTTTCATTTGACCCAAAAATTGACATTCACGAGTCCGCGAAATGTTAGTCTATCAGTCATGGTTGCGGTCGAGTTGTTATTTTTCAATCCAATATATTGGATAAGCAAATATTAGTGTAACTTCATTATTTTGTTTTAAATCTGTTGCAGTACAAGCAAATCTAAGTCCTTTTCTCAAGCGTACAGTTGTAATTGCGCATCACCTTTTTTTGCTAAATTCAAAAAATTTTCTTCAACGCCATTTTTTTATCTCTATTGGCACAAATTACAATATGACCCAACAATTTATTCTTCTTTAATTATTAAAAAGTAAGTTCGACGAAGTTGGAAACAGCCTCATCCAGTCAAAAGTTAAGAGCCCTTGCAACTGATTGAAATACAAATTTATTAATAACCATTGATATTTTTACAAATTTAGCTTTATTTCTTTCGTTATATCTTGTAGATGAAAACAAACTTTTTGCCAAATCTTAACAAAAAAAAAAATTTGTTTAAAACATTTTTAATAATATTCTTCACTGCTAAATGGCTTCCTTCAACTTTTCAACGAAAGCACATTATAGAAACGTGTTGAAATTGAAGTTTTAAAACGTTTATATTCTTAGAGAAAATTCTTGTAACTCACTGCTTGAATTCAATTTCGTCAGATCGATCTCCGAGAACTATCTCATTTTTATGCATGAAAGCCAATGTCTAGCGAGGAACCTCTTGACCTTCTTTTAGGCATGTACTTTCCTGGTAGCGGCGTGTCCGTTTGTGCGCCCCTGCCTTACCTTAGCTGTTCTCAGAATGCGGTTAAAATGGGCGGTAAACAGCTTCAAACCCTACAAATCACCGGGATCTGACGGCATTTAACGTATAGAAATACAAGAGGCCATGCATACAATAATACCCTGGATTCGTATAATTTTTAATGACTGCATAAGTCTATCACATAGTCCCACAGCTTAGAATTAAGAAAGGGTGGTCGTCTTTATACACAAGGCAGAGAAGAGATCACATACCACCCCTAAGGTATTTCAGGCCCTTTCTATTAAAGACGGTAAAACACCTAATAGATCTGTAGCTCCGCAGTAACATGGATTCTGCACTACTATCGGCATCACAACATGCCTACAACAAAGGAAGATCCGTGGAATACGCTGATCGGGACAATAGAAAAATCTTTCTTTAATAATGAGTTTACTTTGGTTGCCTTCTTAGATATAGAGGGAGCTTTTAATATCGTAGGCGTAAACAAAATCATTACAGAGCTTATAGACAACCTACTCAACAGTAGAATAGTTCTATCGGACCTGGGCGCACACAGCACTACAAGATCTGTTTCAAGAGGAAAGCCTCAAGATGTTGTTCTCTCTCCACTCCTCTGGAATTTGGTAGTTAACAACGTACTACTATCTCTTGAGAGAGAGATGGATGTGTAGTGGCAGTCACGGCGATGACCAAGTAATCTCAGTCAGACGCAACTTTCCTACTACTCTATGCGACATTATGAGCTCTTTGCAGACTTGAGCAATGGGCCAAGCCCTTGGAGTGGTCTTGGAGTAAATCCGACTAGAACAGAGCTAGAACCAGCAGCTTACCAGCTTACCAGGAAATACCAATCACACTAAATGGGTCTGTGCTGTCCTTTGCGGATAACGTATAGTACCTCGGACTCATACGAGATAGAAAGCTCAGCTGGAAATTAAACAAAGCTGTTATTTTTTTATTTTTTAAGAATTGTCTAATTAGCATGTTTCCAAAAGTTCTTGGTGAAATTTTTACCTGATTTATGTACAGAAACCATTAAAACGAAATGGCCATTTCAGCCCTTGAAAGGATTTTGACCGAGTTTCTTATGATCAATTGTGTTGGGTATGTTGTGAAATGTTTGAACACAAATAGTTAAGAACTGGACCTACATGTTTTAAGCAGACTCCGAACGACTTATGTTCTTAAGAAGCTTTTCATGGCAGTTTTTACTCTCTGAGGTTTGCCATTGCCTGCAGAGAGGTGACGGCCGAACAGAAAAATTAATTCAATCGAAAATAACTTTCTGTGTCAGGTGGGATACGAACCAGGGTTCTCTAGCGTATGATCCACTGCGCCACGGCCGTCAATTGATCATAAGAAGCTCGGTCGAAGTCCTTTCAAGGGCTGAAATGGCCATTTCGTTTTTTCTTTTTTTTTAATAATATGAAATAAGAAACTTGCATAGTTAGAATTAGAATTCATTGTATTTTTTTTAAGCCAAATAACTTTTTATATTTCAAACTCCACAAACACTTCAATGCCATTTTTGGCAGAGAATAACTATCTGCCGGCGTCCACCGGTGTGAGCTCGTTTAGATTAGCATCACTATTGGATCAATACTAAAACTTAAAAAAAGAAATTTGCTGCCAAAACTTGCCAAAACAGTTTTTATGGATGAAAAACTAAATGCGTTTTGTATGATAAAGTTGAATTTTATAGATTTTTCTTTTTAAATTTTATGTAGGAGGTGGGAGTGACCGAAATAAGTTTTTTTTAAATTTTGCGCATAAATATATATCTCCATACCGAGTTATTTTTAAATCGGGCCAATATGAAGGGAAACATGACGTTTTAGTTTTCTTATTGTATGGAAAGTGGGCGTGGGTGTGTACGGGCTCAAAATTTTTTTTTGCATTATGGTTTTATATTTTTAAATCTGACTCACCTGCAAAATTTTATTACTCTACGACTATTATTTCTATTTATTGACATATTTTGTATGGGGCAAAGCCACTGTGCTCCATAGAAACGAGGGTGTCTATATTTCTATACTGATGGATCAAAATTTAACAAGGTAGGGTACGGGGTCTACTCAAAAGAGCTTGGGGTTTCTGGATCGTAGGCTTCCTAACGAAATTAGTGTGTTTCAGGCAAAAATTATGGTAATAGGAGAGGTTGCATCATGGCTTTCAAAAAACTTTTTCTCTAAACGGGAAATTTATATCTTCTCAGATAGTCAGGCTGCGATAACATCGTTGGAATAAGTAGCCACAAACTCTAAAGTAGCCAAAGAATGTCGTGCTTCATTAGGTGAAATGTCGAACTATTTCAGCATCAACCTAATATGGGTACCTGGGCATAAAGACATAAAAGATAATGAAAAGGCAGGTGAGCTTGCTAGAAATGGGACACGAGCGGCATCAATCATGGTGAACCCACTGGGTATCCCGTTAGCGACTCTCAAGCTGCTAATCAGTAACAATATCATATCGAAAGCCAACACTAAATGGGCTAAACTCTCGACATGCAGAGCATCAAGGCTTATCTGGCCGACACTAGATCTCGGGCAATCGAGAGCACTTCTCTCACTGGCAAGACCAGAATTAGCCACAATAGTGGCTGTCATCACAGGGCACTGCTTGATAGTCAGGCGTGCCTACAGGTTAGGAGTTATCAAAAGAAGTCTCAAATGACTTCTGTAGAAGCCATCTCCCATCTTCTGTGCTCCTGTCCTGCGCTAGGCAGAAGAAGGCACAAATATTTAGGCTCTTTCTTCTTTCATGAGCTTGACGACCTGTCAACGACTAATGTCAGGCGTCTCATAGGGTTCATCAAGAGCTCAAGGTGGTTTCATTCTGAATAAAGGCCTGTGTGCAGCGGTATCAAATTGGACCTATCTTATCTAAGTGAGCTGGTGTATGTATGTACACCGGCTGCCGCCTCTATCTAACCTAACTAAATAACACTACTTTGATATAGAAAGTCTCTAACTCAATTTTTTTCACATTATCGGAATAGAAAAAACTTGATAAGAGAGTTCAGCAATTTCTTCAGTAAGAAAATATTGTAACAACCTTCATCACTTATAATTTTTAATAAAAAAATCATTTACAAAAAATTGCAAACTACAGAACTTTATTTTTTAACCAGTTTTTTTTTTCCTTCTCCTGTTGACGTAAGGCTTTTTGAGATAGGGCGTTTTTATATTAAGGTAGCGATAAGCTTTCAAGAAAAACAGAGGTGCGTCGTTGGACACACGAGAGAAGCGAAGCTTTTTCGCAGTTACATAGATTTGATAGCTTAATAATTTTTTCTTTTTAATAAATGAACTTTTAAACACAAAAATTTAAAATAACATAAAATAAATTACATATATACAGAAAACATATTTACTGCTTTTTTTTTATTGTTGAATGTCAAATTTCCACGCCAATTACATATACGGGCACATAATGCCAGCGACTCTCCATTTTAAATCTCAACACATGGTTGTGAACTTGGCTGCACTGAACAAATTTTTTCCTTCAACAGCGTACTACCTAGCGAAAAAATCTGTCGAAAATTTTTCAGATTTTACTCCAAGGAAATCACAGAACGATGATAAAAATATATATTAAATATATATTAAAGAACGCACACGAAACAAACTCTAACAAACATTTTAGATACCGTGCCGATGTCATGCATGCGTTTGTTAATTCCATATATATTGATACAATCTATTTTTTTGTCACTTAAAAACGCACTTGTCAACGCACTTGTGGGCATTGCTAATTTTCTTTGTGCCAACAACACCACAAACGCATTCACAATACAAACACACCGATGCTGGAGACACCTTGTGGCAAATTAAAGCAAATTTTTGTCAGTTGTAGCATAGCAAATACACAATCCTCTATCTATTGATAGATGGTGACGATCAACTGCAGCATAGCTTCTTTTATTATTAATATTGAATTAACAACTGTTTCTATCAAGTCTGTGTGGCCTGGTGGATAGTGTGTTGGACTTTCGTTTTAGAGAACGCGGGTTCGATCCCCACGGGCGGCCACAAAAAATTTTTAGTATTTAATATTAAAGTATTAAATTTTCTTGTTGTAATAAGCGTTAGGCAACAAAGAAACTATCAAATTTCCAAGAAAAATCTGTCGAAAATTTTTCAGATTTCACTCGAAGCAAATCACAGAACGAGGAGTAAAAAGCTTCGCTTCAAAAACTTTTCTTGTTTTATTTCCAAACTATAAAAAAAAACTCGTAACTTAATTCAAATAAGTAGGCTTAGGTATTGGTATTAAATACTGTATTGTTTCTATAAAGTCTTGTTTTTGAGTTATCCGGCAGCGATGGAATTATCCCAAATTTATGCTGCTTCTCCCTTCTATGGCCAAACTTAGAATCGGGCAGGGACAAAACATATACCGAAATGGAGATGCTTTTTTAACCTCCAAATGTTTTATTTTATTAGAATTGACATAATTTTTAGTGAATAAAAATTTACTTGTTTGGCTATCGTTGTTTTGAGTACAAAAATTACGATTTACAAATTTTTTTTTTTTCATTGTAACACTGCTTAAAGCTGTGTGTAAAACAAGACTCACACTGTAGATTTTAAGTTAAGTTGGACGACCGATTTATTTATTATTTTAATTATGAGGGGAAATGGTCAACTCTTTCCATTTTTTTAATCGAATGGTATTCAATTCTAATGTGACTAAACTTCCCAAAGATCTTTATATTAGCTGTTTAATTTTTACCTGATTTACTCCAAACAAATAATAGCCTTTAGTGAACGCTAAGAATCGCTGCTACTATGGGGATTTAATATTTTTAAAAGTAATACCAGAAAGTTAAATCTTAATATTCTTAGGGCCATATTTTTCAATTCTGAATATCATTAACCAGTGAATAAAGTACTAGATTTTCAGTAGGTACTAATGTTGTATACCAGCCACTGGTTAAAGATATACAAACATCGACCGAACACTGGTTAAAGAAATTTAGATGTGAACAATTTAGTCCTTAAAGAGTGGCTTACTAAAACATATTAAGCCCAATTATGAAACATTTATTTCCCGACAGTTGTTAAAGGGTGTTTCCGTTTGTAAGATAAAGTTTAAAAACTTCTTGCAAATTTTTAATGCAAATTTGTTCATCAACCGTCAATATTCATGAGTGTAAAATAAAAAAGTTAGATGTCTGTATCTGCTCCCGGGAGAAAATGTTTTATAATTGGTCTGATTATTTCATAAGAAAAATCTATCTTATCTTTCAAACTCTTATCGTATATTTAAGTTAATATTGCATGCATTTTTAAGCTTTCTCTATTTTTATCTTCTCAAAATGTAAACATAAGAATATAAATCTCTAAAATTCGGGGCAAGTCGAAAATAATATAATTTTATGATAATTTATCGAAACTAAATAACAAATGAAATACAATTAAACGAAACGAAAACTATTTTGCTAAACAATAAAACAAGTTGGAACTTACCTTAAAAATAGGGGAAAAGCAATAATCAGTATGGTGCATAATAATTAGCCCTGCCACGGTAACCCCTTCTGAAACCAAAAACAATAAGGGTTTAGAAAAATCGATTAACAAGAGGAAAGGGCTTTTCATATAAATTACATTGGGCGGCGTGATCCACGGAAAGTGCTGTGACAGCAAGCGCGAGAAATGCGGGCACCTCGTCCACGGAAACTGCCGCGAGCAAAGCGGTTTGTTGTTGACAGGCCCGGTCGATTGGTACGCTTCGACATAACCTGCAAATGAAAATTTTATGGTAATCAAGCAAGCATAACCAAAAACGTAAATTCAAAGCGTTACAGAGGTTGTGATGGGCGCGGGTGACGTTTGCTTTGTTGGCACTTAATTTAGTGAATATTTCTTACTTATTTTATTTAACATTTTACGAATATTTTATTTTTTTTGAGCTCACATTTAAGGGTTACATCATGTGATATATATATAAAAAAAAAACAATTTCCACCCCCTTGAAGAACATAAGAACTTCCACCCCACCATAAACACATACCAATTCAATTCAATTTTATAACACTTACCTTGATTTGTCTTCCTCTGAACAAAGTCTCATTCATGGCTAAGGCAGTCTCGACAAACTCCTTAGATCCAAATTCAATATAGGCGAATCCCTTGGGATGACCATCAGCCTTGTTGCACAGTATAGTGACGCGGTTGATGGTGCCACAACCATGAAAATGCGACTCCAGCTCTTCAGCGGAGGCGCCGTAGTCTACATTGCCAACGTAGACGGAACGTGTATCGATCTCCTGTTTTTCTTCAATAGATAATGGGACAGCAGCAATGCCCGTAGTTGAACCGGCCATTTGTTTGTCTACTTCAGTTTGCATTTGTTTGATTTTCTCGGCTTCCTCTTCCATTTCCTTAACGCGTGCCTTAATTGCTTCCAGTTCAGGATCAATTTGCATATTGGTTTCGTCCTTGAAAAGGATTAATCAATTGAAATGAACACAAAAAAACAACACAAGCAATAGAATCAGCAAAAAGCTCCAACAGCCAATAAGTCTGCGAAAAACACGCCCAAGCTTCGCCTGTTGGAGAAATGCAATGGGCCAACTTTTCCACAGACGTTGCGTTGCAACTTTTGGCCTTTTTATTTTCACTTTTCTATTATTTTTTCTTTTAAAATAATTTAAACTGGTTTCTCTGGATGCTTGCCTGTGCCACTTACCTCGTTTTCATTCATCAGTTCCGCTTCGGTTTCGCCATTGGCATCATCCAAATTCTCCAATAGTTGGTCTTCGTTCAATGTTAGATCTTCGTCTGCCATTTTAATCAATATTTTATTGCTTCGTCTGCTTTGACGGTGGCGCTTTTAACGCTTCTGCTTTGCTTTTTACTTTGGTTTCTTTTGCGAAAAGGAAAGCTCCTGCAAAGAGGGTTTATCGGCAAAATATACAATCTTGTTGGAGAAACTTAACGAAACGTCGTCGGTCTTGCTTAAAATGGTGGCACCGTGAGTGGGGTAAGAATAGAGATTTCTATTTTTAATATTGCTGTTGGAAAAATTATCGGTGAGTCGTGCTATATTTTAATTATTAATATTTAATAGAGGCACTTTTATAACGTTTTGCTTATTTTCAATATGAAAATATTTAAAAGTTTTGTTATATGTAAGTTTTTTCCATCGATGTTTACGGATTATTTTTGCTTTTTTAATAATTGGTTGATTTAACTTCTCCTTGGCAAAACACCGATCACACACACACAAACAATCTGCTCCGAATTTTTTTTTTCTGTTTCGTTAAGATTTGACAGCAGAATCTGCGTTCACTTCGCAAAGGAAAATGGCGAAGTTGCTTGAAGGTATGTCTTCATTGTTTCATTAAAGTGTGTGAATACTGTTAATGTTCTTGTTTAAAAGCTCGAATTGGTAACGAAAGAAGATTGTGTGTGAATTGTACAAAAATTGCTTGTAATTATTTTTCCATGGTGTCATAATAATCAGGTGTTGTAAGTTTGATGAATTTTTTTTTTCTGTAAAAAAATTGTGTGTTAAAGAGCGGAACTGTTGATAGTTGTCAAATTGTATTATTTGTTTGAGTTGCTAGATGATGATGTGTTATAGTTTTCACGGTTTATTTTGCAAATTACATACAAATACATATTTAATATATTTGTGATAAAGTTTTAGAAAATATACAATATTTTCAACTTATTGTGGGCAAACCTTCAATAAAGTTTTGTATTTTTAAATTCAGCTAATTTGTGTATTAACTGTAGTTTCGAAATATGCATTGAAAGCCTACAAAATAATTAAAGAATTTGAATGCAACACTAATAATATTAAAGTTTTTTAAATAAACTCACATCACAGCCGGTAGCTTCCTCGATGTTGGGTAGAAATGCTTTTGCAATCAGCTGATCACATACTCAACGAAATTTATAAAGAGTAAAACTATACTTTTATAAAGCTAAAAAACTGTTAAAAATACTGATTTCTATAAACTTTTAATTTATTTTTTATCAAAAATACGCCGTTAAAGTGAACAGTTAAAAAAAATCATGAATATTGGTAGAATTTTGATTTTTTTATCGCTGAAAAACCAGGAGATCGCGAAAGTGTATCAAATGTAAACAAAAGCACAGCACAGTTGATTTGAAAATTAGTTTTTTTCATAGACTTCATAGCATAGAACTTTTTGAAATCTCAGGTTAACACAACATTTAAATCAAAAATAAATTTAAAATTGCTCACCAAAAGACTTTCCGATGAAAACTGTTTGTTACTCATTATACTCCATATCTGAGCATGAAACTTGTAAATTTTTTCAAAAAATCTTGAACTGTTATTAAATAAAAATTTATATTCATTATCGAAAGTAAGATAGTAACTATGCTTTCAATTAAGAGTTATTTACAACTTTTAATTTTCACTCTTATGTAATAACCAGGCCTCAGATTTTGTTGACTCTTTCAGATTTTGTAAACTCTTTTCTGCTATAACATAGACATTTTCTGATGATTGAAAAATACCATATATTATCTCCAAGTACTGCAGCCGAAAATTTTTTTGCCATTTTTTAGTTTTAGTTTAGTTTAGTTTTAGATTATTTTTTAAGTAATTTTTATGTATTTTTACATATTGAAGAATTTTTTACTGATGATACTGATTTTTACTGACTGACTGACTGACTGACTACTGATTTTTACTGATTTCAGGAATTTTTAGGGAGAGTAAAAAAAGTCGTAGATGCTTGTGAAAGTCTTCAACCCAAAGTAGTTGAAGAGGCTCAAACATTGTTTTTCAACAATGACATAAAGGGTATAATTTTAAAAAAAAGTAATTTTTGGTCCATGCCGAAAGATATAGACACTTTACATTATAAGCTCCATTGACTTCGGGAAATGGAAAGACTGATTAAAAGTATAAAAGAAAAACTCATCGTTGTTTGCAGCAATGCTAAAATATATTCGGAAGTTTTAAAATTCCGGGTATTTAACTAAAAATAAAATTTCGGGTAAATTAAATCAAAGTAAATTTGCACGCAAACCACATTTCGTCATTTTTATATATGCTGCTCGCCAGTTTTGAAGTGGCAAGAAGTTTTTCATGTTCATGTTTTAAATAATATGCATTAAAACAAAAAAACTATACACTAAACAATGTTAAAAATATCAATATTTGAATTAAATTCAATTCAAGTGCACAGGAACTGAAGAGTCTACAACTGTGCTGCACTGCTCCCTGACTGAAAAAAACTCCATTACCTGCATCACTTCACTTTTTTCAATGCATTTCCAATATTTTCTCTTACCTTTAATGATTGAAATGTGTTTTATTCTTCTGACCAGGAAATGTTATCTTTTTGCAGCACTTAATAGCAACCTGTGCTTGTATTAGGATGATATCGACTATTTTTGCATTTTATTGCTTGTTATATTTTGCAGTTATATTTTGAGCTGTCATTGATTGAAATAATTAGTGTGAAAATTTCGTACTGTAATAGCTTAGAATTGCAAATATCAGGAAACTTGTACCAAAAAGTTTTTTGTAATAACAACAAAACAAGGATGTTAAAAAAATGTAACATAAGTAATGTAATAAGCTATGGAATTTAAAATTAACTTTTGAATGCTAAGTTGAAAACTTTCGATATACTTGGGACCATTTTGGTACTAATTTCAAGTCGATTCGATACGAAATCAAAAAAGGCAAATGCCATCGCTGGGTCAGATTCAAATTCACATGTTTTTACAACTTTCTGTCTCATACATAAAATACAACGCGGGTTTTAATTGATTTTTCTTTCATTTACACTTGTCTATCATTGCAATTCGAACCTAGGCATATTTGACTGAATTAAGATGCTAAAATAGCACATACATAGTCTAGTGTAAGCGCACACAATGTTTTTCTTTAGGGGCGGTCACATTATCAAATTCTTCATCAAAATATTGGTCAAACAGTTTGACCACGCGAGTGTTCATATTATCAAATTTTTCGTCAAATTTCATTATTGTCTTGCACACCGAAGTGAACACATCAGCAGCACTCCATATGCTTTATTTCTAAATAATCTTTTTTTTGTAAATTTCCGATTTAATCTGCCAGTTATCGATGTAGTCTATAAATTTCAATAAAATCATTACAAAAATCTTCTTCATCGTGCATTTTGAATTGATGTGTTCGCGTTGAAATCTTTTTTTAAGTGATGAAATCGTACTAGAAAATTTGACGAGTGTTCACACGTCAAATTTTTCATCAAATCGTTGGTCAAACAACCGAAAAATCAAAATGATTTTGATTTGATTTTCGTCAAACGATTTGACAAACAATTTGATGAGTGTTTACATGTCAAATTTTTCGTCAAATTCCATATATATTTCTGTTGGTCAAATTTTTTGATGACTTGTTGGATGAAAAATTTAATCATGTGACCGGGCCTTTTCGATCAACTTACATTAGCAATGTTCACATTATCAAATTTTTCATCTAAGAAGTCATCAAAAAAATTGACAAACAGAAATAAATATGGAATTTGATGACAATTTGACTCTGTGAACACTCATCAAACGATTTGATGAAAAATTTAACAATGTTAACACTCGTCATGTTTTATAATGCGGTTTCGCCACTTAAAAAAGATTTCAACTTGAATACAATTCGAAATGTATGATGAAGACGATTTTTGGAATAATTTTATTTAAATTTATAGACAATATCCAGAAATGGGGCAGATTAAATCAGAAATTAACAAAAATAGATTATTAAAAAATCAAGCATTTGCTTAAAAAACGGCACAAAAAAGTGCCCAAGGCGACAATAGAAAGATTAGAAAAAAATTAATTGTCTTAGAACGGCTTATCGTCAAGAACTTAAAAAGGTTTTTTCACCAACAATCGTTTCTTTCCTAATTTCAGCTTCTTCCAATAAAATATCATCAGCAAGTGCTGCAACTACTTGTTTCGGCATCGCGATGTTTTCACTTCGTTGTGCAAGACAATTATGAAAACTGACGAAAAAACACTTGCTTGGTCAAGCTGTTTGACAACGATATGACGAAACATTTAATAGTGTGAACGGCTATATTTAATAAGTTTTTGAAAGAAATGCTTTCGAGCATAAATGCAACCCTGTACTTAGGAATGATAACCAAAACAAAAAAGCACACATTTATTTACGAAGCTAGCACAAGTATAACTAAAGAATTATATTTTTGGTTTTTATTTAGTTAATAATGTTGTATCCGTAATACTATTCGTTAATTATTCCAATAATGAGTGATTCAGAATACGAAGAGGAGGAAATCTTAGTGTTTGCAGATTTTAATAATCAATTGTTACCGGACGAACTAGGTGACATAAACACATCATTAAAAATTATTGGTCTTGACACTGAAAACCCCATCGCTGAGGTCAATGGCAGTTTATTTAAAGGTAAAGTTTACCGGAGGCCGGTTCTTTAATAATTCCTCTACATTTTTTTTTTTGCAGGCAGCTATGACTTTGCAATGGGCACGAATCTATTCTTCGAGAAAGACGACGCACCCAGAAAAATTGATACACTTTTTGAACCAAGCTGCAATCAAATGTACAAATTTTTCGCCAAAACCAATAAAGTTCTAAACTTCCAGCGAATGTTCGTGGAAGCAAGCACAGATGATAAGTTGAAAACAGCAGAGACAAGTATTGACGATGACAAGCCAACTACGAGTGCAGCTGCTGCAGCAGCTGAACGCATGGCAGAAAATGCTGCAATAAGTAGCCTAAGAACAAGTTTAACCTATGAAGAGGCTATCAAGAATTTCCCAACAGCTCCGAAATAAACCGGAGTGTTCTGAAGATTCTGAATAAAAGAATTATTAAAAGTTTAAGCTTAAAATAGGTGTTAATATAGTAGTTTGTTACGAATTATATTCCATAATTAAAAAAGAACTGAATTGTGTAAATTGTTGTACCTATATCTTTTAAAAGATCACAATCCTTAATTAATTTTTAAGTTATTTTATGAACATCAGCAATATTAGCAACAACTGACCACCATTTCTTCTTTACAGACTATCTTCAATAAAAATCAATACCGCCGCAATGGAAGAAATGCTGGGCCAGACCATGCGTCCACTAATTTGTCTGCGCACACTTCTCGAAGATTTCGAAAAAGCACTGGACAAAGACAAACAGCCAGAGTCAAATGATGACATGATAGCCGCCATGAAAATGGAAAATGATCTGGAACGTTTTCAAAAAGTCAAAGAAAATTGTTCGATTGCACATCTTTTGCAGATTGATGATGTACGTGTAACCAACTATATACCCGGTTTTACTGAAATAAATCGACGCCCTGTAAATATGATTCCTGATGAAGCTCTTAAGTTACAAACTGTAAAAACTTTACTGGAAGAAAAACAAAGAAGCATAAAAAATCCTTTCGAACGCACACGTCATTCCTTCAGAGCCGTAGAGTTGCCATCGAGTGTAAATGAAACCACTGAACGCTGCAGTGATCTTTTGATCTATATACGCATCTATCGACCGGCACGTGCCACACATGCCGGACAGCGCTTGGAGAAGCCAGTCTTTGCCGAAGAGTTCCAGTGCTTGGGCATAAACTTGCTGACCGAACTGCGCGATAAGATCTCATGCGTCTGCAACACAAAGCGATTCTTTGATATAAGCGAAAATCCCAACGATGAGCTGTGCGAAAAAGAAACGGATCCTGGTTACTTCTTTATCACAGACACATTCTACAATGACAAACGCGACTCCGCCAATGTCGATTATTCGGAAACAGTGCGCAATTGGGCTAAGACTGCTGAAGGATTACGTGATGAACAATTCAAAGTGGCCATGATGGAGGAGACTCATTTTCTAGATCTAAAAGTGAGTTTGGGCTTTCCGCAGCTTTATCATCATCACGGCAATTGTGAGCATGTCTTCGTTTTTTCACAAATTGAATTTTTAACGCCGCATAGCTACATGGCAGAACAATCAAAGTATCCCCTGCTCTCGTCATTGAGTTCATTTAATACGCGTGCTTGTAACATGTGTGGACGACAAGGATATGTGTTTATCGTTGAGCAAAGCGTCTATCAGCTACATGATCCAGCTTACTTATGTTCAAAGTGCTTTTTTGGTTTTCATTACGTGGATGGCAAGAAAGTTGGTAATTTTAAGGCCTACAAAGTAAATCACTTTGGTGATGAGGAGGAGATTGAATCTCTTGTTAATGCTGCAGAAAATGAAGGGCAGCATGAAGAAGAGGAGGATTCGGAAGATCGTCCCATAATAGATTCGTCGACATCAGCACGGTCTCATACTCAAACTAAAACCGGCATAAACGATGTCGGAGAACCACAGAATTCTAAGAGAGCATCTGAACAGAGTGACGATGAAACCGAATATATAAGTATTGTAAAAACAGAACATGATGAGATTGTTTGAAAAAAAAAATGTCCAGAGAAAAAATTTCTGAAATTGTTCCTTCAGTTTTGTGTTGAATTTTACTTAAGATAAAACAAAATAAAATAGTTTTAGATAATTTCGAATCTTGGTATTACTGGCGAATAAATATAACCAATCGGTTATGGAATCTCTTCCCGCATCTCAAAAGAAATACTAACACAAAATTCCATAAAAAGTATTAAAGGGATTCAAGTCACGCCGTAGGTTTGCATATTGCGTATATTGAATTGACATGAGCACGCTATCAAATCTTGCTTAAAGTAACCTGCGTAGCTTAAAATTCTTAAATTTTTTTACTTTCAACTTAACTTTTTTTAATTCATTGTTCTCAGTTTTAAAATATATCTCATTTGTCAATTACTAAATGCCAAATAGCAGCAAACAATTTAAGTTGAAAGAAATATTTTAAAATAATGAAAGGAATAATTTACGTTGGTTCAAAAAACTTTTTGAAAAGAAAAGAAGGTAGATTTTTACGCAGTCTTATTATATGCAATACTCATCAAATTTGGGGGGTAAAGTCGCAAATCGTTTCGTAAAGTTAATATAAAAAAAAATTTACATTGCGTAAAAACTTACGAGAAACGTGGTTGCGCAGCCCATACGCAGTGACTTAAATCCCCTTATTATGTTTATTCTATAATGGATTTGTGTTTCAATTGGTAATACTGATGCAGTGAAGAGTGTTCCGCAAGGCTCCATTTTGGCTCCTCATCTTTATAGCATTTTCATCTATGATTTTCCTCATGAAGTTGGCTCATCAAAAAGCATTCTTTACAAGGGAGATGACTCCCTTGTATATGCTCATGCAACTTCCCCCCTTGCGGCATTGAATCTGGTTTCTTCCCATCTTACTGAAATTAATAACTTTTATAAGAAATGGGGTATTACTATAAATACTGCCAAATCTGTAGCTATCTATCTAAGAAATGCTTCTGGTAAATGCCCATCTATTGTAGTCCCCGAAAGCAAAAATTTATCTCTTTTTTTGGATGGTGTTGAAATACCCTTTAAGAACAGCTTTAAATAAATATCTGGGTGTTACATTTAATAAGTTGGTTAAATTTAATGAGCACGCAAGGACAACCTTAAGTAAGGCCAATAAAATTAAGTCAATGTTTGCCAACCTGTTTAAAAATAAATATTTGAGTCAAGAAACTAAACTTTTAATTTACAAAGTTTGCATTAGATCAGTCATTGTTTACGGCTTTCCTATTTGGTTTTCATTCTCACCTACAATTGCAAGGAAACTAGAAATTTTTGAAAGGAAAATCTTAAGACTGCGTAGACCGTAATTTTGAATCCTATTCAAAAAAATACAGTAGTAAATTTATTTATAGTAAAGCCTCCATTATGCCTTTTTGCATTTACGCCTTTTCGTTGTTAAAACACTTTGTCCATAAATTAGAATTCCATGAAAATTATCTTATTACAGACATTTTCAGCAATCAAAAAATTCACAGATGGTCTGACTGCCGTTATTTATCTCCGGTTGGCATTTTAAATGTTGAAATAAACTCAGTTTTTGATGATTTTGGACTCCTTTTACCTGATTTTTATTTAAAAATCTCTCCCGACAATCATAGAGGCTAGCCTAATACTAAGTTATTTGGACAATTTAAATACATATTTTAAATTTATTTCTATTTTTACTTGTAAAAATATAATTTAATGTTGTGTTTTAAAGATTATTCAAACTGACGATTTAAATTAAACAATAAACTGTTTTTATGTTGTTAAAAATGTACCTTATTGTTTTTTGTATAAATATTGCTCTTCATTGTATAAAACTGTGAAATACTATTTTAATTTAATTTTGATTAAATTAATTATTACGATATATGTAACATGTTTTATATAAGTTGTAAATAGTTGTTTTATTGTAAGTTTATTTTAATTATTGTTAAGTTATTTATTGAGAACATGATTCTCGGGCAATGCTCATGTGTCGGGAGCAAACACAAACACACATTCATTCAGTACACGAATATATATATTCATCCTCTTCTCTCTTACATTTAGCAGGTAGCGTTTTCTTATGTTGTTATTGGAATAATACGAATAGTTCTAAGTTGATATGTAAACTAAAAGAAAAAGAAAGCCACACCATTGTAATAAGATATAAGGAAAAAAAAAAGTCTCAATAAAGTTTACTTACTTACTTACTTTGGTAATACTGATATTAATGGTTTGTGATAACAAAAATATGAGATACTATATATGTTCGTAAAAATTTTCAAGATAGCGTGAAAGAATTGCATCAATTCCGGATTTCGATGATTCGTTTTTTAGGTTGTTATTTATGTTGTTTTAACGAGTTTTAAAAATTATCTAACAGTCTTATACTACGTTCACACTGAGAGCTTAATGCGCATTTACAAAATGCAAAATATATATTTGGCTCTTTTACTCCTTCAAAGAGCATACGGCCATACATTCTAAATTGCTAATGCGCATTTCGTTAAATGCGCATTTAGCTGTCAGTGTGAACGTAGTGTTATACTACGTTCACATTGAGAGCTAAATGCGCATTTACGAAATTGAATGTATATATTTGTCTCTTTTACTCTTACAAGGAGCATACGGCCACGCATTCTAAATTGCTAATGCGCATTTCGTTAAATGCGCATTTAGCCCTCAGTGTGAACATAGTATTATACTATAGTATACATATTTATACTATGTTCACACTGAGGGCTAAATGCGCATTTAACGAAATGCGCATTAGCAATTTAGAATGCGTGGCCGTATGCTCCTTGTAAGAGTAAAAAAGACAAATATATACATTCAATTTCGTAAATCCGCATTTAGCTCTCAATGTGAACGTAGTATATGTATATATTTGAATGTAGTATAATATATATTTGAAATATATTGAATTGAATGTATATATTTGTCTCTTTTACTCTTACAAGGAGCATACGGCCACGCATTCTAAATTGCTAATGCGCATTTCGTTAAATGCGCATTTAGCCCTCAGTGTGAACGTAGTATTAGGGCGTCGCTGGTTTTGAATTTGATGTCCGAATTTTAAAATTAAAGATGGCGGATAGGTAGCTCACCTACATTTTTTGGTATTTTCACGAATTCAGTGCTGGGGCAAACGCTAGATTAAAATTTGGTACTGAAATGAAATGTGAAAATGTAGGTGGAAGCCCTATCCGCCATCTCTAATTTTAAAGCTGTTATATTAGATTATAAATATAATGCCTTGTCAGAATTTCAAAATGACAAAAATTCGCAAAAATCTAAACATCAACAAAATATTCTGACATCCGATTCGAAATTAGCGACCATTTCGTTTTCATAATTTCCCATTTTTACCATAATGTTCGCTGCAGCACTGAATTCGTGAAAATTAAAAAAAAATTGAGGTGACAATCCTATCTTCCATCTGGAATTTTGAAATCAGATTCGAAATCAGTGACCCCCTAAAGGCGAATTTACACATTTCACTCAAAACGATGATGGTTAACATGGAATGATGACAGTGAATCAATTTTTAGTTTACATAATTCAAAGTGTAAATTTGAACTTAGATGGATGATTCGATGTTGTATGTCAAAATTTATTCGTTGGTTGATTTATTTTATTGACGTTTCAAAAAATAAATGGAATGCCGTCTAAAATAATAAAAAACGGAATTAAAATTGAAGTTCGAGGATTGTCGTGCTTCGCAACGGATGACACATAAATACGATTTGCTTTCACTTTCATCAAAAGTACGAAATACTTCTACTTCTTTCACTGTTGAATGTGGCTGACAATCTTCATTTAAAAGATGAATTCTTCATTTAAAAGATGAAACTCAATTTACACTTTTAAAATCGGATGATTCATTCAAAGTGAACAATGATACTGAATCGTGTAAATTTCCTTTAAAACAGATGTTTAAAACTAGTAAAAAATATTATTAGGTGGCATTACTATCCGTCATCTTGAATTCTCAAAAAAGGGCATTCATATTATCAAATTGGTCATCAAATTGCTTGTCAAACAGTTTGACCACGCAAGTGTTCATATTATCAAATTTTTGGTCAAATTTCATTATTGTTTTGTACACTGAAGTGAACACATCAGCAGCACTTCATATGATGTATTTTTAAACAATATGTTTTTATAAATTTCCGATTTGTTCTTCCACAGTTGTAGATTTTGTCTACAAATTTCAATAAAATCATTACAAAAATCTTCTTCATCGTGCATTTTGAATTGATGTGTTCACGTTGAAATCTTTTTTAGGTGACGAAACAGCACTAGAAAATTTGACGAGTGTTCACACGTCATATTTTTCATCAAATCGTTGGTCAAACAACCAAAAAATCAAAAAATATTTTCAATTTCGTCAAACGATTTGACTAACAATCTGACGAGTGTTCCAATGTCAATTGTCATCAAATTTGTTGAACGAAAAATTTGATAATGTGAACGGCCCTTAATGTGACATTAGGGCGTTCGGACTATCCTACATGCAGGATCACCTTGACAGATCGGATGGACATGTAGGAAGTGTGAAAGCAAATACTGCGGTCCGTCCGACATGTAGGATGAAAGTCAAAAAGTTTTGATTTTTCTGTTGGTTCCAAGTGTCAAAGCACATTCATCCGACTTTATATATTTTCTCATTTAAAAAAAAAAAACGTCGTGAAGTGAACATATGAAGAAAAGGCAAGCAAAGCGTAAAAATGATTATATTTACCCTTAGCGGCCACACGGGTTAGTTACCCCAGCCTAGTTACCCCAGGCCCAGAAAAAGTGAAACTAGAGGTCCAAAACCTTTGAAAGTGATATAAGTAACGACATCTGCCGGTTGTCGACAAGTGTTAGTTGTGACTCCATTATATAGAAAGCCAAATTAACGCATGACAGCGTTTTTAGCGTTAGTTTTCTCGGCGTGAGGTAACTAGTTACCCCAGTGTGGCCGCAACCCTTGCACGGCATAAATTTTTTTTAACTTTTTTTTTGTGGTGTTAATAGACAAAATAAAGGTAAGTTTATGTTTTTCTAGAAAAAAATAAATTTCAATCCTAAACCTTATGGAATCTTGACTGTTCATGTGGAATAATTCAGACTCAGTTTTATATTATATTGTTTATTAAATAAATCTATTGTACGTTCAATGTAGAATAACTCGTGGGTTAAAAGATATGAAAATAGGATGTATAAACTTAGTTTCACATATATGAACAATTTTTATGTCTTATATGTCCACAAATAAATATATTAACAAATACTTTTCAAACAATTTTTTGATTAAAAAACTTCCGCGTTCAACTTGGAAAAAGTTACCTCCGACCAAGAGCGGAGGTGTGTACTGTGCGACTTAAAGAAGGACAAGAAAAAGCGTGGACAAAATATTTATAAGAATTTTTGTAACCCAGTTATGAAACAATTGATCAAAATAACTTGGCTAATAACTAAACAAATTAATTTCGTTTTCAAATCACATATATCGATTTTTTAAAGCAATAGTTTTTCAATGAGTAACAGTCACAAATACAAAAAAATGCATTTAATGAATTGACTACTAAAACGAAATTCAATTTAATTTATATAAATAAACCATATGCCAATGAAATGTTTGTCATACATCCACTTTGCATATAATTTTTATTGTTAAGGATAATACGTAATCGAAAAATTCAAGTTTGTTGTTTTAAAAAGTTTGGCTTGGCGCCTGTGTAATTTGTATTAACAACATTGTCCATTGCTGTCAGCTGCAAAAACCATAACGCATGGTTATTGTCTGCGCTATCTTGTGTCAATTTAGTTATTTGACATTTCCGTGTCTTCGCTGCGTTTATTTGTATTTGATTTTTGCTTTCGTCGACAAATGGAAAATTTTTATATCTGTCTATCGCCGGTGTGCAACAAACGGAAATAAGCGCATATTAACTCAATTAAAATCAATAAAATAAAGGAATAACAATTAAGTGATGCATTTCCACGTGCAAAAAAACTTTAAGTGAAAGAATAAAATGAAAATTTAATTGAACTGTACAAAAACAAGACGCAGCAATTAGCAAAGATTGTGAACGAAAATGGAGGTCGATGAAAATTTCTATGGTTTGTGAATCAAATTGTAAATTGTGGAATATGAATGGGCGGTGCTACCGGTATAAAAATAATATGCATTTAAGTAACAAAATACTGACTAGCTAGAAATGCAGGGCTGAAAAGCCTTGAGAAAATCATATAATAATCCTAAAATTTTTCATCATGTTTATTTCAACGCCCCATTCGACCATGTGTTTTTGTTGTTTGTTTAAAGCTGTCGCTAAAAATGCATTTTTGCGAAATTTTAATTTTATTGTGTATTTCTTTAATAGCTCTTTGTTTCCTATTTTTAATAATTGTGTGCTTTTGTTTGTAATTAAAAGTGGAAAACAGGTTTCCAAAGCGCCTTTTGTTACCAACGACAGCTCCCAGCACAAGGTTTTGTCGTTATTCTATTTTATTATTATTCTTTGATAATCAGCATTCACCCTTGCTGCGCTTCCTCCGCTTTATCTATATAAACTGAATTTAATCAGTGGGAATTGCACGCTTTTTTGTAGGTGCTCCGTGTTAACTGTGTTGTTGTTTTTATTCTATTTGTTTAGCAGCATTTGTGCTCAAATCTTAATAAGCATGTCGCTAGAGTCAACATGAAACCATTAAATGTAGTAAGCAGCAGTGATACTTGCGCTTATTTATTCTTGCTCTAAATTATTTATAAGAAGGTATAGCAGAATACTCCAATGTTCTAGGTATGTATGAAAATTTTGCATTTCCGATACGCAATTCAATGATGATGGGATGTATTGTGTTGTGTTGGCAAATAACTATGTTGTAGATATTATGCCAGATATAGATGGCCACGCAATAAGCACACTTTATCAAACTGCCCTGATTATCTTCCCAGTCGTGTAAAATTATTACGTTTCAAGTTTTTGAAACAAAAATTTACAATTAAATTAAGACGTTGCCGGTGTGCTAAATGTAGCTGCATTGTTTTGTTATTATCACACTAATGATACATATTTGTAATTGCTATATACAGTTATTTGCACAGAATTAAGAACGATGTTATTGAAGCGATAGCTTCTTTAGCGAAACTATTTGTATTATACGGGAGTAAAATTATAGAATCCACTTCCATTTATTCCTTTGTGTAGCTGTAAAAGCTCAATTTGAAGATTCAGCTTCTTTGGCGGAGTTATTTATGTGCGCTAAGAGTAAAATGAAAAGTTAACAAGCATCAGATAAAATCCACTTCCATCCTCTTCCATCAACCTTACTTTGCCGATTAGATAGCACACTTCTCAACAATTGTTAAGTTTTAGCGAATTCTCAAACCAGGTGCTGACACAGACTATGATTGAGGGCAAATGATCGATAAAGAAATTTGTAAACAAAAGTACGAGTATGCAAGGTTGATTTATAAGGTTGTCGCAGGGCTGATCGCACTCTCTTCTCAGTACCCATAATTGTCAAAACCAGCCCATTTTGCGAATGCCTACGAAAGAAAAACGGATGATAATAGAAAGCACTTACAGATTTTCTATGAGCTGCCAACTTCAATTTGACAATTATGGGTACTCGCTCTCTCCCTTGCGACAACCTTATAAATCAACCTTGCCAGTATGTATGTAAATCATCACAACTGTTGCTGTCGAAAAACTTGTTGCTATCAATTACATTAAGCTGCTTCTAGACGACGCAAAAATGTCTTAAGACTAATTTTGAAGTGACTGCCAAATTTTGCCTTATTTCAAAAGTATTTTCCAATTTGCTTCCACTCGAACGTATTTTCTGCGTGATAAAAATGAAAACAGTTTCTGTCAAAAAGAAAATTTGAATGAAATGAAATTTTCAATTCAAATTATAACACACCGCACATTTGGCTTTTGTTTTTAGTCAACCCTGTGTCACATAGAAAGTCATACGAAAATAGAAAGAATTCTAAAAATAAATTTAAAAATTGAACCGGATTATTTTTTTAGGCTGGTAATACTTTTGTAAGCTTGGGCCATGGCAGAATTATAAGGTAAGGTCATCACGGAGAGGAATGGAGCAAGGTTGATTTATAAGGTTGTCGCAGGGCTGATCGCACTCTCTTCTCAGTACCCATAATTGTCAAAACCAGCCAATTTTGCGAATGACTACGGAAGAAGAACGGATGATAATAGAGAGCACTTGTAGATTTTCTATGAGCTGTCAACTTCGATTTGACAATTATGGGTACTCGCTCTCTCCCTTGCGACAACCTTATAAATCAACCTTGGAATGGAGTAGAAAGTAGAATAAAGCTACATTGATGTCAAAATCAGCTGTTCATCGCGAATTTTTTTATGCTCACGTTTCGCAGTTGTTTTTAGGTTAAAACTGTTACAGGTTTTTTTTGCAATTTTAAGACTTCTTTCACATTTTATAGTTTTTATTACACTTTTTATATAATATTTTCACTCAAATTAGCACAAATTTAATACCCGCGACCGCACTGTTTGAAACTTGGAAACATAAAATATTTTCTTCATTTGCAATTTCTACGAAATTCGTCGTTTTGACATTAATGTTGCTTCTCATTATCCACTCTTCGTTGACGCGTGAGAGCACTCAACGCAGCGGCCCTACCTTATCATTGTATCATGGCTTGGGCGCTAATTTTTAGTGCGATTAGTCACGTGGTTTCTTTCTTATTGCTTTGATAACAAATTCACCTCGAGTCTGACCTGCGAATTTCGCAATGGAAAAAAAAGTTGAGCAAAGAGTGTGTTTGAAATTGTGATTAACCAACGGAATTTCTTGTCCGGATGCATTGAAAATGTTGATGAAAATCTATGGGGAGTCTGCTCTTTCAAGTACGCCGGTATTTCAGTGGTACAAATTGTTTAAAGATAGCCGTACATCAGTTGACAAATTGCCTCACCCTTCTCGACCAGCAACATCAATTAACGATAAAAATCTAAAAAACAAAGAAATTGTGCTCGAAAATCGTTGTGTGACCTAGAGATGCTTTTAATGGACGATACAGACACTCCGCACCTCATTACTGGTGTTGAGACTTAGGAGTAGGAGTATGATAGTAGGATAATAGCGCTATCCAGATAGACCGAAAATCCACGACAAAGTTGTTCATAAATTCAGATGATGGTAACTGTTTTCTAGGATTCTCAAGGTGGTCCACTGTGTAACGAGTGCAGCCAAAAATAGCTTACGGAAAAACAGTCATAAATTTGTATTTATAAATATGCAGAATCATAGTTTGGAGTATTAATATTCTCAATGTAAAAGTTTTTTGCGATATTTTTTCTATTACGGATATGCTACTTGCAAATCGAAAGTGGACTTGGAAATATGATCAAAATTTTTTTTACACTTTGACATTGTATATTTTTAAATAAGGCATACATTTAGTATAAAAAATATGCAAAAAACTAACTTGTGTATATTTAATATGTTTTAGTAAAAAATATTTAATCAAAATCAAAAACAAAAAAGAAAAATTGTGTGCAACTCACGACAAGCCTTAGAAATCTGAAAAAACGAAAACTTTGAGATGGAATTAAAAAAAATTATTTTTGTATTTTCTTAAATTTTAATATGCCTTATATCAACACTTCCTCAACACGTTCCCAAAACTTAGTTTGCCTAAATTTAATAATAACGACTTTACGCCCACTTTTCTGGAGCATGTTTTGGTAAAATTTAGCAATTTTATATGAAGAAATAAAAAAATTACAAACTTTAAAACAAAAAGAAATTACTTTACTTAGGTGACGCCTACCGTAAGTCGGTTTTAGCTTGTTGTAAGAAATTACGCCAGCCATTTATGTTTTGCGCTTGCTGGCGCCAGTTGGAAGCTCCAAGTTTCGTCAGATTGTCCTCTACTTGGTACTTGCAACGGAGATGCGGTCGTCCTCTTCTGCGTTGACCGCTGGGTACCAAGTCTAATATTTTCTTCGCTGGAGCGTCGTCTTCCGTCCGCTCAACATGCGCTTTACTAATTCGTATTCGATACTCTCCATTGACGTAGATTGGTCCGTAGATTTTACGAAGAATCTTTCTCTCGTACGCTCCCAAAGTGTTTTCATCAGAGCTGCTCAACGTCCAGATTTGTGCTGCATTTAACAGGACGGGCATGACAGTGACTTACAGAGCGTGACTTTTGTTCGTCGGGAGAGGGCTCTGCTTCTCAATTGCCTACAGAGCCCAAGAAACACATGTTGACAAGAGTTATCCTTCGTTTTATCTCAATACTGATATCGTTGGTGGAGCTAATGCTGGATCTGATGTAGATGAAATCCTTCACAACCTCGAAGCAGATGTTGTTAAGAGTGACGTGGGTGCCAATACGCTGGGACTGTTTGTTTGTTGACACATTACTGCGTTTACTGCAAGACCCATGTGACTCGACTCTTTTTCTAATTTGGAGAATGCTGCACTGACTTGGCGTGTGTTATTGCCAATGATATCAATATCATCAGCATACGCTAGCAGCATAACACTCTTCTAGAATATTATGCCGCTTTGTCTCAGATGAGCAGCTCGAATGATCTTCACCATAATTAGGTTAAAAAGTCGTATGATAAGGAATTAATTTAAAACAAAATTAAATTATTTTTTTTAATAAATCTATAAAATTTAGTTAGTTATGAATTTAAACGTGACACCTATTTTTTCGTTTTTTACTCCTACCATCCTAAAGGGCGATTTGCGACGACCCCAACCCATTCAAGTTTTTTCTCGTCTCAGCACGAGAAATCACCACCCGGTTAATTGTCCTCTAAGTGTACTAAAGTGTACAAAAATAGACTTGAAAAATCAATTGAAACAGGGCATGGCAGTGAAATATAAAAATATATATTGCCAAAAGAGAGAAAAATAGAGGAGGCCAATAATATAATAGAATTAGATAGAATAGAACCCACATATAGAATTTTCTAGTGATGAAACTCATTCGGTGATTAGTTTTTATTATGTATTATCTCTAATAATAGTAATATATAATTTTTTTTTTAATTTGTATTTGTAATTAAATTGTATTTAGCAAGTATGCGTTTAAAATATGTTGTAAAATTAATTTGTTAAAACAGTGTTATTGTTTAAATAGGTCTAAATCTAATATACAAAGAAATACTTCAACATCATTAAAAAAACACCTCAACATCATTCAAACGAAATCGAAACATATCTTAACGAAAATGTTACGAAAAAGTTACGATTTCGTTCAGACAGTTCGAAAGAAATGATATTTCACTCTGTTCGCATTTCAATATGTCGTACAAACAGTCGCATAACGAAATTCTATAAAAATTCGTATAAAAATTGCAACTGTTCCGATATTTGCGTAACGAAATTGTAACGATTACCTTAAGACAGCTCGAAATAGTAACGAATTAGTCGAAATTATTCGGAATAATTCGAAAATTTAAGTCGAAAGTCGGCAACTATGGTTCGCTGGGTATTTATAGCTACAAAATAACTATGTGTAGCAAATTTTAATACTCTTTGATAATTTTTGGGGTAAATATACCATATTTCCGATTTTGGTTATACAGGAGGTGGGCGTTTTAGTCGGCCGATTTGGTTAATTTACAAGCTAACTTTTAATAGTTACAAAAAAACTATGTGCACCAATTTTATTAATTTAGGATCATTTTTAGGGGAACTATTATATATTACCGATTTAAGTTATATGGGAGGTGGGCGTGTTAGTCGGCCGATTTGGTTAATTTTCAAGTTAACTTTTTATAGTTTCAAAAAAACTATTTGTACCAAATTTTATTAATCTAGGATAATTTTTAGGTGAATTCTTCCAGATTACCGATTTCGGTTATATGGGAGGTGGGCGTGTTGGCGGGACGATATGTATAATTTTTACACTAGCTATTTATAGCTGTAAAAGAAGTATGTGTATCAAATTTTATTGATCTAGGATAATTTGACCAAAAACAATGTCAATATCGTTTAACAAGTACCATATTCGCTAGATATGGCCTTGTGCGACTTTTTCCTATTCCCTTAACTCAATTGTCTCTTCGTGGAAAACATTTTGAGACGATTGAAGTCATCAAAGAGAATTCACAGAGGGAGCTAAATGCTATTCCGAAATCGGCATGTGTGTATCGCCTGTATGGTGATTATTTTGAATGGGATAAAATAAATATTGAATCAATTGACAGATAATCAAATTACTCTCTATTACTCGAACTTTACTTGAAGTGTATACGAAAACAGACCTATTTTGTTGACAATAGAGTTGCAATATACTAAAAACAATGAGGAATTAGCTCATATGTTAGAAAAATTAGTGCTTTTAAGATGGATCATTCAGATCGTTGTTTATAAGTTGCACAGCACTGTATCTATAAAAAAAGACAAAAAAATTAATTTTACAATAGATTTACAATTGATTGACCCCTTTTGTTCTCTTTTCCCAGATGAATTTTCATCATTTCTCCCAGCGCCCGATGACTACAACCTCGATGAGCTTGATGAAATTCTACGCTCAACTGACACCCAACTGGATTCCTCAATTGATTTCTCTACATTAGTGCCGCCAGAAACGCCGCAAAATTTTCAAATAGAAGCTACACATTCACAGAATCTAAATGAAGCTCAATTCAACTTTAATGCTTATCCCTCGCCTGCAGCTACTGCTGAGTCATATGGCAATTCGCCCTACGATTCACAGTGCACCTCGTCCACATCATCCTCATCCACTTCGGCAGAAGACGAAATCTTTAATCCGGATGATTTTATTAATTTTCTCAACGACGATGATCTTAAAATGGAACTATCTTCTCCAGAAGACTCGGGTCTTGATGCATCGTCTAATCATCGCGGCACACCATCGCCCACTGGTAGCTGCAATAGTTCCATTGGCAGTGCAACCAGCGGCATACAAAGTGATATTTCATCTGTAGCCTCATCACAAGATTTCTCCGCCAGCATCAGCAATATAAAGCAAGAGCCACCATTTATGGAGTGTGTCAGCGAGTATGAATGCAAAGATACACCACCACTATCACCAGCATTACCTGTAACGCCAATAATTCAAACACCACAATCGCCACAACTACTAACACAATCACCACACCAAGCACCTATTGCTGTAACTTCAACAGCAGCATTGTTACCTATAACGTTACCCGTATTATCAGTGCAAACTTCTGCTACACTTAATCCCGCAGCTCCAAGAATACAAACAGCCACACAATTGCCCGCGGGCAGCTTGAACGTCTTACAAGGGACGCTGATACCCGTTAAGACTGTGCCCATCACTTCAGTGACCAGTATTCAAGTACCAGCACCCGTTAAAATTGAACAAAAATTAGCACCAAAAATAATAACAATACCCGCAAAGCAGGCTACAAGCGCAATCAATGGTGCATCAGCCAAAACAACAACAACAACAACAACCAATCCATCGCCAAAAAATTCCAAACCAAAAACAATTTTTCTCTCAACTAATGATTTCAAAACCCTAATGCAAAAGCTAAATAGCAATGGTAAGGGTGGCACCAAAATAAACGGCAACATCAGTGGTCAGATGCCAAAAATTGTCATGAAAACAACAAATGGTCAGGTTATCAATACCAAGAAAGGAACAACACAATTTTTGCCCAAGTCAGCGTTAAAGTCGGCCACACCTTTAATTATTAAACAGGATCCAGCCGTAGAAGCGGCAACAATAAAAGCGGCCTGCACCAATACAACACTTCTTAGGCCGCCTATGGCTTCGATAGCGCCAGATATCAATATCTACAGAGGCATTGTGGACGAAAGAACAATGAAAAAGCAGCAGCGCATGATAAAGAATCGTGAATCGGCTTCATTGTCGCGCAAGAAAAAAAAGGAATATGTTGTATCCTTGGAGTCACGTATAAGTGATCTCGAAAAGGAGAACATTACACTTAAAGGGGTGAGTTATAACGACAGCCACGTGGTAACTATTTTGTTGTTTTTAATGTAATGCTTATCTTAGCTTATGCTTATAGTAAGCATTGAAAGTCTTTTAACTTATTTGACTGATATTGAAACTACGTTAAAAATTCTACTGTGACGTTATAGTAAATCGACGACAGCTGCGTTCTAAATAAATATGATATTGTTTGCTGGTGATTGACTTAGCAACCGACAAAACGCTTTATTCCGTAGATTGTTTTTAGAGAACAATGATATACATATGTTTTAGGCATTGTATTTTGATAATCACCCTAATCTGAATTCTGAGCTCAATTTAACAATCGGATTTTTAATTTAAGCTCGGCAATTTAACTTTAGAGAAACTTTAGATTTTGAGTGACTCAAAAGTTTTCCCGTGTATAACAACAACAAGAAACAAACAATATTGTTTACTTTGGGAAATTTAAATTTATGATTGCTTATTGTTTAGTTAAAAAAGTTTAAAAAGCAAACTATTTTCTTTTTTAATATTTCAATGTACAACTTTTGCTTGCGCAAAATGGTTTTTAAAGATAATCCAAAATTTCTCTGTCAGAAAGCAATAAAATTTGATGACGTCAGAAAAAAAAAGAAAATCATTCAATGCTAATTTTCTATGAGCAGCCAGTTCAATGAATTCGCTACGTTAAACGTTTAAGCAAGAAGTTCCACCATTCGAAATTTTAACAAAAAAAAAAAACTATTGTATAGCTGACTATATGTGGGAAAATATGTTCAGCTGTATAATAACAAAATTAAATAATTACCTTTCTCATTGCTTTTAGCTTGTTTTAGCTATTGTTAAATAAAAAAAAAACATTGCATAGTTGTAGGCATGCCATAATATTTGTTTAAAAATTCATTAGAAACATTTTATTATTGTTGCTGGTACATAATACAGTTTCTAGAAACATTCGCATATTGCTACTTGAATATTGCTGCAATGCGAACTCAACCCACGTTATTAACTTATATCCATATTATGCCGCGCTAGTGTCCCGCGTAGTGCCCGGAAAAAAAAATTTTATTTTGAAACCCTTTACATATATTTTTTTTCTTGATTCACGAAAATCGACAACCCAAAAAAAAGGCTTTTTTTAAAATCGAAAATCACGTATAAAGGACAAAAAAAGAGGATTATTTATGAATGTATTTGTTAATTCACGAAATTAAATCTTTATTCACGGTTAACAGTCGGTTTCAGCGTTTGGAAAATATTCAAAGCTCATTCAAAATACTCGAGAATACGAAGCAACAATGATTCGATCTAAAACATACGAGTAAAATATTCAAAAGTTAACCCAATCGATGCCAATTTCGTGAGCCAAGCACAACAAGAAATTAAAAGAATTGGCGAATGATACTGAAGCGAATTGAGGTCGTCATTAAATTTATTAAATCCAGAGTACTGCCGTTTCGTGATGCATATCAAAAGCATCACAACGGCTACTTTCTGGGCATATTTCCACCACTTGGTTTTCTGTATCAGATATGTAAAAAAAGTTACACCAGTAGAGGGATTTCTACGATACATTTGCATCAATCAACATAAGTCGGAATATCTGAAGAACATTGTAGTTGATTTCATGAACAAAAACTCAACTGATTTATTAAATTGTCGTTACAACATGGCCGGCGCGATATACTGATTTGTAACAATAAACTTAGACCTAAATGAATTGGCAGCAGTATTTATTGTGCTTTGCATTCATTGATTCAGCTGCTGTCACTGGTGATGAGATGGCCTTTTTCTGCTTCATCGAAAAATTATATTCGCTTTTTGTGAAATCGACATCTCGTTGGGATTTGTTAAAAAAGTTTGTTTAGGTCCAGATAAAGTAATTCTGAAAAAAGCAACAGGTACTAAATGGTCGGCAAAATTTGCTGCCATTGATGAGCCAAATGTCAGCAAACTCGAAGTCAAACAAACGTTAGTGTGATTGATAATTGACGAATGTCTTCAAATGACTGATGAGAATAAAGCTCTGACAACGGGCGTATTAACAGACTAAAGTAAATTTGATGCTCAAAATCTGATGCGCAATCCCCGCAAAGCTACAGAAAGTCAGTCGCGCATTGCAATAGTCCGATCTTAACCTGTGGGTTATAGTGTAACTGTACCACACCTTAGTCAATCATGTTGAAGGTTTAATAAATTGATTTGAAGAATTTTTTTTAAATAATATAATTACATCAGTAAGTTGATGCTGATACAGACACAATTCGTTTGGGATCAGCGATTGCATTCGAAAAAAATCGATGATTAAATGGATAGATACCTATATAGCACTTATTTCAAACCTGTACTCGAATTTTTATAAAGAAACTTGGAAAAAAAAGAATATTTTGCACCGAGTATGTTGATATAGATTCGAAATTGAGTTTATTGATTCTTACCATTGATTGAACTGAATCCTGTGGATATATCAAGGGTTTGTCAAAAACAAAAATCTAATGAAAATGAACAAAATTATTTCGAATGAAATGTTCAGCTCGAAATGAACAAAAATCGATCCCTGAGTGCAAATTGCCAAATACTACTTTTTTCCTGAACAATCGAATATACGTTGTCATGCATCCATATATTCTGAAATTATTAAAAATTTGCAAACTACTGAGGTACTCGAACTTTTCGGGTATTTCGAACCACCCGGGTAGCTTAGAGATTTTTGGGTAGTTCGAGCATACATTTCAGGCATACCACTAGATGGGTCAAATGCATGTGCTGGTCGTATTGTTTTTTTCCCCTCAACATTTTTTTCTCATTTCTAATTTTTTTCTCCTTCTGGGGATGCCCTTTCAAAAAACACAAAAATTGTAGAAAAATGTAGATTATAATTCATATCTTTCCCGAATTGACCTGTAGAGGGGTCAAATTTATGTGGTGATCATATTATTTTCTTCCACTCCATATCTCTTCTGAACACACCCAAGCCCTATCTGCCAAACTTCTGGGGATTCCCATACAAAAAAAAGTAACTGAAGGAAAATATGGATTAAAGTTCATGTCTCTCCTAAATTGACTCCTAGAGGGATCAAATACACATGGTGGTCCAAATATTTTTTCTTCCTCAACATTTTTTCTAAACACACCCTGCCCCATTTGCCACCCTTCTAGAGTTTTCCCCCAAAAAAGAACAAAAATTGTATAAAAATGTGGATTAGAGTTCATATCTCTTCAGAATCGATTACTAGTAGGGCCAAATACATAAGCTGGCCCTATTGTTTTTCCCCCTCAACATTTTTTTCTCAATGCACCCACCCCTATCTGTCACCCTTCTGGGGTCCCCCTACAAAAAGACACAAAAACTGAAAAAAATTACGATAATAGTTCACATGCCTCCCGAAGTGACCTATTATTTTTCCCCCTTAACATTTCTTCTGAAAACACTCACCGCTTTTTGCCACACTTCTGGGGTATGGGGAAACATCCTAAAAACACAAATTTCTTATGCATGAGCGCGAAACTACCCGGGTAGCTCGAAAGCTTGAACCTATCCGGGCATTTATTATCAAATTACCCGGGTAATGACTGAATACCAGCTCTTTCGAGCTACAAAGCTGAAAAAAAGTTGAATCTATACATAAATAGGCGTAGGCAATACAGTTAAGAACCGTTTTTTCCTGTGTTTCTCAACCGATTTTGATGATTTTTTTTTAAATGAATCTGAGTAGGGAGAAGGAGTGCACCGAATAGTGTTTAATGAAAAATACTACCTGGAATACCCGGCGTCGCTCGGGGTGGTATGGCGTAAGGTCAAATTTCGACTAGTATAAAGAAATAAACATATGACAAGGTACTTAGTGTGTTGAAAATGACACCGCACAACAAAGTAACAAGCAATATTAGAATAGCGAGCAATGGCACCACACGACACACAGTTCTTGCTGACAAATGAAAGCATTGCAGAAACAGTGAATGTGGGAATATAAAGACGAAACATTCATTGCACATCTCTGGCTGGAATTGACCTTAGTTTCATTCCACATTAAAACATAGGGAAAAAATAAATATAGCAAATATTACAATAAGGTTGACTTCAAAAACCCGGCTAATAGATTTGTTTAAAATATGTTTACAAATAGTTAAAAGTTATTCTCAATAAATACGACATGTTATGCTCGTTATACAATACATCATTTATATCGTTATTATTCCTTTTCATCATGCAACAATATTATTACTAAAAATTCCATACTTTTTTAACATTTTATCATTACTGATCATGTTGCATCTACGAACTAAATAGTTTCACATTTTACAAAATCAATGATTTAATAAAAGTAATTCTTGGCAAAAAAAAAAACTAATTAATATGAACTCTCCTATACCTGCAGGAAAACGGCTCACTCCGCTCCCAGTTGGTTGCTTTCGCGCAACACTGCAAGTGTAAGCATAACAACATCAGCGACTTCATTTTAAATTCATTGAGTGTCAATTCAACACAGGACGGTATCATTTATCGCTCTGAGGAAAATCAGCACGTCCGAATTGCTCCCAAGCCTCCGCCATCCTCGAATAATAAGACCAGCATTAAGCAACGCTTGCTTTCGGCCAGCATAAAAAAGAATGTGGCAGTGCTCTTTGCCATGGCTTTTATGGTTATTCTCAATGTTGGTGGCTTTCAGTCGTATTTAACGCGCAGTGCTATTGAGAATGCAGCCTTGGAATCTGCTGCTGAAGAAAATGTAGCTAGTGCTGCCACTGTTAACGCCGCTGGACGACGTTTACTCTGGGTTGAGAACGAAGCAGAATTCAATGATGCGAAATTGAGTCGCAACAAACGAGAGACCGAATTGCAAGTTCCACCCTTGCATTTCTTGCGAACCAATCGCACGGAAGCGAAGACTGCTGCTGAGCAGCTCAAAATGGATGGATTGCCATCGACCAGTAGCGTTGGTAGCAGCAAGTGTCCGATGAGTTCAAATCAAACGGAGAATCAGCGCTTGGCTCGTAATCTACACAAATGGATCGGTGGCAATGACTATCTAAACTTGAGCAACACGCATGCTAAATTCGATGATAATCCACATATTGGTTTTAAGCTCAAGCCGGACTACTTTGAATTGAAAACATATGATTTGCCATTGCAGCGTCCACCAGGTTTAGCACCATCTGCAGCAGCAAGCCGGCCACAAAAGCGCAAACAACACTACTTTCAACGTGCCGAGCTCCATGACGATGCCAGCAAGCAGCAGAAATTTGACGCAACAACAGCCGGAAATGTCAAAAACTCCTTGGATCTCTTTAAACCGAAAATAAGTGATGAATATTTGCGTCTTTTCAAGGGCATCAAGCGGCAGGCGGACACCTTTTATGTGCTTTCATTCAATATGGAGCACATATTGCTGCCCGCATCGGCATACAATAAAAGTTCACGTCCAAAAATGGCGCTTATGCTACCAGCAGGTGATCCCTCCATTAATGGCGATATTGTGCTCATGCAAATCGATTGTGAGGTTGTAAATACCACAGAGGTGCATCTGAAGTCGGACATGATACCAGAGAAATTGCGTCCAACTAAGTTTGCGGCTAATCCAAATGATGTGGCTAACAATGAGACGACAGGCACATCACAAACTACACCACATGCAGGCAACAAAAGACCAACAGAAGCCACAAATAGAACCAATGTATACTCGGCACCAAAACCATACTTTATGGAGAAACAGAACAAAGAACATGCAACTGCTTTTAGACAACATTTGCAACAAAAACATGCACGGCGCACTATAGCTAATGAAAGTGTAGAGAAGTTAGATACCTTCGACACGGTGCATGTATCCAGCAATACTTCATTATTTCAGCGCATGCGCGAAACAATCGAATTCTTACCTTGAACTATGCATAGCGGTGTAAAACAGCTTTCAAGACGCTGATCATAAATAAGAAGTTAAGGATTGAAAGAAAAAAATTATCGAGGAATTGTTTGATTAGCAATCTACTTGTTATATAGATACAAGTTTCTATAATTTGTTTTTTGTATGAAGCTAAGCTAAGCAAGAAGCTATTAATTAAATCATAAATATATATAAGTTGCTCTAATAACATTTAAAATAATAGCTTGCAGAATTTTTAAAAATTTCAAAATTTGCTGAATAAAAGATGTTATTAATATCTTACATTATTGGTAGTTTAAAATTAGTGAAAAATTATATTTAAAATATAATTGACATCATTTTATTGTGCGTTAATGAAGTTCATATTAAATGATGAAATTACTACTTTATCATCTAACATATAAAATGTTAAACTTGTCTAAGCATTTATATTGAATATAATACTATAACTACTATTTACTATATTACTACTACTACACAATCAAATCGTTTAGTAAATTCCACTAACTCCTAAGTGCAATAAAAATTAAATATTGACTTGAATACGAATCAATGAATTCGATTCTTATCAATGTGCGCATAAATTGTTTTTTTTTTTAAATTATAAAATGTTGTATATATTCCTAAATATTAGTTTTTGTTTTATATATTTGATGTTTTTTAAGCTTAGTTTTCGTTGTATTTTCTCGGTTGACTTTTTTTTTAAATTAACTATTTTGTGCAATTTAATGTATCTTTATCTATCATTATGTTGTGTAGGTTTTACATAGTTTTAAAGAATTTATATTAAATAAAAAGTATTACAACCTATTTAAATTCACATACTCTAGATATCACAGAAGTAACGAATTGAACCATTCAAATTTTCAAGTCTATCATGAGTAATTTTTTTTGCCGGCATCGAGAAAGATAATTTCCGTTTTTATGAAAGCAGATTAGACTTGACCTTTTAATTTTTTACACTCATGGATTTTGACGATTGATGATCAAATTTGCCATTAAAAATTTCCAAAATTTTTTGAGCTTTATATTAAAAAACGAAAATTCCCTTTTCCGATTCCGAGCGAAAACAATGACTCACGATATGCCTGATTAAGAAAACAGTTTGGGAACCAATTCCAATTCAAGCATATATATAGAAAATTTCCCTTAGAAAGAGTCCCAAATTTATAGGTGCAGGTGATTGCAATGCATAGCACTCGATTTGGAGATACCGAATAATAATTCTGAAGGCAGAAAACTCTGGTCAGTCATATCACAAACTAACTTAGATGTTCCATCTACTGGGCAACCCATTTATTGAATTCAAAAAATATTAGAAGATACTTAATCCTCGTCAAACCCACATTCGATCTGCCATTTACACTTAAGACTATTCTTTTAACGCCTCTCACAGCCAAAAATTTGACAGTGTAATACGACTAAAGGAGTCTGGCAACTGGAGATACAAACTTTATGAACTTCATACGGAAAGTCCTCATTACCACTGGAATTGTCAAATAATAACACAGATTATATAATTCCCAATCTTGACTTTACTAAAACATTTACCAGAAAGTACCAGACTAGATCAAAGTGGCGCAATGGTGGTCCAGATGCTGTTTATAATGTGACCTATACCGATGGGTCCAAGATGTGTTGCGGAGTCGGAGCGGTTAAATACTCCGAAAAACTGGGTAACTGACTCAATCAGTGTCTTCCAGGCAGAACTTTTAGCGTTAAGAGAGGTATGTCGGACAATAAAATGTGCCAATACTAACGCTGTCGTATAGCCAGGCCGCTATCAGAGCATTAGCTACAGTAAGATCCAACTCCAAGCTTGTAAGGCAGTGTAAAGAGGAAATGGCCCGACTAAGTCGACTGCTTGATATTACTATAATGTGAGTTCCCGGTCACAGGTAAATTTATGGTAATGAAAAGCCTAACGAACTAGCCAGGTAAGGCTCTTCCCTTGAATACCAGTCTCATTTCCATTGAACGCTGTGAAGGAAGGGGTGCTCTCGCACTACCTTGACATAGCTAATCACAGTTTGACAACCTGGTCAACAGCAAAAAAAATTTGCTTGGCTGTATAAGGCCAAGGTTAAACTCGCGAATTGTTAACAAGATCTTGAGCTGATATAGCAAAAGCCACATCAATCAGCACGATGCATTGGCGTGTACGCTGAAAAAAACGGAATCTCCTTCAATCACCACTGTCGCAGCCGCAACGACCCTAACGAAAAGGTAATATTGCCCCATTTTCTATGCGCTTTCCCATCATTGGCTTACTTACTTACTTAGGTGGCCATAACAACCCCTGTTCGGGTTTCAACCGACCTCATCAGCTCTCGCCAGGCGCCTCGACTTTGCGCGCGCCTTCTCCAATCGGAGGCGAGATGTCTTCTTCAGTCCAGAATTGGCAAGATGTATATTAATCACACTAGGGAAACACTTCTTCGCAAACCTAGAGAGACTTTCAACTTTAAAAACCAACGACCTCCTTATATACACCTTAACCTCCCTATGACTATTGTCTATGAAAAATCTGATTGGGGAGATAATACCAGACCCACTGATCCCCCTTATCCTATAAAGCAGTTGCACAATGTACTCAAAACTCCGAATACACATCCAAGACTATGCTGAGAATGATATCAAATAGTTTCTCCAAAATCTAAATGCCATCTGATTACTCATTGTGCCAGACATAGCTTAAAAACCGGGTCAGCGTAGACGGTTTATGTTCTCAAAAAGCTTTTCATGGCAGTTTTTCACTCTCTGAGGCTTGCCATTGTCTGCAGAGAGGTGACGGCCGATGAGAAAAATTAATTCAATTGAAAAAAACTTTCTGTGCCAGATGGGGGATTCGAACCTGGGTTCTCTGGCGTATGAGTCACACACTCTACCCACTACGCCACGGCCTCCACATAAAATTTCTATTCGCTATTCTACATAAAACCCTTGGTCTTAATGTTGAATATAGAACAGGTTTCTTCATCTCCGTGGATTGAACTATCTCCGTGCTAACAAGTTTAACTGGAAAATTATTATTCCATTCACAGGCGCTACCATACCTGTTCCAAGGATGGCCGCCAACGCAGGGCTTTAAGGTAGGCCCTCAATTATACATGGATAAGCCAGGACTAGAACATGCTAGCAAACATGTTTCGTCTCTATGCATCTTATCCATAACAGCCTTCCTTTTTTCTGGCTTTGAACAGGTATTTTTTGTTTGGCTAATAGCAGAAGCCAGAAGCGAAGACTAGAGTGTTTGCTCTATATCTGGCTTTAAGTTCTTTACTTGTTTTGAAGACATTTATTGGCAGGTCCATACTCGTATCTGTATCACCACTGTTTGTAACTGCGGTTACTCCATGCCTTCCCAGTGCATCCACCGTTTCATAGCAAAGCTATACCTTCGAAATTGCTATGTCCGGAAACCCAGCAGAGAGTGACGCTTTGGGTATTACAGATTTTGTTCAGGGCTTGTTTACAGTTTTGTCTTTCTGCTATCCAGCGTTCTCTATAAAAATTACTACCATTGTAGGGTGACATTTTTGCTGTCAATGGCCTGTGGAGCTTCTTCAATTGCATACATTTCTGCCTGAAAAACGCTACAATAATTAGGGAGCTTGAAAGGCTCTTTGATTTATTGTGTTTCGCAATATACACCCGTTCTTATCCGAGGCTGGTTTAGTTTTCCCACGAAAATCAAATTGACACACACCATCTCTTTGTCGATTTTAAAGCTGCGTTCGATAGCCCGAGAAGGGATTGCCTATACGCAACAATGTCTGAGTTCGGTATACCTGCAAAGTTGATTAGAGTTTGCAGAATGACGTTGAGCAACACACGCAGCTCCGTCAAGGTAGGAAATTACCTCTCTGAAACCTTCAAGAGGAAAGAGGTTTCAGGCAAGGCGATCCACTGTCTTGCGATCTCTTTAACATCATCATGGAGGGGATCGTACGAAAGGCCGGTGTGCATCGTAATGGCACCATTTTCTACAAAGGTGTCCAGCTCCTTGCGTACGCTGATGATATTGATATTGTTGGCAGAACCAAGAGAGATGTTACCGCTGCTTTCGCCGCTATCGAAAAGGAATCAGCCAAAGTGGGTTTGACGATAAATGAGGGTAAAACAAAGTATATGCTGTCTACAAACAAGGGAGCGCGGCGTTTAGACTCCCAAGTTTCATCCGGCAGCTATAACTTTGAAGTAGTCAAGGAGTTTGTATACCTTGGCACCGCCATTAATTCCAACGACGAAATCAGCCTGGAGATAAAGCGAAGAACAATAATTGCTAATAGGTGCTACTACGGGCTCAGTAAGCAACTAAGTTCCAGAGCCCTCTCCCGATCGACAAAACTAACACTCTACAAGACGCTCGTTCTACCTGTGCTGCTTTATGGCGCTGAGGCATGAGTAGTTTCGCGAACTGACGCAGCCGCTCTGGGGGTGTTCGAGAGAAAAGTTCTTCGCAAAATTGTCGGTCCTGTTCGAGTCGGCGATGACTATCGCATCCGAATGAACCACGAGCTGTATGAGCTCTACGAAGACATTGCCGTAGTTCGGCGTATAACTGTGCAGCGACTACGCTGGCTGGGTCATGTCCATCGTATGGACGACAAAGCTCCAGCGAAAAAGGTGCTCGAGGCGAGGGTCACTGGTCAACGACGACGAGGGAGACCATGCCTCCGATGGATGGACCAGGCTGAGGAAGCTCTAACCGCACTTGGTGTATCCGATTGGAGAAGGCGCGCGCAAAGCAGAGGCGCCTGGCGAGAGCTGATGAGGTCGGCCGAAACCCGAACACGGGTTGTTACGACCACTGACTAAATTTACTACCATTGTAGGGTAACATTTTTGTTAACAATGGCCTGTGGAGCTTTTTCAATTGCATATATTATTTCTGCCTGAAAAGCGCTACAATAATTAGGGAGCTTGGAAGGCTCTTTGATTTATTGTGTTTCGCAATATACAGCCGATTCTGTTCTGACTAAATTTACTACCATTGTAGGGTGACATTTTTGCTGTCAATGGCCTGTGGAGCTTCTTCAATTGCATACATTTCTGCCTGAAAAACGCTACAATAATTAGGGAGCTTGAAAGGCTCTTTGATTTATTGTGTTTCGCAATATACACTCGATCCTGTTCCGACTAAATTTAAATAATTTATATAAATTATTTCGGTACTAAAATTGCGTTACATTTATTTTCTAAATTTGGAAGCTGAATATCCTGGAAGCTTTAATTGTTCGACTGAATCTATCAATTTACGTATCGACTGTATCAAGTATCAATACATCATGCAAGGTCGTTGCTGCTGCAGTATCAGTAATGACACACTGGTTAGCAATTTTGAAGAGGCTTTAATGTTTGCATTGAAACCATCCCAGAAAAACACTGCATGTAGATTAATAAATGACAATTATATATTTGAACTACACCTGAAAACCAGCGTCTAATTGCATAGCATAGAGCTAAGTGGGCATATTTGGGCTTGTCGCAGAATTCTTTCAACTCAAGCTCATTCATTAATTTGAATATTTAGAGCAGCAGTTATTGTTATGCATCGTTTTGAATGCAACTCATGCCCTCTGTCAATAATGCTGTCGAACAACGAGCCATCATATATAGATAAATGAACTTGAGATTGTTAATTATCATACAAAGTGAAATATCTTTGCAGGAAAGCCTTTTTTAATAAAGAATGAAACTGCGCAATAGTATCTAGATGAATATTTAATGCGATCTTATTTGGTTCTGGAATGCCTATTAATAACAGGTTAAGAATTTAAATTAACTTAATTTTTTGCTCACGTACCGTCGTCAATTTTGTGTTGTGCTGGAACCCTCAAACAAATATTGGCTGTCTTTTTTTAGCCGTATGTGCAGATGTCATGCGATCTGTCAAATTTATTTGAATTGCTTTGATCGTTAAGCATTTTTTACGCTCTAAGCCTCTATTCTTCTAAAGCTTTTAGCGTATTGGCTTTGAAGTTTTTACAAGCTGTGCGTCGCTGCTTCTGCACAATGCTAAATTTGTTAAATAATCTTGATTATATTGTTGTTTTTTTGCGCAATTAATTTATTTTATGCTACCTGAAGTATCGCTGTTATTGTTGGTGCAGAAAAAAAAAAAAAACAATAGAAGTCAATGTGTAGAAAAAACACACTAATGCGCAGTCGTAACTAAGTTTGCAAATTTTAAATTCCAATAAATTAAAAAAATAATTTTGTTGTTTTTTTATGAATGGAGCTGCTGCTATAGCAAAGCAGCTGGCTGTCTGACTGCCTGCCTGCTCCACTCCTCTTTGTCGTGGGTGTCGCAGCTGCTGCTTCTAAGTAATTCAACGTTTGAACATTTTCAATTTAGCATTAAATCATACTAAATTAAACCCTCATCAAAATTGTTGTAGATTTTTTCGTTATTGTTGTTTAACATAAAAATGTGTTAATATTTTAAAATAATAGCCAAATGTTTCAGAAGAAGCTGATTTTCGCTCGACAAGTTTTGCGCATGTGTAAAATTTATTGGTTGCTTAAATTCTGTATCAAGGGCGTATGCAGAATTTTCTGTAGGGGGTGCTCATTTGTATTGCAATTTGTAGCAGCGGGTGAAAGTTTATGTATCTGAGAATAGTTCAGGAGTGCCAATGAAATATATGAATTTGTTGAATGCAGTTTTCTGCGATTTTTTGCGTATATTTAACAATATCATATTGAACATGATACGACTCACAGTGTAACGAGTTGAGAAACTAGGGGATTTCTAGGGGATGAGAAACAAAAATAAAAGAAATCATCGTAGGTACATGAAATTTAGCATTTGTCATTATTTATAAATATATAACGCCAGACAAATGTTTATCAAGATCGGCCACACCCTTCGCCCACCTCATATACAAAATGAAGATTAACAGAACAATATCTCCAGTTGAAGAAAGTATAAGAAAGGAAATGAACTTGTTTATTATTGATGATCTGCCACGCCTTTTCTACCTCCCATACAATATTCAATATTCAATGCAGTTTATTAATTAAAAATAATTTTTATTTTTAATATATAGGATTTTTCAAATTTAACATAAATCTTAAGAAGCTAAAAAATGAGAAAAAAAAATTATTGACTGTCATCAGTGTAATCCGTGGAGTCACTCGACACATAGAGAAATCGAGATCAGGAAAGAAATCACTTGTGTCATCATTCGTATCGTGATCTTCATTTAAAATAAATTTCCATAGAAGAGATAGATTTAGAAGATATAGAAGGATCTGACGATAGCAATAACCACACGAAAATATCTATTGGATAGTTCTGTAGAGTTTTTACGAGTATGATTTAACCTCATTTTTGTTAACTCCTTATGACTAGCTTCTGAAGCTTCTTCTGAAAGAATTCCTATAGGTAAATTAAAGTTATCTATCATATTAATTCAGTTTCGTAAACCAGGATTCATTCATTTTTTCAAATCATTGATGGGGATTTCAATGATTTTAAATATGATTGCATTCTTTTACAGCTCTGCCGCACTGACACAAATGATGCGGAACGATCTGATCGCACAAATGAGGCAGCTGTTAAAGAAAACATCGAAAATATATTGAAAATCATAATGGGCGATCGCATAGTGAAGTTGAGAGAGAGAGATTGCTGACATCCCGGAGATATCAGAGGCAGTGTGTCAACCATCATACAAGAACATTTGGGTATGCGAAAGCTCTTTTTTAAATAAGCACCGCGCGTTCCACACCAGAGCAAAAACAACAAGGATTTGAAGATTCGAAAAGCTGTTTGGCAATGTTTCGGCATAAATCGGAGTGTTTGAAATGTCGAAACATCACTACGGCTCAGACATGGATACACTATTTCATTCTGGAGTTGAATCGGCTGTCAGCTGAGTGGCTTGCGACCGGCGAAAACCGCCCAAAGCGACTAAAGACCCAGCAAAGCGCTAGGAAAGAGATGGCGTCTGATTTCTGGGATGCGCGTGTTATAATTTTTATTGATTACTTGGAACATGAACGGACGATTAATAGTGACTATTAAATTGCAGTACTGGAGCGTTTGAAGTCAGAGATTGTGATGAAAAGACCCCATTGTCCAAAAATTTTGTTCCAACTTTTTGTTCCACCAAGACAACGCCATATCACTAATCATTAAAAACGATGACAAAAAAAAAAATAGAATTGGGCCTCGAATCGCTTCCCTTCCCACCCACTGTACAATTCAGATCTGGCCCCAAGCGATTATCACCTTTTTGCTAACTTGAAGAAATGTTCCGAGGTAAGAGACTTGTCTCTGCTGAAGAGGTCATCGCTGAAACGGACGCATATTTTGAGGCCAAGGAAAAATCGTTCTTCAGCGGCGGCATCGAAAATTTACAGAAGCATTGGAATGATTGTATCGTTGCCATAGGAAACTATTTATATAATTTTATAAAAATAATCTCTTAAAAAAAGAATAAGTTTAGCAAAAAAAGGTTTTTTCTCACTAAGGCCCGGAACTTATTGGATAATGCGTTAATATTAGCTTAGATGCATGGGCCAATGGTAATGGAATAATCAGGATATTTGCTGATTCATATCGGAATCGAATCTACTTCCGATGATTTTTGATTGAAATGCAATCTGATTTCGAATCCAATATTAGTTTCTTTGACGGATTTCGAGTGTTTTGACATTTTAAAGATTAATGTAAAAATAAAAATCGATTATAACATATAATCACCCCAATCGTGAAAAATTTTCTCCCGAGAGTTATAAAAAAGGAGCTTCCGTTTTTAAGATAAAGTTCAAAAAGTTTTTGGAAATTTCTAATGCAAATTTCTTCATCATCCGTCAATATTAATGAGTATAAAATCAAGAAATGAGATGTCTTTATCTGCTATCGTAAAAACGGTAACTCCTTTTACAACTCCCGGGAGAAAATGTTTCACGTTCAAAGCATCTGATTGATGATTATACTATTGAAAATCTAAGAAAAAATTGGTTATTTTGAAAGAGTTTAAGATTATTTAAGCAATTTCCTTTAGTTACGAATACTTTTGTAAATATTATATCTATAAATTAGGGTAATGAGGCCATGAGTGTGAGTGTAGCCATAAATTGGACGGATAAACAAATTTTTTTCGCGGACTGGTAGTACTGAAATTAAGACTACTTTTGGACAGCGTTCGGTAATACAAAACGTGCTTATTGTTACTGTATCAAACATAGTAAAAAGAATTGTATTTTTTTGTGTGCATAATTATCGATTAAAGTGAATATTTTTGAGGCTACAAAAATTCAAAATTGGTCATCAAAAAAAAAAAAAGATAATGCATGCAATGGTAATGTATGTAAATGTATGTATTCATTGCATCCCTGTAGGAAAATCAACTAATTTAAAAGTAGTTGATAAAGTAGTTTTTTGTCAACCACAACTAGTTGAAATTCTGACTTTTTTCCATAGAACGAACTAACATATTTTGTATGGTGATGTCCGCTAAATAAGTCAATTGACTTTCGTCTGCATATATTTTCAACTACTTGTTAAATTAGTTACATTTAAATTATTTTTTAATTGCTAAAATAACCAATTAAAAACTATTACTGATGGCCAAAAGTTAATAATATTTGATGAAATAACATGGTTAAATATATATAAGCTTGTAATCTAATAAAAATTTTCAATTAAAACATCAGAGTAGTTGCTGCCTTAATATAATTCAAAGTAGTTTATCAATCACTGGTTTTTAAGTAGTATTTGAATTACTTCATATATTGAAGTGGATGCCGCCTTAATATAATTCAAAGTATTTCATATACTGGTATATTTTAAACTAGTTTTTTAATTAGTTGTTTTTAAAAACAAGTTAGTTTGTTCCTATAGGGATTTTAAGCATGTAAGATAATTTTAAAAATAAAAAAAATGTCCGAAAAAAATGTGTCCTTTTGTCATGAATGAGTTTTTTTTTTCATGAATGGGACACATTTCAAAGTTGTGTTTTTTATGTGGATGCCATTTTAATTGTATTTTTTAACGTTGCATGTTAATAAATGACATTTGAGTCGGTTTTTTTTTAAATGTCCAGAAGTTTTTTTTTTTAATAATATTATTATTATTTATTTAGAAAAACCTGTTGACATTTAAGATTTTAATCTTTAATATGTTTTACGCGGCTCAATATTTAAAGTGTTTTCAATGGAAATAACCTTTTATGTTATTCTTAAATTGCATTGAGAATAGTATACAAATTGTCAATGATTTTTTCCAAAAAAAAAGGTCACATAATAAACAAAATGTCATAATAAACAAAATGGGATAATGTCCAAGCATAGAGTGCAAAATTATAAAACTGCGGTTGATGTAATTAAAGCGGCAGTAACTGATTGAACACTGAGAAAAATTTTTAATTATTTGGATGTCAGACACTGCATATTTTTACATATTATACATCATTTATTCACAAACAACTAACAAAATACTTATTTGATAAACTTAAATTTTGTCGATCTAATAGAAATTGGAACCTTATTAAACCAATTTATAATTATCTGAATTGTAACATATTATTTTTTGTGAACGCCGTCAGGTTGTGCTATACGCTGCCTATAAGAATTAAAACCATCCATAACATATTTTTAAGCGTGAACTTTTTATTGCTTTTCTTAATACTGTCTTTCTTTATGTCTTGAAATTTTAATAAATAGAATTTACATCTGAGCCTTTTAATTTAATTCTCTTTTAATTTATTGTTTTGGCTAATGGCTTATACAGTTTATTTGTAAATATTTTATTTAATCACTAAATTCACTAAGCTTGTTTTAAACTGCATTTATTTTTATCGCTGCCTAAAACCTCTTCTTATTCAGTTATACTTTATACATTCTTCTTAAAAGTCTCTGTTTTACATGTTAACATTTTTTTAATAAATAAGGTTCCACAAAACGAGGAATGATTGATGAAACAAAAAAAAAATGGCCATTCATTTCGGGATTCCTAAGTATCTTAAAAATAAACTGAACATTGATGAAATTTGAACAGTATGACATTTGCTCTGCATTGTTTGGAAGAGTTTTTCAGGTGTCCCACTCATGTTTGTCCCACTCAATTTTTTTTTTTTCGATGATGGCCATATTTTTTTATGCTACACCCAATCAAAATACTTTATTCGGTAAGGTTGTATGCTTAGTCCGTAGCTTTCCAACGGTATACAGTTTGTTTCAAAATTCAAAACATAACGAGACTTATAAACCAAAAGGCTAAAATGTCCCACTCATGCCCACCCATAAATAAAGACTATTATATATATATTTTTTTTTTGACAATATCATAATTTTTTCTTTTTACTAATTTCTAAGGGTGCAAATGGCTCTTTAGGCAATGCGAACGCCCATGTTCTGTGTTATTTATTGTTTTTCTTGAGAATTTATTCTATTTTTTTGGCTTTTATGTTGCGCACGTGAAAATAAAACTTGAAGGTCGTTTAATTATTTGGGCATGAGTTTAAAATCTTATGTTTTTTGCATACATTTTTGGTTTGATTTCCAAAAAGAAAAATAAAACAAATAACAATAATATTCTATATATCTTTTTGCATATTGTTGCTTATCTACAGTACAATAATGTACTTATAACACCAGATTACCGATTTCAGTTCTATGGGAGGTTGGCATGTTATGCACCCGATTTGAATGATATTTTTTGTGAACACGCTGAACTTTGTGTGGATATTCTAAAACTTATACTCGCAAAATTTCATGATTCTATGTGAACTACTTCTAATTGTTTCCCCTCGCTATATGGGCGCTTTTCAGTGTGCGCCACCCGCTACAAAAATTCAATGTATTCCTCGCTGTGAAAGTGCAGTATATCCTAAGCCCTAAAAATCGATGGTCGTCGAAAAGTATGGTGTTTTTTTTCAAGTGATTGTTCTTAATCTTCAGCGAAAATATATGATCGGCTATTGTGAAAAATCCTGGGGCCGAATCGAAGTTTCCGTGAACTTACAACTCATCACAAAATCGTATTTAACTCGTCATTGAATTGCATACAAACAAAACAACTTTACGTGACGAGTTGTACGTTCACGGAAGCGACGATTCGGCCCCTGATTTTGGTATCTACTGAATAGTTTCTAAGATATGGTAAAAATTGCAATTTTTTATGAGATTAAAACAAAAATTTCATTTCTTTTTTACAAATTTTAGATAAATTAATTAAAGCCATTTTTTAAATTTCAAAACTAACTTATTTTTCCCTAGCTCACAGAATTTCTAATGAATAAGACTCATTATTTATTGCCCCGAACACTCCTGAAAGATGATTCATACTACAGATACAACAGAACTAATTAAGTTATAGCTATTTAGATCATGATATATTGTGCAATAAAACAATGAATATAAAAACTCTTATCACAACTCAATTTTAGTTCACTTCAAAATCTAGGCGTTACACAAGGAAACTCTAAAAGTAATTCTTACATAACTTAAGACAAGTGACTTGTTACGCTTACCCAACGCTTGGATACTCTTCGTTGTTATAGATAATTTTTTTTTTAACTATCACTATTTTGTAATAAGTTGTTAATTAATCAACGAAGACACTTTTATCAATAAGTATTAGAAGCGAAACGCGATGATAACATTTCGTTGACCTATTTGTTCGAAAGTTAGATTTTCAAAAACTAAATTATGAACAAAAATTAAGCTTTTTCAAGAATGTAATATCACTTTAAATTTACAAAAAAAAAAACAAACAATCTGTTCTTACGAATTGACAAGATAATCAGGGGCCGAATCGCCGCTTCCGTGAACGTACAACTTTACGTGACGAGTTGTACGTTAACAGAAACGGCGATTTGGCTCCAGGTCTATCAATAGCAATTTTTCGCCCGGAATCGGAAAAGGGCATTTCCATTTTTAAGACAGCAGTTAGACTTCACCTTTAAATTTTTTACACTCATAAATATTGACGGTTGATGAACAAATTAGCATCAAAAATTTCCAAAAAGTTCTTGAGCTTTATCTTAAAAAAAGGGGAATTCCCTTTTCTGATTCCGGGCGAAAAAAAAGTTACTCATGATATGCCCGAGTGCATTATATTCGTAATGTGGCATGTCTATAAAAATGCTGAATATTTTAAGAGTACACCGAGAAAATTGAACGCCTTAAAATCAAAGAAAAAAAGTTCTTGTCAAACTGTAACTAAAATATCTTTGCCACAATGAAAAGATCGTTGTAATAATGATTTATCCTTTAACTATGCAAGTGCTACATCATCGAAACAAAAGACTGAAGTTCTTTGATGCTAAATCAATGAAACAATCTTTGCTATGAAGAAAAAATATTTATTATAACGATTTAGTTCTTTGTTTACAAGGAATTGAAAAAAGTATGTAAAATCAACAACTTTTCTTTGTTTTTTTGAGAGTAGGTGCCGTTCATAAACTACGTTACCAAATTAGGGGGGAGGAGGTTTTTAAAAGCACTACGATAATTAACGGAGGGGTAGGGGGGAGGGGGAGTTCCAGATATTGTAACGTTACCAACTATTTGAAAAAAGTCGCAAAATTCTTATTAATCTTAATCGGTTCCTTGTGTAAATTTTACACACTTTTCAACTTCAAGCTGCTATTTCTTTTGTTAGTTCATTAAATCGAGCTAAGATTGGCTCAATTTTTCCACGGTAGATATCGCTACTACCGTACAGAAAAAATGTTCCTTAAGGTGGGACAAGACATTCGCGGCAGAGAAAACAGATTTTTTTTTAAAAATTCATAACTCAGTCAAAAACAAACATTTTTCCAACATTTTTTTTATTATTGTAGAGAATTGCACAAATTACAAGAACAAAAATTAAAAAAAATATATTTTTCACTCCAACATGGTTTTATAGAGCTCCAAACTGGCGGCAGAGAAAAAAACGGGGCCTCGTGGTTGCAGCGCTGGGAGTTGCAAAAATTGTCCGATCTGGAAAAAAATTACTTTTTTAAATCTTAACAAAATTGGTTATCGTATGACACGAGCTTTTTTTTAAATTTTTTTTTAAATTTTTGGTGATATTCCAAATTGAAAGTGTGTTTTTTCGAAAAAAATATTGACTTTAAAAATTCATAAAAAATCGAAAAAAAAATTTAAAAAAAGCTCGTGTCATACGATACCGAATCAAGTTTAAAAAAATACAAAAAAAAAAAAAATTTCGTCAAAAAATGAACCCACTAGTGCCGCAACCAGTACGAAAAACATGGTTTCGAGATAAACGCGTTCAAAGTTTGTGAACAAAGAAAAAAAGGTTACCTTCAATCTGCCATGTCTGCTTCGTACTGTATGCCTTCGTTATCTTGTGTTGTGCTGTTTCTTATAGTTTTTTGCAATCGTTTAGCAATTCGGGCTTCTTTTGAAGCTTCATATGCCTTCACTCTGGCTCATTTCAAACGATTTGCATCATTTCCTTTGGAAAAATTCAATGCTGTAGTGATACCAATTCAATTCCTATGGTGATACCAAGTAGTTGAAACATTTGCAAATAACTATACTATAAGGTACGAAATAACAACCACCAGCTGTCGTACGTAGGTAGCGCAAAAATTAAAAATGCGCTCTCACTAATCCGGCTGTAACTTTTGAACCCGTAAAAATTTTTCCATGACATTTTTTTTCTTAGAATCTTAAGAATATTTACTAAAATACAAAATTATTAAAAAAAAGTCGATTTCAAAAAACTACCAATGTCATGTCCCTCCTTAATAGGTCCTTGTGTGTAATACTTACACACTGCTCTTCTGCTTTATTGTTATTCTTTGTTTGACACTAAATATAATATATGTATGTTGTCAACAGGCGCGTTAATATTTTGTTTGGTGTTTTATTTGGCGGCCGTGGTGTAGTGGGTAGAGTGTGTGGCTCATACGTCAAAGAACCCAGGTTCGAATCCTCCATCTGACACAGAAAATTTTTTCAATTCAATTAATTCTTCTGTTCGGCCGTCACCTATCTGCAGACAATGACAAACCTCAGAGTAAAAACTGCCATGAAAAGCTTCTTGAGAACATAAGCCGTTCCGGGTCGGCTTAAAGCTGGTAGGTACAGTTCTCGATCATTTGTGTTCAAACATTTCACAACACACACAACACAATTAATCATAAGAAGCTCGGTCAAAGTCCTTTTGAAATGGCCATTTCGTTTCAAATTGGAATGGAATTGAAATGAACAATGAATTTTTCTTATTTCGATGAGTATGGAGGTGATGTGAGTGGTGATTATAATTCAGATAATGGTGATGACTTTGTACCAGAGGACAATAACCACATAGCGATGATGAGTACGACAGCGATTATTCCAACGCAGATTTTGTCCAACAGGAGACAAGAAAATCGGCTGTTGTTAATCCTAATATTAATTTGCTACTGTCAAAAGAAAAGCGCTAATTTGAATGGAAGAAATGTTACGTGTGATTATTTTTTCACATCTCATCTGCTTGCTATGAAATTAAAGCAACTTCAAATGACTATGGTGACACGATTTGTAAGAATCGAAATCAAATTCCTCCTTCGCTGGTGGATATGAAGAGGAAAACGATTCATCATACTGAAGCTGTATTCGCCCATTGTTTTCGTGCTTGCATGATTTCATACCTTCTAAAGAAACGTAGCTTTGTTACTCTGCTCTCTATGTATCATTGGCCCAAAATACACTGTAGTGGCCAGTCTGCGTGAAACCAGTTTTGGTGTTGTGTACATGAACTGTGTTTGATTGTATTAGTGTAGTCAATTTTACGAACCCCCTAATAAAATATGACGACTTCGCTTGTCAGTGTGCGTGTCAGTCACTCCCCTACGGGGGAAAGAACCGGTTCTAAACGTGATAGGTCCCCTAGGGGTATTGTCCCAATTCTGCCTGTCCCAATTCTGCCACCAACATATGAAACCGGCTGGTTGACATGGCGTTGTCATTGACAGGGATCAATTGCCACCTGCTGCATCACCTTGGACTGGTCCAGTAACCGGTCAAAAAGAGTAGATTGGTGACCTGTTGTGAAGAAAATGGAACCGATTCAGAACCTTCCATGTGATAGGTTCCTAAGGGATAGGGACCTGACCCAATTCTGCCACCAACATATGAAACCGACCTGCCACTTTTACATGGCGTTGTCATTGGACTGGAACCATTGGCCACCTGCTGCATTACCTAAGACCTGTCCAGTGACTGGCCTAGAAAAAAAAAAATTTGTGACCTAACCTACTGAGATCCAACCTACAACTTTTCATATTTTTTATAATTTTTTTATATATTTTTTATATATGTATATTTAATTTTCACACAATACGAATACAGCTTTGAGTTTTAATAGATCTGTCTCAGCTTCAATCATTCAAAATTGGTCCCGTGCTGAATAGAGTTAAATCTGTTCCATAACAGGCACAAAAAACCTGTTGCGTGACGAGTTATATCAGACCTATCCTGTGATAGCTGTCCATTGGAGCTGTCACGGAACCAATCATTTAAGGGCAATTGACTGTGCTTTCCCCGTAGGGTCGTCAGTCACTCGTCACTACAGCTTTTTCGGTGCGTTAAATTCCGCGCACCTCACGTCGCCTGCCTCACCTCCCTTGCCTAAGAAAACCGCTTTCACCATTCGATCCCAAAGTATTTTGGGCCATTCGATCCCCAAAAAAAAACCCAAATTTTATAATCAAAATAAAGGTGGGAACGACGTTTTGGATAGGTTGGACATACGGATGCAAAAGAAAGATGAACCGATAGCCAGTTGCCCCCTTCTGCAATATGCTCGGTATATCGGCATGCAATTCATTATTACATACACGAAAATTAATCCCGCATGCATAGAGTGTAAATTATTATCTAGAGATTGCACCAACTCTGCTAAATCTCTGGCATGTGGTAAAAATCTCTGTTTACCTCTATTAACACATGCCATAGATTTAGCAGAGTTGATGGAATCTCTAGATAATAATTTACACTATGCTGGATGGAATATTCATAAAAAAAAATATTGGCTTATTTTTGGTCGAAACTTGTCAGTAATTGTGGACTCCATACATTAAGTAAGGTGCATGATTGCTACGAAATCCGAATGCACTTGCTGTCGTTAACAGCACACGCAATCCCGATTTGCTATCAACATTGAGTGCCACATCCCAACACAAGCCATTGCCGCTGACTCATCAACCAGTCACCACCCTATAGGAACAAACTAACTTGTTTTTAAAAACAACTAATTAAAAAACTAATTTAAAATAAACCAGTATATGAACTACTTTGAATTATATTAAGGCGGCATCCACTTCAATTCTAAATAATTTTATTTGCATTATACATATATGAAATAATTGAAATACTACTTAAAAACAAGTGATTGATAAACTACTTTGAATTATATTAAGGCGGCAACTACTCGGATTTTGACATGTTTTAATTGCAAATTTTTATTAGATTACAAGTTTATATATATTTAACCATGTTATTTCATCAAATATTATTAACTTTAGGCCATCAGTAATAGTTTTCAATTGGTTATTTTAAAGTAATTAAAAAAATAATTTAAATATAACTAATTTAACAAGTAGTTGAAAATAAATGCAGACGAAAGTCAATTGACTTATTTAGCGGACATCACCATACAAAATAAGTTAGTTCGTTCTATGGAAAAAAGTCAGAATTTCAACTAGTTGTGGTTGACAAAAAACTACTTTATCAACTACTTTTAAATTAGTTGATTTTCCTACAGGGCAGCAAGAGAACTTGTGTCTATGTGTCCTTCACGCTCTATCTTAAATAATCGGCGTCCACGGTGATATGTGTAAGAAGTGTCTCTGTCCCTCACATTACTATAAACTATTCGAAAAATGTGCTCATCAACGTAGCTTGAATTAATTTTAATTGCATTTTTGTTTCGTTTTTTCAATATTTTTTCAATTTTATTTTTTTTATTTTTAATTTTTTGCCTTTGTATTGTTTTAAAAATAATTTTTTTTAATGTATAAAATAATGAATAATTTTAAATGACTTGATCGCATTCATTTCATTAATGGATGAAAGTATAGCTCTTACATATTCGTTTCTAGAAACAAGATACCGATAAAGGTAAATTAATTATTTTTTATTTCATATGCTACGTTACTTTATATAGGGGAAGAGAGGGGGGAGAGAGGGGGAGAGGTGTTTTAAAATATACTATGCTAAAGTAACGAAGGGGGAGGGGGAGTAAAAAAAGCAACAAAATTGGTAAGGTAGTTTATGAACGAGCCCGTAAGCTTCATTGTTAAAAAGACAAAGTTTGTTACTTTAAAGAATGTTTTCTTCAAAATCATATTTGTATACGAAGTATAAGAAAATCGGGTGCGAGTGCCAACATTGAATTGTAATTGTAAAAAAAAACCACACGTTACTATTCACACCAGTAAATTTTATTACATTTCATCAACAAAAAGAAAAGAAAAAAAGAAAAAAAAAATTTCTTTGCCCGCCATGCGGAATTGAACTTGGAATTTTTGGTGCCAGTCGCTCTACCCACTGATTCAAACAGCATTGCTACTGTTAGCTGACATAACTGCAGCTATGTTAACAGATGCTGTATTAACAGATGCAGTATGTCACAGTTTTCTGTTGATAGCCATACAACAAAAATCTATTAATAGATTATTATGTTATGCTGCAGCATACCATCAGTTGTAATTAATATTAAATCAATCACTCGGCGTAACGAAGGAGTTTGGCTCGATGTGTAGTGTAGTGACTTCTGAATCGGTGGTATCGGTGGGTGTGGGTTCAAATCTCCACGGCAGGCGAAAGCAAGATTTTTAATTGGATATTTAGTTTAATTTAATGTTCTTGTTATAATAAACGCAAGCAGCAAAGAGAAGCCGAGAGAAGCCATTGATTTTATGAAGCCCCCCCGTGTACTTAAAATCAAGGACCTAAGTCTTTGGTTTAAAGTATATGTTTTTGGGAATCTTACATTCTGCATCTTTGACGTAACGAATAAAATTCTGTGTGCCAAAGTACATTTTCTTTACTTTTACGACTTTTCCATGCTTTTTTAAAGACGTACGTTTTTGCCATAAGAATGAAAGTTTTTGATTCAAAGTATATTTTTCTTGGAAATCTAACAATCTTTGTGTCTTTGCTGTAATGATGTTTTGTCTTTGAGCACAATCTAAACAATAAAAGTATTTTTGGCAAAGTGCATTTTCTTTGGTTTTACAATTTTTTTTTTCCTGGGTGTAGTTATGAAAAAATTGTGTTGGGAAGTTATTTCTTAAAAATACTGTCAATGTGAATTTTTGAAATCTTTTTCTTTTTGAAAAATAGTCGGAAAAGAGGTAATTACAATTGATTTAATTATAAAATCACTTAATAGTAAGATAACCTATTTTAATATATTATTCTCGAAGTGAAAGGGTTAAACAAAGTAAGTGTTTTTAAAAGTTATTATTAATGAAGCAAAAAGCTTTAAATAATCTTATCTACAAAGTAGTTAAATACAAGTAAGTTCAAATAAACGCTCATTATATACTCACTGATATTAAAAAGATTTCTACATTTCAATTTTGTTTTCTGTAGTCTTAATCTGGCTGCTCAATGCGACCGACGCATTCCATAAGAGTTTCGATTTTATGAGAACGACATCCTGACATCAGCGTTTTAATGTTTTTTTTTTTTTAATTTTTATTGTTTTATGAGTAACTATTTGGATTGCTTTTTTTTTAGATTTTTATCACAATGAACGTCAATCAAGATTGTTAATTGAACGTATGTCTGACTGGCTGAGTGTTTCTGGGGTTGTTTCCTAAATGGTTCAAGAGACGTGCGCCTATACACAAAAAAAAAAAAAAAAAAAAATTAAAAAAAAAACATTAACAACAAAATTATTTCTGAGTACTTTCGGGTCATATACTCAGTCATTACGACTTGAAGCAATAACTTGGAGACATATGCAAACACATTAAAGATTGGGTCATGCGTTGTGATATAACAAGCAGCTGCGCATAATAGCGCAGAATTTATGAATCTTGCATTTGAAATCATTACAAATACATTTATAAAAAAAACAATGTTTGTGCGCCTCGCAGCTTAATACTTTAATAGCTTGTTTTAAACAATTGAATATAATTATTTATTAAGTTTTATTGCAAGTGTGCCAAATTTAAGATAGATAAGGCCAAAATAATAATAAAAGCCAACAACACTCAAGGTTGATACCATAAACTAATGGCTTATTTTACTTTAAATGGTCAATGTGATCAAAATTAGCCTAAATGCCACTTATTAACTGTAAGCTTGTTTGAGTCATCTTATTTTTAATAACTGTGTAAAATAGCGGCTTAATTTGGAAGTAACAACATAATCTTCAAATAATAATTAGATAAGTTTAATAAGCCGACCCACACTTAAGTACCTTAAATGGTTTATGCTTTCATTGGGGATTAAAGCTAAATAGATCAAAGTAATTATGAAAAAAAAAAAAAAAATATTAATAACGGTTTGATATTTAAGGTATCAAAAGGTATTGTTCTTTTTTGATGATACAAATATCTTCAAAATGGATTATGCGAAATGAAAATTTATTTGACAGTACAGTCAGTATAAATTCACTGGTCTTAAAAAAAAACGAAAATTGTTTGCTTGACCTTTTTTAAAAAAATTTGATATTTTTATTAAAATTTGATCAATGTATGGCCATAAAAAAAATGGTGGCCATATCTGCCTTGCTATTTATTGAGATTTATGCGTTTGTAAGCGTTTGCGGTAACTTTTATTTCTCAGCTCCTGTTAGACATAGAATAATGTATATAGCATGCAATAACAATAGAGTTCAGCTACTACAGCTATATCGCACTTCCTCAGCATTAACCCATCTAAAGCCACTACCCAGTAATCATTGAAAATATCAATATTATGGATACCCGTGATCACAAACAAGTTAATGTGGGAAAAATTTACCCACCAATAAATGGGTTGGGCTCAGGGACAACACAAGACGTAACAACTAACCATGCGTATACATAGATCTATTTACACAACTAATTTTAATCTACTTTTGAGTTGACCTTTTGACAAATTAACATCAAAAACGCTACAATTGTTAACAAAGGAACTCATGCGACTTAAAGGAGCAGTAGCCATATAATTTGTTCTACTAAATGGCAAATAAATTAAGTTGTTAGCGTTTCTACTGCTTCTACGGTTAGTGTTAAAATTTATGTGAGAAAGAAGTTCTGGAGAATCGAATACACCTGTTATGAGCTGGTGTAAATATACGATATCTGCCGATTTCCTTCGATCACCTAAAGACTGCATTTTTAATAGTTTTAAACGATCCGCATAAGGAGGAAGGTCTAATATGTCAGTTCCACTTAAGCCCCTTAGAGCAAACTGAACAAAACGTTTTTGGATTCTTTCTATTCGATCAACATGCACATTGTAACTTGGGGACCACACTTGACTTGCATACTCTAAGTGAGGACGCACGATTGCATAATACAACGTTGTAGTTGTAATCATGCTATTAAATTCTTTGGCCCAGCGTTTTACAAAACCAAGCATTGAAGATGCTTTTTTACAAATATTATCAATATGAATGTTAAACGATAGCTTAGAATCCATGCATATACCTAGGTCTTTGACGGTGTCTACACGACTCAAGGCAGTATCTTTAATCTTATAATCAAAAATATAATTATTCCTTTTTCGCGAAAAGGTCATAGTTTGGCATTTATCTGGATTTAAAAACATATTATTTTTAGAACACCAAACTTCAAAGGATTTTAGATCAGACTGGAGTAGATCTGAATTATCTCTAGAATTAATCGTTCTGTATATTTTCATATCATCGGCATAAATAAGCAGATGAGAGTGTTCAATGACGTGAGTTACATCATTGATAGCTAAAATAAACAGAAGAGGACCAAGGTGACTACCCTGAGGAACACCTGATCCAGCAATAAATTCAGAAGACAATGCGCCTCGGAAACGTATTTGATAAGATCGCTCCACCAAATACGATTTAATCCAGTTCACAAAATATTGTGGGAATCCCATTAACTCAAGTTTAAATAAGATTAGATTGTGTGGTAGCTTATCAAATGCCTTACTAAAGTCAGTGTAAACACAATCGACCTGGTTACCAGAATCAATAGAATTTAAGCAGAATGTTGTAAAATCGAGAAGATTAGACACAGTGGATCTGCCATTCACAAAACCATGCTGACGAGTTGTTATGACTTTGCCACAGTGAATTTTCACCCGATCGTACACCATCCGCTCAAAAAGTTTTGGAATCGATGAGAGCTTAGCGATAGGCCTATAGTTACTGACATCGTTCCTGTAACCCTTTTTAAAAATAGGACTTATAAATGATTTTTTCCAAAAAAGTGGAAAATAACTTTCGTTAATAGATTTATTGAATAATAAAGACAGTGGTTGACTCAAAACGGAACCGCATTGTGTTAACACTGCGGCAGGAACACCGTCAGGTCCAGCACCAAACTCCTCATCGATCGATCTAATATACATTAAAATATCCTCTGGAGTGAAGGATATATGTTCCAAAGATACTCTGGGTTCGGAATTCATATATTCAAAGTACTCTCCATCAGGATTAAAAGAATCTGAACAGAATGATTCTTTAAAAAGATTGGCGAAAAGGCCACAAATTTTGACGGGATTGTCAGTAAATCAGTAAAGTCAGTAAATCAGTCAGTAAAGGAGTTCTAAATGAAGAAGGAAATCCATCAGATTTCTTCTTTGTGTTTACGAATCCCCAAAATTTCTTTGGATCTGTCAATATTCTCAGCTTAACATTATCTAAATATTCGTGATATAATGTAGCTGAGCGATTTTCAAATTCCAGAAACAAACGTTAAATATAAATGAATCAAGAACCATGCTAATAAATACGCTTTTGACTTTAATATGATATACAAGCAGAGATACCAAAATAGTGTCTTCATATCAAAAAAATTATTAAATTGCTATGTTAAAATCATAATATTTTGCAAGTTTTATAATTTTTTTAATATCGATTTCTATACCCCATCGCGTACTGCGTAAGGGGTATATTAACTTTGTCATTCCGTTTGTAACGCCAATAAGGAGGCGTGGCAGGTACAGAAAAGTATATATATTTTTGATCAGCATCACCTCCTGAAAAGCTATCGCAATGAAATTCAAAATATAAGCTTCTTTATAAAATAGGAGGATCAAGTTCGAGAATGAGCCAAATCGGATGAAAATCACGCCTACCTTCCATACAAAGTGGCTTTATTTTTTCCGTAAAATCTCTTCAAAATCCATAAACATCAATGAAATGCCTTGAAATTTGACACGCATGCTTTGATATTCAATATAAATCCTCACTATGAAATTTGGAAAAATCGCCTACCTCCCATACAAAGTGACTTTATTTTAACAGTAAAATCTCTTCAAAATCCACGAAAATTATTGAAATGCCTTGAAATTTTGCATGTAAAGTTTGATCTTCAATATAAATCATAGCAATGAAATTTGGAAAAGTCGTATGAACACCACGTCTACCTCCCATACAAAGTGACTTTATTTTAACCGTAACATCTCTTCAAGATCCACAAACACTAATGAAATGCTTTGAAATATAAGCTTAAGCTGAAAATATAAGCTTGAAATATAAGCTTTGGTCTTCAATATAAATCCTGACAATGAAATTTGGAAAAATCGGATAAAAACCACGCCTACCTCCCATACAAAGTAGCTTTATATTTACCGTAAAATCCCTTAAAAATCTGCTCAAATTGCAGAAATGTCTTGGAATTTTACACATAGGCTTTTATATATAATATAGACTATCACTATGATATTTGTTAAAATCGGATGAAAACCACGCCTACCTCCCATACAAAGTGGCTTTATTTTAAAACGTTAAATCGCTTAAAAATCTGCAAAAATTACAGAAATGTCTTGAAATTTTGCATACAAACTTTGATATTTGGCAAAATCGGATGAAAACCACGCCTACCTTCAATACAAAGTGACGTCATTAAAATTTAAAAATTTTCGTAAATATATATGTATAACTGAATGACATCGTGTCTGTATCTACCCAAGTTCCGCCCACTTCGTTTATATAACCCATACATAAATTATTCGGTAAAATGTGGAGTCCTTATACTAGAAAAGTGGGTGTACCATTTTACTTTGTTTACAAATTACTCTATGTGGCAGCTAAGGGTAAAATTAAATTAAGCGTATGACAAAAATATTTTTCCAAATTGTTTTTTTTTTCCAAATTGTAGCTTTTTCTATTGATTAATAGATATTATTATTATTACTGATAATAATGTAAGAAAAAATCATTTATGAGTTTATGCATAAACATTGAAATTCACTCCCCCAAATTAAGCCTCAGCTTCGGTCTTGAGCTTGGCAATGTAGGCGGCCTTGTGCTCATCAATCTTAGCCTTGCGTTCAGGGTTGGTAAGTTTCTTAGCATTCCATCGTTTCTTGGTAACGCCGGTCTTTTTCTCTGCCTTCTGGGTAGGATCGGCACGAATTTGTTGATGAGCCTTTTTGTATATTTCCTCAATATCATCAGCACGGATTCCCAACTTGATGTAACGGCTAAATTGGCGTTTGAATGCTTCTTCATCTTCTTCCTCAAGAGTGCGCATATAATCGGCAACATGTTGACCAAAGATATGAGAACGATGAACATCGGCATTGAAGCTCTTAGTTTCTGCAGAATAGCCGGGGAAACGCTTGACCGAGTGTGGAATATTTAAACCACCATCGACAGCACCCTTCATGGCACCGAATACACGGGCACCAGTTGTGGTACGTGCCAAGCCGACATCCAAGTAACAACGGAATGCACCTGGTCCATCATCGACGGGCTCAACATTATATTCCTCACCAGTAACTTAACTTCAGAGCAACCAGCATAAATCGAGTCCAAGCCCAGTTTGTTGAGCACACGACGTGCCACCAGCAAGCCAGTACAGTAGGCGGCAGCATAGTTGGTCAGACCGACCTTAATGCCATATTTGGGCAGCTCATGCGAGTATGCAGAGCAGACAACACGGTCTCCTTCAATTCTGGCGTAAGCAATCTGGACAGTGATGTCTTTATTAGACAAACGCACAATTAAGCGGTACTTTGGAGTGTTGTACTTGTTCTTGTCTTGGAAGATCAAACGTTTTCTTGCATAGTAATCAGTTTTGCCCTCACGACGCCTGCGGAACTTAACTTGATAGCGCTTAAAGTACTGCTTGTTTTTAACAACTTTAACGAAACCCATATTTCACTTTTTTTAATTTCGGGCACAACACCAACGTAAATTAACGCGATGTTTCCACACGTACGTGAAAAAGAAAAGGAAAGATTATAAATAAATATAATATTTGCAGATTATAAATAAAAATTTTATAGACGTCTAAAGACTTCGGATATATTTCAGTACGACCGCGGGGGGAGGGGGGTATTTTAGTTTCGGTACCCTGCCGAAGCTCCATTCGTTACTAGTTTTTATATTAGTTTGAAATATTGAATAATTAAAAGTTTTTAATTGATATTTAAGAAAACTTGTTTATTTTTATTCGAAATCAAAGATTTAACCTTGTATTGAGTCTTCCCCAAACGTCTGATTAAGTCTTTTAAAATAACTCTCAAGAATATCTGAAAAAACTCATATTAGATAATTGAGTCTCAAAGGAATGCAAATTGTAAAATCCAGAAAAGAAATTGAACTAGTGTTCACAGCAGCTACAAGTTAGAAATTACTCATCTACTATGTTCCTCTAAATCAGTGGTGTTCAACCGGTAGATCGCGAGCGCCTGGTGGCTCGCGACCATATTTTTAGGCGCCCGCAAACAAAATGATGTACAGAAGAATACTTACCATAGAATCGGAAATTTGTTCAAGCATGCTTATAACATATTCAAACCGACTAAGTTTAACATGTTAAACAAAAGTGAGCTTTTCATTTAACACGATCGTTTACACTCTGAACTAGTTTCAAATTGACAGCGACAGTAGCTTTGTAGCTGCAGAGTTATTTGTTTGCAGACGCTACCATTCCTTTTTGAGCCACAATGCCGTTAATAAATTCTTCAGATACTTGCGCAATTGAGTGCTCATATGAAATATACCAGAACATCTTGCTTTTCTATGTTTCGTTTTTATGAATTTTTATTTTCATTCAAAATCGGAAAATTAACAATATTTCACTACTGGCTTCATTAATGGATATATTTTGTTATATCAATAAAGCGGAGACGAACTAGAGCTTATAAGACTTCGCAGTGATATGGTACTCAAGAGCACATATAATTAAAACGATAGTTTTTAAGGTAATGGACCCTATCATATATAATAACGTACGCAATTGGGCACTCATTGTAAAAGCATTTTTCGGGTCAACATATACTATAATAATGGTTATAAAAAACATATACAGAAAGATGTTATGTGAACTGAAGAGCATGTAAGAAATTAATGATTTCAGCATGCAAAACAGAGCAATACAGATCAGATTTTAAGAAGTTATTTGAAAATGTGCAGAGTCAAGCAACACATTAAATTTATTTCTTTCACAATTAAACGAATGTGCTTTATATGTGTCTGTATGTATTTTACTTTATTTATCTGTATAAATTTATAATAAATAGACTAAAGTGGGGTAATGTGTAACACGTTTTTATTTGCTCCAATAAAAATGTTAAGAAACTTATTTTTTGACTGCTTTAAAGGCCTATTCCATGCACAAGAATTAATACGAAGGTTTTCATGGCTGTTGAATATTTTGGGAAATGGATGAAGAGCAAAAAGTTAAAAAATGACTTTTTTGGTCTTTTTCAAATCGTTGGGGTGGTGTGTTACACCAATAAAATTTTGTTTTACAGACCAGGAACTTTAATTTTTTATGTTTATTTTTACTTTATATGTTTAATAAAATTTTTATGATAAAAACTTAATGAAATAACAGCAATATCTCGTAAATCGGTCTGAATCTCAATGCACACACACATACATTGAATTAAAAAAAAAAAAAAACTGATTGTTAACTTCAAAAGAATATATGAATATTATTAATTGTAATATCTAATGCAAAATGAATAATTGTGGGAAACATCTGTCTCGAAGTGACAATTCGCACAAATAAAATCGACGGTTCGGTGCTTCAAACAGCTGAAATGAATTAGGCGCTTGCATTTGTTTTTCAAGTTCAAAAATCTCGATCTTCTTCAATTCAAGTTCAAAAATTTCGATCTTCGGATGACGACGACGAAAAGTGTCTACATCTTTCTTTGTTTTTTGTTTGATTTTCTGTGACGTTTTTAGAGCACAGCCTTTCATTGACTTCCCACCACGATTGGATTTTGGTCTGAGCTGAATAGTATGAAATGGGCATATTTGGTTTTTTTTTGCATGTAGAGATCCCGTTGATGTGGATGGCATTTAAGAGTTTCACGCTGTTGCCTCTTCAATGGTAATTATAATTTGTGATATGTGTTACACATCATCCCACCGTGAGTGTTACACATCACCCCAATGTATGCCACTTTTTTTATCGATGGTATTTTACCACAATGTGAAAAATTGCAAGATCTTTTTTATACATAAAGATATTAAGCATTAGCACATTTTACATTTACTCACTTTTAAAATCTGGTGAAAATTTTATTCAAACGCTACTTTTTGTTAATTAGAATGAAATATTTTTCACGCTTTATAAGAACTCTAATCAAATGTATGTCTGTATATGTACTTCCAACACTTACGAAAAACTTGGTGTAGTCAATAGAAATATATAGGTGTTGTTCATTCACTCATATGTCAACATTTCTGTACGAAAAATCGCCGTGTTACACATCACTTCATGGTACACATTACCCCACATTACCCTACATATTTTTATAAGGATCGGTGACCGCGAAGCATGGCCATGGTTTCAAAGTAGCCCTTAGTACAAATTCGATTGGACACCACTGCTCTAAACTCTACAACTCACAATTTCAGATGTAATAAGAGTTAATAAAATTAAAGTAAAAATTAGTAAAATTACGCCATTTTTCCATTATTTTCTATTATGCTAAAATTTAGTTAATCTACAGAATATTATTACAAGGAAATAACTCATCTTTTAACTTCAAAACCGTGTATTATAAAATAATTTTTTAAATGTAAATCATTTGTTGTTATTTTTACAATTTGCCGTCCATTTTGGCACATTAACATTATCATAGTTAAATTAATAATAATGTGTAATTTTAGCAAAAATTGTAATATACCCTTATTAGCTTGAGATGTTACTGAACTTTGTATTGTTGACATTCAGCGACCTTTACGCGCTTTCGTAAGCTTTAAAATTATTTCAGTTTTCTTACTTATCACGACAATTTGTTAAATTATTTAGTTTGACGGAGTGCGACGCGACGTGGACACTTAAAGCAACAATGAAAACAATAACTACAAATAATGCCAGTAATAATATCAACAACAATCTCAATATTCATGTGTACGACAAGTTCAAGTTTAGCCAAAACAAAGTGCGTCGACATCCATATGTTGACATATGTAAAGTTTTTTCACCTGTCAACTTAAGTGAAGTATTGTTAACGTCTGAAATAAAGAAAACGTATATTTAACATAAACTATGAAAATATTAGAGAGCGAAAAAAAGCAAAAAATTTAAAATATAAGATCATTAAATTAATAGCCTGTTCCAACAACAATATAGTACCGAAAAACTTTTAAAAAGGTGAAGCACCTTATAAACTAAATGAGGTAATTTAAAAAAATGATTAAGAAGTTAATTATATTTATCGTCATAGCTTTATATTAGTCGTCAAGCAAAATTATAAAGCTTGGCAGAAATTAGCACGAAATTAGAATAACATTAAGGTGAGTGGAAAAAAATCCTTTTGTCTTTGCTATAATAACTCTTATTAGAAGAACTATAACTCCATGAATGTGTCAAGTCTGTTTGCAAATTATCATGTAGCTATTATTAAAAGAAATATTTTCCTTGCATGCTGAAATTATATTAGAAGACTGCTATACCGTTTCTTGGTCTAAAACTAAATTTTGTTACTCTATTATAAGTACGCGGTTAAAAATGTTTGAATAAATAGTAAAATTAAGTTGATATTTTTTATAAAGGGTGGTGAAATTTGAAGAGACGATGTTGATTTTGAATAAAACACAAATTATTTAGGAAATTATTGTCATTTCTTTTTATTATGATAATATTGGTATGGTTCAATTATGTATGGAACAAAATAAGTGAGGTTCTATGCCGTTAATGTGCCGAATTATCTCATCCTTTAGCTCTTGAATTGTTGCTGGCTTATCGACGTACACCTCTTCTTTCAAATAACCCCAAAGAAAGAAGTCCAACGGTGTCAAATCACATGATCTTGGCGGCCAATTGACATCGCCACCACTTGAGATAACACGGCCATTGAATTTGTCGCGCAAAAGAGCCATTGTTTCGTTAGCTGTGTGGCAAGTGGCACCGTCCTGTTGAAACCACATATCGTCCACATTCATATCTTCCAATTCGTTCTATAAAAAGTTCGTTATCATCTCACGATAGCGAACACCATTCACAGTAACTGCCTGACCGGCCTCATTTTGGAAAAAATACGGCCCGATGATGCCGCCAGCCCATAAACCGTACCAAACAGTCACTCTTTGTGGGTGCATTGGTTTTTCGACAATCATTCTTGGATTATCATTCGCGCAAATGCGGCAATTCTGCTTATTGACGAATACACTGAGGTGAAAATGTGCCTCATCACTGAAGATAATTTTTTTTGAAAATTGATCATCCACTGTTGCCATTTCTTGCCACCATGCTGACCATCGACGACTCTTGAAATGGTCAAGAGGCTTTAGTTCTTGAGTCAATTGCACCTTGTAAGCTTGTAAATGCAAGTCTTTATGCATAATGTTCATCAACGACGAGCGTGAGAGGTGCAATTGTTGGGCACGACGACGAGTTGAGGTGGACGGCTCTTCAGCCACACTATCGCGAACAGCAGCAATATTTTAAAAATCACGAAGTGCACGATATGCATTTTGATTTGAACGCCCATTTTCATAATAAGCCTGAATAACTTTAATGCGTTGTTTGATTGTGTATCTTTCCATGGTTCAAATTGAGTTAGTCTGAAATTGAGAAATGTCAAATGAAATACAGAAAAAACTTGACGCTTAGGTGTGGTTCACATTCAACATCGGCCCTTAAAATTTAACCACCCTTTGCATTTGCCAGTTTATCTTATCCCCACCCTTGAAAAAATATTTGAACGGGGTTTTTTTTTAAACGACTTCAAAAAGGAGGAGGTTCTCAAGTTCGTCGGTTTCTCTGTTCTTTTTATTTTTTTTTTTTTTTTTTTTGTTAAATGTATGTACATCGACAACTCCTAAACCATTTGCCTGATTGCCATAATTTTTGGGGAACAGATAGATATCATAAGCATGGAGGTGCCCGTACAAAATTGGGCGGTATTCGAGAACTGGGCGTGGCAATAATAGATCTCGCAATACTAGATACTACTGTATCTCGAATAATATTGACACTAGAGTACTGCAATTTAGTGTAAGGGTAGGCACAATTATTACAAATTACGGGCAAGAAAATGGGCGTGATTCGACAAATAGGCGTGGCAATATTAGAAAAACAGTGTATCTTGAATAATTTTGAGACTAGAGTACTGCAATTTAGTATAGGGGTAGGCATTATTATTACAAATTATGGTCAATTAAGTGGGCGTTATTCGACAAATGGGCGTGGCAATATGATAAAAACACTGTATCTCGAATAATATGGACACTAGGGTACTGAAATTAAGTGTAGGGGTAGACACAGTTATTACAAATTGCCGTCAACGAAATGGGCGTGGCAATATTAGAAAAATAGTATATCTCGAATAATATTGATACTATGGTACTGCAATTTGGTATAGGGGTAGGCATTATAAGTAAAAATTACGGTGAAAAAAGTGGGCGAATTTCAACTACTGGTCGTGGCAATATTAGGAAAACAGTGTACCTCGAATAATATTGACACTAGGGCACTGAAATTTATTGTAGTGCTTATTGTAGTAGGCAGAATTATTAAAAATTATGGTCAATAAAGTAGGAGCTATTCGATAAATGGGCGTGGCAATACTAGATAAACACTATCGCAGGTAATATTGACGCTGGGGTACTGAAATAAATTACAGGGGTAGGCACAATTTTTGGAAATAACGCTCCAGAAAGTCGGCGCTTATTCAACAAAGGGGCGTGTCAATATTAGAAAAACACTAAATCTCGAATAATATTGACACCAGGGTAATAAAACTCCTTACAAGAATGGGTATAATAATTTCAAAACATGTGACATCTAATTTAAATTTAAGAGGCAGATATTTGAAAGAACCAACAAACTTCCAGAATTTAATAGAAGAAATTTTTTCGGAACAATTGTATTTATGTTGTTTATACACTTTTTTCGAAAATTTATCATATTCTCTAAAAAGGAAGAAACAAAAATTTAAAAAAAAAAAAACAACCGACTACAAAATCACTACAATAATAATTGTCGTTATTCGACAAATGGGCGTGCCAATATTATAAAAACACTGTATCTCGAATAATATGGACACTAGGGTACTGAAATTTAGTGTAGTGGTAGGCACAATTATTACAAATTGCCGTCAACGAAATGGGCGTGGCAATATTAGAAAAATAGTATATCTCGAATAATATTGATACTATGGTACTGCAATTTGGTATAGGGGTAGGCATTATAAGTAAAAATTACGGTGAAAAAAGTGGGCGAATTTCAACTACTGGTCGTGGCAATATTAGGAAAACAGTGTACCTCGAATAATATTGACACTAGGGCACTGAAATTTATTGTAGTGCTTATTGTAGTAGGCAGAATTATTAAAAATTATGGTCAATAAAGTAGGAGCTATTCGATAAATGGGCGTGGCAATACTAGATAAACACTATCGCAGGTAATATTGACGCTGGGGTACTGAAATAAATTACAGGGGTAGGCACAATTTTTGGAAATAACGCTCCAGAAAGTCGGCGCTTATTCAACAAAGGGGCGTGTCAATATTAGAAAAACACTAAATCTCGAATAATATTGACACCAGGGTAATAAAACTCCTTACAAGAATGGGTATAATAATTTCAAAACATGTGACATCTAATTTAAATTTAAGAGGCAGATATTTGAAAGAACCAACAAACTTCCAGAATTTAATAGAAGAAATTTTTTCGGAACAATTGTATTTATGTTGTTTATACACTTTTTTCGAAAATTTATCATATTCTCTAAAAAGGAAGAAACAAAAATTTAAAAAAAAAAAAACAACCGACTACAAAATCACTACAATAATAATTGTCGTTATTCGACAAATGGGCGTGCCAATATTATAAAAACACTGTATCTCGAATAATATGGACACTAGGGTACTGAAATTTAGTGTAGTGGTAGGCACAATTATTACAAATTGCCGTCAACGAAATGGGCGTGGCAATATTAGAAAAATAGTATATCTCGAATAATATTGATACTATGGTACTGCAATTTGGTATAGGGGTAGGCATTATAAGTAAAAATTACGGTGAAAAAAGTGGGCGAATTTCAACTACTGGTCGTGGCAATATTAGGAAAACAGTGTACCTCGAATAATATTGACACTAGGGCACTGAAATTTATTGTAGTGCTTATTGTAGTAGGCAGAATTATTAAAAATTATGGTCAATAAAGTAGGAGCTATTCGATAAATGGGCGTGGCAATACTAGATAAACACTATCGCAGGTAATATTGACGCTGGGGTACTGAAATAAATTACAGGGGTAGGCACAATTTTTGGAAATAACGCTCCAGAAAGTCGGCGCTTATTCAACAAAGGGGCGTGTCAATATTAGAAAAACACTAAATCTCGAATAATATTGACACCAGGGTAATAAAACTCCTTACAAGAATGGGTATAATAATTTCAAAACATGTGACATCTAATTTAAATTTAAGAGGCAGATATTTGAAAGAACCAACAAACTTCCAGAATTTAATAGAAGAAATTTTTTCGGAACAATTGTATTTATGTTGTTTATACACTTTTTTCGAAAATTTATCATATTCTCTAAAAAGGAAGAAACAAAAATTTAAAAAAAAAAAAACAACCGACTACAAAATCACTACAATAATAATTGTCGTTATTCGACAAATGGGCGTGCCAATATTATAAAAACACTGTATCTCGAATAATATGGACACTAGGGTACTGAAATTTAGTGTAGTGGTAGGCACAATTATTACAAATTGCCGTCAACGAAATGGGCGTGGCAATATTAGAAAAATAGTATATCTCGAATAATATTGATACTATGGTACTGCAATTTGGTATAGGGGTAGGCATTATAAGTAAAAATTACGGTGAAAAAAGTGGGCGAATTTCAACTACTGGTCGTGGCAATATTAGGAAAACAGTGTACCTCGAATAATATTGACACTAGGGCACTGAAATTTATTGTAGTGCTTATTGTAGTAGGCAGAATTATTAAAAATTATGGTCAATAAAGTAGGAGCTATTCGATAAATGGGCGTGGCAATACTAGATAAACACTATCGCAGGTAATATTGACGCTGGGGTACTGAAATAAATTACAGGGGTAGGCACAATTTTTGGAAATAACGCTCCAGAAAGTCGGCGCTTATTCAACAAAGGGGCGTGTCAATATTAGAAAAACACTAAATCTCGAATAATATTGACACCAGGGTAATAAAACTCCTTACAAGAATGGGTATAATAATTTCAAAACATGTGACATCTAATTTAAATTTAAGAGGCAGATATTTGAAAGAACCAACAAACTTCCAGAATTTAATAGAAGAAATTTTTTCGGAACAATTGTATTTATGTTGTTTATACACTTTTTTCGAAAATTTATCATATTCTCTAAAAAGGAAGAAACAAAAATTTAAAAAAAAAAAAACAACCGACTACAAAATCACTACAATAATAATTGTCGTTATTCGACAAATGGGCGTGCCAATATTATAAAAACACTGTATCTCGAATAATATGGACACTAGGGTACTGAAATTTAGTGTAGTGGTAGGCACAATTATTACAAATTGCCGTCAACGAAATGGGCGTGGCAATATTAGAAAAATAGTATATCTCGAATAATATTGATACTATGGTACTGCAATTTGGTATAGGGGTAGGCATTATAAGTAAAAATTACGGTGAAAAAAGTGGGCGAATTTCAACTACTGGTCGTGGCAATATTAGGAAAACAGTGTACCTCGAATAATATTGACACTAGGGCACTGAAATTTATTGTAGTGCTTATTGTAGTAGGCAGAATTATTAAAAATTATGGTCAATAAAGTAGGAGCTATTCGATAAATGGGCGTGGCAATACTAGATAAACACTATCGCAGGTAATATTGACGCTGGGGTACTGAAATAAATTACAGGGGTAGGCACAATTTTTGGAAATAACGCTCCAGAAAGTCGGCGCTTATTCAACAAAGGGGCGTGTCAATATTAGAAAAACACTAAATCTCGAATAATATTGACACCAGGGTAATAAAACTCCTTACAAGAATGGGTATAATAATTTCAAAACATGTGACATCTAATTTAAATTTAAGAGGCAGATATTTGAAAGAACCAACAAACTTCCAGAATTTAATAGAAGAAATTTTTTCGGAACAATTGTATTTATGTTGTTTATACACTTTTTTCGAAAATTTATCATATTCTCTAAAAAGGAAGAAACAAAAATTTAAAAAAAAAAAAACAACCGACTACAAAATCACTACAAAGTAAAAAATAATTGTAATAAAAATACTTTTCCTTTTAATTTCTTGGTCATATTTGATAATATATTTAAACATATTATTATATATGAAATCTTATTATCTTAATTTTTTTCTTATATGTTTTATTATCATAAATTTATTGATTTCTTCATGAATACAAATGCTTTGAAGTTGGCGCTTCTGATTAAAAGTGTGATTATATTAGCGCCGACCGTAAAAGCATTTGTATTCATGAAGAAATCAATAAATTTATGATAATAAAACAAATAAGAAAACAATGAAGATAATAAGATTTCATATATAATTATATGTTTAAATAAATTATCAAATATGACCAAGAAATTAAAAGGAAAAGTATTTCTATTAAAATTATTTTTTACTCTGTAGTGATTTTGTAGTCGGTTGTTTTTTTTTTTTAATTTTTCCATTGAGAGAATCAGATATTTAGTCATGCATTTTTGGTATTTTCAAGGTCAACTTTAAAAATGCTTTGATTCTGTTCCACCAACCATGATTTCATATTGACAAACGATTATTAAGCACGATTAAACATTTTCGATTCTGAAAACCAAATTCTGTTTTTACGAGCCCATCGTCAGAATAGTTCGGCCACTTTTATTTTTGGCTTTACTTGCACAAATAAGCTCCAAAAAAATATTGAAAAAAGGGTGAATTAAAAAATATTCTTTCACAATAACAGTTGAGAACAAAACTTAACAAAGTAAAAATATAAAAAAATTTGCATTTCGCAAACACCCTTTAACTACGACAAAAAATAAGCAAATATATGACTTCAATCAGGCATGTTCGGCCACCTGAAAACTGAGTTATAATAGTTCGGCCCATTCCATATATCGTTGTTTAGTGTCGCATTTCTGACCTATGACTGCTGCGGTAAGACGAGGTATTGTATTCACATGCTCTAGGTAATGCTCTGGAGAAATTGATTGCCAAATATTCATTAATTTTGTCTTTAAGTCTCCTATACTATTAGCAAGACTGCATCTCAACCTCCTCTTCATTTTTACCCACAAATACTCTATTGGAGATGGGTCCTTCTCAACTGGAGATGGGTACTTCTTTATAAAAATGAAGAGGAAGTTGAGATGCAGTCCTGCTAGGAGTATAGAAGATTTAAAGATGTAAGGATTTAGCTGATTTTTAAATTTGATTAAGATAACATGACACCAACAAAAATTGTATTATTATCAAAGAATTTTCTATGCAATGAAAAAATCTAAAATTGATCAATGGACAGTTCGTTCGATGGTGCTATAAATTTAAAAATTTATAAATTTTGTAAAATCATTACCACTTATGTCTATCTCTAACGATTATCTTAAATAGCATTATTTTTGAATTTGTGATATAATTGTTTTTCTCAGAACAAAATAAGTATAACGTGATAAGAGATTTTTTCTCTGCCTTGCCTCTATTCGCAGCAAAACCAATATAAAATAATTTATTTAATTAATGCGTCTAATGCTGCAGATGCAGAGGGGAACAATAAAGATTGTGGGCTGCATTAAATTAAATTTAATGAAGCGCATTTCCTTATTTGAAGAACTTTTAAGTAAAGATCATAGACAACATGTTCTAATTTCTACAAAATCCAATAAAGAAGAAAACTATTAAAATTATGTTTAAAACCTTATCGTCTACAATAAATTATTTTTACTTATTTAAGTTAGAAAAAAAAAAAATAGAGCTGTTCTAGTAACTTTAAAGAGATGAAACCGTTATCAGAAAATGCGTGGGTCAAAAAGCCATCATTAGTTAAATAAAATCGGTTAGAACGGGAAGAACACCAAAACAGAATTTGAGTACTAAGAAAGTGCATCTGATAGTCAGAACACAGGCAGATTGCCGGAGTCTACACAGCAAGTCGTCGTTGTAGTTGTGTTAATATCAAGCTAAGGCATCATTAGCTTATGTAAGTAACGGCAACCTCCTTCACATTCCAAAATGTGCTACACTTTCTTCACTGCCCATGAACAAACACACACATTGGTGATGATGAGAATGATGAGGATATTGTTGATGTTGATGATGAGCATGTTGATCAAGATGATGAACACATTAAGTAGCCGCCCTCTATCTAAAAGCAATAAAATTCAGTTTTATTCTTTCAAAAGAACGAATCTAAATATTTAGGAATTAATGTTAGCCACTCACTCATATGATGGACAGGAGGGAGGGCTCTGACTTGAGCTGTAGAATTTCTACATACATTCAGAACAGTTTCATTGTGCATTCATGATTTTTTTTCCCTATCTTTTTGTTTGCTTTTATTCCGCATTTTGAGATGCTGCCTGCACTGTGTGTTGAAGGGAATATTGATCATAAAATTCTAATTTATACTTCGTGTCCAATGCTCTAGAATAAACTGATTATCTGTGTTGGCTGAATGCACTCAATCGATCGGGTGTGTATTTTATATCAACTTGGTTTATACATCGGCCAACAAATGCCTTCTAGTGAGAATTAATTTGCTGTCCGGTATGCATTTTTGGTTTGCTAACAAAAGCAAGAAACAACAACAACAACAGTACCAATAAAGAAGAAACAAAATTAAAATCATAAAATAGAGGCTTTAACTCATTTTGTATGGAATTTTAAGAACCTTCAACCTTGGTTGAGTTAAGCCAACCTGTTGTTGGCTGACACCGGCTACAAATAGAGGCTTTTAGATGCTCTTTAAAAGAAGCACGGGATTTAATTACCTTGATGGTAATAAGAGACCCACGAAGCGGTGGTGGTTGGTGGTGTTTGTTGGTGGGAACGTGCGACAAAGATGGCAGCTAAATGATGTGTGGAAAATAGATTAAAAACATTTTCCTTATTTCTATCTTTCTTTTTGTTCAGCGCCCACTTCTTTTTTTAATGCTTTACATCAAGAACGTTTAATTATGAGGGAAAACCTCAACTTTTCCTCAACGATGTGGAAACTTGTTACATAATAGCAACAGGGTCAATAATCTTGTTCTCAACACAACTGCCAGAAGCTGTTGCGGCATGCCTCAGAAAGCGAAACCTGCTGCATGCTCTTCTTCTTATTTCCTTCTCTTTCTGTTTTTCTTTTATTTTTTTTTTTAAATTTTCTTAATTAATTATGCGCTTCCTCATCATGGTTTTACTTTTCCACATGACCAAATTTCGTTGACTTTGTTGTTTTTTTATTCATTTATTCATTTGTACATTTATGCATGGGTCAAATGTGACCCTAACCTTCATGCATCGCTGCTTTATTCTCACGTCCATCTCTTAGTAATATGTAGATTTTGCAGACCTGTAATTGTTGCGTTCAATGTTGCATATCTTGAGTTCATGTCTTGTCTTGGAAGAAAAAAAGAAATAACAAAAACATTACAAAACTAACAAACCTCAAGTCGTAAGCCACCTCTAAATGTTTTTCTTCCCACCAATTTGTGTTGGTTTTTCTTTTTTGTACGAGTACATCTGGTAGTCTATAATTAAAAAATGCAGAAGTTATGAATAAGAAAAAAAAAAGAAAATATATATATAAATAATAGTTGGCTTAGACATCAATTTACTCCCTAAGACAATAAAACGATGATCATACCGTAAAATATCACAGATTTAAGTGTAAAACTAAAGAAATTTGGCGTTGTTGCAATTTTATGTAAACAAAATTTAATCCATTAAAGATTTCGAATGTGTTTTTTTTTTTTATATTTAAGAGTAACACTTAGAGATACACCGAGAAAAAGCTTATGTTAAATTGAAAAAAAACCTAGTATAATTTATAAGATGGCTTTGGCAGTTTTCAGCCTCCCAAGTACTTCATCAAAACGCCTAAGTTTTACATGTTGACTTGCCAATTTTTATTTGGGTGATAAATTAAGTAAGTATTTGGTAATTTTTTATACACTACTTTTAAAAAAAAAAAATTGAATTTAAAAAATATAACTTTTTTCGGGTTTTGATTTTTTATATTTTCCTTTTTTTTGAAGCTGCCGCCTGCCTTGTCGTTCTGTGATTTGCTTGACTGAAATCGGCAACAACACAAATTTTTCTTTTATCAACACCATTTTTTTCTTAGAAATTAATCACTTCTCTTTTCTTTTCTTGCTACTAAATTAAATAAATATCAAATACAAAAATTTTACCTTCGCATGCCGTTGAGATTCGAACCCACAACCAACCGATACCACTGTGTATGAAGTCACTACACTAAGCTTTGAGCCAAACTCCTTCTTTGCGGGGAGTAAATTATTCAATAGTAATTACAACTGAAGCTATGCTGCAGCATAATACAATAATATATTAAAAGTTTTTTGTTGTATGGCTATCAACAGAATACTGCGACATACTGCATCTGTTAATACAGCATCTGTTAACATAGCTGCAGTTATGCCAGCAATTAGTAGCAAGGCTGCTTGGATCAGTGGGTAGAGCGATGGACTGGCACCAAAAGTTCCAGGTTCGATTCCGCACGACTCGACTGGCAAAGAAATTTTTTTTCTTTTGTTCTTTTCTTTTTGTTGATGAAATGTAACAAACTTTACTGGTGTGAATATCAACGTGTGCTTTTTAATTTACCTTATGTTATTTTTGAATTTAAAAGTGGTTTTATTAGAAAAAAACCATTAAATGGTTTACCACAAAAACGGTGCTATGTTTTGTTTCAATTATGAACCAAGTTCTAATCTAAATTGACTTCACACTTAATTAAATCAAATTTTTATGATCATCCAACCAATTATTGCTTGCGAAAAGCAAAGTCTGAGTCAAACCTTAAACTTGTGGCTTTTAATGAATCGGCCACTTCTGCGAATTTGTGAACTAAAAAAATTCTTCAAATTCTAGGAACATACCCAGTAAAATAAACTCTTACTTAAATTTCTTCTTAACACTTAAGCCAAAAAAAAAAGAAAAAAAAACTTAATTTGACACATTCACATTGTTCGCACTTGTCACGGTATTAAAATCTAGCGCCACCCATAAATTTATACACAATAACATAAATGTACTCGTAGCAGACGTTTTCCTGAACTTTATTTACGTGTATTTCTACTTGCACTAAACTAAGATGGAATCAAACGGAAACGCTGTTCAGCAAGCACTGTGGTGTGCTTTGGCTGCTAGTTGGACTTAATTAATGTTTTTTTTTTGTTTTTTTTCTTACTCTTTGACATAACGACGCAAGACCATGTTTTACTGCGCAAGAGTTATAAATACATAATTAATTCAAGTAACAACTTAAGTATGAAAAATAAAAATAAAGAACCTTGAGTGCAATATAGTTGAGGTAGGTTGGAGTAAAATAGAAATGAATACCAAAACATTTATTAAAATATGAATAAATCTATAAAACGTTTACTTCATACCATGGGTTACGATGAGTACGTACAACAATAATCTACCAACCAAAATAACAACAACAATGATAGGTATACCAGGCACAAGCTATGTTTAATGAACGCAAGGTCGATTCTTCTTCTTCTTCATTTTTATTATAACTATTTTTATTATTTTTTCTGTTCAATGCGATCGCATACAGAATTATAGTCGCATAGATAGTGTGTCTGTCCGGCGACAAATTAGCAAATATTTGTAAATTGCTTTTTTGATTGCATGGACAGTAAACATTGAAAATATGTTTTTATTTTGATGAAGTAAAGAAGAAATATTACTTAAGCTGGAGGAAGTCTTCAATGACTATCGAGAGCTATCGAGACGAAGCACCCTAGTGTGGGCTTATTTCCAAGTGAGGTTAAAACCAAGGCGTAGCTAGAAGCTTTTTACTACACCTTTTTTATAAGAACTAGAGTACAGCAGTGGTCGAAATTCGACCTTCTAGCGAAGCCGGGTATTCCAGCTAGCATTTTTCTTTAAAAACTATTCGGTGCACTCCTTCTCCCTACTCTGATTCATTTAGAAAAGAAACATCAAAATCGGTTGAGAAACACACGAGAAAATGGTACTGAACTGTTTTGCCTTCGCCTATTTATATATAGATAGAGTGGGTCGAAAAAAAGTTTGAAAAATACAATCCCTTTGTGACCTCAAAGTGTATACTTAGGTTAGGTTAGGTTAGTATGGTTGAGACGGCTGTCCGCCTCGTGCACTTAGGCCAATATAGGCCCCTTGTGATACCATATATTCTCCTTTAACTTGGTGTTATAAAAGTCATGTCTCCATTGAATCATACCTTGGACTTATTGAATCTGTCGATGTTCTTTGGTTCTATCTTGTAGATTGAAGCAAGAGAGTGAAAGAGGTGTCGATTGAGGGTATTTAGTCTACTTCTATTAGAGCGGGGCAGTGGCAGAGAAAGTATTGTATGATTTCCTCCTTCACATCATCTCTGCAGCTTCTGCACAAGTCGTTGGCTTCACAGCCTAGACGAAGAGCGTAAGTTCTTATCAAGAAGTGCCCGGTGAGTATCTCTACCAGAACAGAGAGATTCGGTCTTCCGAGTCCCAGTAGGGAGGATGTGCGATTGCTGTCGTAGGAATGCCAGGTAAGTCTGGTTGTGGCACAGGTGACCAGGCTATTCCACCGCTCATTGGACTGGTGCAGCGTGTTTCGCCTGCACTGGAGTTTAAAGGTGGCCAAGGGTATACCTACCCCATCCTTTCCCGAAAGGATAGCGGCGGTCGTACCCCTTCTTGCCAGTTCATCAGCTTTACAATTGCCTTCTATATCACGGTGCCCAGACACCCATACAAGGTGGATCCTGATTTGCCCAGCCATCTCGTTGAGAGATTTGCGGCCTGCAGCAAGAGATTAAGAGTTTTGGGTATAGGTCCCCAGGTTCGGGGAACAGACTCCCCCACCCACTCGTCCTTCGAGCTTAGAGCCGTCAGTAAATATGTTTATGGCCCCCTCCATATAGGGAGGCCTGCTTTCCCATTCCTGTCGTGTAGGAATGCGGACATTGTATTTTTTATCAAAAATTACCTGTGGTGTGCAGTAGTTTGTGTTGGAAGGAATAGTAGCCGATGCCAGTATCTCTGAGTGTCCATTACCATCTCCGAACCAGGATCCAGACTCCCTTAGCCTCAGAGCTGTGATAGTAGCACCTTCGATAGCAATTAGATCTAAGGGAAGTAAGTGCAGGATGACGTTTAACGCATCCGTAGAATACATAGTTCTGCATTGTTTTGTACTTTGAGAGCTTACTTAGTACGAAGACTTACGAGTGGACTGTCACCAGACAGTCACTCCATGAAGCAAAATTGGTCGGACGATAGCAGTGTAAATCTGGCGGACTATGAAAGGAGAAAATCCCCATTTCTTGCCCATTGATTTCTTGCAAGCGAAGAGCGCTATCATGATGCATTCATGCCTTCATGATGCGTTCCTCAGTATTCTCGTCCCATAGAAGTTTCCTGTCTAGGATCACTCCCAGAAACTTTGCGCTGATGCTGAAGTTAAGCCTGACTTTGTTCAGATTCGGGGGTGTTAGTATAGCGATTTTGTATCTCCTGGTAAAGACAACAAGTTCCGTCTTTGCCGGGTTTATTCTGAGTCCGCAGGTTCCAGCCTAGCTGGATAGCAACCAAAGCACTGTCTCCATGATGTTACAGAGTGTTTGCGGGAATTTACCTTGCATGACGATATAGACGTCGTCCGCGTAGTGTATACTTTGTTGTGCTCAGGTCTCACTCTTCTCTTTGAGGTATTTACTAATCGAGTGTTTTTACTAATTTTTAGTTGGTTGTCGTACTTGAACCGTATAACTTCAATATTATTTTTATATCAAATTGAAGATATTAAAATAAATGAAGACTTATGTAAATAAAGTTTCTTTTTTAAATCACTAACAAAGGTGAATGAAAGCTCCAGTACAGGGAAGTTGCACTCCACTTCATTGAAACTTTTTATTATCTAACTTTTTGTTAACGAACAAAAAAGGTACTTTTTTCATAAAAGTTGTTCTATTTTTTATAGCTTAAATTTAATGTAAAATAATTTTGAAGTTTTGCGAGTAAATTATAAAAAAAAACCAAAAGTTAAAAATTTTAGATTTAAAATTTAGAATATAAAATAATATATTTAAAATTTAATATTGATTTAAAACTCATAAAAACCTATCGTAATTTTGCAATGTGTGCCTTGCGTCTATGTAATTTTGCCATAGTATCTAAAGAGCATCTATTAAACAATGAATTAGATTTCGATACTGTAGTTGAGGTTTCTGCCAATAAAAAGCAAGAAAAAAAGGAAATTTTACAAAAAAGAGAATTAAAGTAAAACAAGATTTGTCTATTAGAGAGGGTTGGGGTTGTCTATTAGATTCATAAAAAAGGGTTTGAACCTTAATCTTAATTTTTATATTATAATTTTTAAATTATATTAAAAAACGGGCAAATTATTCAACGTAAGCGCACCATTTTTTTTATTTGTATAATTTTAGAAATTTTAATTTTTATTTAAATTTGGATTCTTTCGATTTTTTAATACAACAAGAAAAAAATGAGATTTGTTCCAAAAGTAAAGAATCATAACTCTGATAATTTGACTCTGATTTTCATGTTTGATGACTCATTTTAAATAAAAACGAAATGAAATATGAAGTGCGCACCAGTTTCTTGAAAATTTTGACTTATAAAATGACATTGGGGTTTTTTTGGGAAATTAGCACTAATTTCCCATATAAATCAGATTGGGAAATTAGCACTAATTTCCCATATAAATCAGATTTTCGATATAGAGGTCGCTCGAGCCACGTATAAATATCAATAGTTTTTCTAAAAATTTCACAGTTTACCTCTGTCACGTAAAGGAACAAATCTCCGGTGCGTACTGAAAGATCAAACATTTTAATATTTTTGCTGCATACAACTAATGACCACTCCAATATACATAACTTATTCGAATATACATATGTGGAATATATCTGTTATTATCAATCTAAAACGATGAAAGTGGATTTCGTGCACTATAGCGCGGATATCGCTTATATTAACCACAAACAAAATGTGAAGAACTAAGACGATAAACATTTTTTATCCTTGCTATATACATATATACATATATATAGATATCATGTTCAGCCTTATCTGTATTTCTACAGACACCCTTTTAGCAGGCAAACGCCAGGATTCACGTGTATCTGCCAATGGCTAAGTGTACCTCTTAAGTGCTCTGCAACATGTTGCCGCAACAAATATTTTACATAGGTAAACAATTTACTGGCGTCTGAACGTGCAAACTAAATGTGATTGAATCGAAGCGGTTGCACTGGCGCAAATTCTATTAATTATTTTATTTTTTTTTTTAATGAAATATAGTATTATTTACGCAGGTGTGGCAGCTGCATTAACTTAATATATAAAAACAAAAAATTACTGCTTATTTTTAGTAGTTATTAATATGCGATAGCCAAGTGTTTTCTTAATTGATAATACTTAATAAATACTTGAATGTTTGTAAACAACCGATGTCTTAATTAGTTTGAATATAACAATCAACTTATAAATAAGTAACTATATAAATAATAACATTTCTTTTAATAGAAAACTCTAACTCAGTAGCGAGAATTGTAACAAATGATCGAAAAATATAAAGAAAGTTCACATTTGACTAGTCGTTAACTTGTATATCTTGACTGACAGCATCGCTGGGGCAGCATCTGAGGGGGGAAAAAAACTTTGGATAACAGTTCATATCTCTCTCGAATTTAACCCTAGAGGGGTCAAATATATCTGCTGTTCTTTATTATTTTTTGTCCTTCAACATTTCTTCTGTACACAGTCTTCCTTATCAATATCAAAATCAATATCAATATCGATATTAATATCAATACCGATATCAATATCAATATCAATATCAATATCAATATCAATATCAATATCAATATCAATATCAATATCAATATCAATATCAATATCAATATCAATATCAATATCAATATCAATATCAATATCAATATCAATATCAATATCAATATCAATATCAATATCAATATCAATATCAATATCAATATCAATATCAATATCAATATCAATATCAATATCAATATCAATATCAATATCAATATCAATATCAATATCAACATCAATATCAATATCAATATCAATATCAATATCAATATCAATATCAATATCAATATCAATATCAATATCAATATCAATATCAATATCAATATCAATATCAATATCAATATCAATATCAATATCAATATCAATATCAATATCAATATCAATATCAATATCAATATCAATATCAATATCAATATCAATATCAATATCAATATCAATATCAATATCAATATCAATATCAATATCAATATCAATATCAATATCAATATCAATATCAATATCAATATCAATATCAATATCAATATCAATATCAATATCAATATCAATATCAATATCAATATCAATATCAATATCAATATCAATATCAATATCAATATCAATATCAATATCAATATCAATATCAATATCAATATCAATATCAATATCAATATCAATATCAATATCAATATCAATATCAATATCAATATCAATATCAATATCAATATCAATATCAATATCAATATCAATATCAATATCAATATCAATATCAATATCAATATCAATATCAATATCAATATCAATATCAATATCAATATCAATATCAATATCAATATCAATATCAATATCAATATCAATATCAATATCAATATCAATATCAATATCAATATCAATATCAATATCAATATCAATATCAATATCAATATCAATATCAATATCAATATCAATATCAATATCAATATCAATATCAATATCAATATCAATATCAATATCAATATCAATATCAATATCAATATCAATATCAATATCAATATCAATATCAATATCAATATCAATATCAATATCAATATCAATATCAATATCAATATCAATATCAATATCAATATCAATATCAATATCAATATCAATATCAATATCAATATCAATATCAATATCAATATCAATATCAATATCAATATCAATATCAATATCAATATCAATATCAATATCAATATCAATATCAATATCAATATCAATATCAATATCAATAAACTCTTTGAAATTTCTTAAGAATCTAGATCTATAAAATATTATAAATTTTAATAGTTCAAATTAAAAAACAAAATCACTATGTTGATTTAGATTCACTGATAAATCATTATCGATAAAAGATCAAGGAATAATTTTTTAAGGATCAAGATCAATAGTATTATAAATTCATCGATAAATCATTATAAATAAATGAATATTGATTTATCAAAGCATTATTCATAACCAACTTTTATTGATTTATAGACATTTGTTTAAAAACTTATCGCTAAATAATAATCTATAAACTGATTTAAAATTTTTCAATATTATCTATAAAAATAATATATTTATTCGTATTAAATAGTCTTTAAAGACTTATCGACAAAAAAATTATCGTTAAACTGTTTCAGACTTATCGATATGTAGTAATCGGTTAAATAGTGTAGATTGGTGTATATCAGAATTAATTATCAGACATATAATAAGCTTTTATATGGAAGTATATTATTATTTATTTATCGATAAATATTTTTGCGAATCGATTTATCGATAAATTATAAAAATGTAATTCATCTGTAAGTTTTCTAAGGTAAATCGATACACCGAAGAAATGTTAACCACACACTGCATTTCTCAAATTCTACAAACATTACTTATCCTTTAGCACAAAATGTCAGCCAACCAACACTTCACCAGCACCACTCATCCTGAAATATTTCGGTGTGCTGCCGCGGCTGGTACCGCATTGTGTTAATCAGTTTATAAATCAATGCTTAAAATTCCAAGAAATTCGAACTGGTTGCGATGGACCAAATTATCAAAAAAATGAAGACGACGCGTTTACAACAAACAACCAGGAAAAATTCTTTGAATATCTGTTACACGTCAGACAGACGAACATACGGACAGACAAGCGACAAGCGTGCATAAAAAGGATACAAAATGTTGTGGAATATAAGTGAGGGAGACCCAAGAATTTTGTGCATTAATAATTGCGACGACGTTGATGATGATAACGATGATGATGATGATGATGACGATGGCGTTGATTATGATTTTCTTGATGCAAAAGTTGCTGCCACAGTGTAATTGCCATTGTTGTAGTTGTGCGTCTGTCCATCAACGCACGTCTGTTGATTATGATGATTATTGAAAAAAAGTTGCTAAGCGTCCTTTGTTGTTATTTTCACTGGTTCTTGATTCCATTTCTTCGTCTCACTGCATTTGGCTGTTTATAGCTCGTCTTCATTGCCGTTGTCTAATAACCTTCATTAATTGGTATCTACCAACGTCAAACTCACAGGTAGGCCCAAGAATTCCAAGCCATTGCCACCATGGAAATTGCCTACTTGTTGTTCTTGTGGCGAAATGTTTTCCCACTGTCATGCCTTGCAGTCATAAAGTCATAAACAGGTAATAAATTCAAAGACTAAACCGTCTCCTCGTTTCTAATTTGCGCCGCAGGATCTTGAATAATAGCAGCGGATTAGCTTTTCCTTATTTAGGTTTTCGTGGTATTTATGGAATTGCTATAAAATGACCAGACTTTGGGAAATCTTATAAAAAAATAACATCTTTGAAAAACAAAGAATGAGTGGTTATAATCTGCAAACCTTTTGGAGACAACACTTAAATTGCCATTATTCAGTTGTTGTGCTGTGACAAGGACAATAGAAAGCAGCAACTAATCCGTCTGGAAGATAAGCATAATGTATGCATTTTTAAAAAGCGTCATTTAGGATTATTGGTGACAAATATTGTCCACATTGTAGCTGTATTTTGGGTCGGAAAACTTGTTTAGGCTTAAAATACTTGAAGGGATCAGGAATTTATATAGTTTAAATTTATGACTGCAGAAAGGAGATCATGCTTGAAGTTAAGGTTGGTATGGCTTAACAAAATAACGACTGCAAAACAAATGTAAAGGATAAAAGGATTAATGCTATGAATACCAAATTAATAGAGGCAAAAATTGTTAAGTTCAAGGAACTAAAAGACAAATGATTAAAGTGTAGCTCGTTTTGGAGAACGATTTGCAAATAAAATACATTTCTGAAATGTTTGAAAGAAATGAGGAAATAATTTCCTCGAATTTGAAGTAAGATAAAATTAATTTGAAAGATGTTGTTAGATTGAGTCTAGTTTTTTTTTTCCAAATTCCATCCTCTAAAAAAAGTTGCAACAACCAAACAATACCGACTTAACGGCGAATTAATTTTATATGTTTCCGCATCAAGAACTCTAACCTTTTCTAAATGACTTTGCTTCAATATAAGCCGTTCGTTCTTTCAGCTCATCAGTTTCAACAATAATGCCAACAAAGGTCTTTAAGCAACGGGTAGGCGGCAGCAGGTATGGAATAGAAATATTACACAATATTACGTAATGGCTGAACAAAAATAATGTGTGAGAAATTCTTAGAAATAAGGTTGTATCAAAGGATTTCAACCGTTGTTATTATTGTGTTAGTTCATTCAAAAGGATTTCGAAAAAGAAAATAAAATTGTTAAAATACACAAAAATATGATTTATGTCATATGGCTTAAAATGTGTTTTTGTTTTTGCTTATCTCAAATACACACAGATATAAATACATACAAAATAAATATGACTGATTGTCAAGGACTTCCTTCCTCTGCTGGATGACTGATGCACTTTTGTTGTGATTTTCGACATGTCAAGTATAAGAATATCAATCACTCACAGGGAAAAACTGAGTATGTACTGATATGTATTTGTTGTTTACAGGAATACAAGAATATGTGTGAATTAATGACGTTGAAAATATCAAGCAAACTTCAAGCTTTACATCTTTGAGAAATAAAATTGTCTGTGACTAAAAATTTTAACATTTCGATTTTAAAATTTAAACACTTAATAACTTTTTCTAAATATCTCTGCTGAGAAATATCAGTAAAGCAGTTTGAGCTCAAGCTTAAGAACAAAAAATCAGAGAAGCCAATGGCGCTTTAAAATAGATGCAGCAATTTATGGTTCTTGGGGAGAGAAAAAATATCTCACATGTACAAAAACAGTGAATTGTTGCGAAAACTAATTTTCAACTTGAATATTTTAAATAAAACATAATGATTGTACCTCTCTAAAAAACTGGAAGTCACAATACCGTAAAACAAAAGTTTAAAGTTTTTGAAGAAAGCTCAAATATCTTATCTCAAATATCTTATCTTCGAGTCATTAATCCAGGTTTGGAAATATGAAATAGTAGCAGGGGCTAAAACTGAAGACTTTGGTGGTTTCTAATTTATGAATTTTTGTCATGGCGACTACAGACGTGTAGTCCGGTGCGTTGTCATAGTGAAAGAGTATGCTTTAACCGACTTCAAAAAGGAGGAGGTTCTCAAGTTCGTCGGTTTTTTTTTTTTTTTTTTTTAATCGACTTCAAAAAGGTGCATGTCAAGTTCATCGGTTTCTGTTTCTGTTTTTTTTTTTTTTAAATGTATGTACAGCTGCGAGCAAATTAATAGCAGTGTTCCGGCAGAGGTACAAATAAAAGTAATAAAAACTAATTAAAAGCAGTTACAGAAATTTTTTATTTAAAAAATTATGACCCATTTAAATTGGGACGAACTTTTATATATAAATTAGTTTGTTGACTTTATTTTTTTTTTATATTACATCAATGTTCGATTTAGTACGCAAAATTAGCGAGCAAAAAAATAGCAGTTCGTTCTTGGTTTCACGTTTTAAGGTAATTAATATAAAAATAAAAGCTTATACTTAGTTTTTTAATAAATTGTCATTAATATTTAGTGGCATGTCCTTTATTTTTTATAACAGCAGTACATCTGACCTTCATTGAGTCAACAAGACGTGGACATCTTTCCAAGGGAGTATTGTACCAGGGTTTTTGTACTACTTCCCACAGTTCCTTATTATTTTTTGGCTTCTCTATCCCTACTGCTTTTTTAAGATCTCTCCACAAGTTTTCTATTGGATTGAGGTCAGACGACTGCGCTGGTCACTCCATAACCTCAATCTTATTTTCCCGAAACCAATTCTTAGCAACTTTACTTGTATGTTTTGGGTCGTTGTCTTGTTGCATAACCCATTTCAACGGCATTTCGTGTTCAACATAAGGCAGCATATTATTTTGCAATATATTTGCATACAAATGTTGATCCATAATTTTTTCAATTAAACGTATTGGACCAACGCCGTGAAGAGAAAAACCTGCCCATACCATAATAGACGATCCTCCATGTTTAAGTTTTTTGTGTTGTATACCTAGGATCATATTCAGTGTTAGGGGGTCGTCTTACATATTGCCTTGAGCCCATTCCACCGTAAAGAACAATTTTGCTCTCATCAGTCCAGAAAATATTTCTCCACTTTTGAAGCGGCCAGAGCAAGTGCTCATTTGCAAACCTTAATCTATGCTCTATGTGTGTTTTCCTCAAAAGTCGGAAAACTTCGGGCAAATAAGTTGTTGTTTCGTAAATATCTTCTAACAGTTAGATTCTGGTTTAACAAGTATGCCTGACGCAAGGCTTAAGTACTTGGGTTTCCAGACCTAGGGTTATAGTTCATGAAACAGACAACCAGTACTTATATGTTGTACTTCAACACGGACCCGTTTATGTTTTAACTAGTAAAACATACGGGGCATCCGGTGTAGCAACACGAACATGGAAGCTGCTTCACAAACACAAAGCATCCCTCAGTGCCCTGCTGATTAGGAGCATTATGCAATAAATTACATACTGCCCGTAATAGCAGTACCAGTTTAGACTTCAGTAGTGACGTACTTACAATCCATCTACTGGTGAAGACGGGACCTACCCAATCTCTTGTATATTAAGACAGATATGCCAGCCCGGTCGTACCACTGCGCGACCCCGCCGGTCAATCTAGACTTGTGTAGCATTCACACAACCACAACCAGTACGTGACTCCCCGAAGGGCCAGCCCACGACAGTCATCTGGGCAACTCGATCCCGTCAATGAGGATCCACAACTTCCCCGCAAAAAGACCAAAAATACACTAATGCAATTATGAAAAAGTGCATTCTTATGCGTGACCGTGCTCAATGAGCACTGAAAGGGCTATTTTAACAATTCCCAATTGCCGGCTCAGCTGCAAACTATTGCACATGACTGGTACCTACTTTTGAGGACCTTTGCAAAGGCCACTCTTACTCTGTCATTCCGGATTTCAACATCCAGACAGAATATAGGCCACTGTTCTCAGGGACTGCCGTGCTCAGCATGAGAACCCAAGTTTAACAACTCCTTTCTACACTTCCCTCAGTGACTGCCGTGCCAGTTTGAGGGGGCGAGTCAAAACGTCGACAAGCAAACCCCAAGAAAAGCCAGAGCGTCGACATATATAGAACGCATGCCAAACACTCACATCCATAATTTCCAGCCGATTTAAGGTCTCAGTGCGATGGATAGATAGGGTCTACCCCATTTGACGGGTAAATCTGTCCCCGTAGTAACAAGTTTTAAGGTCAATTGCTATACCTTCGCAGGCTTGTTTCATATCGATATACCGAATATGACCTGCTACCAAGATGGGCGCCACCCCGAGCTCTTAGTTGGCCTTATCAGTTTTTACGTTTGCAGGACGTATCCTACAAACAACCATCCTCCTTTATACTGGCTGTGGACAGGCAGGCGCAACTAAGTTGCTAACCTGGCGGAGTTACATCTTCTAACAGTATGAATTCACATGGTAATTTTAAATCATTCTCTTTGCATGCCCTTACAACTTGCCTTACAAGAGCTGTCTATCAAACTTTTTTGCGTCCACGTGTTTCAGCCTTATTTTGATGCTTTAAAGCATTGGCTATCATTTTTGCGGAGCAATTTAGTAAATTTTGCACTTCTTTATACGTTTTCCCATCACATATTAGCTTTTTTATCAAGCCACTCTTTTCATCCGTACAATGTTTTCCACGGCCCACTTTAAAAAAAAATTTTGCATTTCAATCTTTTTTTATTATAGTAAAATGTTTAATTGTTGGTACGATTATTAAAATTACAGTCAAGAAAATGGGCGTTATTCGACAAATGGACGTGGCACTATTAGAAAAACAGTGTATCTCGAATAATATTGCTACTATGGTACTGCAATTTAGTATAGGAGTAGGCATTAATATTACAAATAACGGTCAAGAAAGTGGGCTGTATTCGACAATTGGGCGTGCCAAAATTAGAAAACAGTGTATCTCGAATAATATTGACATAAGGGTACTGACATTTAGTACAGGAGTAGGCAGAATTATTAAAAATTATGGTCAATAAAGTAGGAGTTATTCGACAAATGGGCGTGGTAATACTAAAAAAACACTGTATTTAAGTTAATATTGCCGCTGGGGTACTGAAATGAAGTACAGGGGTAGGCACAATATTTACAAATAACGGTCAAGAAAGTGGGCGCTTATTCAACAAAGGGGCGCGGCAATATTAGAAAAACACTATATCTCGAATAATATTGACACTAGGGCAAAAAAAATCGGTACAAGAATGGGTATAATTACTTCAAAACACGTGACATCCATTAAATTCAACAGACAGATATTTGAAAACTTTCAGAATTTAATACGACAAATCTTTAAGATCAATTGTATTTATGTAGTTTATACACTTTTATTCGAAAATTAATCATATTCTCTAAAAAGGATGAAATAAGAATTTTTTTAAAAAAAAAAAACCGACTGCAAAATCACTACAAAGTAAAAAATATTTTTAAAATAACTTTTCCTTTTAATTTCTTAGTCATATTTGATAATTTATTAAAACATATTATTAAATTGGAATTCTTATTATTTAAAATTTTTTCTATTTCGTTTGATTATCATTAATATAGTTATTTCTTTATGAATACAAAAGCGTTGAAGTTGGTGCTTCTGATTAAAAGCCTGATTATATTAGCGCCGACCTAAAAGAGTCGAGATCTTTTAAGAGAGATCTTAACCCTAGAATACTAACCTTCCGTTCACTATACGTTATATTACTCGTAAGGAGTGAATAAATTTTAGGTGGGTTAGTACTCTAGGGTTAAAGGAGTATAATGTTTGCTGGGTTGTAAATACAAATTTCCTTTTAGTTTCATTTTTCTATAAAAATAAGTTGATTTAGTTAAGCAAACCTATCGTTTTTGCATACTTAAAATAAATTCTCTAAGGTCTGCAATTTCCTACTGGGCAAGTTGTATGCAAACATATTAACCAAAACAGACGACAACATTATGAATAAAAACAAAACAACCAACTTAATAAAAGCAGATATTTATGTGTAAGAAAGTCAGAAAAACTAACAACGAGAGCGTCAAAAACTCCAACTGGAATTATGGCGAACCAACAAATAATCGCAATATCAATGAGAAGTTATAATTTGACAGAAAAAAAAAAGAAATGAGAGTGAGAGTCTGACTTTTTCAAGTATTTGTGAGTAAAAAAAAAAGAGACAAAGAAATCAAAAACAACTATAAGAGAGGAGTCAAGTACTTAGAGCTTAAAACGAAATTATCAATGAAGGTAATTAACTAAACTAAAGAATAACAGTTAATAATAAACATTCAAAATAAAACAGAAATAGAAGAAATAAAAGCGAAATAAGATAATTTTATAAATTAAACATCAAGTAATTATAGCTAAGCATAAAATTATAAAATAATTAAAGAATTTTAACTAAATTGGGACTAAAAATGAACTTAATTAATTTATTTTGAGACAAAACTTTCATAGGAGAAAACAAAGGAAAGATAAGGTAAAAACTAACAATATTCAAAACAAAACAGAAAAATAAGAAGCAAAATAGTGAAACAGAGAAAAAAGATACGAGAATTTTATAAAATTAATATTAAATAATTACAAGCATAGTTTAGCATAAAATTATTATATATTAAAAAAAATGAAACTTAACTTTGACCAAACTAACGTATAGGTACTTAAAAATTATTACAATTAATCTATTTTGAGTTAAACATTTTATAAGAGAAAACTATTAAAAGGAAAGGTATGGATAGAAAATAAATTGCAAGAGTTGGTGATGAAGATATAAACAATGAAACTAAACACAGATATTTGTAAATCGATCGATTAAGAGAACAGGCTTCAAGAAAAAAAAAGCATATAATTAGAGAGAAATCAGAATTGGGAGCGTTTTAAATTGAGAGATATTTAGAAACAGTCAACTAAAGAGCTTTTTTTGTTATTATTTGTAAACTCAGAGCGTAAATGACGGGTTTTTTTTTTCAAAAATCTTGTTGCATATGTTTTCGTTGTTGTTGTTGTTATAAGCACACCTGTAGTAAAACTTGAAAATCCACCTGAGCAGCCGCTGAGCGAGCATGAATATAAGTACTGAACATACCCCAACAACACAGTCTCATTCGAGCTCATGCCTCAGATACAAATGCGCCTGTATTCGCTTCTAAAGTGCTGGAAAAACCAACACAAACACAAAACGGCTTACATTTTTTTTAATAATTTTAATTAAGTTTCACTGTTCAAAACAACAAATGAGCGTTCTTGAGAGAGAGATAGAGCGACTCAAGATGGCTAGTTTGAAGTCAGAGAGAGCGCTATAGAGTGAGTCAGAGTGTATCTATGAGTTTAACTGACGAATATTTGTGACTTTTTAGAGTATCTATGTGTAGGTCGTAGAAGTAAGCAAAGGCGAAACGATCGATTGTTCGATCCGTAGTTGTCTTGGCAGAGTCGTCGAACGTCTTGGATGTGTGTAACGCGCGTGGCTGCCATATCGAATGTTTCTTAACAAAATCCTTACCTTAAAAAGATAAAAATATTGCATTTAATGGTAATAAAAAGTTGAACGAGAACGATCAAAGTTTTATTTAGAGAAATAAAATCAAGCGACACTCAAAAAAAAAAAAAACTGCAAGTGTTACAAGCAGTGCGCGCAGATAGTTAATTTATCTACAAGTTTGAGAACGTGCAAAGTTCATTGAAATAATTTTTTTTTTCTCTCAAATTAATGCACGACAAAATTCAATAAAGTAATAAGAAAAACAATTTTATAAGTAACAAAAGATATCTCTTGTTGTTGTGCTTTGTTGATTTAATTCAAGTTGTAGTAGTAGCTAACGACATAAATTTGTGGGAACTCTAAGTTGCTGTAACTGACAGATACTAACGATCACTGCATTATTGCAACTGCAATAATTGTGAGAGTGAGTTTTGACTAAAAATTTTTACTTGTGTAAAGAATTTGTTTTTTGTTTCAAGTGAAATAGGTAAAAAAAAAGTTTATAAACAAAAGAAAACAAAATAAAAAACACTCTGTTTTTGTTTTTTGCTTCAAGTGCAAAAATAACGTAAACAACAAGTGTCGATAAAAGCTACGATAAATGTCTAAAGTAGAATTATAAGCAAAGAAATAAGAAAAAAAAACAAACAAAATAAAAAAATACGATTAAAGAAAAATAAACAAAAAGTAATTCGAAAGTGCAAAAGTAACTAGATACAAGTGTGCAAAAGTAGCTGCAAGCTGTTTGTCTGTCAAACATTACGACGCACATATATGGCCAATTGACAGCTGTTTCTGACAGCACGAAAAGCTATAGTTCCTGGCGCATGCGATACATGTATCTTTGGAATACAAGATGTATCTGTAAGCACTTCGAACTTCATTTTTGCACAACTAATGACAAGCAAATAAAGTTGAACTCTTTATAAAAACAACTAGAATAATAAAGTTATAAGCCCATGACAGCTCCAAAGTGCAAGTGCTGCCAGATTTTCTAACTAACTTAGCCTAGCCTTAACAGATATAAACTAATTAATAACTTCCAGATCAACAACATTTTTAAATAAATTCACAATTTGTGAGGAAATTATTGAACAAAAAAGAAAACATAACTATTGATTCAACAAATAAAGCGTTCGTATTTGGCCCAAACTTTGTGGCTTGCCAACTCGTCGTACATTTTTTAACTCATTCGCATGCTTTGCATTTATGTCGTTTAAGACCAGTTTTTGACGCAAAAGCACGTTCATTCATTTAGCTATGCAGACTGACTGAAAAAAAAACGCGCATGCTCACTCGCTCACACTAATGTTGTTGTGCAATTATAACCAACCAATATTTTATTTTTTTATGAAGATTCTTATTAAGCGTTTGCCACAAATTTTATCACCAAACATACGTTAACGAGTTCATAAAAAATATATCGTAAAAAATTTGAAAAATCAAGTGCCAAAAAAATCGAACTGAGTGGCAATATACAAAAAAAAAAAAGTTCAAAAATAAAAAAATATACAACGAAATTACAAAATTTCCTTTAAATTCGCTTAACGTTCTGCTGACGTTGTCTGCATATTAAATAGCAAATTCATCAAAAAGTTGAACATAAAAATGTATGTTTCAGATATAAAAAAAATATAAATACAAAAAAATCCATATTGAAAACCTGTGCCAGCAAAATATTGGCAGTTTATTTTTATGTCTTGCGAACAACTTAAAAAACTGCGTCTTAAACTCAATTATTTAACAACGTTTGAATCTGGATACAAGTCTTTGACTCAAAAGGTAAGATAGTTTTAAACCATTTTTTGTATATTAATATAAAAACAGGTTTCCTTAAAAAATTATAATTATTATATTTATATTATATAAACTAAGTTTAACATAATGCATTAGGCAGATACCGTCAGTCGATTTGAGTTTTATAAATTTAAATCAATTTTATTGTTGGTGTAAATTTTGAAATTGTTTTAGTTATGAAAACAAAAATTTTTCCAGTCAATTATTATTGACTAGATATAAGATTATATAAATACAGCTTCACTCTTTCTGACAAAAAACATAAAATAAGATGTTACTCTACCCGAAAAACACAACAAATTCAACAAATGTGAATATCGAAAGTTAAAATTTACATTTTCCTTCCTATTTTGTTCTGAAATAAATGCGAAAACTTCTTATTACTGACCCGGACTACTCTGAAAATGATTTAAAATGCATGGAACAAGCAATATAGAGTTAGACTCTGCGGTTAAATCCCACTCACCTTAACATCTACCTTAGAACCCGGAAAAATGGCTAAAAATGGGCTATAACTAGGAATGCGACCATGTTTCGATACAACGATCAAACGATTCGTAATCAAAGCACAAAAAAAAAAAAAAAGAAAAAGAAGGTAGTGGGACCAAGCGAAGTTGCAACTTAAATCTATGAAATAACTGTTTTTTCTTGAATTTTAAAACTTATTGTAGTATGGTGGTCCCACAAGTACCCCACATGACGTATATAAGATCTAAGTCCAACCAATATCAAAGCCGCGCTAGATTCTACTCTGGAGGAGTCTGCTCCTTCGTTTAAAACAGTAAACTATTGTGTGGCAGTGTTTAAACGAGACCGTACAAGCTGCCAAGACGAACGTCACATTGGCCGACTATATGAGGTGACTACGCCAGAAATGGTAAAGAAACTCCACAAAATGGTATTGGATGACCGTCGATTGAAATTGCGCGAGCTAGCAGAGGCATTTCAAAAAGTTCTGTACATTATATTGATCGATCATTTTGATATAAGAGAGCTGTGCGTAAGAATGTTGCCGCTTTTGCTCACAATGGAACAAACACAGCGTCGTGAGAATGTTTCAATCGATTGTTTGGCGATGTTTCACAGCAATTAAGTCGAGTTTTGTCGTCAATTCATAACCATGTATGAAACATGGATCCATCACTTCATACCTGAGACGAAGGAACAGTCAAAACAATGGACTGAAAGTGTAGAATTGGCTCTAAAAAAGGCGAAGGCAGTTTCATCTGCAGGCAAGGTCATGGCGTCAGTTTTTTTAGGATGCGCGTGTGATAATTTTCATTGATTATCTTCAAAAAGGAAAAATAATCGACGACGAGTATTATGCGTCTAATATACCAGGTCTTTCAATAAGTCCGTAGGATAAGTAAGAAAAAACAAAATTTTGATAAAACTCGATTATATTATTCAATATAGTTGCCTTCGAGAGCGATACATCCAGAATAGCCATTTTCCAACTTTTCGATACCACTTTTATAGTACGATTTCTCTTTTTCGTCAAAATAGGCCTCAATTTCAGCGACTACTTCAGCATTGGACTTGAATTTCTTTCCACCAAGCATTCTTTTGAGATCTGAAAACAGGAAAAAGTTGCTGGGGGCTAAATCTGGAGAATACGGTGGGTGGGTAAGCAATTCGAAGCCCAATTCATTAAATTTTGCCATCGTTTTCAACGATTTGTGACACGGTACATTGTCTTGGTGAAATAACACTTTTTTCTTTTGCAAATGTGGCCGTTTCTTGGTGATTTCAGCCTTCAATCGATCCAAAAGTGCACAGTAATAGTCGCTGGTAATGGTGGTTCCTTTTTGGAGATAGTCGATGAATATTATTCCTTTCGCATCCCAAAATACAGACGCCATCACCTTACAAGCCGACTGTTGGGTCTTTGCTCGCTTTGGATTCGGTTCGTCGAATGCTGTCCACTCAGCTGACTGTCTAATTCTGGATTTTGGTGTGTAATAGTGAAGCCATGTTTCATCCATTGTCACATATCGACGATAGAATTCGATTTTATTGCGCTTTAACAGCGCCAAACACTCCTCTGAAGCATCAATTCGTTGTTGTTTTTGGTCGACTGTGAGCTCACGCGGCACCCACTTTGCACAGAGCTTTCCCAAATGTTCGTGAAAAGCGCTAAAAACACTACCATCTGATATCTTTACAATATCGTTCATAACCAATTTATGGATTTTTTTTATGTTTTGTGGAATAACAATCTGATTTGGGCGTCCACTGCGCTCTGCATCATTTGTGCTGGTACGATCACGTTTAAATTCAGCAATCCACTTTTCTATCATTCTCGATGGAGCAGAGTACGAATAATATTTATCAAGCCATTGTTTGGTTTCCACTGTATTTTTTTCATCAAAAAGCAATGCTTTATCAAAACTCAAAATTCACTTTTTTCCTTTTTTTTTTCAATAATAGTTGCACCCAAAATGCTATAACTCACGAATCAATTGTCAGATTGTTGTCAAATTATTTATACGTATAGTTTGAAGGTTGGTACTAAATAAAAATCATATGGAAAAAAATCTAGTAACGCCATCTATGTGTCATCCTATGGGCTTTTTGAACGTACTGTTATTTTCGAATATAAAAAAACTCTCTTGTATTGACCCCTGATGGTGTTAAATATATGAGCTGTCTTATTATTTCTTAGCCCTTAACATTTCTTCTAAACACACCTTATCCCTATCTGCCTACCTTCTGGGAGTCCCCATACAAAAAACACAAAACTTGTCGATTATTGTTCACATCTCTCCCCAATTGACCCCTAGACGGGTCAAATATATGAGTTGATCCTATTATTTTTTGTGCTTCAACTTCTGAGCACACCCAACCCTATCCTGCCACCCTTCTGGGGGTACCGAATGAAAAAACACAAAAACTTTTGATTATAGTTTATATCTCTCCCGAATCGACCCCTAAAGTGGCCAAATATACGAGTTGGTTCTATTATTTTTAACATTCAACATTTCTTTTGAACACACCTACCTCCTATCTGTCACCCTTCTGAGAGTCTCCATACAAAAAACACAAAATCTGTCGATTATAAGTAGTTCAAATATATGAGCTGATCGTATTATTTTTTGTCTTTCAACAATACTTTTGAATAAACCTACCACATACCTGCCACCCTTATGGGGTTGCCCAGACAAAAACACAAAAACTTAATCATCTCTCACGAATTGAACCCTAACCCCTCCGAATCGAACTCTAAAGGTGTTAAATATATGAATTAGTCCTATTATTTTTTACCCTAATTTCATATGAACACATCTAACCCCTATCTGTCACCCTTCTGGAGGTTCCCATCCCAAAATACAAAAAACTGTCGATTATGTTTCATATATCTCCCAAATCGACCTCCAAAGGGGTCGGTCCTATAGTTTTCATCCTCAACATTTCTTCTGCACACACCTAACATATATCTGCTAACCTTCTGGGAATCCCCACACTAAAAACACAAAAAGTGTCGATTAGAGTTCATATCTCTCCCGAATTGAGCATTAGAGGGGTTACATATATGAGCCGGCCCTATTATTTTTTGCCATTCTTTATTACTTTTTGCCAAGATTTTTCTTCTCACACCTACCTCATATCTGCCATTATTCTGGGGTTCCCCATACAAAAAACACAAAAACTTTGGATTATAGTTCATAACTCTCCCGTATTGATCCCTGATATGATATGAGCTGGTCCTATTATTTTTTGTCCTTTGACATTTCTCTGAACACACATGCCAGCCCCCATCTGCTACCTTCTGAGGGTCTCCATACAAAAGACACAAAAACGTTGCTATGTTTTTTACACTGGGAAAAATACTTCCTTAAATCAAAGAATTTTTTTTTAGATCAAAATGCAATTTTTCTTTGAAGAAAAAAGCAAAATTATTTTTGAAGGAAAAAGGAGTATTTTAGATTCAAAAAAATTCTCTTAAAAATTGAATATATCAGAAAACTTAATTTAAGCTAGTGTTATTTGTTATAGAGTATTTAAGTAAAAAAGAGTCTGATATAATTACACAGTGCGACAATTTTGAATTTTATTGTTGTATCGCAGAAACCGCTGCTTGTTTCTAGTAGAGGAGCACTTCCAGAACACGGTATCATACTCCGTTTTGTCGTAGAGGGTCTCAAGTTTTTTATTTGGTGGGTTCATTCCGCATATTGTTGGGCCACTTCAAATTTTTATTATAGTTTTAAACGAGAAAGAAAAATATGAAGAAGCTTCTAAACATTAATTAATTTGCCCAATAATTGATATAATAAAAAATAATATGATATAATATTAATAATATTTATTTATACTAGTATTGCCTGTGGCCGAAATTCGGCCATATAAAAATCAGTATTTTCAGTATTTTTTTTGATCTTTTGCTGAAGGCACCAAGCAACCCATAGCCTGAGCAGAAGTATTAAACAAAATAAACAATGATAAATTACTTTTCATGTGTTATATGAAGCAAGCAGCAGTTTAAGTTTTTTTTGACGCTGACGCAATAGCAAATTTATTTTGTTGAGAGAGAAACACTAACAACAATAATGATGTACAGCTCTTTTGAAGTGTCTGCGACTCTCTCGAATTCTACTCCTGCTCGTGTTTGCTACAGCAACGATGTTTAATAGAGCTGTGCCGCTATGTATTTTGTTGTTGGTTTCTCATTATCCCATTGGGAAAAAGGGTTTCCACATTTGCTTTGTTTTACCTCTTTTAATGACAATATATTCGAATAAAAATTATATTGTGCACATCTACTCGAAAAAACCTTTCCATTCCCTATAGGAACAAACTAACTTGTTTTTAAAAACAACTAATTAAAAAACTAATTTAAAATAAACTAGTATATGAACTACTTTGAATTATATTAAGGTGGCATCCACTTCAATTCTAAATAGTTTTTATTGCATTATATATGAAGTAATTGAAATACTACTTAAAAACAAATAATCTTACTTTTAAAATTTTAATTTCGTTAAAGACTGAAAGCTTAAACTACTTCTTTTATTTAATTTTTTAATATGCGTTATGCATTCACGTAATGAATTTATTTAATTTTTTTTTCAAAACAGTCATATAAATGATCTCTTTGATGTATAGAAATTTAAAATTTTTATGCTTTTAAATTCATCTTTAGTAAGTGGAATATTCATTTCACTTGAAATGAATCAACATTTCATTGAAATAAAATCGGATTCCGAGATGAATCGGATTTCAGAACATGCCTGATTAACTAGTTTTCAATTGGTTATTTTAAAGTTATTAAAAAAATACTTTAAATATAACTACTTTAACAAGTAGTTGAAAATATATGCAGACGAAAGTCAATTGACTTATTTGGCGGACATCACCATACAAAATATGTTAGTTCGTTCTATGGAAAAAAGTCAGAATTTCAACTAGTTGTGGTTGACAAAAAACTACTTTTTCAACTACTTTTAAATTAGTTGATTTTCCTACAGGGTTGATATAAGTTTTATGTAAATATGTTGAATTAAAAAGGGATCACAAACTTTTTTGTTGGCATATTAATATGTAGATACTCTCGTATTTAGTTTTTTGTTTTTTTGTTTGAAAAATTTTTCTCATGAGCAGAAAATAATGCAATTTACTAAGGAACACGATTGGAGGGACTTTCAAGACCATTGCTACTAAAAACACAAAAAAAAAAAGAAAAAAATTGGGAATACCTCCATTTTATTGCTCCATACATTTGTAGCTTCTTAATGTTTTTCTTTGTCATTTTAAAATTTAATAAAAATTCGAAATGGTTCTACAATCCGCAGATTTAGTTAACCAGAAAAGGAAAATTGAGACCCTCTGCGACAAAACGGAGTATGAGGTCGTGTTCTGGGAGTACTCCTTTACTAGAAACAAACAACGGTTTCTCCGATGCATTTTGGCTGTCGCACGGTGTTATTATTATTATTATTAAATTTCAATTTTAAAGTTACCATCGCGGAAATTGAACCTGGGCCGCTCGCGTGCATGTGTGCCGATTTTCCTAAGCACCAGCTCAGTTATTATCGAACACTGGCGTAATTGGCTTAAGGCCGGCAATACAATTAGAGGAGAGTAAAAAAGAGTGATATTGAGGTGGTGATATATATTAGAAAAAATTTGCTTAGAATTTTCAAATTTGTTAAAAAATGTTTAGCTGTAAAAGACCACTTTTTGCACTGCGGGCATTCTGCAGACTCCTAGGTTGACCTGGAAAAAAATATTTTAAAATTTTAAAACGTATTAAAAATATCTCCAATGTGAATGAGACTGAATTTAAACAAAAGTCTTTTTTAAAAATTTATACGTACTTGGAAGCAAAAAATGGAATTTTATTTTATTCTTTCTGATTAATAAAATAATACTAATTTTTTTTTATTAAATTTTGAATAAAATTATTTTAAAGGGCTATTTTTAAAATCAGTTTCATTCACATTGGTAAAAATTTTTTTTAAAAATGTCCTTCCAAATATTGCTCCGCAGTTTTGAGAAAAACGATTTTAAAGTTATACGAAACAGATAATATGAAGACGTTAGGGGGTTCAAAACTTAATTAAATCACTATATATACACGCAAAATAATTAATGTTAACATTCTTTGGAATGTTCCACTTATCAAATATACCGGTTTGAGAAGTTTAAAAAAATGTTATATGTATGGGTCTCTTTTCAAGCTTATAACTTTCTTAGTATTCAAGATATCTTTATAAATTTTTGTTTACATATTTTTGAGATGTTTTTAAGTCATTTAAAATGAAAAAAAAATTTCGATTCTGGGATGCCTCTAAATGTATTGCCGGCCTTAAGAAAAAAAAAAAACTGCGTCGACTATTATTTTGCGACCACGCTCAGTATCGACGAGTAAGATGTGATTTTTTTTCATTAAACTTAAAAAAACCAGCCGGAAAAAAATAAAAAAAAATTTTTGCCGCCACGAGGTTCGAACTCAGGATCGACAATGTCGAGGGTCTAACGTCCTATGCTGTAGGCTATAGATCTGTTGTCAATAAGTGAATCTGTTGTCAATGAATCAATAAGTTAAACTAGCTTTTTCTCTCTTACTCGAAAAACATATTGTTTAAAGAAAATCTGATTTTTAAATTAAAATTCTTAGTTTCTTAAGACAAAAGTAAACATTTTTGTGTTAAATATAAATATAATTATAACTTAAGAAATTTTTCAATTTTCAAAACGGATACTGGTAGTTTTTGATTTTAAAATAGATTTTTTTCTGAGTGTGCTTGCGTTGAGCTGAATCAGAAATGCAGGCATTAACAGAGCAAGCCTTAACAGTGCTGACGATATAACATTAATGACGTTAACATTGTTGAATTTAACATTGCTAACGTAAGCAGTGCTGACGCGAATTCATAACTTTTAGCCCTATTAAAAAGTGTTCAACGCGCCTAAAGAAGCTTTCACTTCAGAAAATAGATTCACACATGATGAAATGAAAAAAGAAGGCATAGATAAAAGTTTTACAAAACGCGGTCTGTTTGGATGAGAACATGATCAACGTAGCGTATCAACGCAAAGAATTGGTATTTCTTAGCTAAATTTGAAAATAGCTTAGAAAGTTCTATAAAAAAAAAAATTAAAATTTCAAACACAACTCAACAGCAGGTGGAAAAAAGCAATGAAAGGTGACTTATTAGCGTAGCCTAACAACTAATATAAATTTTATAAAAATTTGAAACGTACTCACGTACAAATGCCAGATTTTGTTTAAGTAAGATTTGGAGCTTGATTTTTGAACAAAAAAAGAAAGTAGGTTGAGCAAAAGAGGGCAAAGAAAAGTAAAAACTATTTTCAAGCTTAAAAAAAAATGCTCAAATAAAATATCAAAAGTCCATCTTCAGCAACTTACAGATAAAAGCAAAGCTATAAAGAAAACAACAACAACAGCAGTCTGCGGGATATAAGTAAAAAACATTGTCATTTGAAGGATATGTTTAAAAATAAAAATACGAAAATAAAACATGCCATAAAAACAACACATCAAATGTATCTACAAGTAACACATGTAACTTAAATGTTAAGCCAACGCGCTGCTGCAATCATTAAAATCCAACACTATGAGGGGAGGAATAAAAATGCAAATATAACAAAAATAAAAGTTGTTGCACGCAGCATTTTGTAGTCTGAGAGGCATGTTTGTGTTGTGTTGAAGTTGTTTTAAATGCGTTGTGAACTATTTTTAGCACAACGCAGCAAGCAGCGTGGTAACCACAAAAACAACAACAACAACAACAAGACATGCAACAGCAACATTTAGAAATGAAAATTAAAATTAAGACAAAAAAAAAGCAGCAACATATTTTCGAAAACTCGCTGCAGCTAAAAGTGAAAAATATATTCACATCTACTATTTGACAGATACTTAAGCAAGAACAACAATAACAACAAAAAAACACTCATATATATGTATATATTTACAACTGCAACTGACGGCCTTTGAGGCAACTTTTTGGGGTTGCATTCAAGCAAACCATTCATCCAGAGCAGAACGACATTCATCTATCTATCGGCAGCTAAATATAAAAGTATTTGTAACTTTGCGTCGCTATCTATAGCAGCAAAAATTGTAATATTTCCTCTAATCAGGATGCAGTGCGTTATTTTGTATGTTGTTGTTCTTGTTGACGCCGTCTTAGATGTTTTTGTTGCTTATGTTAAAGTTGTTGTTGTAGTTGTTGTTGTTTGTCATCTGGCTGTCTGAGATTTTGTAGCTGTTGTCTTGGTGCTGTAATTAAAACTTGCATTTCTTGTATGGCTGGCAACTGTTTAAAATGTTTAATGTGGAAATAGTATCTGGCAAAGCCAAAACAACAACAACATTAACAACAACAATTTATATAAAAATAAAAACACCCAAGACAAGAGCAGCCACCAACGTCTAGCTGCATCCGCACAACTTTAGCTTACGTCTGATATCATTTGTCGACACCATCTTTAATACATATTTTGTGTTGTTCTTTTTGTTGCTGCAAATAAATGCGCTTCCGCTGCGTGCAATGTGACAAGCACACCCATAACACCACACACACACATACGGACACACGGCACACACACACACTTATGCCACACACAGCCTTACACGCACATTTTTCCAAATTAATCAAGATTTTTCTCTAACTTGTGTTTTTTACAAAATTATTTTTTATTTATATAATTTTTTTTTCTATGCCAAATAAAATCAAGTTTGTAGCATAAAATGAAAATAACGCTTTTTGGTATAAATTTATGTGTATGTCTGCATGTACTGGACGTGTGTCTGATTTATAAAGAAAAAATGTTGGAATGTTGCTGCAATAAAAAGTGAAATTAAGTAGTCTTGTATATTTTTGTTTTTGTTTTTTTTTTATTTTCAATTTTACTTTTCTAATAAAAAATATTTCTAAAAACATAATTTTTAGTTTAAGATTAAAGTTAACATTAGATGTTATAAATATAGTAGAAAAAATTTCTAATTAAATGCAAGTTTTAATTTTTTAAAATTTTTTTATTTTTTATCTCTTTAAAATATTTAAAAATTTAATACACGTTTTTATATAGTAATTGGGTAAAATGGGCTAATCATAATAAATCGGGGATTAGTTAGCCAAAGCGGACCACAGAGGGTCCCTTTTTGTCTCCTATTGGCCAAAGGATGTTACTGCTCGGAGCACTCATACGTGAGCCCTCATGCTGCTCATATAAGCATCTTTTGTCACCTCAAGCATATCCTCGTAGATCAGTTGACCAATCTCGGCTTCGCCAATAAATGGACGTCCCAGAAAGGTCAATCTTATGCTTGCCACCGCCGGATACTCTAGGCATAACCTAGACGTACCATCCTCGGTCAGAGCCATCTTCGTGATGCTGGTATATGTAGGGACCGTGTGCTGTAACCAGTGCAGTAAGTCAGCTTAAAGTTCTTCGATTGTATCGGATAACTTTTGCTACCTGACTACGAGACCACTTCACGGCCGATTTTGATTGCCTGCAATTAAAAGCTTCTTCCTACCTTGTACGGTGTTCCGAGTCCGTCCATTACTAAATAAGGCCTGCCACTATGTTGTCACCCATCGTGATACGTGGTTCTGGTCCACGAAATTCTTTTGCTGATCCTTCTTTTGCTAAAGGATTACCCCTAGATATTTAACTTTCGTGGACATGTTGATTTCAGCACCAAAAAGTCTGAGTGGTTTCTCCTCAGGCCTACTCTCTTTCTAGTAAAGAGAATAATATCTAATTTTCCTGCGCTTACGGTAAGACCATGTTCTCGGCACCACTCCTCCACCATTCGGAGTGCTCCTTTCATGATGTCAGAAATGGTGTCAATCCACTTACCACAGACCACCAACGAAATGCCACCTGCATACCCTATCGTGTGTATACCCAATTCATCCAATCTAACCAGTAGTGAGTCCACAGCTATGTTCCACAGGGTTGGCGATAACACCCCACCCTGGGGACATTCTCTTACTTACTCTACCTCTAGGCTTGTTTCTATCATTCTGCATGTTGACCGCCCTGATCTTGAGCATATTGTCTAACCAATTTACTATAGTTGGGTTTACATTGCGCTCTGTCACTGAGTCACTCTTACTAATTCGTGAAGAGCACTCTCCGTAGACCTACCTGCTCTATATGCATGCTGACATCTACTGTGAGAATTATGCATTAGCGAAGTGCTCTCAAGACAGTCAACCATCACTCTTTCCATCGTTATCAATAGCACTCCTCACCCCGTCGATAGTAATCATTCTTTCGGCTTCCAGTCTGCCAATCCTGTGCATCCCTTTCTTCAAGGGTGTCCACTGGTCATCAGACCTAAAACTTCCAGGAAAATGCACCTCTATCAGAACTTGCATCGACTCCTCTAAGTTCTCTGCCATGGTTCCATCCGTTTTTCGGATCAGTCCCACTTTGGAGAATGGGTCTTTCGAAACCATTTTCTGAAGCCTACATGCTTCTGAAATAGTTTTCATCCCAGAGCAGAAGCCGTATGAGGTTCTTCAGTACCCTTTTCCGTGCCTTGAAGTCTGCCCATGTTTCCCCTATGGGGTTCCCCCTCTCATGTGCCGATTGAAGACCTTCCTGACCTTCTTCTTCAGAGATTCAGCTTCCGTGCACCACCATGGTATCGGATCACCCTCTTCTATTGAAGATGTAGGACATTCCACCTCGTAAGCTTCGACCATGGCCGAACTAAGATGTTTGACATGGCTTTCCACTTCCGCTGTATTCCCTGGTACTTTTATAGCTTTTTGGATCAGTGTTTCCCTTAACTTCGCCTTATATTTCACAGGATCTGTATTCTTGGGAATCCAGACCCTCCTGCTATTCTGCTGGCGTCTGATTCCGTACTTGAATTCAAACTGAATGGATCTGTGGCCGGACATGGCTAGCCTATTCACAACCCTCAGTTTTCTATTCTTATCAGAATCTTTCTGCAAATGAGAGTTACATCAATGACTTCCGCTCGCCTCGCATCAACTGCGACTGTGCTCCTCTATTTGCTATCAACAGATTGTACCTCTCCACAAATTCAAGCAATTGCTCTCCTCTGACATTGTTGTTGGTGCTTGCCCACGCAGTATTGTGCGCGTTGGCATCAAATCCTATCATCACTTCAATGTTCCTTTCCTCACAGTACTTTACCAGATGCTCCACCTCTTTTGAAGAAATTTGACCTGAGCAAGAAAAAGCGGTGTATCTCTTCAATACTTTCGATTTTTCGACCGTTAATCTAAGATTTCAAAGTTTATTTAATAGTTTAGCTAAAAGTCAATCTTGAAGGCGTCATAAATTTTCAGAAAACGCAAGATTCAACCATGTTTCGAAAAACTTTTAATTTCTCATTAAATAAGCCCAATCAAATCCAAAACTCATTTACATTTATATGCTACAAATTGTTATACATATTTTATTTTCATCGCTCCATAATTAGCTGCCAATTAATTTGAAGTTAACTAATTGCAGCTACAAGAAACACTTTAATTATGAGTAACTAACGCAGAAATATGCACAAATATTAAACAGAGAAAGCAGTGAATTTCAACCAAATAGAAATAAAGTTAAGAAAGAAATAATAGTTGGCAATAAAAGTAAGACAACAGCAAAACTAACAACAACAATATTAGTTGAAAATGAAAAACAAAAAAAAAAAAAAAGAAAAAAATGCAACAAAATTTTACAATGAAAGGAAAAACCAAAGCATTCGTCACAGATACACATGCGCAGATACATTTGTAGATACAAAAGCTACTTTTACAATTGCAGCTACAAACAAATGCGTTGTCAAGTCGCATGCAACAAAGTATGAGTGTCAGCCAGCAAGCAGTAAGTAAAAAAATACAAAAATACACATACTTATATGCACTAAGATATAAATGCATATACAATATAAGTATATAATAAATATATATTAATTTAAATTTCCAAGAAAAATTTTTATATATGCAACACAAAACACGATTTCAGCATGTTGCTTGATGACGCTGACGACAATGACGACGTTCATGATGATGACGATCATGAGCATATTGATGGGGGAGCGAAATGCGCCGTAGTGCAGAGGGTGTTGTGCACTTCAGTGTTGAAGTTAAATGAAAATAAAAAATAAAAAAAGGAATGAAACCAGAAATATTTTAGTAAAGCTGAAATGAATTTTTAATGAATGAAAACAAGTTGAGGAAAACGAGTTAAAACGGCAGCCTGAGTGTAGGAATTAAGCAACAAACTAACAAACGAATCAACATGCAAACGCGGTGAACATACGACAAAATCAAGTTATTGGCAACAAGTTGCGGCAGCCGCAAATGTTGCAACAAGTGCACCACACAACGTTACAGCTAGATTGAGGCTTAGAAAAATGTCAACTATTTGATGGAGAGATCAAAGGAACAAACAAATTAAATTTATAAACTTATTCTGGCTAAACAAAAATAAGTAAAATAATAACTAAAGCGAGGCGTAAAATTCGAAATCACAGAACATGACAGGCAAAAAATTACAGAAAAGTAAAATAAAAGTAACGTGCTAGTAACTATTGCCAATTTTTGTTACTTTTGCCGCTAAGTAACTTTAAAGTAACTGATTTAAGGTCGAGAAATGGAAGTTTTTCAGAGTTATACTGCCTGTTCTTGCGCTGGACATATTTGAAAAAATCTTCAATATAGCAGAAAACGAATACTAAGCTATTAAAAAAACCATAAAATATTCTATTTTATTCCATGAGTTATAAAAATTAGTAATAATTTAATTGATTATAATAATTGTTGCAAATTATATTAAAAGAGTTGTTTTCTTACAAGAGCTTGATGATCAAGTTATATTTTCACTCAGAAGTATACATTTGCTTATAGTTATATATAATGATCTTGGGAAATTAATACACATGCTCTTCTATCTATCTTCTTCACTCAGAAGTGCACATTTTTTTTCTGTTATATATGATATAATGATTTTGGCAAATTTATACATATGATCTTATCATAAATAAAATTAACAAAATGTATAATAAAAATGTTTAGCTAGTATTATTTGCAAATTTTTCTTTTTATTATTGTTAATAAGCTTCAAAATAACAAATTAGTAGTCGGGAAGTCGAAGTTTTTTGGGCCTAACTTTTTGTTTATGATAAGAGTAGGTCAAAAAAGCGTCAAAAATCAGAGCATCATAAATGAATTTATAAAAAAATTAGCGTGAAGCAGTGAAGAATATGAAAAACAATTCGTATACGAAAACATTTTGGATATATTTGTTACATTTGTTATAAAAATACACTTCAAACTACAATAGCTTATTAAAGTTTAGGGACTTTAATCTTTATTTTAGATTAAAGACTTTAATCTTATTAAAGAAAAAAATCTTAGAAAAGCATACTAGAATTAAACAAAATATAAAAAAATATGTACCTATCCAAATTCAAGAATGTAAAATAAAAACAAAAGCCAGTATCATGGTTACATTATAAGTTTGTCGCCGGGCTGATCGTATTCTCTTCGCAGTACCCATTATTGTCAAAATTAGCCAATTTTGCGAATGAATACGAAAGAAGAACGGGTGAAAAAAGAGAGCGCTTGTAGATTTTCTATGAGCTGTCAACTTCAATTTGACAATTATGGGCACCCGCTCTCTCCCTTGCGACAACCTTATAATTTAACTCTGGCTAGTATCTATTGAAAAGTTATGAAACTTGTAATCTTATCTTATTAAAGGAAACTGATCTAATGTCGAGAAATTAAAATTTCAAAAAGAAATAATACATATTTATACGGGTCTTATAAGAAAGTTACGAAATTTTTGGAACATAATAAATGAACTACCGAAATAGATAGAAGACAATTAAATAATGTAATTATAATAATGTCGTAAGCCAAAAACTATGAAATATTTTTGCAATAAAGTGAAAGCTCCCATAGAATGATGTTCTAATAAGCGGACACATTCTTAGGAACAAACAATTTTTGGTTGTTGCCACGACATTCCCACAAGCGGACATCCTTCATATGTTGACAAAAAGTAGCCAACCATCGGTCTCTGCTTATGAAAGCTTTCACTGTATATGCTTTTAATATACATTAAATTAACTTATATAAGGTGAAGAAGTTTAAGTTTTGACGAGTTAATTTGCATGCTTTAAAAAGATTAATAGGTCATTATGGGTAATACAAATATACAAAATGTACGTGCAATATTTTTCTTAAATGACTAAAAATAGGTAATCTAATGTCTTAAAGTTCAAGCATTGATGAGGTAAACAGACCATTCATACTTCAGGAAAGTTTAAAAGATCCCTACGGACTAGACTAGGCCCAAGGTAAAAAAAAATTAAAACAGAATTTATCAAATTAGGTATGATTCAGTTCAAGAATATAAAATACTATTTAAAATACAGAATATTTTTGGGTATATTCATAGCTTTTGTTGTTGAAAATTATATTAGCACAAGCGTTAAGGTCAAGAAGTCTAAATTTTGAAGAGTTAAGTGAGTATACTGGTTGGAAGGCGGTTTTTGGACTCTCTTTGAAAAACTTCTCATTTGAAAACGCAAAGAGTTATTTAAATTCTGTTTTTTTTTATTTTATTAACAACATATTAAATTAAATAAAAAATTTTTTCCTTTTTACGAGGGCTGTTCAGAAAGTTGTTGGCCTTTAAAGTTGGGCGTCAAAAAAAAAAAGGTATGCTGCTTGCGGCCCGGATAATTCGACTTCGGATCATCTGAAATGAAAAAAGTAAACGGTGTTAGATTCAGTACAGACGTAATTCTAGTCCCTACCTCAATCATAATTTTGTGATTATTTTTTACAAAATGGCGGTCATTGAAAAATGAAAGACCGATTTTGGGTCTTTTTTTTGTAGTTTAATGTAAAAAAAAATAGTAAAAAATTGTTTAAAATTGTGATTGCATTCTGCGTAGATTGCACTTTGTTTCATCAAAATCGGTTCAGAACTACGGGCGCAATCTGGGCCGCAACTCTTATCTGGTTTCGAGATAAACGCGTTTAAATTTGAAGTTATTTTTTTGCGTCAAAAAAAGAAAAAAATTTAAATGAAAAATTTGAGCATGCAGTTTTAGAAATTCGACAATTCGACAGAGTCGATTGCATTTGGTTTCATCAAAATCGGTTCAGTAGAACCGAAGAAAAGTAACTTCGAAGTTCAAAAACGTGATTTTGAAAAAACTGAAAGAAAATTTTAGGCAATAAAACTTTTTTTTTTTGTGAAATACTCGTACTTACATATATCAAACTGCAATGCCAGCCCCACAAAGAACTCCTTCCTCTTCATCAAAAAAATAACTCAGCAGCTCTTTGTGACTCTTCGGGCAGTTCTACCTCTGGCTTCGGAGCTTTTCGAAAGGTGTTCATTTCTGAGACATGGCGAAATCATATGTGACGTTACCAATCGGGATGCCTATTAGGTTCATTATTTGAAGTATTGGCAAAAAACTTTCGTTAAATATGACAGTTGCAATATAATTGGCAATCTCAATAGCGCGTGCGCCGGTGTGCATATGCTTCGGTGTGAATGACCACAACACAGCATTGAAAGATTCGTTGCTGTTCTGAGCTTCGGAGCCAAGGCATCTGCTCAACAAATCACCGGCTGACTGTGCTTCGAAAATAGGTTTGATTGCCTCCTGGACTCTCTGATTTAGTGGTGCATACGTATGCTTAAAGCGTGCGCGTCCGGTTTATAACTCAATTCAAAGTGAACTAAATGCTGCCAACATTCGAATACCTAAGCTCTAAAAACAAAAAAAGTCATCAAAATATGTATGATAAATTTCAAGCATGCAAAATAAAAGTCGTAAATCAAAATTTACCGGAACCTTTTGCGGTTTTTTTGACATAGTAACTTGAGCGAAATTGATCTTACATCAAGATGTCAAAGTTTTGTAGAAAAAAACTGGATGTTTATGCTTCAGGCGAGTTTTAAGTGATAATTATAGATGATAAAAAAGAAAATGATAACGCATATATTATTTAGGTACTAAAATAAGTAAGAGTACGTTTAAGAATGTATCTTGAAAGTTGTTAACCAGAATATTTTTGTGATTTTTGGTAATTTCAATGTGTAGAAATTTAAAAGTAACAATTTTTCGAATCTTTAGAAATTTACAATTTACAATGTCGAAAAGTGCAACTTGTAGAATATTGAAGTAGTTATACAAGTTTCAAAATAGTTTTTATATATACATAAATTTCTCTAAGGGCCTAACAGGGCAAAAAAAAGTTATAAGTTTGACAAAAAAAGAGGTACAATATGAAATAATAAGTTCAAGAATCTGTAATAAAACACATAAACGTGGATTTATTATTACTTTTTGAAATTTTTAATCATGTTAAACTTAAAAGAAAGTGATCTATCGTCGAAAAATGCAAGATTTAGTAGATAAACTGGCTGCTCATAATTCTAGAGAACCTAATAATGTAAAATTTATAACTTTCCACAGTTAAAGGAATTTCAATTTTTTACCGTGTATACAAGTGATTGATAGAACTTGCTTAGGGATCATGATCTTCCAAGGATCTTCCAATTTAATTGTCTGAAACTACATTTTTTTTTAACTCTTTTTTTAACTCTAACTCATGTGCTCCTATTCATTACGGATATAGCTGAAAACAGTCTGAGAATAATTTAAATCTAAATTTAAATTAAACGCCTAGAACGATAACAAATTAAAGTAGGTACATAACAAGTTTCTAGAACTGACCACTACTAGTTAAATCCAATTAAATAATTCCTATTTATGTATCCCCACTTTTGCTCGCCTTTGTTATAACATTCAAGAGAAATAAATTGATACATTTATCATGCCTGAGACAACTCCAGACGCTATTACAAACACTGAATTATCGCCGTCTTCATGCAAATAAATCTAAACAAATTCATTAATTTTTAAAAAAAAAATTCTTTCAGTACTCAATTCCAACTAAGTACTACTTCATGCATTGCAATTCCTGAACTTATTTAAACATGCAAACAATCTACTCGCCGCCTGATCTGACTTGCCTATTAAAGAGACGATCGATCAATATCTGTGCTATACGCTAGTAAAGTGAAGCTACGCTTTGCGTTCCAAGCGAAGCATGGCGGCTTTTAACGCCTCAACCACAAAGCCAGTGCAACGTACAACGAATAGCGAACAAACGAGCAAGGAAATAAATTATTATTAATAATAATAAAAAAAAAAACGTGGGGAAAAAAAAACAAAATACTAATCAGAGAAAATAAAAAAATCATGCAAAAATATTGCATTTATTAAAGCAATACAAGAATGATCGAGGAACGATCATGCGAGCCAGTCTAGGCGTTCGCCCATCAGACGGCAGCTGCTATGTTGGAGACATTTGGTCTTTGAAGTTGTGGTCTGTTGAAATGCTTGTTGTTGCTGATGTTGTTGTTGTTGCTTTTGATAACCACTTAACCTTCCACTCGTACCAGCACTCGACAAGATCAACTCCATTAAAACAAGTGTAAAGCGAGGCATCTTTATCCTTGTCCACAACAACTGCGGCGCATCCATCGAACAACGACAACAACAACCACGATAGACATAAATGCTAATAAAAAATGTTTTTATTTCTCTTCATTTTAACCATTTTTATACTTATTGCTTTAAGTTTTCTATATATTTTCGTATTTAATGCGCCGATCTTGTAGAAATCGAATTAAACTTAAGTGCGTGCGCGATCAAGTGGAAGATTCTATTTTTCACGACTTGCAACTTGTTCTGCTGGCTTTAAGTTGCTGCTGTTGCTGCTGCTGCTGATCACTGCCTTTTCAATGCCATGCGAATTGGAAGTGGGTGCCTTTTGCTTGTCGAGATGAAGTCGAAAGCCAACCACATGCATATCAAGGAGAAATCTAAATTATTAAAAGTGATGCGTTTAATGAGTGGACAGAAAGAAGACACCAACAACCAGTGTGTGGGGGAATTTAAGTTTGAAGGGCATTTTTTATAAAAATTAAATTAATTTTTTTTTTATTACACCCTTTAGGCAAGAGTCAAGAAAAAACATTTTCCAAAGAATAACTTAAAATCATTGGAGGAAATGAATATACTTGAGTATCTACTGAGAAAAGGCACACATAACGAGTAGTAGTGGGACTATAGAACTGAAAACAAAGCGCAACAAATGACGCTCAGAAGAAATATGAGCAATTTTATTAACACGGATCCAATTTTTTGATGCAGATTAAATTATTTGTGGAAAAATGCAAAAGATGGTGTTTACAAATTCGAAAAGTAATAAGATCAGAAATAACCTTATCAAAATATGTCAGATCAAGTTCAAGAATGTAAAATAAAAGTCGTAAGCCAAAATATTTCAAATGATTTTGTAGCTTTTATTGCTAAACTATTTAAAAGTATTTGATTGAAGGTCGGGAAGTCTAAATTTTAAGGAGTTTAATTTAGCTATTTATGCTGCGGAGTAACTTAAAAGGTTTTCTGAAGGTTACATAATATATTGTGCAAAGTTAGAAAACGAATGTTTTGCAAAATATGCTTATATATGTTTAAGTGTAAACTTATGCCACTTTTATGGTTTATAAACTTTTAATTTACTGAGGTAATACCGAGCAGTGGGAGTTGTAAGGAATTACATCGACTATTTAAGTTTCAAAGAGAGTTCTTAAACACTGTATATAGCAAAATAAAATAAACAAGCGTTAGAGAACTCGAAGATAGAGCTTTTTCTTACCAAGGCATAAAAAATTGTTCTATTTTTCATTACATGATCCTGCAGTCTTTGTATGAGCTTCAATATACTTCTTATGAGATTGCCTGAAAGTGAGTTTTAGCAAAGTTTTTCTTCAAGTTTTGAAGAGTACCTCAAGAAGACCTTTTGTAACGAATATTAAATTCGTTCCAAATATTCCTGAGATCATTCCAGCTTATACCAAAGTCAAAGTTATAAGGTTCTTTTAAACACGTCAAAGTTCCCGAATATTTTGTAATTGAAGTGAGCGGTAAAAAAAAAATCGAGGATCAGTCGGAATTTTCTTTAGCCTTCCTAATATTTTGTGATAATTATTTATGTATAGGATCATGCCATAAGGATAAGTTCGAAACAGATCAAGTGATCATTCGAACATAAAACAATGCCAAAGAAATTAAAATTATATATCTAATTTTTTTGAGTATGCACAAAAAAAATTCATTCATTTTGAATTCATGCACAATTCGCTTTAAAGACAAGGCATAAGTAGAAACAATCAGTTGCTATAAACTTGAGCTTAAGGGTCAAAGATGTTCGTGATCCTTGCAACTTTTAACACCATTTTAAGTAATCTAACACCAATTTAAGGATCTGTCAAGATATATTAAGGTCTGCTAAGACTTCTCTTAAAATTTTCAAAGAGCTCTTATTTGAACATCTTTTAGATAAAAAAAAGAGGGCTTTTAAACAAATTTAAACAAATCAAAGCCCAAAATCTGAGTATCAATACGGCTGCTCTAAGGTCTGCATAGTCTACTGAGAAAATTTGATCCATTTGTCCATCAACGAAATCTGGAGAAGAGGCGATCAGTCGATATATGCTAAAGCAATTCCAGTGATTATTTGAGTTAAAAATCAGTGAACATTGGAACTTTAAAAGGCGCCTAAGTTACGGGGCGGCAGTGGCTAGAGCACGTGGCCCATACGCCAGAGAACACTGGTTCAATTTCCACCTGAAACAGAAAGTTTTTTCAATCGAACTAATTTTTCTGTTCGGCCGTCACCTCTCTGCAGACAATGGCAAACCTCAGAGAGTAAAAACTGCCATCAAAAGCTTCTTGAGAACAAAAAGCCGTTCGGAGTCGGCATAAAACTTGTAGGTCGATTTCTCGATCATTTGTGTTTAAACATTTTACAACACGCTCAACATAATTGATCATAAGAAGCTCAATCAAAGTCCTTTCAATTGCTGAAATGGACATTTCGTTTTTTTTTAAGTTACGGGGCTTAATCGAAACATTTGGTCATTAGTCAGGTTGTTCTAAAGTTTGATAATTGCCCAATAAATATTTGTTTAGTACTCTTCCAGGCATCACAAAATTTTAAAAAGACTATCCAAAACTATCCGAAACCATTCAAAACCATCTGAGGATCAGTTCCTATGTTCTTCAGTCTGTCAAGGCTTTGGCAATTCCAGTGATCTTTGAAACTTTCATTAAATCCAAAGTAACGAGGATCAGTACGGTTGTAAGAAAATAACTTCTTTTTCTTAAGTATCATCTCTCAACAGAAAAAAAACATTTATTCCAACGTTTATTTCTTGACCTTAGTGTTTTTTGACTATCTAAAAAAATAAAATATTTATTCCAATGTTTATTTGTCTTTAAAAAATGTCGGAAATAATGTGAATAAAGTCTGTCAAGTATAATTCGAATATTTCTATGAATTGCTTCAATAGAATATACTTCAGCAGATCGTAATCTATCCCTCAGATAACTCAAATTAAGCAAGATACAAGGAGTGAGGATTAGTAGTGGGTTTTAAGATCTGGATAATTTTTTAATTTATATTTTAGTTTTTAAAGTAAAACTTATATCGGCGGGTTGTGCACTTTTTATTATGAATATTTTCTAATTAGCATCTTTCAATAGCCAGATATACCAGATCCAGAAATAGTTTGAACATTTAACAAAGATTCGAGCATCAAAAAAGTAATTCTAAGATCTTTCAATTTGTTAGTTTGATTATATCTCTACAAAATTTTAACTTAACCAGCTCACAAGAGTTTCGAGATATTATTATAACTTAAATTTGTATTCTTCCTCTGATTCAATTCTGTTGTAGTTCAAGTCTCGATTTTTTAGGCATGTAAAATAAGAACTACATTGGTCAGACTATTTGATATGGTGCAACTTACTCTTCGATTGGGATCTATAGTGTCGTAGAATTTGATCACTTTTCTCTTTCTATTTACTTTACTCTTCCCTCTTTTTCTGGAATTTAAATGACGTCTAATACCAAATTACTTTGACATTAACCGATCCTCGATGACCATTATATTTGTCTTTGCAACCTTAAGTAGAGATCGTGTCCGAACGTGTTTACTTGCGTGGACCGTATGCCAATGAACAGCGGGAAATCCTGAGCTCAAATCCCAATCTGGCTGAAAATCTTTTCGATAGAAATAATTTTTCTTATTGTTAGTCACCTCTCTGCAGATCAGAGAGATCAGAATGGCAAATTTCAGAGAATAAGCAAAAAAAAAAAAGGAAGGCTTTCAATTTTGCCGGATACCCGGGCACTGAAGCCCGAAGAAAACCCGGGTATTTGGTTATTACCCAGGAAAATTGATAAGCAATGTACATGCAAAGTAATGCACAAGGAATTTCTGTTTTTTGCTAGTGAGGTGCCTTCAGAAGGGTGACAGATAGGAGCTGAGTGTTCAGAAGAATGATAAGCGGGGAAAAAATATGATCGCCTCATACATATAACTCCTCTAGAAGTCAATTCGGGAAAGATGTAATCGACATTTTGCTTCAGCTTTTGTGTTTTTTGTAGGGGAACCCCCAGAGGTGTGGCAAATATGGCAAATGGGGGTGGGTGTGTTAGATAAAAATGTTGTGCTAGAACAAATTTTTGCTCACTAATTTTTCTGCTATAGGGGCCAATTCGGTAGAGATATTATCTACATGTGTAATCGAAAATTTTCTTCAGTTTTTGTAGGGACACTCCCATAAGGGTGGCAGATAGTGGGCTCAGAAGAAATGTTGTGGGGAGAAAACCAATATAACCACCTATGACAGTCATACATTTGATCGCTATAGGAAGAGATATGAACTATATTCGTTATTTTTCCTTTTTTGTGTTTTTTGTAGGGGAACCCCAGAAGGACGGCATATAGGATGTGCATGTGTATGTTGGGGTGAAAAAAAAATAATAGGAACTGGCGATACATTTGACCTCTCTAAAAGTTACCCCGAGCGAGCTATAAATTATTTTCGTCAAATTTTTGCGAACTTGAAAAAGCTCGAAAATACCCGGGTAGCTCGAAATATTGGTAGGGCCCGGGTACCCGGATATGGCTGGGGTAGCTCGAAATACCCGATAATACTAGAAAATACCTGGGTGCTTGGGTGTGGCCTGGGTTATTCGAATTACCCGGGTAGCCCGGGGACTCAAAAAACTCTAAAATCGAAAGCTCTAATGTAAAGTTCGCTCTAATGTCATGTTTAACCATTTCATCATAAGGAGCTCGGTCTTTACCTTGAGTTGAAGCCCACAATCCTATCTAAACTATCAAAGAACTCGACAAAAATTTCAATGTTCTCCTCAACTATCACGATAATTATGGATCAACCGCGCTTAGCTTAAATCATCTTTTATCTTAGAAAGAAGAACTTTTTCAAACTTTTTTTTATTAATTTTTTTTTTAAATAATAGTGTGTGGTTAAAAATTATGAAAATACTTCATCAATTATTGCAACATCAACAGCTCACTATCACGATCGTCCACAAAAAAAAAAAGAAAATGCTTGCAGAACGCACTTAAATGCCGCTAGATAAGCTTAAAAGCTGTAGTCTACTCTAAAAGACGTTGTTGAGCAACAACATGAATGCTTTTGATTGGTAGAAACCTGTGCCTGTGCATTGACAATTTGTTTTTTTTTCTCTGATTTCTGCAGCTGATCAACAGTGTTGACGTTGTTCGAACTGGTCGCCAAACATGAACAGTTTTTTATTGCTCGCCATAGCTTGGACCTTGGGTGAGCTCCAGTTTTAATATATTTCTTCTGTGATCATTGTACATGTTGTGCTTGTTGTTGTTCTTATGCTATGTTCTTGATGTTGTTGTTCTTATGTTGTTGTTACTGCTGATGTTGTTGCTGCCGTGTTTGCTGTATAGCTGCCCTCTTGATTTAACGTGCAAAACGTGCTATGCTTTGCTGGTCAGAACATTTAAACTGGGTCTAAAGACCGACAACATCAACGTTGATAATGTTGATCATGATTATGATGGTGCTGATGATAATGATGAAGTTAATGGCGATAATGATGTTGATGTGAAGACGACGCTGACGTTTTGCCACTTTACTTTAAGCTGCTTTTTGCTTTTTTTTTTTTTTCTTTGCAAAACAGCGCCTTAGTGCGTTTATGTCGTTGGTTTTGTTGTTATTATAGTTGTTTTTTGTCATTTTTTTTAACATTAAACTTTTTTATTCCGTCAGATGCTGACGATTCGTTTGCGATTCTATTCCATGAAGCGATTTTAACTTATTGGTTGTTGTAGCTTGTTGTATTTGTAGTTTTGGCCAGCAGCTAACGTGTTTGTTTCATATCGGTCCAAACAAATTGTGAATGCGTCATGCATTTAAAATCACAATTGTTCTCGGTACTTATCATGATGATTCGTATCGGGGCTTGGATCTGATCATTTTGTATGGTTTCGATATAAATGGGTGGAGCGGTCAGACGGCGATCATTAATGGTGCTGATCATGTTGATTGGCTGCATGATCGTAATCATGCTGTAGTTGATTATTTTGCGCATTTATAAATGTTTTAAGTAGTAGCAGTCAACGCGTTAGAAATAACAACAATGCGATCGCTAACGATCGCACTTAGTTCTATTTGGGCTAAGTGCTCGATATAAATTGCTTTAATTGTTGCTGTTGCTCAGTGCGATTGTACCGTTATCGGTCAACGATATTTGCATGTCTTGGATTAGGCATGTATTGTAGTTACAATTATGGAAAAAAATTAAATCGAGATTTATTATGTTTTTTCTGTTCAATAAGTGGAATGCACTTAACTGAAGTTCTGTTAAATGGTGACTCGAATTAAGTCAAACAAGTTGAAGCAATTTATGTAAAACTTGCTGAAGAAGTTTTGAATTTGTAGGTAGGAAGAAACCGTTTGTAAGAACTCAGAAAATATTCTCAGAAAAAAAAGAACGCACCAAAAGACAAGGGACAGCTTTAACCAATATTTTTATATAAAGATGCGTTAGCTCCTGTAGTCATCATTATTACGTTATATTAGTTAGTTAAGAAAATTTGAAGGCTCAATTTGTTTGATTGGAAGATTTACTCTAACACAAATTATCCTAAATTTCATTCAAAGTTAGTGTAAATTTCACCAATACAGCAAGAGTTACTGTGGAAAAAAATCATTTGTTCTTCCATCATCGTTTAGTTAATTTCTCTGATGATAACACTTTATTATTCGAAAAACTATTCCGATAAAAGATGTTCAGAAGATGCTAAAACAAATAACCTCAGACCATTCATTAGTATTATGAATCTGATCTCCAAGTCTTATGAATATAAATATGAATATGAATATGAATATGAATATGAATATGAATATGAATATGAATATGAATATGAATATGAATATGAATATGAATATGAATATGAATATGAATATGAATATGAATATGAATATGAATATGAATATGAATATGAATATGAATATGAATATGAATATGAATATGAGTATGAATATGAATATGAATATAAATATGTATATGAATATGAATATGAATATGAATATGAATATGAATATGAATATGAATATGAATATGAATATGAATATGAATATGAATATGAATATGAATATGAATATGAATATGAATATGAATATGAATATGAATATGAATATGAATATGAATATGAATATGAATATGAATATGAATATGAATATGAATATGAATATGAATATGAATATGAATATGAATATGAATATGAATATGAATATGAATATGAATATGAATATGAATATGAATATGAATATGAATATGAATATGAATATGAATATGAATATGAATATGAATATGAATATGAATATGAATATGAATATGAATATGAATATGAATATGAATATGAATATGAATATGAATATGAATATGAATATGAATATGAATATGAATATGAATATGAATATGAATATGAATATGAATATGAATATGAATATGAATATGAATATGAATATGAATATGAATATGAATATGAATATGAATATGAATATGAATATGAATATGAATATGAATATGAATATGAATATGAATATGAATATGAATATGAATATGAATATGAATATGAATATGAATATGAATATGAATATGAATATGAATATGAATATGAATATGAATATGAATATGAATATGAATATGAATATGAATATGAATATGAATATGAATATGAATATGAATATGAATATGAATATGAATATGAATATGAATATGAATATGAATATGAATATAAGTATGAATATGAATCAAACTAATAATAATACTGTTAATGTTACTGGAACTAATACTGATTCTGATATTTTGATTAACCATTATTAACTAAATTTTTGAATAATTTAACTATCATAACACTTAATATAATTGCACCACGTGTGGGTTAATAGTGGGTTAATAGAAGTAGTTCAAAGGTCGAAAAATGTAATTGCTTGTGGTAAAATTGAATTGTTTTGTTTTAATTTCATTGCTTTATGATCATTTATGCAATATTTGCTTAAAACACAACAACTACAAATTGTTGTTAGCCTTCACGAGTTTTTTGTTTTCTGTTTTCTGCGCTATGTGTGTATGTTTATTCGTGCTCTATGTTGTAGTATTGGTGCACTTTAAGCCACACTTGTTGCAGTTATCTCCAAAAAAAAAAAAGAAAAAAAATATGTTAAAAATGTGTCCAACTTTGTCGTTGGGACAGCAGCGAGCTGCCAAACTAGTTCGGTGGCCAGCGTTGTTTGGACCTGGTTAAAAAATAAAAAAAAAAGCATAAATAAGCTTGTGTAGACTTTACTATATATGTATGGCAACTGCTGTGCTTCGGCCTGTCTGTCTGCCTGCTTCTTTGACTTTTATGGCGCGTTCGCTTTGCTCACATTAGCTTAACTTGACTTGCTTTGACTTTTACTTGACTGACTTGTCTTGACTTATGATGAGTTTGCTGCTGTACACCGGCCCTCTTCTGTCTGAGCCATTTTTTGTGGTCATCATTGTTGTAGTCTCTGTCGGCTTGCACTTTATTTATTGTTTTGATTTTTTTTTTTTTTTTTTTTGGCCTGATGTCAAAGTACATCACTTGCGATCATGTTGCCCGCTGCCCAGCAACAACTATTTTTTTTTCAATACTCAAAACTTTGCTTTTCGTATCTTTTCTCGTAGTTGTTGTTGTTATTTTTATTTGTTTTTCTTATGTTTTCTTTTCGTTGTCATTAAAAATACAAAAAAAAAAACATATTTACTTTACCGCTAAAGTGCACTTTTATCGTTAATTTAGGAAATAAGTTTTTCTTGTTGTTTATTTTCGTTCTTGTTATTTAAACGCTTTCATTTTCGTTACGTATCTTTTAACCGTATCTTGGGTGGGATTCAGTTGATTTTTACTTTCGATTATGAAATATTTACTCAATTTTGTTGAATCGATGATAATGTTGTAGCAGCATGTTGCCTGCAGCAAAGTTTGTCGGGGTTGAGCGCTGTTTTTTTACAATATTTTTAATTCTGATAAAACGTTGTGCAAGGCCAGAGGAAGTATGATGGCATCTTATATAGAAAACGAAAAAAATACCCTTGGACAGTATGGCTTCCGGTCAGTATTGTTGAAAATATTATCTGCACAGTTTTCGTTGATAAAAAATTTTAAACAGAATATGATAAAAAAAAATATTTAAATCATAAAATGAAAAACTTTGAAATATCCTGCCTTAAATCTAATAGGAATATTTAAAATTCTCAAATGAAATGCAAATTATTCAAACTCTTCACACGCACTGAAAATTTGATCAGTTGGCAAGTAAAAAAGAATTTTTTGAACTCTCCACACGGGCTGAAAATTTGCTAACTGATTTGAGACAAGCTATAAAATTTTTTCATATTTACTCACACTTTAATATATTAATTAATTAATTAATATATATGATTAATAAAACATAAATTCACTTTAATTGAATTTTATTCTCTCTTTAAGACTTCTGTGATTATATCATAGGTTATAATCAATACCTATGACCCCCGCCCCCCATCATCAATATTCCTAACCGATATTGAAAACTCGCTAATGTTGACTTTCTACCCGATTATTTCCGCAAAAAATATGGTACTATATGATCTCAAAGTATCTTTAATGATCTCATGTTCCTTAAATGAGTTAATTATCATATGAGTTAAATATGAGTATGAGTATGAGTATGAGTATGAGTATGAGTATGAGTATGAGTATGAGTATGAGTATAAGTATGAGTATGAGTATGAGTATGAGTATGAGTATGAGTATGAGTATGAGTATGAGTATGAGTATGAGTATGAGTATGAGTATGAGTATGAGTATGAGTATGAGTATGAGTATGAGTATGAGTATGAGTATGAGTATGAGTATGAGTATGAGTATGAGTATGAGTATGAGTATGAGTATGAGTATGAGTATGAGTATGAGTATGAGTATGAGTATGAGTATGAGTATGAGTATGAGTATGAGTATGAGTATGAGTATGAGTATGAGTATGAGTATGAGTATGAGTATGAGTATGAGTATGAGTATGAGTATGAGTATGAGTATGAGTATGAGTATGAGTATGAGTATGAGTATGAGTATGAGTATGAGTATGAGTATGAGTATGAGTATGAGTATGAGTATGAGTATGAGTATGAGTATGAGTATGAGTATGAGTATGAGTATGAGTATGAGTATGAGTATGAGTATGAGTATGAGTATGAGTATGAGTATAAATATGAGTATGAATATGAGAAGGAATTATACTAATAATACTACGTTTGAAGAAGAAGTGCTGAAGAAGTACTGGTGAATCGACGAGGATATTTTAAGGTTAAATTAATATTAATTTTTTTTGTGTGAATATATTAGAAAAACATTTTGTAATGGTGGGTTTTGAGGTTGGGAGTGTTTAAGAAGGTCCCACACCGAAATTTAAGATTTGCTAAGTATTCTCTTGCCTTCAAAGTACACACACAGACTTGTTTCATTAATTTCAGTTCAAATTTTTTTACTCAAAAATTTTACTGAAAAATTAGTGTTTTGAATGGATTAAAGCTTCACAATTATTAGGTTTGAAAATGATATGAATACGAGTAATAAATATCTGAACTAAGTATTTTTTTTTTGTTGTCTATCCTATTCAAACCATTAAATTCTTCATTACACTTCTTATCGCATTTATTGAGCCACCATCATCTTTTCATCCTGTCAACATAATTAAAAATTTCCTGTTTTGCTGACTGACTTGACTGGCCGGTAGGTATCAAGCGACAACCTTGCTGCACAAAGTTGCTGCCATCATCATCAAACCATTCCGCCTTCCGTCTGCTGCAACACGCCCATGCCGACCATTAAATATAATAATCAGAATTTAACTTAATCAATTCAATGTCGAACAAGCTTTTAAAATCGAGAACCGCGCATACCAACTACGTCAAGTTGTTCGCTTAACAAACCAACAACCAGCAACTAGCAGATAGCAAGCAGCAACAACAAGAATCAAGAACGAACGAACGAACGACTTCCTTTAACATGTTGCAAACGATTGTGAATATCCTATAATTATGTTGCTGCTGCTGTTGCTCTTGTTGTTTTTGGTTGTGTTGTTGTTGTTCAGCTTAAAGTCGCACTCAAGTCTGGCTGCTGCAAGTGAATCAACAACATCAACAACGGAGGCATTAAAAATGCCAACTTTTGAATTTAATTCTAGTTTAGTTGATTACATGTACATGGCACAAGTATACGATGTGGCAACGCCATGTTTAAGACTCTTGGCGCATTCGTAACAGCAGCAACGCATCATCATCATTATCATAGAGCTGCGGCAATGTTCTTTTTGCCAGCAACCTTGGCAACCTTGTGCAGCAGAACGGAAATGCGCAGCAAGTTAAACTACGCACGCGTGCAACACAACGTTTGCCCTTCAAGTCACATCCTTTAGCCTTTTCTTTGAAGCCAATGTCTGTCTGTCTCTCTGCTTTATATGACTTGCACTGGCAGCATCTAGCAAGTGCTGCATAGTCATTTGCAGCATTATTGTTTTTGTTCCTGTTGTTGTTGCTGATGTGGTTGTTGCCGCTTTTAATCTGCCTTGTAATAGCAGACGCGCGTGCAGTCAATTGCTGTTGCAACCGCAGTGCGTCTGGTGGAGCAACATCATCAACAACACTAGCAACAAAAGCAATAACAACAACGATCGACATTTACACACACACATCGATGAGTTTTATTTGTTGACAATGATATATAGGCGCATAAAAGTTGCTACGAAAATTGCTGAGCATATAATTGGCGATGTTTTTTTTTATTGTCATTTGGGAATTTATTAAACTTAAGTCGTCTACCAAGTCTAGGTTAATGCAATAATCATTAAATTTATCGGAGCTATTATAGTTTATATATATATAGTTTTTTTTTGATTCCACGCCGGTTCAAAAAGAAATAACAAGAAACGAAGTAATAGTGTGGAAATGTTTCTTACAAATCCATGGGTAATAATTCCAATAAGCTCCGATACTAACAGGAAACTGATATCTTATAAGTGAACCATATTAAAATGGTCACTCCGATATAATGGTACATTGAATGATGATAGTAATGTTAATATACATAACATATATTAAAATATTATAAATAGAATTATGAAGTGTTTACTTCATTTCTTAATTCAACAAAAATGTTGAATTTTTATAACAAAAACGTTTTCTTTTAGTATTAATTCTTATCACTAAATATTTTACGCTAAAAATACTTGTACATGACATAAGAAAACTTCAGCTCTTTGTCGCTTTTATCATCCTACTCTTGCTGTTAACTTGCATTTTTTGTATTTTTTTTTTGTCGTGAATACCCTTTTTACAGCATTTTTGCGATAAGAGAAAAAACAATTGCTTATCGCTATTATTGCGGAAGACTTTATTCGCGTAAAGCGATCCCTGGAGCTACAGGAGAACTTGCAACAGTCGCACGAAGCTGCTTATCTCGTCTAAGAAGTAAACAAGAATGTTTTGTTTTTTTATACCCATAATCTTTGCCTATCACAAAGTTAAAAGTTAAACTGAAAAGTTTTAAAAAATGCGCCGAAGTTGATTGAGCGATTTTGTTCAACTTTGCTTATAAGTAGTCAATATAATTGTATTTTACTAGAATTCAAGATATTTAGTTTAACGATATTGTTTATCTTGTGACATGAACAGTAAATGGAGTAAAGATATAAGTATGAATTAGAGCACTGGTTCCCAATCAATTATCGGAATTCGAAGGGCAGAGTCGTTATGAATGGGACACTTTAGTTTTTCGCTTTATAATGCTCTTAGGTCTTAATTTTTGAAACAAATTATATACCGTTAAAAAGCTATGTTGGGATACTGATACAACTGTACAGAATGTAGTATTTTGATTAGGTGTTAGGTAAAAATATGGCCAACCGAAGAGCCTTATAAAATGTCGTTATGAGTGGGACACCTGAAAAAGTATCTGAAAAAATTGCAACAATAAATATATATTTAATTTTTATGTGTTTCTATATAACTAAAGTTGTTTTTTTATAAGAATCATTTAAGAAAAAACAGTTGTTATGAGTGGGACACCTGAAAAATCTCCCAAAAAATGTATTCAATATAGATAAAAAGCCATTTTATTGAAATTTCATCAAATTTATTTAATTTTTTAGAGATTCTAAACAATTGCCTTTTTTATGTGAATCATTGATTCACCATCAAATCCCAAAATACGAACAACAATCTTGTTAGAAGTGAAAAAATTCAGTTTAAATTAGCTCATCATCACAATTGCTCGCGATTAAAGAATACTGAAATGAATGGCCATTTTTATTATTGGATTTATTTATACATATTTTCGAATATTGAAACCTTGAATTTCTGAAAATATTATGGAAAATTTTGTATTCAATTTCTAATTATTAAAAAAAAAAGAAGATGAAAGGCAGAAATAATATCGACTAAAATGCCACTGTTAACATGCAACCGATAAAAATAACGTCTACATGGAAAAAATAACTTTGAATGAGTGTCCCATTCATGACAAAAGAACGCAATTTTTTCATCTTACACACTTTTTCCCACATGAGTTATTTATGGAAATCCTTATACATGCCAAAAATACAATACAATGCAATTGTAGTTGAACTGCATACATATCTGGGACGGGGCAATTTGTTCGGTGAGCGGGGAGAGGGGGGAAGAAGGGGGCATGTAAAGAGAGTATAGAAAAAAAAAAAAAAAAAAAATGAAAAATCGACGGGCAATTCTAAGAAACTTTGCTAATGAAATCATGGGTCTGAAATCAAAATCGAGTTGCCGGAAATTTCGTTAAAGTTTAGATGTCGGGAAATGCTAAAAAATAATGCAAATGAAATAAAGAAGTATTAGCTTTGTTATAAAAATTTGCCATCGGGTGCGTTTTGCTACTAGGGATCTATTTTTTTATATATATTTTTCTTAAGTCATCCGCCCGAGGGCAAAACAATAGATTCGCGATATCATCACGCTGTTAGCGATATCATCACGCTGTTAGCGTAATAAAAACTATTGCTGTACAGCATACCTTTTTAGGGATTACCTAGCATCGACCAATCCGAAGACCGAAGCGATTACCGAACCGATTAGCAGGCCGATTACCGAACCAATTACCGATTATTGGAGCGATCAGCAACCGATTACCAACCAATTTCTGAAGCGATTCCCAACCGATTACCGAACCAATTACCGATTACCGAAGCTTTTACCAACCGATTACTAATCACCGAAGCGATTACCAACCGATTACCAATTATCAAAGCGATTACCAATGTATTACCAAAGCGATTACCACGCGATTTCCAACTGATTACCGATTAACGAAGCGATTACCAACCTATTACCCATTACCGAAGCGATTACCAACCAACTACCAATTACCAAAGCGATTACCAACTAATTACCGATTAACGAAGAGATTACCAACCTATTACCCATTACCGAAGCGATTACCAACCAACTACCAATTACTAAAGCGATTGCCAACAGATTACCGAATTGATTACCAACCAATTACCAATTATCAAAGCCATTACGAACCGATTACCGAGCCAATTACCGATTACCCAACCAAAGTAATTGTGTCACAAATATATAATATATAAAAATTTAAAAATAGCAGTTTATACATTCAATACTTCGGACATTAGCTACTTCGGAAATTCATTACAGCTATGTTATTTCATAGCTTTAAACTTTCACTTCGGTCGGCAGTCCCGTGATCAAAAAAAAGAAAAACGTGATCAGTTTCTTTTTTTAATTTATTTTTATGCCATTGAAATGCAAACGATAAAGGAAATATTTTAAAATTCTTAAAAATCTTATATATATCAAACATTCATATTCATTTTGGTTTTTTCTTTTTTTTTACCATACATTATCGTATATGCAACGAAACGTTTTTTGACAATAGAGAGCAAACAATCAAACATACAACATTGACATATGAAACGTACTGTCACTTGGCCGCTTCTTTAAACTCAGCGAAAATTTCAGGTGTATTAAAAAGATATCCATTATTTTTGTAAGAAATTGAAGGCTTTATTTAAAATAATTGGAATGATCCGATTTAGTTGAAATATATAACGTTTTCTTTTATAACTTGTTGCCCTTTTTAAAGTAATTCCATTATGCTTCTCTCATAGAAACGGTCGACTCTATTGGTAAACAACTGGGACAGTTGTTTTTTACAAGCTACTCTTGAGGTGAATGTTTTACCAGTTAAATCATTCGCCATATACAGAAACAGATGGTAATCGCTTGGTGCCAGGTAAGGTCTTTAAGTTGAATGCATAAAAACCTCTCAACTAAGCTCCCGGAGCTTCTGGCGAGTCACCATCAATGTGTGTGACCTGGTGTTGTCCTGATGGAACCCTATTCCTATCCTATTGGCCTAAACTGGCCGTTTCCGGGCGGTTGCTTCCCTTAGGCGGTTCAATTGTTGACAGTACAGGTCCAAATTAAGGATTTGGCCGTAGGGGAGCAGCTCATAGTAGATGACTCCGTGGCAATCCCATCAAACACTTAGCAAAACCTTTCTGACCGTCAATATGACCGTCTTTATACATAAATCGAGTTTCTTTTTGTATTCAGACTTATTCAAGTGGTTTCAAACGTTTCTTTGTGCAATGTTTAGCTCCTTACATGACGGTCGGAAACAACGATTTGTCCATTTCGATTTTATCGACATTTTCGAAAATTGGTCTTCCAGACCGAAATTTGGGACCTAATTTCGTAGTAGGTTTTGGAGCCCTTTATTTTGGGGTGCATTTTCGCGCAGGCTATTTTTTCATCAAATCCTTTTATATAAAGTATAAGTAAAAGGAAAACAATTTACACTAAAAGTAGTGAATATTTAATATTTAGTTAAATTTTTTATTATTGTTTATTTATTTTTTGCCACGACTGTGAAATGCGAAGCCATTAAAAAAGGCGCGCAAATAAAGCTTCATTACATTAGCTTCATTAGCTTAAAACAGGGATCGGCAACTGCAAGTTGTGAAAAGTAAACAGGTACGTAACAAAGTACGTACAATATAAATAAATACATTGAACTAGAATCGCACAATTTTACAATACGTAATAAATTTGTAAATAACTCTCAAAGGCCTGCGAGAGTTAAAAAAAATGTATTCCAAAAGTAGAATAAATACGATTAGTATCAGTAGCAATGTCGACAATATTAAGTGACTATTTAGACTAGTTCGACGGCTAAATAATATAAAACAAAAACATTAACAACAACCACAATGCTTACAATAGCCATAAATTGCTATGTAGGTAGGAATGTCGGAACCTTGACAAATATTTTTAGAAAAAAAAAAACACCACGCTGAACATGTGCTAAGCGCTAATCAACGAGTTATTGAGTTTATATAAGTGGTTGTTTTGCTGTTTTTGTTCTAAGGTTTAAATTTTATAAGATATTAAATTGAATTTTATATTTTCTAATTAAAGTTGTGTTTATTTTATTTTGATTTTAGGTTTCAAAACATGAATTTTTATAAGTCGATCGGTATTTTAAATCTTTTGTGTCTATGGTAAGCTAGTAGATTTTAGTGTTAAACTGCCGCTTGTTTTTAATGAAATACATAATATTAACCTCGTTTTGCCACACTGTTACTTCTTGTCTCGCGTCACAAGGAAAACATGTTTACAAAAACTAAACTGCATTTGCATATTCCTTACAAACTGTTACCATTCTGTTGATTTTTCAATAATCAACTCGGCAAACATTCTCCAATCAGCAGCAACTTCATAATTAAATTAACACCTTCGCACTTTGGTGGAAAATAAAAATTTTAGTTGTTGAGTTTGATCTCTAATCAAACAATAGCAAAAAAGTGTTGTAGTTCCTTTAGTTTATGGTTATGTAAGACAGTCATGGATGGAATTGCTTAAGCATACTGTAAAAGTTCTTGGCGGAGGTCTTTATTTACCAGTCACCTGCCATTCATTGTTTTTGCCACTCAAGGAAACCATAAAGCTATTTTTAAAAAAATTTCTTCGTGGTGTTAAATGTTGGAAAATAAAAATATATACAGTTATTTTGACACTAAGTTGTATCTGAAATTTTTAAAGTCTTCAGCAGTACTAGTATTGGCAACAAAATCTGATCATGATCTACAAACCACTTTCCAACCATTTAAAATAAAGTATTTTGTCACCAATCGCTATTAAAATTGTTACTATAGCAAGTGAGAGGAAAAGTGGTGAAAGATGTATGCATATTTTTGAGAAATTAAAAAAAAAAAATGTAGGTAATAAGTAAGTAAAGAAACGAATAAAAGATGACACTTATCTAAAAACATACTCATAGTTATGCCAAAAAAGTTCTGTCCAGAGGTATCGGATGGAAGGTCTGGCTTCACAATATAATTGGATTTTATGTTGGTGACCTTCGACCTGAAATAAGAGCGAAAAAAAAGCATTTATTATAAAATCTAAGCTGTAAGAGATAGAAGAAGACACGATGTAAAAGAAAATTTTAGACATTGATAAGATGTGCAAGAAATACTTGAGACATTTTTCTCCATCTCTTGCGGTTACCCTACAATAAGCATTTTTTATGTAACAAGTGTGAATATATGTATTTGTGATAGTAAAATTGCTCACAAATAATAAATTTTGAAAAAATCCCGTTATTTTGACACCAAACTTATTGTGATATCTCGAAAAATGTAGATTTTGTCCTTGCAACGCATTTTTTTAAAGCAGCTCATCGTCTCAGAATGAGAAGAAAAAAAAAAAATTAAAATTTCAAGTTTTGATTTTGCAAGCAAATATCTCGGCAATTTTTCAACCGATTTTAATCAAATTTTCTTTGTCTGAAAGTCAATTAAAAGACTTTGAAGAACTAACAAAAGATTTACGGTTATCTCATCAATTCAATTTTTTTGTTATTTTCAAAAACCTCTAAAATATTCATAATTTGCTTTTTTTTTTTAAAATATTCTTTTTTCACACTCTTTCATATGACATATAATTCATTCGCAAAAATTGCTTCATTTTACACATAATTCAATTAAGCGTTTCTATCATCGAAAACCATGATTTTTTTGATGAAAATAAAATTTTTCAAAATGGTGTTTTTATATTTAATACAGAGTTCTACAGAATAATTTCTGTGAAAAAAAATTTTCAAATATTTTAAACCACTTCAAAGTTATAAAGACAAATCTATGTCTTAAGCCGATTCCTTATCTACATCCTATATATTAATACACAAAAATCACATGTTCTCGTACACTTTCTTAATATTAAAAATAAAAATAAGGAAATAAAACTTATAATATTCGAAAGGTACTGTATCACAGAGGTTCCAAAAATTAAAAAAATTAATATATTATGAGATTATTGCATTTCAAAATAGACGTATACATTCTCATACTCATGGCTGTAGCTTGAATCTCTCTGTCTGTCTTACTCGAGAGCAAAAAAAAAAAAAAAAGGTGCAAAAGGTGAAAACAAGTTTTTGAAAGGTGCATGCTTCAATTTCGGACACCGACAAACATTTGTTGTTGTTTCGTGGAATTTGAGAGAGCTTCAATCTCATCCAAAAATTTCAAGCAACAGAAAAATTATGTCAAGGTCTGAAGCCGAAAACAGTTTGGACAACTGGCAGAAAACAGAAAAACCAGAGAGAAAAAAGATGGCGAAGCTTCAAAAGTTTGACAGTCAAGTATCCTAAGTGAGACATGCTACATGCAATTGCAGTGTTTATATTTGAAAAATTTTGTTGTGCTTAATATTTGGGAACTTTATCTATATATTAATACTTGAACAAGAAAAGTAGACAAGTTTTTACCAACACTTTCGAATGAAACTTAAATTACTTGAAAGCTCTGGTTCATGCACAATGCACAATATAATTTCAATTCAAATGTTTTGTCGTAAAGATAGGCAAAAATTAGAAATTTAAAACGTCTTTTTTCCCATATAAGAGAAACAACAACAAAATACCAAACCACACAGCTCTGCTGAAGCTTTTCGCTTTTTTTCGCTCTCTGTTCAAGCCACACAGCTCTGTTGAGAGTAGAATGCGAGAGTGAAAAAAACAATCAAAGGTTTCAACAGAGCTTTGTTGTTGTTGTTTTTTTCTTTCCCAGCTTTTTGCACACACTCGATCAGCGTTGCTGATACAAAATAAAAAAAAAATTGTGTCTCAATAGAAGTGTATATTTTTATTGCATTGGAAAGTAGACATGTTTCAATTTAGTACGTATTAATCGAATAGAATTTCAAATTTAGCAAATTTTAAAAAATTCTTCAAAAATGCCACAAAATTTAAATCGGGCACTCTTACTGGGGCCCCGTTCATTAAAAAAGTTAAAGCTTCTTTCCCCAACGGGCCAATGAGAAACAACAAAAAAATACATAGCGACACAACTCTGTTGAACATTGTTGTTGTAGCATACTCGAGGAAGAGTATAATGCGAGAGTGACTCAGACACTTCTCAAAGAACTCCGTTGGCCATTGACACCGTTCTTTCTGTTCAGGATATGATTTGATGCGTTTAGCAAAAAAAGAAAAACAATCGATTTTGATATGGTCGAATTTCAACATCAGGCGATACTAGTATTAACGAATTTGCTTAAATAGAAATAAAATAAGCACATTTGTTTCACAGATCTCAAAACAATATTAAATCAAAAACAAATTCAAATTTATTTCAATTAAGGCCGGAATGAGTTTTTCTAGAATTTTCTTCAGATCTTTTGTATACGGCCCTTTTTTTATATGGAAACATAGTCATCAAAAGAAACAATAGAATATTAAAATTAACCCTTATCAGTCTTTTGAGTAAAATTTAAACAATTTAAAATTTCTTACTATATTTCCCAATACCTCAGTAACGTTGTTTTTGTTTTTTTTTTGTATGGATTTATTAAGAGGAACGTTACAGTTATTTTTTGTTTTTCCCTTGTATAACATGTGTTTGCTTTTACTTACCTTTACTTTTACTGTTACCTTTTTGAAATTTTTGTGATATTTTTGGTAATTTTCGTTACATTTTTGTGCATGACAGCGTGCAGTCCAAGAAAAACCGACCGCGGTATTAAGAATTTTGATGCAGTGTTCGACACAATAAAAGCAATCAAAGTTAACAATAAATCAAAGAAGACCACTCTTGAGCAATCTTGATAGATTTTGCAAATCAGGTATTTTTACTTCAGTTTTCGTACATTTTCAGCAATTTTTCAAGAGGTGGCAAGCAGCAAGCCAAAATTTCAAAAAGTTGATTGTAGATATTTTTAAAAATTTTCTGTACAGTTTGTATTTTTTGAGAATTCTTAGGATATTGATTTTTTTTCATCCCCTTACCAGGATATGTATCAAATCAACAATACGTTGATTTTAAATCGATTTTGATTAGAAAAGCTATGGTGTGGCAACCTACAAGCCTCTACTCTACCACTTAGAAAACACGTTGTGCTGCTCAGACGACTGAGGTCAAACAATGAATACACGCAAACTATTCTTTAACTTCACAAAACTGATTTGTGTAGGATTCCGCTTACAGTTCTGCATTACAATAGGATTAATGATAAAATATTTGGATGTAATTGGTTATAAGATGGAATACATTCCGGGCATCTCCAAAATCTTACCAGCGGGCTTATTTATAAAGTACATGCAAAGAAAAAAAAAACGTTTATCGCCAGTTTGCCGCAAACGAACTTCGTTTATTGTTCTTGAAAACGTTTTTTGCAATAGTTTCAACACTTACGAGAAACGGAAGCAATTGCTGGAAACGGGTTGTTTAGTTGCAGGAAATGAATTTTGTTTGTCATAAGCGCGTGCGATTTTTCGGCATATGAAGAATTTATTTGTTGTAACTTAAAACTTCGTTTGTAGGAAACGAACTTCTTTTCTCATAAACGAACATTTTATATTAAAAAAAATTTATTTTTGACACAAAAATATATAAGCAGAACTAGTCGAATATTAGCCGACTGAAAATACAATGGACAATGATGCAACAGGTTAAGCAAAGCGCGCAGTAAACTTGACATCGATGGAGTCGGGGTTCGATTCCCAACGATGGAAGTAAGAAAGTATATTTTTTTAAATCATATTTAAATTTATGAGTTTCTTTTTCGTTATTTTTTCGATGTTTTTCGTTTATTTTTTTCATTAGAGACAACTGAATATTCGTTTGCAGTAACTACAGGTCGCAAACGTGTAGAGTGTAAAGTGTCTGTCGATATGAGATTAAGTTCATTCTTACAAACTTTTAGTTTTTAACCGATGTGAACGAACTTTTGACACATTTATTTGAATTTTTTTAAAGTTTTTGAAAAATGCCATAATTTCTTGAAGATATCTATATATACATATGCGAAGCTTTTCAACCGATTTTGTTGATGGTTTTTTTTTTTTTTTGTAAATGAATCAAATAGGAAAAAGTGCCGACGAATTTTTAAAGAAAAATACTTGCTGGAATACCCGACGTTGCTCGGGGTGGCATGGCACTCAGGGTGTTTCTCAACCGATTTTGATAATTTTTTTTTTTTTTTAATGAATCAGATTAGGGAAAAGGTGTGCACCGAATAGTTTTTAAAGATAAATGCTAGCTGAAATACTCGGTGTCGCTCGTGGGTGGTATGGCGAAAGGTTGAATTTCGACCACAGGCGTACTCTAGTATTAGTAAATCGTTGAATAGGTTCTTTTGGAAAAAAAAAATATATATAGGTATACTGAAAATCTATTGCACTTAGACATTAATGGGTTAAGCGAAGTGCCAGTAGTGTATGGGACTCAAAAGAAATATTTTTTAATTTAAATGTGTACAATAAAAGGTTAAAACGAATTAAACGGATGGCATTAATGCTAATTGAGCAATGTAAATGAATGCAGATGACGTCAATGGGTTGATTTCGTACTTTAATTTCGCTGCAAGTCGAATCCTCCATCTGAAACAGAAAATTTTATCAATTGAATTAATTTTTCTGTTCGGCCGTCACCTCTCTGTAGACAATGGCAAACCTCAGAGAGTAAAAACTGCCATGAAAAGCTTCTTGAGAACATAAGCCGTTCGGAGTCGGCGTAAAACATGTAGGTCCAGTTCTCGATCATTTGTGTGCAAACATTTCACATCACACACAGCACAATTGATCATAAGAAGCTCGGTCAAAGTCCTTTCAAGGGCTGATATGGCCATTTCGTTTTTTTTTTTAAACAAAATAATGTCACTTAAATAAATTTATTTTTCTTCAAACTTACACACGTTTTGGTAAAACCGATAAAATTCATACAGATGATGCGAATATTAATTAACACATCGTATGCCGAATGTTCAAAGTTTTGCATAAGCATTCAAATACTCGTAGCTCTACAAACAGAAAAAACTTAAGTAAAATTACCTAAGTATCGTGTATATCCTGGATAGTTAAGAAACTGAAAAACAACTTTTAGTCTTTAAGAAAACCTAAAAATTTTTTTGTTGATTTCGTTTTTTGTTTCATAATGTACTTTTTAAGCATTTAAGCCATGAAATTTATAAGTTTCAAATTAACAATAGGAGCCGAAAAAGATTAATTTTAGCTTTATTTAAAATTTTCATATAAATAAAAATTTGAATTAGTTAACTTAGATAATTTTACTTCCATTTTTGTTTCCCAAGTACTTAAGTAATAACTACCTAAGCTTTGTTTACCTTTGCCAAGTACATATTGAATAAGTTTTTTGTGATTTGTACAAGTTTCTTAGGCTTCATCCTAATTAAGCTTACTAAAACAAAAAAATACTTTCGCCCAGGGTATAAATGTACACTTATATGTATATTTATATGAACCTCATATTTAACAGCATATTTAAGCTACACCCAGATTTAAATGAATCCAAAGATTGAGGCTACCACTAAATATATTGCTTTCAAATTTTACTCTGCTCATCTGTATGTTGGCAAAAATATGTTTAAAGTATGTCAGGCTTGCTTGCGGAAGATAATTTACTATGTTAATTTAACGAAACGTACAAGAAATGTTAAATTTACTCAAATACACGTAATTTTGTACGATTGTCTGGCATGGTTAATGTTTATTCTTCTTCCTCTATCTTTGCTGATCGAGGAAATCGTTGTAGTTGTCGGCGTAATGCGATTTCTTGTTATTTTTTTTTTTTAATTTACTCTTATATACTTATCTTTCGTAAAAAGAAAGATATATATAAATTATCGCAAAGATAAATTTAGCTAAAGTGTTTAAGAATTTCACAAATATTTTCAAAAATAAATATGTATGGGTCAGCATAATTTTTTTTTTTTTTGAGTTGAGCGAAATTTGCATGCGTTTTTTGGGTAAATCACGTTCTCAGTTTGTCGTGGTTGTTGCTGTTGTTGTTGTTGTTGTTGTTGTTGGTGGTGATGTTAATACCACACCTTGAAATCTGGGATGATCATAAATATTTGGTACGCATCTTTACGAGAACAATTCATCTTATTGTGCGACTTAATTTTTTTCGACATTCTTGAAGTTCTGAGCTGTAGCCGAAATACAGTCTGGAATTTTTTGATTATTTTTCACACTCTGCGATTTCTTTCATTTTGGCTCCGTTTGATGTTAATTTTTATTTTTCAATAACTGAGCAGCTTTCGTTGTTCGCTTGGAATGTCGCTAAAATTTTATTTTATTGCCTCATATATGTCGATGTTCTATAAAGTCAAGAAATAACCACCAAGTTTTTAGTCATGCGTGACTAAAACGGACACCATAACTAATTTAATTAAAGGTGCGTCAGTGTATAATGTTAATTTTTTTGCCGCTTTTGTCTTTAGAGAAATGGCATTTTATGAAGAAAAACTTTATATCACCTAGTTTATCTTTGTTGCTGCTTATCAATTTTATCATTTATAAGAACCTCAGCGTGCTGCTTATCTTTCAGAGTAAATCTTATTAAACACAGTTTCTTATCTATATAGCGAAGAAAAAACCATGATTATTTTTGCTATTCTTATAGATTGTTGTTATTTTTTTTTGGGTTGTATTTTTATTTTTTGTTTATACACAAGATAGGCAACGACCTTCTCAGATACTCTGCGATAAAGGTGCTGTTTTAAAGCTTAAACTTTGATATTGCTCAGTTAACTATTTTTGTATGATAATCGTTTAAAACAAATTTGCAAAAAGATACAAATATTTGCCATAGATAAAAGCTGAGATTGTTCTTCAGAGCGTAAGGGCGTACACGAATGACTGAACGGAAACTCAGTTCTTGGGTGGTTGACTCTATTGTATTGCGATCAGAAGCTATTTCTCTGAAGGTAATTTCAAAGGTAATTTCTAGTGTAGTTAAAAATTCTGAAACAAAACTGCTTTTTTTTTGTGAAATGAGAAATCATTTAAATTATTTCAATAATGTTTAACACTAAGTTATATTTGTTTAATGAGAAAATTTTTTAGATCTTATCTTTGGGTCTTTATGAAACAATAAAAAGTACTTCTTTTTATGAACGAAGTATGAGCTTTACAGATTGCTTTTTTTAATTTTTTTAAAGCACCAAAGAGTAATTTTATCTTTCCTTGACATTTGAAAATGAATAACGACTGTGTATCTATAAACGTTAACGTGCATCCCGACTCACAATTGAACTTCGATAAGGTTAAGAAATTTTAATATTCGGCAGCTAAAAAGAAAAAATCATAAAAATTTGCATTATCTTAAATCCGACTGCAATGGTTTAAAATATGTTGTCGCAGACAAGAGGAACTTTTTTAATACTATTATTTTTGACCAATTAACGAAAAACATGATTTTTGATGGTTTTTTGATAATGGGTTAGCTCACTGACAGTTATTCGTACAGCCGAAATATTTTAAGAAACGTTATAGAATATGTTACATCAAGGTTCATTTTTAGTCGGTGGCAATGTATCTCAAAATTTTTTTTTGAGATACTCTAATTATATACATACTAGCAGGACCCAGTGGTCCACGGCCTCGCCACGGACGATTTCATTTATCAATAAAGACGCTAACCAGAGCATTAATACGTAGAAATATTACCCCAATTTGTTCAATTTTCATTGTATATTGTATATACAATATACAATATTTGTGTTGTGACATAACATATATCGGTCAATTTAGCCAGCAATTTCAGCAAATTGTATCCTTCTTCTCTTCTTTCTAATAATATACTGTTTGTTAAAATCGGACGAAAAATTAATTTTTGGGGATAATTTTTCAATTTTAATGCAGAAATTTCGATTTTAAAACAGTCTAAATAAATGTTTTTCTATGATGGTGTGCTTTAAGTGTTTTTTTTTTTAAGTTTTTTATAACCACTCTACCATGGTACTATAATAAGGCTGAAAAAATCTTAAATTTTAGGTTTTTTGTTAGGAGAAAAAATAAAAAATTTTCGAGAAACGGTTCGCATGGAACTTAAATTGGAAACAAAATTTTAAAATGCCAAATTTTTTTTACATTTTGCCCATCCAAAATCGACTAAACAAATTGGCGATTTTTTTTCTCCCAAACAAAGTCTTAGTTATATATAAAAATTTGTACACATATTTTTATTTCTTAACAATTATAATTTAATTAGCAAATATTTTCTAAGAAAAAATATCGTCATAACTTAAAAAACTGATTCTGCAGGAAAACCAATAAAAGATTTTAACATGTATACGGAATTGCTTCGCCTTTTTTAAAGTAACGTCATACTTAGTACGAAATATGCCACTAATTTTGAAATAGTTGTATCCTAACGTGACAACATAAAAAAAAACTTCAAATATTTCCATCTCTTAAGTGAATATATGTCAAATTTATTGAGATGAAGTTATAAAAATTCCTTCTCTTAAGTCGAAAGTAAAAAAGATTACCAAGATGACGCAGAATTTCGTTCATACTCCGCCAAAAGTTTCTGCTACTCAATTCTTATATATTTTTATTTATGAAGCAATTTTGATTCATTATCAGTAAGTTTTTATGTAAGATTTAGTAAATTTTAGCGTATATAAATGAGTTCTTGTTAAATTCTGTGTTTTAATTTTGTTTATATAATGTAAGACACTTGATAAAAAGCATTGACTACATATAAATGCATATCCATTTAATTAAACAAAAAGTTTGCAATTATTTTATTTATACTATGGTTCAATTATAAAGCACCTACCCATAATTGGCAAAATCAAAACAAATCACTTTTTTATTTACATTTTGACACTTAAAGCTTTCACATTGCTTTCAAATTTTCTATGAGCTGCCAACTTCGCTTTGACAATTATGGGTTCTCGCTCTCACACTTCAAACTATTCAAAAACCGTAAATTGTACTACTCTAAAAAGTTCAAAACGACAGCCCTGGCGCTTGCACGTTTTTTTACTCTTTGAATGAGTGTGGGGGAAAGATAGAGAATAAAAACTTCACATAAAAAATCCTAAATACGCTGAAAGTGGTCAGTTAATCGCCTTGAGACATACGAAACGAAAGAAAAAACACTTCAATTTTTGTTTTGTTTTGTTTTACAGCTTTTATTTTTAATTTAATTTTTTTTTACCTTTTTTTTGTTATATGTGAACACAAAAAGAAAGGAGTAGAGAGCAGCATAGAGTTTATTGGAACTCTCACAACACAAACGCGTGATAAGAAAACGATCAAGCAATCGTGATGGCATCGGGGACGATTTCTTAAAAAAAATTACACTTTAATTTAATATTCTTTTTTATCAAATTTCGTGTGAAAAATATTCTTATTCTGTGCTGTGGCGCAAATATGACATTTTAAAACATATATACAAAAAAAGCCCATGGCGGGATTCCCAAACGCCTTAACGACGATTATCGCTGTAGTCAACTAGAAAAAACTGTCATTTGCTATGAAACTGTTCATGCACAATGACCGATAACGACAACTATTATTATCGTTAACTTTTTGGGAATTCTGCTACTGAACTGCAAAACATAGTCCCGGCTTACACTCGTCAAGAATTGACGATCAAGTCTTGCGTTTTTAAAATTGCAAGGGTAAATTTAAAATGGAATAGCAAAGTATTGACGTCAACTCTTGATCAGTGTAAATCAGGTAAAAGCAAAATAAAAGAAAATATGCTTTTAATTTAATTTGACATGCATTGCCTTAAGGGCTGATGTCACCCGGTGATCGTTTGAACGGCGTTTAAAAGCTTTTTGTTGTGGCTTTCAATAGAAACTGCCAAACTTGCTTTCAATAGCACAAACATTGTAGAGCGATCAAAATTTTCATTTCTGAACGCAAGGCAATTGACTGAACACCTTTAACGTATTTAGGATTTTTTTATATGAAGTTTTTGCGCTCAATCTCTCTCAACACTCATTCAAAGAGTAACAAAATCGTGCAACGATCTTTATTGATAATAAAAAAAAAAACGTCAGTGGTGAAGCCGCGAACCACTGTAGCCTGCTAGTGAATATGTATATAAATAAAAACGTAGTTGTTTTTGAGGTAAATACTCAAATTGATTGGATTGACGATTGATTGGAGACTATAATTGACAATGGTGTCACCAATTATAGAGTAAGTCTATAAAAAAGATTTTGCATTTTTAGCTCTTAGTATTGTTCTGATTGAAATCTTTTTTTTCTGTTTCAGTTTCATATTCATTATGAGATGCAGTTTTATATCAACGCAAATATTTATAATAGTCTATCGTTAAAATAATTTTTTCTTATTTCTACAGTAATTCCTATCATTTGTTTTCAGTTCTTTTTTCTTAATAAGCAATACTTTTTTTTTTAAATTAATTGACATTACTTATTATTTTTATAAAATATTTATTTATTGATTTATGAAATGATATAAAAAAAGGAAACATAATAATAAATTTTTTTTGAGGAAAATTTAAAAAAAAATTTGGGAATTTCTTGAAAGCAAAAAATGAGTCAACTTAAAACTTAACTTTTCATACAAGACCATTTTATAAGGTTCATATTTCGAATATTTTAAGTCAATCATGCTACCAAAATGTTTATAAGGGGAGTTCATGCTATGTTATTGCATAATTTAATATTTTGATTTTAGATTCAATATGCAGAGACATAAATGCTCCATGTTTGACACAAAGATTGTTTATTTTTAGTCTTGCACGAAATAGGAATATGATTATTAGTATCTCATGGCAATATTTTTTGAATATTGCTTAAATTTTAGGTTACACTTTACACTCTTTTTTTTTATTCGATCACTAAAACAAAGTTGAGGTTGATTTCTCCTAATAGGTCTTTAATTGACTGACTCTATGACCCCATTTGCTGTTTTATAATTTTTTTTTTTACAGAGCCTTAAAACGTATGTCTATCGAAACGCAAAGTTTCTCGATTTATGCTTCGCAGCATATCTTTGATGTCATTTTGGTGATAAGCTTACAAAACGATTTTTTAACAAGTCTCAGATGAAAAAATTTTTTTCTGAAAGTGAAACAGTAATATGCGCCAATAAACGCTTTAAGTATTTTAATAATGTCGTGAATTTAAGTATTTTTTATTTTAAAACTAAGGATATAAAATCATTTGGCTACTGTTTATGAACAAAAAACAAAAAAAAAAAAAAAATTAAAGTAATTTTTACCACTGCTAACTTAAACTTTTAAAAATTAAATTTGATTTTTATTTTCGTTAGTTTTTTTACTTTTTAAGTTTTCAAGTTTTTTTTTTATTTTTTGAGAAAAACAATATCATATGTTGATTAATTTTCACCACGGCTATGTTTAAAATAATAAAAATTAGATCTGCCTTTTACTTTTACAATATTTCAAAAGGACATTAAAAAAAAATGAATATTTTTATATAACATATGTATATCTAATCTTTTAACTATATTCAATATTTATTGACAACTTATCTCTTTCTCTTTTCAGGTATGTTCAGGAATTTTATTTTTAAAATTCTTCACAAATTGACAGTAAGTTTGTATAATTTTTTAGGATTATGATGACAAAAACTTGTTTAATTACACTTTTAACCATATTTATCATAAACTCGTCCAAAAAGTTGCAAGCCGCCCACTAATTCACGTTTTGGCGTATTATGATAGATTAGCTCTTCAAGGCGCCATAAACCGCGTGGTACATGCAAGGGTAAAACTTCCTCTTTGACTATAACACCCTTAGCCCAATAGCTGCCCTGAAAAGTAAAATAAAAGTATTCAAAAATTCATTAAACTCTTTTAATTTGAAAAAAGTACAAGATAACCTTGGGTATGGGACACAAGCCCTCTGGTGGCAGAGTTGGAAAATTTGTCTTGCCTATAAAGTGTGGCTCGATATATTTTCTATATGAAACATTATAATATTCACACATAGGAGTCTCGGGCAGACGAAATGGAAGTTTTTCAAATTTATTATTACCCTTGGAACTATAGGCACTTTCAATGCCGCGCTGGAAATGAATTCATTTTTTATACAGTTAAAACTTGAATTGTGTTGAATTGGAATGCAGTGTGAAGATAGCTCACCACAAATGTGTTGTCCATATCCTGGGTGAACGTATAATTGCCTTCAATAACAAGGCTACGATTGATATTTTTAACATTCCAGTGTGTATAGTCGGCAATAGTTTCTAGCTCACCGGGTACATTCTTATAATACAATGGTTCGATGAGATAATCCGGTGAAGTTTTCTTAAAAAATTATGAACATACTATGACAAATAAGTGAACAAGTTTTATATCTAGAGCAACTTACCAAACCAAAGCCCTTTACCAGGCAAACTACAAGAAAGTGTGCGGCATAGAGAGCGCGTAGTAATTGGAACCAATTCATTTTAGGCGCTAGACTTAACTTGAACTAAGCATTTTGCTGTTCGAATTAGTTTAAATACTCGGATTAGAGTTATTATTTTACTAATAAAATGTTGATTTTTGTTCGTTGAAAACGATAAGAAATAATGTTGTTTAATTAACAATTTGGTATCTGATCAAAATTATAATGAAATTGCAACTGAGTTGTTAATTATCTGATGAATTGATATTTAAAACAAATTAGGATGAAGGTAATATTGGTTATGAATATGGAAAATTATATCATTTTCCGTGACATAAAAACAGTAGAAAAATAGCTTGTACAAATTTTTTTTTTTAAATATTTTTATATAAAAAAAAAAATATTCATTTATAGATCAAGCTATTTCATAAAACACCGCTAAAAAACAACTACTAGCTTCATAACTTGCCAGCAGCACTAATAGCCCTAGTTAGCAAATTTTTGCCTTATCTTGAAAACTGGTTTCTCTATGAATTTTTTTGTATGCATTTTGGGACATAAACTCCAAAAATGCCAATAACTTATTTTAATGAAGGCAGTATTCTAGTATAGAGGGAAACATTTTGGGCGTTTCTTAAAATTATAAAAAAAAGAAAATATTTTTACCATGGATAATGGCACCTTCCCTATAAAGGGTCCGGACATTCCAGGTGCATTGTCCGTTTGTCGTTTGCGGTGGTCGTCAACGTAATTGGGGTTCTTATCCGAGGCTGGTTTGGTTTTCATTGGGCAGTAGTAATGTGGCGGGATCCAAACCCTGCGCACATTCCATGTTTAAGGTCCACGGAGCGGCCCGCCGCTCAAATTAGCCGTCAAACTAACGGATGCCAGTTTGCCGTTGCCCACGGAACACCACGAGGAGGTTTGAGACGACTTGGGACGATTTCGACATGGATATTGCTGGCCAGGTTGAGGCAGTCAGACACGTTGCCATGTGAAGGTTCGCCCCCTGATCCCCCCTGACACCCCTGAATATGAATGGTGTAGATCTTTTGGAATCAGATGCTCTTGACGTTCTGGGCATATTAATACAATCAGACTTTCGTTAGAATGATCACATGTTTAACGTGTCGAAAGAAGCTGCCAAGTGCCTAGGTTTTTTAAAACGGTTCAAGAGATATTTCATCCCATCAGATTTTCGAGTCAGATCCTCTTATAAGGTCGAAAATGGAGTACAATATCCCTTTGGGCAGGAGCTTCGAGAACTTATTTGGATCATCTGGGCCGAATTCAACGTCGTGCGATACATACCATGTGCGCATATATATGATAGTACATTTTATCTGCTCTCAGTTCTCTTGGGCATTAATCCTTTTGTATAGGTTCTACCATGGAAAATGTTCAAGGGAGGTACCCGACAGTTCGTGTATTTCCTGGATCTACTCGGGCAGCTTTTCAAGCTCATCCCTTTACCATTGCATCGGTGCCCAATAGAACCTCGCATGACCGAGATAATTCGTTTTTTAGTCGCACATTAAGATTGTGGAATAATCTCCCTGTGAGCGCGTTCCCCGGCAGTTTTGATCTGTGTACGCTTAAACCAAATCTTATACTTCAAGCACCGCCACTACTCCATCCTTCCAGCCTCCAACCAACTATCATTAGTCTTCCGAATCAACTTCGCATTTAAAGGGAACATTCGCTGAGCGTTGGTAAAAAAAATAATTGAAATTTTAAAAATTCCTTTGGAGGATATATTCTTAAAGGTAGGTATAATCTTCGAAAATATGAAAAAAAACGATTTTTTTCAAATTCTACACTAGAATACTGCTTTGAAGATTGTCTTGGGTATATCCTTAAAAAACATGGTTTTTGCTTCTTTTCTTTTTGTTACTCGGCTAATATGCTCATCATTTTCATCAAACCTGCAGACATTGTACATCATTCGAAATAAAGTTTTGTTCTCTTTTCAACAATTGGCAAAGCATATCGATTTGATATGTTAAAGTTACGCCGATTAACGTTAAAAAAAGTGATTTTTCAAATTAAAAAGATTCACAGCATATTTTTAATAAGAGGCCAAAATTACCTTTCAAATGATATACAATTTTTGCAGATCGGATAAAAATTGATGAAGATATGGGCGAGTGGCTTTAATAAAGAAACAAAAACCATGTTTTTTAATGATACTATAGAAAAAAAAAAATAAATAGGCAGTGTGGGGACTGTTGTTCGAAGTAAAAACTAAAAGTTTTAAAGGCTTCAAAATACACCAAGAAAAAAAAAACAATAGGTAAATCACCTAAGTCGGCTTGGGTAAAGAGAATTGTATGGGAATTATAAACTTATGATTATTCATCTAAGCAATTTATTATTTAATACAATGCTTTGAAAGCACATGCTTCGATACCTTGCCAAAAAAATATTTAATTCACTTTAGCCCAAAATCCAAAAAGACAAGATTAAAAACCAACTAGCATGGATGGCTTAAGCATAGTTTTGAGCTAATTGCTGTAAAAAAAAACACAGCTGCGTCATTAGACACACGAGAGAAGGATAGATTTGATTATGTAATGGTTTTTTTTGTAATAAAACCACATTTAAATTCAAAAATAACATAAAATAAATTAAAAAACACACGTTAGTATTCACACCAGTAAATTTTATTACATTTCATCAACAAAAAGAAAAGAAAAAAAAGGAAAAAAATGACTTTGCCCGCCGTGTGGAATCGAGCCTGAAACTTTTGGTGCCAGTATATCGCTCTACTAACTGATCCAAGCAGCCTTGCTGCTGTTTGCTGACATAAATGCAGCTACGTTAATTCACCTAAGCACTTTATTGTTTAATACATTGCTTTGAAAGCACATACTTCGATACCCTGCCAAAAAAAATATTTGATTCACAGATGTTAATAGTTGCTGTATTAACAGATGCAGTATGTCGCATATTTATTCATAACATATCTTTTTCTTTTTTCAGGTATGTTCAGGAATTTTATTTTTGAAACTCTTCAGAAATTGACAAGCAAGTTTGTATAATTTTAAGTATTATGATGAGAAAAACTTGTTTGATTATACTTTTAACCATATTTATCATAAACCCGTCCAAAAAATTGTAAGCCGCCTACTAACTCACGCTTTGTCGTATTACGATAGATCAGCACTTCAATGCGCCATAAACCGCGTGGTACATGCAAGGGTAAAACTTCCTCTTTGATTGTAATACCCTTAGCCCAATAGCTGCCCTGAAAAATTGAAAAAAAATACCCAAAAATTTATTAAACTCGTTTAATTTAAAAAAAAAAACAAGATAACCTTGGGTATAGGACACAATCCTTCTGTCGGCAGAATAGGAAAATTTGTCTTTCCTATAAAGTGTGGTTCGATGTATTTTCTATATGAAACATTATAATATTCACACATAGGTGCCTCGGGCAGACGAAATGGAAATTTTTCGAATTTATTATTAGCCTTAGAACTATAGGCACTTTCAATACCGCTCTGGAAATGAATTTAATTTTGTACAGTCAAAACTTGAATTGAGTTGAATTGCATTGTAGTGTGAAGATAGCTCACCACAAATGTGTTGTCCATATCCTGGGTGAACGTATAATTGCCTTCAATAACAAGGCTACGATTGACATTTTTAACATTCCAGTTTGTATAGTCGGCAATAGTTTCCAGTTCGCCGGGCACATTCTTAAAATACAATGGTTCGATGATATAATCCGGCGAATTTTTCTTAAAAATTACGAACATACTATGAAAAATAAGCGAACAGGTTTGATATCTAAAACAACTTACCATTCCGAAGCCCTTTACTAGGCAAACTACAAGAAAGTGTGCGGCATAGAGAGCGCGTAGTAATTGGAACCAATTCATTTTAGGCGCTAGACTTAACTTGAACTAATCATATTGCTGTTCGAATTAGTTTATATACTCGGATAAGAGTTATTATTTCACTAAAAATATGTTGATTTTGTTCGTTGAAAACGATAAGAAATAATGTTGTTTAATTAACAATTTGGTATCTGATCAAAATTCTAATGAAATTGGAACTGAGTTATTAATTACCTGATCAATTGATATTTGAAACAAATTAGGATGAAGTTAGCAGTTTTTATGATTATGGAAAATGATATAATTTTCCGTGACATAAAAACAATAGAAAAATAACATGTACAGAGTTTTTTTGTTAATATTTTTAAATAAAAAAAAATATTCATTTACAGATCAATTTATTTCATAAAATATCGCTAAAAGCCACTACTAACTTCATAACTAGCCAGCAGCACTAATAGCACTTATTAAAAAATTTTAAAAACTGGTTACTCATTACTCAACTGGGACGTTGATTCCAAAAATACCAAGAATTTCTTTTCCTTCAGGCAGTATTCTATTTTAGAGGGAAACATTTTGGGCGTTTGTTAAAATTAAAAGAAAAAAATTAAAAATATTTTTTCTATCCATTTTTTTAACTATATGTTTATTAATATTGCAATAATACACAAAAAAGTGGAAAAAATAATGCTGGTCGGTAGAGTGGGGGGGAGGAGGCGGGCGGGTGATGCCTCCATCTTGACACGATTTCAACCCTTCTAGTCATCTGAATAAAAAAGGTTGTTAGTAAATAAGAATGCAAGTATATCCCGGACTAGGGAAAGAAAACGAAATTTCTTTTCGCGAAATGGCGACGAATGGCTTCATTTTGTATTCCTATCCAATCAATCGTTTCGTTCAAAACAGTGTTCGATGGTATTTTTGAAATTTGTAATTCGAACAGAATTAAACAACGATAACAGCGAACGATGCCGTAGTACAGTTACATATTTACAATATGTATTTCTTACGATCACTGAAACCACGAATTCGAACGTCAAAATCAAACGCACACTTTTACGCCATCGTTGTGGTTGCAGTCGTTAATAGAATGGTTAAAAAATGGAAAATTCTGAACCTAAAGGTAAATAAATTATGAAATATATAAATATATACAGTGTCTGAAGGCTGCGAATCACTTGAAATACATTTTATACATTTTATTTTACAAAACAAACAAATCCGCAAACCACTTAATTGCTCAAAGTATATTTATTGAATACACAAACCGAACAAAAGCACTGCCAACATATAAGAAACAAAGCAACATATTTAAAATATTCATTCAAACTCTTCACATTTTACAACTGCTTGTGTATAACAGTTTGAGTGTACATATCAAACAAAAGCTTGTCGAATGAGCTAACGATAAGCTTCGTTCGAAATATATATTTCAGTTTGAATTCAACATCGTTCGCATATCCATCGTTCGTTGAATGCTTCGTTAGAAATACAAAATGAGGCTATAAGTTTTTTAGTATTTAATAGTACGGACTAGAATTAGTGTTAATTAATTCTAGTCCGTGTCATAGAGTGATATATGAAAAAGGTCCTTAAAGGATTTTAAGTTGATTGGTTCATTCAAACTTGAAATATCAAACATGTTTGAAAAATTAGTATCGAGGAAAATGCATTTAAAGATTGGAGCAAAGTTACAGGCAGTCGAAGTCATATAAACGGGCGCCACTAAAATAGCTATAAATTCGTAAATCTCTGAACTGTCCCTTAGCTCCCCTGAATATGAATGGTGTAGATCTTTTGAAGTCGTTGGAATGATCACATTTTCCGGCCAAGTGCCTAGGTTTCTTAAATCGGTTCAAGAGATACTTCAACCCATCAGGGCCCTGTTTCTCAAAAAATACAAGTCTAGTATTACAAGTAAAATATTTGGGGAAATTTTTATTTTTTCAAGTATTTTACTTGTAATACAAGACTTGTATTTTTTGAGAAACAGTTCCCAGATCTTCGAATGATCTTTACCTATTATATAATGCTGAAAATAGAGTACAATTCCCACATTTGGACAGTAGCTTCGATAACTTATTTGGATCTTCTGGACCGAATTCAACGTCGTGCGATATATATGATAGGATATAAAAACATTTTATCTCCTTTTAGTTCTCTTGGGCATTAAACCTTTTGTTTAGGTTCTACCATAGGGTATGTTCAAGGGGATACACGACCTTACGACACCAGGTCGTGTATTTCCTGGGTCTACTCATAGCTTTTATTTTGATATTTTTTCACCCTATCAAAAAGTGCTTAACGCGTCTAAAGAAGTTTTCACTTCGGCTGGTTTTTTTGAAATCTACACGCCAAAGTACATCGAAGGTTTGTATTCAAAATTGTTTATCTACAAAAGCACAAGCTTTCAGGAGAGCGAAAAACTGTTGGATTCGCTACTTAGCAACAATTTTGATGAACACATCTTCAACAACATTAACAAAAATTGTCTTTTAAACGCCACAATTAAAAAATTTATTCAGCTCTATCATGAATAATTTTTCACGCGGATTCGGAAAAGGAAGTTACCGTTTCTCAGATAAAGCTCCAGAACTTTTTGGAAATTTTTAATGCAAATTTGTTCATTACCCGTCAATATATTCATGAGTGTAAAAACAAAAACATGTAATGTCTTTATCTGTTACCTTAAAAACGGAATCTCCGATTTCGCGTGAAAAGTTATTCATAATAGGGCTGATAATGTTTCGCTTTATTTTAGCTGCTATGGAAGAGAGACAGTATTGCATTAATAATTTAATCTTTGTATATGATAAAGTATGCAGAGACACTTTTTTACTATATTAAAAATGAGCTTTTTTTAGAATAAATTTGAAGCTTAAATCGTTATTAACTTTTATAGGTACGTTATATAGGTACGTCTCAATACTATGATGTAGATAAACAGTTTTGCATTCATAAATAAGTATCTTAGTAGTTAGAAATATAATAAAATAAAGAATATAGTACTTAAAAAATGAGTTTTTTCAATTTAAATTTTTACAATAGATGCAGCTGGGATCAGTGATGAGTTTGGCATCAAAAAAGTTTTTGTCAAAATGTAAATAGACATTATTGAATATAAGCCCTTGACATAGAAAAGAGCCTATGAGAAACTATTTCGTATTTGGTTGTAAGCTAAAGTAATTTTGCTATAAAACCAGTTATAAAAGCTTCAAGAGCAAAAAATGTGCCTAACATTGTTCTCCAAATTGTTGTGTTTTTATCCAGATTGACAGCTATATTAACGTTTTTGTGTGCAGTGATCAAACGTTTGTGATAAAGTGGTGATCATCAATGCAATGCACACCGAGCAATAATCACCTACATCCTCTATCAATATTGCTAGCAGTTGTTGTTGTAACGACAATAAAGCAGCTTTTAAGGCTTTTTTTTGATCATTTTTTAAAACTAGTCGTCACTGTGATCGATCAAGTTTAATGTTTAATAATGGCGATTCTCGACTCATGACAGCTACTGACAATTTTATTTAACTCTTAATAAAGCGTTTGTGCTTTAACGGTATTTTCTATATAACATTTTTTTTTTCTTTTTTATTGAATTTGTTGTTATGAAATGTTGCTCACATTATTAAATATAATCAATGAACTTTTGTTGTTGCCAACTTCATTGTAGTTTATGACTTTGTTTTTCGCTCTAGACAGGTCTTAGTTTTCTTTTTTCTTTTATTTTCTTTTATATTATTAAATTTTCTCAATCAACAGCTTAGCTATAAATAATTTTGAGTGATTAATTTAAGTAAACACTACGGACACTACAGTTATGTTTAATATTTAGTGATTATTTACAATGCAGCCAATATTTAACGATCATCAATTTGAACTGAAGTTTAGCTTTCGTTTAGCGTTTTCCGTAGTTTTCCACACTATATAATAATTAATGATATTTTATGAAGTTTTCCTAACATACAATAAGATTTTTATAAATGTTCAACTTAAACGAAGTTAACTGTTTTTTTTTTTAATTTATTTTTTTGGTGTGTGTGTGAAAGTATTGGTAGTAATTGTTAAAAATCTTAGAAAAAAAATTCATGTGTAGAAAGTGAAATTGATTTTCACTTTTTTCATTTTATTTTATTTTTGTTTTTGATTAAAAGAAAAGAGAAGATAAATGAAAGGTTAGGAAACTCATAAAGTTCCTTTTTTTATAATATGTTATTTATATTTTTAACATTTTGGCAAATTTAACAGCGATTATAAATGACAGCTTTGAAAAAGGTTAAGGTTAAATTGCATTTACAAATAATTTTTCACCTTAGAGTAAAATTAAAGTGATTAAAAATGCTTGCTTTTTCTCTAATCAATTTTAATGGAATCCTATGAAGACGTTAGAAACTTTCGCCACTGCTTGTTTTTACGAAAAAAACCATTACATTTCTATAATTTTTTCTGTAAAAGCATGTTTATACTAATGTTTGGGTATAAAGTATGCCTTTGTCGCTTCAAGTATGCATCTTAAGCACGCTTGATGTGCTTCATTCTACTCTAGGTGTGCTTGTTAGGCGCCTCTGATTTGAAGCGTGCGCTTTTTATTGTTCGGGATGTTGTTCGGGTCGTTAACGGTACTTGCTTAGAGATAGATTCTATTACTTCTGAAATAAATAAAGTCTGTTATGAATGATTATAATAGTATTATTTTCACGTCATTGTAGCATGTTTTTGAATAGGGCTCGCTCTACTGGTGACCTGTTGGCGTTCCTCACCGAAAAATGAAACCAATGCGTTAAACTTATTCGGTGAGACAGGGATGTTGCTCCAGGTATTTCAAATGCGTTTGACCGAGTGTGGTATAAAGCGCTCGTTTCGAAACTGTGTAATTGCATATGGTGCCGGTGGAAAATTCGCTTTCTTAAGGACTGAACGATCATTATCGTAGTGAGCATGCCATGAATGTAGGAGTACCACAGGGCTTAGTCCTATCGCCAACTTTGTTTTTTGGTTTTTATCTTCAACGACCTTCTGTCGTTGACTTACAATCCATACATTCGTTTTATATATTTGGAAATTATCATCTCCATAATAAAATAATCTGTGACCCCAAGCAACAAAATTTTCTCAGATCTATGATACCTAAGCAATATTACCCTAAAGTCCAACTCGATTTTTATTTCTATACTATTTCTAAACTATCCTAGCAAACCAAACGATATCGTTTCGATATTGAGTTGATATCACAGAGGTGATAATTTTTATCAATATCGATACACGAGACGATATTTTTATAATATCAAAAAGCCCTGTTTCCGATAAAAATGGACATATCGTTAACTATATCGAAAACGTATTAATTGCGATATCGAAACGACATTGAAATTTCGAAATCGTTTCGATATCGAGATGATATCGCAAAGGTGATAACTTCATTCGTTTACGCTTCACGAGACATCGAGAAAAAAGAAATTTCTTAATAAAAACTAGTTAGTAAAACTAACGGCGGCCGTGGCGTAGTGGGTAGAGTGTGTGTGACACAGGAAATTTTTTCAATTGAATTAATTTTTCTGTTCGGCCGTCACCTCTCTGCAGACAATGGCAAACCTCAGAGAGTAAAAACTGCCATGAAAGGCTTCTTGAGAACATAAGCCGTTCGGAGTCGGCGTTAAACATGTAGGTCCAGTTCTCGATCATTTGTGTGCAAAAATTTCACATCACACACAACACAATTGATCATAAGAAGCTCGGTCAAAGTCCTTTCAAGGGCTGAGATGGCCATTTAATTTTTTTTTTTTTCAATAAGAACTAACATATCGTTAACGATATCGAAAACATATCATCGATAAAGAAACTATCACTATGCTATCGCAAGTCTATCGTTATTTTACTTTCGTAATGATATCTGATATTTTTATAATATAGATATCGTTACGATATAGAAATGCCATCGTAATTATACTATCTAGAAATTTGTAATATAGATATCGTTATGGTATCGAAATGCTAGCGTTACCTCTACTATCAGGACGATACCGTGTATTTCTATGCTTAGATATCGTAACGATCTCGTTAGACTATTGTAAAATTTTTCTAACGAGATATGGTTTGCTGGGATTATACAAAATTGAAGTGCACATTTTTTTTCCAGGTAAACTCAAAAAGTACTGGATCGATTTTTATGAAATAAGTCTTAGAATGTTGTATTTGTGCTACAGCACAGCATAGAGGCATTTTAATTTCGAAAGTTTAAAGTTTAGTTTTTAAGAAATCATCCCCGATGACAGAAATTGCTTGATCGTTTTCTTTTCCCATGTTTGTGTTGCGAGAATTTCGCTAAACTCCATGTTGTTCTCTACTCTTCTCTTTTCCTGATCAGCTAACACAGAACAACATAAAAAACCGATGAGCCTCGCGCAAGGCGAAAAGTGGGATACATATAAATACAGTGCTAAGCTGCAAAACAAAAGATAAAAGACACAGGTGCGTCGTTGGACACACGAGAGAAGCAAAGTTTTTTGCAGTTTTATCGATGTTATAAATTAATGGATTTTTTTTAGTAAAATAGCTTTTCAATTAAGAAATTTAAAATATCATAAAGTATATAAAACTACACGTTAATATGCGCACTAGTAAATTTTATAACATTGCATAATTATTTTATTTATTTTATTACATGCTACATTTATTGTTGGCAATTGTTAATTTTTGCAAGTAGAAGTAGTTTTTTGTGGAATGTATTAATAGCAAATACACAATCCTCTATTTATTAAGAGATTATTGTGATCTACTGCAACATAGCTTTAGTAATACATAATTGATGTTGAATCAACAACTCTGCTTAATAGAGGCTTTTGGATCAGTGGATAATGTAGTGAACTCGTACTCACAACGGTGCGAGTGCAATTCACCGCGTAGGATCGAAGAAATATTTTCTTGTCATAATACACGCAAGGAACAAAAAGAAACATCAATTTCTAAGAAAAACGCTGTCAAAAAATAAAAGTGTCGTTTTTGAGATGTCACTCAAGCAAATCACAGAACGAGGCGTAAAAGCTTCACTTAAAATTTTTTTTTATTTTGTTTAATATGAATTGCTTTAAGGGCTGATGTCAGCCGGTGGTCGTTTGAACGGCGTTCAAGAGTTTTTGTTGTTGCTTTTAAAAGAAACTGCTTTTAAAAAATAGTTAGAGAGAGAGAGCGAATAAAGACATTGCAGAGCGATTAAAATTTGTTTATTTCTAAACGCAGGGCGATTGACTGAACACTTTTAGCGTGTTTAGGATTTTTTTTAATGAAGTTTTTGCTCTCTATCTCTCTCTCTACATTCATTCAAAGAACAACAAAAACATGTTAACACTCTTTATTGATAAAAAAAAAACGTCTGTGGTGAAGCCGCAGACCACTGTGGCCTACTAGTCACTTATATTAGGTAAAATTTTTAGGTACTGATAAAGAACGTTTCAATAAAATTTTAAAAACAATCAATCAATCTGAGGCTTTATGAAACTCTTATAAAAAAACATATTTCTTATCAATGTGCTAGACCATGCTAGACCAAACCAGCGGAGTAGTTAGAAACTTTGTCGCCCCTCTATAAAAAATTTATTTTAAAAAATTAAATGCTTTTATAATAGAGTGGGCAAGAAAAGAGGTTTGAAATTCACTCCCTTTTTTGAGAACTCAAGAGCTTTTCAGCACCATAAAAATTTTTTAATTTGGACCACAGCAAATATGCTAAAATGGCCTCTTTGTCATAATTTTGTTTTATGGTAACAGATCGTCAAGTCTTTAGAGAGAGAATAGGTTAAAAAAACTCTAAAGATTGCATTTTTACGTTATCATGTCTCGTTTTTCTCCGTGGTCACCATCAAGTATTTTTTCTAATTTGTTGGTTTTTGCGCTTGAACCCTAAAATTTGACCTTAGTTTTTACTTCAAACTAAATTTATTAAAGCAATAAAAAACCTTCTTCGAAGAAAGTATATTTCTTAATTCACGAACAAACTTTTGGAATTATTGAATTATTAAGTATTTTCTAAGGTTAAATTTTTGCTGTGTAGCTTCCTGTTTTGCATATATATATATATGTCAAAATTTCGTTTATCATTATTTTTCTTGGAATTAACGCAACAAAGTTATTCTATTAACGCCATTAAAAAAATTAATGCTGATTATTAACGATTATTAAAACTTGTTAAAAATATATAACAGAGACACAATTTGACAAGTTTTAAGAATTCAAATTAAAATCAACACCTTCTCTATACGGCATAGATTTAAATAAAAACAAGTTTATGTAGTATATGTGACTCAAAAAATGACAACCAAAATATATGCCATTAATTTTTGACACAAAACATTTCATTTAACGCAGCTCGTACAAAGTTTAACTTAGAAAAAATAACTTGCTAGACATGCTGTACCTGCTTTGTTCGATGACTTCATGTTAGCAATAATTATAATGAATATAAATGAATTATATTGTAAAAGAAGATGAGTCAGTTTGCAAGAGTAAGAGGGGAACTTTAAGCAGTATAAGACTACTACGAGTATAATCCACATTTTCTTTAATTTTAAACTTTTGACTCGAAATTGTTGGCGACGCTGTCATATTTAAGCTGTCTGACACTGCCTTAATAATTTGACAACTTATTAATTTTTTGTTTAAGCCTAGAATAGAAGACTACAACTTTGGCAAATAATTCCAAGAAAACGATTATTCCTACTCATTCAGTGACTGGGAACCATTTTGAGACGAAATTATTAGAAATATTTTCGCAAAATATTGCCAACTGCACAGTACCAAAAAATCCAAAAATTAGTCCAATGAATTATTCTTTGATTCAATAAATCTCTGTTCATTGGTTCAAAGAAAAAGTTCTTTGATTTAATTAACTTTTTCTTACTCACAAAGAACGCATTCTTTAAATGAATGGACGAGTTTATTGATTTCAAGATTTTTACAGTTTAATGAATCTTTTATTTGAAAGTAAGAACTATTTCCTCGATTTATAGAATCGATTCTTTGGCTGTAAGAAAAAGTTCATAAAATTAAAGAACAGAGATTCATTGCACCAGAGAAAATTTCCCTATAAATTTCGGTCCTGGTTGGTCTGGCTTAAGAGTGATGTCCCTTGAAAGACCCAACAGAAGATTAAAACTTCGGCTGAAAATTCTAAGTAAACGGCTGATCCAACGATTTTGAAGACTCTGAATCAATATTAAACAAATTGCAAATTTAGATGAAGAATATTTTTGCTGAATCCGGCAAACTTGTTTGTCCTATAATAAATGATAGTGTTGACAGTTTAAGAAACATTGATTTTCAAGTAGTAGGAAACCAATCAAAGAGGTTTTGAGTGAAATGTCCAGCATTAAAAAATTATAAAAAATATATGCTTAAAATAACTCAAAACCATGAAAAATTTGGTTCTCAAATTATGATTTAATAAAGTTTTAAAACTAAATTCAGCCCTTGAAAGGACTTTGACCCAGCTTCTTATGATCAATTGGGTTGTGTGTGCTGTGAAATGTTTGAACACAAATGATCGAGAACTGGACCTACATGTTTTATGCCGACTCCAAACAGCTTATGTTCTCAAGAAGCTTTTCATGGCAGTTTTTGTTCTCGGAGTAATTCAATTAAAAAACTTTCTGTGTCAGATGGGATTTGAACCAGGGTTCTCTGGAGTATGGGCCACCACACACTCTACCCACTGCGTCACGGCCGCCACAGCCCAGAACAGCCAGATCATAAGTTGGTAAGGCGTACCCAGGCTTTTGTTTAGAAGGGGAGGGGGGAAAAAAATTATTTTTTTCATGTGACTGATAAATAAATAAAAAAATGTGTCAGCCGTAAATTTGTAATACAAAATAAATTAAGCTTTCCCAGCGGAAAAGTGAGCGACTAGGTAAGCGAAGTGGTAATCTATAGCTTACATGGCTATGCATTACCTCTATCGATGAATTTTAACAAGGGGATGTCCTAGGAAATGTAATATATCCCTAACTGCATAACACAGTAATTGAAGAATTCTTATATTACTCGGTAATGCATCGATGGTTTTTGAAATATCCATGCACATTTCGATGCATAGAACAAAAGAAATACATCGAATTCACATAAATCCTCAATTCAACAGGAAGACAACGCAAGAAGAACAGAAGGAGTGGTGCATACATTACCTCTTTACTTAACTTGGTATGCATGATTTTCTATATATTTTCAATAAAGAGTTCTTGAAAGAAAAATAAAATGCATTCCTCATTTTTCTTCTGGGTTAATAATATTAATAAAATCTATGCTTTTTACTAATAAGAAAACTTACTAACTATAACACTTAAATGTTTCTTTTTCTAATTTTCAGGGAGGGGAACTGCTCTCCTCCTGTCCAACCCTCGCTACGCCCATGATAGGGCAAATTTTGCTCTGTGAAGCTTGTAGATTACGAAAATATAAATACATCTTAATAACTAAATAAAACTTCTAGCATTTTGACGCACTTTGCTAATAAAAGTATCACTAAATAGAAAAAAAGTAAATAATGCACTAACTGTTATGCATTATAGCAACAATACAATAACAACAACACTAACAAAAACAACAACAAACACTAATAACAATAACAACAACAACACCAACAACAACAACAACAGCTACAATAACATGTATTCCACCAAAATATCATACATAAATCATGGGCATGTTAAAGAAACTCTCTATCCGAGCGGTGCTGAAAATGCTTTTGCATTCACTTGCAGCAAAATAAAGCAAGTGAATTATGTACAATGAAAGCAACAGCAAAAACAACAACAACTCGGCATGAAAAAATTGCCAGTTTAATCAGCTGCAGCAGCCACTTTGTCTTGGCGTGGTTAACAAATTTCCTCCAAGTGCAATATTATACATACTTGCTCTTGCCTCGGCTTGGCAGAGCAGCCCACTTATTTCGAAAAGCTTCCGCCACCCAACGAACGGTCTTGAGCTACGTCATATCCGATTAAGTTTGATTATAAAGAACGGTTAGAAAAGCTGTATACAGAAGTAATCAAAGACCCTGTGGTTAAAAGTGATGATGGTGATAGTGTTGATGAGTAGTTAATGGAACTCATACCAATTGTCAATAGTTGGGTTGAAGTATCGGTTCAAGTCTTCTTTGATTAAAAAAACTACAGCGGAATTTCGAAATGGGCATTTTCTGGAAATGGTTAACTTAATAACTGAAAAATTCAAAATGATCGTAATGTTTCATTAACCTTTAATAATAAAGCTTAAATATATATAAATTAAATAAAATTAAACTATTGATAATTTTTCTTAACATCTAAACACAAAAAATAAATTCCTACAAAATAGAGTATCTGTTCTACTAAGTTTTTGGAAATTAAACCAAAGCTTTTTATTGCTGCAATTGACGTATTTAAGAGAATCCAATATGGTATCTTTTCTTAAATCAATCTTATTCTTAATCTTTACCTGGTATGCTTATGCTGAGTAACATACCTGGACTCGTGGGGTACGTACGAACCCCATTGATTAAAATCTTTTTAAAAATTGAAATATTGATTTTTTTGTCCCAGAAAAAAAAATTCAGAGATCATCTTTAGATACCACTGTAAACTGTAGAATAGTCTGAGTTGAAAAAAATAAAGATCAGCGTTCATAAAAAATCTGGAAAACTGGAAGACTTGAAAAAATGTTTTTTTTTACTCGTCTTACGTTACGAGTTTCAATTTCGAAGATTTAGGTATCGAAAATCGATGAGAAAAAGCGTGGGGTATGTACGTACCCCACGAGGCCAGGTGAAGGTTAAACATATTATACTATGTTCACATAGAGCTAAATGCGCATTTAACGAAATTCGCATTAGCAATTTAGAACGCGTGGCACTATGCTCCTTGTGGAAGTAAAAGAAACAAATAGATATATTCAATTTCGAACATGTGCATTTACATTTATGAGCTTTATACTACGTTTACACTGAGAGCTATATGCGCATTAACGAAACACTATATATTGGGGTGGTCCTTTTCTTTTAATTTCACGGGGCAACAGATTATTTGAATATATGTATCAGAGACCTGCAGCGAATCGTTTTTTTACGATTCTAAATCACTCGTCAAAAACCGAGTGCGAGTGCGTGCGGTTGCGCACATCAGCAACCACTTTCACGCGAAGCATTCTCATAACAGCGATGAGCGACGAGTGCCGCTGCTTTCACTCATCGCTCATTAGAAAGACTGCTGAATTCTAAGCATATGATTCTAAGCAACCTCAATGACTGTAGAGTCATTGAATGATTTCAATGATTTATTATATAATAATAAATTTATATATAAGATGTATAATATGTCAGCGGTAACATTGCATGCGATTTCCTTTAATGACTTTAGAATCATTGGAATCATTGAGCGGCATTCTTATGAGCGATGAGTGAAAGTGGCGGCACTCGTCGTTGATCGCTGTTATGACGATGCTTCGCGTGGAAGTGGTGGTTGTTGCATGCAACCGCACGCACTCGCACTCGGTTTTTTATCGATGATTTATAGTCATTCGTTCGAATCATAGACTCGTTGCAGTTCTCTGATATGTATAGCATAAGAAACTAATAAATTTTTTTTTTAAAATATTTAAATATTTCGGGGTCGTTATCAAGGCACATTGGTACAAATGGCAGAAAAAAGGGTCAAAACATGAAATCAGGTACCAATAGGTTTTTGGGGTTGATAATCACGAATCCGGAGTCAAAAATTTAAAATTCAGAATGGCGGCTTCAATATGGCTTTTATGTGAAAAACGCACTCATGTGAAATTTTAGAACGCTATTTTGAACCTTTAACCCTGAGTTTTCGCACGTATAAAAAAATACATGTACCTTAGATTTTTGTCCTCTATCACATATCCAAAGCTCATTCTAATCATTCTAAATGACACCAAGAGTCGTTTTCTTGGGAGAGGGCTAAGCTTTGACAATTGGTAGTGACTTCTAAATCATGTAAAAAAATTAAAACAAAAATATCTCTTTCATATTTATATGTATAAAATCGAATATAGACATGCCGCGATTTTAATTCAAAAGTCGAAAAATAAAGACCACCCTAAAAGGAGCTTACGGCCGCGCATTCTAAATTGCAAATGTGCATTTATTTAAATGCGCATTTAACTCAAAACGTGAACGTATTAGTTATGTTAAAATATTCATGAAGAAACAGATCGCTACAACAACAAATTTCTTTACAGAACAAACCACCAACAGACTCGGCAGTATACTTCTGTGGCTTAAACATTCCATTTAATTATAATACGAGTATTAACTAATATTACCGAACTCAGACATTCTCAGTTCTTAAGTCAGACAAGAATTCTATAAAAATAAATATTAATTTTTAATTATTTTTTGAAGAAACTTACATTTTTTTGATCAAATTCGTACTAGGCGTTATCATTGTTTAGCTCCATCAAAAAATAATTACCAGAAATATATAAATTTTCAGTTTTATATGTTAAGTTTTTTAAATTGAAAATAATTGTAAGAAGTAACACAAGAAATATAAAATTAAAAAAAATTTTGCTTTGTAAATGAAATACCTATAAAGAAAGTGTGTTCTTTCATTTGACCTCATAATTTTATCGCTGAGAGTATAAGATACTTTTTAAGAAGGAAAGTTTTTTCAAAATAAGGGCTGCTAATAAGAACTGGAGTACGCCAGTGATCATAATTCGAACTTTTCACCATACCATCCCCGAGACGCCGGGTATTCCGATAGCATTTTTCTTTAAAAACTATTCGGTGTACTACTTCTCCCTATTCTGATTCATTAAAAAAAAAAATCATCAAAATCGGTTGAGAAAAACAAGAGAAAATAGTACTGAATTGTTTTACCTTCGCCTATTTACATATATATAGATACGAGTCTTTTTTGCAAAAGTATAAATATCTTCAGCAAAAAAAAATATATATAAAAAAATTCACTGAACCATTTTTCACAGAAAATTGAATACTCTGAACAATTCTTTAACTGTAATTGTTACTTTTATAGGTTGAATAATAAATAGTTTATGCTTCTTAAGTAAATAAAATACAGAACAATTCTTTCACTGTAGTTGTTCCTTTTATAGATCGAATAATAAATAGTTTATGCTACTTTGAACAAGCTTTAACGATCTATTTAAAATTAGTGACAAATAATAAAAAAAACAAAGGAATTTTAATCTTTTGTCGTAAAAATGGGCAATGACCATAAAAAAAAAATTTATATATAAATTTATAAATTTGAAGTGGAAACACGATTTGTTGAAAAGACTTCGCACAGGGCAAAATTTTTGTGCCAAGTTGGAGAATTTAGATATCTTACTTACCAAGAAAGCAACAAAATAGAATGGGCAAACTTTTTACTTATCCGCTTTACGTGGAATATCCCATAATGTGTTCAATTTCGAGGTTCATGTATTTTTTGCATTCAACAGGTTTTGAAAACTACAAAAAAATTCTATTCAAATAAATGCTTTCTCAAAAGTTTTCAGTCTAATAAGCTTAAAAATTGCATAAAATATATAAACATAATTTTCTACAATTCAAAAAATTATATTCGTTTGAGGTATAATTTCAATAAATATTTTTTCGAATATCAGGGACTTTTTGAGCATCAAAATTCTTAATTGAAAATAATTCTTTAAATGCAAACTTCTTGCATTCAAATAGTCAAATATAATGTTTATGACTTTTATGAGCAAAATTAATCTTTCATTTGGTCAAAAAAATTTATTCATTGATTAAGCGAAGTTTCTTAAATTTGTGTTGAAAATGTTGAAACTTTGCATAAAACTCAAGTAAATTTACATCATTATCTTAGTTTTTCTTAATAAAATGATAATTTTTTGATTTTTATAGTCTCATTTGTATAATTTTTTCATACTTTCTGTACCCTAAGAGAAGGGTGGGGGTTTGATCATTTTAAACTCCCCTTTGGCTACGGGCCTGGTTTAAAAAAATTATCAAGAACTGGACTTACAAGCTATATGCCGACTCCAAACGGCTCATGTTCTCAATAAACTTTACATGTCAGTTTTTACTCTCTGAGTTTGCATTGTCTGCAGAAAGGTGACGACTGAACAGAAAAATAAATTCAATTGAAAATTTATAAACATTCTGTGTCAGATGGGACTCGAACCTGGGTTCTTTCGCATATGGGCCAAGCACCTTAACCGCCACAACATAAGTCATATATTATTATAAAATAAAATATGTTATAAGAAATAAATAATACATACTATTCACATGTTCCTTGGGTAAATTTTTAGTTTGAGTGGTTTTTCTATTGCCTATTAATTTTTAATATTAGTCTATGGAAAATTTCGAAACGATTTTGTGATTATAGTAATGTTATTCAAAATCGAGGGGATTGAAGGTTTTATCTATTTATAAAGAATATCTTCAATGTTTATGTCTTGAAATTAAAAAAAAAATTTTAATTAAATACCTTAAACAGATTCGAATTTTACTTTCGAACTTTGGACTTGAACTCTCCGAGTTGCTCAAAGCCTGATGGAGAAATTTGGGTGGAGAAATTCATTGCCTCGATTGTTTTGAAAATTTTTTTGTAATTTTTTTTTTGTCAGTTTTAAAATCTCTTGAAGAACATTCACTCTTAAACAGTTAAATTTTTATGAAAAGAATTTAATTTAGAGTTTCTGTTCCTCTTTGTAGATAAAGTAAACCATATAAGTACTTCTATAGTGATTTTCTTTTTTTGCACTTTCTCTAAATCAAATCTATTATGGAGATTATTTTGGCTCAAAAACTGAAAACCACGCTCAAATTGGTGAATTAGTTTTCGAGATATGGTAGTTCTTAGTTTTCGATTAATTTTTTTTTTTTTAAATACAATTATATTATATGAAATAGAAATTATTCCATCAGAAAACACACTCAGGCCTCTAACAGTCAGACTGGAATTCAGAATTGACTTTCTTAACATAATCATAGCTCCATTGTTCAGTTCCGATTTCAAGGCTGTAATTAAGATATAATTCAAGCTTCCTTTTTACAGATCTGTATTCTTATCTGAAATTTAACAAAATAAACAGTCCTTTTTAATTTTATGCCAGATATCATATCTGAATTTGAAATATAAATTTATATTTAGACCAGAAATCATAGCTGAACATTTAAAAAAAGGAATACCAAACTTCAGGTCTGAAGAGGCGGCCACTTATATGAAAAAATGAGGGCTGTTTTTAAACAAAGATCAGGCCTCGGTCATGCCTGTTAGGCCTGAATTTTTGGCTGATCAGGCATGGCATTTTTTGCTTGGTATAATATATTTTATATGAAAAAACCTATTGATTCGATTAACATTCGGACTTCCAAAAATTTTTTCATATTGAAAAACAAAATTATTTTCTTCGGTAATTAAAAAAAATTTAGAGTATAAATTTTTAAAGTTGGTGCTATACTACATTTATTTTCATAATGTTTTGTAGTAGATCTTACAACTATAACAATTTTAAAGAGTATTTCAATGGTTTCTTGTCTTGTTTTGTTTTATAAAAATTACGTAACTAACTGATGTACCCGGCAATGGACGGTTTGTATCTGAGTGGCAGTTGCTTCTAAAATGTAAAAAAATAAGGATGTATTCGCTGCATATGAATAATAAACTCTTTACTTGGTCTTTGAATATCAGTCGTAATTTTTTTTATTATATCTTAGTTACCGAACATAATGCATTTCTCTAATATGATGAAAAACAATTTCAAAATAGACAATAACTGTAATCATAAAATTATTAAGATTTACTGCTAAAATAATTGTCGGACACTTTTTATAGCTTAATCCGCATTAATATTATTTACCAAAAAATATTATTGCCAATATGCTAAGACAAAAGTCTATAAAAATTAATTTGAGAAATAAAAATCGTTTAAAAGCCTCCGTTAAATTTGAATTTAAAACAAGCAGTGAAGATTAAAACTAAAGATAATTTTTCGAAATCGATTTCCCTCCAATTCCTTCCTTTGCAAAATCTATTAAATGTTGTTATGAAGTTGGGGGGGGGGGGAACACTTGATTGCATAAACATAAAATGTTGCCAAATTATGAAACCACAAATGCTGCAGCGAACTCAAGTTATGAAATTCAGTTAACTGAGTTTCAGTCTTTGCTACATATAGCTGTCATTTTTTATCTCTCCTAACGAATGAAAAATGACTCAATCTGTGGTATTGAATGCCAAATTTTTCTAGCTGTTCCAGCTTATCTGCTCCTACGGCTACTTCCTGCAAATAGCTTTGACAAGACAAGCACAGCTACACAGCAATCATTCATTGATCAGCGTGTTGGACACGAGTTTGAGTCTAATTTTATTAAACCTTCTCAGTTGCAGTAAGACGCAGAAGGTGCCATGGTGTGGCACGTGTCTGTATAATGTTATTATATGCACCTTCATGCACTGATGCTTTGAGATACTTCTCTAGCTTAACATTCTTAATGCATTCTATCATCAGCTGTATAGCAACGCAATTTGGAGGCTTGAATGAAGAACGGTAAAAAATCTTTTCAATGTGGCGCATTCAGTTTCGCAGCTTTTGGTTTTCAGTTTTCTTTATAAGCAGTTTTCATTCTTAAGTTGCATCACAAGTTGTGGCCAGAATGGCCAGAGCAAGTTTATCCACCTTTTTTTGGATAACTTGTTTTTTTTTCCTTCGCATCTCACAAGTATCATATGCTTAAAGTTTTGCTGTTGTCTTGTATAGAATGCCTTTCTGTGGTAATGACATGAGTGGCCTTTCGCCAAAATTGCAGCTATTATTGTTGTCGGATTTTTGTTGTTGCTTGCATGGCAATTACGAAATATCTTTGCCATGCTTTAGCTTTTCTTTGGACATGTACCTGATATTCTGTTCCATTAGGAAACAGATCTTTTTTTTAATGTGCGATTAAATGAACTTCAACGATCGATCAGTTTTTAAAGTTTTACGCTAAATTTTGCGTTACGTTTTTAAAAAGGATACATCGAAAAAAAAAATCATCATAGTGAGATTATACAATATGACTTTTGTGATGAAAAAATGCTTTGTGTTTAAGAATTTATGTGCAATCACTAAAGTTTTTGTGTCAGCTAAACATAGTTCTAAAATAAAAATGTCTGTAATGTCTACCAAATTATTGTGTAAAACATACAAGGGCTTATGCATCAAAATCTTTTTGCAGATCTTTTTATTTGATTGCTCGTTTCGGCAAGTTTCTGAGTGAGTATTATATGGGTCATTCTCTGTTAATTAGAAAATCGTGGTCTCAGGCAAATATTACATATAATTGTGTTATTATTTCTACATTCGGTTTATCGTTATTGATAATATGATTCCAATGCTTGTGTCCCCTGTCGTGTATCTATTTCCGGCACAATAAGTCAAACAATCCATATTTATTTGCATTATTAAAATTGCCATAATTAAAGATATGAAATCTATACTAGATATGGAATCAATAAAGTAAGCAGGGTACGGAAGATTTACTCGTGTACGTTCACGAGCTAGTGCACAGTTCATTTCGGTACACGCTTGTGTACCTTTGATAACGTCTCACGTCCGTGTTCTTGAGCCAAATTTTCAAAGCAATAGAACTAGGTCATAAACTTGAGGGACAAAAAATATTTCGTGTACCCGACCACGAGCGTTTACGCAAATGAGACAAATTATGCTCATGGGACGGTTCATTAGGCGTACATGGCAATGATTGAAAACAGAGCATAGTGGAGCTTGCAGGTAGGTAAAATTAATTTTTATTGGTTCTATGGACTCCTTAGACAAAAGTCGTTGTATTATCGGCAATTGCGTTACATTGGAACTTTTTTGAGTCTTTTAGATTCCTTGCATAAACATTTTTTGACAAATAGTTTTCATTTTAAATATTTTGAGAACTGTTGGGTCAATGAAACTATTTGGTTTTGTGGACTCTTTGGACAAAGATCTTGTTTTTTTGGCAAATATGTTCCACTTTCAATATTTATGGAATTACTTTGATCATTGGAACAATTTTGGGTTAAGTGGATTCCTTAGACAAAAATCTAGAATTTTTGGACAAAAATGGTTCCACTTGTACAAGTTAACACACGTATCCGCTCCAGTTGTAATACGAGGATGGTACGTGACAATTTGTCAATTTTGCCGCATATTCCATTCCCACATAAGCCAAATGCTGAGCCAACAAAATATAACAGCAGCAAGCCAAAAATAACGGCAGCGCTGCAACAGCAGATTCAACCGGTACAACAACAACAACAACAATAGCAGTGCAGGCAATACAAGAACAATAGCAACAACCACTAAGGTGCAGCTAAAAGTCCAACAACAATATCAACGACAAAAGCGCAGCTGAAGCGACAAGTATAGGAAGATATAATAAGTTTATTTGGAGTTGTTTAAGTTAGTCTAAGAAGAGCATCTAATAAAGTTATTACACTGGCACATAGTGCCAATTAAATCAAGTGTTTTTATTTCGAAAACCTTAATTGGCGCCCAACGTGGGGCCACTAAAAAAATTCTTTATAAAAAGGAAAATTGAAAGTGGCCAGTGAGCTCGAACTCGCGTTAAAAATTTTCTATATTGAAAAAAAACAGCGTTAAAAATTTTCTATATTGAAAAAAACAGCGTAAAAATTTTCTAAATTGGAAAAAAACAACGTAAAATTTTTTATATTGAAAAAACTGAAGTGGAAAAAATCCAAAATCTCCTGAAAAACGAACTGAAGTGGAAAAATCTAAATTTTTCTTTTTTGAAAAAACTGAAGTGGAAAAATCTAAATTTTTCTTTTTTGAAAAAACTGAAGTGAAAAAATCTAAATTTTTCTATACTGAAAAAATTGAAGTAAAAAATTCTAAAATCTAATGAAAAATAAAACTGAAGTGAAAAAATCTAAATTTTTCTATACTAAAAAACTGAAGTAAAAAAAATCTAAAATCTTCTGAAAAATAAAACTGAAGTGAAAAAATCTTAATTTTTCAATACTGGAAAAAACAAGTGAAAAATATCTAAAATTTTTCTGAAAAGAACTGAATTGGAAAAAACCTTCCAGTACCTACCTGAAACGAGAAAGGAAAAACGTTCGTTAATTCACGAAGGAGTCAATTACTGCCGCAGCTGCAGAGAATATCCCGTATTTGTTGCACCCACCGAAGCAATCGAGATTTTAAGAAATGATGAGTAGAATATTTTATATGTAAGTGAATGTTTACTTAAGAATTGAGTTCTTCCAGATGTTTTGTATGTCTTTGAATTAATTAGAAAAATTTTAAATTAATTAAAAAGTTTTTTTGAAGAAAAAACCCTTGTACTTTTACTAAATCTCAGTCAATTAACTGTTGAAGAAAACCTAGAATCTGAAAATAAAGATAACAAATAGTTAGTAATAAAGAAAGTTGTAACGATTGAGATGGATCCTCAAGCTCTTCAAGCCATCGTTAATGCCGCAATAAGGGCTGCAACGGAACAAACAAGACGAGAATTCCAGGGTTCCGTCGACGAGTTGACCGCTAGATTAAAAACCCTAGAAACACCGACCACCGTTACGCAATACGAACCAGTAACAATTGACCCGACCGTCAGATGTGAGGAATCACTCGATCTTATAAAATCACTACCGGAGTTCGGTGGCGATAGAGCCACCTACGTATCATGGAGGCAGGCTGCCCATGCTGCGTATAAACTTTTTGAGGAATTTGACGGTAGTTCCAAGCACTACCAGGCGGTTGCCATTTTGAGAAATAAGGTGGTGGGCTCGGCAAATATGGTTTTGTCATCCTTCAATACCATTTTAAATTTTCACGCCATAATCGCTCGTCTAGACTTCACTTACGCCGACAAGAGGCCCATCTACCTGGTAGAGCAGGAAATGTCTACCTTAAGGCAAGGGCAACGCACAATCTCCCAGTTCTACGACGACGTGGAACGGAAACTGTCATTAATAGTAAACAAAAATATTATGACACATTACGGTAATACGGAACTAATAAACTCCCTTAATAATAAGTACCGACAAGACGCCCTTCGAGTGTTCATCTCGGGACTTAACAAACCCCTCTGTGACATTCTTTTCTCCTCCAGACCGACAGACATGCCAACAGCTCTAGCTCTTGCCCAAGAGCTTGAATCAAACCATGCACGATCCCTTTTCGCACAGGCATTTATAAGCCCAAATCGAAACCAAGTGGGTACTTTCACAAAACTTAATAATTATGGCCCTCATAATTCACCCCACTATCGAAGAGTAACGAACGCGTATCCTCGACCAGTGCCTATGGACACAGACCCAACGTCATCCCGCTTTAGGCACAATAAGCCAGAGGGACTGTTCCGCAACACTGCGCCAAACTTCAACAGAAATCCCTTCCTAAGCCCTAATCCTCAAGCTATCCGACCAGCGAAAAGACCTATTGAGAGCGATAGATTGCCAGCCAATAAGCTACAACGTGTGAACCATTTGAGGCAGCGCGGACGCGATGACCGGGACACACCCGGGTTTTATGTTGCCAAAAACCTCTACTTCCCCGGGGATTACGAGGACGAAGATGGAGACGACGACGGCGATATCCCAGAGGACGAGGAGATTGAGGCAACGGACGAGATTAATTTTTTAGAACAGGATCCCTCCTGCCCTACGTCACCAGAACACTGGCAGGGAGGAAATTAAAATTCTTAATAGATACGGGTGCCGCAAAGAATTACATTACAAATTTAGAAACCCTCAAAGGTGTCAAGCATATTGAAAATCCATTCCTAGTTAAATCAATTCACGGTACCGAAAAAATCCAAAGAAAGTGCACCATGAATATTTTCGACACAAACGCTCAGTTTTTTATTCTTCCGTCACTCCAAACATTCGATGGCATTATCGGTTTCGATTTTCTCAAGGAAATTGGTGCGACTCTTGATATGAAAAAAGGAATGATTTGCTACAATAATAAACGGGAAGCCCTCTTGTATTTTTTTTGCCGCGAGGTGAACAATATTTTATCAAACCCAAATCACAAAAAACAAGTCTCTCTCATTATCAAAGAACAGGCAGGAGTTTTTGCAGATCCAAATGAAGCCTTGCCCTATAATACCAATATCGTAGCGACAATCCGAACAAACGATGACCAACCAGTTTACTCCAAGTCCTATCCTTACCCAATAGCCGCATCCGAGTTTGTGAATAAGGAAATTTCCGAACTACTACGAGACGGTATCATTAGGCCTTCTCGCTCTCCGTATAACAATCCAATATGGGTCGTAGGCAAGAAAGGAACCACTGAGACAGGAGAGCGTAAAATGCGTTTGGTCATTGACTTTAGGAAACTCAATGAAAAAACAACAAGCGACAGGTACCCGATTCCGGACACCTCGGTTATTCTCTCAAATTTAGGGAAATCTTCCTACTTTACTACTCTAGATCTCAAGTCTGGCTTCCACCAGATAAATCTCGCTGAGCGTGACAGAGAAAAGACAGCTTTTTCTGTCAATAACGGCAAGTACGAGTTCTGTAGACTTCCATTTGGATTGAAAAATGCTCCAAGCATTTTTCAGCGAGCAATTGACGACATTCTTAGGGACGAGATAGGCAAAAGTTGTCACGTTTACATAGATGACGTAATTATATTCTCCTCTAGCTATGAACAACATACGAAGGATATAAGGCGTGTCTTGAAGAAACTTTTTGAAGCTAACATGAGGATTTCACTAGAAAAAACAAAATTCTTCAAAGAAGAGGTGGAATTCCTTGGCTTCGTTGTTTCCAAGAACGGGCTGAAAACCTGTCCGGACAAAGTAAAGGATATCATTAATTACGAGGTTCCTAAGACACTCCGAGGCTTAAGATCATTTCTTGGATTGTCTGGTTACTACAGACGATTTATCAGGGACTATGCGTTAATTGCTAAACCGCTAACAAGATACTTGCGAGGCGAAAATGGAAATATTGGTGCTAACCAATCAAAAAACGTTCGGATAGATTTCGATCAAGAAGCACAAAAAGCCTTTAGCAAAATAAAGGAAATACTGGCGTCAGAGGACGTACTTCTACTTTATCCTGATTACGAAAAGCCATTCGAACTAACCACAGATGCATCGTCACATGCTTTAGGAGCAGTTCTCTCTCAAGAGGGACGGCCTATAACCATGATTTCCAGGACTCTCTCTTCGACTGAAGAGAATTACGCAACTAATGAACGTGAACTGCTCGCAATAGTTTGGGCTTTACAAAAGCTCAGAAATTATCTTTATGGTGTTAAGCAGTTGAGTATTTTTACTGACCATCAGCCTCTCACGTTCGCTATATCAGATAAAAATCCTAACTCAAAGTTGAAAAGGTGGAGAGCGTTTGTTGAGGAATTTTCACCCAAATTCTTTTATAAACCTGGTAGGGCGAACGTTGTAGCCGACGCCTTGTCGAGGCAACATATCAATGCTTTAGGAAACTCTAGCAATTCATCAAACACGGTCCACAGTGAGGAGTCACTGACAAAAACAATTCCCACTGTTGAGAATCCCATAAACTGTTTCAGAAATCAGCTTATCCTAGAAGAAGGAAATACTGAAACAACTACGTCAAAAATACTTTTCAAATCCCAAGTTAGACATCGTATTGTTTTTTCCAATATAGATAATCTTCTGAAGACTTTTAGGTCATGCGTCAATCCCAACGTAGTCAACGGAGTATTGTGTGACCTACCTACCTTGGCCAAGATTCAGGATAAAGTTATCTCAATGTTCCCTGCTGTTAAATTCCTACGTGCAGCAAAGCAGGTGACAGACATCTTTAATAAAAATGACCAAAGGGAAATCTTGCAAGCGGAGCACAATAGAGCCCATCGTTCGGTGCAAGAAAACCTTAAACAAGTTCTGGACGATTACTATTTCCCTGACATGCGTAAGAGCCTAAAAGAAATAACTTCAAATTGTAGAATCTGTAGGGAGGCAAAGTATCAGCGTCACCCTCCGAACCCGGAGATTGGCAAAACACCCTTACCTCAAAGGCCTGGTGAAATTTTGCACATCGACATCTACTCTACTGACAATCAACACTTTCTAACTTGTGTTGATAAATTCTCAAAATTTGCCATAGTTTCGGCAATAAATTCCAGATCAATAGTTGACATTAAAGAACCCATACTACAAATTTTAAATTTTTTCAAGGACACCAAGACAATTGTCTGTGATAATGAAAAATCTTTTCATTCACATACAATTAGCTCGCTAGTAAGAGACCATTTTGGGATAAACATATTTACAACACCTCCACATCATAGCACTACGAACGGACAGGTTGAGCGATTCCACAGTACGCTTTCAGAAATAGCCAGATGTACAAAATTAACACAAGGTATAAACGACACGATTGACTTAATTCTACTCGCCACTGCGAAATACAACAGGACAATTCATTCTACCACAAATAAACGACCGATAGATATTGTCCATTCTATGCCCGAAGCTCTGCGAAAAGAAATCGAATCAAGAATAGCTAAAGCGCAACACGCAGAATTGCAGAGACTCAATTCTGGGAAAAAAACTAGACAGTTCGAACCAGGGGAAAAGGTTTATGTTAAAACGAATAGAAGAATAGGGAACAAATTTACAAAGCTCTATATCGAAAAAGTAGTTGAAAAAGACTTAGGAACTACTTTATTGATTGAGGGTAAAGAGGTCCATAAAAGTAATATAAGGTAATATTCTTGTATTTTCAGGCTTTTTATACTGGCAATCGCTCAAGCGAAACGAGCCAAATTTTTGAATTACACCGATTCACACTACATTCCGATAACCGATGGAGCAGTGGCTGTTTACAATAGCTACGGGTTCCTACTGCATAGAACAAACCTGACCGATTATGAAACCATAGCCCATGATACCGAAAACTTACTCGACCACTTCCCACAGTCGCACATGAGAAAATTACTTAAAGCAGATGTGGATCAGATCTTTAACCTACTTAGCGCGCTCAGAATCCACCATCGACAATCGCGAAGCATCAATTTTTTGGGAACGGCACTAAAATACATTGCTGGCACCCCAGATTTCGATGATTTTAATCAGGTGGCCACTAAGGAGGAAGCTTTAATAGAGGCTAATGAAAGACAGGTCCTTATAAATACCGAAATGCAGATTAGAATTAACCAATTAACAAAGACGGTAAACAAGCTTCTCAATGTTACAATAAAAAAAGAAATAGATACCGGACACCTATTCGAACTAGCTATAGCCAGAAACAAGGCCATAATAACGAGTATTGAGGATACCATCTATTCGGTCATTCTTGGAAAAGTTAATGTAATAAATCCTATTATACTAGATAGTACTGAAATACAAAATTTGTTAATCGCGGAACACTTTGCAAATATTAGTATAAGTGATATTTTAAGTATTTCAAAACAGAAAATATTCCAAGATAGCAATAGTATCCATTTCGTAATCAAGTATCCAAAAATTGAAGAAATATGTAGTAAAATTAAGATATTGCCTGTAATAAGTAAACATAAGATCCTAATGTTAGAGACAAATACCGTTGCCAACTGCAAAATATTACATGAACCTCTCGGAAATTGCAGAGATGCAGCCACAATCACATTCTGCCAACCTCTAAAAGGAAACTCCTGCGTGCGACAATTACTGAACAATAATTTCGCAACCTGCAAGACCACTTCGGCGTACCATATAACACCAGTTGAAGAGATCGATGATGGACTAGTAATTGTGAATGATCAGACAGCTGAGATACAGGAAGGAAATAACTCAGCAATCTTGATGCATGGAACCCTTCTTGTAACTTTCGAAAGTGAAATAACCATAAACGGTACAACTTTTACGAATTGGAAGAAAATCAGTCATTCACACCCTCAACCCGCATCAGTTAAATTTGTCAATATCACGGAACATGTTACGCTGTTATCACTTCCGTACTTGCATGAAGTTAATATAAAAAACATTGGCCATATTGCCAGCCTGAAAGAACTAATCCATCAACAATCTACGCAATGGCTACTAATTTTCATTTCTTCGATAGTAACAGTCGTAATCATTGTTATAGTTTTGTTAATCACAAAACGTCGCAAGAAGATTAACAACGTCATAGCCTTAGAAAGAGTTTTAAAAGAAACCGGGGACGGCTCCTCTTAACGGGGGGAGAAGTTAACACACGTATCCGCTCCAGTTGTAATACGAGGATGGTACGTGACAATTTGTCAATTTTGCCGCATATTCCATTCCCACATAAGCCAAATGCTGAGCCAACAAAATATAACAGCAGCAAGCCAAAAATAACGGCAGCGCTGCAACAGCAGATTCAACCGGTACAACAACAACAACAACAATAGCAGTGCAGGCAATACAAGAACAATAGCAACAACCACTAAGGTGCAGCTAAAAGTCCAACAACAATATCAACGACAAAAGCGCAGCTGAAGCGACAAGTATAGGAAGATATAATAAGTTTATTTGGAGTTGTTTAAGTTAGTCTAAGAAGAGCATCTAATAAAGTTATTACACTGGCACATAGTGCCAATTAAATCAAGTGTTTTTATTTCGAAAACCTTAATTTACATACTCGTATACGTTCTGTAGACTTCTTATACAAAATTTTTTTGAAAAATAGGTTCCGCTTGGGAAAATAGATATCAATATTTTTGACACTAATTGGGTCATTTGAACTTTTTTGGGTTTGGTGGACTCCTTGTATAAAAATATAGGATTCTATGGCCAAGAGTTTCCACTTGGATAAATTATATTACTAGTAGGATCATTGTAACTTGTTTAGGTTTTGTGGACTTCTTGGACAAAAATATTGGATTTTTGACAAATAGGTTCCTCTTAGACACATAGGATCCACTTGCACTTTTGGAACTAGTTGGGTAATAGGTCAAAAAATTTCAGGATATTTATAAGAAGTTCACTAATCACATTGAAGTTAAGATGTCCCAATTATTTCTAAAAATATTACAAGTGGAACCTGTTTGTCAAAAAATTCAATATTTGTGTTCAAGGTAAGTGAACTCCTAGGTAAGTGGAACCTATTTGTCAGGAAAAAGTTTATTCAAAGAATTCACTACACCCAAAATGTTTCAATGACCCAACTAGTTCCAACAATATTACAATTGGAGTATTTAACAAAAAAGTATTTAACAAAAAATCCCATAAGTCCCAGTGACTCAACAAGTTCCACAAATACTTCAATTAGAACCTATTAGTTCAAATGGATAGTATTTTTCAAAAAATCCAAGATTTTTGACCAAGGATTCCACAGAACCGAAAAAGTTCCAACGACCGAACTAGTACCATATATAGACCATGTGGAACCTAGATCTTTGTCCACAGTCTACAGAAATCATAAAAGTTGCAATGGATTCTACTGGGAGCTAAATTTTTCTCTAAACGCTCAAAGTGCATTCCTGCCTTTCATTTTCGAGAGCGGCTCATGAGCTGTGTCATGAGCTGTCTCATGAGCATTAAAAGTCTCATTTATGTTCTCGTCCACGAGCGCGTACGCTTTAGAAGGCACATGTAATAAGACCTCATTTCAAAGTCTCACCAAAGTGTACGCGCTCGTGGACGAGAGCGATAAAATAAAATATTTTCTAGGGTATATGTCCGCGAGCGCTTACGATTTCTCGTGTATCTTTTTGTACGTGAGTAGACCTTTCCGTACCCTGGCTTATAAAGTAAAATTATAATTTACAAACCTATTTTGACATAAAAAACCGGCATTCAAATGTTCTCCACAAAGTTTTTCGAACCATCCGCTGTCATCATTCGAATCATGCAATCATACAATCATAATTTACATAGTTGGCAATATTTATATCGTGAAACTTAAAACAAAGTAGCATGACGTCTGTTAATGTGCAGAGCTAAGTCGGTGGGCGCCATTTTGTTAAGTGTCAACACTGCGCATCTGCATGAAGAACGTGTCTGGCCCGCTTGTTGCAACAGTTACCAGAATTATAAAACACTACGCTGGAGCCAAATTTTTCAAAACTATCCAAAACTCGCAAAATGGAAGGAATTTTTTTGTTTTTTGATAATTCACATTTAATTTTGAAGTACTTTTTGTTTTATTAACATAACTTTCAAATTTTCAATCAAAATATGCTAAAATATAACGCAAGAAATTTTAAAATTCCAATAATTGTAAAGCGCTGATTGACTTAAAGATAAAAATACCTTAGAAGAAAATGTAATTTTTTGTTTTGATGCAAAAAAGTTATACAAGTTATTTGTATGAAACTGTAACGATACTTCATTATCTACATAAAATACGATGGATTACCTATTAAAAGCTTTGTTACCTTGACCATTAACTTAATTGGCTCAAAACCAGTCGAAGCCGGTGCATTAGTTTATTGTTCATTTATCTTTAGTTTTTTCTCGGTGTAAAGAGATTGAACCCTAATTGTATTGTATTTTTATGCTCTTGCTATTTTGGTGCAAAAAAATTATACAAGTTATGTGTATGAATCTGTAAATGTATGGCTAATTCATCATCCATATAAAATGCGATGGATTAATTATTAAAACTTTGTTACTTTGACCAATAACTTAAGTGGCGCAAAACCAGTCGCAGCCGGTGCATAAGTTTATTGTTAATTCTCCTTTAGTTTTTCTCTCGGTATAAAGATATTGAACCCTACTTGTATAGTATTCTTGTGCTGTTGCTAATTTGATGAGAAAAAAGTTATACAAGCTACTTGTATGAATCTGTAAATGTATCGCTAATTTATTATCCACATAAAATGCGATAGATCAACTATTAAAACTATTCGAAATTGGTGCATAAGTTTGCATAAGCTTATTGTTAATTTTCCTTTAGCTTTTTTCTCGGTGTGCAAAGATTGACACCCACTTGCACTGGATTTTTATGTTCTTGCTATTTTGATGCAAAAAAAAATTATACAAGTTACTTGTATGAATCTGCAAATGAATCGCTAATTCATTATTCACAAAAAATGCAATGGCTAAACTATTAAAACTTTGTTGCCTTGACCAAAACTTAAGAGGCTCAGAAGCAGTCACAGCCAGTTAATTTTCCTTTAGTTTTTTTTTCGGTGTAAAGTGATTGAACATCAGTTGTATCGGATTTTTATGCTGTTGCTACCTTCGTTAAGATCTCAAGTTTTATGTTGGTGTAACAGCGCACTCCTGCTGCTATTCTATTGCCTAATAATAAAATAATAATAATCGATCTTTTAGCTATTCTTGCTGTATATGCTGCATTTTATTAGAAGCTTTCCGTGCAATGTTTTTATTATTCGTTGGCAGCACAGCAGGTGGTATGACTAGATTCTGTTCAGTGGGGATCGCCCAGAGTGCCGTTGTCTGCTATTATATTGAGATTTTTATTAAATAATTAAATAAAAAAAAATATGCCCAACAAAATAATTGAGTTCAAATTACGAAAATATGGAATTTGCATAGAATTTAAAGCTAAAAACGTTTAAGTGCAATTTCAATTTGTTTACTCATTACCGCAACTGGTAAATTTTAATTATTTAATTAACTATCAACAGGTAACAATTATTTGAAATAACTTCTTTTTAACTTACGTTGTACAAATCTTAATTTAAGATTTTATTTGCTAAGTATTTTTATTATTTTTGAATAAGCAAAATTTTATCAAGAAAGTTACGGTACAAATTTTAGTAATTGAAGTTTCCTGTTTATGAAATAAAATCCTTATGATTAAAAGTTCTACATTAAAACTAATTTTAATGATATTGTTTTAGTATCAAGCTAAACTATTCAGTTAGTGGCTATTTTATATAGTGGCTGCACTTAGCTTAGCTTTTTCGATGTCGCAGATATTCACATCTTGCAAGCAGACAGTTCTCAGCGGTTAAAGTCTATGCAGTATATGTTATTGATGGAGATAGTAGAAATGTTCTTGTGAGATTTTAGCGAAAAATTTTTCCTATGGTAAATTATTTAAGACAGGGTCGAAATTCACATTAATAAGAAAAAAAAATTTATTCAAAATACATTTTAAAATGTGGTAGTTGCTGTATCAGTTCTGCTATTGCAATTAATGTTGTCACTTAGACCCCAACCATGTAGGTATTTCCTTAGTGCGCAGATTTATTTTCAAGATTTTCTGATCAAAAATTCTTTAATATTGATTTTCTGATCAAAAATGCACTTAATCGAAAATTAAAAAATAAAATATTTTGAAAACCAAGCAACTGATTTGCTTGCGGTTTTTAGCATTTGAATTTAATAAGACTCAGTATTAGATTTTACGTCAAGAAAACTTCAAAATAAGGACCAATATGAGGGCATATATTGAGTTCGTTTGCTGGCAATATAAAATAACAATAATTTAAAATTTATAACAATGATGCATGTCATAAAATATACGGCAAAGGAGGGCATTTTGTATACGACAGAGACACTTCAAATCGAAATTACTTCAAATTTGAGAGCATGCTGTAAACTGTCATAATATTTATAAAAAATATATTTACATACCTTATGTTTCTTCTGGTAAACAATTAAAGAGATGTTTGCAAAAATTCAAACTTATTCAACCAATGCTTTCCTTTACTCTAATAGGTTTGTTCCTCGATTTTATAAATTAAATAAAGTTATGGACTATAATTTATAAAAATTTATAAAATAACAATTTCGAATTATAATACACACAAGACTTCCTTGACTTTGTTCTTGAGATTGTATACTAATAGATAACGAACATTTATGGCTTGGCATTAACGAAAAGAGTTGGCTGGAGAAGGTTCCTTAATATAGCATTTAAACTCTTGTTTGAATTATGAATTCTCAATTTTAGCACAGTGTTAGTATTTGGATTTACAAGCAAGATATATATACAATATAAAAGTTTTGAGCTATTTTTGCGGTATTGGTTGAAATGGTGTTTTAATTTTTTTTTTAATCCTAAAATTTCTGTTGTTTCATTAATTCTTTCCGTATCCTTATACTCCTAGAATTGTTTTCTAATTTTGAGGTTTCTATACGACAGCATCAATTCGCAGTTAGTTTAAGTCATAATGTTGGAGATTACACTCATTTCGGATCACTAGTTTCGATTTCGTTAGCTATTTAGTAAAAATAAGAATTGGCTTGAAAAATTGAGATAATTTTGAACATAATTAATCATATCATTCCGGGAAAAATGTATACTATATTCTTTGATGAGAAACTTTTTTCATAACCTATTTCATCTATAATGAAATCCATTTTGAGTTGATTATGAATAAAATATATAAAACCAAACTCAAGCTGTTTAATTCACTTTCTAGCTATTTAATTTTATTATATATTATTTAAATTTCGTAAGTTTCTTTCAAGAATTAAAAAAAGTATGCTCTGGAGGGACTGCCGACCGATGAAGTGAAAACTTAAAACTTTGAAATACTTGAAGCTATGACATAACAGTGCTTTTTTCAGATTTGAAATTAATTGTAGCATCAAATCACTAATATTTTAATCATTCCATTATATTCCAAATAGGACAAAATAGGCTTTGTAGTATCTAAAGTAAGAAACAAAAATGTTTGATTGAAATTTTTGTAAATAACGTGTAAAAACTGCATCGATCGTCGTTTAATATTCAGTAGTACTGAGTTTTTGATCATTGGACATAGTCCAACCTAATGATTCATTCAAAACTTCAATTAGTGGCAGATTTTTATCATCGGCATAGTTGACATTGACGTCTTCAATTAGTAGGTTCGTATGCAGGTATGTAGGAAATTTTTTTTTCGTGTGTTTTAGAAACTTATTTTGAATTAATCATTAAATTTTCGAATAAAAATAAATGTTGTCAATTTTTTGAACCTTTGCTTTGTGCTAAGAAGTAGAAAAACATTGCTTTTTAAATTGGAAAGCACACAACTGCTATTCCGCTTTGGTTTTAGCAGAAGGTGTGCTTATAAGATTTTCAAAGTTAATGGACTGCATGAACCACAGAAGATTACTGATGAGTTGTTGTAGCGACGAACGAAACAGTTGTCTAGTCTGCTGGTGGTTGTTCTGTAAAGAACATTGTTGTTGTGGCAACCTGTAGCTTCATGAAATTACTTGGCATAAAGCTCTAAATGTAATTCTTAAAAAATATTTTTGTATAAAAAAACAAAAAAAAACATCAAAAGTAAGTAAGCTTATAAAAATAAGCTAGTGTTTTTATTTGTTCCCTTCAACATTTCTTCTGAACTTACCTAACCCCTATCTGTCACCCTTCTAGGTGTCCCTATACAAAAAACACAAAAACAGTCGATTATAGTTTATATCTTGACCGAATTTACACTGTGAGGGGTGAAACATGTGAGCTGGTCGCATTCTTTTTTGACCCTCAACATTTCTTCTAAGCACTCCTAACCCCTATCTGCCACCCTTCAGAGGGTCCCAACACAAAAACCACAAAATTGTCGATTATAAAGGGTGGTTAAATTTTAAGGGCCGATGTTGAATGTGAACCACACCTAAACGTCAAGTTTTTTTCTGTATTTCATTTGACATTTCTCATATTCAGACTAACTCAATTTGAACCATGAAAAGATACATAACCGAGCAACGCGTTAAAGTTATTCAGGCTTATTATGAAAATGGGCGTTCAAATAAAAATGCATATCGTGCACTTCGTGATTTTTTCGTTCAATTTAATCGTCCAAATGTGCGTACAATCGGAAAAATCGTGCAAAAATTTGAGCAAACCGGGTCTGTAGGAGATGTGAAAACACCAGTGCATGCTCGTACAGCTCGTTCTGCAGAAAATATTGCTGCTGTTCGCGATAGTGTGGCTAAAGAGCCGTCCACCTCAACTCGTCGTCGTGCCCAACAATTGCACCTCTCACGCTCGTCGTTGATGAACATTATGCATAAAGGCTTGCATTTACACGCTTACAAGGTGCAATTGACTCAAGAACTAAAGCCACTTGACCATTTCAAGCGTCGTCAATGGTCAGAATGGTGGCAAGAAATGGTAACAGCGGATGATAAAGTTTCGAAGAAAATTATCTTCAGTGATGAGTCACTTTTTTACCTCAGTGGATTCGTCAATAAGCAGAATTGCCGCATTTGGGCGAATGATAATCTAAGAGTGATTGTCAAAAAACCAATGCACCCACAAAGAGTGACTGTTTGGTGCGGTTTATGGGCTGGCGGCATCATCGGGCCGTATTTTTCCCAAAATGAGGCCGGTCAGGCAGTTACTGTGAATGGCGTTCGCTATCGTGAGATGATAACGAACTTTTTATGGCCCGAATTGGAAGATATGAATGTGGACGATATGTGGTTTCAACAGGACGGTGCCACTTGCCCCCATTTAACGAAACAATGGACAATTTCAATGGCCGTGTTATCTCACGTGGTGGCGATGTCAATTGGCCGCCAAGATCATGTGATTTGACACCGTTGGACTTCCTTCTTTGGGGTTATTTGAAAGAAAAGGTGTACGTCGATAAGCAAGCAACAATTCGAGAGCTAAAGGATGAGATAATTCGGCACATTAACGGCATAGAACCTCACCTATGCCTAAGCGTCATCGAAAATTTGGACCAATCGGATGGAGGTGTACCACCGAGGTCGCGGCGGCCATTTGGCCAAAATTTTGTTCCATACATAATTGAACCATACCAATATTATCATAATAAAAAGAAATAACAATAATTTCTTAAACAATTTGTGTTTTATTCAAAATCAACATCGGCCCCTAAAATTTAACCACCCTTTAGTTTATATCTCTACATTTGTTCTGAACACACCTACTCCATATCTGCCACCCTTCTTGGGGTCGTCATACAAAAGCATAAATACTGTCGTTTATAGTTCATATCTCTACCTACTTGACTCCTAGAGGGGTGAAATATTTGAGGTGGAACCTTTTCTTTTTCATCCTTCAAAATTTCTTCTCAACACACCTACCCCCTATATGCCATCCTTCTGGTGGTCCCCATACAAAAAAAAAACAAAAAACGTTGCTATGTTTCTGCTTGGCTTTTGGATGAATCAGAAATACAGGCATTAATCACTTCAAAAAGAAAAAAAGAAAATCGAAAATAACTCACTTGAAATACTAAGTATTAAAAATTGACACAAATAAATAATGGCTTCATAAAAGAATTTAATCTCTTCGCTTATGAAAATTAGTTCCTTACAAGGTTAGAAATTTTGGAATAAATTGTAATACAAATGGGCTTACATATATGACCACACCAAAATTGTTTTAAATTTTAATACTTACCGAATATTTCATTTAATTTCTAATAAAAATTTGTATTCGAATTTAATGCTCAGTTCGTATTTAATTTTATTACTGTTTAGGTTTAAGTTTTAATGTTAAAAACGTTGTTTTAATTTTAATTGCCCATTTTAGAATACAAATTTATTTGTTTGTATGATTTTATACTATAATTTTCAAATTATCTCCTATTGTAGGGGGTCGAACTCACGTCATCATTCAAATTAAAGTAGTAAACGTTGCTTGTGTGTTATAATCAAAGAAAAAATGTTTCACAAAAATTGTATTATAAAGCTATGTTTACCGAAAAAGTAACTCTGAATCACAAGTCTTTTAATCTTAACAATGTGGAAATTGAGACAGAGGTATTGAAATATAATACAGCATGGCTTAAATCTCAAATATAATATTCACCGTAATATCAAATTTATTCCAAAGGGTATAAAATAAACTAATTTGCATTGTATTAAAAAAATTTGTAATCTATTGAATATATTAAATTTAAATACTTTTTAAATTAAAAATCGTTGTAGTAGTACCTCGCTTGTATTAAAATATATTCCAGAATTTCTAAACATGTAATTGTGTGCATTTTAACGGTATTGTTTTTGCGGTTTCAACGCACTGTATACGTTTACGAGTTGCTTTTCACTTTATTGCCGTGAAAAACACAATCAAGTTGCTTCCTTGCTTCATTATTTTTCGATTTATATTATTTGATGTTTTGGTATTTGTTACAAATGTTATAAATGGAAATGTTTCTTAATTGGAATAAGTCTGATTGGTATAAGGTTGATATTGCTTAGAAATAATTTAACTAAAAAAATTAACGCATTTGGTTCAGGAAATACCGTGTGGAACCTATATCGGCCACTTTATTTAGCAATTTCTATTCATCGAATTCAATCTTGAGCTGGTTTTAGCTTCAATACCAAGAAGCACACTTAAATCGGTTCATTAGTTTTCGGTTTATTTCAAATTTAAAATCAAAGATTTTGACAACTTTCATAAAAATTTATCACTTAAATTTCAAATTTGTTTATTTTTAATTCTCATAAAAAATGTGAAAAATTTTGTAAAATTATCTTTATTTAAAACTAAAACCAAAACCAAAACTAAAGAATTCACTAATCATTTATGTCTTGATTTTTTTACAGATACGAGTAACCCAGGTATAAGTTCAATTGTTCAGCTAACAAGAATGCATAACTGTGAGTATTATATATTTGATTTCTAAATAAATGTAAAAATTAGCAAATCAAATTTGAAAAATTTCATAAGCCAAAATTAGAAATTTTATGCTATTTTCATCAAACTTTTTTTAACTTAATTACATTCCTTATTTATGACTGCTTAATTTAAAGAAACCGCAAATGCAATGTTTGACGTATAAGAAATTAAAAATAACACAATATGACGTACACACATAGCTTAAAATGGAAAGAAACATCTTCATTCATTGACGTTCCTAAATGCAGTTGTTGTTGTTGTTGTTGTTGTTGATGTTATTGTAAATTAATACACGTGTTGATTTCACCAGTCAAACGCGACAAGACAAGTGAAATCAATTTGCATAAAAACCAAATAAAAAATTTTTAAATACAAAATAAACAAACCTTTACAGAGTACAAGTTCCAACTTGGCATAGAAAGTGCATTTCCTATTTTGTTTTGGCTATAAGACGCTAAACAAAATAAGCTGGCAACAATGCGTTACATAGAATATGTTCACAAAAACCAATACTAATATACAAATAAACAGCTTTTAAAAAAAAAATCTATTCAATTAAATTATTATAAAAAATTCCGAGCTTAAAAAACACTCAATGAAAATATTAGGCGTGTTTTGGTGGTGAAGTTGTTTTATTTTCATTTGTAATGTCTTTGATTAGGCATTAAATTCCAAGGAATTTTTTTTTATGTATTTCTTATTATCTTGGAATGTGATAAAATCTGTTGCGGTTTTCTCAAAACCAAAACATTTTATTTCTTAAGCCAACCCGTTTTGCCTGCAATGGTTATCAGGCTATCAGTTTATGTGTAATGAAAACGAAACCGTGTGGTATGTAGAAGAACGTGTTTGATAGCGGACAGACGAGAAACAAGAAAATATTATACAATAGCTACTTCAACTTTTGTAGTGTAAGCAGAATTGTTAATATATATATATATATGTATGTAAATATATATCAACTGCAATTTTATTTTTGTGAGAAAAAAAATTATGTTAATTTTCAAAGTCATGTAGAAATACAAATTTGAATAACCATAACGAACTATAGAAAATACTAAATTTTCCTATTGTTATTTTAGATAAGATGTTTATTGATGTTAGATAAAATGTGAAGCTTGTAAAAATTGTTGATTTCATTTTCGTATCAGTTTTTTTTTTTTTTGATGCGAACTTGAAATGTGATAAAATCTAAAACTGTGCTATAGAATAACTTGCAAGCTAATGAGCCGATTTGAGTTTAGTTTTTGGCATTCAAGCTGAAATCAACTCGAAATTGAGTTCGATGTCTAGAAAGCTTAAAATATGTTGGCAGCTATAGGTCCATTTTTAACAACAGCAATTTTTAGTACAGAATGGCTTAATTTTTTTGTTTAACATTAACTCAATAAGAAATTTAGAACTCAAACAATATAAAACTCAAACAATAGCTAAACAAAAATGACTACTTTTATTAAATTCATATTTTTCAACTAGTTAAATTCGATGTTTTGATACATAGTTTGATACAAAATTGGACTCTATTAAATAGAATAACGCGAAAACTAATTCATCGATCTGAGTGCGGTTTTCAGCACTTGAACTAAAACTAGCTTAAACTTGAGTTTGTCGTCAAGGAAGTAAAAAATAAAGAGACCTATATTTTACTCATAGGCATAAGTTTTCATTACAGATTTTTTGTGTACAATGGGCTTATTGCCTGCTCAGACGAAGCAATTAATGATTTATTTCAACTTACGCACGTCATTTTCAGTTATTTTTATAGATTTGTCTTAAAAAATGACTAAATCGAAAAGTACAAAACAAAATAACTTTCAAACGAGTCAACCGATTTAAGCGCGGTTTTCAGCATTTGAGCTAGAATAATTAAAGTATTCGATTTAGCGATCAGAAAGTCTAAAATAAATAGACTACTTACAGGGCATATCGAATACACATTTTTATTTTTTGGTTGAATTAATGTTTTTTTTTATTAAATTTCTTTCTTTATGTTTTTTATATGAGATTTCATTGACTTTATGAAATTAATAATTATAAAACAATATAACTTGGAAACAAACTCACGAATTTTGAAACTGTTTTTATCATTTGAGCTGAACTAAATGGAAAATTGGGTTTTAGGTATAGAAAGCTTAAAAAAAGAAACCACTATGTGTGCCTAGTGTAGGATATCAGTTAACAAACGTACTTTAAAAAGTGATTAAATATTTGTCTCCGCCTTCAATCAGAAATATTTAAGGAAAGTTCTTTTATTTTTTTCGAAGAACTATCTTATTGTTTATATGCTTCATGTCAAAGCATATCTTAAAACACTGTTTTTATGTTTTTTTTTTTCACAACCATCACAACAAGCAAATATCAGATAAGAGCGCGGTTAAAAAACACATAAAGCAAAAATTAAAACAAAACGCCCATAACCAACGAAAGATGGTCAAAGTGAAAAATGAAAAAAAAAGAGAATACAAGCTATGGGCAAAAAACATAAAACACGCTATAAACAAAATTTAAGTTAGGTAAGGTAAAGAAAATTAACAAAAGTACCACAAAGACTATGCAGAAATAAACAGTTTTTAATGCTGCTTTGTTTTTAGGTGACTAGGCCAAACACGCATATACACACACATGCACGCACTTGCATACCGTCAAATAAACGAGATTTAATGCCACTCTTGTTATGCACCGCGTCATGTATGTTGATTTGTAAATTTTTATTCTTCCTCAAATTTAATAGCTTTTATTTATAGCCTTTATAATCATACGTTTTTTTCCTAAATAATCCATTATTTTGTTCATAAATTTAACGCGATTTAATTAATATAGCCATTTTTTATTTTAATTGCTTATTTTAACCCTGAAACACTTGGTTTTATTTTAAATTAATTACACCGAAGATGGTGCTAAATAAAGCGTTTTATGTCAGGCGCCAAGGCTGAGGGTGGCTTTTTATCGTAGGCGCGCGCTCACGCTTATTGTGGTCTTGACATTGAGCACCAGTGTTAACTGTGTTTTTATTTGTATTGTTTTTGTTTTGACTATATAAAGCTTGTACGTAATTTCCCACATTTGTTCCCGGGGTTTTGTTTATTTTTTTTCTGTTTTGCTCTTAATAAATAACTTGTGTTTGCGCTATCGCCTTGTATTTCTGCGAATGTGTGAATAATATAAAAATTTGAAAATATTAACAACCTATATTTTACTCGCAACAACTATTTAGCTTGTATTATTTAAAGAAATAGCTTGTTTTGTTTGCTTAAAGCCACATTTGTCAGCATGGTTACACTCAGTGAAAATATATAGTATTAATAAGTAAATCGGAAATTAGCAAAAATATGGCTTAAAGCTACCTGTGAAATAGTAAACGGATTTAATTTAAGGTTAAATTGGTCATCATGTATTTATAGCGCTCTTGGATTTTATGATTAAAATATATCATAATCAAAACTATAAATCAAAATAAATTTAAAAGTAATGAACTGATTTGCGAAAAATTTTCAATACTTAAAGTTAAATTAGTTTTGTATTCGAACTGAGGTATAGAAAATTAAAAAAATAAATTTTAACTCAGAAAAGATGAAAACTTCGGATACTTTTAAGGTATTTTCTTTGAAGATGTAGCTGTTAATGAAGCGGCTTTTAATATTTCGTCAAAAATATGGCTTAAAGAAACCTGTGATATAGTAAAAGGATTTAATTTAAGGTTAGTATTAAAAATGTGATAAAATGTGATTTATCAAATCAGTAATCATGTAAATCAAGTAATCAAGTAATCATGTATATTTATAGCGCTCTTCGATTTTATGATTAAAATATATCATTATCAAAACTATAAATCAAAATATATTTTAAACTAATGAACCGATTTGCGAAAAATTTTCAATACTTAAAGTTAAATTAGTTTTGTATTCGAACTGAGGTATAGAAAATTAAAAAAATAAATTTTAACTCAGAAAAGATGAAAACTTCGATAACTTTAAGGTATTTTCTTTGAAGATGCAGCTGTTATAGAAGCGCCTATTAATATTTTGTCATATTTACCAAAGTTGATTGTTATTTATTTTTATTAGTATTTGATTGTATACGTTTATAGTTGATATACCATAAACTACGAACTAAAATATCTTTAAAACGTATCAAACGATTTTAGTTAGATTTTTAGCATTGTAGTTTAAATTTGCTTAGTTTTCAAACGGAGGTATAGAAAACTTAAAAAAGTTTTTTACTCAAGAAAGCTACAAATTTTTTACTTTTAAAAAAATTTTTATTGAAAGTGCCTATATCAAATTAAAAATTTTGCTCTCTGGCATTTATTTGCTGACCAATAATTTTTTTTGAAACAGGAATTATAATATTATCCACTGTAAACAAATATAAATGAAGAACTAATCAAACAATTTGAGTCTGTTTTATAGCATTTAAGATTAATACCTTTGAAATAAATTTAATTTTAAACAAATACCACTTCAAAGATTTTAACCTTTTATTGATTTAAAGAAACTTTTAAAAAGCTCAAGAAATTTGATAAAAAATCTCAAGATAAATTGAATAACTCAAAGTGACATGTTAGACATCTTTCTGTCTTATTAGAATTTATTTTAGTAATCATAAATTTTGTAATAAGAATTTTTAATTTTATGAACTAAAATATATATTAAAGTACTGATTAGCTTTGAGCTTAGCTTTCAGAATTTAAATATTCATACGCAGACATAGAAAGATTCAAGCAAATAAAGCTTTTACTAAGGTAAGCTAAAAATTTTATTTGTTTTTTTAGACCTTTTCTTTGAAAATACAACTGCTTATCAACGATGTTTCAATATTTTGTCAACATTTTTTGTTTTGCGACATAACATTTTTATAGTAATACGTTGCCTAATACTGGCCAAAATTTTTCAAATCAGTCAATATGCAAAATATTGTTCTATATGAAAAACAGTGCCAAATTCCTAGGTTGGTTCCATAAGTTTTTTGTCAGAATACGTTCAACACAAGTTTGTCGCAATATTTTCCCTTTGAGTGTGTTTTCAAAACTTAAAATTAAAATAATTTCTGAACTACTGAACCGATTTTCATGAGGTTTTCAGTATTCAAGCATAAATAAGCTCAATATTTGAATAAAGATATAGAAAGTTTAAAATAAAGTGATCATTATAGGTAAACATATTTTCTTTTGATAACAGCGACAATAAAAAAACTCTTTTTGGCATTTTAAATATAAATTATGCATTGATTTAGAATAAATTTTGATAAAAGTTCTCAAACTTATTGTTAAAAACGCGATTATTTATCGGGCGACTTCGAACACATTTAAAAAAGTTTAAATTCCATTGTGACCATATTTTAGTTACATCAGAAACTTCAGAATTTAAAACATTTAATCAATTTTAGTACACTTCCATCGATTTTCTTATAAAATTTTGTTTCTGAAATCTGCTTATTACTGAATTCCTTCCAGTGCTTCCACTTACATTTCTACTTACCTTCAATTCAATTGTAGATTTTATACAATTTCAAAATTTATTGCTTTGAAATGCAATGCATTATTTGTGCTTTTGTTGTTATTGTTGCTGTTGTTATTGTTACTATTGTTGTTGTTGCTATTATTGCTGTTGTTCATGCTGTGCACTCAACTGCAACGTCGAAACAACGCAATTTCTATTTAATTAACAATTGCGCACAGGTTGAAAAAGTAGCTAATTTTTCTGTACAGTTAATTTTTGTGTTCATTTTCTGTTGATTTTTTTTTTTTTTTTAATTTTTTGGAGTTAACATTTAATGCACATAATTTATAGAAATGCAACGACGTGTGTTCAGTGTTTGCCAGCGCAAAGGCAGTTCTATACAATGACATGAATTTCACTTTAGACTTCATGTTGACGGTCGAACAGCAATTGTTGCTGCTGCTACCAGTCAGTCAGTCAGCAACAATTGCTATTTGCAATCATTACAATTCTAGAATATATATATAGTATGAATGGGAACACATTTGAGGGTCACACGGTTGGTGGTCTTCTATGTCAACCTGTTGCAGTTGCAACAGTGCAACACACAGATGCATACAGACAAACACACACACACACATAGATAGAATGGCATATATCAGACAATTATGTCCAAATTGTTGATTTCAACTACTGACTGCAAATGTCGGCGGCAATAATTGTTTTAATTGAAATTCTTTGCAACACCGTTAATTGAACAGTTATTTGTTAATCTTTTATTGCATACATAGTGTTTTATAATTGGCAAAAAAAACCATTAATTTTTTTTTAAGTTGTGCTTAGTTTTAGTATAATGAGTTAATTTTGTATAGATCTAATTACTTAATATTTTTTTTTTCTCCGGTTAAGCTGTTGATACCTCTGAGCTTTAAGTAGATAGCATAGAAAAAGTTGTTACAAATAAGCGAGCTACAAATATTACTATTAGCCTTATATGGGAACTATTCCGAGCGCTAATACGCTTTAAGCTAAGGTTATTTTTTTAAGCTATAGATAAGCTATAGATATATATAAATATATGTTTTTGGTCTTGTTGTTGTAAAAGTTTCTTAAGGAACACAGAATGCCACAAAAATCGAAAATTAAGAAAAAGCTTAAAGACACATTTTTTTACTGGGAATTAAGTAGTTAAGTACCTGAATAAATAAATGTTGTTTTAGATAAAAAAATTTAAAATGTGTTATATATATTCAGTCTTAAATTCAATTCCAAGAAAATTTTATTTCTATAGCTTAAAAAACAGCCTTAGCTCAAAGCGTATTGAGTCTCGTAATAATTCAAGTATAAGGCTAATAGTAATTTATGTAGTTTGCTTATTTTTCTACTTCTACTTTAAGCTCAGAGCTTATCTCAGTTAAAAGTTAAGCTCAGTGCATCTGAAACAACTTTTATTGTAACTAATTTTCGAAAAATGAAGCAAATCTGAAGAAAAAATTTTCTTTAGAAGAATTGAAGAACAACAATTGATGAAATTTTAAATAACTTTTGTTAAGAGATGGAGTATACTCGAAAAATTCTAAATTTTCTGAAATAATAGTTTTTTACCTCTTTTACCTCTTTTTTACTCCATAATAAATAAACCAAATTTTTAATGCTTTTACACTGATTAAAATAACCTTAACCATAATTCATTCTTACTTAATCAATGTAGATTTGATGTTAAAAATAGTATTTAATAATTTTTTCTTAAATTTTGACAAAAGGAAATTTTTGTACCCGTAGTGAAACATTTATTTAAAGCTTTCTATACTTCAGTTCAAATTTTAAACTCATTTAAGCTTGAATGCCAAAAACTGCGCTAAAATTGGTTCAGTAGTTCAGAAGTTATTTCAGTTTTAAATTCAGAAAATTTAAATTTCGTTTAAAAAAAATGTTCTGATTGTGCTGTAAATAAATGTCAATAAGCAAAAATTTTTAACGATAGATTGGCACTCAGGTGATTTACATTTATATTTTCAGAGAAAACAAAGAAAACTTTGAATACAATTTTTCCAGTAAGGATTTTATACTCTATTTTTATATTAGAATTTATTTTAATTTATAATGCCGAATACTATTGTCAAATCAGTTCTGCAGCTTTGAAGTTAGTTTACTAAATATTAGAACTAAATAACTTTTCACTCTTATAAAATAAAAAAAAAATATATATATATTTTATGTTCTGTAGATATAAATTAAAATTTTCGTGAAACGACTCTCAGAATTGGTTGATGACTTAACAGTAGTCCATGATTCATATTGGACTGATCAAAATACTAAAAAAAAAAAAAATTGATAAATTCACCATTATTTAAAAAACTCTGCCATGGATTTAAGCTTTATTACTATCAAAATGTCACTAAAAAAAAAAAAATTATAAAATCTCTAGTTTTGCCAGTTTGTTTTTCTTCGAATTATTAATTAATTAGATAAAAGCCCGTCCTACGACTGGATGGAAGCACTAACACTAAACTGTTTTTTGCCATTATTCCAGTGTTTTTAGAACATACTGTTCTGAAAAATGTTTATACTGAAAGTATGCATATACATAAAAGGCAAGCATGTCACTGATAAATATCAAATTAATTTTCTGTGCATACTTTAAGGCTGATCGCAAGAAATAAAAATAAGAATAAGAAATAAGAATAAGAAATTACAGTGCTTGCCTTTTATATATTAGGATTTGAACGTTATAAATTTCATAACAAAACGATATTTTTTGAGACAATAACCAATTGCCTAGGACAAAATTTAAATCAGTTGGTTTCTTTCAGTAATTTGAAGTATGGGTGCTTCGGACAGGATTGCTTTGTTTCAATGACCCACCCTAATTTTTACGCTAAATATTATCTACCAAGAATGTAGGAAATGTTTGTTAAGAATTTTTTTCGATGGGCTTTTTTCGAAAAATGTGAGTATTTTTCAGGCAAAGATTTGAATAAAGAGAGATTGTGGCGATGATAGAGACAAATGCAGATATGATTACTTTTTGAATTTGTTTTAAATTTCAAGTATGAGTCTTTTAAATTAAGTTTTACTTTCTAATATTGTTCTTGAAGACCACTTTTTGTCGAATTCATAATCAGATGGTAAGAACTAGGTGTAATGGAAAAACATGAGCTTCAGATTCGTCAATATTGCACCAAAATAATGCTATTTATCAGTTGAAAAATTTGAGAACCTACAAAAATTTTGGAGTACTGTGTTTGAAATGAAGTAAGTGAATTTTTAATGGTTTTTCGAATTTATGAAATGTCTTACACACAGGTTTTTACAATCCTTCTGAAGCCCTCAACATAGAGAACAATATATAACTCTACTAGCTTATACCCGCCGGGCTTCGCTGCGCTCAGCGCTTTTTTCCTAAAAGTGAACGTAGCTAGTTTTTATTTAAAAAAGGACGAAAAACTGATTTTTAGCGATTTTATATGAGAAATCGTATGGGCGAAAAGGGATGCAGTATTTTTACAAATGAGTTTTAAGACCCGTGCCATGAATGACCAAACACACCCTAAAAATTTCAACAACACCATTGAAACGGTTCGAAGTGATGGAGTAACATACGGACACCATTAGATTTTTATATATATGGATATAGTACAGTCATTTGGGGTAAATAAAAGAGGTTACCTGGAAAGTTTTCCGGGAGTTTTGATATATGGGTATTTTTTATAGATTTTGATGTGCTCTTTCATATTTACAGAATGGCGGCTAAAACTAGTTTTTTGCTTATATCTCCTTTCCAACTCATTTCACGATAAAAACATATATGCATCAAATGAAACTAGAGACCTACTAGAAACCTAAAATTCATGTTATAACCTTTTTTATCGTAAAATCATTAGTTTTGGCGTACCGCCAAATAAAAACATTTTTGTATTAAAAATATATACATTGTATTAGACTGCGTTAGATTTGTATTTAGAATGCTTAAATATTTGGGATTCAGTGTGCCCTCCGAAATTGTAAACGATGGTTGCGAATGAAATAATTTGAGCTATTAAAAGTTCAAAAATTGTCGAAACCGGCCCGGTTCTGCTCGAAAATTCGTTTTATTTTAAGATTTTTTAATGATATTTTTAAAATAAGAAATGATGCATTTGAAATTTGCGAAAAAAAACACGAACTATCTATTTTGATATTAAATTTGGTGAAAAATTTGATTCTGGACTTGGAATTACCGAAAAATTTTGTCTGGTGCCACCAAACTCACTGCAAAATTGAGATTTTTCGATTATTTTCATTCTATTTTTTTCATGCGTGCCTATTAGGCCGATCCTGATGATTTTTCAAAAACTTTTTATAATAGTTACTTTGTACACAAAATGACCCTTTATATTGCATAAAAAGTTTTTGAAAGTTTATTTAAAAAATTTTTTTTTAAAAATTTAAAAGGTTCTTAACAATAAATTTAACAATAACTAAACTCATGCGAATTATTTTAATTTACCTAACGTAAAGCGGCAAGCTCGATTTAGGGATACCGAAATAAATGGCCGCTTTTTATTAATTATCACCGCTTTGATTGATTGATTTGATTTCAATCGTAGTTTCAATATTTTGAATTCTATACTTAGACACATTTTGTGACATTTTATTCAAAAGAAAATTATTAAAAATTTAAATTCTATTCGTAATGTAATTAAAAAATTATATAGAAGGCAATTAATATTGAAAACGAGCAAAACATTGAGAAATAAAAAAAAAAAATAAAAAAAATTGAGATATAAAAAAAATTGTTGATATATCAAGAAAATATCGACTAAAATTACATTTATTTTTCTTGCAACCACGAAAAATGTAAATGAAAAATTAAAAATGTCCCATTCATGACAAAAACACTGTCCCATTCATGACAAAAGCACGTAATTTTATCTGCTTACATACTTTTCACGTTAATTTTGGAAATCCATTATATGCTAAAAATACAATCAATTCTAGGTGTACTAGGTAGAAACATTTTTTATTTTTTATAGCCATAAAAATACCTACTTTAGTTATACAGAGGTCGGCCGAAACCCGAACACGGGTTGTTATGGCCACCTAAGTAAGTGAGTAAGTAAGTTATGTTTGATACACTAACAATCAGCACGTTTTATCTCTCCGTACGCTATTTAATAGTGAGATAGCAACTGTGAGTTGAAAGCAATTTGAGTAAGTGAAATAAATTTTTCACTGTCCCATTATTGGCGTTGTCCCATTCATGGCGTCGTCCCATTAATTGCGTTGTTACACTCATGGCAACATTGCCCTACGAAAACATTTTAAAGAAATTTGCGGTTTTAACCTTACCTACAGATTCAATATAATTAGCTCCTGCACCTTCATGAAATGTGCACCTGGAGTTCTTGCAGCGATAAAAGAGGAAAAAAAACATAAAACCAACAATTACGTTTCTGTAAAAAATCATTAACATCGTGCATAGTTGCAAATTTTAAAATTTTCAACTTATAAGTTTTTAAGTATATAAGACTTTTTTTTAAATTTTTCTGGATGAGAATTGCTCTTAAATGACAAAATAAATTAATTATAAAGATCCAATTTTTACCCTAAATTTGAAAAAAAAAAGATACTAATCATGGAATTTTCAACAGTTTAGTTCAATTATTTATGTAAAAGTTAAATTATTCAACTTTTACAGTTAAAAAATTCTACTACTATTATTGAACTAATTTCATATAAACATTTCTTAAAAGCAGTTTGTTTATTAATATAGAGTTTCAACACCGATTTGTTTTTTATTATAAAAAAAAAAATGTATGATGAAACTACAGGTTTTTATATGATAAACAGTGAATTATTTAATTGAGTAATTTGAAATGTTATTGTATAATTTGAATTATAGTAATTTGAAATTGATAAATTAATGGATTATTAAAATTTTGCCCAAGCTGAGATTCGAATCGTGTCCTCAAAAACGACAGCGAAACACTCTCACAGAGATATTCCTGCGATAAATTCCAGAGATAAATTTAAAGCGAATCATTTTTATGAACTTGGAGTATAAAAAACATGTATATACCAACCAACTAAACTCAGTTTTTGAAACAATCGGTTGAATTTTTTTATCAGATTTTAAATAAATTTTCAATCTAACCCTCTCAGTGGCAAAAATATATTATGTCGCGCTAAAAATCTGAAAATTTGTATTTAGGGTAATATGATGGCGCTGAAGCCAGGAAAAATAGTATTTTTCATCTGGGGTGCCCCTCCCGGCCCCTAGTGGATGTCGAATATATTCGACATAGACCCCCAATGGGTTTTAGGGGATGTCGAATATATACGACATTGACCTCCGAAGACACCTACTGTTGTTATGAACATCACCTACTCTTATGAAGAATAATGAAAGAAGAATCGGTTTTTTCCTTTATTTATTAATTTTGCTTAGGAAAAAAATACAAAAAATAAACCAAGAGCAAAATTAATTTTTTAAACTAATTACTTTTCTTATGAAAGTTTTCAAAACAATTCAAATTACGCTTTACGCAGAGAAAAACGTTGCACTTCTTGCAAATAATAAAGGAACTTTTATCGCAACCCTTCGCCTTGCACCGACCGGCGCTCCTAGCTGGCAAAAAGATTGGCATATGTAACTTCTGGTCGTGACGAACCTCTTGTGGTGGTATTTTTTGAAAAGTTCTCTTTCTTTTTTGGGGTGATGGCGACATCGAGTCGTCGCTATCTGAGCTGTTGCTGATGTTCGCGGATGTAGATGCTGATGGTGTTGATTGGTCCCCTCTGAAACTTGCTTTTGATGGTCTTCCTCGTTGTCGCGGCGTATACGGCTGTGACACATCTTCTGGTTGAGAAGCGAGCAGAGCTCGAGCAACCTGAATCCGAAAGTGCATGGAATCTAGGATTTTATTTTTCGGCATTTTCCTTGCGATACAGTCCCGACGATACTCCATCCATGCCGCAGTTAATGCCAAATCGACAAAATGCATTATAACTCGCAGTGTCCACTTGACTGAGCGAATATTTATGCGGTAATATTGCAGCATTTGATCCAACAAATCCACACCGCCCATGTTTTCGTTATACATTCGAACAACTTGAGGCCTATCAATGACTACAAACTCATTTTTTTTGCTGTCCCAACGCTTAGTTTTATCTTCTATGCCGATTCCAACAAAATTGGAGCCAAGATTCACAACTTTATTGTCGTACCAGCAAGTGATAATTACATTGCCATCGGCACTTTCACATTCAGTGGATGATCCTCGTCCTCTTTGTTTGAGTTCTTTTTCGCTTGGCAGGCGAGGATTGGCAAATCTGTTTATGCGTATTGTTCCAGCAGCATTGATATTGTTTTTCTTTAAAATTTCAAACAATGCATAGGATGGGAAGTAATTGTCGAAAAATAGATTATGGCCAATTTCATTTTTCGGTATGCGTTGCGTTAGATGAAGCACAATAGTTGAACCAAATCCAACTGCTTTTACCCATTCTTGGTTCAAGGGTGTTGTTGAGCCTTGGTAGACAATAAAGTCATACGGCATTCCGCTTTTACCGCACATGAAGAACACTTTTATTCCCCATGGACACGGTTTCCCTTTTATGTACTGCTTAGCAGTGAACTTACCTTTAAACGGGATGATTTGCTCGTCGATGCTAAGATTTTCTTCCAATGGTAACTGCATTAGACGACTTCGGACCAGTTCAATTATTGGTGCCACTTTATAAAGACGATCTTTGCATCCAGGTTCCCGTACATTTATGTCAACCAGGTGCAATGTTTATTGCTGAATCGTAGAACATCTCCACTCGGGGTAATTTCAGGACGCCCATCATAATATGGTGCGCGAAAACAATACGTACTTTGTCCACCGTACATAATTTGAATGACTGTTTTCCATTACTTTGCGCATACATATTTGTGTAGTGTGCCGTTTTCCTGAAGAACTCATCCGTTAAATATTTATTGAAATATGAGAATGGTGTCCCAACTTCAAATAATTCTGCTGTTTCTGATGCTGGTTTATAGGGTATGCCTTCTCGAGCTGTGAATTGTCGAACTGTTCGCCAGCTTATGTTTTTTTATGTGTCCAAGTGAGTGAAGTATCCGATGCTATTCCACTGCTTGGCCCGGCTTCATTATCAGTGGAGATATTGATATGCTCGATATGATATTTGACATCGTCAATATTTCCCGTAGAGACAGCTTCGTGGTCGCCAGGCACAATATCCATGGTTTGTACTTTCGGCACGTCGAATAAAACCTCATCTTCATCTTCAATAAGCTCGTCCACATCTGATTCAGCTTCTAGAATGGCCAGTATTTCATCATCCAATAATCCTGGCATTATCTATGCAAATCAAGGGAAAATTTATATAATTTCCGAACAAAAACTTAATTTTACACTGTATAGCACTACAAAAAAAAAAAACGGCCTTTCAAGTTAAATGTCGAATATATTCGACACCCGAAAAAAGGTCGCCAACAGTAGCCTTTCTATGATTCCATAATTATTCTTTCACAAAACGTTTATATCAATACTCACAATTTTTTTCACTATCGCTTGATCACTCGGAATATATTTGCTTTGCTGCTGAATTTTGTTGTTTTCAATTACTCCGTATCTATTTCTTGACAGCTCGTTTAAAACTGATAAAACATATCGAACGCCTACTACGATCACAATTCTGAATAATTGTAGTCTCTATGCAACGAATAAAACAAACAAGACAAAACAAACAATAACTAACTGTAAATTAAATGCCTTTAAGTAATGCGTACATGCAATGTCGAAGATATTCGACAAATCCACGGAAAGGGCTAAGACGAAAAACTTGACCTTAATAGATAAAAAATTAAACTTAAAATATAAAAATGCATCCCTTGCTTTTAAATTATATTTAAATTAAATATAGATGAAAAACTCAACCTAATTAGTTGAATAAGTAAACTTAAAAGGTTGAAAAATTCGGTCCTTATGTTCAAATAGTTAGTTGGAAAAGAGAACTTACAAGTTTAAAATCTCGTCCCTAGGCTTACATACATTACAAATATATCTGTGGAGTAACGACTTAACGCAAAATATCGTAAAAAAACGATATGGCATTTTCTTTATTGCCAATCTTTGGAAGGATGAAGAAATCCATTTTTTGCACAGGATAGATAATCACTTATGTCTGCACACTTTTGTTGGTTAAACGGTTTATATATTTAAAAAAAGGGTCGTAGTTAGTGCAATTGAAATATCGTCTTTTTACGATATTTTGAGTTTAGTCGTTATTCTTTTTCTCGCCACAATTATACTGATTTTAACCAAAGAAGGGTGTAAAAATTTCAATCTGAGTGAAAAAAGTAATATAATACAGAGAATATGTTGATTTCAAACACAAAAATTTGAATATAATTGAAAATTTATTGTTAATCGAACGTGAGTATGCATTAAAGTGTACTGAAATTTATCGATAAAAACTAACTTTTTCTCTTGGCCCAAAATACAGTCAAAGATAAGTTAATTACATTTTTGTTTTCTAACAATAATTTTGTAGGCATTTTTTGTTGTTGTTGTTGTAACAAAGCCATTAAAACTTAATGCAATGCCATGCATGCGCCCCCTCACAAGTTCTCGCAAAAATCGTTTTAAACACTCTTCATGTTTAGGCTCGGCAACTGCCAAACTTTGTGTTAAATTTTTGTTTTCCGAAAGCTTGGCCAACTCATGCGTGGTCGATTAGACGCTGCCAAAACCTACCTTAATGTGCAGTCAAGCCATCATTGTCAGCAGCGCTAATTACAGTGCGGGCCATAAAAATATGCCTACGAACGTGATGTTCACGCAATGACTGCGCAGGCGCGCCATTTCTATTGCAGTCTATATGGAGTGAGTGTGCAATAAATTTTCATTATTTTTTGCGCTAGAAAATAAATCATACAATAGTTACAAAAAAAAAAAAACAAAAAAAAAAAAATAAGAGATGAGATGAAAAAAAGAGAAAAAAAAATTAAAACTAATTGTAAGAAAAGTTAAAGATAAGAAAGAAAAAATACCGAATGCTGCATAATTTCAACACGCAGCCTGTCAGCCTAGCCGCTTTTATGAGGCGGAAAAGCAGCGAGCAAATTTTTATTTAATTTATTTGTTTTTGTTTTCACATTGTTTTTATGTGGAGTATTACATGGAAGTGCTTGTATAGTTCTTGTATAGTTTTTGTTGTTTTTTTTTAGTTGCAAACAAGCAATAAAATTAGCAATTTAACTGCTTTTAAAAAGTTTTCCTTTTAATGCCGGTCGTGACTTCAGCACGATTTATGCTAATTCAATTAATTATGAGAAACGCAAATATATTATAAATGAACACAGAAATACAAAATAATTATTACGAGTATTTGACTTAATGATATGATTGACTTATTCTATTCCTGGTTAAATGCTCAAGTTGATCTCTGTAAATTAGTTTGTTTTTTTTTCAAAATCATTTAAAGGCCAATTTGAAATTCTTGTGAAAAATTTATTTTCTTATGCGACTTGAATGCCTAATGAAAACTTTAAGTAATAGCCACAACAACAATAACAACAACTTACTGAGCTGTCAACTCATGAAATCAGGTGCCATAAAAATGCGCCATTTTTCAGCGTTTATTTATTTTTTTTTTCTAAATTAACATGCGCTGCAGAAATGTCAACTCTAGGAATGTCATGTTGATGCATTTGTTTTGTTGTTGTGATTGTTAATTATGTTTATGTTGTTGTTGTTTTTGTTGTGTCGTATTGAAGATTATCTGATCAAAGTATGATATGATATTGCATAATAAATACAGTAATGGCCAGATAAATTTTATTGTATCCTATTGCTATCTTTTTTTCTTTTCTTTATGTACATGCTTTTTCATTTTTTAGCCGGAAAAATTTAAGCGAATGTGAACACAAAGCATATAACTTAAATAGTACTACTGAACTTAAAAGAAGGACTGTTCGAGTTCAATATGTAACGGATACGACAATGAATCCTAGAGGTTAAGGCTTAATATATACATATAAAAATGGATCTTGGTTTGTTCGCATGCTTAAATCTTGAAAAGGACTGGACCAAATTGTAAACTTTCTTCAGCGGGCTTATTCGTAATTGCTAAAAGGTTAAGAAAAAAATAAAAGTTTGCTGCACCCCCTTTTTACACCCCCGACCAAAAATCAATATAAATGTTTTATTTCTGATGGTTTTGGTCGTATTGGACTAAAATTTGATAATTTAGTTTCTATGCTTACTGTCGGTAACTGTACTAAAAATGAGTTGCCACATCCCCTTTTACAGCCCACAAATCAATGAAAATAGTATATTTCGTACGATTTTTAACGTATTAGAATTTAGTTTGGTAATTTAGTTCATATGATAACTGTCGGTACCTGAACAAAAAATGGAAATCATTGACCAGAAATTTTGGCCGTAGATTTTATTCGAGTTTAGAAAAAATTGCACTGTAGCGAAGGTTATAGGAATAGTACAATCAACTAACAGTACGGGCGGGGCACCTTCTTTACATCCCATTTTTGCGATATCGAATATCTTTAGAATTGTAGGTCGCACAGCCTCGGAATTTGATGTTCGATTTCCGTCAATTCCACGTGCCGTTTCACTGGTAACATTTTATGGGCGTGGCGCTTATTCAGCAGCCATAATTTTCAGTATAGCTTCAATTTGGACGTTTTCGTAAATTTCTTTGGTTACAAACATAAACTCATAACTCATGTTTATCCGAACATTGGCCAAAATGATCTGATTTACGATTGGTTGAGCGCACGCGCAATTTTAGCAGTGAAAAATATAAATGACAATGACTTGAATTGGATGACTCAGAATCAAATTCTGGGAGAATTGCGTCCATACAAATCGATCGATCGCTCTAACAACGAAAACGAATTCATCAATTATCTAGTAGAATTTCTAAATTCTTTGGATTTGCCTGGCATGCCGTCTCATCATTTGCGTATTAAACTTGGACCTGTCATCATTATGCTACGAAATCTTTATGCCCCGAAACGGTGTATTGGAACACAAGTAACTATGACGACTATGATCAATCTGATAGTGGCAAGGATTTTGAAAGGGCTGTTGAAGGAAGAAGAATGCCTAATTCCGCGGTCTCCATATAAAACGAAAAGATGAAATGACTTTTTTTGCGTTAAAGAGGAATAAGATGAGTATAAAACTTTTTTTAACTCTGAAAATGAACTCTACGAGGAGTTTAACATTAAAAAGTCAATATTTGTAATTTTTGAGCTGTGTGTCTTTTGTAGATATGGTGCATATGTAATATATATATATATAAGGCTTATGAAAAAAACCATGTTGCCAAAATTTGGCAAATTAGTTCGTATGCTTACTGTCGGTAACTTACGCCCGACGAAGGGGATAAGCGCGTAGCGAAGCGTGCCGGGTATAAGATAGTTGATTATATATTCTGTTTAAAGCTTTGATAAATAAAAATTATTTTAAATAGTTTCAGAAATCAAAAGCTTATAAAAGCTTAAAAATTATGTCGCGGATGTGACATTATAATCTTATTTTAGTCTATATGAACAACTCGAGTCTATGGCTCAATAATATAAAGGCCTCTAAACTAATTTTCCAAAGTTTTCCCACCCAAACTGAAGAAGACGAGTTGGAGCTATAGATCTTTAAAAAGACGTCAATTTTTTTTTTGTGTGAAAATTAGACAATTTAAAAATTGTTTTCTTATAGAAATCTATTTTGCTTTCAAGCAGTTCAGTTTCAGTTTTCAGCTTTCTGAAAAAATAAAAATCTCAAATCCAATTCTTTGTAAAAAAAAATTCTGACATCCTCCTTAAGCGTCAATAAATACTTTCAAGGCTAACGTTGAATTATGGATGTTCTAAAATTAATGTTCAGTACTATTTAACGTAGAAATTATATTATTTCATATTACGATTTATTATTTTTAATTTTTTAGACCTGAACTACGATTTATAGTTTTTACACTTATTTAGTCAACTATGCCATGATTAAAAAATACGATTATTGAAATAAAAAGGGGGAAAAGTGTTGGAGTACTGTATGCCACGGAAAGGCAGCTTTTTCCAACGGTTCTCTTCACAAATTTCGCTACCATTATGATATACAAATCATCTTGATTAGAAATAATTTAGAAATTAAGAAGTGCGAAATAGCAATAACATGACTTGGCCGGAATTTCAAACAAGTTTTAACTTTTTTGATACTAAAATATATCAATGAAATCTATTTATACAGTAAAACTTTCCTTTTATATTAAAAAATTATTTGAATTTAGTACCATGTCTGCCACAACTATTTTACAGTTTTTAACATGAAGTGACAGTCCTGTATTTGTAAATGATTTAAAATGTATTCAGATATATGTATATGTATTCAGAATCAATCTTTTAAACTTCAAATTCAACTTTTTGTAAACCAAATATAACTTTTTGTTAATCAAATTCAACTTACTATACTTCAAATTCAACTTTTTCCCGCACAATATCATATTTTTAAGTAATTTCTAACTTATTAAGCACTAAATTTGAAGGGTAAAGTTTTTTTGTCTTTAAATTCAACATTTTGCACTTCAAATTTAACATTTTACAAATCAACTTTTAAAATGAAAAAATTTTTTGCTGCATAAAAAATTTAATTATATTTATAATTTGTAATTTTAACTGTAAAAGGTTCATGCTAAACATTCGTACACTGTAAAAAATGTTTCATATTTTTTTTTTTTTTTATAAAAAGATGTGAATTTTATCAAAGTAAATCCAAATAGATTTTCTTTTTCGAATTTATAATTAATTTTTAAACTTTTTTTTTCATTTTAAAATAAAAGTTATTTCTAATAAAAATGTCAATTGTAGTGTTTGTCACAAGTGCTTGATAAAACTAAAATTCTAATTCTAGTACTGCTTTAGTTTATTTTAGCTCAAAAACTTTTGCTTCTTTGTTATTTTTTGTAAGGCACTGGTCACAAAAATCTAAAGTTATTGAAAGAATCAGTCGGTAAAGTTTTTTAGTTTTCCTAAGAAATAAGAAAAAACTTCAGAAATTAACGCTCTCGCTCTCGATACTTGTGTGTATAATAATTTTTCCCGTCACAATGTTTAAGACTTGACTGTGCCTTCATGTTTCTTTTTTAAAAATATATCAATTTTTTACATTTCAGACAATTATCAGTTAAATCACTCTCACCGTTTCTCTCTTCGTAGTGCTTTTTTTTAATAGCTTTCTTTAGTGATAATTTGCAAGACTTGACTGTAACTAACTACTTCTCAAGCTCATTTGACGTTTACTTTAAAGTTTTTATTTAACCCGATGCCCAACCCAAACTTTTTCTCAAGACACCAATCAAGCTCGTTAAGGAACACTTTTGTATGACTGCAGTTACCAGAGAGTTGCCAGAGATCACATATTTTCCGTTTTGCAATTTCTCAACTACTTAAGAAGTAATTTTCGTATATATTTCAACAAAGCCGCGAGGCAATAATTCAATTTGTTTAACATATCTATTTGTGCAACAACAACAACAACAATCATATTAATACCAACAACAACTACAACAATAGTTTACCAATTTCTGGCATAAATTCAAGTGAAACTTCAAATCTATCAATGATTGCAGCGATGAAGCGATTTAGCTGAGAAGTAAAAAAAAAAAAAAAATCCAATTCATGTGTTATAAAAATTAAAAAATAAACTTCAAGTAAAAACACACAGCTACCAAAACAACACCTCATGACACACTCCACATTGTTAAGCACAACAATTCGCCAAAAGAAACAGAGTTAAAAAGTTTATACCGACTATCTGCTGCTTGAGTGTCCGTCATGCTGTCAGTCAGTCCATCTGTCTGATGATTTGATTGGCAGTCAGTCAGTCAGTCGGCTGGTTGACTGCAAAGCGTGGCATTGTTTGTTGCTATCGAACTAAACAGCCATCGGACCGAATAACCACTGGACAAAAAAACATAAAAATCCAAAGACGAAAAAAAAAAATGGTAATAGAAAAGCCATCACCTCTGACAGCAGCAACTCAACTGTAATAGACAACAACAACAATAACAACAACAATATTAAGTCCAAGAAACATATGCATTGTACTTAGCTAAGGCAAACTTAGCTTGGCTAAACTAGAGACAGGCTGGGCAAGTGAACTGCTCAAGCCATGCACTTAATTCCGTGTTTGCTGATGTGGAAAATAATAATAACAACAAATAAAACAACAACAATAACTACAATAGCAAATATTACAACAACCACATCAATATCATATCTAATGTAATAAAATTGTAGTAACTGGCTTTTGATGTTTGCCTCACTATCTGAGAATAACTTGACAATCGGCTAGGGTTGCCAACACCTTAAGACAGGGAGTTAGTGTAAAAAATTTAACTGCTAAATAATGAAATGGTCCACAGAGGGACAGACGACACATGTGGCCGGAACACATGCAGAGTTGGAGGTCAAATTCCTTCATTGTTACTTTAATATTCAGAAATGAAATTTTTTTTATAGTCACGCAAAAATAATTTTGTTTTTTTTTGTTCAAAATAATGGCTTAGACTTTAACTATTGCATAATTTTATTTAATGTTGCAATTTTAACAAGAGTTACATTGATTTTACGTTAAAAAAAATAGTTTAAGTGGACCTATTTGAAAATATTATAAAATCCAGTGTTTCAACAACTCGGCAAAAGTTAATTGTGTGAGTGCAGGCCAAGTGATAAGAGCTGTGCACCGAGAGAAAAAAACCATAGTTAGAACATACAAGTTAGCTTTTGTAAAAGAAAAATGTTCTGAAATATATACTAAATGGCGAAACTAATGTGTAATGACAAAAGTATTTGTGCAAGCTAAGCATTGTTTGAAAATAAAAACTTCAATAATTTCTACAAAAATAAATTGTTTGAATTGTAAAGGTTTTAGTTTGTAAAATTGAGAAAAACTCTGGTTAAAGTACATAAATGCGATGTATGAAATTTGGTTTTATCATCACTGAATCTTATGTAAAATTATATAAAAAGACTTGGATAAAACGGATATATGTTAAATTGTACAAAATATTGACAATTTGTCATTCAAATAAAATTCGATAAATCAATAAATAAAACTTGTTTGTCTTATCCAAGAACTTGGAGGGCACCAAATTGCCGAAGCCAGTGAAAAAATTAACTTTAGTTTATTGTTAATTTGCCTTAAATTTTTTTTCGGTGTGGAGGCGGGCGTAGTTTGTTGATTTTTAGAATTGTCAGCATATGTATTATCTATTTGTGGTAACATTAAATATTGTTAATGAGAAATTATTTTTCAATCGAAAATCCTTCAGCATAGATATAATCATTGCAAATTTTATGAGCTGCTATTAATTAAAATGCGATAATACTGTATTTTTCTGAAATTAAGTGAATTTATTTGTTGTTATTTAGGTGGCATGAAAAAGGTTGCCCTATCTTACATTTCTTAAATAAAGAATCTTGTATAAAATCGAAAGGAAAACAAAAATTGTCTCCATGGTACATCCAGCCTTAATATCATAATTATTAAAAACATTTGAATGAAATATTATAAAAATAATTTTGTGAATTTCCTTATTTTTTGTTATAAGCTTTCGCTTGCTTGTGTTGTTTTTGAAGCGAATCTTCTCATGCCTGGTTTTGTTGATTTGCTTGCTGGAAAACTGCAAAAACCGATAAAATCTATGAAATCAATTTTGCAAAATTTGAACAAAATGAATATTTTATAGTAATGTGATTCGAACATTCAACCTCTAGATCTTCAGACATATCTTGGTAGGTATGATTGATTGTTGGATTGATTTTTGATTGTTATTGATAGTGGAAAGGTAAGACACTCTGGGGGATTTTGGTGGAAAACCTAGGGGAGAAATAAGAAATTTTGGTGTATTGTAAGGAAAATCTATGGGGGAACAAAGAAATTTTGATGGGTTGTGGAAACCTTGAAGTTTAGGTTTGTAAATTTATGATGAATGCTGAGCTCTGCGTTTCATACATACTTTGCAGACATACTGCACATTTGTTTCTTATTAATAAAGCTCTTTTCAAAGCATTTATGCCCAATATTTCTTTATTATAGAACCATCTTTAGATGAAACATATTGCTACATGACCATGATTTGGTTTCTCTATTCTTTCTAAGTGAGGCTAAACTGAGCTTATTTTACCATCATATTAAAAGGATTGAAATTATAATTTCACACGTTATCAAACTGAAAACCTCACTGCGCTGAATTACGGCAGTATACTAGTGTAGAATTTTGTAGTTTTCTAGTAAAAAAATCTAAATTTTGTTTGGACATTCAAGAAAAGGCCCTTGAAAGAATTTTCGAAAATGCGATTTAGGAATTGTGATTATTTAACGAGTTAAATATGTCATTTTAATGGTGCGACATCTTATCTAGAACGACCGGAACCCAAATCTTCAAACGCGTTTTTCTCGAAACTACTTTTTCCCATACTTGACATGATATTTGAAGTTCTATTGGACCGATTAACTTAAAATTTGGTGAGAGACTTTTCTATATATTCCTTTATGATTCGAACTAGAATTATGTTAAAAGTTTGTTGTATAAATATTTTTTATAAAATTCAAAATTTTCAAAACAGGCCATGTCGCGAAAATAAATTTATTTTTTTTCCTTAGTCCGGGATATTCTAACTAATTAAGAATTTTTTTTTTCAAATGACAAGAATTGTAGAAATTGTGTCAAGATGGCACTACCCCCAGTCTGTATTTTTTCAATTTTAAATTTCGTTTTTTTTTTTTAATTTTTTCGTGTATTATTGAAATATTTATAAACATATAATAAAAAAAAAAAACATTTGTAGTTTTTTTTTTTAAATTATATTTTTAAGTTTTTCTTTTATTAAATTTTAAGAGCTCCGAAAATTGTTCCCTTTAGACCAGAAAACTGTCTTGAGTCCTTTTGATACATGAATTAACCAATTTTAAATGACGTCATGAAGCAGTTGAGTTAACTAATTTCGCTTATACAGTTGATGTATCAGCGCATAATGTTTTCAATTTCATCATGACGCAATTGCTTTTAAGCATTTCGCGTTTGATGTTGATGTATCAGTGCAGAATTTTTTTGCTGCGCTACCCATGTCTAAGTGGCGGCCGTGGCGCAGTGGGTAGAGTGCATGTCTTATACGCCAGAGAATTCTGGTTCAATTCTCACCCGACACAGAGAGTTTTTTCAATTGAATTAATTTTTCTGTTTTGTTTCTGTTTACGAATAGTGTCCAACAACTGACGCACATGTGGTTTTTTTTTTTTTAAATATCGTCAAATATGGGTTTTTTGTGAAGCACCTCTTAAAATTTTCCGAAGAATCCGAATATGTAATAAAAAAAGTAGGGGTTTGCATTAAAAATATTAAAGTTGACTTCGGTTTGACCTTGAAAAAAAGCCATTACTTGACACCCTCGAAACCTTATAACTTTTGTCTGAACGATTTTTTTATACCACGCGTAACTTTTGAGATATTAGTCTAGGGTAGCTAACGCGAGAAAACAAAGGTCTGGAAAATACGGATATGCAATAAAAAAGAGAAGTTTCCACCTAAAATATTGAAATTGCATTGTGCTTGCCTTTGAAAGTTGGACGCACGGTCAACGGCAACCTTGTAACTATTACCCGAAACATTTTTTGCGATATTGCACACTTTTCTTAAATTTAGATGTCTCAAGATAAAAACTCAACTGAAAGCATTTTCTTATAAAAATTATCAGTATTTTCACAAAAAAAAAAAAAAATCTTGAGATATTGATGCCATTAAATCATACATGCATGGTTTTTCAGAGAGGAGTCCAGATAGAGCAGAGCCTATTGGCATGCGATTCATTAAGGACCTCGTATTAGGAACAAGATTAAAGATGCTTAATTAGAGGCTGTCTGCTTTTTCAGGTTAATTCGGATAAAAATTTAGAAATACATTTTTTTAAAAAAATACCTCACACTATGAAATGTTTTCCGTTTTTCGAGTGTCAAGCTTAAAATCGCAGAGCAAACATGTCTGGTAAATAAAACAGTGTGATATTTTTTGTGTAAATCTTTAATATTAAACTTTTCTTTAATTTCCTTTTGAGTAGGAATAGAAATAAAAGAGAGATGCTTAAGCAATTGTTAGTTGGAGGACCAGACGGAGTTGAAAAGTTGTCGGGCACAGGGAACCAAGTTAATTTTATTTAAAACTTTGCTACAATATTCTCCACTATTACAAAAACTCTTCAGCTAAAATGTAATAATTAATTTAGATCATGTTAAATAATTTTTGAAAACAAAAAACATTTCGGTATATTATTTGATATATTTTTAATTTTAAGTAATAAGGATTTTTGTAATAACGTCTTGAATAATTATGCTATTAATAACATAGAGAAAAGTTTTTTTTTTCAACATCCTGAATTAAACCACTTCGTTTTCACACCCATATAATTTTAACTTTCTCGTTTTTGTTAAATTATTTGAATATTCAATACATGTTCTGCATTATTTCAACTAATGTTTCGTTAGCATTTAAGTTCGAATACCAAGTTATTCTTTAAACATTACTTTTTATGAAGATTTTTCTTTTTTTTTGCAGTCTAAATTGTTTCAATAATTTTTTTTTCAGATTTATTGTTAGCTGCTTATTTCTTATGCGCCAACTTGGTGCTCGTTTCCAAGCTAGATTAGGCCACGATGATTGGTAGCAAAAGCACGTAGTTGATTTAGAAGGAAAACATTTTGCATTTTACATTATCAGAATATGCAATAGATCCATGACTTTAAAAGCAATACTTTAATATAATAAATTGATTTGGTAACCAAGAGTTGTGTGCCAAGATTATTCAATCAGGGATAAATTTATACAAGAATGCAGAAAAATTCTAAATTTTATTCAAATGATATAAATAAAGATCTGTTTTTGCCTAAAGCTATTGATTTACAGCTGGGACAATATGTCAATTAACAAGGGAGAGAGGTGGGGTGGGAGCGCAAACGATAGGTAAATGGAAGGAGCGATAAAAAGTTCAAAGATAAAAAAATCATTGTATTTAAATGTGAGCAGCTTATGTTACCTTACATATACTAGGGGACAAACATTAGTTCGCTTAGTTGGCAATACTGAATACATTTTTGGCGACTCAGAAACTGTCAAAGATTTGGCATAATATTGCCATATTTAGTTTAAAGCTTTTCTACAAACAGTAAACATGAAGACAAGAAAATGCAAAGCTTTTGAGAAACAGTCGGTATAAATTCCACCGCCAACACAGCAAAAGATTCGCTTTGCCATTTTGTACGGATTTCGGCGTATTCTCAAGCCTGTAGACACATTTAATGAGAGCCAAATAGCATATAGAGAGAATGCACCATCGCATGCGATTGTCTTCAAGTCATTTCGGAGATTCCAAACCAGACATAGACCAGACACAGACCAGACACCAGACCAGACCAGACACTTTTCTGTGGAGGCTAAATTTCGTGCAGGTCACCTAAAATCCTCGACTGATGACGGACGAGAGCAATTTGAGAAGTCGTTGACTTTTAAAATTTCCCGCGTAGTAACTTTAGATGCAACACCGGCTCTGTCAACTACTATTTTTTAATAGACTACTGTCATATTTTTGACAAGCTGCTTTATTTAGGTTGTGTTTGACAGCCACTGAAAGCAGACAGCCTCGTGAATTGCGACGAAAATTGGAAAAAGTGAATTTCGTGTGCTCACCAATCCATGATCATAGTGAGGAGGATAAGGGGCAGCTGCCCCTAGACATCAGAATTGTTAAAGCTCTGCGATTTTATTACAGCACATTTATCTGGTTGGTTTCAGTTGTTTCAAATTCAAGTTTTCTCTCTTTAAACCCAACTTTTTCTAGTTGAATTAACTTTTTATTTACCAAACTTCAAATTTATAAAAAAAATTGTTAACCCCCTGGTTGATATCTTGGCTACACTCATGCATCAACCATTATTTTTGCGTAAAAAAAACATCACCCAAACCAAGGAAAGGCTTAATAAATACTGTGCATCATATCATCAATTTCAAGGGTTAAGAAGTGGTTTATTGCCCAAAAGCGGTTGTTACGCCAGAAATCGTCGATAACATACATGGAATGATATTGGGTGATCGGTGAATGAAAAATCGTGAGGTGGCTGAGAACACACAGTGTCGCAGGTGCGGATAAAAGTAAAAAAATACTTTTTGCTGAAGTTTAAAAAAACTAAGTAAACAGAATTACAGACAGAAATCTTATCATTTTGGATTTTAAAGAATTTTACGATATCTTTTCAGTTGCAGACTTGCCACACACCCTAATGTGGCTCTGAAGTGTCATGGAATTTAATTTTTCGCAGTTTAGTACTTTAGATTTCAAAATAGATCGAAGATTTCAGTTTCAGTGTGAAAATTCACAAATACAAAAGTTATGGGTAATTTTCTAGAGCATGTTTTAGACAAAATGCAAACATTTTTTTGGGAAAAATGGAATAATTTCCAAAAGTTTAAAACGCAAAATTTAAAAAAAAGTATTTCCAAAATTTTTTTTTTAATTTCAATATGATTTTAATGGAAACTTTTGTAACATTTTCCCAAAAAAATTGGCTGCGGCAATTAAAATCTTAAGAAGTTATAGGTAATTTTCAAAACAATTTGTATGGGAAAAAATGCAAAAATTTCAAAAGTTTAAAAAGAAAATAAAAAAACTATTTTAAATATTTTTTTTTTTTATTTCACTATGATTTCGATGGAAGCTTTTTTTAACATTTTTCCGGAAAATATGGCTGCGGCAGCCAAAAAATTAAGAAATTCAAGGCAATTTTAGCAGCATTTTTTAGCTTAAAAGCAAAACAAATTTACGGTGAAAAATAATGGTTTTTATTATTCAAATCCGTCAAACTGGTGATAAAATATTTTTTCGCATATCAAACAATTACTTGCTAAAAAATAACTATGCATCCAAATTTTATTGATCTGGAATAATTTTTGGGGAAATGTACCAGAATACCGATTTCGGTTACATGGGATATCTCCCATATGGGTGTGTTAGGGGGGGGGGAGGGGGTGGCGAGGTATATTTTCACATTCTTAGGAGCTACAGGGTTAATTAATAATACAATTTTGATTTGATTCACGTTATTGTTTCTAGCAGAAAAACTAAAACAAAAAACTTTTTTTAATAGCTCATTGCAAAGGCAATGACATCGCCTTTCTACTATTTAGTTCTGCAGTAGATAATAGAGCCCTGCATGAATATATTCATCAACTGAATATACCCTGATTCTCTGCTGTAACGGTCACGGCAAGCAAGGATGCAAGAGAATAAATGTAAACAACAGGTCGTGTAGCAACAGGTCGTGTAGCAACAGGTCGTGTAGCGCAAGAGAATAGCTTTTTATTTGTTCTCTGTTCTCTTTTCATACACTTTTGCACTGAGGTGAGCTTGCGATCTACGCGTTGCTTCAGTAATTTCTCTGAGTACTTAATAAACTATACGAATACTCAGGAATCTGCTGCAGTGACCTGAATAAGAATCAGGTATGTTGGTTTTTCCCTGCAATAAGCTTTATGTTATTCTTAATGCATATTTGTGTTATTTTTTGTTGCTTATTGGCTACCTTCGATACAAAAAACACAACAGCTGTCGAAAATAGTTTATATCGGCCGTAGCTGAACTCCTAGAGGGGTCAAATATGTTAGCTGGTCCTATTATTTTTTGTTCCTCTACATTTCTCCCGAACACACCTACCCCCTATCTACCACCATTTTTTGGGTACCAATACAAAAAACATACTTTTTGTTCTACGAACGAACGAATAAAAAAATATTCGCTAAATATTCAGGGTATGAGCACTGATATTTTTGTTATTTTTTATTGCTTTATTTGTTACCTGATGTTGCTAGTAAAGCATCGCGCTCTTATTCTCTTTGTTTCTTATACCTGCATAAAACAAAGAGAGTGTAAGATCAGGTATGAGGAAAGGAGAAAAGGTATAGAGGGAAGTGTTTATTCTATAGCAAGAGAATATATTCAGGGAGGCGAAGAAGCATACTCATGCAGGGCTGTAGTAGATAATGCTATTGTTTTCTAATTAGTATAAGTTTCTTAGTACAGCCAACTTTTTTATTTTTATAGGTATGCTTATGTTTTTTGTGTCTTTGAAAAAAAAAAATTGAATGAATTGCAAAATTTATCATAAAAACAAATTCAATTTATTACGTAAGTTCTGAGAAATTTGCACTCAAATTTGAAATTTGGTAGTTTCAGCCGATTGATTTCATCTTCACACGAGCGCAGCTTGGTAACGGTTAAGTCGGTGCTGTTTGTTGATTTACCGTTAGAAAGGTGACTTCATTGCCTATGCAATGGGTTATCAAAATAAGTTTTTTGTAAGCTAGTTTTTTTGCTAGAAACAATACGTGAATCAAAGTCGTGAAATATTAATTTACCCTGTAGCTCCTAATGTGAATGTGAAAATAGACCCCCTCCCCCCCTGCCATACGAGTTTTTGCTCAGCTCGACATAACCGTTCACCTCCGTAAATAGTTGCACTCAATTGCGGGACACCCTGTATACCAGATTATACAGATAATGCTGGCAACGGTTATATGGGGTTATATGGTCAGCGTATTAGCCGGCCGATTTGGTTTATTTTTACACCAACTATTTCTTGCTTTTTTGAGGAAACATACCAGATTTTCGATTTCGATTATTTAGGAGGTGAGCACAGGCAACCGACTTGGTTCACTTTTACACCAACTATTTTCTGTGTGTGCAAAAAAAAAAAAACGATGTGTGGAAATTTTTGTTATCACGGAATGATTTTTTGGGGAAATATACTAGATTATCGATTTCAGTTATTTCTACAAAATTTCATGATTCTGCCGCAACTTCTTCTATTTTTGTCTGCTGTTTATATAGAGCCGCGACACTGTGGGGCGTAGGCACCTCAACTGAGTGCGTGAATAAAACATATTTTATTTAAAAAGTCAGTGAAAATATTAAAGATTAAAGTTATGAAAAACATTTTTTGTTGTCCTTTTCCTGGTAGCCAACTAAGTGAACTTTTGTTGGTTACTCTTTAATATATCGATTGAAATAAATTTAAGTGTGTCTTAAAAAGAAATTGCAGCTTTATCAAAGCTCCAATTGAGTTTTATGCAAAGATGCTTAACGAAGATTATCTGAGCATTTTGCTCAGCTTCTTGCACACCAAATTTTCTAAAATTAAGCTTATGTTTGTCAAGAAAATCAGCGGAGAAAGTATTTTAAGCCTCTGTGAAGAGCTGCTTTTTTTTACGACTAACTTCGTGTCAGTAACTCTTAGCTAATGAGTAAAATAAAAAACAATACAAATATTAAAAAAAAATGCATATTTAAATTCATGACTTTGATGGAAATGGCGATAATTTTTTGAAGTAATATAGTTTTTTTTTTAAATAATAAAAGAAAAAAAAGACACACAGAATATGCAAAGCCAAGACTTAAAAAAAAGAGATGGTAAATAAAAAGCTGGCAACTTTGTCGTGTGTCATGACAGGCAACTACGAAAAGAAAAACAAAAACAGATGGTTAACTGTTCAAAGTTGTCAACCTGCAATGAAATTAAATCTTACTACAACAACAACAACAACAACAGAAATTACTTTAACAACATGTTGCCGGTGAAACGCTTTGTTTACAACTTGTAGACTACAAAAGTTTAGAGAAGAAAGTGTCAAATATTGAACATAAATATCGTGAACTGTGTAAAAGTTCAAGACTCGTTGTGAAGTAAAAAAAAAAAAAAAAAAAATCATAACAGTTAGTGAGCAGAACACTAAAACATCATAAAAAAGTATTGGCAAAAACTATAAAATCATTAAAAAAATATATATAAAAAAAAACCGCGCCATTTACTATTTAAAAAAATACAGAAACAAAAAAAAAAAATTATAAAATACCAAACCTGACTTGCCTGAAGTGAACAAGTGAAAGACTGTTTTATGGTAAGTTAAAATTTTGTCCAATGTTTTTTTTTTCCGCGCTAAATTCTTCGATTGGTCATTCTTTTGGTAGCCATGGATGATGATGCGTCATACTCTACTCTGAAAAATATTTATGTGTTTCGAGTAACAGTTTTATGGGCAAGGAGCTGCTTAACCTGCCAAAAAATGCATATTAAACCGTCAAAATATAAAGCTCTGAAGCTTATCGAAATATATGTTGTTGTTAATAAGATCTCGTTAAGTATGGTAGGCAATAAAAATCAAATGCTCAGCTCTGAACCAACAAGTCATGGGAATATTTCTTTTTCTATTTTTCATAATTTGACTAACAATACCAAAGCCAGCATTAGCAGCAGAAACAACAACAACAACAGCTTAAAGCTTAACTAGCCACACACTCAGCTGTCAATTTTGTTTTTTTCTTGTTTTCTTTAACGCTTAAATTTCTGTGCATACAGCTTAAGCCAGTCAAGTTTATGTACATAGTTAAGAAGTTTGGCCCTCTAGCGTTTAAAGCCATAATGTGTATATAACGGTTATTTGCAAATCAAACCGTTATCCACAATATTTTTCACTGCTAGTTAGTGCAAAATGTTGTTGTTTTGTTTGGCAAAATAAAATTTTGCTCACTTCTTATAGCAAAAAAAAAAAAAAAAGCAAATAATAGCCGTTTTCATTTTAATTGCTGTTGTTGCGTTTTCGCAGTTATTGAAAAAAATAAAAAGTAGTAAATCATGCTCATGATTTTATTTGTATAAAGAAATTATAATGTAATTATAACGAGTGAATCATTAATTAAAATTACACATCCGCATTTTTAAGGTAAAAAGCGAGACCTAAGCTTTGACTATTTCGTTTACTGAAGACTTCAAACATGGTCTTGCCTAGTAGCCATATACGATTTTTTACAGAAGTTCAGAAAAGGTGTGGAATTGTTTATACCTATGTTAGAAAAAAAAAAAGAATGGGTTGTAGCGGTCCTGCAGACCGAAGTGCAAACTTAAAGCTATAAGATAGCACTGTTATTTTTAAACTAATTTTTTTTTTTTTTTATATATTTCAATCATATTTCAATTACTTCATTTTATTCCAAAAGGGATACAAAAGGTTTATGATAACTTAAGTTAAAAATAAAATTGTTTGATTGGAATTAATATTTATTTGTACCGATTTTTCGATCATTGGTCATAGTCAAACCTAATACTTTACTAAAAAATTCAATTAAAAAACATTCTGTGTCAGATGGGATTTGAACCTGGGTTCTATTGTATACAAGTCACGCACCTCAACCAGTATACCACGGCCGCCAAGTATCATAGATACATCGTCAAAATTTTCGATGAATCTTTTTGAGTATTATAAAACCTTCTTTTGAATACATATTTTTCCCCTCCTACTTTTTTGCACTTTAACATTTATTTTGAACATTTGGCCAATCAAGCAGGACAAAATTTTAAATCTTTATAAGAATTGGGATCTATCTGAAACAACCTCTTGTATACAGAGTGTTTCATTAAATTGTTTATACTCCGAGAAAAAAAAGCCATATTTAAATCACCTAAGTCGGCTAGGGTAGATAGAATTGTATGGATATTTTAAACTTATGCTTATTCACCCAAGCAATTTATTGTTTAATACATTGCTTTCAAAGAACAGTCTTCGATACCCTGCTAAAACAAAATAATTGATTACCTAAGCCAAGTATATAATATATTAACCAATATTGAGTGTAAACCACCGAAAATTTGACACTTTATCAAAATGGTATGGAAATAATTTATCATCAAAGCCATTTGCGTTATAATACATAGAATCTTCATGATTTATAATATGAGACTACTGTATGAATAATTTTACAAAACAAACCGAGAGGATATTTGGATGTTTGGTTCTACATAAACAACCTTAAAAACGGTGAAAAAAATTGTGCAATTATGTTTAATAACCCCGTCTAATAACTTGGAGTTTGGGTATTTTACCGAAAAAATCGACAAAAATCTAAAAATGTCAAATTTAAAAAAAAACAATAGCATGTATGACTTAAGCATAATTTTGAGTTATTTACTGCAAAAATGACCAAATATTTAGTTAATTTATCATCCAAATAAAAATTTGGAAGTTAACATGTAAAACTTAGGCGTTTTAATGAAGAATTCGGGAGGCTGAAAACTGCCAAGGCCAGCTTATAAATTATACTAGGTTTTTTGTTAATTAAACATTAGCTTTTTCTCGGTGTTGAGAAATATACATTTCCATACTTTTCCCATACAGAGGGTAGAGTGTGTGGCTTATATGTCAGAGAACCCTGGTTCAATTCCCACCTGACACAGAAAGTTTTTTCAATTGAATTAATTTTTTTGTTCTGCCCTCACCTCTCTGCAGACAATGGCAAAGCTCAAAGAGTAAAAACTGCCATAAAAAGCTTCTTGAAAACATTAGCCGTTCGGAGTCGGCATAAAACTTGAAGGTCTAGTTACCATTTGTTACCAAGAAAATGTCATCTTAATTTTTTTTTAAATTATTTATTGCAATACTTTTTATGCATGATTTTAATCCATAATTAATTTAACATGGGCTAAAAATTTTCCTTTACAAAAGAATTATAAAAGGTCACAACTAAGGCTTTCAATCCAGAGACATTTTCCAAAATCCCGGGATTCGGGATTTTAAAAATAGCAATCCCGCGATTTTTCGGGATTTGTATTTCTTTACCTTGTTAAAACAATCGTCAGTCGTTTTTATTGTCAGTGTTTTTAATAAAACATATATCTTAAGTACATTTTTATAATTATTTTGGTTGAGATGAGTATAATTTTTATTAGAAAAACACATTTTTAATGTGACAATGCACGTTTGAAAAAATTACTCAATTTAAACTATTTGAAAATGGTCATTTCCTCAGAGAAGTCCACCGTGACCCAAAAATTTAAAGTTATTAAAAACTAGAGAAACATTTAAATATTATTAATTTAGCAATTTGTACATAAATTAATTTAATGATCAAATTGTCTACACTGTTTCACAAATGTAGTTTTTCTGTTTAGTAAATGCTTAGCAAATGTTTTGTAAACGTTTCCGTTTTAGTAAAAATGGAAGATATTGGCTAAAGATATTGAAAAATGTTGAGGCAAGGAGAATGTAATACTGTTCCTTCGCTCATTCCGGCCATCGTTGGAAGATGGATTGAATTTCGATGGTCAAAGTAATAAATACGCAATTTTTGAAAAATTTGGAAAATCTAATTTCGCTTATTCCGGCAATCATTGGAAGATGGATCGCTTTTCGATCGCCCAAGCTACTGATGCGCGATTCAGGCACAATTTTCAATATCTTCCTTCACTCATTCCGGCGATCGTTTAAAGATGGATCGTTTTTAAATTGCAATATCGCTGAATCCGCGATTCTTGGAAAATATGTGAAAATCTTCTTTTTGATATGTATGTTAATAAAATACTTTTACTTAAACTATAAAAAGAATTTTTTACGCTCAACATCTACATTTGTTTGAATACATTTGTTTTGCCTGCAGCAAAGTGCACACTTTCGTACTGTACCACATTTTATTGTATCTTTCAAACTTGTGTACAGTACTTTCAAATCTAACACAGGCTGAAGCGAGTAGTGTACAACATCCGGTTGGATCTTAACAGAGTGTGTACACAACTTTGGGTTGGTTGCATAGCTATTTTTCATGCAGTCTACTTTGTCTTTTCAAAACATAGCAAGTACACCAAGTAGATTTTGCTGTACAGCTCGAAATAGATATGAAGATCAAGTTGAAAAATCATGCCTAAAAAGATCAACTTTATTTTGAGTTTATTTTATTCACTTTCTTTTCAAAGTATTGAAGTTTAAAAAAATAAATTTTATTCTTTTTAAGGTTTGTATGAATTGTTTTCACATTCTTTTATTTAATCTAACTTATATACATGTACTTTGTATACGAGCACAAATACGCGAGGAAATTTCATATTGAAAACATTTCGGATTTGAGTACAGTACTTTAATGTTTTTCGTTTGTTTTGTAGTATACTCACTCGTAGTTGGTTGTTGACAATGAGAGAGTGTATGTATACGTGTTTCAAGCAAATGTTTTGAAGAGGCGTCTGGACAAGGTTCATTAATACAGGTTAAGTCACTTGAGAGAAGCTCGGTCGAACTGTCAGAATGGATAAAAGGAAATCAAGAAAAAAAAAACCTGAATCTGTACAATTTTTAGCTAACAGCTACTTTGACAGTTCGAGCAAAGGCAGAAAAAGAGTGCTTTTCTCTCAAGTGACTTAACCTATATTAATGAACATTGCGTCCGGATGTATTCGTGCGGATGTCTACTTCACAACATATCGCTCAGAACCCGTTTTGCCGAATCGTTTGACCCCTTTAATTACTTCTCTTGGCAATTCATTTGCGACTCTTTCCAGCGAATGGCTTATGGATCGCTATGGACCCTTCTTGGCGATTCATTTGTGACTCTTTCCAGTGAATCGCATAAGGCCCCCCTCGGCGATTCGTTCGCGAATCTTCTCAGCGAGTCATTTACGAGCCCTTCAAGTGATTCGTTTACGAATCTTCCCTGCTAATCGCTTTTATGACCTCAGCTGCTTACAGTCGGCCATACCAGGATGACTTTCAAATGAGCTCGCCGGCGATTGTCTCATCTTCCAAAGGATTCTCTGGTGATTCTTAGGCGATAGAAAATGTTTGCAGAGTATATTTTGAATATTATCTCACGTCAAAAATGTTACCATTACATTTTTAAAAGCTCATGCTTTAATTTTGGTTCAATATACAAAGAAGTAGTAGAAAACGTAGTAGTCAAATGTATTTTTAGTCTTTTGTGCTACGAAAAAGTATGATATTCATGCAACTGCGTGATTTTTATGTCATTAAAAAATTGCTCTTTTGCTCTACTCTTTAAATAAGGGTATACATTCTTATTCTTGTAATCAGACGTCAAATATCTGGGCAAACTTATAATAATTGAATCATGAACGCGCTTTAAATAGTTTTCACTTCAAAAGTTTATATGTATTATTATATCTATCAGTGTTCTATTGAAATTGACTAAATTGTTAAATTTTATTTCATTTCAGGTGATTTCTCCAACATTTCATAATATTGCTTAAAATTTTGCAAAAATATAAACAAAAAAGTAAGTTTTTAATATTAGAACAATACAACTCAATACATAAATTTTAAGATATTTATAATGTTACAAAATGATAAACAAAAATTGTGAACTGCACGATTTTTATACTCTTCAAGGAACTGTGTTAATAAGACTCTCGACATAATTTATATTGACATGTTAAATTTCACACATTATGTATAAAAGATAGTTGCAAAGATAAGTAATACGCTACCAAATGCGAAATACAGTACATTCTGCCAATTTAAAATTCTGTAAAATTTTATTTATATATAAATATTCGGTTAACTGTGGAGCTCGATGCTTAAACTTAGCATGATATTATGTAGAAGATTGTTTTATATAACAATTATCTGATTTTTATAAATATTTTATCCAGCTATCCAAATATTGTCTAATATTGACATTTTTTCGAAACTTTGGGACCCGCTTGGCAGGAGTATAAGTTGTCGTAAAACAAAAAATATTTTTGGATTCATTTTTAGAATATATAAACGAAGAAAAGTAGACATTGTGGTCTGCCGGCCGATGTGAAAACTTAAAGCTATGAAATAACATATCTGTTATGAATTTCCGATGTAGCTATAGTCGGCAAATCAGGCGCGCTCTACCTTTTTTAACTTTTTTTTATCAATTTATGTGTTATTGAATGTGTAAACTGCTTTTTTTTAATGTTTACATAAAATATATTTGCAACACAATCACTTTGGTTGGGTAATCGGCAATCGGTTGGTAATCGCTTCGGAAATTGGTAAACAGTTGGTAATAACATCAGTAATCTGTTGGTAATCGCTTCGGTAATTGGTAGTCAGTTGGTAATAGCTTGGGTAAACGGTAAAGGGTTGGTAATCGCTTGGGTAATCGGTAATCGGTTGGCAATCGCTTCGGTAATCGGTTGGTAATCGCTTCGGTAATCGGTTGGTAATCGCTTCGGTAACTGGTAAACGGTTGGTAATAACATCAGTAATCGGTAGGTAATCGCTTCGGTTCTTGGTAGTCAGTTGGTAATCGCTTCGGTAATCGGTAATGGGTTGGTAAACGCTTTGGTAATCGCTAATTGGCTCGCAATCGTTTCGGTAATCGGTTGGTAATCGCTTCAGTAGTTGATAATCGATTCACATTGAATAATTGGTAATTGGTTCGGTAATTGGTTGGTAATCAATCGGTTATCGGTAATTAGTTCGGTAATCGGTTGGTAACCGCTTCGGTAATCGGCCTGGCAATCGATTCGGTAATCGCTTCGGCCTTCGGCTTGGCCGATGCTAGGTTCTTGCTAAAAAGGGATGCTGTACAGCAATAATTACTGTTACGCTAACAGCGTGATGCTATCACTAACAGCGTGATGATATCACTAACAGCGTGATGATATCGCTAACAGCATGATGATATCGCGAATCTATAGTTTTGTTCTCTACCAAAAAGTGCTCAACGTTTTCACTTCAAAAAAAAAATCTTTCAGCTCGATGATATATCCAAAAGTTGCAAAATGAAGGACACTTTAATCTACATTTGTGACTATATATTAGCAATAATACTTCTTTTAGTTTGTTGAAGCTATGGCAGATGTTATAAAGATTTTTTCGTGAGTGTCAGTGTCTATGAGATATACTTGAAGAGGTCATGATAATGAGAAAACTGAGGAATGTGAACAACATAAGTTTATGAATTGATCAGAAAAGTTTTTACAAAATATTACACCATTAACACCCATAAAATAATGTAAGTATTCATTAATGTCTGCAACAATTAGACACCATTTGTATTTATCATAAATTAGCAATAAGTTTTTTCAGCTGCAAGTGGGTGGTTCTTTACCACTCAAAGCTGGCAGACAAGGTCGCGTTAATGTATTTCTGTTTTGTTCATAACAGAAAAAAGAAGAATTAGCAATTCTTAAACTGCCAGCAGCAACATATAGCCATGACTCCTACTGCAATCTTAATGATGTTGCTGTTGTGCCTTGTAGCCGCTGCTGCCTGAGCAAGTCAATCAAGCTGTAATTGAAATAAAAATATGCAAAAATAATAAATTTTTGCATGTCTGCAATGCAGACAAATACATTTAATATGTTATATTGTAATTTTATGATAATACGGCCAACAACATAAACAACAGCTGTTGCTTTTGTATGCTAGTGGCTGCTCTCTAGTTGGTTGATATAACCAATAAATGTTGGCATTTCAAGATTAATTGAAAAAAAACCCGTATAAAATTTACACTTATTTTTTTTTTGGTATTTTTTTTTTATTAACTGACAACTGCCAATATTGATTAATTTTTTATTAAAAAAAAAAAAACAAATTATATAAAAAATGAGCTGAAAACAAAAAACTGCAAAAACGCTTACTGCAGCTTATGTTATTTGCATGTTTCTTTTTTATCAAAAAAAAAAAAAGAAGGTAATAGAAACATTTTGCCATGTTTGTTACATGTGTGAAATTAATATAGTCATGTTGGCTACAAAATCTGCATAAAATCGCTTGATTAATTTTTGTTACTATTTTATGTTGCGCAAGTTTTTTGTTGCGCCAAATTGACCCACTTTTTGGCTGGCACCCATGGCGGTTAAATCTTATAATTAGTTTATAATGCCTCGCCATCGAAAGTCTATAATCATAAATTTAATTAAAACAACAAAATATTAATAGAATTAATACAAAAAAAAAGGAAAACTAGTTTTTCTTAACGGTTTTGCTTTGGTCACTAAGCAGAATGAGCAATATTTTTGGTTTTGTAATCTTAGTATAAATTTGAGAATAGTTTTTACTTCCTCATAATAAATGTATCTAGTTACCTACTTATTTGCCCTTGAAACAATTTTTAAGCTTAGAGCTCAAGAGCTTAGAGAAAAAGAAAAGGGAATTGAAAAAAAAAAAAAAATTGGCACACTCGTTGCTGTTTAAACTGGTTGCTTAAAAACTGTGCTTGTTGGAAGGTGTGCCAACTAATGGTGTTGTTATTCCCAGAACGGTTGTTGGAATTCTGCAGATCAAAGATTGTTTGTTTGGTTCTTTTGATTGCTGTACACAATGTTAAAGCTTTGAACTAAATTTAGATCAAGTTGTGCTTTTAGATTTAGAAAGAAAATTAGCCAATCTCCAATATGCTGGTCAAGAGATGATCAACTTCAGCTGTTGAGTTGAAAACAAAAAATATCTAGAGCTTGGTATTTATTGTTTCAAAGTGAATGTAGTGCATTGATTTTAGAGTCAATACTCAATATTGATTGTTTCAAAGTGAAGGTTTTAAGTTGACTTTGGAGTTAATACTATAGTACAAATATATCTTAAATTTATGTTTCGATCAGTTCTTTTGTTTTGAGTATTGAATGAAAATAGAACTCATAAATAAAGTTCTAATCATTAAGGTTTTAATATATGTACATGTTTAATACATGTATTATTGTATAAAATTGCCAAAACTTTTTTAAAATAATATTTATTTTGACAAAATACATTTATTGTGCTCAAAACAATCTCCATTTGACTCAATACAAAAATTAACGCAAACATAAAAGTATGCCGAATGATTTTTTTTGTCACTTTTTGTAAGCAACTTCAGTGTAGCGGTCGTCGACTTTTGAACAGTGGGTATATAAGGGGCTCAAAACACCCTTTAGGCTCATACTTTTATTATAAAAGTTAAAATAATTATATTTGAATTAACTTCAAAAAGTTTTTATATAAAAGTACCGCCGACTATGGCTTTCAATGTTCAAAAAGTCTCTGATATCTGCGAAAAATGTATAAAAATAAATACTTCGCACGAATATAATTTTATAAATTGTAAAATACTAGACTGATATTTTTTATATGTACTTTGTATGCTTATAAGACCCCAATCCCTTGAGAAAGTATACGCTTTAAAGGATGATTTCTAAAGTTTTAAATACTGATTATTCAGATAATTCAAAAAATGTATATTCGGGGGACTGCCGACCGAAGTGAAAACTTAAAGCTATGAAATAACATAGCTGTTATGAATTTCTTAAGTAGCTAAAGTCAACAAATCAGACTACTACTTTTCTACTTTTTTAACTCGTTTTATCAATTTATGCGTTATTGAATGTATAAACTGCTATTTTTTAATGTTTGTATATAATATATTTGTAACAGAATTACTTTTGATGGGTAATCAGTAATTGGCTCGGTAATCGGTTGGTAATCGCTTCGGTAATCGGTTGGTAATTGCTTTGGTAATCGCTTCGGTTGCCGGTAATGGGTTGGTAATAGCTTCAGTAATCGGTTGGTAATCGCTTCGGTAATCTGTTAGTAATCGCTTTGAAAATTGGTAATCGCTTCGGTAATCGGTAATGGGTTGGTAATCGCTCCAGTGATCGGTTGGTAATCGCTTCGGTAATCAGTTGATAATTGCTTTGGAAATTGGTAATCGGTTGGTAATCGCTTCGGTAATTGGTTGGTAATCGCTTCGGTAATCCGTAATTGATTCGGTAATCGGTTGTTAATCGCTTTGATAATCGGAAGTTGGTTGGTAAAAGGTTGGCAATGGCTTCGATAATCGGTAACAGGTTCAGTAATCAGTACTTGGTGCGGAAATAGGTTGATAAACGCTTCGATCTTCGGTAATTGGTTCAGCAATTGGTTGGTAATCGCTTCGGTAATCGGTAATTGGTTCGGTAATCGGTTGGCAATTGCCTCAGTAATCGATAATTTTTTGGTAATCTCTTTGATTAACAGCAGCTAACAGCGTGATGATATCGCGAATCTATACCTTTGCTCTTTACCAAAAAGTGCTCAACGCGCCTAAAAAAGCTTTCACTTAAAAAAAAAATAATGGGTAATCTCATATTTCAAGCGGATAACTAAAAATTTTTTCATTCGAAAACGATTTTTTTGGTATGTTAGACCTCTTAATTCTCCAAGTCTAGTTTTTGAATTATGGGCCTTGTAAATTTATGTCTTAATATCTGAATATATATTATATCTACCTGAAATCTCAATATGACTTTTTGCAAAAAAGATTTCTCAGTTGAAAGAATTATTTTTAAAAACACTTTATACTGGGATTTCTTATTCTTAAGTCATGTTATCGAATATTTATAAAGAAATTAACCGCTTTCAACTACATTTTTAAAATTATTTCTTATATAGCGAAAAATTAAAAATGTTAAAAAAAATTTATTTATATTTTTTGAAAAATTGTCTTATATTGTATAAATAATTACTCTTTGGTATAAATAAATACTTTTTATAAAAAAGTTTTTGGCTAGAAAATCGTTTTTAAAAAAATAATTTTTTGATTTTAGTGATTCTATCTTTATAACTCTGAAACTATAAAAATAGTATTTTTATAACTCTGTGTATAAAATGTAAGTTCTGTGCGAATATACGCTTTGTAAAATCAGCTAAAATTTAAAAATTAGTTTTTTGAAAATGAAGTCCGGGAGCCAGCAATCTTTAAAGTGCAGTTACACGGATTTCAAAATTTTTTTGTATTAAGAGATAGTAAATAGCAATACAAATGAAATAGTGTTAAATAGTATAACAGGTCATTCAATAAGTCCGTAGGATAAGTAAGAAAAAAACAAACATTTTTATAAAACTCGATTATATTATTCAACATAGTTGCCTTCGAGAGCGAGTATACCGATTTTCCAACTTTTCGATACGACTTTTGTAGTACGATTTCTCTTTCTCGTCAAAATAGGCCTCAGTTTCAGCGATTACTTCATCATTGGACTTGAATTTCTTTCCAGCAAGCATTCTCTTGAAAATTGAAAACAGGAAAAAGTCGCTGGGGGCTAAATACGGAGAATACGGTGGGTGGGTAAGCAATTCGAAGTTCAATTCATTCAATTTTGCTATCGTTTTCATCGATTTGTGACACGTTGCATTGTCTTGGTGAAATAACACTTTTTGCTTTTGCAAATGTGGCCGTTTCTTGGCGATTTCAGCCTTCAATCAATCCAAAAGTGCACAGTAATAGTCGCTGTTGATGGTAGTTCCTTTTTGTAGATAGTCGATGAATATTATTCCTATCGCATCCCAAAATACAGACGCCATCACCTTACAAGCCGACTGTTTGGTCTTTGCTCGCCTTGGATTCGGTTCGTCGACTGCTGTCCACTCAGCTGATTGTCTTTTGGGTTCTGGTGTGTAATAGTGAAGCCATGTTTCATCCATTGTCACATATCGACGATAGAATTCGATTTTATTGCGGTTTAACAGCGCCAAACACTCCTGTGAAGCATCAATTCGTTGTTGTTTTTGGTCGACTGTGAGCTCACGCGGCACCCACTTTGCACAGAGCTTTCGCATACCCAAATGTTTGTGTAAAATAGTAAAAACATTACCATCTCATATCTTTACAATGTCAGCTAGCTCGTGCACCTTCAATTTGCGATCGTTCATAACCAATTTGTGGATTTTTTTGATGTTTTGTGGAATAACAGTCTGATTATGCATTTCCTATGCATCATTTGTGCTGGTACGACCACGTTTAAATTTCTCAAAAAATTTAAAATCATATTTAAATTTAAATTCAAGATTATTTTTGATTTTTCATTGTTTCCAAATATTTTGAGTTTTATCATAATGTGATAAAAAATTGACACTAAATCATTTCTTATGTTTTTGATAACACATATTGTTCGAAAAAATATGAATTTATCAAAAATTGAATTTTGTTGCTATAAAAAATTATTCACAGTTTTTATTATAAACTCGTTCCTTGCCTTCAATAAGCTCACGATAATATTTGAATTACACTTTCTTCTCACTTCTAGATTGAACAACAAGATAATTTCTTAGAAGATTAGAAAATGCATTAGTACAAATTAAAAAATTGGCAAAAACCAACAAAAAATTTCCAAAAAAAAAACAATTAGAGCAAAATACAAGAAAAAAATTACAAAGAATATATAAAAGAAAAGTTTAAACAAAAAAATGATTTCCAATACCATTTATCTCCTCATGGTGGAAATCGGAAAACTTCGAAGACTCAAAGGCAAAGTATGGGCTTAGAGTCTTTTTATAAAAATGAGGTGTAAATTGCAACTTTTTGAAATTTTATGCTCACCATTCGGAAGAGCGACGTTCAATTAACAAAGAATGTGGCTGTATTAAATTTTTTTCATCATGTTACACGAGGTTGGAAGTCAAGGTAAAAATTAGAACACTTGGGCGTTAAAGAGTTAATGTAAAAGGGTATTGAAGAGTAACTAGTATAGGTCCTTTTTGGAACTAGTTCCAGACTATTTTAAATGTTGTTCATTTTTCTGCAGTTGAGTGACAATTTCCTCTCAATATCGTGTTGAACTTTAAATAGAACTTTTGAACTTGAAATTAACTTTTTACATAGAAAATTTATAAAATTCATATGCAAATTTGCATAAAAATTCAATTCAACTGTTAGAAAGTCAAAAAAATTGTTAGATTTTGTCATCTCCTCATTGAGAAATAACAAATTTTATCGCTTTGTAGCCAAACTACATATTCTATTGTCACTTTGGCAACTATTATTACCGTATAAAAATAGGGCCGTAAATCAAATTGTTATTTACAGCATCTCTACAACATTTTTAACAAAAACAATACTAACCCTTTCATAACAATTCTTTGTTCGAGGTGATAGTTTTATAAATTGAATATGATATTTTAAGTGCTTGTTTTCCTTAAATCGCTTCATTTCTCTTCATTCTAAAAACTTAACATTTTAAAGCTGTTAAAAACCAGATTAACAGCCATAACAGCAGCCATGGTTTTACCCACAATAACATGCTTATTGCTAGAAAAATAAATAAATGTTTTGACATAAATGCCAAAAATAAAAAAAAAAAAAATATAAATAAAAAATCCAACGCAGCAACAGTTTGCCTAGATAAAAAATTATAGATTCAGAAACTAGAAAAAGCATGGCAACTGCTCATATTCTTTTATTTTAAATATAAATGTTAAAAAAAAAAGAATACCAAAAAACCAAACTGCCACATTTGCTAATTAATAACAAGCGTTTAAAGCATAAAAAAGTCAAATTAACCCTAATTAATTATTATGTCCAGTCAAAAATGTAAAAGTTAAAGGAAAGACAAAAAAAAAGAGCAGTGCAAATAAAATTAACACGTTAAGAGCTGCCAGAAATTCAGGTCTGCAGCGCTACAAACAATATTCAAATGATTCATGTCGACCTCTTTGTTGGTGTTCTAAGATCTCTGCTTTTCAGCTAGATCAATCATCGATGCTTAATTAGCTAAATTTGCATAGATAGCTTGAAGCATTAACTGTTCAAATTTTTTTCTATTTAAATTTTCAAGGCGTTGCTAGCATAACAGACAAAAGCAAAGCCTTTTTTTTTATTTTTTCCCTAACAAAGAATTGGCATGCTTTTGACTTGACTTTTATGTGAATGTGATTATTTTTATGATATTTTATAGCCACTTTAAAAAAATTTTGAATTTTTAACCTCATTAAGTTAAAAGATTATTGAAAAATTTTATTTTGACTTGGAGTAGGCGTTGCCTAAGAACTGTTTAAAATTACTTACTTACTTACTTGGTGAGATTAGACATCATAAAACTGTTAAGTAGCTTAGTGGGCTAGATTGTTAAGATTAATGTTGCCGTATATCAGATTTATCAATGAATTTTTATTATATAAGTTCTTTTTTTTATTGAAACATTTTATTAGACTTAAGCCGGAAATTCTCAGCGAACTATGAGTTTTTTGAACTTAACCTGAACGAATTGTTTATAATAGCTTACAGATGAAATTTACTTTTATCAATTTTATTTTTAAAAGAATTTTATAAAATTTAAATTCTATATTTCTCACTTAACTTTGTGCTGATATCGTGTATATGCAAAGAAATATTCTAAAATCAATAAAAATTATGCTAATACTAAAATTTTAACCATATTGAAGTGTCATATCATGCATACAAAATTAATATGAGAAAAAAGTATCTCTGGAATATTATGCTAATATAATGAAGAAAAAGAGTCTTTAAAATTAGGCGCCAGAAAACTTAGTTAAACATGTTTGTTTAAGTTGATTGAAATTATTGTGCTTTTTTCTATCTATCTTCCATTCAAAATGTTTTAAAAAAAATGTTTTTTTTTTTTCGAAAGAATGTACCATAAATCTTTCCTTAAAGCATTATTAAGACTTGTTTGACTTCTTGTGTCCAAAGCTGGTTAAGTTCAGAAACAGCCTAGAGTGAAGTGAGAAGCTTAATTAAATTATAATATTTTTAACCGCATGTTACTATTCCCGGATTAAGTTATTGGATGCCTGAATATAGTTTCTGCCAGTGACAATACTATCATGGCCGGTAAATAAAATAGTGTGATTAACCCAAACACTCAACCCAAACACCCAAACAGAAATGTTCAGTACATTGAAAGGTGAAAAGACATGAAAAAAATGTATGTACAAGAGATCGAATTTTAAAATTTGAAGTTTGATATTATTTCTTACAACAAGATGGTTATAAAGATATATGGAGATATATTTGTTGATATTGCAAAGACTGGCTAAGGTAAACAAATAACGGGAATTTCCAAATTACTGAGGTAAACTTAGTTCTAATTAAAGACTACAGTTAAACTACTATGGCCTTTGTACAAGTGTTTTGTACAAAATATGCATTTTTTTATCAATTTTCTTATGTTTCTAACATGGTTTGGAATTCAAAGTTTGTCAAAGCCATCAATTGTCTTGTAAATACCATACATACCATATCAGGAATTTATTTTGAAATAGATTTTCGACACTTATTTTCACAAATTGACAATAAAGGCTCCATTTATGCTAGGTTTTTTTAATAAAACAATGAACATTTATTATTCATTGGCAGGACCTACTGGTCCGCGGCTTAGCCACGGACGTTCCAGCAAACATACTTTTTTATTTGTGGGTGGTAAAAGGGGGTGTGGCAATTTTTTCCCCATAAAACATCTAGTTCTCGAAAACAATCTACTGCCAAAATTTCAGCGCAATCGGCCCAGAAGTTTTGGAGCCTTAACGATTTCTTAAAAGTGAGCGTATTTATAGTGCCACCGCGCCCATTTTTAGTACAGTTGCCGACAATAAGCAAACAAACTTAATTACCAAATTTCAGTCTTAGACGAACAAAACCGTTTGAAATATAGCATTTTCATTGATTTGTGGGCGTTCCACCCATTTTTAGTACAATTGCCGAAAGTAACCATACAAACTAAACTACCAAATTTTAGTCTCATACAATCGAAACAGCTGGAAATATTGCGTTCCAATTGATTTGTGGGCGGTAAAAGGGGGCGTGGTTAAAACTAAGTATGCAATAACCTAATTTAGGACCTAAGTAATACACGTTTTAAGTTTGAGCGAAATCCGTTCAACCGTTTAGATTTGTATAATAATTTCTTAAAAGTGGGCGTAATGTAGTACCACCATGCCCATTTTTAGTACAGTTGCCGACGGTAAGCATACAAACTTTATTACCAAATTTCAGTCTTATACAACCAAAAACGTTGATATATGGTATTTTTATTGATTTGTGGGCGGTAGAAGAGGTTGTGGCAATTATTTTTTTTTTACAAACCATCCTCGCATAAATATCAACAAAATAAAAAAAGTCCATCAAAATCAGTTGAACCGTTCATGAGTGCATCGGAATCCAACGAACACCATTTCATTTGTATTTATATAGAAGATTATAGTGAACTTTTGGTTTAACGAACTTTGGATTTAACGACCAGGTGAATTTTTTTGATTTGTAGGGTGAGGTATGGTAATGTGTACATGTATGGGGTGATGTGTAACATGGTGATTTTTCTTACAAAATGTTAACACATGAGTGAATGTTCAGTAACTGTTATATGTTTCTTTTCACAGCATCTAGTTTTTCATAACAGTTAGAATCTTAAAAAGCATGAAAAATTTTTATTTAAAAGTTTTTTTTTAATTTTACAAAAAATAGCGTTTCGGATAAAATATTTTTCAGATTTTAAAAGTGAATAGATGTGAAACGTGTTATAATTGAATATCTTTAAACACAACAACAAAAGATTTTAAATTTTTTTACGTTGTGGTAAAATACCATCAATGAGAAAAATGTGACTTACATTGGGGTGATATGTAACACTCATGGTGGGGTGATGTGTACCACACATTGTAATTGATGTGTATATAATTGCCATTAATGAGGCAACAATGTTAAACTCTGAAATGCAATCACATCAATGGAATTAAAAAATTTAGCCCAGACCAAAATCCAATAGCGATAGTAAGTCAATGAAAAGCTGTGTTCTAACACTGCCACAGAAACATTAACAATTGCAGGTAGTGGTTAAAAAAAAAATATGGAAAACCAAACAAACGACAAAGATTGCTGCAGGTGCTTGGCTGCAAGAAACAGCGCTCTACATCGTTATCCAAAGAAGATCGAGATTTTTGCTGATTTGTTGTGGTTTTTAACCAAAACATTTAAATCACATAAATTCACTTGAATGCAACAAATGCAAGCGCCTTTTTTATTTTTTGTGAGCCATTTTATTTGTGGGAATTGCCACTTCGATATGGTTATTTCCTTATTTAATATATGTGAAATGATTAACATTTGAAATGTCATCATGATCATTTTTTTTTTTAATTTCAACATATGCTTGTGTGTGCGCATTGAGAATTGTATAGATTTACGAAATATTGGTATTATTTCATTAGTGTTACTTAACATAAAAAGTCAAAATAAAATTAAAAAAAGCAAAGTTCCTGGTCTTTAAACCAACATTTTGTTGGTGTTACACATCACCCCACCGATTTGAAAAAGACCATAAAGAAACATATTTTAAATTTTTGTTTCACTTCATTTATTTCTCAAAATATTCAACAGTCATGAAAACACTCACCTCGTATTGGTTCTTCTGCAAGCGATAGACCTATCAAAAATTCAATTTCGTAACACTTTTTTTGGAGCAAATGAAAACGTGTTACACATCACCACACTCTAGCCTTTTCGTTGTTTTTCTTGCTGGGAATTATTTATAATTATGTTCAAAGTTGTCTTCAAAGTTATTAACAAATTTAAGACTTATTTAGAAACTTTCATAGTTTGTGTATCTAAAAGTAACTACATATAATGAATGGTAAAATTAGTTCAGTCTTCCAGTTCATTCGTAAAAATGAGTACGTTCGAATATAAAATTAAAATTCTACAATTTATGTGATATACTCCAATAGGCATCGCTTTTATGTTCTAAAATTTTCTTATGCACTTATTTCCCGTAGCAATTGAAGCGAGTTCTTAGATCCAAGGGTTGAATGCTTGTCTTTAGAATCTTAATATTGATTTAATGTTAACAATAAACTGCTTAGGTGAATAAGCTTATGTTTATAATTCCCATACAATTTTCTTAACCAAAGCCGACTTAGGTGATTTACCTATTGCTTTTTTCTCGGTGTAGCTTCTGAGGCACCAATAAAAAAATCGACGCTCTATGGGGGTGGTTTCAACCCCGAAATCTTTCCCCCTTAGCTACGGGCCTGATACATACTCCTCTCGGTATTAATTATATGGATAGATACTCAAAATACTGTTGGATGCTTATATGCCTTAAGTATGTCAAAAAATGTATGTAAAATTTATTGTTCGAGTTGCCATAACTTTTTTCCGGTTTCTTGTAGCCATCCATTTTACTTGCATTTCAAAAAAAAGTAACAATTTTTTTCAATAAAATCACCAAAACAAAAGCGAATGAAATACAAAAAAAGATTATGCATCACTATAGGCGGAAGTGTTGACATTATGATTAGATGCTTAAATATGAGCGTAAAGCTAACGCAAAAGTTAAATAAATAGCTGGAAAAAAAATCGAACTCAGCATGAAGCTGACATAATCTCAATTTGCATTATTTACATATGTTTTTTTTTTGACCCGCTTAAATACGATTGTATAACAAAAGCACACAGATCCGAGTGATAAGTAATAAAGTATCTGCAGCAAAAAAATTTATACATTTTATGCACATATTAAAAAATAAATATAAAAGTAAGGTAATTAACACAAAATCATAAGGAAATATATTGCCAAAAATATTTCTTTGTCTACTCTAACCGGAAATAACGAGTTTGCAGCGTTAAGTGAATGGGATGAAAATTTCTTTACTGATCGTAAAGTTTTCAAATTAAATGCGTGATCTTAGCTCAGTTAGCCAAAAATTAATTTATAGCAATAACATTTCAAATTCAGCACGTGTATCAAGAACGCAAAAAAAAACATAGACAATACAAATAAATTAAATAAAATGAAATAAAGTAAAGATCAGAAGCAATGGCAAAAAAAAAACAACCAAACTCAGCGGTGAGGCACGTTAACAGGAAGACAATAGCAATAAAAGTTTTACGGCATCTTAAGTCGTTTGAGTTTTTTGTTTTTTTTTAATTTCTTTAGAATTTTTTGTGAGCTTATGTATCTTTTGGATAATCCGGGGGGTTTTTTTTTAAAGCATTTCAAGATTTATGCTCTTCGATACTTTGAATAAGGAGTTGTTAGTTCGTTCCATTGTTTTATTTAAATTGTTTTATTTTTGACGTTTTATTCTGTGATTTCAAGATTAAAGCCTTTTATATGATGTGATTTATACGAACATGTTTTTTGTTTATGCCATAAAACGCTGTTTATGACAGCATCAATAAATACGATGATTTTTATACCTTTATTCTGCTATATAAAGTAATACAAAAATTAACAGAGCTCGAACTTCAACTTGCTCTTGAGTTATTGTTAAAGGCATTCAACACAAGAGTTGATTCCTATGTTCTAGGATATTATGAAAAATCTCACATAGAAAATTCGACACATCATTCAGGAATGCTTCATAATTAAAAGAAAATAATAATCATAAAAATCTCTTCAAAAATCTATTAGAATATGTCAAAATTAACATGTTTGTTGCTCTTAAATTAGGTTGAAAATGTTAAAAATTTAGACAGATCTTTTTTTATAGCTACCAACATTCACAGCTAATAACAGCGAGTTTCAAATCAGAGCTATAAATCATGTGAACGTGAGCGTCGCAACTGTTATTTGTGTTTTCTTAACATCCCAACTCTAAATTCAATTAGTGACCTCTACATATTGACCAAGCAATATACAAAAGTTATCAAGACAACAAAAAGCCTCTTACTTAAACTGCCGTTAGTCGTTGGCAAGCAGCTGGAAGCAAAAAAAATCAAAAATCTGTAACCTCCCAAGCAGCAAGAAGCGCGAAGGTAACATAAAACAAAAAAAAATTTTCACTTGATCGAATCGATTGTAATTATATAATCGGTAAAACATGAAAGCAACATTAATCTTGCAATGTGTGACCAAACAGCTACAACAAAAATAACAACAGCAGCAACAGCGCCAACAACGTGGCATACCACGAACAACTATTTAGCATGTGTAGCGCCTCGCAGCAAAAAACAAAAACATTAAAAATTTTTGTAACTTTTATATAAATTAAATGAAAAAAAATAAACATGAAGCTGTTTCAGCCCAGAAACTTTAGACGCCACAATTGCAGCGCTGCATTTAGCTGCGCGTGCGTAATGTGTTGATAGAGAAAGGTTTGAGACATTTCATGCTCCTTAGGAGCGCGATGAAGCTTTGAGGTGTGGCGCAGCGCCTTATTAAATCAAACAGCTGTTGTTGTTGTTGTTGTCGTAACATAACTTTTTATTTATACTTTATTTTCTTTAACAAATTTTGGGCTATGCTCAAGCCCGGTTAAATTAGGTATAAAATCAGTTGAATTAATATGGCGTACTAGCAATTAGAAATTTTGCAAATCTTCACATAGAAATTAAAAAAAAAAAATACATTTTGCATTTAGTCAATTTATATTTTATAGTTAATGGTTTTTTGATCTTCTACTCGTATATGACGAAACCCAGCTAGTTTCTACTTTTTTAACACATTTGTGATCAAAAAATAGCTTAAAACAAATTTCGTCAAAATAACAACATAATGTTATCAATTTATATGGGAATATTTTAAAAAATCTCAAATTTTATATGAAAAAATACAAATTGAAAATAATATCATTGTGTTCAATTTTAAAGCATGCCGATTTTTTTCAAAACCTTTTCTTTTTTTTTCTAAGGTGCAAAAAACCATTTTAACCCTTTGATTAAAGATGGCTCCAAAGTTAAGGGAGTGAGAAGCGTGCACATTCAGGGTTCAGCTTCCGTGATGGAACCCTACAGCTATGTAAAATTTCAGTTTGTTTGGATATAGTTCCCAAAAAAGCATTGTGAAAATTACAATTTTGCTAGACTAGAAATGCACAATTTTTTGCCTGAGGATTTAGTTCAGGTAAAAACTGCCATGAAAACCTTAAATTTTATTTTGCTATTTTTTGTTTTCGTTATATTTATTTTCAGTTAAATTTGTTATATTTTCGTATTCGAATAACTGGTGCTATACAAAATTAAAATTGAAATAAAGTAGTGTATAAATAACGAACATTATTATAAAAACACAGTCATTATACGTTTTATTCCATTCCATTTTATTCCATTTAAAAAAAAAAATTTTGTTAATAATATTTCAGTACTTTTATTTTTGATATCTTGAATCACTCTAAAAACAAAGCGTTTTTAAGCGTCAAACAATGCTTAAAAAGTGGCTTCATTATAAAAACATCATTTTTACATAATTACTATTACAAATTTTCTCAATATACCTGCCTGGCAGTACATGTGAGTGGCTATTATTTTTTCACAAGCCCCTTTCATGTAGGTGTCGGAAATGACCATTCATAATTTGTTTCATTACAGACAAGGCCACTTCAATAAGCTGCTTAGCCGCAAAGAATAAAAAAGTAGTTGCCTTTGTTAAAATTATGCATGGTTTAATAAGAACATGTTTGCTTAAAAAGCATATCAAGCCACTGACAGTTAAATGGGAACGAAAAAAAAAAAAAATAATACATAATACAGAAAAAAATCTCGAAAAAGTTGAAAATATTAAGAATCTGTTATACTTAGAGTTAATTAGATTTCAATCGTTAAGCAAAAAAAAAAACTAAATGCCCACGAAAACAGTCTATTGTACAACTACAACAATAACGAATTTTTACACAAAAAAGTCTTGGTTGGAATTGGTTCTTTGATTACGCAGCAGTTTTTGCAAACTTGTTTTAGATATTTTTGACTCAAGTCAATCTTTAATAGAAATAAGTCAAGCTACATGGTCTTCCCAAATTCTGCCCTTATTCTGCAGCAAATTTGAGCAAAACATACCATCATAACAACAATGTGGCAAAAAAACTACATTTTTTTTATTACAGTAGGACAAGTGTTGGCAGTGAAATTGCAGTTTATTTATTACTTAGCAGTACTTATAATAAGTACTCAATAAGACTCAACCTACATTAGTGCAGAACTAAGAACGTCATTGTACTCTGCTCATAAGCCGTGTTGGAATACGTTAACAAGCTATTCAAGAGTTATAATTCTGGTATTTTTTTTTTAATATGTTTTTACTTTTCTCAATGAATTTAATTGTCCAACAATACAGGCTCCAACTTGTTGCGCCATTTCCTATAATGTACTATGGTGACGCGCGAATATTAAATTGAAGATATTTAATACTTAAAGAAAGAAATTGTTTTTTGTTGTACTTGAATATATTATTGAATAGTACCTACATATTTTAATGTGACTTTGATTTTGATTACGAAACAAGACTTTGTCATGTTATTGTGGAATTTTTAAATAATTTTAACATTTTTAACATTGAAATTTTAACAGCTTTTTCTAGCTTAAACGCAAAATCGAACTTAAGCCCACTGAACAACACGCGAAGGTTTGACGAAAAGTAAAAGTTTTGAAAACGTTTTCGGGTTAATATTTTTTTCTATATTTTGTTTTGTGTGAAATGAATAAGATTTCACAAAAAACAAAAAGTTTTTATATAAATTTTCTTCAAACATATGAAATACTAGCATGCTACAGTGGTCCGCGGCTTCGACACGGACGTTTTTTTCATCAACTAGGAGCGTTAACACGTTTTTGTAACTCTTTGAATTAGTAAGGAGAGAGATAGAGAGCATAACCTTCATATAAAAAAATTTTAAACACGCTAAGGTGTTCAGTCAATCGCCTTGCGAAGCTGAAAAAGACAAGAGTAGAGTGCAACATGGAGTTTATAGAAACTCTCGCAACAGAAACGCGTGAAAAGAAAACGATTAATCAATTCGTGGCATCGGGGATAGTATCTTAAAAACTTAACCTTATACTGAGCTGTGCATGAAATGAAAAATGTGACATTTTTAAATTTGCTTCATAAAAACCGATCCAGTAATTTTGGAGTTTACTTAAAAAAAAAAAAATTTTGCAATTAAATATTATATAAAAGTATAGATACAGATATAAATATAGATATAGATATAGATATAGATATAGATATAGATATAGATATAGATATAGATATAGATATAGATATAGATATAGATATAGATATAGATATAGATATAGATATAGATATAGATATAGATATAGATATAGATATAGATATAGATATAGATATAGATATAGATATAGATATAGATATAGATATAGATATAGATATAGATATAGATATAGATATAGATATAGATATAGATATAGATATAGATATAGATATAGATATAGATATAGATACAGATATAGATATAGATATAGATATAGATATAGATATAGATACAGATATAGATATAGACATAGATATAGATATAGATATAGATATAGATATAGATATAGATTTAGATATAGATATAGATATAGATATAGATATAGATATAGATATAGATATAGTTATAGATATAGATATAGATATAGATATAGATATAGATATAGATATAGATATAGATATAGATATAGATATAGATATAGATATAGATATAGATATAGATATAGATATAGATATAGATATAGATATAGATATAGATATAGATATAGATATAGATATAGATATAGATATAGATATAGATATAGATATAGATATAGATATAGATATAGATATAGATATAGATATAGATATAGATATAGATATAGATATAGATATAGATATAGATATAGATATAGATATAGATATAGATATAGATATAGATATAGATATAGATATAGATATAGATATAGATATAGATATAGATATAGATATAGATATAGATATAGATATAGATATAGATATAGATATAGATATAGATATAGATATAGATATAGATATAGATATAGATATAGATATAGATATAGATATAGATATAGATATAGATATAGATATAGATATAGATATAGATATAGATATAGATATAGATATAGATATAGATATAGATATAGATATAGATATAGATATAGATATAGATATAGATATAGATATAGATATAGATATAGATATAGATATAGATATAGATATAGATATAGATATAGATATAGATATAGATATAGATATAGATATAGATATAGATATAGATATAGATATAGATATAGATATAGATATAGATATAGATATAGATATAGATATAGATATAGATATAGATATAGATATAGATATAGATATAGATATAGATATAGATATAGATATAGATATAGATATAGATATAGATATAGATATAGATATAGATATAGATATAGATATAGATATAGATATAGACATAGATATAGATATAGATATAGATATAGATATAGACATAGATATAGATATAGATATAGATATAGATATAGATATAGATATAGATATAGATATAGATATAGATATAGATATAGATATAGATATAGATATAGATATAGATATAGATATAGATATAGATATAGATATAGATATAGATATAGACATAGATATAGATATAGATATAGATATAGATATAGATATAGATATAGATATAGATATAGATATAGATATAGATATAGATATAGATATAGATATAGATATAGATATAGATATAGATATAGATATAGATATAGATATAGATATAGATATAGATATAGATATAAATATAGATATAGATATAGATATAGATATAGATATAGATATAGATATAGATATAGATATAGATATAGATATAGATATAAATATAGATATAGATAAATAGGTGCACGTATATCTTGAATTTGGTAGATAAATTTCGATTTCCTAGAAACCCCTTGAGTTGAAATTGTGTACATTGTTATGTAACCTTTAACCCATTAAGACCCACTGTACTCGCTTAAGTTCACAAAAAAATAAAAAAGTTTTTAAAGCTACTGTTACTCTTTTTGTGCATCTTTTCATCAAACTTATATTTTCTATTTTCAGGACTTTTTTCTAAACGGGTTAAAATACTTATTTTGTTTTTTCATACTTGGAGTTAGTATTTCAATTTGAAGAGGTGTTAGAATAGGAAATATTTGAACCGACTTCGCAGGCTTAAACCAATAATTTTTTATGTTTGTAAGATTTGTATATATATTTTTTAATTGCTTGCTAATAAAATATCTTCAAATTAAAATGCATTTAAATACAAACTACTCCTAAGCTTTCCTTTAAAGACCTTATTTTAAATAAATTAATTTCTTAGACAATTCCTGCTTCTAAAACTTTATTGAGATGTTTCATATATTTTTACCACATTTATACTATTGTAATATTGTGCAAAATTGTAAAATTGTGTAAAGCTATACAATTTGGGAAGAAAATAAAAAAGGCACAAAAAAATTACGGGGATCATAAAGAAGTTGGAAATAGAATCAAAATCTATAATTTTCCTGTTTATTTAAGTAGACAAAACACATTTTTTTCACAAATAAATCATAAAAGATATGTATATATATGGTTTCAACTGAATTATTAATAATACTTGTATTTGTTGTGAGTTCGTACATGAATCATACATTATACTTTTTAGTCATAAATTAAACTTCAAACAATTTTTTCTTTAATAGTTTATAATTTACTGTTTTATGAGTGGAGTACTTGAAGTACGTCTTTTTGAATTTTATTAGTTAACAAATAACGTTGATGATTTTATGAATCCAACAGTTGAAATCATCGAATAGTAAAACAAGCGGACTTGTATCACAAAAGAATCGAGTTCAATACCCAGTTGCGACATGCTTTTTAATAAGCCTTTATTACTCCTTTGCTCATTAAAAAAAGGTTTGTTTTATTAGATATTTTTAATCTTCTAAAGTGAATAAAAAAGTATAATTTTGAATTCTTTTCTGAACTCATTCAGTTTAAAAGAGGTGAGTGCCAAAAACCATAATAAATGTGGGCTAAGAGAGTAGCATGAAAAACTAAGAATTTTATGAAGTGAGCCTTTAACTGAACTTCTCCATAGAAATTTTCTATATAAATTAACTCTTAAATTGCATAAGTTTACACAGCTGTAAAGAGGCTTTAACATTATAAAAAATGTGCTTATCTTACTTCATTTTGGTCTTACTCCATACATCCTTAAATGGCTTGGTAGACACGTGTTTTTCTTTGTCTTAAGAGTTTTAAATTTTTAGCAATTTATAATATTAGAATCTTTATCTTACCATGTGCTCATTTTTATTATGCTCATATTTATTTTAGCTCTTTTTTTGATGGGGTTTGCGCAGCTATTTTTAATTATTTTTCTACACCGAAATTTTATTCTAAGGCTTATAATAAAAAAACTTTTTTATGGTGTTTGTGGAGCATGTTAAGCACTTTATATAGCGCGAATTAAAACCACAGCAGTGACCTTGACATGAGCAATACCATGAATTCATATATAACTATATGTATAGATCTTTAATGCTTCTCTAGCGTGAAATAAATTTGACTGTCAGTAGGAACAATCAAAATTGAAGAGATGTCGTCAGCTTCTACGAAGTTCTTCACAATTTTAGAATGTATTCTGAAGTGCTCATAATAATGAAAATTTAAGGTTGTGATGACCTAATTTTAGCTTCTGATTTGAGTCATAGTGCAATTATTTTTATATTCAGTTTTCGAATCAAGAAAATCTGAAATCAAAAAGTAGCTACCATAACGTTGAGTGTCATAAAAGCACCAAACATCATGCTGTGTACCAATCAAAGCTTAGAACGTGTGCCACTAAAACAAACTAAGTCACGTTTTGTTGTGGGGTTAGATTAAAAACAAAAAAAAGTCATGAAACTGTACAACTTTCAAAAATTTCTAGATTAAACATATGCTTTAAAAGCTTTGAATCTGAAGTGTTTTAAACTGTTATATTAAAGTTAGAATTAAAAAAAAATGCTTTTCGTTTTAATGCTTCTATAAATAAAGAAAAAGCGTGAAGACTATAAACTGCTTTTTTCCATCATTAACACCATTCTGTGTTGTTGTTTTTACTTTTTATTTTGCTTTTCTTAAAACTTAAGCAAAGATTATCAGAACATAAGAAGTGCGCCTTAATTGTCATAATTTATCATTTTTCTGTCATTCGGATTCTAGACACCTTTTTTATGCTGGCGCTCATTCTTAGGAAGACAACATCAAAGACTTATAATAAGTGACAGAATTATTGCTTGTGTCTGTGCTGTTGTTGTTGTTGTTGTTTTTTAAGCCCTTTCTCTTAATCGCACTGTGACAAACATTAAAACATGACTTCGGTTAAAATTTTACTGAAGGCTGTCATTTTGTGAGAGACCCAAAAACCCAATTCAAAACGGCAAACCACAAAAATACCAACAACAACCGGCAACAAGATTAAGCTACAGATGCTTTTAAGGTTTTTGTGATAAAGCAATAAAAGCTTTAAGCTCTTGATCAATGTCTTTCTGCGGTTGTTCTTTTGAATAACTTAATTGGTGCTATTGGTGCTGTTGGTGATGCTGGTATTGTTTTTGAAGAGGTCAATGTTGGAGTTGATGTTGTTATTGCCATATAGATATATATAGATATATAGATATAGATATATATATAAAATTAAGAAGAATTGTAGATAATACATATCTCTTCCAAATTGATCCCTCGAGGAGTAAGATATTCAACATTTCTTCTGAAGATACCTACCCCTTATCTGCCACCTTTCTAGTGGTCCCCATATAAAAAACACAGAACTGTCGATTTTAGTTTATATCCCTCCCGAATTGACACCTAGAGGGGTCAAATATGTGAGCTTTTTTTCATCTCTGCCACCCTTCTGAGGGTCCCCATACAAAAACACAAAAACGTTGCAATCTTTTCTGCTTGCATGGTAGCTGAATCAGAAATGTAGGCATTAACAGTGCAAGCATTAACAGTGCTAACGTTAACAGTGATGATCTTAACAGTGATGATGATATAACATTGCTGACGTTAACATTGCTGTCGTTAACATTGCTGTCGTTAACATTGCTGTCGTTAACATTGCTGACGCTAACATTGCTGACGTTAACAGTGCTGATGCGAATTCAAATCTTTCACCCATACCAGAAAGTGCTTAACGCGCTTAGGCTGGATTCACTGACCAACTTCAGCAAGTTTTGCACATTTTTTTTATATGCAGCTTTTGTGCTCTCTGCTCAGTGAGAGAGACTTGCTGCACGCTATTCAATTTGATAAACATTATTTTATTTAGTTTTTAGCAATTCTTAAAAAAATTAATTTTTAAGAATTACACTTAGAGCTTTATGCCAAGTAATTTCATGAAGCAACAGGTCGCCACAACAACAATGCTCTTTACAGGACAACCACCAGCAGACTAGACAGCTGTTTCGTTGGTCGCTACACCAACTTATCAGTAATCTTCTGTGGTTCATGCAGTCCATTAACTTTGAAAATCTTATAAGCACACCTTCTGCTAAAACCAAAGCGGAATTGGTGGTTGTTCTGTAAAGAGCACTGTTGTTGTGGCGACCTGTTGCTTCATGAAATTACTTGGCATAAAGACAATTAATAATTAATAATTTAAAAATGCCACAATTTATTTTTCATGTATAAACTGGTACGAGCCCGACCTCAGAAAATAAGATGAGTCATCTTTTTCAAAAAAACTTTTCACGCCTTCTATGGTTTAATATCAACGAATTGTTGGTGCCAAAGAATGGAATCGTGAAAAGAAGTAAACAAAGAGCGCAACAGCAAGTCTTTGCAGAATTAATGTAGTAAATCTTTTGAACCTTTGCTTTGTACTACGAAGTAGAAAAACATTGCTTTTTAAATTGGAAAGCACACAACTGCAATTCCGCTTTGGTTTTAGCAGAAGGTGTGCTTATAAGATTTTTAAAGTTAATGGACTGCATGAACCACAGAAGATTACTGATGAGTTGGTGTAGCGACCAACGAAACAGCTGTCTAGTCTGCTGGTGGTTGTTCTGTAAAGAGCATTGTTGTTGTGGCGACCTGTTGCTTCATGAAACTACTTGGCATAAAGCTCTAAGTGTAATTCATAAAAATTAATTTTTTTAAGAATTGCTAAAAACTAAATATTAATTAAAAAATGCCACAATTTATTTTTCAAACATTATTTTAATTTTCGAAAGAACTTGCCGAAGGTGGTCAGTGACTCCAGCCTTAAAGATGTTTCCACTTTAAAAAAAAAAAAACCATAAATTTAAAAGAGCAATAAAGAGAGAACTTGAGAGGTAATTTTTTAGCGGTATGTTGGTATATTTTGAATACTGCTTAATTTACAGTATTTACCAGCTTGTCCGTAATCGTTTTTCCTTGGTTATTTTTTTAACCTTTTCGAACATAACCTGTGCGTTGTTGAATAAGTTTACGATTAAATCAGTCTATAAGTACAGGTCGTATACTATGCTTAAAAATATCAAAATCAAACTGTAACTAACTTGAACTTTCCCTGATTAAAATATTTCAATTTCACTAATCTATTGACTGTAAAAACTTCTTCTTTGTTTCAATTATAAAAAATTGCTGCAAACACCTTATTTTTGTTGTCCCTGAAATTTAGTAAATTTTTGATTTTATCTTCTTAGTGGATATATTTTCATATATGCAGTACCTCTTAAGATATTGTTTGCATTTCGTAAGACAGCTCTAACCTTAATATTTTGTATATTCAAATAATCTCATCACATGTGCTTACTAATAATTTTCGCTCTAAGTATAAACATATGTGTCTTACATAAGACATTAAATTAAATTACCTACTCTTGAATAAGATGTTAACAACAACATTTCATTCATAAGAGGAAATTACCCAAATGAAACGTCAATTTGAAGTGGAATTAAGAAATTTTTTAATAAAAATATTTGTTTTTTTTTTTGATTTTTTTTGTCATCAAATTGTTAGCTCTTACTTTGAAATGTTTTAACTTTTATATTACGTTCTTCGGAAATTTTTTAATGATTCGTGAGATTTTGTTGGAGTCATGTAGATCCAACAAAATTTTTTTCTGACAATAAGTATACTTTTCTACTCTATGAACTGCGATGGTTATAATTAAAACAAGGCGCTGAGCTCAAGTATCATTTTGCGTGCCACATGTTGGCCACATTTTGTGTGACCTTAATTGTTCTATATGGGTGGGAGATTTTTATTTCTTGTCTTTTGCAGAAATGACACATCTAAATTTTTGCTTCTTTTATGTTGCAGATTTGTGAGATTTTTCATGAAAAACTTTTGCACTATCTTTGGCATTGGTACGAAAATGCATTGAATTGTGGGAACTAATTCAATAACAAGGGAGAAACTTAAAGTGGATAAATTGGATAAATGGATCACAGAAAAAGCGTGGGCTTTAATTCGAAACTATGGTTTATAGGTGTTATAAGAGTCGAGGCTGTAATAAAAAAATTTAACTGAAAGAGACCTGCAGAGTATTTTGAAGTTAATTGGAAAAACCAACAGGTTCATTTCTAGTGGAATTAGTTAGAGCTTATTTTGAGCTAGTACAAAATTCAGGCGGAGCAAAATATTTGAAGCTATTTTTTTTTTGTGTTTTTTGTGTACAGCTTTTTTTTGGGAGTAGTTAAATGGGCAGGCGGAGTTAAATTCTTCTTAAATCATATCATAGTCAAACGGTTTAAAAAAAGTTAGAATGCCCAATCGACCAGCAGATACTCACTCGGGCCTCTCTCAGACCGGAACTCAAGGGTTGCAATTAAATGAATTAATTTTAGAGCTTAAATTTATATATAATTCAGGCTTTCTTCAAACAGACACAAAAAACAGGAAAAAATAAAAAGAGCATCTATTTTCAGGCCAAATTTCATAACTTAATTTGGAACTTAATTCAGGATTTCACTGCACCAAACTGAGTTCTAAACTGAAATTTAAAAAAAAATGAAGCTTTAATTTTTCAGAACAGAATTTTATGGTTAGTGTTCAGAACAGAATTTTATGGTTAGGGCAGGTCAAGTTCAAGTTCGGGTACGCTTCTTGAATTAAATTGTAACATTGAGTAATCTGCGAAAGTTTCCAGCAGAATTTCATCTCTAAGATAGGTTTAAATATATTTGATTAGTTATTTAATCAAAAAACAAAGTCCCTGGGATCAATGGGATTTTCAATCCTGAAATCAGAAGTCAGAAATCTATGGTGATGTTTTTTTTATATATTAGCAAGAGTCGATATAAAACATATCCAGGGATCGATAATGTTTAAATTTCATACCTAAACCCATAACTGGAATAAATATAAATATAATTATATAATAGAGAATAAATATATGGTAATAATAAAAAAGTAAATATTTTGAATTTATTATAATATTTAAAAATAGAGTTTTTCTGCTTAGTTGGGGTTTATTTATACAATTTTTTGTAGGGTTTTGTAATATACTGGGCTGTCGCTACATTCATCTGTATTATTTATTGTATTTAACTTTCCGAAGATTAACAAATATAACAACAAACGACAAAAATGAAAGCAACTGATATGTATATATATGTTACATATAAGTTTTATACACATATAAAGAATATTAACAACAACAACAAAAACAACAACAACACAATTAGTTACTAGAAAATATTCGTTAAAGCATTTTATGCATGATTTTTCTCAAAGGAAATTTTTGTTCTAGATTTTGCTGTTTTGTGACTTTATCAAAGAAGTGACAAAATCCAAAGTTATATATTCGCTTCATTCGCCATGTAACTGACATTTTTGCATATATTTTATTTTTGTATGTCACATATTAAAGGCTGTAGGTATACCCCAAGAAGTGATACAAACCGTAACATGTGCTTGAACAAATTTTGCGAAAAAGACCCCCATACAAATCAAGCTGTAAGACGTAATTCTACGTCAAAAACAAATTTTATATGTAGTCAAAAATTGCTCCTAGAATTTATTTCTAAGATTCTTTAAATTCCCTAGGCTAGGCGTATTCCAGGGAAGTCTAAATGTTTTATTTACAGTGCCTGAAATCTGCTTCTGACAAATTACTAACAATGTTGGTTTAAATAAATTAAAAGCCAGTCCCAATTAATAGCACAAATATGATAAAAGTCACAAATGTTTAAGATATGAGCATTTCCAGAAAAAAAGTCCACCCTCACACGAAAAATAAAAGTTATTAAAAACTTATTATTTAACGATATTATCTTAGAGAAACATTTTTATTTTATTGATTTAAGCAATTTAAACATAAATTATTTTACCACGATGATCAAATCGTCTGCACTGTTTCACAAATGTAATTTTTCATTTAAGTTAATGTTTTTTAAATGTTTCGTTATCGTTTCTGTTTTAGTAAAAATGGTAGGCATGGTCTTAAAATAATGAAAAATGGTTGAGGCAAGGAGAGGCAGAATATATTAAATTTGTTTATTAATTACTAAATTATATAATTACTTAATTACCTAATTACCTAATTACTTAATTACCTAATTAAACTACAATGGAAATGTAAGTAACGTAACGCCAGTAACGTCATGTCAGATAACTAAGTCTAATAACAAAAAAACGGGAAAATATTTTTAAACTTGATTACTTGGAAAATATACTTATATTATTTCAAAACCTTCTGAAAAAGGTTTTATACAAAAAGTTTTGCCCAATTCGCAGAGTTTTGCAAATTTAGTAATCCAAGTCGAAAACTACTTCGGTTTTTGTAACGTCACGCCAGAGCATAGTTTTGCTTATATCTTTAAATTCTTAGGATCGATTTTTGTAATTCTTTTACTTAATATAGTGCTACTTAATTACTACGCAAATATAAAAAAACATTTTTTAAAATTGGGACTTTTCTTTTATTTTTTTTTTTAATATTTTCATACAAATCGTACGTAACGCCAGCTTATATATATATTTAAATTTAATTTTAAATTTAATTGATTGCTGACTTTAAAATGACATACACAACTCTGTATATAATACAGTACGATGCATATTAGCGTCAGATATTGGAAGCACTGATTCAGATACTGATTCACACTGATGTTAATAACCGCTGAATGCAAAATTTATTTTATTGAAACATCAATTTTTCAAAAAAAAAACTTTGTAGCTGCGACTATAGATATGCGTACCAGTGTAGTTGAATTTCTCCTTTAGTCTATGGCTAGTTTTCTGGGTTATACAAAATTTCACTTACAAAAACTGTCACATTAGCCACTCTAAGCTGTCTAACAAACGTCAAACTAAAATCAATGGCAAAAAAAAAAAAAACACAACCGCCAAAATAGAAAATAAATCCGCTGCTAATTTTAATGATATTGATTTATTTGGATTGATTTCTAACCGCAACACAGCGTAATCACCATGCTAAGGAGTGAAGAATAGGAAGCAATAAAATTAAATAAAATAAAATAAGCCATGCCAAGTCAAGCTTACAACCAGCCAAGTTAAGACAAGTGAAGCTGTGGCAAGATTAACGTAAAGACGACCGCAAGAGAAGATCGCATTCCACATTCACGAATCCGCCGCGGTGTGCCCATTACTCAGCTTAGATGAATAATATACAAAAACAATGCGTAATGCAGAAACCTTGAAGTGAAGTTTGGCAATAGAAACGCTGTATAACACCTCAAACAAAACAAAAATAATAAGGAAATATTAAAAAAAAAAAAATAAAATACTTTAAACACTAGCTTTTGAATGAATAAAAAAAAATCTTTACAAAATCATTGAGCATTTAATTTTGCATACATATTAATGCGAATTGACTGGCTATTAATAATCAATAACAATACTAAAACTAACGATTAAAAAAAATTAATGATGGTGTCTTTGATGATAAAGAAGAAGTTGTTGCCAGTTTGACAGTAGTGAAATTTTTAATCATATAACATGAAGCTTAAAAAATAGTTTGAGGATATGAAAAGCACTACAGCTTAAGTTAAAATTTAGAAGAAAAAAATATGAACTGGCATTTGAAAAACTGTTGTTAAAAAACAAAAATAAGCACAAATTTGCTCATAAATAAAAACTGCAAGATTTAAAACGTGGCGGCCGTGGCGTAGTGGGTAGAGTGTGTGACTCTTACGCCAGAGAACCCAGGTTCGAATCCTCCATCCGACACAGAAAGTTTTTTCAATTGAATTAATTTTTCTGTTCGGTCGTCACCTCTCTGCAGACAATGGCAAACCTCAGAGAGTAAAAATTGCTATGAAAAGCTTCTTGAGAACATAAGCTGTTCGGAGTCGGCGTAAAACATGTAGGTCCAGTTCTCGATCATTTGTGTGCAAACATTTCACATCACACACAACACAATTGATCATTAGAAGCTCGGTCAAAGTTCTTTCAAGGGCTGAAATGGCCATTTCGTTTTTTTTTTTTTTTTAATTAATTGTAGTTCAAATCATTCATATTTCAATCGTTTAATCATATTCCAGAATGTATACAATATAATTATCGTTACTAAAGAAAGAAACAAAAATATTTGTTTGAAATTTCTGTAAGTATCGTGTAAAAACCGCAACGATCGTGGTTTTATTATTGGTAGTACTGAGTTTTCGATCATTGGACATAGTCGAGCCTAATGCTTTATACAAAAATTCAGTTAATAGTAGATTTGTATTATCTGCAAGGTTAATATTAAAGTATTAAAAGTATTAAAATGCTTCCGAAATGATCCGTAAAGGCATCAAATATATCAGCTGGTCCTATTATTTTTTACCCTTCATAATTTTTTCCTAAAAAACACCTACACCCAACCGGTATCTGCAACCTTTGTGGGCGTCCCCATACAAAAAACACAAAAACTGTCGATTATAGTTTATTTCTCTCACTAATTGACCCATGGACGGTTGAATTATATGAGCTGGTACCATCATATTTTGCCCTTCAATATTTATTCGGAATACACCTATCTCTCATGGAACTCTTCTGGAGGTCCCCATACAAAAAACACAAAAAATGTCGATTATAGTTCATATCTCTCCTGAATCGGCCCCTAGAGGGGTCAAATATATGAGCTGGTTCTATTATTTTGTACTCTCAGATATTTCTTCTTAGTACACCTACTCCCTATCTGCCACTCTCTGGGAATCCCCAAACAAAAAACACAAAAGTTGTCGATTATAGTTCATATCTCTTCCAAATTGAGCCTTAGAGGAGTCAAACATTTGAGCTGGTTTTATTTTTCATCCTCCAACATTTCTTCTGAACACAACTAACTTCTATGTGGCAGCACAAAAAACTCCCCATACATAAAGCACAAAAACTGTCGATTATAGTTCATATCTCTCTCGAATCGATTCCCAGATGAGTCGAATGTATGTGCTGGTCCTATATTTTTTCAGCCTTCAAAATTCTTCTAAGCACACCTCACCCCTATTTGCAACCCTTTTTGGGGTTTCCTAACAAAAAATTAAAAAAAGGCCGATTATAGTTCATATCTTTCCTGAATCGTCTCTTAGAGGAGTCAAACATCTGTGCTGGTTTTATTTTCTACACGGAGCAAAAAACCACCACGTAAAATCAGGAAGATCCCCTTATTGAGCTATTTTATGAGGTTTTCGTCTTAATACGAGTAGTACTAAATAAGTAGAATTTTCCATAGAGAAATCTTCTTATTGCTTAATAAGATTTCTTATTAAATGAAGGAAAGGATGTGGAAATGTTTTAAGTGCTATTGTCATCTCACTCACTCATCTCTTTTAAGTTTAAGAAGAGAGCTTTTATGTGTACATGAATACATGTAATTGAATTGAAAATGTTTTGTTGAAACATTCATATGGAAAAGTTTCATGAAATTTGTATTTATATTTTCTTATTTTCTATAACAGTTCATTCAATAAGTCCGTAAAATAAGTAAAAAAAAAAACAAAATTTTGACAAAACTCGATTATATTATTCAACATATTTGCCTTCGAGAGTGATACAACGAGTATAGCGATTTTCCAACTTTTCGATACCACTTTTATAGTATGATTTCTATTTCTCGTGAAAAAAGACCTAACTTTCAGCGATTACTTCATCATTGGACTTGCATTTCTTTCCAGCAAGCATTCTCTTGAGATCTGAAAACAGGGGAAAGTCGCTGGGGGCTGAATCTGGAGAATACGGTGGGTGGGTAAGCAATTCGAAGCCCAATTCATTAAATTTTGCCAACGCTTTCATCGATTTGTGACACGGTGCATTGTCTTGGTGAAACAACACTATTTTCTTTTGCAAATGTGGCCGTTTCTTGGCGATTTCAGCCTTCAATTGATCCTAAAGTGCACAGTAATAGTCGCTGTTGATGGTAGTTCCTTTTTGGAGATAGTCGATGAATATTATTCCTATCGCATCCCAAAATACAGACGCTATCACTTTACAAGCCGACTGTTGGGTTTTTGCTCGCTTTGGATTCGGTTCGTCGACTGCTGTCCCCTCAGCTGACTGTCTTTTGGATTCTGGTGTGTATAGTTAAGCCATGTTTCATCCATTGTCACATATCGACGATAGAATTCGATTTTATTGTGGTTTAACCAAACACTCCTGAAGCATCAATTCGTTGTTGTTTTTGGTCGACTGTGAGCTCACGCGGCACCCACTTTGCACAGAGCTTTCGCATACCCAAATGTTCGTGTAAAATGGTAAAAACACTACCATCTGATAACTTTACAATGTCAGCTAGCTCATGCACCTTCAATTTGCGATCGTTCATAATCAATTTGTGGATTTTTTTGATGATTTGTGGAATAACAGTCTGATTTGGGCGTCCACTGAGCTCTGCATCATTTGTGCTGGTACGACCACGTTTAAATTCAGCAATCCACTTTTCTACCATTTGTTTTGATGGAGCAGAGTCCGGATAATGTTTATCAAGCCATTGTTTGGTTTCCACTGTATTTTTTTTTGTCAAAAAGCAATGCTTTATCAAAACTCGACATTCACTTTTTTAAATTTTTTGTTTTCAATAACAATAGTTGCACAAAAAATGCTATAACCCACGAATCAATTGTCTTCGTTTCAAGGTTGGTACTTAATAAAAATCATATGGAAAAAATCTAGCAACGCCATCTATGTGTCATCCTATGGACTTTTTGAACGTACCGTTACTTCCTCTAAATAAATACATAACTAAATAGGATTCCTTATTTAAATATCAAGAAGATAACATTTAAAATAAAATCACATATTTTTAAGAAGACTTTCTTATAGTTTTAAGAAGATTGATTTTAAAAAAAAAGAAGATTCTTGTTGAAACTATGTGATTTTTATAATAAAGAATGACAGCGTTTTAATAAGCTTTTCTCTATGATTTTATTAAGACAGTCTTTTTGAATGAAAACCATAGAGAAATCTTCTTGATTTTGTTCTATTTTAAAAGGTTGTTTTGGCTCTGTGTATTCTTCAACATTTCTTCTGAACACACCTAACTCCTATTTGACAGCCTTCTGGGGTTCCGTTCATATAGCTCATATCTCTCCCGAATCGATGCTAAGAGGAATCAAATATATGAGCTGGTCTAATTATTTTTTATCCTTCATCATTTCTTCTCAAGGCACCTAACCCCTATCTGTCACCCTTCTAGTGGTCCCCATGCAAAAAACAGAAAAACGTTGCTATAATTTCTGCTTGCAAGCCTAACAGTGCTTACGTTAACAGTAATGACACTAACAGTGGTGACGATATAATAGTGGCTGACGTTAACATTGCCAACGTAAACATTGCTGACGTTAACATTGCTGACAATAAAATTACTGACGCGAATTTATAACTTTTACCCCTGCCATAAAGTGCTCAAAGCGCCTAAAGTAGTTTCACTTCAAAAAATGTGAACTGATATTTAGAAAACTGTTCTTAATAAACAGACAAAAGTTCAAACTTGCTGTAATTAAAATTTGCAAGACTAAAAACAATTTTACAAAATCTTCAAATAAGTTGAAGTGTGATACCATTAAAACAAAAAAAAAAAAAAAAAAAATAAATAAATAAAACACTGCTTGAACCCGCTAATTCTCAACACTTTCTTTTTCACTTAGCTGCATGAATATGTACTAATGTGAGTGTGTGTGTGTGTGTCTGTGTTTGATGTGTACCAACAAAAGTACCCACATGTTACATATCTAAACAATAGCGAAACAAAAAATTATAACTTTTTTAATGTCACACTCGGCAGCAGTAAAAAAACTGCTCCCTTTTTTTTTGAACTGCAGCAATTGTTGTCGCCATTCTTTCAACACAAGAGCGGCGCAACGAATTTTATTACACTTTGTTGTTACATAGTTACATAGCTGGCTATTGTTGCGCCTTAATTAGCTTTATTGTTAATGACAACAGCAGCAGTAGCAGAACTAAAAAAAAAAAAACAATAAAGATAAAACCAAACAACAACAACATATCATAAATGTTTATGTTTGCTCAACAACTTTCACGCTTGCTTTTCTCCCATGCTACAATTTTTACTCATGCTTGCATATGAGCAACTAAGCTAGAGCTAGAGCAGAGCAGACCAGAGCGACAACAATCAACACTTGCATTGCTAGCAGCAGCATTCACTTGATGCTCTTGTTGCTGCTGACGATAATCATCTAAAGATTGATGATGACGATGGTGCTCAAGTGTTCAGTGTTGCACACTGTGCTCAACACACAGAGCTGCAATTAAAAAATTATTGCAGATGTCTTAATTTTTGCCTTAACTCATTACAATGACAATTATGGCGTGACAGAGACAGCCATCAAACGATATGCTAGGCAGCTACGAGTATATGCATACATAGATAAAGATAGTAAAATGTGTGCATTTTTCAAGTTATTTCACATCATATTTCATGCAAAATTAAGTTTAACTGAAAGTGAATTTGGACAAATGACTTGGCTGTCAATGTTGTGCGGGTGATGCTGACGTTGTTTTTATTGTTGGCCATAATGGTGCATGTAGCGCAATTGTTGCTTTCAACAATAGTATTCATTAGTCATAATAATAGTTTTTAGAAGCGCTTCATGTGAATATAAAACAAGTGGATAAATGTGTTAATTGCTCAACAGCTAGCTGTGGACCATTAAAAGAGATTGATGTGAGTATTTTTATTTTTAAATTTCAACAACTTGAAAAACAATATAAGAGAAAGATCTTTGTTCGGGGTATTTATGATCAACTGCGCAGTGTTCTTTGTTTTTTTTTAAATCTCTTAACATTCTTTTATGGCATCGAACCTGCAGCTGGACATTTCCACGAAAACATACCCCCGCGAATCGTGAAAAATATTTTCAACTTTATATACTATATAAGTGTTCTTATAACCACGTAGAGTAATATAAAAAAAGGGTTTCCTTTAAAATTAATTTTAAAGTAGTAATTTTTAACACGGTATCACACATAGATATTTAACCTTTTTGTTAACTTGTGTAACATCCTGTTTTACAATAGTTGACAATAAAAGCAGTCATCAGCTGATAGCATGTGCTTTATTCTATCGTCCAAAAAAAATTGGAAAGCTGCAAGCTTTCTCTGCAATTTCCGGCAGACTTTTCCGAAGATATCCTCGAATTGACACGCTCGAATTGATCCTCGAATAGAAAAAGTTTAAAAATCTTTTAATGGAATAATTGTATAACAATTAAACCTGCAGACAGTAAGAAGGTAATTGCATATAATAATAAATTGGAACTTGAGTGGAGCTGGTGTGACATAGTTGCTATTTTTTTATATATAACACAATGTCACACCCGTTACCTATTTATTTTCTTGAGTTATTTTTTGGGAAATATTACTATTTGTTTCATTTTCTAACTGAGTAAAACCTTTATGGAGGTCGTAAGTAAGATGCAGAAATATAGATAACTATTAAGGGAGGACGCAGCAAGGTATCAAGCTCACTTGGTGAAGAAGAGGAAAAGAGATAAGAAACGATGGCTCGAGCAAAACAAGACAAGGAATGAAGAGTGCTTAGAAGACGAACGTAGCAAGGCTCGCTAGCGCCAAAGGAGGTCACGTGAAAGCAAAAGACAGGTGGCAGAAAGTATGTCTTTAATTCCCCCGTCATAACGGCTTGGAAGATTTTCATCAGAACGTTGCTTGAAAAAGGCTGTCACAAAAATCAAACGAGAACTTCCCAAAGAGATTCAACTCAAAACTAAAAAAGTAAGAAAATTTCCTCGAGGAAAGAACTACCAAAAGTAAAGGGTCCGCCAAATAACTTTATTTTTTGAAAATGCAAAAAAAAAAGCTAATGAATATTTTCTCAAATTTATTTTTTTATATGAATGTACAATCCTTCCGGTTAATAATGGAAAATAATTTCATTCAAATGGCTGCCTCGGCTGGCCATGCAGTAGCCTACACGATCGGTCCAATTTTTAAGTACATTATCGATTGTGTGCAGCTGTATTTCACCAATGGCTTCACGAATATTGTCCTTTAAAGCGTCAATTGTCTCTGGCTTGTCTGCGTAACACTTATCTTTGAGGGCACCCCACAAATAATAGTCCAACGGTGTCAAATCGCAGCTCCAAGAGGCCAAACGACATCAGCTCTGCGGCTGATAATGCGATCTTCAAAAACAGGGCGCAAAACATCGAGTGTAGCACGTAGCGCCGTCCTGTTGAAACCAAATCCTCCTCTTCAATTTTTGTGAACAAAAATTCGTTCAACATGGCCCGATATCGATGGCCATTGACTGTAACGGCCACTCCTTCCTCATTTTCGGAGAAAAATGGCCCAATTATGCCTCTGGACCAAAATCCGCACCAAACAGTGACTCGTTTTGGTGGCATCGGCTTTTCAATGTATGCGTGCGGGTTTTTTGTGCCCCAAATGCGACAATTTTGCTTGTTTACATACCCGCCAAGATCAAAATGAGCTTCATCTGAAAAGATTATTTTTTTGGCAAAATCGGCATCTTCTGTAAGTCGATCGCAGGCCCACTCAGCGAAGCGAAAACGCATTGAATGGTCAGTTGGCTTTAACTCCTGAACCAATTGGACTTTGTATGGCATCATACCAAGGTCTTTATGAAAAATTCGTCTCAATGATGTCTCCGAAATGTTCAATTGTTGAGAACGACGGTGAATTAATGTTGATTCCGCTTCACGCACACTTTCTGCCACAGCAGCAATATTCTCGGGTGTACGCACTGTTTTTGGCTTTTCACGCTTTGGTTTATCGATAAGGATGCCAGTTTCTTTCACTTTTTTAACAAGATAACGAACATACGGAGCTGACGGTGCTTCTGTTCTTCCAAAATCCGTACGCAATTTTCGCACACATTCTGCAACATTACCATGATTTTCCAAGTAATGTCGCAATATTTCCCAGCGTTGTTGTATACACAACCATATTCGTTCAGCGGAAGAATAAAACTAATCATCTGTCAAATCAGACATGTGCTAAGTGTTACCATTCATGAAATAAGCACTAGTTGAAAAAAAAAAAACGTTAGATGGCGGACCCTTTAGAAAATTATTATCTTAGGGACGATATAAGTCTTTCTGCTCGGGAAGTCAAATACCGGGCAGAAAGGATTTCAAGCGAATAAATGGTGAGCAGATTCAACTGAGATATCTTGTAACGACTGTTAGGGAATGTTACGTCTCATTCCCTACGTACGTCTCATTTCTCAAACTCCAGCTAATCTATGCGTCTGCATTTATCATGCCAATTTTACCTATCTTCTTAAAGCAGCTTCTGAAGCACTCCCTGCTTTACCCAAAAATATTAAAGAGGTTTTGAATGAATTGTGCTGCGATATTAAATTTGAAGACTGCATGGCTAGCTCTTGCGACAAATGCTATATTGTTTTTGATATATTGCCACTTAAATATAATTTAACTGCACTCATAGAAACAGTGGATAAAAACTGAATGAAGGCCGCGTTCAAATCAAGGTTGAAAAAGGATCCTTACAAATACTTCTTGAAAAACTTAAATCACAATTTTATAGTTTTAAACTTCATTGTTGTATACTGCAGTCTCAAAGCAGTTTATTCTCAAATGAAAGATATTCTGACATCCCAAGAAGCTATCCTTCAAATCGACTTGAAGTACAGGATGAAGTACAGGGCGCACACTGGAATCATTCTCAAGCTAAAATTTTTACTGCATGCGCGTGGATTAAATATGAGGATGGCCTTCGATTTGTTTTGCAATGATTAGTGATGATTTGACTTACACTAAGTCATGCGTCTGGTATTTCTTAAAAAGAATTATTGAAGTACTAAAGACTAAGATAAAAATCGATACTCTATATGTGTTTTCGGATGGGTGCGCTGCTCAGTTTAAAAATAGATATAATTTTTTCAGCATATGATATGCAAAAAAAGGATTTTGGCCTAGATATGACCTGGTCTTTTTTTTGCATCAGGACATAGAAAGGGAGCTGTAGAGGGAATTGGAGCGACTGTGAAAATAACTTTGTGGACAGCAATAAAGAACAATAAAAAACTTTGTGGAAATGATAATTGAAATTAATATTCTCTAAGGTCAAATAAAGATGGGAAAACCTTTCACCAATAAAAATATTCAGAAAAAGCATTTTTTCAGGTTTGCTGATAATGATTCCCTTCTGTTTGGGCTGTTTCGAAGCTCAGAAGTGGATCGCTAAAATGCTCTCTAGTCAAAAAAGCTGATTCTTAAACAGAAATTGAAGAAAATTGGTTTTTTTAAGAAAATATAGTTTTATGTATTTTATTAGACGTTATAATAAAAACTAATAAAAAAATCTTTTCCCTTTGCACTTAAACGTTATATTATTATTTATATTGTCACACCCGTTACTTTTGCTGTCACGCCAGTTACCTTTAAAAATCTCTGTTAAAAACGCTCCAGTACCGCTACATTGCATAAATTCCAATTCTTATTCAAAGTACTGCTAAAAATTGTTGGGAAGTCATTTTTTTATGTTTCTTTTAAAATTTTACAGAATTGGCAAGTGAACTCAAAAAATATAATAAACAGCATTTCTAATGTCACACCCGTTACCCTTTTCTCAAGTTATTTAAGGTATTAAAGGATATTTTGAGGGGTTTTTTAAAATACAAGCAATATAACAACACTCGAAGCTTCAAAAATCTGCTAAACTATTGCCGTAGGGCTTTCAGGTTTTCCAATAAATACAAAAAATTCGTTTAAATCTGTCACATCCGTTACTATGGAAATGCCCAGATATTTTTCACTACAAACGGGTTTTTACTCGGCAGCAAAAGTCTCACAGAAAATTTAATATTAATATACGTATGTTAAATGGAATTTCAATGCTTGAAGTGTCATACAAAATTTATGTCGATCTTTTGCTCACCTTTCGACAAAGGTTTAAAATGCAACTCTGCTTTAGTTTGCAATGCAGCAAACACTGCTTTAGCTTACAATGCAGTAGCATGCAATGCAGCAAAAGTGCTCAATTTTTTGTGTCAAATAAAATGAATTGCTCATTATTTATAAAATACAATAGTCTCACAGTAGATTGCTGAAAGTCATGAAACCACAATTCTGTTAAAATCGTCATGGATCACAAAGGATAAGAAATTGGAGCCTGAGAGAGGAAAATTATTATATAGTTTTATTATAAAGTTGCGAAAAAGGAGCAACCGTCGGCAGAACATATTTCTCAGTCGAGAAGGTCATCAATAATTTTTAAATCACCGGAGCTTGCAGTCACTCACAAAAGTGTTCGGAATTTGATATTATTTTTTAAATTTCAAAGAATATGAAAAAAAAATTAAATTTTAAATATAAAGCTTTTTTCTATAATAAAGTATTATTTCAGAAATTATACATGAACATTGAATTTTCGAGGCCTTTACAAGGCTTTTTCAAGCAAAGCTTAAATAATTATTTTTATATGAGGCCTTCTCAATATGCGCTGGAATAACTTCAAATTTTAAGGTGAAATTGTTTCTGGGAGGCTAGGGTAATCTATGGATATGCTTCAAATTTATTTATTTGTGTTCAGGTCTTTAGCCAGAATGTTGCTTGGGGGTAATTTTGATCATCAAAAAAATATTGGTATTAATATAAAATGTGAAACAAGATGTAGAAGATGTGTATATTGGGAAATTTTTCACGCCAAATCCAGTACTTTCAAAATATTTTTTCAATGTGGCTTTGTTAACACACTAAAACACTAAAATAGGTTATTATGAAAAATTACCCAGTGGATATTTTGAGGGAAAAGCAGAATTTGTGTATAGTAATTAATCTGGTAAAATAAATTGGCAGTCTATTTATTCTATAATTTCCAACTTTAAGTAAGAAAACTAAAATGGCATCTTTGCTGATAGAGTTTCTAGAACAAATTTTAATTTGAGGAAAGCACTCAACTAAGAATCAATTGTTCTGGTTTTCTTAATTTAATGTTAGATGAAGTTAATTATTTCTTTTTAATTTATTCATTTAGTTTTAAAGCTTTGACATTGTAATAGTTTATAATACTACTCCTTTTTACTCCAACAAGGAGAATAAGGCCACGCATTCTAAATTGCTAATGCAGATTTCGTGTAATGCGCATTTAGCTCTTAGTGTCAACGTTGTATAAGATTCAAAAATTTGTAGATCATATATAAATAAATAAATTTAACTTGATCTTGAAAATTTTACTTAAATTTTACCAAAAAAAAAAAATTTAACTGGGTATGTTCTATGAGCCAATGATTACCGGAAATCTCTACTGTTAAAGTTTTTTGAGTTGTGTTTTGATCACATCAAAATTTAACATAATATTTTTAATAATAAGTTGTTTCGGTTATTTCTCCATATTTTACAACTTATAAAAATAAAATGGATTAAATGGACAGCTCAACTGTATTGAAAAAAAAAAAACAGTGCAATACCAACTTCGCATACTAGTACGCAGTTAAATTTTATAAATGTACTTATTCAAAGTTTTCTCTTAAGTTTTTCTTTATTAATTGTAAGCATATTTTTGAATATTTATAAATTTCTCTCCTCATCTCGTGAGAACAAAATTGTTGACGCCCACCATTAATTAAACTGACTATCATCAGTAGACTCATTAACAGTTCACTGCCACCTGTTGTATTTTTCTTAATATACTTCAAATCGCGACCTCATTAAAACATTATCATTCCAAAAAAAAAACCAAAATAACAATAAAAACTCTATTAAAGAAAAGTGAAAAGCTTTCACTTCTTACAAAGTTCACGCGCCAGCATCAACACATCATTAGCTGTTGCTAAACAAGCCAACAAACGGCAATAAGCTGAACGTCGTCATCATGCTATCGATGATCAGTAGCAAAAGCATCATGTAACAGCGAAAACCTGTTGCATGCATCAGCAAAGCAATATGACAAAAATTAATTAAGTAATTTTTTCAATTAGTTTATCGTGTAACATAACCTTCTAAAGCAGCTCTTTGACAAAAGTCTTAATAATGACGCCAGCTAGTCTTGCCATATTTAAAAGCCAAGTTTATTGATAATGAGCTGTTATTGCAACAGCTGATGTTAATGTCTGAACCTACGCAGCATCGGAGTTGATAGCAAATTTTTATGGCCTCTGTCAACTATGGACTATAGTGTTTGGTATTGATTATTGTTGGTATTAAATAAGTTTTCTTAAATATTTCTCTAATGTTGAGCTGTTGATTTGTTGAAAAGTTTTTTCAAATAGAAATGAGGTTTTTCCTTGTGTGGTTTGTGAAATTACCAAAACCATGCTAGAACTCTTAATCCGGGGATTTTATTTTCAGGCTCTCGGGATTTCCAAATAAGAAATTTTTCATTAAAATATTCGTGGAATTGAAACTCTTATTTAAATATGTAAATTTAAAAATGATATAAACTTTTGTTAAGGTTTAAAATTTAAACTCTTACTTCCGAACTCAAATAAGTATCTGAGAATAGTGAGCAGCAAAACACTAAGTTAAGTTTTAGTGGCACCTTTGGCATCAGAAAGTTAGCTAAGTAAACCAAATTGTCAAATATTCTGACTCAGAAAATCAAGCTATTCTATGGTTGAGGAAGAAGTTTCGTGGTTAACACTTACAGATTGCTTATGATTGTCTAATAACTATTCCGCCAATAAACATAGAATCCGAAAGAATCTTGTCATCAGCTGGTTTTATTTGTAATAATATTATATTATATGCATATTATGCATATGCGTACAAAAATTTCTGTTGAAACATTCTACGCATTGCTCGGCTTGAGGCTGAAGAAAATTTTTTTTAGATATTCAAGAATACGCTCTTGAAATGATTTGCTCTTGATGAAAATTCCGATTATTTAACGAGTATAAGCCATTTCAGTGGTGCGGCATCTAATCTATTGCGATCGGAACTCAAATATTGATATTGATATTGATATCAATATTAATATCAATGTCAATATCAATATCAATATCAATATCAATATCAATATCAATATCAATATCAATATCAATATCAATATCAATATCAATATCAATATCAATATCAATATCAATATCAATATCAATATCAATATCAATATCAATATCAATATCAATATCAATATCAATATCAATATCAATATCAATATCAATATCAATATCAATATCAATATCAATATCAATATCAATATCAATATCAATATCAATGTCAATATCAATATCAATATCAATATCAATATGAATATCAATATCAATATAAATATCAATATCAATATCAATATCAATATCAATATCAATATCAATATCAATATCAATATCAATATCAATATCAATATCAATATAAATATCAATATCAATATCAATAGCAATTTCAATAGCAATATGAACTCATTTCCGAACAAAATAAGTTAAATTTTTGAGAAATTTTAGTCCGACGAAAATACAAGAAGGGTTCATTTATGAGTGCCAAAAATTAACGCTTCTAAATGAGTTCAGAAACGTAATTTTGGTTCACTGGGTGTCTCGAAGAAACTTTTAATTTTACGGCCTATCAGGAAAGTTATTTGTATTGAAAACCGGGTCTACCATGGTTCTTTAGCATACGGTTTAACACTTAAATCATTACGCCACTGCCGCCACTTTAGAAATATTTAATATGGGTTAAGATTTGCACTAAATTTATCGATTTTCTGTCTTGTGTTTACAGACTTTATAGTACAATTTGGTCAAAATTTTTTATCGACCTTGTTATGGTTGTTTTCTTTTAAAAGTAGTAGTAGGCAAAAACATAGAGAATATTTAAAGAGTTCGAAAATTTCTTTATTTCGAGAACTTTAGAGCAGAATTGTCTACATATTATTTCTTTGAATAAAAAGTATTAAAACATAGAAGTGATTTTCTGTATCAGCATTGGTGAAAGTTAACTATTACAGATTTTTCACAAAATAAAAATGAAATTATTTTGAAAGTGAATTAAAAAATATTATTTCAAGGACTGCTTACATTTTTTACTGAAGAAAGTTACAGAAAAATAATAATGGTATAAATGATGGCTTCAAGAAAATTCTTCTTTTTACACAAGTTAAAAAAACAATTGTTTTTTGGCTTATTACCAATCTTCACAACTCAGATAGTATTGAACTCGATTTGAAATTCAATGGTGTAATTTAATAATTAAAAATTTATCGAACTGAGCGTTACTAAAACCGAAACATTTCAATGAAAAAAAGTGAAACCAAAAACTCATTAATACAAAATTTAAAATCTGTAAATTACACAATCAGTAAATCAAACAACTTGAGCATGAAAAATAAATGCAGCAAAATTATAGTAGTTCAATAAAATTAGTTATATGAACACATAAATTAAGCACAAAAAACAGCAGAACACAAAATATTGCAAACAGCAATAATAGTAGTGAATGTTAGGGTTGCCAATGCAAGTAAATTAAGCAATTGCTGCAAATGCAAGACGAATGGATCAATAAAAGTGGCATGAATGCCGCCGCATGGCTAAGCGAGCAACAAAAAGCGGTCAAGCGAATACCAAACAATGAACAACTAATAGCAATAAAACACAACAACAACAACAATAGATTAAAAATAGTACACTTGCAATCAATTATTGTAAATTACGACGATTCAATGATTCAATAAATGGTGGCAAGAATACACAGCCAACAACAATTGTTGATGGTTAAATAATTTTATACAATTAAAAAAAATTAAAAAAAAAACATAAAAATAGTAATTGCAGCAACAATAAAAACAACAACGATATTAAGAAATTCTGCAGCAATCAGCTGTGCAACGGATATGCAACCTCAAAGAACCTCAATTCTCTTTTATTGTGCTCAATGAAGCAATCTTGAAACTCTAGCTTCTTAATTAATTATAATGCTGCAAATTGTTTAAATTAAATTATATATAAAACAATTACAACGTGCCACTAGCTAACAATTTATTTATTTATTTATTGTTTACTTGCAGTTCACCCAAGTAGCCAGCAACAACAACTAATGCAGCAACGCCAACATGTTGTTAACAACTTAAACGACGTTTAACGCTAAAGCACCAACGTGATCGGCTAACAGCGAGATACGTGCAACAGCAGCAATAACAACAACAACAACAATTACTTTAGTAGCATAAGCAACATGCCATATTTTCCAACCAATAGCAACGTCAAGATGAGCAACAAAATGAGCAGCAACACTTCGCTGGACAATACATCCGATCAGGACTATAGCGAATTTCTGAATGAATATCTGCTACATACGCACTCGCCTAACAATGAGCCAGAGATGCAGTATGAAGGTGCGTTAAAAGTGGTTTATATAATAATTGCTAAAAAAAAATTATGTAAAAATTTTTCAATTCTTACAGAGGGAGAACTTGAAGCCGAGTGGCTTATTTCAGTCGGATTTCCACAACTCACAAAACCATTTGAACAGGTGAGTGTAAGGAAATTGTGAAAATATCTTATATATTCGTTATTTTAAAATCCTGCCTACGAACTTAGCTCCGCCATTTTTTATTTTTAATTAAATAAAATAAGTGCTGTAATGTGCTCAATGTGTGCTATTGTGTGCCACATTGAAAAATAAAATTTTTGTCATATAATGGGTTTTTGGATTCATGCTTCATTATTAATTTTTTTTTTTTAAATTTGAAAGTTGTGCTGTCATGTGTTTAAAATGTGCTGCATTATGCTTTATAGAGTGTTATGATTTTAATGAGTTGCTGTTTCACCATTAATTTTTTCAAAAAATTCAGAAGTTGTGCTGTATTATGCTTAAGATGTGCTACAATAGTCCGTAGAGAAGTTAAAAATATTGGCACATTTTCTCATTTCAAAATGTGGAAACGTTTTAAGGAAGTTAAAACCGCATATTTCATTGTTCTACATTACTTTGTAGCAATACTCATAGTAGAACTATCAATTTTCTGAAAAAAGTAACAAATGTTAGTGCCCCGCACGCGACACCCTTATTTTCAACATAATTTTGGAAAGAAATTTTTGTTGAAGTCTTATGTATCTTGAAGGTATCTTGAATCTTAAAATTCGTATTTAACTCATATGCCATTTATTTGTCGATCAAGTATGACTGAGCTGAGCCTAGAGTTGTAAAAAATTGCATTCATGCAATAAAAAACTGGCACTGAATAACAAAAAAAAAAAAATGCTTTATGCCATTCAATCATTTTTGGATTTTATGACGTAAAGCTTTGAAATCAATAATCATTTTGAAGTCATTACTTTGCACTCAATTGGTAAAAATTTGTGTTGAATTCTTTTGATTCATTCACAATGATTAAATTGGCATTGATTGCATTGAAATGTAATCAGTTTGAAGTCAATGAAATCATTAGAAGTAGTGAGTTGAAATGATGCTTAATTACTGAAACTGTGAAATAACTTGAATTCAAATGAAGTCTTTCGATTTGCTGGCAAAATAAACTTTTGTTAAATTAAACAAAAGCAGGAACTAGTTTTGTTACATATTAGCTTTTGAATTTGTTGACAGTACAGATAATGTTAAGAAATTATATAGCCTTAATAATTTCCCTCGGTCATAATTTCATTTATTTTGAAAGATTTCAATAATTTAAATTTGATGACTTCAAAGACTGCAACAAAAGACACTTAAGGTGATTGCAATCTTTTTAAAAGTATTAAGAAATGCAATTAATTTAGTTTTGCAGTCGTAACTGCGATTTTAATTTTAATGATCAAATCCTCTGCTTCAATTATATACATTAAATTACTGATTTGTGATTAAAACGAGCATTTTAATTTTTACAAATTAATGAAAGGTTAGAAAAAAGTAGGTACTGGGGGGACTGCCGACTGAAGTAAAAACTTAAAGCTATGAAATACCATAGCTAAGCATATGTTATTATGAATTTCCGAAGAGTTAGATTCGGCAGATCAGAAGCGTGCTCTTTTTTAACTCTTTTTATTAATTTGTGCGTTATTGAATATATATACTGCTGTTTTTTAATGTTTATATATATATAATATATTTGTAACACAATTACTTTGGCTGGGTAATCGGTAATTGGCACGGTAATCGGTTGGTAATCGCTTCTGTAATCAGTTGGTTATCGCTTCGGTAATTGGTAATCGGATGGTAATCGCTTCTGTTATCGGAAATGGGTTGGTAATAGCTGCGGTAGTCGGTTGGTAATCGGTTCGGTAATCTGTTGGTAATCGATACGGTAATCGGTAATGGGTTGGTAATAGCTTCGGTAATCGGTAATTGGTTGGTAATCGCTTCGGTAAACGGTAATGGGTTGCTAACCGCTATGGTAATCAGCCGGTAACTGCTTCGGTAATTGGTAATCGGTTGGTAATCTCTTCCGTAATCGGTTGGTTGGGTAATAGTTGGTTTGGTAGTTGGTTGGTAATTGCTTCGGTAATCGGTAATTAGTTCGGTAATCGGTTCGTAATCGCTTTGGTAATCGGCAATTGGTTCGGTAATCGGTTGGTAATCGCTTCCGTAGTCAGTAATTGGTTCAGTAATCGGTTGGTAATCGCTTCGGTAATCGGTTATCAGTTCGGTAATGGGTTGGTAATTGCTTCGGTAATTGGTAATTGGTTCGGTAATTGGTTGGTAAACGCTTCGGTAATGGGTAATTAGTTCGGTAATCGTTTGGTAATCGCTTCCGTAATTGGTAATTGGTAATTCGGTAATCGGTCGATAATTGCTTCGGTTATTGGTAATTGGTTCGGTAATCGGTTAATAATTGCTTTGGTAATTGGTTCGGTGATTGGTTGGTAATCGCTTCGGTAATAAAAAAAGCTCAACGAACAAATTTGCTTAGCATAACTACGCCATAAGCAATGCTGTACAATGCAACTGGAATTAACAGCTAAAAGCTTGATGATATCGCTAACAGCGTGATGATATCGCGGATCTATAGTTCTTTTCTCTATCAAAAAAAGCTCAGCGCGCCAAAAAAATATTAACTTTTTTAAAATTAATACATTTTTGTGACAGTGCAAAACATCGGAATTTCTCTATGGCACATTGCAGCACATCACAGTACAACTATCGCATTCTTGAAGAATATTAATAAAACCCACTAACTTATAAAAATTTTATCCCTACAAAAATGTACCGAATAATAACCGAATAATCGCCAAATATATTGGAAGTACACAGACCTGTTTTAAACCTCTAAATATATATTTTCCCACAACAGATCTTCATATTTCAGTTCAAATATTGAACTCACTGAACCTTAGCAATATTTACATATCCAATCAAGTTCAGGTTCATTGCTCTGTTTTCTATATGTTAGCAATATCATCTTCCCCTTGTTAACACCCTGAAAGTCATCCTGACAATTGAAGCAATTTTGACACACTTAAAGCCAGAAGTTGAAAAACTACCCACTGTTGTTTTTGAGTATCTGGCAGCTCTCGTTACGATATTGATTTACTATCGTCTAAATCACATTCCTACTAACAACAGCAACTTCATCTTTATTGTAGCAATTTTCTGCTGATTTTGCACAAAACAAACCTGGATTAAACATTAATTTTTTCGCGCTTTAATTTTAAAAAACTCACTTGTTTTTTTTTCTGTTCTGTTCAGTTTTATTTTATTGCCTGTTCTCGTTGTTGTTGGTTATGTTACTTCGGAGCATTAGAACTCGACGCCTGCGTTTTAAGTTACAATTTATTTATTTTATGCTTTAAATAAATACAGTTTTTTGCAAAATGCAAAAATTATATTCACTATACTGACGACGCCATGAGAATTTTTTTTTTTTTTTGACGCTGGTGACCATTGGTGGTCATAATGATACAGGCACATGTTGTCAACGATGTTTACTGGATCTGGATTCACAACGCTTTGCTTAAAGCTTGCAGTTTGATTTCAACTTTTCGCTGAATTGTTGAGGAAATTTGTTTTTTAAACTGTGTATAACGGAGTTTAAGTTTGGTGTTTTCATATAAAAAAAACTTGAATTTATTTAAAATGTCGAAATATTGGGGCTTCAGCTGTTTGGTAAGGTTATGTTTATATTGTGGGAAAGTTTATCAATGAACTCTTTTAAACTCAGAAGTAATTTGTTGTGAAGTGTTTCTTTTAATAAAATATTTTGAAAGCAGTGGTACAAAAATTTGAACAAAACGAATCATCGGAGATTTGGCAGAAAATGTTACTGGATTCCGTTTAATTCTAAAATTCCTACTTTTATTCTGTGATATACCGTAATTTGTATACCCCAACGTGAACTGCGTAAGGGTATATTATCTTTGCCATTCCGTTTGTAACGCCAATAAGGAGGCGTGGCAGGTATAGAAAAGTGCATATATTTTTTATCAGCATCACCACTTGAGTCGATTTCCGTCTGTCTGTCTGTCTGTCTGTGGACACGATTACAGCCGTTATTATAAAGCTATCACAATGAAATTCAAAATATAAGCTTCTTTTTGAAAAATTAAGATCAAGTTCGAAAATGAGGCAAATCGGATGAAAACCACGCCTACCTCTCATATAGAGTGTCTTTATTTTTATAGTAAATCTCTTCAAATCCACAAAAGCTAAAGAAATGATTTCAAATTTTGAACGTAAGCTTTGATCTTGAATAAAAATCCTGACTATGAAATTTAGTAAATCGGATAAAAATCACGTCAACCTCCCATACAAAGTAGGTTTATAATAACCACAAAATCTCTTAAAAATTTGCAAAAATAAAAGAAATTTCTTGAAATTGTCCCCACATGCTTTGATATTTAATATAGACCATCACTATGTTATTTAGCAAAATGGGATAAAAACCACGCCTATCTCCCATACAAATTGGCTATATATTAGAATAAAATTTCTTAAAAAAATGTGCAAACATTAAAGAAATTCCTTGAAATTTTGTGAAATAAAATTCGAAATCAGCGATCCCAAAAACCCCTCCTTACTAAATTTCGTACAGATGGGGTACGATTTTTAATTTCAGGTCGCCATATTGGATCCGCCATTTTTTATTTTTTCCTTTTTGACATCAATTTCAAAATCAGATACCCCCAAAAACCCACTTATACTACTTTTTACACACATATGTTTAAATATTCGGCCCTATTATGAATAAAATTTCTCCCGGAATTGAGAAAGGGAGATGTTGTTTTTTAGAAAGGGGATAATAAATTTAAAGTTTTCTTTTTCTTGCGATCCTAAAAATTAACGATTAATGCAAATATTTGTGTTGAAATTTTTCAAAAAATTCAGAAAACATTGCTAAAAATACGAAAATTCCTATTTTTAATTCCGGGCGAAGTTATATTCGCAATAGGGCTGATTGAGATATGAGCAGTTTTCCAGGTCGGTTGACCCACTGTGCAAACATTTTTGACATCAAGAAACTAACATTGACATGAGATTTAATGACGTGGTACATTTATAGGTTATTTGTAAGGGATGTATAATATGAGGGCATACATAATATGAGGGGTGCCATTTAATACCTCAGATAAGTCTGAAGTGAAAATATTTTAACGAAGTGAACTTGAGTGACTGCTTTGTTGAACATTGGTGAGACAGAAACAATAAAAAAAAATGTAATTGTTTTCAGAAATTTACAATAACTTGGTTCTTATAGTCCCTGGGATATATTTTTAACATTCCAGGCGTTCGATCAAATGGCTTCCCCAAGCCATTATTCAGGAACTTGTTCAGGAAAACTGGAGGTATTTCATTAAATCCAAACTCTTATTCGTTGCTTTGATAGCTGTTTAAATTTCTGTCCGTATAATAGGGGATGGATTTGCGTAGTCGGAAGGCTCATTTCAGAACTCGGTTCTATAGAATCGTTATTAAGAAGATCAAAAATTGTCCTTCCGATAGTAATAGGGTGTCATCCTCATGCAATACAAGATCATTGGCGTATGGTCTATACAAAATTTATTATATTCTTTTGTAGAAGGAAAAGAATAAAAATTGTAGAGCACTAAAGTCCAATATTTAGTGCCATGCTGATCTTAAAAACGTTCCTCCCACGGACATAATATTCCACTTCCATTCCACAAAAAGTCAAAACATTTAAACAAACAGTTAAAAAAGTAGGCAGTGAGGGGACTGCAGACCGATGTGAAAACTTAAAGCTATGAAATAACATAGCTGTTATGAATTTCCGAAGTAGTTACTCGTAGAGTCGGCAAATTAGACGCGTTCTACGTTTTTATCAATTTATGCATTTATGAATGTATAACCTATAACACAATTTCTTTGGCTGGGCAATCGATAATTCGCTCGGTAATCATTTGGTAATCGCTTCGGCAATTGGTAAACGGCTGGCAATTGCTTCGGTAATTGGTTGGTTATCGCTACAGTAATCGATTGGTTATCGTTTCGGCAATCGGTTGATGATCGCTTCGGTAATCGGTAATGGATTGATAATCGCTTCGGTAATCATTAAATGCTTCGGTGATCGGTTGGTAATCGCTTCGGTAATTGGTTCGATAGTCGGTTGGTAATTGGATAGTAATTGCTTCGGTAATCGGTCATCGGTTGGTAATCGCTTCAGTTATTGGTAGTCAGTTGGTTATCGCTTCGATAATCGGCAATGGGTTGGTAATAGCTTCGGTAATTGGTAATTGGTTGGTAATCGCTTCGAAAACCGGTAATTGGTTGGTAATCTCTTCGGTTATTGATAATCGGTTGGTGATCGCTTTGGTAATCGCTAATGAGTTGGTAATTGCTTGGGTAATCGGTAATTGTTTCGGTTATCGGTTGGTAATCGCTTTGGTAATTGGTAACCGGTTGGTAATCACTTCGGTAAACGGTAATTGGTTGGTAATCGCTTCGGTAATCAGTTGGTAGTCGCTTCGGTAATTGGTAACCGGTTGGTAATCGCTTCGGTAACCGGTAATTGATTGGCAATCGCTTCGGTAATCGGTAATAAGTTGGTTACCGCTTTGGTAATCGGTTTTTTATCGCTTCGGTAATTGCTTCGGTAATTGGTTCGGTAATAGGTTGGCAGTCGCTTCGGTAATTGGTTTGGTAATCAGTTGGAAAATGCTTCGGTAATCGGTTATTGGTTGGTAATCGCTTCCGTTATTGGTAGACAGTTGGTTATCTCTTCGGTAATCGGTAATGGGTTGGTAATAGCTTCGGTAATTGGTAATTGGTTGGTAATCGCTTTGATAATCGGTTGGTTATAGCTTCGGTAATCAGTTGGTAATCGCTTCGAAAATCGGTAATTGGTTGGTAATCGCTTCGGTTATTGATAATCGGTTGGTAATCGCTTTGGTAATCGCTAATGGGTTGGTAATCGCTTCGGTAATCGGTATTTGGTTCGAAAATCGGTTGGTAATCGCCTCGGTAATAAAAAAAAAGCTCATCATGTCTGCCTAGCATAAACGCGGCAAAAGCAATGCTGTACAATGCAACAGAAATGAACAGCTAAAAGCGTGATGATATCGCGAAAGTATAGTTTTGTTTTCTACCAAAAGGTGCTCAACGCACCTAAAGAAGTTCTAACTTCGAAAATTTTGAGTTAACAAAAACTAGACATTGTAGTATCAAGTCTTTCCGAAGCGAATTCAAAAAAACCATAGACTCAAGCTTTTCGACGACATTAACTTTAAACTTAAATTTTCACCCGAATATTTAAAAGATTTTAACACGTATTGATTTCATCTCTTAATTTTTCTCTTTTACAGGGTTTTGAGCTACGCACCTCTGAACTAGAACCAATACTTGCATCTCTTTCCAAGCCACATGCGGAGGCGATCAAGCAACGTGTTCGTGCACTCAATCACACCGTGCGCGGACGCACGAAGTCACGTCAAAAACGAAAGCCAGATATACGCGATGTCTTTCGGGATTTCGATGTAAGTGTCATATATTGAGAACTATTTTTTATATAACTTTTGATCTATTTGACCTTCATTTGCTTACAGGAGTCCAGCACCGGCACACGTTCGCGCAGCGCTACACCGGACTCACTCGACTCCATACACGGCGACGAGGTCTGGGGAAATGCGTCAATGTGAGTACTCAGTTTTTTGTGTGTTTTTTTTTCTTTCCAATATACAATGTTTACGTTTTGGCAAACAGTCAAAATTTTTATCAATAATTTATTGATTGTTGTCATTTTAACTTTCCTAAAATCTATCGCCTTTTAATATTTTGCATATTATTTTTGGGATTTAGACCGAGTTTTGTCAGCATTTTCGATCACGGCAATGCGGCAGATGCCGGCCAAGGGCATCAGACGCTACAGCTAACGATGAGCAAGAATTTAAAACAGAAATTGCGCCGCACACCTAGTGCGCCGTTAAAAGGTGCACCTGATATATTTCGTGGTTCACATGTACGCTGCGATATACCGATGTATTCGGCGGATGGCATCGAGTTGTTGGGCTTTTCGCGCATTGGCACCATTCATATACCACGCAATCGCTCCGGCTCAGATCCATCCTGCTCGGTGGGGTAAGTTTTACTTCGACATTCTTGATTTACGCTGAAACCTTTTTAATGCGTTATTTTGCAGACGTGCACGCGGTCAACTGATGCAGGACTCACAAAGCGATAACAACACCTCTTCGGGTGACTCAAGCGATGAGTGTCTCTCGAATGGTGCACGTTCATCGAATACCTCGTCACCGGAAAGCTCACCGCAAAAGATATTGAGCAAGATACATTTGGATACGCCACCACAGAGTGTGCAAAACTCACCATCATCACGTGATGGCATCAGTTTCGAGAGCATGTGCCGTGAGACCTCTAGTCAAGATGGAGTGGTGAGTATTTGATATGGTTGCGCTAGTTGTGAACGTTCTAATGCTCTTTATTTTATTCCAGGACATTGTGGACAGCAGCGACACCTCTATGGAGCTCTGCAGCGATATCGACACGATCAACGAAACCGAATTAAAACGCTTGCAACCTATTTTCTGGCTAGAGCTAGCTACAATTTTCGACCGTCATCACGTTAGCTTGGACAAAAGAAAACCCTTCAAACGACGCCGTAAAGAGGAGGGCAATCTTTTTGGTGTTTCGCTTAATGCGCTCATACGTCGTGATCAGACGATCAGCGGCAAGGATTCAACTTTGGTGCCACTGTTTCTCGAAGGTCTACTCGCAGAGCTGACTAAACGTGGTGCTAGAGAGGAGGGCATTCTACGTGTCGCCGGACACAAACAAAAGGTTAGCCAACTACTATGCAATATACACGTGATCATGCTCATTGCAATTTGTTTGCTCTTTTTACAGACTGAACTACTTTATGTTGAGCTGGAAGCCTCGTTCTATCAGAAGCCAAAAAAATTCGCTCAACTGCTGAGCTCGGCCAGCGTGCACGAACTTAGTGCTTTGCTCAAACGTTGGTTACGTGAGCTACCCCAGCCCTTGCTGACCAACGAACTCATTCAACTCTTCTATCAGTGTCATGCGCTACCGCCCACCGATCAGTCCAAGGCACTGGCAGTTATCTGTCAAATGCTGCCGCATGAGAATCGCAACACGTTGCGTTCGTTGTTGCGCTTCCTGCAGCACGTGATCGATCAGAAGGATTCAAACAAAATGAACCTGCACAATGTGGCCACAATTATTGCACCTTCATTCTTTCCACCCCGCCACATTCTGCCGACGAACAAGAACAGCATAGAGGAACAGGTTAAGATGGCAGCACAATGTTGCCGCCTTACCAACGTGCTGATTACGCGCGGCGAAACGCTATTTCTGGTGCCAAACAGTCTGATCGAGGAGTCGAAGTCATCGAAAACGCGACAGGTTAGTTTGAAGGATTGTACAGGGATTTTAGAAATTTTAAGCATGTTAATTTACTCTTGAGATCGGAATTCGGCTTTTTATTCAATTACAAGTAAAAAAAAAAATCTGAATTTTAAAGTTGGACTCTGTTACGACTTTTGAAAATACGACCACATTTGACGCGGTGCGCTTGTTTGTGATTCTTCAAAGAAATAATTTTTTCTTAAATAACTGATATTCTTAGATCAGTGTCGGCCAAAAAAACACTTGTACTGTTCTTTCAGAGAGCGACAGAGGCAGGCAGAGCTTACGATGTACGCGGGCACAGGCGCTGACCCACATTGTCAGCGCTGTGTAAGATTGCAATTATTTGGAGCTGTATCCTTTGAAGCCGCAATCAATGAGTAGATCCTAAATGCATTTATGCAAAGCATCAGTTTTTTTTGAATTTGTGCTTAGCAGATTCTCCAAAACTGCGCAACTAATGCGTGCTTAAAAATTATAATCTAGTTGCGCAGTTTTGGTGAATCAACTAAGCACTAATTCAAAGAAAAACTCACTGATGCTTTGCATAAATGCATTTAGGAACTCAACCTATTTATTCAATTTGGTGAAGAAGACTTGAAAAAAAATTAAGTCACCAACCATTTTGAATGGTCTTGATTTATTAACCATTTTCTACAATCATAACTTGATTTCAATGCCACCATTCTCAATCAGTTATGATTGAACTTGTGAATGCATCAAGTAACACAAATTTAAAAGTTTTTACGCAATATAGCAACTTAACACTTTGAGCGCCGCGTGCCTCACCGGTGGGCATTTGTATTTTGACGATTTGGGGCAATGTGACCACCCGTGGTCATTGGTGGATTTACTTTATGGGACATCGTGACCACCTGTGGTCACACTTCGTGCGGCATTTGCTGACATTGTGAACAACAGGGGAAACGTTTTACATACATCTACCACTGAAAAAACAAATTAGTTCGGTCCCAGGATCTAAACCTATTTGACTTGGAAATTTTTTTCTTATTTTGTTTGTAGAGCATTTAAAAAAAACAAACAGTTTTTCTCAACGAAAACAAATACAATTGAATATAACTATTCCAAAACTATTCAGGAATAAAAAAATATAAATCTGGATAATAATTTATCTGGGGCTTTGAAAACACACTAAACACATTGGTTGTTTATACTGCTTACAAACAGTGGTCACCTTTTTGGAACTTTTTCGAGCATATGCCGCGTTGTGTTTCTTTGACATTTTTTTATTGCATGTAAAAGATATCTTTCTGGTCACTCTCTTTTGACCCTCCAATTCTTTTAATGTGTGTTTTTGGGGATCTCTCACGGTGCTCTGGAGTCGGTTTAAAAAAAAAAGTGCGGTGTCTCCGAAATTCTTGTGCCCAACTTTTAGACACCTCAAAAGGAGTCCTTTCAACCGCTATCGAAAAAATCGGCTCAGCGCTTTTTTTTCTAGGACGAACATACGAAAAATAGTATGCCTCGACAAGATAACGCCCTTTCATGTGTGCTGATGATTCTGTATATGCCCAATAAACAAAATGATTCACTAATGTTATCGTTTACGAATCGTTTTCTCGTACATTTCATTCATTAGCAATTATTAGTAGCGATTCATTTATAATATCGCGAGCGAGAGAGATTCCTCCTTCGTTAATGAATCGTCAAAACCGAAAAAAGCAATTCGTTAACGAGTCGCCAAAACTATTAAAAGCATTTCGTTAACGAGTTGCCAAAACTATAAAAAGCAATTCTTTAACGAGTTTCCCAAACTAAAAGAAGCAATTCAACATCGAATCATATAAATCATATAAAAAACAAAAAATAAAATTTTAAAAAAAAAAAGGAATAAAAACTAATTTCAAGCATACCATGTCAAGAATCGGAACTACGTCTCCTGAATGCTAGTCCGGCACCTTACCCACTCAGCTATTTCAGATGCTGAATATATCTTGCTTAATTTGCTTGTTAATAAAAGCCAGCATTCGCGAACACGGGTTGCATTCGCAACTTGGCCAAAAAAAAATTTATTTTTTTGTTTTTTTTTTGTAATTTAGGTATTTTTTTTTAAATATTTGGCTTTTCAAAAAATCGAAATTATTTTTTTTATCATTTTTTGACCAACTTTTTTTCGGCTTCGTTATACATTCGTCAAAACCGAAAAAAGCAATTCGTTAAAGAGTCGCCAAAACTATGAAAAAGCAATTCGTTAACGAGTCGCCAAAAACTATAAAAAGCAAAATATAAAAATATAAAAAGCAATTCGTTAACGAGTCGCCAAAACAACAAAAAGCAGTTTGTTAACGAGAACTTATTCATATGAAAATCTTGAACAAATTATAAGTGGAAATTATTTATATAAAGAATAAGCACGAAATAACATTACAGAAGAAAAAATATTCCACAAAATTTTATCAAATAAAAATTTATGAAAATTTATTCTATTCTTTTTTCTCTTAAAATTAAAAAAAAAAAACATAAAATTAAAAAAAAAATATTTGCTTAAATGACGTATTAAGAACTCAAAGATAGTAAAAAATACTTTTTTTAAAAAAATTTGTATATTGAAAAGTCGGAAAGAATTGTTTTTTTTTTGTTTCAAAACATCTTAAATGGAGTTTAGGAAAGTCATGATTTTAATCGGTTCTTTCTTTAATCATTAAGCCAACCTCTGATGAAGTCGATATGAAACTATTCGAAAACTTTAAAAAAAACGATTCACAAGCGATTCGTTATCGAATCACCCCTCGTCACAATGTTTGTTGGGTGTATACAGGTTATCATATACATTTGCACTGGTTCATACACAGATACAATGATATATGTATATAGGGTGTTCAACAAGTGTACGGCAAGTGTTTTCAATCATAGAAGCACGTTTCCATTTTTGTTGAAAATATTGTCCAAGATGGAAGGATATGGGGTTGGCTGATTGAACCCAAATACTGATATAACCTGCCGATAAATAAATGTATTGGAATGTATTTTTAATATTGAACGGAAAACATATATAGTACACAAACATGAACAAAAACCAATAGCACACCTATCATAGATGAAAACTATTATATTCACATACAGCTAGCAATAATTGGAGTGAATAGTCATGATGATTTTATAGTAAAGGGTCCGCCATCTAACGTTTTTTTTTTCAACTAGTGCTTATTTCGTGAATGGTAACACTTAGCGCATGTCTGATTTGACAGATAATTAGTTTTATCCTTCCGCTGAACGAATATGGTTGTGTATACGCTTGAACAACGCTGGGAAATATTGCCTGCGATCGACTTACAGAAGATGCCGATTTTGCCAAAAAAAATCATCTTTTCAGATGAAGCTCATTTTGATCTTGGCGGGTATGTAAACAAGCAAAATTGTCACATTTGGGGCACAGAAAACCCGCACGCATACATTGAAAAGCCGATGCACCTAAAACGAGTCACTGTTTGGTGCGAATTTTGGTCCAGAGGCATTTTTCTTCGAAAATGAGCAAGGAGTGGCCGTTACAGTCAATGGCCATGGTTATCGGGCCATGTTGAACGAATTTTTGTTCACAAAAATTGAAGAGGAGGATTTGGTTTCAACACGACAGCGCTACGTGCCACACAGCCGAATCTACACTCGATGTTTTGCGCCCTGTTTTTGAAGATCGCATTATCAGCCGCAGAGCTGATGTCGTTTGGCCACCTCGGAGCTGCGATTTGACACCGTTGGACTATTATTTGTGGGGTGCCCTCAAAGATAAGTGTTACGCCGACAAGCCAGAGACAATTGACGCTTTAAAGGACAATATTCGTGAAGCCATTGGTGAAATACAGCTACACACAATCGATAATGTGCTTAAAAATTGGACCGATCGTGTAGGCTACTGCATGGCCAGCCGAGGCAGCCATTTGAATGAAATTATTTTCCATTATTAACCGGAAGGATTGTACATTCAAATAAAAAAAAGAAATTTGAGAAAATATTCAGTAGTTTTTTGTTGCATTTTCAAAAAAAAAAATAAGTTATTTGGCGGACCCTTTACTTTGTGACGATTCCAAGTCTTACTTCCGCATGGGTTGATTCGACAGCTTGTTCGTTGTAAAATCCCAGTCCTCTTTGGGTTTCGGAGCAAAAATCGACTACATGGTATAGTATGCCATGAATTTTTGGTGTCACAGGTATATCGAGTGCTTGATAACTAATCTTGAAATCTTCAATATATGTTTTGAAATTGGGGTCTAGTTTCAATGAGAAGCAAGAATCTACAACTTTCTTAAATTTTCTAAATGTCTCCACATACTTGGCACAGGCAAGGCATTTCATGGCATCCAAAATATCCAACTTATCGAGTAAGACCTTACACGCATTCCCTTCAAATGTTGGACTATCATAGGTGCACTCCCGGGCCCATTTTAGGCTGACTTCTTCGTTCTCCAAAATCATATGGTGAAAGAGGGTATTTACTGCTCCCAACAGTAAATGCAATTCTGGAGGTGGGATTATGTCGATGATTCGCTTATGTTCTTCTGCATTGAAGAGAGGTGGATGTATGCAATTATCAAATATCTTGGCTGACTTTCTTAGTTCTCCTTCTGAACGCCACTTTTCGCATTTGACGCGACAATCATTGATCGTTCTGTAATTGCCCGAGTTGATTAGGTTTTTTTGGGGAGCATCACACCAAGTGCAAGGATGTGCACTTGATTTACTCATAACTCCCGAAATAATATTGGCCAGCTTCAGCAACTGTTCCAAGAAAAGAATTTATATCTAATGCTGACCATATAAGCGAGACATTCTGGTAATTTTCCTGAGTGTTGGGGGGCTAAACAAAGAATGAATAATCGTTTCACCCCAGATTCGAGGAATTTTTCAGCATATCTTGTACTTGGAAGTCATCTTTGAGGTGTCATAGGTGGTTCATCGTTCAATGACTGGATGGAAAGGGAATATTTTAGAAAATGACCCCCACCGTCAATGCCGAATTTGAGGTGTACGTTGTACACTTGCCGTTGCCCTATTACGTACTGAATGAAACTTCGCAAATTCTTGCAAATGATGACAATCTCTGGAGAATTGACAGATTTTTCACCTTTAATTGTGACAAAAGCAAACACTCGGGGCTCAAAATACTCGTCAAACCGATGATTACTTTCTGATATTTTCTTTTGATAATTGGGTTCTATTATTCCTGGTGTGTTGGTTTCTGCACTGATAAAAGTAACGATTTTCAATACTTTTCTGGTACTTAAATCCATATCAGTTTGCATTTGTCGCAGTGAATTTGCCGAAATCAATGGTACCTGTGAATTTCTTGCCGCTCCAACGATATACAACGTCAATGGTTTACCGTGATGCTGCGAGAGGGATATTAACGCTGGGTCACGCGAGTGTGAGCCTTCTCCTCCACCCGAATCTCCAGCTATATTATATTTCAATAAGCGGGCTGATATATGTTCTTTTTGCTTCGAATTGAGCCCTAAATTTTGCATGTTATTTAATAAGGTCGTGCTATTGCACCCATGATTAATTCCTCTCAATTCAGTAGGCCTGAAACAATTAATTCCTTGAATCGCGTTATATTCATCCTTTTTCCATTCAATGTATTAAATAGATGTAAGGCGTTTGTGGTAGCAGTTATTAGATGGAACAGTATGGGTCATATTGTGAATTATCTTGTTTGCTTACGAAACACTTGTATACCAATTGTCAGTGAGGAGAGTTTTTCCTTAATTTAAGCGTCCATCCATTAACTCAGTTACAGCTGTCTCTGATGCTGATGTATAGTCCTGTTTCACTTTCCTGAACAGCTTTTGAATGATCAGGTATAACCTCCTGCTACACAAAGCTTAAAAAGTTTAATGCCGCTTATTAGGTATGTTTTGGCGGAAATGTATCCTTCTACGGAATGGAACGTTACTTTCGTAAATACACACGACATTTTGTGGAACATAACATGCGCTTCTTTAAACTTGAACTGGAGCGTCAGAGATCATTTAGAACGTCAGATTTTTGCGAAAATGATTATCCAGATTTACTTGGTTTTCGTTATCACAAGTATGAAACATGCTCAATAAATGTTCAAATCTGTAAATGTAGAAATTTTATTTTTATACAGTATGTTCCTGGACCAATAATCCCTTTGTTGTGGTATTTGAAGTAGGCCCATACAAATAATAATTCCAAGAAAGATACGCATTTCTGAAGGATCGGTATCAACCATGTTTTCGGCTGCAGTAATATGTTGCACAGCAAACCTGTTAGTTTCTGTAACAAACAGGTACATCATGTCTTCGGATATAAAATAGTTGAAAAAGTCTGCAGGCGTTTTCCAGTTAAAGCGGCAGCCACATCAGCACTTACGCCTGTACACAACGGAGACTCAACAAATGTAAATCGATCTCCACCAACAGGCCTCCATGTTCGACTATTTATCAAGTTTGCAAGAGGAACTACTTCGTAGTGGATCTTCATCCAAGTCCACTGCTATGTCTTCATCACTATCCTCGAAATCCCCGTCATCAAATTCTGAATCAGAACTTTCAGCATCTGGTTCAAACTCATTACCAACAAATGAATCATCTGAAAATCCTGTAACTTCGTCTTCACTCGATTTTTCGAGCTCATCAACAGTGTCATCTCATTGTTAAGCGTTTTCTAGACATCTTAAATTAAATCTGTAAAACAAAGAAATGAATAAACAAAATATAAAAAATCATGAAGATATATACATAGATACAAAAAGAAAAATATAAAAAATATACAAATTAGAGTATGCCCACTGGTAGCCACTTGGGAAATGCGTTGAGTGCATTGCGGTGTGTTTAATGCGGGCAGATTTGAAAATCAAACATATGTTGGTAGATGTCCAACGTAGATGTCCAACGTAGGCACGACTTTGCGTTTGACGTCGTAACGCACGCATTGTTTAAAAATCAAACTTGTTTGCCCGCAACATCGTGCGAACAATATTTGAAAGAAAATAAATATTCGTGTTTTTTTTTAAATTTTTCAACATTTTTATTCTCAATAAACTGCTTTCTATTAAAAAACAGAGATGCGTCGTTGGAGACACGAGAGAAGCGAAGCTTTTTCGCAGTTACATAGATTTGATAGCTTAATAATTTTTTCTTTTTAATAAATGAACTTTTAAACACAAAAATTTAAAATAACATAAAATAAATTACATATATACAGAAAACATATTTACTGCTATTTTTTTTATTGTTGAATGTCAAATTTCCACGCCAATTACATATACGGGCACATAATGCCAGCGACTCTCCATTTTAACTCTCCACACATGGTTGTGAACTTGGCTGCACTGAACAAATTTTTTCCTTCAACAGCGTACTACCTAGCGAAAAAAACTGTCGAAAATTTTTCAGATTTCACTCCAAGGAAATCACAGAACGATGATAAAAATATATATTAAATATATATTAAAGAACGCACACGAAACAAACTTTAACAAACATTTTAGATACCTTGCCGATGTCATGCATGCGTTTGTTTATTCCATATATATTGATATCATCTATTTTTTGGTCACTTAAAAACGCACTTGTCAACGCACTTGTGGGCATTGCTAATTTTCTTTGTGCCAACAACACCACAAACGCATTCACAATACAAACACACCGATGCTGGAGACACCTTGTGGCAAATTAAAGCAAATTTTTGTCAGTTGTAGCATAGCAAATACACAATCCTCTATCTATTGATCTCTATCTTCTGTTGTAATTAATATTGAATTAACAACTGTTTCTATCAAGTCTGTGTGGCCTGGTGGATAGTGTGTTGGACTTTCGTTTTAGAGAACGCGGGTTCGATCCCCACGGGCGGCCACAAAAAATTTTTAGTACTTAATATTAAAGTATTAAATTTTCTTGTTGTAATAAGCGCTAGGCAACAAAGAAACTATCAAATTTCCAAGAAAAAATCTGTCGAAAATTTTTCAGATTTCACTCCAAGCAAATCACAGAACGAGGAGTAAAAAGCTTCGCTTCAAAAATCTAACTTGCTGAAAGCCATTTTACACCGAATATCCAGTTTTTTTTTTGCCACCCGGCTCGGCTTAACAATAAGCGTTTACAATGTTCGCAACCTAATTATTCCATAGCCTTGCACATGTCAGCCATTGTTGTGACGTCAGCTATGCTAGACAAAGTCATAGTGTAATTAAAAGCGGGTGCAGTGTCAGGACTACCGACGGAAGCGATTGCTTCTTAGCATAAGATGTAAAATTAAATATTGAAGAAATTCACAAAACATGCACACTTTTTTTAGTTTATAAATTTTTTTGGATTTTCTTAAGGGCATCAAAATCCGAGCTTGCCTTATAGCTTGACCGTGAATTTGTTCATAACTAAACCTCCAAAGATACAACCTACTGATAAAAATTAGTCTTAATGAAGCAACTTTATCTAAATTCTAAAAATCTTAATAAAAAAAAAAACTATTTAGCTATAATATTTTCTCTAATTTCAGGGAAAACGTGGTGGTATTCACAGGCGCGTCAAGGCTACCACCTCGCTGCTACATGTAACCAGCAGCAACAATAACAACAACAACAACGACAGCACAAACATCAACCACAATAATAGCAACAACAATCACAACATCCAAATTGTCTCTCGTCAACAATTAATCAATCCGAGTCACGTGAATCGCCTAATTATATCAGCGCATCCCTGTCTTGATCACTAAATGTTGTCATCTGCAGAGGCGTCAAATGTGGGGTGCTTAAGGTGTTTGTTGCATTCAACCTTAAAACAAAACGTCAACAACAACAACAAAAAAAAAAAAAAGCAACTTGTAAATGTATTATTTAAATTAATTTTAAACTCGTAAAAATATTGTAAACAGACGGAAAACGCAAAAGAAAGCAACTTTTTCTAGTTTATTTCCGCTAATAGCTTTAGTCAAACGTTTAGTTTTAAGTTTGTGTGTTAATGTGCGCGTCTTTTCTTCCAATATTAATTGATCAAAAAAAATAAACAAAAATCTTTGTAATCAAATTCAAAACAACAACAGCTATAACAAAAAGCTTTGTCTAAATAATAAAGAATTTTATTTTAAAATTAAAAAGAAATGGCAATAAATATTTTCAAGGAAATTTAAAATTAAAGAATTGCAATATTTTCAAAAATTCATCGAAATATATATACAGAGATATATTCTATATATATATGGTCTTATTTGCATTCTAAATGTCGTTTAGTTGTATTTTCGTTTAAATTTTATTAGAGCGGATATTAAATTTTAATTTATGTTTATATATGTATGAGTCGAAAGATATTATTTTGAATATCTTTAAGATTACTTTCATATATATACACATCTTATATGTACGAATCATGCTTATTTACTTTAATCACATTTATTACCTTACGATGTCATTTATCTTAAATACATTTACGTCTAAATACATGAATCATGTATATATTAGTTATATATATTTATATATATTGTACTACATGTTAACATACACAATTGAAATTAACAAGCACATGGTTATGTGTGATAAGCACACACATATACATACACTGTCTCAAACAATTGTCCGTACACAAGAAGTCTGAACAGTAATTTGAATGTATGAAGAAAATATTTAATCACATGAAACAAAACTTTTTTTTTTCTTATAAAAGAAACTTAATTCAAATCTTACAAAAAAAAAAATGGTTGTTTTGTTTAATGTGAATAAATATTTTCCTTCATAAATTTAAATTACTGTTCAAATTTCTTGTGTACTGACAATTGTTTGAGATAGTGTATATGTGTGATTTAGTGTTTTAGTCTATATGAACTAAGCGTGTACTTCGTTGTGCATCAGGAAAATTGAACCAATAAAGATACTTTTTATTACTTTTACAAAAATTCAAGTTTTTCAATGAGTATCAAAGCTTAATGGATTTAAAATAAACAGGCAGAATCTTAGTTGGAGTTCATGCTTGTTTAAATGTGTTAGATATTTTTTTATTAAAAAACTATGAATAATTCCTTAGAATCCTTTAGTCTCAGAAAATAGTAAAAAAATAAAAAAAAAACTACAAAAACAACAAAAATATTTTTTCATATAAGTGTCCGTTTCTTCAGACCTGAAAATTGGTATTACTTATTTTAAATGTTGTTGAATCAGGCATCAGGCCCGTAGACAAGGGAGGAGTTTTGGGTGTTTAAACCCCCTCTCCCCCTCCTCCCCCTTACGGTCCAGAAAGTATAATATAATAAAATATAATCATCAATATGACATTTCTTATATGCGCTTACTTAATGGTCATACGTCTCCCTTCAGTAACAGTATAAACAGCAACAGCAAAACGCTTAAGATATCGAATAAAGTTCGATACATTCAATTGAGCCTTGTCCAACACCAGTGAATCTATTGCGTTGGAAAGTATTAAATGAAAGTGAGGAAAAAATTTACCTTTTACAATTGCTTTAATTGTGGTTTTCTAAAATTGATTATTTTATTGTGCCAAAATACTAAAACGATTCCACTTAATTGGCTGCAGAAACCGCCATTAAAAAAGGCCAGAATGGAGGAAAGTAAATCTTTGTTGTTAAGGAATTTTTTCTTTTATAAATTTCCGTCCTTATTATGGCGACTTCTTGATATTCTTTAATACTTTGATTCAATGTTACAAAATTAAATACGAGTAATTATAAAAAGAAGATAACACCGCCGAAGTCGAAGCGACATTAGAACTACTTTGTAGATGTACCAATCGAGTGCAGCGCTACCAGTCAATGTGTGCGGTGTCCATTCTATATTATAATTATTTAATGGTTATAATTTTAGCTAAATCATAATAATGCAATATTGTATTTCGTTTGCATTGTAGAAAGCGTTCAAAAATCTTTAGAGCCTGAAAAGTGTCCAGAACTACCTTTGGAACCGGCAGTTGCAGGAAATGATAGTATTGACAGTAATGTTAAAAGCGGTCATATAAGTAGTGTTATTAAGAATATTTAACTTTTTATGTTAATAATTCTAAGTTTGTGCATTTTGTGTGTATGGTTGTAGAAGTTGTTTCGACTTCGGCAGTACACAAAGGTGCAAGCAACGATATTTCCAATTTAATTTAATTTTAAGTTTTCAAAACATTTAAAATCTCTCCTCTTCCCCCCCCCCTCCCCCCACAACTTTAATTTTCCTGTCAGTGGTTCACGTAATCTACGATTTAAGCAGTCTTTGTTGAACCGTTGGCGTTAGTTAGCTTACTCCAAATTGAAAAACGGAGCTAATTGTAAGTTTTGCGTTTTTTTTTTAACCTCTGGCGCGGCATCCCAATCTCTTGGGACAGCAAAATTTATTTAAAATAAAATTTTCAAACCTTTTGAATGTTGTCGAAAAAGTCAAATAGATTTAAAAAAATTTGCTAAGTGATCTGTTAAAGTTTAGGAGTTGGTTACGAATTTACTTATAAGAAAATGTTATTCTTCTTATCGTGGTAATTTTTCTAGTAGTTTCTAGAAAATATCGTTTGAAAGGAATTTGCATTGTAGGTCACATTTCTAATGGTGTGGAAAATTTTTACAAAATTACTGTTTATTTACCTTTCCTTGGTGCAACAATTTACAACATGGAAGTACTATTTACAAAGCACAACTGGCTTTTGTCATCATTCAATTTGATTTTGATGACATCCGAAAACGAGGAACGATCAAAATTTTGAATTAAACAATATGCAAGAGTTTTACCTTGCTCTGGTAAAGCCTGTATGATATTTAATTAAATTGATCATTGAAAATTATAACTAGAGCAGTTCAAATAGCACGAATGCATGGCTTCAATTGGTGTGAGTGAGTACGCATATGGTGCGAATTGGAGAAAAATTTGTAGGACGGACTGTATTTTCTTTGCATTTTTTTTGCCGTTTCTTTCAATTCGTTCTTCGTTAAGTTTCGATCAAATATTTACTGTGCTTTTAATAATTTATTTGACAATTTTAGAGTAATCAAAACTATTTAATATAAATGTATGCTGAATTGGAAGTGATGAGTGTAGCTAATATTAATATATTTAATGCAGCTGCTCTTAAAAACACCAGATATAAAAAAGTAACAACTTTTATCCTTTTCTTACAAAATATATCTGTCCTGCCCACGCGCCACTTGTTTTCAGATTTAAAAATTGGACAAAAAAAAATTAAGTATCATACAGGCATAACACTACCATACGAATAAATTAAATCAGAATTCAGCAGCGGATAGGTGAAGGAGTGCAATTGATATTTGAAATATATTTCTAGAAGATCTATGGGCGACTACCGCTTAAATGGTTGTGTATTCTTAAGAGCACATAGGGATAGTAAAGTCACAGAGGATGATGTCTTGTCAGAATCAGAAGAAAGGGAAGACTTAATACAAACATACAAAAATAAATAAAAGTAAATTTTATAAAAAATTCATTAAAGTTTTATACTAAATTCCTTTGATTCATCGATATCAAAAAAATATCGATATATTTTTTATAAAAGAAAATCATAAAGAAGATTGTAAAAGATTCATTTGCCCAATGAAAATGAATGGAGAAAAATATTGGAGGTATTCACAATTCTTCCTGATCCACCACTCTCCTCAAATTTACTTTTTTTTTTTTGTCTTACAAATCATTCTCCTGGGTAAAATTTTGTAGAAGCAAGGGTCTTGATTGCGCCTTCATTGTGCTCCTTTAGCCTGTATGATACTTCATTAAATTGATCATTTTTTGTCATTGAAACGGAAGTTTTTTAATTTTTAACATAAGAAAATATAATTTAAAAATTGCCGAAGTGTAAAAATGTGTAAATGTTAATTTTACTGAAATGAAAATTTGGTAACATGATTAAAAAACTCAAAAAGTCCCCATTGAATTGGTCTGTATGAAATGTTTTAAAAATATTTTATTTTTTTTTTGAGAATTTTTTTTTCGAAAAAAAACATAATTAGATTTTGGGTGATTTTCCGAAGCCTATAATATGGAAAAGACTTTGCACAAGGCTAAATTTTTGTGCCAAGTTGGAGATTTCAGATGTATTATATACTAAGAAAACAACAAAATAGAATGGGCAATCTTTTTAGTCATCCGCTCACGTGGAATACCCCATAATATGTTAAATTTCGTGGTTCCTGTATTTTTTCGCGTTATGAGCGTATTGAGCGAATGCTTTCTCAAAGGTTTTGGGTCCAGTAAGCTTAGATGTTGCATAATTTTACATATAAATTTTTCCAAATATCACGGGCTTTTGGAGCGTCAAAATCTACAATTGAAATTGGTTTTTTTATATACAAACTCTTTGCAGTTAAGTTCCAATATAATGCTTATGACTTTTGAAATTTTTGTTGTGACCAATGCTGAATTGCTGTTGATTTGGTTGTTACGGCTCTATTGGTCTTAATGTGATAAATGAAAATACACAAGAATATTTATTTCATTATTTTCTCGACGTTTCGGTAGTGTCTTTCTACCTTCTTCAGGGGGGTGATTTTTATTGAATCTTTAAAAAATGTAAATATTCAATTAATTACAAAATATTTTTCCATTTTGTCTGACTTACAACTATTTCTTATATTTTCATAATTTTCACATGATTGCAGCGGCCCGACTTCACAAACATTTAAAAATATAATTGGTTTATATAAATTGCGTTGACGACACGAACATTAATTGTAAAAATAAATACAAAATTTTTTAAAAAACATTGAAAGACAAACTTAAATTTAGAAAAATATCACAGACGCGGTTAAATATTTAAATTGCAATTTTATTATGCTAATATTTATTGCAATTATGACTTTTATAATCAAAGTTAATCTCTCATTTGGCCAAAAATATTTCATTAATTAAGCGAGGTTTTTTAAACTGGCTTCGAAAATGTTGAAACTTTTGTATCTTCAAGTAAATAAACATCATTATTTCAGCTTATCTTAAAAAAATTACATTTTGAATTTAATAGTCTCATTTGTGCTATTTTTTCATGCTTTTTGAACCCTAAGGGGGGGGGGGGGGGGAGGGGGGAGAAGAGGGTTTGAACACCTAAGACTCTCCCTTGGATATAGGCTTGTATCATACGGGCTTTAGCAAATTTCATTAATTTCCTACTCGTGAAAAATTTCAAAAAAAAAAAGAACTAAATGTGAGGAGAGTATATAAATAAACAAATATGAGATTGAGAATACCTCCATATTATTCTCCGTACATTGTTTTTAGGCAAATTAATCCTGTAGAACTTATATATATATACTTCTTTCTCATTTTAAATCATAATAAAAATTCGAAATGTCCCCTCAATCTGCAGATTGAATCCAGCAATAAAAAAAAAAATAGAAATCCTCTACAACAAAACGCAGTATAAGGTCGTGTTCTGGGAGTGCTGCTCTACAAGAAACAAACAGCGGTTTCTCCGTTACAATAGCTATCAAATGATATTGTCGCACAGTGTTATTGATTTAACTCGCTTAATTTCAAATCCTAAAAAGTGTTGCCTAAATTACGTTTTACTATTTCACCATTCTAAATTGATAGTCAAAAATAAGATTTTGTTATAATTCACTTGTATAACAGATAACATTTACTGCCAATGAAATTAGCAAAGCCAAGTTTCTTTCTTAAGTCTTTTGTTTTGATTCGAGTGCTGACTGTGTCCAACCAGGTTTGTGCATTTAATTATCTTAGTGAAGATATAAACCAATATCGTATAATCGGTAGATGTCGGCGAAGTGGCTGTTAAGTAAGCACTTTTTTAGCATAACAGAGTTGTAGGCAATGTTATTATTAGCAATGTTCAATTCATTTACAGAGAAACAGACAACGGAGCTGTTTATTATTCTCAGCCGTTAGTGTGCGAGAAAAAATTTTATGTATAAAAAAAAAAAATATTAGGCACAAAGTGTTGATTTACAAACGTCAATTTATCACCGATTTTCTGTTCGTTGGTGCTTCCCTCTTTCTTCGCTTTCGTATTCATTTCCCACAAACAGAAAAGCGTTTGTAAATTAGAAATCATTTTATTTTAGTAATAACTATTATCTAATCCTAATTTCAAATATATTTTGTTCAGTTTATATAAAAGATTTTTTATTTAAATTCAATTCATATACATTCCTTTGACTTAAATTAAAATTTAAATTTTTACTTATAAAATTAAAACATTTTTCGCACTGTTAGTAGTCATACGAAAAAAGTATTTTTTGGTTTTAAAAATGAAAACAAAAATGAACTGAATTCTTAGATAAAACCATTGTAATAGCATTATTTTCTCCACAACAGGTAATCCATCATTATTTCTAAACATAAATTGACTCCTTTTTTTGCCCACGCATTTGACAAATGATGACGATCGAGCGATTGACAGCATAAAAGCATTGCAAGCAACAACGATCGATCAATTTTAGTGCCGATTGTTTATAAAGGCTTTTTTTTTTTTTTGTATACATATATTTATGGACAATAAATAGCA